>CM064338.1:1367500-2735000 GCA_032595735.1 Pelochelys cantorii
AGATAAAATAAAATAAAAACACACAAAATTGTACATAAATGCGAATGTCCAACACTGAAAAGGCAGGGCAATCACACCACTGAGACAAAACCTGACCAGAAAAAGAATTCAGAGTCCATCTGTTTTTTCCCCCTCTTGTCTGGACACTAGATTTCACCTGATGTGTCCCCATCCTGCATGGATTCAGCAGGCAAACAGACTTCAACTTGGCAATGACTTTGTTTCTGGACGACAAGGAGAAAAGTCATATTTTTTAACCAACATTAGCATTAATGCACCAGCTGTTTTGTTTGCTTTCTATGTCTGCTCTCCTGTGCTATCCCTCTCTTTCGCTGTACAATTCCTTGTGGTCCAAGGCAGAGTTCCAAGACTTATGTAACTGGATTTGGAGTCATGTCCTGGTGAAGGTGTTCATGCTGTCGTGATGGCATTAAGGTCCTTCATTAGTCCTTCCAGGTGGGCCATCTCTTTGGTCAGCTCATCCGGTTCATAGTTCTGCAGGAGATTTAAGAGGATTACTGGACAAGATGAGCAGTGTTCTTTAAGGAAGAGTGGGAGGAGGAATAATGATCAGTGACTCTGGTATACTGTAGGACTCTAAATTATGTAATGGCAAAGCCAAGTTTTGATGGTTATGTGAATGCACAAATTGAAATCACCAACCATTTTTCAACTGCCATAATTTTGCAAAATCGATGAAAGAAATGAGAGAGAAAGAGTGCAGCAGAATCAGGCATGCAAACAAACCACAGCAAAACATACAGAAATCAAACCAAAAAGGGTGAATTATTGGCCCACAGAGTGTGGTAGAGAAAAAAAAAAATCAGGGAAAGTGGGAAAAGAAGAAAAAAACAGAAATTTCAAAGGAAACATTTTCTGCCCCCACAGCACTATAATAGCACATCAGAGCTACTGATTTGCAGCAGTGCAATGGTAGCTTCAGCTACAAAGTGTTTTTTGCTTACATTTTCAAAGCCAGGTGCCTCCAGTTGACTGGTCATGTACACACACCAAGGAGCCTTATTTCCAATGAGGCGGAGCACTCTGAGTCCCCCCAGCTTCCATGGGAGCATGGGGAGCTCCACACTTTTGAAAATCAAACCATTTCATTCAGGTAGTTAAATATGGAGATAGTCAAACCTCCTTTTGTCACCTCCACTGTTCATCTTGGGCTGTGCCATGGTTGCGCTGTGAGAAATTACAGCTCTGGGATTTCTAGTAGCAGGGCAATCCAGGAACAGCCGTCTAGCCCAACAACGGTAGGGAAATGAAATGCCAACAAGGGTAAGGTCACAGCATGTGAAGCAGGAGGGGCTTTCCAGGAAAGCAAAGAACTCTCGCTGGAGCTTCCCGCTCTGCTCAGTAATTCTTTGGCACTTAGAGGAGTCTCTTCCAGCTCCTCTTTACCATCCTCCTTTTCATCAAGACAGGAGAGGGGAACACAGAGGCTTGGCAACTCTTCCTCAGGTAACTGTGCCTAGGAGAACCTCACTCTCCCACATTCATGTAACAGGGTTGTTAACATGAGGGTCTGCTGCTCTGGTAAAGTGTCAGTCTTGGCTCGGAGAGGGATTAGTGCACATTCAGGCAGAAGCACAGTGACAGAGTATTACAAGAGACTGGGCTCCAACCACTATGAGGCCTTAACTCTCACCACTAAGCCCTCAACTTCTCCACAAAACATACAGGGAGTTTCAGAGGCAAAAAGGACAGTTCCAAGTCCCACTCCTCCTGAGTGCCAATGGGAGTTCTTGTCTAGTCCAGATAGGTGCTTACACCCGAGTGCCTGACCTGGGCACCTAACTGCCCTTTAGGCCTGTGAAATCTGCCCCCCACCCCCAGCCCTGCTTATGGTTAGCATTTCTCCATTGCACTCTGCGGGTGTCCAGAGAGGGGTGTCATGCTCTGGTAAGTGCTGCCAAGGAAGCTCTTACACTTTCTGAGTCCTCAAGCATCCTGGTGGTCTCTGGAACGTCAGGGGCGCTGGGCACTACCACTGGCATAGGTGGTCGAGTTCTCCCTAACGTCCCGATAGACGCAGTCTTCACCGAGTGAACTGGATGGTTCGAAGCTGAGAACAAAAAGGTGACCTGCTCTTAGCTGTGGTGTCCCTGGCCAGCCGGAGGAAGCGTTTCAGTCTGCTAGGGCTCAGTGTGGGAATGCCAGCGGCATTTTCACAGTGCAAAGAATGCTCTTGAACTGGCCAGACCAAAGGGGTCTATCAGAATATAGCTGGTTTCCAGCAGATAAGAGCTACTGCTTAAAACAAATATCCCAATGGATTATCCAAATGCCTGAAGTTTACTGCTGCCCTTGAAAACTAAATATATGAAATTCAGTCCAGTCTGATCTCTTGCTGCCACTCTTAACTTGCTCCTTGGATGTCAGGTGCAGTCTTTCCCAAAAGCAATTTCCCTCTTGATTCCCTTCCTCTCCCTCCATTGACAGCCCCCCCTATTCTTCACTCTATCCTCCTCCACAGGTGATTCTCAGAGCTATACCATGTCATGTTCCTACCCCCGCTCACCTTGCTGTGACAGTAACGGTGTGCTTGGCAACGCAGGATCATATGTTGAACCTGTGGGTGGAACTGCTGGCACTGCAAAACTCTTCAGAGGGTGAGAGGGACGGACGTGGGCAGTAGGGAGACTTTGGCCTGAATCCTCCTCCTGTGCATTGGCCAGATAAGATACTGTAGCACTTTCTGGATCTTGATGGTCAGCACAGCATGTCTGAGATGAGGACGCTGGCATGGTGTCTGTGCTTGGTGTATTCCGCACCGATTCTACAATGGGAAAGGAAAAATGGGGCTTTATTTTTCCAATGGATGGTTTCCCTCTTTTAAGCTAGGCTCTTAAATATTTCCTTGTGCAGTGTCCCAATATCCCCATGGGACCAAACCAGGAGTCTACCAATTGCTTTTCCTTAATTACGTGGTTAAAGCTAGGGAACTAATTCATTCATCAATCTCCTGAGCACCTCACATTCAGTACAATGTAACTCTGCCCTGTTTTAAGAAGCAAGTCCATAAAAATTCCACAAGGCAAATGAAAAATTCCAAGCCAATCAAAACCCCACTCATCCCATGACATAGCAAGCGTCAGTACCAAAGGAGCCCACAGCTGATAAGATGTTTTGTTGTCCTGCTATAATAAGGTGCTATAGTTTCCACAGCTTATTTTCAGATAAATAAGAAACACAAGGGGAAAATAAAATCAAATATAGATTTGGTCTATGACATTGATCTACCAATAGCATGTCTCAAATCTTAGTATTTAAAAAGGCTTATCCCTTTCACATTTCTGTAAGGGACCTCTTCACACTTGCTCTAACATTACCTGTGTACATTTAAATTCTCCTGTCTTTTTTCCTACATTGCTATGCCTAAACAAGATGCAGCAATTAAGATACAATATGCCAAGTAGTGGTCAGTTGACTATTAGAGAAGAGTTCATTTTAGTTTATAGCTCCAAAGGGAAAGTATCAGCCCAGTATCAGGCCATGGATAAGTCACCATGATATTCTGCATCAGCAGCAGCTTTTGCTTAAGAAAAACAGCATGTGATGCATGTCTTAATTCTAATCTGAGACTAGAACATTCCACAACTTTATAGCTAACAAAAATATCTATGTAGTTGTATATGGCACATCATTGCAATATATAGATGAAAACCAAAATCTAAGAGATCACAAAGGCAGGGCAGTGCAAGAGAATTCTACATTTATCTATCTGATACACTCTGCATACAAGAAAGTATCTTGGTTGCAAGAGCTGCTACTTCCATAATAATTTGAACAGTACAAAAAGATCAGTATCTTCTGCTACAACACAATCCTTCATATACATATTAGCATTCTCGTGAGTTATCTGAAGCTTTCCCTATGAACTGAGACATTCCAGAAAACAGTACAAGCGTCACTGTTGCCTATAGAACCCTCTTAGGATTCAGAACCTAACAACAGACTAGAGGCACTGCAATGCATTCATTGTATCCTAAGAAGTTAAACTATTTGTGATTCCTACAGCACACACAGCAATGCTGCCTAGATTATTTCTCATAGCACTGGCTGTTTTCATGGGAATAGTGCAAGAATTGTGCTTGCACATCACTGTGTCTCAAACTTAACATTCTGTAGGAAAGATCGAGATTTTTCTTGCTGTTTTAACACAACCAACCAAAAATGGTATTAATGTTCTACGTGTGCTCAAATTAAAATGCAAAGTGGATGTTTCAGATTCTCTAAATGCTAAAAAAGGATACTATTGGATATCTTAGGTTCAACATTAAACCCATGGAAATTCAGATGGCTGGGGCAAAATCTTCATAAACAACAAGGGGGTTTTGTTCATTCTTAATTCTGATTTCTCAGTGATGGAGTGTGATGAGTTAAGTTGATAATTCTTCTGTTCCATTCCTTGGTCTTCTGTAGGAATGAATGAACGAACAAACCAACCCTACTCCCAGAGATGGGCTCTCAGTGTTGAACTGGTTATACAAAGCACATTTTTCACCATGATGAGGTATGGTGCAAGTTAAGTTGCAGCTGTCAGACACAAAGCAAACGTGTTAATTTTAGTTTCATTCAAAACAAGGAGACTCACTGTCTAACGTACGGAAAAGGAAAAACACCAGCAGGCATAGGTCTGTTATTTCCCTCACTTTTACGGAGACAAAAAGAACAATATAGACTGATCAAACCACTCAAGATAACTTGAGGATTTTCCTTGGAACTTTGCTGTCCAGACCCGTTGTGCAACTAGTTCCCTTTCAAATGAATGCTCCCTGGTCATTCATCTCTCACCTGTGGAATTGGCCCTGTCTGAATGGGACATGGAGGTGCCAGTCGGCCAAGGGTTGACCTGATGATGGAGATAGCTGCGAGTTGGAGAAGCGAGGCTGCCAGAGTGGAAATGGTGGTGAGGGTTATCGAGTGAATGGATGGGATGGGCGCTAATCACAGCTGTGAATGAACACAAGACAGAAAACATGTTTAACATACAGACAAGCATGCACCTCTACAGAAATGCACTGCACCCCTCACTTCTCCCTCAGAGGCACAGTAACAAGGTAGCCAGCCATTCATCCGCTTCAAATCCCCATTCTACCCCTTGCTACAAAACCAGACAGACAAACCCCCCAGACATCGGCCTTCTATTTTTTCTTATGCTGA
This sequence comes from Pelochelys cantorii, assembly GCA_032595735.1. Lineage (NCBI taxonomy): Eukaryota > Metazoa > Chordata > Testudines > Trionychidae > Pelochelys > Pelochelys cantorii. The sequence goes on from CM064338.1 coordinate 1,372,673, forward strand.
AAGAGCACACCCCTCTTGGACACGTGCTAAGCGCCCTTTTGAGAAATGAGAGCTTTTAGAGCTTTCCTGTGTGATGCTGAGCTGCGAACGTCATACCCAAGAAGTGAAATGTAAATGGGGACTCAAACTGTGAAAGCCATTTCAGTCCAAGGGAATCTGATTTCCCAACAAGTATACGGAACCTTGGTGAATTAAATAATGCTAGCCAGCACAGGTGAGACAAGATTTACTCATGCCTTCTGCTCCAAATCAGCAGAATTCTCATCCACTGCATTTTTCTGTCTGCTGGAGGGGCATGAATACTTTTAAGTTCTCAAGACAGCAGCATTGTCTTATATTCTCCCCAGCTTGTGGCAGTGACATTAACAGCAAAGCAAGATTTCATGTTCACACTATGCTCCACAATCTGGAGGGCTTGGTTCTTATGCTAGACTTAAACATTGGATTACTCAAGAAACGGGCCAAAAGAAAGTTGGAAGGATTTGCTGAAGGTCAGCGCTCATTGCTAGCATCATAATTAAAGAATGATAAAACTGCAGTCAGTTACTTACCCAATATGAAGTTGTCCAGAGCTATTGCCTCAAACTCCCATTAGGAGTCACATACCATGTGAATCCAGAATATTTTAAAGTGGTTAGTACAACTAGGGGCTACAGCCTCACCACATGCAAATTTGTACACAAAGTATGGTTACAAGGAATGAAATGCATGCTCCCTCCATTCTTATGCACCTGTCTGTAGAACAATCTCTGAGGTAGGGAGAGTGTGAATTTGGGAAGGCAATAAAGTCCAGAGATCTGTAGCTGCAAGGAATAACCAACCCCTCTTCTCATGAAAACACCTCTGCAGATGCCAAATTCTTGGAATTTAAGCAGCAGTATTAGCCTCTCCAGAGCCAGGGGACTGGCTAAGGAGAGTCCATGGAACATTCACCTGGTGCGTGCGTGCGTCAAGCTCCATGTTACCATTCAACAAATCACAGAGCTGTTTTGTGTTACATTGTGCAGGGGGAGGTAGAAGCTCTCGTATAGTCCTGTTGGAATGAAACCTGAGCCTGTTAGCTAGAGCCACACTGGAGAGGAGCAAGCAGAACAGACAAACCAATCCTCTTCAAAAGCTTCTGTCTCAAGTCTGATTCTCTTAGAATTCTCTCCAAAGGCTAGATAGTTTGGATTGACTGCAGAAGGGCCAAATTCTATCAAGGCAACTCGAATGGCTAAAATCCAGCTTCATGTCTAGCATATGAAGTAATCCCCTGCTCTCGGTGAACCATACAATTGAAAAAAACTGTCAATGAAAGTGAAGAGACATAGTACAAAACACCACAAATCAGATGTCTCTCTTGGTAAGAACTTTAGACAGAGTCATAAACTCACTTTGTCTTACAAGGAATAGAACCCGGGGGGACAAACCACAAGAGTGTGGCGCTCTTGCACGTAGCTGGCTGAGATTATAGCAATCACAAAACCCACAGGGCATCTTATGTCATCAAATTGGGCATCACAGACTATCACTATAAATTGTAGTTATTTCAATTTGTAGAAAAAAGCTCCCCTGATCCACCACTCTTGGCACTTTCGCAACGATAACAAACACACATGGCAAAAATGATACATTATAAAACAACAGATGGGGCACAAGCAAACCTCTGCCAATTAACAACAATCAAAAGCCTTTCAACACCATACACCTTCCATGGCACTCCTTTCCCAAATACCTGAGGGGGCAAAATGGGCTTGCAGTGTTTCTGGAGGGTTAAATACAGAATTGGTAATCAAGTGGAGAATGAGTTCCATGGTGAGGGGCAATCCCAGAGAGCATCCTGATAGCAATCACTGAGTTAAGGGCAGATGATTATACCTAGCTCTCATAGGGGAGGAACTACCACTGGTGATAACCTCTTAAAACATGCTTGGGACAAAGCAGAGATTGGACGGAAGCAATCAGTATTGGAAGTGATCCTGGTTCACTATGCAAGAAAGAAACCTCTTGTGAGAAGGTAAAATGCAATGTGAAAATACGCACATGAAGATCAAAGGCCATAAACCAGTCCCTGGAACCTAATGACACAATTATAGCTATGAGAGTCACTATCTTGAACTTACACGATATCACCAAAGTGTGTAGGGGTCTGAAATCTGCTATTGGTCTCCATCCTATTATTTTTAGAGACAAAAAAAAAAAACTTCGAACATAATCCCTTCCCCCTGTGGTGGACTAGAGCTGTATCTATGGCCCCTCTCTGTAGAACAGAGATGATTTCTTGTCCCATGTTCCTTTCAGCAATGAGATGGATCCCTGAAAAGGTATGGAGAAGAGGGGTGGTTGTAGAGGTAACCAGATTTTACAACTTTTATGACTCAATTGTTGGATATAGTCTGTTCCCCATGCAGGTCAGAAGTGGGAAAATCTAGTGCTAAAGGGTGGGAGGTGGATAGACTGATGCAGCTGATAATTCCCATGGGGGGAAGATTCTGGGCTATTGAGAAAACCATGAAACCTGACACTTGGTCGAAGATTTAGGTGGTTCTGTAGATCTATGACAGGTAGAGAACTAGACCTGTCAGGATCTCTGTGTGGTTTGAGTTCTGTTAATTTTCCTCTAGTTTGCAGGTGTGTATAGTGCCCAACTCCTTCATTGGATAAGAAGAGATTCATTGGTGGAATCTGAAAAGAGTTTTAAATCCATCAAAAGAGAGGCCTTCTGCAGAAAGTCCAGAAGATTAAAAAATCTGGGTGTGTTTAGTCTTGAGAAATGAAGACAGAGGGGAGTTGTTTACAGTTTTCAAATATGTTAAGGCCATCCTGTCCAACTTGATAGTCACTATCCACATGTGACTATTTGGCTGGTTGAGTGCGGCTAGTTTGCTATATAGTGGTTACTGCTTCAGATCTGGTTGAACACCACGGTTTAAGAGCCGGTATAAAGAAAAATGTGATCAATTGTTCTCTATGTCCACTGAAGATAGGACAAGCAGCAATGAGTTAATCTGCAGAAAGGGAGATTTATATATTAGGTAAAGCTTTCTAATTATAAGGACAGTTAAATGATAGAACAGGCTTCCAAAAAAGGTAGTGGAATTGCCATCAAGGTTTTAAAAAATGGGTTGGACAAATACTTTTCAGGGATGTTCTAGATCAGTGTGTGTCAACCTTTTTTTTAAAATATATATATATATATATAAAGTACCCCCCAGTACCTACAGTTTCCAGACACAAATTTTTTTTCTACAGTTGCAACACATTTGTTTAAACAACTTAATTGTAACCGGGCGGGTAATGAAATTTTTGGGGGTAAAAAGTACAAAAATAATAAAATGCTGTAAAACTTAAAAATTCAGTTTTCTCCACATTTCAGTTGTGTTGACGTACCCCCCAGACTTCTCTTGAGTACCCCTAAGGGTACTCGTACCACTGGTTGAGAAACACTGGTCTAGATAAATTTGACCACGCCCCAGTGCAGGCAGCTGGATTTGATGACTTCTTAATGTCCCTTCCAGGCCTACAGTTAGGTGATCCTATGACATCAGAGTTTGGTAGTTTGGAATCCTGAATTGCAGGGTTTCTGAAGATTACTTTGTGACTAAGCGATCAAGTCATTTTTGAAAGCTGTAGACTTTCTAAGATGTTGTCTACCATGCTTCCCAGCTGCCTCCACAACTGGAGACTTTGGTGAAAGATGGGGAAAATTAACATTCCGAGTTTTTGGCTAAAACATACAACTTTTTGTCTGCCCATTTACAAACAAGTGGTGCTATAACCAGAGTCTGCCAGATGGTTTAAACAGAATTCAATAGAGCCTCATTCTTGGGTGAATCCACTCATGCGGAAGCTGCTGTATATATGATGTCCATGATTGCTGGAATTCCTCTACTCTAATGGGCTATGGAGTGAGTCAGAACTACTAGTCATGAGCTCCTGAAACTGCTTGAAACTGTCAGTCAAAGGTAGCAGGGAAGCATTATAGTCTTATCAGGAGATAATGATGAAATATTCCATTTGAGGTGTCATGTCCTTGTCTGCTCTTGCTCCTTGAAAGTCTTCTTTAGAGGTTTAGACTGTTAAGGAGGAAGTGGTGGATTAGGCAAAGTCTCTATTTTCTGTTGAGAACTGTGGCAGATAAACAGCCCATGGATCCCAATAAGACCACTAAAGGAGCCAGCATCCACTGTGAGTCATACCTGTGAAGCAGAGCTTGATGTAGGGAAATTCAAAGAGAAAAGCTTCCATAGAAGGTGACAGATGAAAAGCCCCTTCCTCAGCAGATGGGAAATTTGTGGACAGAAATCTGAGAATCAAAGGAACCCCCCTCAACATAATCCAAAGGTGGAGTAAGTAATGAGTTGAGGATCATTGTCTACTCTATGTAGTAGGTGCAGAGAAATGGGAAGCACCAGTGAAGGACACCTTGACTTTAGCAAAGCATTTGATGCGGTCTCCCACAATATTCTTGCCAGCAAGTTAAGGAAGTATGGATTGGATAAATGGACTGTAAGGTGGCTGGATTGTCAGGCCCAACGGGTAGCAATCAACAGCTTGATGTCTGGTTGGCGGTTGGTTTGAAGCGGATTGCCCCAAGGGTCCATTCTAGGGCCAGTTTTGTTCAACATCTTTTTAATGACCTGGATGAGGGGATGGATTGCACCCTCAGCAAGTCTGCAGATGACACTAAGCTAGAGGGAGAGGTAGATTTGTTGGAGGGTAGGGATAGGGTCCAGAGTGACCTAGACAAATTGGAGGATTGGGCCAAAAGAAATCTGAGGAGGTTCAACAAGGACAAGTGCAGAGTCCTGCACTTGGGATGGAAGAATCCCAAGCACTGTTACAGGCTGGGGGCTGACTGGCTAAGTAGCAGTTCAGCAGAACAGGGGATTGCAGTGGATGAGAAGCTGGATATGAGCCAACAGGGCACCCTTATAGCCAAGAAGGCTAATGGCATATTAAGGTGCCTTAGGAGGAGCATTTCCAGTAGATCTAGAGAAGTGATTATTCCCCTTTATTCGGCACCGGTAAGGCCACATCAGAAAGGATGTGGGCGCATTAGAGAGGGTCCAGCGGAGGGCAACCAAAATGATGAAGGGGCTGGAGCATATGACCTATGAGGAGAGGCTGAGGGATTTGGGCTTGGTTAGTCTGCAGAAGAGAAGAGTGAGGGGGGATTTGGTAGCAGCCTTCAACTTCCAGAAGGGAGGTTCCGAAGAGGCTGGAGAGAGGCTGTTCAGAGTGGTGGCAGATGGCAGAACAAGGAGCAATGGTCTCAAGCTGCAGTGGGGGAGGTCTAGGTTGGCTATTAGGAAGAACTATTTCCCATGGATGGTGGTAAAGTACTGGAATGGGTTACCTAGTGAGGGGGTGGAATTACATGGTATATCTGGCAGCTGATGTACATTAAGGCCACACACAAAGACAGAATGCAGTAGGAAGCACCCAAAATTTGAGTTTGCTTACCCAAGCCCACTGAACCTTAGCTTCCAGCAGTGATCATTCTACGCAACACTCCCAGCACCTTGGGACTAGAACAAATGTGCTACCAGAATGAGGACTGGGAAGCCTACAGGATTGCTGTAGACAGTAATTCTGAGCTATTTCTTCCACATAGTAAATAACCCTTATTCAGAAAGGGCTATCCAGATCTCTCTGCCTATAAGGCAAAGGGCCAGGTGTAACAGGACTCCAGTGCCCTTCCTGTTACTATCCCTACTGCAACCTGGAATGGAATTATTTGGAAGGTGTGGAGGGTATTGAGAAGATATTCACAATGGCTTGTTTTGTTGTTCCCAATTATGACAAAACATTCCGTCTGGCTGAGAAAATTGGCAAGAAAGGATGTTAACTTACGCTGAGGGGGCTGAGAATCAAATGGCATCATCATTTTTGGCCTCATCCCTCTTCTTCCTGCCAACGTGGACATGCTATCCTCTGACTCATGCCCTGAAGAATGAATACTGAGGGTTACTTACTACATCACTGATTCCTTCAGGACAAACACACAACCGTGTGGCTACAAACAACTTTTTAATTCTCTGTGTATAGTATGGTTTTCCCCTTCATAACAGTTCTGCAGCTCATGACCGGCAAGCAAACAAGACTAACAGACTAAATCTAGTTCTTTCAAAGTGGCTAGTTGGGTTACAGACACTATTGTGAATGGGAGAAACAGTCCAGACTTCAATAAAACTAACATCCCATAGAAATGCAGATTCTTGAGATAAATAGTAGTATGGAGTTAACTGTAGTCATGTAGAGATAGCAGTAATCATTTTCCTCCACAGGTTAGGAGGAGAGGCTTGTTATACCTAGGCACCATTATTATGATACATCAAAGAACAACTCCAAAATTAATTGTTGTGCACTCTATTGTCCCACTGATACCCCTGAAGATGAATCCCCTACACTTGAATGGAACAGAGCCATGAAACCTAGTCACAAAACCCAATCTAATAAATAAGAAAAGTAACAATTTAATAAAAATGTATTCTAATCTGAACAACATTTTAACAAAAGTATAGGCTCCAATGCTTTTACTAGATACAGTGGTTATAAGGAATCTGATTTTACACAATTAAATAACAAGACCCAACTAGCTTGTTGTTAGCCAAGCTTACCCCTGTATGAGTTGCGCCTTTGATGGATATTGCTATCCATGGAATTGTCAACTGGTGTGATGTCCTGGGAGTTTCGAGGGATTGGGGTGTCTGTCATGATTGGGTTGGGGTCTGGAGATTTATCAATGGGCTTCAACTCCAATCTCTCATGATGAATCCAAAGGTCAGGAGGTTTGACATCCTTGGAATTTCCTTTGTATTTATGGGATCCATTCACTGATTTGCAGGCAGCTCGTTTCCTTGCAAAACAAGAAAATAAGTGAAACATTCTAGATAAATATTTTGTCACTCAGACAGGCAAGTTTATTTGAATTTCTTTCAGATCTACCCAGCTATGTGGCAGCTACCTACCAGGCAAGAAGCTGCTGCTGCTTCTCTTTTTTTTTTTTTTTTTTTTTTTTAAACAGAGGTACATGCTATGCAGCCAGAGTTTGAATTAATCTTTCTTAAACATGGGAGACCAGAATTGCACACAATACTCCAGTCTCACCAGTGCCTTGTTTTAATGGTAATGATATTTCCCTATTGTTACTAGAAATACTTTGCCTGATACGACATGTCACATTAGTGGCTCAGAGTCATACTGTGATAGACCAACACACCTAGGACTTTTCTCCTCTTTTGTCATTTCCAGCTAATACATCCTGTGTATGGCAAAAAATCAGGATGTTAGTCCCTAAGTGCATGACGTTGCACATAGCCCTCTTAAATTGCATCACATTTCTAATACTCCAGGTTTCAAGGCTGTCCAAAACTTCTTGTATGATATTACGATCCTCCTCCATACTGGCAATGCCTCCCAACTCTGTCACCTACAAATTTGATTAGCATACTTCCAAAGAAAGAACTCAGGGTGGTCTGTCGTGATTTATCTTTTGTAAAACCATTGTTGTATTTTATTCCAATTATTGGTTACCTCTGTGGCCTTAACTACTCTCTGGAGGGCCAGGATCATTCCTGGTCAGTACCTGGCTCAAGCTGGGGAAGCCAATGATCCAACCAGTGGACCAAATTCGGTGATGAATCCTGGTCATGTGCCACCCAAGACATGTTGCACATAAACTAAAGGGAACAATTTTGCTTTCAAAATTTGTTTGAAGACCTTGCATGCAACTGAGGTCAAATTACCAACCCTGTATGTTTTCTACATCACTTCCTGCCCCCTGCTCGTTTTGTAAGTACAGCTGTTGTATTTGCAATTCTCCTGTCACAGGGTATGATTACCCGGTTTATTGATTCATTAAAATCCTTGCCATTGGGCACATAATTTCATGTCTCACTTCCTCTAATGTAAATGGAGGTTATTCAGGCCCTCTGTTTGGTCCCATTAACCTGTCCGAGTCCACTGAGCTGTCTTCCATGCTTGCTCCCATTTGCCACCCAATCACTGATCCTCAAATCTTCATTACCCTTATTAAAAATTGAAGCAAAGTACAGGTTGGACCTCCCTAGTCTGGCACTATTGGGATCTGACCAGTCCCAAACAAGGGAGTTTACTGGATCAGGGAAGGTCAATTCTAGCCCCTGGGATGTCGGCCTCCAGGCTCTCCCAGGAGGCTAGAAGCTGGACTCTCTTCACAGCCCAAACCCGCTGCTGGCCCCAGCCATATGGCTCCCTGCCCTCAGGCTGCTGGCTCAGCTCCATTCCTGGCCCCCCAGCCGGGCTCTCTGCTGCCATCCCCCCAACCACCTCTACCTACAATCGGGCTCCCAGCCACCAGTCCAGCTCTGCTCCTGGCCTCTCTGCCACTGGATACCCAGTCAGTCCTGGCTCCCAACCACTGTGGCTCTCTGGTCCAGCAACATCCATGGTCCTGTCAGACCATGGATGTTGCCACACCAGAATGGTTCAACCTGTATTCATGTAGATGTTGGGCCATAACTATATTCTTTAATCTCTACCCATCCTCAGTGTTTAAAGCAGTCCCATTTCTTCTTTCCTCATTTTCTTTATATTTAATTAGCTAAAGAACCTTTTACTATTGGTTTATTTTCCTTTGCAACGTCCAGTTCTGCTTGGCTTTTGGCAGTTCTCACATTTTCCCTATGATGTGAACTCCAAGATGTAGCTTTCCTTAGTGATCCACTTTTTCTTTCATTCCTTGTGGCCTCTCTCTTAATAATTCTAAAAGAAGCTTGAGATAGTTTGGTCTGCAACCCTTCCCTATAATTTCCCCCCCTTTTGTGGGATTCAGGCTTCAGAGAGTTTCTATAACTTGGACAAAGTAATCCCAAGCTTCCTCCACATTCAGATCTTTCAAGTATTTCTATCCAGTCTACTTCCCTAATTAATTCCCTTAATTTTTCAAGTTTTTCCTTTTTGAAATCAAGCACCCTAGCTGTAGATCTATTTTTATTTAACCTTCTATTTAAAGTGAATTCGTGATCACTTGAACTGAGATTGTCCTCTATAATGAGTTCTTCCAGCAGGGCCTTATCACTTACTAGTACTAAAGGTAAAATGGTGTCAGTGTTGGTTGAAGTAAGATACTTAATTCTCTCATCAGTGAAGCTAACGAACAGCCAGTTAATGGTATAGACCTATATACGAATTAACTGACCAACTCAACCCACGTAAGACAGATTGATGTTGATAGATCAGGGCAATGAGATGTCTGAGGGTTGTACCAACACCTCCAGCTGGACAATGTTCTAAGCCATTGCCAGTACCAACTTCACTTGTGAGGTCATGCTGGAGGCATCATTGCTCTTTGCAGGTATAGATGCAGCTATTAAGTAAGCGAATACAGTGACAAACTAAACCAGAGTAAAGCACATCTTACTTTTTCTGATGAGAGGTGGTGCGCCGAGTGCAGAAGACTGCAACAATCACCACTATCACAATGGTGATCACTCCAACAGACACTATGATGACTAGAAGCATGTTGCTATCCAGGGGAGATGTGGGGCTTCCATGAGGACTGTTACTGCCTGGAAGAGGGGAGGGGAGGGAGAGCACTTGTTATACAGAGGCTTCACTTGAGACAACTCTCCTCACTACAGAATGCGAAAAGAAATGAACAATGGTTGGAAGCCTGAATAAAGAATACAGGGTCAGACAAACTAATCTTGGCTCAGCTTGTGCATTTCCTGTTAACTCTCTTTCTTTTCTCTTCTTATTTAAAAAGTTTTCACATCACCACCTGCTTATGGCCTTGTACAGTTATCCTTTTCTCCTGTATAACATGTTGATGATCTATTTTCAAATGATAGTACATTAAATATTACATAATGATACCTACATTTGCTGCTAAACCCATTCTGGGGTGGAGAGACACCCGACAACATCATAACAAAGTGGTTCAATAAGTGAGACACTGGCACAGTTAACCTGTGAACCAACAACGTGCCTTCACATTAAAGTGTATTTGCATGAGCACTTCTGATTAAAAGAAGTCCCTGAATGGACCCTAGACTTCAGAAAAGCAAACTGACTTGCAAGGAACTGAGGGACAGGATCCCCTAGGAGGCTTATACGAGGGGGAAAGGAGTCCAGGAAATATTTTAAAGAAGTCTTATTGAGGGCACAGGAACAAGCCATCCCAATGTACAGGAAGAATAGCAAGTATGGCAGGCGACCAGCTTGGCCAAACAGAGAAATCTTTGATGAGCTTAAACACAAAAGGGAAATTTACAAGAAGTAGAAACTTGGACAGATCACTAGGGAGGAATATAAAAAGAAGGTGGTCAGGGAAAGTGTGGGACACTTACTGAATCGGGGAGGTAACCTAGGGACCTATGTGGAAAAAGCTGAAGTACTCAATGCATTTTTTGCCTCGGGCTTCAAAGACAAGGTCATCTTGCAGACTGCTGTACTAGGCAGCACAGTACAGGGAAGAGGGGAGCAGCCCACAGTGGTAAAAGAAGAGTAAGGAGTATTTGGAAAAGCTGTATAAGTGCATGTGGGCGAGCTAATGCATCTAAAATTGCTGAGAGAGTTGGCTGATATGACTGCAGAGCCATTGGCCATTGCCTCTGAAAAAACTCACTGTGATTGGGGGAGGTCCCTGAGGATCAGAAAAAGGCAAATATGGTGCCCATCTTTAAAAAAAGGGAAGGAGGAGAATCTGGGGAACTTCAGACCAGTGACTGAGTCGCTGTAAAAATCATGGAGTAGGTCCTCAAGGAATCCAGTCTGAAACACTCAGAGGAGGGGAAAGTGATCAGGAACAATCAACATGGTATCATCAAGGGTAAATCATGCCTGATCAATCTGATTACCTTCTATGATGAGATAACTGGCTCTGTGGATATGGGGAGAGTGGTGGATGTGATATATCTTGACTTTATAAACACTTTTGATAGTTTCCCATAGTATTCTTGCCAGCAAGTTAAAGTAGTATGGCATAGATGAATGAACTATAAGGTGGACAAAGCTGGTTAGATCATCTGGCTCAATGGGTAGTGATCAATGGCTAAATGTCTAGTTGCTTTGGTATCAAGTGAAGTGCCCCAGGGGTCGGTCCTGTGGCTGCTTTTGTTCAATATCTTCATTAATGATCTGGATGATGGGATGGATTACACCCTCAGCAAGTTCATGGATGACACTCAGATGAGGGGAGAAGTTGATAGTCTGGAGGGTAGGGATAGGGTCCAGAGTGACGTAGACTAGGGATTTTCAAACTTGGGTCGCAAACCCACCAAAGAAAGCCCCTGGCAGGTCTGCGCTGCTTTGTTTACTGTAAAGGTCTGCAGTGTCAGAGCCTTGCAGTTCCCACTCGCTGTGGTTTACCATTCCTAGCCAAGGGGCGCTGCGGGAAGCAGCTTCCCAGTCTGCACTACTGCCCACAGTGGTTGCATCCCTCTGAGCAGCCCTTCCCTTTCCATGTTCACAGAATCATAGGGTTGGAAGAGACCTCAAGAGGTCATCAAGGAAAACAATCCCATTCCAGGGATTAGACATAGTAGACGGGAAGACTTAGCTGGAGTCACCCAGGTCCTTTGGGGCAGAGGCTGGTGGTGAAGTGGGAGGCGCAGGAGTCAGACTATGTCATGGAAAACAATCCCATTCCAGAGACTTCCTGTTTTCCTGGCACAATCAAACCCTGACCTTGCTTTAAGCTAGGGTAAAAGGAAGCTGCATACCAAATTTGGTGGCCCTAGCTCTTACTGTTTAGGAGGAGTTCTTGAGACAGACAGACTCACATGTAGGTGTATATATATCTATCTATATATAGATAGATAGATAGATATAAATTTTTCAGCCTGATAGGTCTCTGCTGAAATGCTTTATAAATGGCCTTACCACTCATGGGTGGTTTGAAGTCAGGTCCTATATCCAATGGCCGACTTCCTTTTCCTGTAGACCCTAATGCTGTGAAAAAAAACCAAATTAATAATCATCAGTTTATGTGATAACCTTTCTTCATCCCCTGGCTATTCATTTCCAAAACCTGTATTACCGCCTGTTTTGAACAAGTTTTGTTTTCCTATGGACATAATAGCAAATATACTCCACCAGAGATGTTCTCAACAAGTCCAGCAAACTCTGAGTACCTCCCAACACAGAACCAGTTCAGAAGGGTGACCACTTAATAGGCGGGCACCATTTTCCTCAGCAAGTTAGGCTTTTTCTTTCTTATTACATTTTAAATATCAATACAAAGAAAGAATGGGTTGCAACCATGAGACTCAACAGACTGATTAAAAAAAGGGGGTTATATTTCTGAACAACAGCGTATAGAACAGCATGCTAAGTTCCTTTTCCTGGCCCCAGACTTACAAGCCAGGTTAGGAGACAAACACAGCGACAATGGGAATGTGTCTTAGACAATGTCAGTCTTGGCTTGTCCATACCACCTTGTAAGATTATTTTTTTGCCCTCCCCCTGGAAGTGCAACTGCAGTCAGAAAACATCTTTTTCTCTCAGGAATACTGGCTCCATTTGAAGCAACAGACTGGAGGGACAGCAGAGTTAGTGAGACACAATGTTCCCTCTAATTTTGGTTCTGCCATGAGGGCAGGGGACTGGACTCGATGACCTCTCAAGGTCCCTTTCAGTCCTAATATTCTATGTTTCTATGTAATCTTTTCCATCCATGTGAGGAATAATTTTTATGTGCACCAAGGCCTGTGTGAATGTGCACCACCAGGAGAAACACCAACCTGGCTGTGGGAATTCTGCTAATCAGTTGAGTGGCGTTTAATCCTGCAGCCACAACAGGCTGAAGAGCCAGTCAGGGCAGTACAGGACAAGGAAGAAAACTGGCAGCATGTAACCTCTAGAAGGAGAAGGCAGCCAACTCAGGTATCCCCCATTCCTGTAGAGGTAAGTAACTGCTTTCAGGCTCTCTCCACAGGCACTGCGGTGGAGAATGCTTTGGCAGGGACTTCTCAGGGAAGAAATCAGAAGGGAACACCATCTACCGGAAGGCATGGGATGCGCAGTCCTAGGGAAAGGGGTTCCACGACCACCACCCCCAAAAAACAGGTGGTAGTGCTCGGGGACTCCCTCCTAAGAGGGACTGAATCATCCATCTGCCGTCCAGACCTGCAATCTTGAGAAGTGTGCTGCTTACCGGGAGGTCACATTCAGGATATGACCGAGAGTCTTCCCAAAGTAATCAAACCTTTGGTTCGCTGCCCCTTCCTGCTTCTCCATCTAGGAACTAACGATATGGCCAAGAATGACCTTGAGCGGGTCACAGCAGATTATGTAGCGCTGGGAAGAAGGATCAAGGACTTTGAAGCGCAAGTGGTGTTCTCGTCCATCCTTCTGGATGAAGGAAAAGGTCCGGGCAGGGATCGTTGAATTGAAGAAGTAAATGCGTGGTTGCACAGGTGGTATCGGAAAGAAGGCTTTGGTTTCTTCGACCATGGGACTCTGTTTCGGGCACAAGGATTGTTAGGAAGAGATGGGATCCACCTAACCAAGAGAGGAAAGAGCATCTTTGTGGGCAGCCTTGCAAACCTAGTGAGGAGGGCTTTAAACTAGGTTCGTTGGGGGATGGTGACCAAAGCCCTGAGGTAAGTGAGGAAGTCGGACACCAGGAAGAATCACAAGGAGGAACGAGCAACAAAAGAGGACCCCTGATTCAGATGGAGAAGGCAGGGCGATCAACTGGTTATCTAAGGCGTGTGTACACCAATGCAAGAAGCCTGGGAAACAAACAGGAAGAATTAGAAGCCCTGGCCCAGTTAAAGAACTATGATTTGACTGGAATAACAGAGACTTGGTGGGATGACTCGCATGACTAGAGCACTGTCATGGAAGGGTATAAACTGTTCAGGAAAAACAGGCGGGGGAGAAAAGGAGGAGGAATGGCATTGTGTGTAAGAGAGCACTATGATTGCTCAGAGCTCCAGTACTTAGAGGGAGAAAAGACTGTTGAGAGACTATGGGTTAAGTTTAGAGGTGGAAACAACAGGGGTGATGTTGTGGTTGGTGTCTGCTATAGACCACCGGATGAGGTAGATGAAGCTTTCTTTGGATAACTGAGAGAAGCTTCCGGATCACAGGCCTTGGTTCTCATGAGTGACTTGAATCACCCTGACATCCTTTGGGAGACCAATACAGCAGTACACAGACAATCCAGGAAGTGTTTGGAGAATGCTGGGGATAACTTCTTGGTACAAGTGCTGAAGGAACCAACCAGGGGCCATGAGCAGCTTGACCTGCTGCTCACAAACAGGGAGGAACTAGTAGGGGAAGTAGAGGGGGTGACAACCTGGGAAGCAGTGTTCCTGAGATGGTGGATTTCAGGATCCTGACCAAAGGAAGAAAGAAGAGTAGCAAAATACACACCCTGGACTTCAGAAGAACAGACTTTGACTCCCTCAGAGAACTGATGGGCAGTATCCCCTGGGTTGCTAACATGAAGGGGAAAGGAGTCCAAGAGAACTGGCAGTATTTTAAAGAAGCCTTATTAAAGGCACAGGAAGAAACCATCCCGATGTGCAGCAAAAAAAGCAAATATGGTAGGTGACCAGATTGGCTTGCCAGGGACATCCATGGTGAGCTTAAACACAAAAAGGAAGCTTACAAGAAGTGGAAACTTGGATGGATGACTAGGGAGGACTATAAATATATTGCTCAAGAATGCAGGGGAGTTATCAGGAAGGCAAAAGCGCAACTGGAATTGCAGCTGGCAAGGGATGTCAAGGGTAACAAGAAAGGTTTCTACAGGCATGTTAGCAATAAGAGAGTGATCAGAGAGGGTGTGGGGCCCTTACTGAATGAGGGAAGGAAAAACTAAAGTACTCAATGCTTTCTTTGGCTCTATCTTCATGGACATGGCCAGCTCCCAGACAAATGCACTAGGCAACGCAGTATGGGAAGGAGGTAGACAGCCCTTGGTGGGGAAAGAACAAGTGAGGAACTATTTAGAAAAGCTAAACATACACAAATCCATGGGCCCGGATTTAATGCATCCGAGGGTACTGAGGGAGTTGGCAAATGTCACTGAGGAGCCTTTGGCCATTATCTTTGAAAACTCGTGGAGATCGGGAGAGATCCCGGATGATTGGAAAAAGGCAAATGTAGTGCCCATCTTTAAAAAACGGAACGAGGACAGCCTTACCTCAGTCCCCAGAAAAATCAAGGAGGGGATCCTAAAGGAATCCATTTTGAAGCATTTGGAAAAGGGGAAAGTGATCAGGAATAGTCAACATGGATTCACAAAGGACAAGTCGTGCCTGACCAATCTGATTAGCCTCCATGATGAGGTAACTGGTTCTGTGGATATGGGAAAGTCAGTGGGTGTGATATACCTTGACTTTAGCAAAGCTTTTGATACGATCTCCCACAGTATTCTTGTCAGCAAGTTACGGGAGTATGGATTGGATAAATGAACTGTAAGATGGATAGAAAGCTGGCTAGACTGTCAGGCCCAATGGGTAGTGATCAACGGCTCGATGTCAGGTTGGCAGTCGGTTTCTAGTGGAGTGCCCCAAGGATCAGTTCTTGGACCAGTTTTGTTCAACATCTTTATTAATGACCTGGATGAGAGGATGGATTGCACCCTCAGCAAGTTTGCAGATGACATTAAGCTAGGGGGAGAGGTAGATACGCTGGAGGGCAGGGATAGGGTCCAGGGTGACTTGGACAGATTAGAGGATTGGGCCAAAAGAAACCTGATGAGGTTCAACAAGGACAAGTGCAGAGTCCTGCACTTAGGGCAGAAGAATCCCAAGCACTGTTACAGGCTGGGGCCAGAATGGCTAAGTAGCAGTTCAGCAGAAAAGGACCTGGGGGTTACAGTGGATGAGAAGCTGGATATGAGTCAACAGGGCGCCCTTGTAGCCAAGAAGGCTAATGGCATATTGGGGTGCTTTAGGAGGAACATTGCCAGCAGATCCAGAGAAGTGATTATTCCCCTTTATTCTGCTCTGGTGAGGCCACATCTGGGCCCCCCACTATAGAAAGGATGTGGACGCATTGGAGAGGGTCCAGCGGAGGGCAACCACAATGATTACGGGGCTGGAGCGCATGACCTATGCGGAGAGGCTGAGGTAGTTGGGTCTGTTTAGTCTGCAGAAGCGAAGAGTGAGGGGGGATTTGATAGCAGCTTTCAACTTCCTGAAGGGAGGTTCCAAAGAGGATGGAGAGAGGCTGTTCACAGTAGTGACGGATGGCAGAATGAGGAGCAATGGTCTCAAGTTACAGTAGGGGAGGTCTAGGTTGGATATTAGGAAAAACTATTTCCCTAGGAGGGTGGTGAAGCACTGGGATGGGTTCCCTAGGAAGGTGGTGGAATCTCCATCCCTAGAGGTGTTTAAGTCTCGGCTTGACAAAGCCCTGGCTGGGATGATTTAGTTGGGGTTGGTCCTGCCTTGGACAGGGGGCTGGACTCGATGACCTCCTGAAGTCTCTTGCAGCCCTAGGATTTTATGATTCACTGGAATCTCTCCTGAGTGGCTGCATAAGTGCACAGCTTACAGGGAACACTTGTGAGAGATCTCACTGGGAAGAGCACATCAAGAATTGTTTCCACTTGGCTAGGTAAGTCCCTCTAGTACAGTGGTTTTCAAACTATGGGTCGCAGGATGTCAGGCACTCGGTCTCATTGCTACACGGTGATCAGTTTGGGGTGTTAAGGCAGCTTCCTGCCTGTCCTGGCATTGGACTGCGCTGCCCCCCCTAGAAGCAGCAGGCCCAGCTCCTAGGTGGGGGCAGAGGGCAGAAGAGCACACAGGGCTCTATGCACTGCCCCTTCCTTGAGCACTAGCCTGCAATCCCATTGGCTAGAACCTGCTGCTGGCTGCTTCTGGGGGGCAGCATCGTCTGCAGTGCTAGGACAGGCAGGAAGCTGCCTTGGCACCCTTTGCTGCACTGCTGACTGGGAGCCACTCAAGGCAAGCCCCTCCTGCCCCAGCCCTGTCCCCCGTCCCTCACAAAGCTGAAGCTCTCATCCTCAGACCCCACCCCAGGGCCCATACTTTAGTCAAATTATGTTGGGTTGCAGGCTTCAACAAGTTTCTTCAACTGGGTCATGAGAAAAAAAAAGTTTGACATCCACTGCTCTAGTAGCTCTTGTTCAGTAGTAGAAAATTGTCTAGCAGACTTGTTCCGAAAAGGCCTCTTCATCCAAGTTCAACCATAGAATCACAGAACACTAGAACTGGAAGGTACCTCAAGAGGCCATAGAGTCCAGTCCCTGCCCTCACGGCAGGACTAAGCATGGAGTGACCATGCAGTCAGGCGAAAGACACAGAGGTTTGGGTGGAGAAAACAGCAGTGTTCTTGCAAGATCAGGGCCCAGTGGGGCAGAAGAGGCAGCAGAAGTAACTCTGACAGGTCCAGCAGCATCGCTCTCATGGGCTGCTGTGGCACAGGGGACCTGGGAGGAGGGCGGAAGTAAAAGAATTCAAGTCCCTTGGTGGGCACATAGTACTTCTCCTCTGCCTCATTCAAGTGGGAGGGAGAGAAGATGGGGTATACCACAGGGACTGGACAAGACCCATAACAGTTTCATTGTTGGGTAGGGACTTCTTTGACTGGGCTGCCAGGGCCAAAGTGTCCATGAAGCAATGTGAGGCCTTTTTAAGAACCACCACCCTCCAGCTTCAGGTTCTAAGCCACACTTCTTAACAGCTCAGTGAGCTCTCAAGTCAGTTTGTGGCACCAAACCACATGGTCCTGGGGCACCAAACCTTCCTCCTCCTCCTCCTCCTCTTCAGGAATCACTGGGCCAGCAAGGGGTCTTCCTCTTCATCTTGTGCCCCAACTACTTCCACCCCCTCTGTCCTGTGCGCTGGTACCAGAGTCGGGTTGCTGCCAGATGGCGAGTTGGAGGAGCCCCCCTCAGACACCGCTATGATCCTGCTGGCACTGTGATGATGGCCTGGCACTGGACTCTGTGGCACCTGAGCAGGGATGAGTCGATGGTGCCTGACACGGGCTGTACTCCACTGCGCTCCCTTTGTCCTCCCTCAGTACCAACCCCCTCTGGGACTGTTGCTGCTTATGCGTCTTTCTTGGTATAGGCAATGGAGAATGGTGCTGGAGGTGCTCATGGCAGAGTGCAATGGGTGTAGCTTGGATGCTGGTTAAGGGCCACTTCCATTAATATAGCCTCCCTTTCCTCCTTCATATGAGACTTGAAATCCAGGCAGATTTAACAGCACCGTCTACATGCACCTTTCCCCAACACTTCACACAGCTCAAGTACGGGTTGCTCACTGACGCAGGCCTGCTGCAGAAAGCACAGGATTTGAAGCCTGGAGACTGGGGCATGCCCGGTACCAGAGGCCAAAGCTAAGAGAGGGGGGTCTAACTATGTACATCAATAGCATCTAACTATGTGCACTACTACATGAAACAAAGATGAATATCACTAATCCAGAGAATAGCGAGGGAAATCCACAAGAAGAATGCTTTGCTAGAACAAGAGGAGCTGTTCTAGCGGCTCTCATGGGTAGTAAGAAGGAACTGAGGGGGCGGGGCTGGCTGGGCCCCTTATACCAGCACATAAGCACACGGAACCAGAAGGCACTGGAGCCGACTTGCTGGATAACACTGAGGGTAAAACCTCTGGCAGTGCTGCATGCGATGTGTGCATACCTAACGTGGAATGGGCATGAACAAACCCTCAAAGAAGAATTAGATGTTCTTCTAAAGTTCAACCACGTCACCATATCTATAACTCAACCAGAATGTACGGGCTTGTTGCAGGGATAACTGAAATTCTATTACTTCTGCTATGCAGCAAGAGGTCAGACTAGAATTCAGTGTTTCTTAAACTTTTTAAGACCAAAGAACACCAAACAATTTTTTTTATGAGGAACACTAAGGACTTTTTGTTGAGAAAAAAAAAAAAAAAAGGCAGACATTTTGAAGTCTGTTGTTCTCTGCAGCACACTGTTTAAGAAACTGGCCTTAAAATCTATAAATCTAGACTTCTTTTGCATCGTGTCTATTGCTGGCAAATACCTGATTTCCAGAATGAAGGATTGACAGATTATCCTTTCGACTCTCTGGAGCTTGGTTCACAACTCATGTTAACTTGACAACAGTTCTATCTGCAAGATGATGAACACAACCATCCTCTCGCAGCAGTTACACACCACTGTAATTCAGAGAGAAACAGGTCCCTTGGCCTAAGGATCGTCAGCGATTATCCTCCTACATATCTAATTATCACTGTAGCAAGAATTAGAACAAATACCTCTGTTTTCAACATGACCAGCTATTGTACAAGTCCCATCTTGTACCAGCCTGTCTGCAGGGAGCTATACTGGAAGTACTGAGGTTCTCTGTTGCCCTCTTCAGCCAAGATTAGTAGAAATAAAATTTGTTTGCAGTCTAAAGACTTGCCAGTATTTGTAGGTCGGCTTTTTAGCCTGTCTAGGGAGCGCACCATAAGCATGCTACAGCTGGAAACACACTTATCTTTTGTTCCTGTAGATTAGCTCTGCTGTCTGCTACGTGCATTGCCTTTTGTCTTCGTAATTAACCAATGAGCAACATACAGCTTCAACCAGGAACCTGTTCTGCTGTGTGCCAACACCTGTGCTCCAAGGAAGGAGAATGGAGGGGCAAAGTATGTTCTGAGATGACACACATCAACAGGGCTCAACAACTGCGGTGAAAACCACTCACTAGCACCGCGCATGCGCAAACCGCCGGTGAACGGGGTGACCGGCTGAAATCTACTCGCCACAGGCGAGTAGATAAGCGGATTTGTCGAGCCCTGCTCATCAATATATAGCTAAGCCACAAATAAAAACCGAGGTCAGAGGTTCAGTCCATTCACTGTGGGCTGATATAAGTTTGTTCCAGACTTTCTCAAGGGCTTTTTCCATCACTTCTCAAGACACTATTCCACAGATATAACAGATCTTGTTTTCAAGAAGTCTTTCTACTATTTGGCTTACATTTTCCTTTTCTTCATTTCACCCATTGCTTCAAGCTTGTAACCCCTTCAAAGACCTATTATATCTTCAGGAATTATGAAACAAATGCCTCCCGCTTTTGACATATGCATTTTTTAATTAAATTCTATGCAATTACGAACACTACAAAATGAGAAACCTTTGCTCCTTTAGGATACTGTTTGAAGGACATGTAGACTAGCTGTGGACAGAACTGAGGTTAAAAGAGCAGTGCAAGAGAGACAGTGCAGCAACTTTTCAATAAAACACAAAGTTTTAGTCTTTTCTATCCCTTTGAGATAGACCTGTTATAGCAGCTGTGGGTTTTGCAAAAGAAGGCTGGAGAAGAGCTTGTTCCTCAGGTGCCTAGAGTAGAGTCATCACTGTTGGGTTTGGAACACGTAAAATAAACAGTGTTTATCACACTTCTCAGTGATGGATTTAATGTGATATTTACAATGTGGAACACATTTTAACTTTAAGCTTTAATCATATGCCTAAATTGTTTGCGAGTATCCCTTTAAACTCGTTCCCTCTCACATCTCTCCCTAATAATGGGATGTTTACCTTATTTGGAAGAAAGCAAAATTAGCCTTAAATATTCATCATAGATGCCAACTCCACACAGCAAGCTCAAATGTACCATTTATCAAGTTAGCAGGCTTAAGATTTTTGGTGGCTAAAGTTGATCTCTAACCAAGCCGACAGGCAGACTCTCTCATGTAGAAAGCTGGATAAGACTATTAGAGCTGACAAAACAGCACTTGTGCTAATCTAGCAAGTGTTCTTTGGTCTTCTCTCTCTTCGCTCCAGGGCTTCCTGGTCAGACTCAACTTGAATATTACCTAATCCAAATTCATTTTATCAGAATGATAACCCACTTCTCCCCTCATGTGACATTTGATATGAAGGTCACTGACATCCAATTCACAAATAAAATCTCAAGTTCCTCTCCTATTAAAAGCTCCAAAAGAGTGTGCTCAGTTACATGTAGAGCAGCTGTTTCATTTAACAAGTGCAACTGCAGATGGAAGAGAAACAGAGCAGTGTGTGAAAGAGTAGAATATAGGAGAAAATGTCCATTCATTTACCTTGATCATTAGGCATTTTATCTGAGGATTCAGCTACCAGGCCAAGCACAAGGGAGGAAAAAATGAGAGAAAGATCACCAGGTCTGAAGGAGTTCAGATGATATTCAAAGAACTTCGCAGCAAAAATAACTCGTTCGAGATTTAAACTCCCATTTTAAAACATAAACACTCCCATAAAATACCGCTGGATATTAAATCAACACAACTAGGTTATTTTTCACCTCTCATTAGATATATTATCTACATTAACAACTGTCCTATAAAACAATTTCTCCATGTTTCCTTAACCAGTACATGGTTTCAATGTCTTGTTCATTCCTACCCTTTCAACAGTAACCCATAACCAAGCATCTCTTGATTAAAGAGGCAGTAATGTCATACTTGTTCATACTATATCATCCATGACACTGACATGTAATGGTTTACAGACCATCAACGCAATATGAACTTATATGCAAATCCTCCCATTTGTACCATTTAATTACACAAAACTGAACACTCCTGCCCCGATCCTTCCCCAAGACCCCTCCCTTGCTTCGAAGTTCCACCCCTCACTCTTTCCATGCCCCTCCCTCCATCACAT
Source organism: Pelochelys cantorii (assembly GCA_032595735.1). Lineage (NCBI taxonomy): Eukaryota > Metazoa > Chordata > Testudines > Trionychidae > Pelochelys > Pelochelys cantorii. The sequence goes on from CM064338.1 coordinate 1,394,263, forward strand.
ACTGTCCTTCTCCCTCCCTCACTTTCACCAGACTGGGACAGGAGGTTGGGATGCAGGGGGGAGATGAAGGCTCCAGTTGGAGGTACAGGCTCTGGCGTGGGGGCCAAAAACGAGAGGTGCTGGGTGCAGGAAAGGGCTCTGGTCTGCAGCCAAAAGGTCTGGTGTGTGAAAGGGGGCTGGGCTCTGGCTGGGAGTATGAGTTCTGGAGTGGTGCCAGGAATAAGAGAGTGGGGCACAGAAGGGGGCTTGGGGCTGGAGTGCAAGGAGGTGAGGAATCTGGGGATGAGGGGCTTGGAGTGCAGGAGAGAACTCCGGGCTGGGCTGGAGCAGGGTGTTGGGGTGTGGATGGGGACTCTGCACTGGGTCAGAAGTGTGGGAGGAGGTTCAGGTGGGGGGGGTCCCAGTGGCACTGCAGATCCCAGAAGTGGCCACATGGAGCACCAGTGGCCAGGGAGGCTCCACGTTCTGTCCTTGTGCCTGCAGGCACCAACCCGACAGCTTCCATTGGTCACAGTTCCCAGCTAATGGCAACTGCGGAGCCAGCACTTCGGGGGGAGGGGGAAAGGCAGCACCTGGAGCCTTCCCTGGCCACTCCTCCAGCCAGGGGCTGCAGAAATCTGGTGGATGCTTCCAGGAGTTGTGCAGCACTAGGGTAGGCAAGGAGCCTGCCTTAGCTCCGGGCCCCTGCTTGTGCCGCCAACCGGACTTTTAACGGACCACTTGGCACTGCTAACTGAAGCTGCCAGGGCCTCTCTCAACTGGAGACTTGGCAATCCGAACCATTGGGCAGTCACCACACACTACATCTCAAGTTGTGAAGTTACTACAAGTCAGACTTTCTGCGGCATTTATAGCACTATGTCATGACAGCCTGATGGCACATGGGCTAACCATTCATTTAAAAACAGATCTCCACAAACATGGGCTTAAATTGGTTTAAGTGCTTGTTCCAGCCAAGGGCTGTTGGAAGGGTGAAGAGAAAACATCTTCCCAAATTCAACTCCATCTTCTCCTCCCCACCCCATATCCAATACCCAATTAATGCCACTACGTTGCATTTTCTACAGGTACTTTAGAAAATGCTAGAGAACATACATGAGACTTTACCTTTGGGTGTTCTGAACTGTACTGCCTCCGACATAGGCCCCATGCCCTTGGAGTTGCGGGCCTGGATTTTGAAATAATATGGCGTATCGAGGGTTAACTCTTGGATCTGGTGGGTCAATCTGTTTCCCACCACAGGCTCGATGACCCAGTCATGTATCTCCGCATTCACATCTGTGCTGTAGTAAATGATGTATCCTGTTCAACGGTACCAATAAGATAAAATTGAGGTATTAAAGAGTGTGATTTTTGTTGCTACTTAAATGACTCAAAAGCACAAGTCTTACTGACTTTTGGTGGAACTGGTGTTCATAAACCACTGAACAGCCTTTCAGAACCACAACCTCCTTTGTTTCAGTACATGAGCATTCATTTACATATTAGATAAACATGGGAAATTTTAAATCATTGTATTATATCATAAAGTAAAACATGTCATTTAAAATACCAAAATTATCCTACATTCCGTTATGGAAAATTCCACTATTTCCAGCTTCATTTCAAATGTCATGAAAACAATGTAAAATAATAATGTGAAGACTATTATTAGAATGTTCCCTTTTCAAACAGTTTATAGAAAAAGGATAGCTTTGAAATTAAAAAAATCGAAGTAGTTAAAACTTTGCTTTCTTCTCACTGCTAGGTGCCTCTGTTGTATCCTTTCTCCACCATGCCCTGTCCAACTCTGGCACAGATGTCAGCATTTCTTCTGCTGCTTCAGAGTTCTGCCTGCACAGATTCTTCTCCCCACACAGCAATCAGATTCAGGCTCGCCTACATGCTCCACGAGGGAGCTTGTTTGTGACCCTGGGCATTCATGGTCAGGTGCGCTGCTTTGCTTCCCATGCTAACCAAACAGAAAATGAAATCTAAAAGGTCCCAGAATTTTTCCTATGCACCTGGGAAAGCAGCAAAGTTGAATGCTGGCTGGATTGGTCACACTGGGGCATTGTGGAACACCTCGCTGAGGACAAGATCATTGACCTGAACAGCACTGTGCCTGCACTACCCTGAATTTGACCCAGAATGTGAAATTTAGTGCTGCTCCTCTCATCAAGGTGAAGTACAGACAGAGACTATAAATGCACATTAAAGTCAGTGGAAGGTACGTGGTGGTGTAGACTCATTCTTAAAATCATCATAACGGGGCTAACTTTGACCTAATCTGATGATGTAGACCAGGCCTCAGCAAGCTTTTTAGGAGCTTGTTTCCTACTCAGTCCACCAGAGGGCAGTCTGTTCCCATGAGCCTATAAAATCTGTGGAATTGGCACACAACTGACAAAGGGAATTCGAATGCTTCACAGAATGCAATCATTTTATCAGATTCTCTTTTACAGCATGATTGCAAACGTGATGACAAAACATTTTAAAAACATTCAGCTGTGATAGCTGCACTTTCAGACAATGGTAAATAAAGCTTAGTCTTGTAAAATTCTACTTAATCCAGGTGAGCAAGCACATTTTTCCCCCCATCAGCTTCATCATATAAAAGAGCAATTTGGGGCCTAAACAGGCACATTTTCATGACAATTTTGGATTAAAAGCCTAAGTCTCTCCCTCTCTTTCACACACACACATGCGGAACACTTGATGGGGTCATATAAATGTGGGGTAACTGATCTTCAGACTCCGATCACGTCAGATTTAAAGTCCACTAGTACAGTATGAACCCCAGAAGTGGGAGACATGCACTATTGCAATGAGGAGAATCTCACCTTTCCAAAGGATACACAACCCTTGTTCCTTGCTGACAAGGACTCAAGTTATCAGACCATACTGTACAGAGGACATTTGTTAAAGAGGTGACTGAAATGGGTGTTACAATTTTCCTTTCCCTCAGAGTTCTGTTCAGCTGGAGTCTCCATTCCAAAGGTTTTAGAAAACATCACCCCATTTCCTGGCTCCAGACAGGAAGTACATTTTATTGGCATACAGCATGCACTGTTAGAATCCTGCCTAGTTGTCAGAGTCAGCCAGAGCACAAAATCAGCACCAAGCAGCAACTAAACAACCTGCCTGTACAATACTGAAGATGTGGGGTGGATGGGGCACTGAAGGTAGGCAAGCATACAACAAATCTACAAAAAATGACAAAAACAACTTTGAACCACGCACATGGAATGGCTGCTAAAGGCAAAGGGCATGCCACGTGCAGTCCTGTTGCTAACCAAGACAGGTGGAACTGTACATCTCTTCATAGTTTCCCTGCTAAAGAGTCCAATCCATGAGGGGGGCTCTCACAATCCAGAAGATGGGCCCAAGCCAGGCAGCAGCATGTGCACACCCTGTCAGTGAGGATATGCCGTGGCAATTCTCAAAGACAAACCCTTATCTATGTGCATGCATAACTGTTTGCACTATTGCAGCCATGCTGGTCCCAGGACAGTAGAGAGGCAAGGTGACTGAGGTAATATCTTTTATTGGGCTAATTTCTGTTCCTGAAAAGCTTTTCAGCTACACAGAGCAAATGAAGAGCTCACCACCTCACCTCTGGAGACACAGCTGTCCATCTTTTCATCCACGTCTACTAATTCAAATGCTACACTATTTAATGTTTTCTCCCTTACAGCAGATCTTTGGTCCGTATTAAGTTCTTAGGTACAGCAACACCCACCCAGATCCAAGGTGCAATTCAGAGCAGATGACTCCAACGTTCCATAGGGACCATTCAGGCAACCATGAACTATCAGGGTATGCAGGTGTGCTCCTAAGTCACTTTTCAGTTGCCTCGAACACAGGGAAATCCTCTAGCCCCTACACTTACTGGGTCTAAATCCACTTCGTACCAGAGGAATGCCACAGACAATATGCTAGAGCATTGGGGCAAAGAGTCTCTTGCAGAAAATGCTCAAATGTCTAACTGCACAGGTGTGTTTCTAAAAGCTTTCTACTGGGGTTGCACACGCTGGTGAAGATGACAATTTCTACAGGATGTAAAATGATCACCTGGGCTTTCATGATAATTTTACATGATCCAGACTCCTATTTTATGATGATCTATACTTCATATGAAGATCAGCAACGCCAATGCTTTCCTCTAAAGAGCAGAGCAGAGCAGAACAGTCCTGGGCTGAAAACTTAAGTAGAACAAATAAATGTAGCTCTGAAGTAATTTCCAACAGATGTAAAAGTAAACAGCTAATTTGAGCTACATGAGAAAATGTATAAACAAGATAAACATCCTGGGAAGATGTGTGATTAACAAAGAGCACAGAAAATACAGAAGTCTGGGAAATTACACATGGTGTCTAATCTGCTGTTGATTAGGGATCTTCCATCTACCCTTCCAAGCTCAATCTACCAAAAGTAGGGACACAGGATCACTCCCAAGAGCACAAAATGCACCTGTAATTTTGCCATTGGCTTCAGATGGAGGCTGCCAGTTTACAATGATGGTTCTAGGTTTCCCCTCTTTGCTCACGACAGTCACATCCTTTGGGGGAGATGTAGGAACTGCAAAAAACAAAGGTCATTAGATGCGTGTAAGAGAGCTCACTGAAAGCACATAAATGATCTCAGAACCTCCTTTTTACCTTGCTTTGCTGCAGAAGTATGGATGTCAGCAACAGAAACCCAGTATGTTTCATCTCAAGGTAAATCTACTATTCTAGAGTTACAGTTTTAATGATTTACTCTATTAAAAAGGCCAATGCCATCTGGTGCATAATATTTCCTTTCCTTAAGGAGCTATCTATTTCGACGCTCCATCAATAGATGCCATGAATCATGAATGGATAAATAACACGTATCTTCAATATTTGTCTTTTTTTAAGAGAATATATTCATAGAAGCAAACCTATTAGTCTAAAGTACCAGCTTATAATTCACAATAGCTTATCATTCCTAAAATCTCATCAATTTGTAAAGACACCATTCCCGAGTTTGCTTTTTATGTACACAAAATTTCTCTCTACACAAAGTGTTTGCTCTGGGCTGAAATCTTGCAATGGCAGGTTTCCACCACGAATACATTTGAAACACCAGGGTAAACTCCCAGCGGTTCATAACTGGAATGTCTCAGAGACCTTTAACTTTAACTACAGGTTTCTGGATGTCTGCATCCACAGAGGCGTTTCTTGCGCTCTGCTAACCGAGGTTTAGTCGAACTCTGGAAACATATGAACACATGGCCCCTTTTTTCTTTTTAGTAGCTTGAGGCAGAAGTCTTCCCCACCATTCATCCCTGCTGCACAAAAATGAGGAAATGATACAGGCCTCTTACTCCAGTAAAAGGCTTACATAAGAGAATCAATCTGACTGTGAACTGAAATACCCAGCTGGGGCTCAGATTAATGGCAATGAAATGCACAGAGCTAGTGTCTCCAAGGTTCAATAAACAAACAACTATGCCTTGGAACTATATAACTATGAAAAACAGACGCCTAATTATGTAATTTTTAGCAAACTACATCTGCCACAGACGCTGAATTCAGTAACAACACTATTTAGGGTTTTCATGTTTAAAACATTTTGTGTATGTAACCTACTGGTGATTAATCCTCCCATCATCCCCTGTGTTAGGTTACTAAGTACTGTAGTACTAGAGCTGGAATAATACTACTATTTAGTAACCTAACACAGGGGATGATGGGAGATACACCGACAGTAACTATAGTATATCTCTCACTCATGCTTCTGTGAGAATTTGCAACGGAGAGCATCCACAATCAAGTTTCGTGCACCTGGGAGGGAAGCCGCTGACGTGAAATCTTGTGGGAGATTTGCCAATTGCACAGCCTCACTGGTTCTATGCATAGAAGGAGTAACCTGGCTCCCCCTTGCCAGCCGATTTAGTACACACACGCCATGTTGTCTGTTAGGGTCTTGGCGTGTGATGCTATGAAGGACAGGAGGAGAGCACAGGCAACCCTGACTGCTGTTTGCTTGAGGAGACGTGAACAGAGAGCTCCGAGGGGGATGATGTGCCTTGCATTGTGAGGTGTAAGTGGTGAACAGCAGCAATGGCAGTGTGTATGAGAAGGGATCTCTTTGCCAATGTTGGCGGGGTCCTTCCAGCAGTCTGGGCAGTTTTTGATCCTTGTGGGTGGTGACAGGGATTTGCTGCGCCTGTCCTTGTTTGGACTGTGAACCGAGCTGAATCACACGTCAAGGCATCGGCTGTGGTATCACCACCATTCCCTCTGCCATATGTCCCAAGAGTTGGAGGCGGCGCCTGACTGGTATCTGTGGGCTGCTTCGAATGGCGTCCATGAGTGTGACTAAGGATATGAACCTGTGTTGAGGAAAGCTGCTTTGGCCTATAACTAGCCACGGTAGGCCCTTTAAAATCCAGGTGTTGCATTGGAGTGAGGATTGATTTCTGGGTGTTGATCTGTGGGCCCAATTCTGTAAATAAGTGCATTGGAGCTTCAGTGACTCGGTGAGCTTCTCAGAGACAATGGTCTTAGTAGGGGTAGATCACTATCCCTTGGGAACGTAGATGAGCAGCCATCATTAAGAGAACCCTGGAGAATACTCTTGGGGCCAATGACAGCCTGAAAGGGAGCACTCTGTCTTGGTTGTATCCCAGAGTGAATCTGAGACATCAACTATCAGCTGGTAGGATTGCGACATGAAAATCAAGCATCCTGAAGGTCCAGGGTCGAAGACCAGTTTCCCTGTTCCAAAGTTAGAATAATCATTGATAAGCTGATCATCTTGAATATTTTAATCTTTTTGAGAACTCTGAGATCTATTATAGGTCTCCAACCTCCTTTTTTGACCATTAGAAAATAATAAGTGTAGAGCCCCTTGCCTTGTAGATGTTGAGGTACTGGTTCTCTGGCTCATTAGTTTTAGGGGAGAATCTACTACTTATTGCAGTGAACTCTCATGAGTAGAGTCCCTGAAGAGGGAAGGTGAAAGGTGTTGCAGAAGGAATAGGTTAATATCCATGGCTTACCCAGTTTGAACAATCTCTAGAACTCATTGATCTTATATGTTCCCAGGCACTGTGGAACACTGCCAATCAACAGCCAAATGGGCATGGAATGATGGTCAGCTGTATCACTCAAGGGGAGCGATCTAACAGCACCTTTACCGGCTTGTCAGAAGTGGTGCTTAGATGTTAAAGGGCTAAGATGAAGATTGTGGACAGATTGTGGGTAGGGAATTTCAGTCTTCTTGGCAAAGAGCTTTGTGTCCTCACAAGGAAGGCCCTCAACAGTGGCAATCATGATAAATGGAGCCATGACACTTGCTGCATCACAACAGCTGTGGAGATGGACCAGCCGGCTGTGTTGACCACGTTGAGGGCAGACTGCAACAATGTCTTTGCCTCTAATTGGCCCTTCTGGATACTGGCCTTAAATTGGTCACAGTGGGTTCCTGACTTTTATGTAAAATAAGCAATAGTCTTAATGGATTGGTAAGGCTCCATCTCTTGCTGGGGCAATTGATAAGGAACTGATGGGGGTTAGCTAGCGCTACCTGGAGAGACAGCATACAAACCGAGAGAGGAGCGCATGTGCGGTTCTAATGGACACTGCTATCAAAGTTCTCTGATCACCAGTGAAGGGATGTAAGCGTCCATGGACACACTACTCAAAGAATAAATCTTTATTTAGTATTAGTTGAGGAATAAGCCCTATGCAGCATTGCCAATCCCACTGAACAAAAATCATCAGGCACTTGAAATCAGGACACTGGTTTATATAATATTAATATATATGGCAATACTCCATCTCATAGAACTGGAAGGGACCTTGAGAGGTCACTGAGTCCACTCCCCTGCCCTCACAGCAGGACCAAGTATCATCCCTGACAGATTTGCCCCAGATCCCTAAATGGCCCTGTGACGGGGCTTGCCAATGCCACACTAGACAAGGGGAAGGGCAGCATGCCTATTGGGTAGAATACGCCCCTCCCTTGCAGCCCTGCTGGGCATGCTCCCAGTGAAGCCCAGGTATAAAAGGTGGCAGAGCTGCTCAGTTGGGACTGACCTCCGGAGGGGAAGGAGCTACTGCCCGAGCACTGGAGCCATGGCCGTGGCAGCCAGAGCAAGAGATGCTGGACCAGCTGCCCGTGCTGCTACTAGCCCAGGGCTGAGACCAGCTGCAACGCCGGCTACGCCATACAGCCCCCCTAGATGCCATCGCTGCACCAGCCACTGCTGACCCCGACGCCACACCTGCTAATGCCGTGGCTGCCGCCAGACCAACATCTCCAGGTGGGACCGCTGCCAGCCAGGGGGATGGGGTAGGAAGCAACCCAGGGCGGGGAGCAGGAAAAGACCTGGCGGGCTCAGCGCATTTTGGGAAGAACTCCCCGCTGAGCCAGTGGTGGGAACCATCCACCACTGATAGGGCCCTGGGTTGGGGCGCAGTGGAGGGGGGGGGCCTGGGCCCCCCTACCCCTTCCTCCCAGATCCCAGATGAAGAGGGGATCTCATGAAGGGCCAGGGCTGAAGGGGGAGGGGCTAGCTTCCCCATCATAGGCCCCCCTCAAGGATTGAACTCACAACCCTGGGTTTAGCAGGCCAATGCTCAAACTACTGAGCTATCCTTCCCCCCCCAAATCATGAAATTTTAAAAAAGGTTACATTACAAATCCTTTTTATTTGTCTTCTGGTTTTTGAGCAGTTTGGAGCACTAAGGTCATGCTTGCCCGAGGAGGCTGTGAAGGCCAGGACTCTATTAGGGTTTAAAAAAGAGCTTGATAAATTTTTGCAGGTTAGGTCCATAAATGGCTATTAGCCAGGGATAAAGTATGGTGCCCTAGCCTTCATAACAAGGGCAGGAGATGGATGGCAGGAGATAAATCACTTGATCATTGTCTTCTGTTCTCCTTCTCTGGGGCACCTGGCATTGGCCACCGTCGGCAGATGGGATGCTGGGCTCGATGGACCTTTGGTCTGACCCAGTATGGCCATTCTTATGTTCTTATGCTACCAAGTTTTTCTCCATAAACCCAAGGACAGAGGATGTTGCATTAAAACCAAGTGATCAGGTGCTCTGGCTTTGGGCCTTACCACACATCACGCTGTTAATGAGACCAAGTGCTAAAATGTCTAAAACGATAATACATTAAATCTACACCCACAGAGAAAGAGCAACATTTTCTAAAGTTTCGGAGGGGGAGCCATGCTAGTCTGTTACTGAAAAAACTTTAAAAAAAACCCAAATAGTCCTGTAGCACCTTAGAGACTAACAAAACATGTCGATGGGGTCATGAGCTTTCGTGGGCACAACCCACTTCTTCAGATGAAGGGAGTTAAGGGGTCCAGGTTGCAAAATAAATAGCAGACTCTGAACTCCATTCACCTGAAGAAGCAGGTTGTGCCCATGAAAGCTCATGACACCATCTACATGGTTTGTTAGTCTCTAAGGTGCTGCAAGTCTATTAGTTGTTTAAGTTTTTTCAACATTTTCTAAAGCAATTTGCATATTTTTTACATTTTTATTTTAAATCTAAAGCAAATGATTGGTTTCACTCTTTCTTTATAATACTGCACTAGATCGACTGGTTCGTTGGGTGCTTCATTTTTATGTATTTTTAATAGATGTCAAGGCCTCAAAGCTATTTAGACTGGCTTGTCTGTATTTACAATTAAAATAAACAAAAAAGTAAACAGAGTAAGAGTAAGAACAGCAAATTTAGATTAAGTCTCAGGAAAAACTTCCTAGCTATGAATAGTAGGACGACTAAACATGCCTAGGTTTTCAGAGAGGCTGGATAGCCAGCTGTCCTGCATGACCTAACTCATCAAACCTGCATCGTGGCAGATGATCAAGACTAGGTGACTCTTGCAGTCCCTTCTGACTCTATGGGTCTATGATTCTAAAAAAGCTAAAGTGGATCATTTCATCCATTTATTTTATGTAATTTGACACAAATCTCCCTTTCATTAAATTTCAAAGAATATTAATATCAGGACTGTCCCCATCCCACATCAGCAAAGCAGAAGGCTGCCATTTTTAGTCTATGCAAAGAATCTGCACTGGGGGTCATTCATCTTGTTAAAACAGTAAACAGTTCCAGAAAGACAAGTGAATACCTAATTCAAAGGTAGTTCCGTGTGCTGTCATACTCCAAGTACTTGATCTTCGACCTTTTGTCACCATCACAGAGAACTCATACAAGGTGTTTGGCTTTAAACCAGTCACTAAGTAGCTCAAGGTGGTTGTGTTTGCAGTCTGAAAGAAATACAAAGCATAAAGAACTTCAGAAGTAACAAATATCCTTTACAAGGTCTCAAATACTTGTCTAAGGGAAGCACCTAAAGCATTATTATACCATTACCAACATTTGAAATCTATTGTCATTAATTCTCTCAATTTTTTTTTTGCTCTACCATGCAAATTCATTAATCAAGTATTAATGGAACATTTATTCTATTGGAAATGAGATGTTCCCTTTGTAATTAACAAGAAAATTCAATACCAGTCAATTATAAATGTAAATACATCAGCACAAGGTGTTGGACATGCTTGTTATGCTGCGAGACTTTTACCTAATAGTTATACCTTTAGTGTGTTCCATTAAATGAACTAACTCTGGGAAAGAATGAAAAAAAACTTTTAAAAAATCCATTCTGCAATTTGATTATTTAAAAAAAAATTATGTTAGAATTCTAAGAGTCTAAATCTAAATAGGTCAAAAACTAGATTAAAATGTTGGTTGTCTGAGACTCCCGGAAAAAATAGTTTTATTTACTGTCCCTTTATGTTGGTTTGCATAAAGGAGAAAAATCTGTGGAGACACACTCCTAAATCACAGATGGCCTCTGGCATAGGTCATCAGAAATATGACTCAGTTTCCATTTCTGTTTTAAACTAAAATAAATGTCCACTATGTGATTTGAGTATAAATAGTTCACCTGAATCATATATAAATAATAGACCTGGTTCCTTATTTGGCTCTACCTCTAACCTAAAAGCAGAATGAAGTGACTCACAGGTAATACTTCTTTTTCTAAAGATAAGGGTTATCCATAAAGTCACATTCCTTGAAAATAATGAGAGACTACTGTCTAAATTAAAGACAGACATGGCAAGGCAATAGAACTCATTTCTGATGATGAAAGCTTTTTAAAGTATCCCAGTAAAAGTTCAGGAAAAAATTGTATTTGTCAAATGAAGCTGGGAGTTCCACTGAGCACTTTGAATGTTCACATAAATGAAGAGATATTTTTGGATTTGACTAGTTCGGTTACCTCAGGATCAGTATGAAAGAGGAAGAATAAAGATAGGGGAAATGGCTGTCAAATTGTAATCAGTCTTACAAAGAAATATTAGATGCATTGGCAAAATAATCTACTTAAAAAATTAATTTTGGTCAGATCAATTATTAGAACCTAGGGTTTAAAAGTTCCTGGTAATTGTTTACTGACTGCCACTTAAAAACCACCAGCCCACCAGTCCTCCATTTGTAGTACTTGAGCTAACATGAAACCACAGTCAAAAGTGGACTGCTGTGGAGGATTGACCATGATCCATCTAGCTCAGTATCCAACCTCTCATACTGGCAAGTGCAAGATGCTTCAGAGGTCTCAACAATTATGTAATAACCTGCTCATAAGGGAAGCGACATCCTGAAACAGGAGGGTTTATAAACCTTACACTTCCCCTTCCTGCCAAGTAACATGGATATTATTCTTTATCCATATGATTGTTCAGTTCGTGACAGGTATGAACTTTGCAGGTTAAATTTGCATTGTGTAAATATTTTTTTTTCTCTGTTAATTTGATGCCTGCCTTCCCATTTCATTGAAAGACCTTTCACGCAATACAAGGCCAGAGGACAAACTGGAGGGGCCTGATATACTTCCCAATTCATTCATTGTTTTGGTCCATTTACTATTTTAGGAGAGTGGGCAGTGATATCCCATTGTACTATGTATTGCTTAACCCTTAAACTCCAGTCATCTGAAGAAGTGGGTTGTGCCCACGAAAGCTCATGACACCATCCATATTTTTGTTAGTCTCTAAGGTGCTGCAGGATGATTTGTTGTTTTAAACTTCTCTTTTATTACAGAGTAACATGGTTACCCCTCTGAATTAGCATACCACCAAGGTCAGGCAGTCTGTCACCTCGGGGAGTTTTTAAGCAGAAGCCTATAGAGGCAGGGTATTTTTAAAGTCTCTTGTGGGCCCTCCCCTTCTGCACTCCAAGTGCCAGAGTGGGGAACAGCCCTGACAACACAACTTCCTGGAATCCCACTGTGAGATGTTTAAGAGAAGAATCTCTCATTCACTCCAAGCTGAACACCCTAAATGTTCTGACACAACAAAATTACACTCATGACCTTGCATGGGCAGACGTTCGTGTGGAACTTGGCATAAGACAACAACTCTTCTGAAGCTGCAGATTCAGCTGGCAGCTTCTGATTCTTAGTAGGGAAGTGAAAGGGCAATGGGTTAACCCTTAATGGGCGATGCTTACCAGGTACTGCATCACCTGTTAAGGGCAGAGGCCTGCTCCAGCTCTGCTTCTGTGCGTGAGGGGTGAGGCTGGGAGTAGAAGCCGGCTGCCCTGCTCCTTCTGCCAGCCCCTAGTAGCCATAAACATGGGGCAGAGGGTGCTGACAGCAGCAGCCCCAATTGCGAGGGGGCTAGGAGCAAAAGCTAGCCCCAAATGTGGGGGGAGGGATTCCTGCTGCCAGCCCCCCCTGTGTGGGACCCCACTTAATTGGTTAACCGGTTAAATCCAAGGTTTAACCAGTTAACTGATTAACTGGGATTTTACATCCCTAATTCTTAGAGGGATAACCTGCATGGGTTTCTTCAATATGGGACAAGGCATTATTGTTCTTAGCAGCTTGCCAGAATTCTGAACTTCCTCGGCCCAAACTGGGCATTGCAAGGGCCATGCAAACACTGCATCCAGATGGTCAGGGTCCCAAGCCAGAGAGCCTTGTCCGATCAGTGGCGATCAGTCTGCCAGAGACCCTATGAGCAAAGCAACCGGGACAGATAGCCCGCAATATGGTCACTTAAAAGTAAGGTCACTGAAGACGGGCTTGACAACAATTTAACATTCATCAATTCATACTAATTCAGAGTCCCACGGGCCTGGCTGAAATCCATCCACCTAACAGACAGGATGCACAAGAGATTTGCCACTTAGTGGGCTGAAAATCAGCAGCTGTTACTGCTCCATAGAACAGGAGAAATTGTGCAGCTAAAGCAGAGAAAAGCAAAATGGGCACAGACTGTTTACGCTGTGGGACAGATGATGATGGTTACACATCTGGGCCTGACACTTAAGTCTTTTGAGGCAAAACACTTTCCACTGAGGAAATCTGAACAATTTTATTTCATTATTGTGTATTCTGTTTGGCCCATTATGTATGAATCCATTCTCCTGAGTCACCTGGTCACCAGCACAGAGAATTATGGGAGCAATTCACATACTGCTGTATCTTTCTGAAGAGGTCTTAACTCACGAGCCTATAAGCACTGTATAAATGGCTTCCGAGATGCCCGGAGCACATGACTCGGGAATGTGGATTCATAAATAATACTTGCTGTTAGAGGTGTAACACACAAACCATGTCTCTCTTCATTCCAATGCAACATTTCTGGTTTGTAACAAGATTGCTCTGTAAAGGAACATAAAAGGAGCTCCATTAACCAGCAAATGTAATAGCCATTTCCTTTGAGGCTTGTTTCTAACCTGAAATGTACAGTCAGCATTTTTCAGGCCTTCAAGTAATTGTTAGTCCAAAGCAACTATCTTTGGTATGGTATTTGCAGAAAAATCTGAGACATAGGGAATACCATTATGGAACAGTTATGAAATTTTCAGCCAATCACCATCATAAAAATAGTTTTTATCATCAATTTAGTATGGCCAGAAAGGCTGGTCTTTTTCCTTTGACACAAAGCAGGGTAAATATTTTTCAGTTTGACTCACCCCATTAATTCAGACTCCCATCACTAGTGTCTGAAGAGAAGCTATTAGTAGCAAACACAGTATCCCATAAAGGTAAGCCCATGTCCTTCATGCAAGCAGCTTATGTCAAGGCCAAATGAAGAACACAAAGTCTCTATTTTTTGGCATCCAAACTCCACAATGGAAGTGAATTCTGTAATTGTCTTCCTCCCCCTAGGATCATCCAAAATAGGAAAATATTGTCGTATCTGCCCCTATATATCACTGCTTATTATGCAGAACTATTGACAGGCAAACAGAACCCAAAATATCCAGGAGAATTCACGTTTATTAAGCCCTGAAAGCTATCACTTAACTGAGGGATACTGTGGTAATTGAGAGTCCACCCACCTTAAACTCAATCTAAATTGCTTGCTAAGCAAATGGCTCAGCCTTCAAATCACAATTAACACTGAGCTGAGCATCAAATCTACATCACGTTGTACCAACAGTGTTGATGTTGTTCAGCCTCCAGTACCTTGTATTTTGTGTTTGCAGGAATGTTGGTTTTCCAGCGGACTGTGTAGTAGCGAGCATCCGTTATCTTCTGATTCTTCGGCAGGGAGTTGTCTGCCCAAGTGATCCTTATGGTATCATGGCTCAGAATGGAAGCCTGAACTCCCACCGGTGGCATCATGGGGGAGGGATCTGGCACTGGAGTGTATGGAGCATTAATAACAAATAAATCAACTTCGGAAGTGTCTAGGGGATTGATGGGTAAAAAGAAGTGTATTATAATTAAAAAGGGAGAGTGTGGCATTTTAATGTAAACAAAAACAAAAAAGGAAATGCGGGGTATTACAATGGCATGAAAGATGAGGAATGGAGAAAAAGAGAGAAAAGACAGAGTTAATAGGGAACATAAGACTAGCAAAGGAACTATTCCATCCTGAGCCCTTCTCAACACAAAAGCTAGGAATAGAAACACTCTATATATTTTGTCACATAACCATGCTAATGTCTATGAACCTCAATCACCATATAAGCACTTTCAGGATAAGTTACCAGCTCAAACCTTTGGCTTTATTTGCCTCAAAACATCCACTTATTTCTCCCTCAGAAAACAATAATATGGGACGAATAGGATGTACATTTTAAGGATAAGTAATTTGTGTTTCATACAAGGTTACTGGAGAACTATCATCTTTCAGAACATTTGGGGGGGGGGGAGAAGGAATTTACGTCTTATATGAAATATACAGGGATTCGGGGAATTCAAACTCCAACATGCTCTAGAAAACGTAGCAGAATTCCTGGTCTTCAAAAGACAGATTAAACTCAACAATTTTCACATCTGATGAATCACCTCTGAATACAGTGTTAGCAATAGCAGGAATTAGAATGAGACATAGGATAATAGCAACTCAGAAACTAATGGATTACTCTTCTTAAAGCCCAAGATAATATCAGGTTTATCATCAGTTTATTACAAGATGAAAAACATTATCCTAATGTCTCATTTAATGCAGCTACTGCAAAACAAAACTTAAACACATCATACAGAGAATGCATTCATTATAATCAGTTTCTCAGCTTGAAAGATTAATGCTGCTGAGGATAGCCATAAAAGAAAAAAACTAGAAGCAGATTTTTCAAATTGTACATGTACAATTTACACGACAGTTATAGCCACATTCTGAAACCAGAACATTTGTAAGTTTTGTAGGGTAAATTATAGAATTTAAAATCAAACCCAAACATACAGTTTTAGCTAGTTTAATAGCTGATTAACAATTGACGTTAACCACAAAGACAATACAGGGCGTCCCCGCTATACATCCGTTCCACACTAAAGTCACTGATGATGCTTCTTTATAAGTCCTCACACAAAAAATATTGCACAAATGGAAATCAGATGAAGGAAAAAAATTCCCCGCTTTAAGTTGTTTTGCTATAAGTCCAAGTTTTTTGGAATGTATCTTGGACTTATAGAGAGGACGGCCTGTAATGCAAACCAGTTTAGGACACAGAATATCTGAAATCATAGAAGAATAAATCTCTAATGCATTAAACATATTTCTGATTGTTTCCTGGGACTCAATATTGTAATTTTCAGCTATATGCATCAATACATTTGAAGGAAAGCAACCACTGTCCTTTACCTGTATGAGGTCTGGTCACTGCACTCTCATACAGTGGGATTCCTTCACCAACATTGTTAAATGCTTTCAAAGTTATGACATAGTGGGAACTTGGATCTGATGGAAGAAAAATACACATGTACCTTTAGCACCGTTTCTGACTGCAGATTGTTAGCTACTTCTATTTCCTGCCTCTACTGGTCTCGCTGCTTTACTTGTTAACAGAAAAACGTAACCAATAGCCAGCAAACCTAGAACAGCAAATTTTCACAAAGACTTTTTCATTTAGCATGCTTCACGTATCCGACTGTACAAGAGTTCTTCTCATACTACCGGATATCTATAGTCACACTCAATCTTTAACTGGAGCAAGTCTGAGATAACATTCAGGAAAAATACCCCAACGTGTGCACAACTAACAGTTGCTAGAACATTACCGTATTAGCCTAGTCCTGTTCTACTAGCCTATGCCCCAAGATAGTTCCTCACTGTAACAAATTTCACTTCAAAGCACTTTCCCTGAAGGCCACAAAACAGCCGGTAAGGGTTTGTTTTCCAAATCTCTCAACCGCTTTTTTATTTGCAGAGCCCATTTTTCAGTAGAACAGTGAGGTGGTGCCTATCACAAGGGATTTCTTATAAAATACTCAAAGGAAAATCTAATAGTATGATCAAACCAGTCAGAACAATGTTTCCTCCTAAATTCGGGATGACGACTTTTTTCTCTTTTTATCGGGAAATGAAACGTATACATTTCAGTTAAGGCTGGAACCTCAATGTAGAATCTTCACAAAGAAGCAGCTTCGAAAAAACTCAGCTCTGAATTTTTTTAAGCTGTGACTTGGAAAATGCCAATACAAATCTGAGTTAAATTTAGAAAATGTCAGTGAATTTTCCTCACCCAAGTTCTCAATGGTGTAATAGCGCTGTTTGTAGTCCACCTTGATAGTTTGTGCGTGAGGACTGCCAATGCCATACCCTATAGCATAGCCTCTTACCACGATGTTCTGGTTTTCAGGAGGAGTCCAGCTCACTACAATGCTTGTAACAAGCGGCCGAACATGTAGGGAGCTTGGAACTTCAGGAACACGAGTTTCTGTTACAAAAAGAAAAATGCAATTTAAGGGATTTATCATTAACAAAAATCATGAAACTAAGTATTCTCACAAGCCTGTCAGACCCAATTTAAACCCTTGTGCTGCCACAGAACACCATGAATATTTTTAGAAAATCCCACTTACATTTTTTTCTCTGCTAGTGCTCAAAAACAAGGGCTGCAAACAGCGATAAAATTCCAGTTATTCATCTGGGTATTGCAGCAGAAAATAAAAGATAAATGAAAATTGAAAATCCTAATATGGCAATTTAAACCTCCTAAAGTGGCAGGTATTGTTATAATGGGCGGGGGGGGGAGGGGGGGGAGGAGGAAAACACCTATATAATAAACTAAAATTTACCTAATTTTATGTTCTAATATATACACAATTTCATATTTTAATACTTTTCTTAAAGGAGAACTTTTACACTGGAGCAAAATATAACCTATAGACACAAATCCACTAAGCTTTCTTAGAATCCTAGAATCCTAGGGCTGGCAGAGACCTCAGGAGACATCAAGTCCAGCCCCCTGCCCAAAGCAGGACCAATTTAGCAGGACTAAATCATCCCAGCCAGGGCTTTGTCAAGCCGGGACTTAAAAACCTCTAGGGCTGGAGATTCCACCACCTCTCTAGGAAACCCATTCCAGTGCTTCCCCACCCCGCTAGGGAAATAGTTTTTCCTAATATCCAACCTATACCTCCCCCACTGACTTGAGATCATTGCTCTTTGTTCTGCCATCTGTCACCACTGAGAACAGCCTCTCCCCATCTTCTTTGGAACCTCCCTTCAGGAAGTTGAAGGCTGCTCTCAAATCCCCCCTCACTCTTCTCTTCTGCAGACTGAATAAGCCCAAATCCCTGAGCCTCTCCTGGTAAGTCATGTGCTCCAGCCCCTAATAATTTTCGTTGCCCTCCGCTAGATCCTCTCCAATGCGTCCACATCCTTTCTATAGCAGGGGGCCCAGAACTGGACACAATACTCCAGATGTGGCCTCACAAGAGCCGAATAAAGGGGAATAATCACTCTTCTCCGGATCTGCTGGCAATGCTCCTCCTAAAGCACCCCAATATGCCATTAGCTTTCTTGGCTACAAGGGCACACTGTTGGCTCATATCCAGCTTCTCATCCACTGTAATCCCCAGGTCCTTTTCTGCAGAACTGCTACTTAGCTGGTCGGTCCCCAGCCTGTAACAATGCTTGGGATTCTTCCATCCCAAGTGCAGGACTCTGCGCTTGTCCTTGTTGAACCTCATCAGATTTCTTTTGGCCCAATCCTCCAATTTGTCTAGGTCACTCTGCACCCTCTCCTTACCCTCCAATGTATCAACCTCTTCCCCCTAGCTTAGGTTTCTTAGTTTTGTTTATTTTCCCTGATACTTTGGTAGTTTTCCAAAATTTGCTTAAATATAGAATTTACCCCCTGCCCTCCCCACTGCGCCTTTTCTTCCTCTGCATGTTACTGCAGCACAGATAGATTGCTGACTTTTTAGCATCAAAATATTTCCATGGCAACAGACTGATGACATAGCAAAAAGATTATGATTCTGTGTAGAATTAAGTAGACAATTATATAGCTTTAACTGTCAAGAGTAAGTTATTAAATTTGTTACATAAATCACTTGTAATTTGTCTAGTGAGACAAGTACACGGACATATTGTGACTATGTGGCTAATGTTTAATACTCTTATAAATCTGCATCAACCTCACTGGTCTAGTTATGAGCTCACTTATGCAATTTTACTGCTGAAACATCATGAGAAATGAGCATGTGTAGAATCTACAGTAAGTGTCTAAACAGAGCAAACATTCAAGCAGGATCTAATCAAGTCCATCAAAATTGTGTAGCTGCGCTCAGATGGACTCCACAGCCCTATCAAACATAGCACCAAAGACATTTTAAGGAAGGGCTTGTACCACCATTGTTAATTGAAAAGTAAGCAACTAAACACTTTAGAGGTATGTCTGCAATTTTAATGACACTGCTTCAACGTGAAAGGGAAAATAGCTTCTCTTGATTTGCCTTACTTCTTCCATTCAGTGAAACATGCAGTGGCAGATGTTAAATATCCCAAATAAAAGACAAGATGGATGAATATTAGGTTTACACACACATACAAAATCAATTCCACTAGTTCTGCTGGCTCCTGCCTGCAGGGTTTCTCACTTAATGAGCTATGTTTTATTTACTGAAAATATTCAAGCAACTGCACTGATCAGGATGTCTATTGACCTGCCTGACCAACAGGGCTTATGGTCACCATTTAATTCAGCTGGTCTATGAAAGTTCACAACTATTAAATGCAAAAAGCTACATTAATGCAATGTTAAAAATGAGATATTACATTGCACACATGTAGTACACTCAGAAATTAACTTCTCACGACAGTGTAACTCAAATCCCTTTCACATAGATTTTATACAACAGGGCTCCTTCCCCGACTCCCATATGACACACATACTCAAACGCAAAATTCTAACGGCCCGATTTCCATTTGCTGTATGGCCCCTTTCCAGCCTACAAAGTGGATGTGAATTATGTTTACACCTATCTTAAGAACAATGCAAGGGGGCCACAGTGTAAATGAGAATCAGACCCTTCCTGTGCATCTAAACTTGAAAGATAAATTTTAACCAGAGGTCAATGTCACACTATGCTAGCTATCCCCCTAAGTTATTGCAAGAACCATTATATTTCCATGATATTATATTGGCAAACAACATGCCACATTATCAGCAGCAAGGGATCTACGTTAAACGACACATGGCAATGTGTAGGCCTAAGGATCTAAATTAGCCGTTAAACCAGTCAAGATGATGATCTTGAACTCATGGTGGACCGTTCCCTGAAAACGTCCATTCAATGGGCAGTGGCAGTCAATAAAGCTAGCAGAATGTTAGAAACTATTAGGAAAGCATAAAATATCATAATGCCACTATATAAATCCACAATAGGGGCACAGCTTGAATACTGCTCTTATGGTTACTTCATTTCAAAAAACCATCTCTTAGAACTGGACAAAGTGCAGAGAAGGACAATGAAAAAGATTAGGATTATGGAACATCTTCCTTTCGAAAGATTAATAAGACTGGGATTGTTCGTCTTAGAAAAGAGGTCTCGATAGGATTCAACAGAGGTGTGGAGAAAAGCGAATAAAGAAGTGATTTTCACCCCTTCACGTAGCACAAGAAGCAAAGTCACTCCATTAAATTATTAGGCAGCAGATTTGAAACAAACAAAAGGAATTATTTCTTCACACGACACACAGTCACAACCCGAGGAGGTCGCTGTCAGGGGATGCTGTGAAGACCAAAAGAATAACTGGGGTAAAAAAAACATTAGCTTAGTTCTTGTGGGATAGGTCTATCATGGGCTATTAATCAAAATGGTCAGGAATCCAACCCCATGCTCTGGGAGTCCCTAAACCTCTGACAGCCAGAAGCGATGGCAAGGTGACATGGTGATGAATCTTCCAGGAGCCAAGGTGAGAAGAGTATACGGCCTCTTTAAACAAAGAAGGAGCAATAAAAAGGAAGGTGATAAAGGAGAGAAATGCTAACAAACAATTAAGAAAAAAACAACAAATGGTCTGGCAGCACTTTATAGACTAACAAAATATGGAGATGGTATCGTGATACCATCTCCATGTTTTGTTAGTCTATAAAGAGCTACCAGACCATTTGCTGTTTTTTTCTGTAACAGACTAACTCGGCTACCCCCTGAAGCTCCTAAACAATTAAGAGATTTTTAAAACTCATCCTAAGACTCTATGACCACATATTACACTGACATTTCTGTCTGTGGCTGTCTTTTGTATCTCTTTGGCTCCCTAAAGCTGCCTGCTAACTGGTGACTCTCTCAAATGTGGAGCTTGTTAGATACAGTTTCGAAAATCTAAAGCATACTGCGCCTACTGAGTTGCCTTTATCTATCATTGCAGCAATTCATTGTCAAATAACGTCAGAAGATTATATAAGCAGGACCTCACATTTACTGATGAAGTCACATTGATTGTTCTTAGTCACTCCTGCTTTCCAAGATATCTCCACACACGGTCACTGAATGCAGTTCTTGCATGAAATGATCAAGTGACGTGTTTTAGAAAGAACAGCTTGCTTATCAAACTCAACTGAAGTTGGTCAGATTCTAGACAGACCTACCTGGAGTCCTCATTCCACACTCCTCCCCAGCCCCCAGCCCAGGGAGTCAGACTAGAGTTTTTAAAAATTATCTAGAGGATTTATTTTTAAATGGAAGAGGACATGGGTCTAAATTTCGTAGATTTTGAAAATCTTAACCTAATTGCATTCTCAGTCAAATGCCCTTTCCCTCTCTAGAGTATAAAAAGGAAGAGGTGAGAGAAAAAAGTTTAGAAGAAGAAAAACCCTGCCAACTACAGACCAGTCAGCCTTACCTCAGTCCCCGGAAAAATCACGGAGGGGATCCTCAAGGAATCTATTTTGAAGCACTTGGAAGAGGGGAAAGTGATCAGGAATAGTCAACATGGATTAACGAAGGGCAAGTCGTGCCTGACCAATCTGATTAGCTTCTATGATGAGGGAACTGGCTCTGTGGATATGGGAAAGTCGGTGGATGTGATATACCTTGACTTTAGCAAAGCGTTTCATACATTTCCCACAATATTCTTGCCAGCAAGTTAAGGGAATATGGATTGGATAAATGGACTGTTAGATGGATTGAAAGATGGCTAGATTGTCGGGCCCAACGAGTAGTGATCAGCGGCTTGATGTCAGGTTGGCGGTTGGTTTCTAGTGGAGTGCCCGCAAGGATCGGTTTTGTTCAGCATCTTTATTAATGACCTGGATGACAGGATGGATTGCCCCTCAGCAAGTTTTCGGAAGACACTAAGCTGGGGGAGAGGTAGATACGCTGGAGGGCAGGGATAGGGACCAGAGTGACCTAGACAGATTGGAGGACTGGACCAAAAGAAACCCGATGAGGTTCAACAAGGACAAGTGCAGAGTCCTGCACTTGGGATGGAAGAATCCCAAGCATAGTTACAGGCTGGGGACCGAATGGCTAAGTAACAGTTCTGCAGAAAAGGACCTGGGGATTACAGTGGATGAGAAGCTAGATGACAGCTTGCAGCCAAGAAGGCTAATGGAATATTAGGCTGTGTCAGGAGATCCAGAGATGTCATTATTCCCCTTTATTCGGCACTGGTGAGGCCACATCTGGAGTATTGCATCCAGTTCTGGGCCCCCCACTACAGAAAGGATGTGGACGCACTGGAGAGGGTCCAGCGGAGGGCAACCAAAATGATTAGGGGGTTGGAGCACATGACCTACCAGGAGAGGCTGAGGGATTTGGGCTTATTTAGTCTGCAGAAGAGAAGAGTGAGGGGGGATTTGAGAGCAGCCTTCAACTTCCTGAAGGGAGGTTCCAAAGAGGATGGAGAGAGGCTGTTCTCAGTGGTGACAGATGGCAGAACAAGGAGCAATGGTCTCAAGTCAGTGGGGGAGGTCTAGGTTGGATATTTGGAAAAACTATTTCCCTAGGAGGGTGGTGAAGCACTGGAATGGGTTACCTAGGGAGGAGCTGGAAACTCCATCCCTAGAGATGTTTAAGTCTCGACTTGACAAAGCCCTGGCTGTGTTGATTGAGTTGGGATTGGTCCTGCCTTGGACAGGGGGCTGGACTCGATGACTCCTGAAGTCTCTTCCAGCCCTAGGATTCTATGATCAGGGTGTGAATTGAATTCATCACATAATCTTATTGTTTCCTTTATCCACATTTCCCCCTGCTCTACTCAGTCTTTGTGCTTCTCATTCATTTCACCATGACTATAGTTGGGCCTCAGCCCAGCAATGTAAACACATGGGCACACTGCGGCACAGCTCCACCACAGGCAACAAGACACCCGCTAAGTTTCATAACACTATATAAATAAAATATATTATCGCACTTTTGCTTGCTCAAGGAACAACTTTCTTCCCACTTTTGTAGGGTGACAACATGGAGGATTAAAGTCAGTTACCCAATTATGTTATTTCTTTTCAACTGAAATCGCATTATTAATAATTGACACTGGTATTATTCAGTGGGGAAGACAGCCCAACACACAGAACTGAAAATAAAGGAGAAGTATTTACAAATTTTTAGGCCAATTTCTTGACAGGACCTTTACTGCATTTGTGACTACTGCTAATATTATATATGAATAAAATGCACATGTCCTGTTATGCAATTAGAATACGTTAAACCCAGCTCAGCAACATGCTGTTTGCTTTGGAAAAAAATCTGTCAAATTCCGTAGTTACCCTGTCCATGAATTCTGAAGTCTTTAAAGTCACAAATATGCTACTTATGGTCCTTACCATCTAGATCACTCTCAAAAGTTTCTGCTGATATCCAATCAGTTGCTGGTCCTGTACCGTTGCTTGTTAAGGCAGCCACACGGAAACTGTATTCTGTACCTCGTTCAAGACCTAATGTAGAAACAATACACACGTTATTAAAACAGGAGCTGTAATGGTGATCATAAAGAACCACAATTTGCAATTAAAACATCAACAATCTCACCAGCAGACTGACAGTAAAAACTTGTGAATGTAGAAGTAAACGAGTGGCTACACACACTGTAGCTGCTATTGTGACATTGTTTGGATCAAGCCTGAACCAGAGCCAGCAAGTTAGGTGCATTACGTTCTGGCCTTTCACCCTTGAGACGGCTGTTGAGTACAACCTGAGGTGAGGAATGGAAATCAGCACTACTTGCAGTGAGACACCAGTAAGTGAAATTGACACAAATGATTGTGTAACAGCCAGACTGTGACAGCAGACACCCAGGACCCTGGCACTTCCCTGTAGGTCCCTGGCAGAGCAGCAGGAATATAGTTTGCAGCACAAATAATCAGCTGACAAATGAACAAGACTTTGCTTTTCACGCTAGTGGCACAAAAGAAACTGCCACATTACTATTAGTGCCACCTGTACACTGATCAAAGTATGTAGAAGGTAAATTATTCATCTTAGATAAACATCTACAAGCTATAACCAGAGCAATGGGAAGATACAAGTGTATCTTTACTTCTACTGTATCAAACAAAAAAAATAAGAATACCTATAGTTACTTTAAATGGCACAGTGGTGGTTTTTTTGGTTTTTGTTTTAAAGAACATAAACCCTTACTGACAGGGCTTGAAAAACACATCTTCTGTAGGCAATTATTCCACAATTGTGCACTTGCTCTGAAACACCTGGTATAGATCAGTGTCACAGACAAAATACTGGATTAGCTAGACCACTTGTCTAATCCAGTGTGGCAATTGCTGTGTTGTGGGAGCTAAGAATTCAAGGTGGTATCCAAAGAGCTTTAACACACCCAGGATGAAAAGGATAATGCACCATCTTGGAGGAAATGCTCCAAGGAAAAACAAAACTTCAAAATCCCCCAAGGATTAAAATCTTTGTGGTACAACTAAAGTAATATTAGTTTCAAAGATTAACCAATTTTTAAATGAATACAATACTAGAGTAAAAAACCTGTTCAAAATCACCTTCATTATTTGTAATGTAGTTTATTATAATAAAAGTTTAGAATTTAAATTATTTCTGATATTTTATGCTAATACAGTTGCACTATGCAGTGCATTCAGTTTCAGTTTTGTTTATAAGCAACTAGCTGGCGTTACCCAGTGTTGCCTGGGGCAGGCGGTGGGGTCCTGCCGGGGGTGCCCCATGTGAGGGGCGGGCGGGAGGGGGTGAGCAAGGGACCTAGGGTGGGCGGGGCGGCCCAGCTTGCGCCCGGGGCTGCAGGTGCCACGGGGGGTAACGACCCCACCGCCCGCCCCGAAACTTTTGCCCCGCTACCTGCCGCACCAGGGGGCCGCGCTGGGGGCTCCCCTCTCCCGTGGCGAGCAGGTGCCGGGCTCCCCGCCACACGACCAGGAAGCTGCGCCGGACCCCGGGCCACTCCCAGCACCACCACCCCATTGGGCCCACCCTGCTGCGCCCGCAACCACCCCCCAGCAGCATCCGTGAGCTCCAGCCCACCGCTCAGCAACCCTCGGCCGCCGCTGGAGGGGAGGGGCCCAGGCCGAGTGACATCACGGGCGGGAGGGAGGAGGGGGCTCTCCCGCCCTGGACGCGCCTGTGCAGTGTAACGGCCTGGTAGAGGTGAGCGGCGCAGCTGCCGCTCTGAGCACTGCCCCTCCCCTCGCACCTCCACCGCCGGCTTTAGTGAGTGACTGTCCCCACCGCTTCCCCTGGGAAGCCGCTTCTCCCCGCGCTGCCAAAAGTTCTTAAAACCTTCTCCTGGAGGAAAGGTTACCCCATGCAAAGTTTGGCTGCGGTAGCTCTTATAGCGCCCAAGTTATTAGCGCACAGACTTACAAACATTCTCCTTTCTAGATTCGATTTCTAATCATTCCATTTTACTCTTTTAGACAACAAACTGCTGTAAAGTCTGGGTTACAAGCACTCTTTGTAAAGGCGTACCGTTCCTCTGACAATTTTACACTGACATGGTAACTGATGTTCAGGTTAGAAAATTCTGATTGTTCTGACAATCCATTTAACTGCACTTGTGCTGTGGGTTAGATGCTGAATTTCCCTAATGACAAGAGTAAGACAGGTCTGAAACAAAAGAAGAGTTCCTAATAAGGATGTAAAACTCTGTTTATTTGGTTAGTCTGTTAAATGTAATGTTTAACCAGTTAAACAGCTGGAGCAGCCGCCCCTGGCTGAGGTGCACCCAAACCATGTCCACTGAAGACACGGGCTAGTCTGGCCAGGCTGAAGCACTCCCTGCGTGTGCTGGGCCCCATTGGACTGGAGCAGCCCTCGACTCCGTGGGTTAACTGGAAGTGGTAAGCCATTAAGGGGGAGGCTTACCGGTTAACCATTTGCATTCCTAGTTTCTAAGTCTACTTTGGTTTGGCTTTACATGACCTACAGAAAAGCTTGCTCCACTCTAGAGTGTCACAGCACTACTGAAACTCACTGGGCACAGACTCAGCAGATCTGGGAGCAAATCATGCCATTTCCCTTACGTGTGTGCTCACCTAGTCAGGGTATTATTTTCAGAACCCTGTGTGGCCAAAAAATGCGTAGTCACATCCAGCCTGTGATCCGCAAACATGGGCTGCAGATATCAAGTGACTATCGGCAGATGTGCACAGCTCTAAATATTTTCTCTCTTATAGCAAAACCTGTAGCTGGCTAGCTGTGACATCAGAGATTCAAAAATCAGCAAAATCTTACAAATCACTACATTCTGAGTGTCCCGATTCCTTCTGCTATGCAACACATTCAGAACAATACTTCTCTCGACAACTAAAACCTGACGTTGGTACTTTCAACACAGCATCTCAAAATTGTTCACAAAGGTTCCACGTTACAGATAAGGAAGCAGAGGCTTAAGGACTTGTCCAGTTCACACAGCAAGCTAATGGCAGAATTAGGACTAGAGCTCAGGTCATGACTCCTTGCTGTCCCAGGCTGCCTCCAAACATACCACAATTAACTCATGTAAACCCCATTTCAGGTCCCCTATAAAGGGTAGGAGTGTATGGAACCTGGCTCCCAAACCCGCCATTCCCAGACATAATCAGGACCTACTCAGCACCTGATGATAGGAGCTTGGGGGAATTGTGGCTTCTTTCTGTTTGGACTGAATGGCGTAAGCTAGCTTACCTTCGATGAGCTGAAACAGCTGTGTCCCACCAATGCTCTCAGTCATGTCACTCTTACGAGATGCTTTGCGGTAGCGAATTTTGTAGCCAGTGATTTGACCATTGTGTGTTCCTGCAGGAGGGGGCTGCCAATGCATCATGATGCTCTGCGAAAATTAAAATGCATTACAAATCACTGCCTCCCATCCAGCTGATCCGACTGCTTTATTCCTAATGCTCCATGCATTACGATCTTGCTTTAAATATTGTTCCATGCCAAACCCACAAACCCATACACACACGCACACTAACACAGGGAAGACTCAGGAAAGAATTTATAACTCCTCTGCAAAACGTATAACTCATTTGCAAACCAAACCCAAATGTTAGCTCCTGACATCAGAACAAATGTGCACCGGGGCCTCTCATTTTAAAGTCCTCAGAGGCTACCTTATAATAATGCCTATATACACATCTGTTTGCACACACATGCATGTCATGATAAATCAAGCACACAGGGCAGAGGTAACCACTGGGACACCTTCAGGCTTGTGTGTCTGAGCTAAACTCTTCCGTTCCACAGTACGGAGCCTTTGTGCTTTGCCCTGGTGCTGCCGCTGTCGCCATCCAACTCCCATTCAGCTACATGCACTCCTACCCCACAACGGAGCCTGTGCTGCTCCAAACGCCAGGTCGGAACTCCTCTAGTTTGTCAGCACATGCACAAATAAACGGAAGGCAGCAGACACTGTCTTCTCGAGTGAGCCGTACCAACACTGACAAAGTGAGCCACGAGGCTGGGAAGTTGGGCATGTAGGTTGGGGTAATCTGGTGATGTTCAGGAAAGAATAAGCCTGCCCTAAACCAGAGTACTTGACAAACAGTACTGGACTGATCTGCATGAAGTGGATCAGGCCTCATGATCTGGAGAGGGGCAGTCCATCTGGGACAGGGAGATGTGTCAGAGTCCGCTTGAGGGGTGGCGGGACTGGAAGGAAGAGTCTAGGGAGGGCTGAAATGTTAGTCTGTCTGGGCGCCGTCTACTTTGCACACGCCTGTCAAAAAATGGCAAATGAACAGTATCTTACCTTGGAATTCCGCACTTCCAGTGACAGGTTCTGGGGCGCAGCACTGGGGACTAGAAATGTTTGAAAAATTACTCCTCTAAAACTCTAAGTAACAGTTCCTCCAATACTGATCCCCTGCATAAAACTCAAATCCCAATCTCTTGTTTAGACCATATGTTATATACTGATTAAATAGCTCTCGCTCTATGATACACAGCAAGTGTGGAGCTAAGTGGGGTCTTCTTTAACCCGAGGGCCTGAATCCAAGTAGCCTGCTAGTCAAACTTTCTGAGCATCTAGATTTCCCACTGACAACACTAGAAGAGACAGCTGCCAACTATCTTTTAAAATCAAGACATTTACTTAGATTCCTAATTTTATGCATCCAAACATGAAATGTTGGCCATATTCTTTATAATAGGCCATCCTTCTTGCTGAAGGAAAACTGGATACAAAAAGTGGCTCAGATCTGCTTAGTGGTGGAAAATGAGGAGTTTTCTTAAATTGTTTAGTTAAACAGTAGCAACCTCAGTATCCAGACATTAGAATTAGGCTCTGAGAAAATGAAGCAAAGGCTGATTAGAGAACCTCAGACCCTATTATGCCCCTCTGCACGGATTCAGTGGTGCAAGTCACGTGAAGTTATCCCAAAGGGAGAGCGGCGTCTCCTAGCGTAGATGTGAAAAGCCAGCACAGTGTAAGGGGCTAGCGTGAGGCTGCAGCATAACCAAGCTGTATAGGTTGGGATCAGAGCACGCTGAAGTCACCCTAGAGAACCACTGCATCAACGGAGAGCTCTCCTATGGCTCCCGTAGTTTATGATGGGGCCTGGTTAGACCCTCATGCCTGGGGAGGCTGAAGGGCAGGCTTTTGCCTGGGTGGGAGCACAGGAGGTGTTAACCCCTGTCCTCTTTCACAAGGTCGAAAACAGACTGAGAGGAAGAAAACAAAAACTGAAAATTTTCTGCCAGTGGAGCCTGTTTGCAAATAGCAGGGGGAAAACCTCAACAAGGGAAGCATCCGAAGGGCATGAAGACTAAAATCACAAACATATTACAGAGCTAAGCAGTACAGGTAAAAGCCAGGCTAAGCAGTGGCCATGCCACAATTTTTGTAATGTATCCAAATTTACTTGCTTCCCTTTCTGATTGGCTTGCCCGAAATACAATCATCTGCCTTTAGCAATAAATACAAACAATTTAACCATAGCCACGTGGGAACCAGATTACAAATACACAGTGTGTTTCCCAATCTAATAATTCACCTGTGAAGTTTGTTGTTTAAGGGGGGAAAAAGGAGAAGAAAAATAGGAAAATTTAAGAACAAATACGAAACACCAAAGAATCATTAACTTATCAGAGCTGTGCTCCAAGAGCCACTAAAGAGAAGCACCTTTTAATTTGAGACTAGGACTTAATCATTCTAAGCAAGTATTTATGCTGGGATTAATGTTTATAACATAAGATCTCCACCTTACGAACTATCTTCGCTTGAAAAACTGGCTTACAATCAGTAAATTACAGAAAATAAAAAACCTGGAGTTACCAGCTTCAGCAGCATTATGCATTTTTTATCGAGATATTTCGTCTAAGCGTTAGTTCATGATGTGATCTGGAGAGTAGGGATATTAGGGAAATAACTGCTTAATTAACCAGATGTTCTTGCAGGTAGAGTAATTTCCTTCCACCCACTTACAACCATCTCAAAGAAGTCCATTCAGAATGCATGAGCCTGTGCCCCAACCACATCCTCACGACACAGTCTTGCAAGAAACGCCTGCACTCTAAAGAGTCATTGAAGCAGAAGAGATCCCGACATGATTTCTGCAAGAAAATTGGAATCAAGCAGCTCACCATCTGACAGAGTTTGCGCAACAACATCTTGGGTGGAGACTCCAGGGCCATGTTTGTTATAGGCTACCACTCGGAAGCTGTACTCTGTGTATTTCTTTAACCCATTAATGGTGTAGGAGTGACCTCCAACGTCAACATCCTATTCAGAAACAAAGAGAGACATGCAGTGCACTCCGAAAGCAATCCCGACGGGCCCAGCTCTGAGCAAGCGCAGCAACCTGGGGGCTTGGCTGCAATGCTGCTCAGGCTTGGGCCGTGCCTCCGCCTCGGTGGTGATGGAGGGGCAGTTGGTCCAAACCTAACTAGTCCCTGCGCACTAGGCTGCAGCCCCTGGAGTGGCGAGATGTGAGAGTCCTGTGGCTGGGAGCGGAGCCAACACAGCAGGGTGAGTCACAGGCACACAAAAATTAACAGATAAATGGGAAAAACTGGCACGCTCTGGCTTTTCTACCACCCTGAGAAACCGGCAACCCAACTCAATCAGCTGCAGCAGCAGCATTGTTGCTTCTTCCATTAAACCCTAATCTTTGAGTCAACAAAGCTAAGCCCCTTGGGAGAAGTGAGTGGGATCCTCTTTGCTAGCCACTGGACTCCAGCAATGGAAATATTTGCACAGATTAGATTAGCGATCACATTAAAGTCAGCAATTTAATTAGCTGTTCTGGTTTCCCTAAAAGAGGAGTAAGTCTAGCTACACATTTAGCAAGCCCTCAGTCCAAGTTAATATTGCTAACCTTAACTAACTGTTAAGTGTAGAGTAGGCCTGAACAAGTCACGTAGCAGTTTGTTGCTAAGCGAGATGAGCTGGAGCACGGAAAACTGCCTTAATTCCATTCTGTTCAGCTAGATATTTGGTTTTCTATAGCTCTGTTGTTTAACCCTTAATATGCCGGCATTATGCAAACTGCCAATCAAATGCCTGGCAAGATGTTTTGAGAAAGACAGAGCTATACAGAGAGGTGTCCTACCTGTTCGTTATCTGTCCCTTTTTCCATGTAATACAGCTTGTAGTTCTGGATTTCACCATTGCCTGACAATGGTGTGTCCCACGTGACAGTGACTGAAGTGGGTGAATTAGCATATGCTCGAAGGTTCGGTGCTGGACCAGGAAGTTGAACTGTAATGTAAACATGACACTAGTGTAAATTCATCCACCATAACTATTACATTTGACATTTCTAAACATACTGAGGGAAACCCCCAAAGCAATCAACCCTGAAACCCCTGCTTAAAACAGGTATTCTGGGGAACTGAACAAGCCTACGAATATGACTGTATATTTTGAAGGCACAAGTTGTGTCTGCAATGGGAGTCCACCCTTCTGAAAACTTCTCTCCACATGTTGTGCAGAGACTATTAGGCACATCCTACTAACAGTAAATCACACTCCACTCCATTACACCAGCTTTGTATGTATATCACTGCCCTGACATCAAAGGAGCTAAATAAGCATAAAGCTGGTTGTAAAGGAGAGAGATGATCTTCCAGTAATTTTCCACACTCTTGCCCACTCCTTCAGCTTCAGAATACCTGAACTCCATTTCACAAACTGGCAGACAGAGATATGGGATTGTCTCAAATGGTAGAAAAACTCATTTTTTAGTCTCATTATTTGTAAACCCTGCAGAGAACAGAGCATCTTCTGATTTCAAAAGTTCTACTGCAAAGGTACATTATATGCTGGGCTTTTTGTACTGCGGTTTGGGGATATATTCTGAACGTACCTGCTCTCCTTTCATGCCAAAACAGAACTTGCTTTGAAGAACACAGAAACATCAGTCCAGCTGGCATAACAGATGGAGCCTAATCAGAGAACCCCTGACACTAATACTTTTATTCCTCTCTTCCTCCAAAACAAACAAAAATTATTCCATTCTTTGTATCACTGTGTGAAAATTTCATTTCTGAGGCAGAAATCTGCAAAGGCTCTTACATTTACAACAAATGCTTTAATATTTGTAAACCACTTCCACACGCTTTAAAAGGGATGAAAAATTCATGCTTAAGTAATTATAACATGTTGATCTAGCTGTCTTTGTGTAGTGCACATTCAAAGTATGTGCCCTTTCTGTGCTCAGCTGAGGCAATTATGTGGAGTACAGGAACCAGCGGCAGAGGAGAGAGAGAAAACATGAACAGAACTAAAAGTAATCATAACGATGTTCATAGAGTCATAAGAGATAAAAATTAATGGTCTGGTTTTCAGAGCTGTTGGAATTACCCCATCCCCCACTAGGGTCAATGGGAGCTGCAAATGCTCAACACTTTTGGAAGAGAGGCAATAAAACTACATTTCAAACTGTATGACTACAATAAGCATCATTCTAAGCAGCTGCTTGTTCTCTCCTGGACTGGGTACCATTACTGACATTTTGATCCACTTAGCCATTATTGGTAGACACAGCTCCTTAACATCCAGACCCTCAACTGGAAATACCACAAGTGCCCCAGAAAACTCAGGGTTAGACAGAGCAAGTTGTCACACTTGTCAGATTCCAAAATAAAAGTTACGCTTCAGCGGGAAAGTTTTGGCTTTCAGAACTGAAAAATGCTCTTTATCTTTGTGATTGACAATCATATCCCAGTCTTTAAAAGCCAACCAGACTAAGGTAGTGAGACAGACTTTTGTATGTGTCTGTTTAAAGTAGTTTGTTTTCTGGGTTTTCTCTCTTACCCTTTTACTGGTAAATCTGTAAAATATTTTAAAAACTGAGTCTGAATACTGGGCTTTGCACTGCATTCTGTGAATGTTAACAGATGGCAAAGTGCTTTAGTCTCAGCGTAGAGACAGGACAGAAAATATGTAACAAATCCATACATAATAATTTCATAAACCTATGTACAGAGAATATCAAACAGGCTGTCCTAAGGCTCCTCCAATTCCTCAGCCTGAAGCCCCAGCTTCGATGCACCCCTCATCAATAGTTCCTGGTGCACCTTGGTGTCGTCCCAAGGAACTGGGTGAGGGGCCTTCGACAGCCTTGGCTGGCGACGATGAGGACGATGCTGATGCTGCAGGACCTTCAACGTCCATTGGTGGTCCAGCAGGTTGCTCCTGGATTCCCCTTTTGCTCCAAAGCCTTGAGCATCGGATGGGGTCGGGATTCCAAGACCACTGGCCTGTCGGAGGCTCCTGACATCAAGCAGGTAGTCTGGGAGGGCTGAGTGAACCGTGCCCCATGTCGGAGCTATAACGAAACTGGTCGCCCCCCAGGTAACAAGGACTGGGCGGAGCGGTGGCTCTTACCTTACCTGCCTCTGCAGGTCGCTGTGCCTGGAAGAAGACCTCTGAGCAAGCTGAACATCTTGGTGAGGTGTTGGGAATCTGGGGAGCTACCCCTTATGCCTCCTGACTGGTGCTGGGAGGTAGAGTGGGACCATGAGCCCATTGCCAGGAGGATCTCTGTGGAATTTCTGTCTCAGACACAGCTGATGATTGGTGATTTCGGTCCCCCAATCAGTCCTGTGATCTGTACTGAGCCCTTGGTGACTTGAGGGGTCACTCTTGTGATCCTGTGAGAGGGGGCATGCGCCTCGATGGTTCTGGGGCAGACAACTGGTGAGGTACTCCTGTAATCCAGCTGTTAGTGCCCAAGGCCTGACAAACCGAGGAAGGCTCGACTGAGCCTGCCTCTCACTCTGACATAGGGTTGCCAGATACCAAACATGGCGGGGAAAAAATTGGTCGAGCAAAAGAAAAAAAAAAAACCAATCCCAAAAAACAAAAAAAAAAAATCAAACCTGCAACTGCACAAAAAAAAAAAAGAGTCACTGCACCTTTAAATCCTCACGCTCTCCCCGCCCCCGCCAGATGCCGCAGGGGAAGAATGTCCCAAGTGGTCTTCCGTCCCCAAAAAACAGAAAATACCAGACATTTTACATGTCCGGTATTGGCCTGTACAGTCCAGTATTTGCGGCCTCTGTCCTGTTAAAAAAAAAAAAACCCCAGAAAATACCGGACACCTGGCAACCCTACTCTGAGGCAAGACAGTTTTGGGCGGGCGGGCAAGCAGTAGCGACATCCCAGTCAGGATGGGGAACAGTGCCGCTGAGGTGGGGACATACAGAGGTTCCAAAGCAGGTGTACTTTGGGACTGAGGTACCACTGGAGCTGGTGTAGGCAGCATCAGGATCTCCTAAGCTGCTTGCATGGGCTTCAGGCACTGACAGCAGCTGAAGCTAACAGAGGCCTGTACTGTTATCCAGAGACACAGGCAAGATACGGGATGGGCTGCACAGCTCA
This sequence comes from Pelochelys cantorii, assembly GCA_032595735.1. Lineage (NCBI taxonomy): Eukaryota > Metazoa > Chordata > Testudines > Trionychidae > Pelochelys > Pelochelys cantorii. The sequence goes on from CM064338.1 coordinate 1,428,222, forward strand.
ACTTGAATTGGGGCCCAACTTCTCAAAAGGGGCATTGAGCTGCCCAGCACAGGTCTTGGCTCGCCTCCTGCCCCTCTTCCCCTCGCTGTTGCCTTCAGCTTCTTGGCTGGAGCCGGAGAGGAATCACCGGCAGACACTCTGCACTGATGCCACAGTGCTCGCTGCCAAGTCACATCACTGCAGCTTGAGTTCGGACTTCACCTGGAGCTCTTGCAGACAGCTGTCACGATCCCCTTTTGTCCTGGGTTTCAAGGACTTGAAAATATGACACTTGTCACTTATGTGCCCTTCACCCAAGCCCCTAAGATAATTGCTATGGGGATTGCAAATGGGGCATAGCTTAAACCTGGGGGCCAGAGCATGCCCCATCTCCAGGCTGACGTCTGTTTGGGAGTGAAAGACTAAGAACTACTACTAAGGGTCACTGATGTAACTACTAGCTACATATAATTAAATTACAGAGTTAGTAAAGTTCCCAAGGACAGAGACCAAACAATGCTAGCCGGAGAGCAGACGTCCCAACAGTCAATGGAGGCAAGAAGGATCAGAGTGGGGGGAGCTGACAGCTCCCCTTCCACAGCAGCATGTGTGTACCATCCCAACGGGTGCAGATCTGGTCCCCTGTGGATACTGCTGAAGGAAGAGCTTCCGGCACCAGTGCATGTGTCGAGCTCACATGCCTAATACGGAATGGACATAAGCACTCAAAGGAGAACTACGTATTTTCATACCTTAACACACTGGACTCACTTAACTGTCTCCTGGACTCTGACTTTCCTGGGTTTATAACGTATTTCTGGGACAATTACAACACCCCAACAATAAAGGTTAAGTTACGCAACTTCATAGAATCATAGAACACTAGAACTGGCAGGGACCTCGAGAGTCATCGAGTCCAGTCCCCTGCCCTCATGGCAGGACCCAGCACTGTCTAGACCATCCCTGACAGGTGTCTGCTTAACCTGCTCTTAAACATCTCCAGAGATGGAGATTCTACAACCTCCCTAGGGAACTTATTCCAGTGTTAACTCCCAGTTAACACTTTAAGCGACCTGCTGCATTTCTACAGCCTTGCTGGTTCTGGAATACGAGAGATACGGGAGGTAAAGTAATATCTTTTACGGATCAACTTGTGTGTGTGAAAGAGGTAAGATCTTCTATGGGTAAGCTTTCAAGCAGCAGAGAGCTCCTTTTCCAGGTCAGTATTTATTTGGAGATGTTAACTGAAGTAGTCTATACTGTGACAAAATAGACCACACATTCAAATATTTAAGAAATTTTAAAATTTACTTTTAATGTTAAGGCTCCACACACATTACAATAGTCAATTGATTTTTCCAAATATAAGTAACACAGACTGGCTTAGCATCACAATATGGAGCAGACTTGAAAAACCTCAGTCTAAGGCTATCCTAGTAAGGTCTGCAAGTGCAAACACAGCATGAGTTGCAACTCAGGGTGAGAAGAGGCCAAGAGAAGGAAAAGACCTGGCAGTTGTAGATCCAGGCCAAAGCAAGTCAGTAAGTGGAAGAAATGTTCAAGGCTTACCTTCAGGCTGAGTTGCCACCTTCAGTGGTACTGAGCTCTCTCCGGGGCCGTGTTTGTTTTGAGCCACAACTCTGAAAACATACACAGTCTCTGGCATCAGGTTTTGGATTGTCACTTGCATCTCTCCAGGGCGACTTGTATTTTCAACACGTTCCCTTTAGTAAAGAAAGGATTTGGGCAGGAAACCAAAAGTACAGATTTAATATCGATTAGTAAAAGGATGGTACAAATTTAACAGACGCTCGGTTTGTACTAATCTAACACGCAATTGATAGGATTGATTGTATTACATTGATTACCCATTAATGCTAACATGCCAAAAGCATTGAAGACAAACAGCTTCTAATTTTGCAACTTCATTTTGAACAAACATAGCAAAGGAAAAGAGCTACATGGAACGCCTCAATTAGGTGAGATGAAGGCACTTTTAACTGATTCTTCGTAAGCAGACAGTCATTCAAATTGAAAATTTGTCACAGAAGTTCAAAGTCCCAGGGAAAAGTTAAGAAGAGTTTAAATTACTTTGGTTATGAATTCAGAGGACTTTTTGTTAAAGCATCAGTTAAGATTCTCTTTTGAGCTCAAACCTGATTTATTTCATTCTGGTATTTGGAATTTATTTCAATGTCCACGTCCGTGTTTGCAGTGTTGTCACTTTCACCAGCAGAAGTTGGTCCAATGAAAGATATTACCTTGCCTGGTGCCTCTAAGAATCAATGCGGTACGGAATACACTTAGACCCCTGCAATAGCCAACATGAAGAGCCTAGTCATGGCCACTGGTGTACTTTTAGGTTTCGGATGGAGACTCAACCCTTAACTTAAAATTTAACAGATTTTTTTTTAGTTCATGTCATGACCTCAAAGTAAAACTGCAGCCATGCTGATCAGCCCAGCAGCTGGGAAGTTCACATGATGAAAAGTACTTCTCCAAAGTATTAGCTTTTCTGAGTTTAGCTGTATTGCTGAAAAGTGACATCACTGGACAGTGACAATAGAGAAAGCCCATAATCAGACTGTACAGTTTTCCATCTGCTCTAAAGCAACAATTTTATTCAGTCCATGTGGCATCTGTGATGTGTAAAGATGTGAGTGAGAGCCTTTGAAATTTATCCCAACTGACTCAGAAGAGGTCGATCTGTATTATAGTTTATGTGAGGGATGTGTTGAAAGGACTCTTTAGGCACCATAAACACAACTATTGTTTATAATCACATGCAGTGCCACACTTGAAAATCACATGCTCAGCAAAGTGAGTGCTAGTAGGTCCTGACCTTTTAAAATTTCATTTATTTGGGCTACTGTGGATGGGTGCAGGTTAAATAGACATGAAGAGAGTTTTTAATATTTTGCTGGAATTTCCCTTCCTCTTTTGTTGCTGGCTGGTTAAAGATGCAATACAGTTTAAATCCAGTATGGGGTGTTGGGGTTTGTAACAGACCAGTAGATGGAAGTAGAGATAAGATGAGTTACTTCCACATTTGGGAAACACGATTTCTCTCCTATGTGACCAATCAGCTCTCTGAAGACCTATAAAAACATCTTTAGACTTTCTAAATATAAATGATAAATCTATAAAATGTATATACATTACACACACAGAGATGTTCAAAACAGCTGACGAAATGGGTCTTTGCCCACGAAAGCTTATGCTCCAATACATCTGTTAGTCTATAAGGTGCCACAGGACTCCTTGTCGCTTTTTGCAAAAGGGCTAGTTTCTCAAAGCTGACAATTATGAGCAAACATGATGGAGAGGGGGGAAAAAAGCTAGAAAAATGTAAGTGAAAATTAGGAGTTTTAAAAAGAAGAGCTGATTAGTAGGCCCAACCCCTCACCCCCCAATTCCATAATCAATAAAGAGAACAAGTTTGGCTAAAAGCCCATCCTTGGTCAGAAATTTTAAAAAAGCAATACACAACAGATGGGAAACTGGAGAAATAGCTATAGCAGTTGATATAAATTAGAAGCTGTGAAGTGTAGAAAATGGGTAAGTGAAAAATCCCAGGCTAGCAGGACTACTGATAAAGCAGAGGGGTTTTTATTTATTTGTTTAAAGTACAGTAGGAACAAAAGAAATCCATCAATGGATAGAGATTGTGATGGACTACTCCCCACACTGGCCCTGGAAGAGCAGAATTAGGCCAAGGGGGCCAGATCAGTTAATTAAGCTGAAGGAAGCTCACTTGAGAGTCAGGCAGTCGCTCTCTCCCCCCATACAGCACTGGTGAAACCCATACTGTCAACAAGTCTGGTGTTCACACTTGAAAAAGAACGTTGAAAAACTGGAGAAAAAAGAGCCACAGAACTGACTACGGGGCTAGAGAAAATGCCTCTCAGTGCAAGGTTTAGCTCAATCTGCTTATCTTATCAAAACCAAGACTAAGAGATGACTTGATTTAAGTATCATCATGGGGAGAAGGTAATGGAGCCACAGGGCTCTGTAATATAGTGGAAAGACTGAACAAGAATCAATGGCTGGAAACTGAAGCCAGACGAATTCAGATTTGAAGTCAGGCACATTTCTAAATGGCAAGGTTGATTAACCACTGGAACAAATCACCAAGGGGAACAGTAATTCTCCATCTCGCTCTCCTCAGCTGCAGGCTGGATGCCTTTCTGGAAGAGCTGTGTTAGCCAAGCACAAGTGCTGCTTTAGCCACACGTCGTCACTCAGCTCAATCCATGGGTGACGGGGTGGAATGCAATGGCCTCTTGAGACTCAGGAGGTCAGACTAGCTGACTGGATCATTCTCAATTTAACTCTGGGAAGTGTCACTTGTGTCCCCAGGGGAGAGCTGATCTTCTGTCTACCACCCTGAGAGGCACAAATAAGGGACACAATGAGGTAGTTTTTCACAGAAATGTTCTGTAGGAGACCACTGGTACCACATCATGCTGCCCAGAGGATCTGTATAAAGAGCCAAGTAATCAGAGAACCCTCAGACAAGATACTGAAGTTCAATCAATTGAGTGTTACAGGCTATATTCCAGCAAGGAGATTACATATGCCAGAATATTATTGCAACCAGAGGGGCTAGTGCCCCCAAACTTGGCTAACATCCATCACAGCTACATAGTAGCAGAAAATGCTGCCACAGATGCATTCAGGGTAGGAGAACAATATTGACGGTTGTCTGATCCAACTCAAAATTGAAAGGAATAGTTAACACCTAAAAACCACCAGCAGTTATTACTTTCATTTCACTTTTGGCCAGGCAGGTGTTTTAAAAATATCATTTAAATACTCTGTTCTGCTTGGAAAAGGCAAACTCTTCCACTCTGCAAATTAAAATAAGAGCATTATTATAGCAGCAGACATCAGCAACTGCCCAGTGACTTGACTTAAAAGGAAAATGTTAACACATTAATACCATCTTCTCCCTCTTGATTAGTGCACTTGATTTAACTCTGCAGCAGAGGGCAGACCACTCTCACACTAATGGTTACCAGCTATTAACTCATTTGTACTGAAAAAAGCAAAACAAAGTTTCTGTCATTTAGTTTTCCCCTTTTTCTCCCCACTGCCTTCAGATCTTATTTATATTATGAAAAGAGAGTGCAATGAAATCAGTTTTCAAAAGAGATTTTTTTAAAGTTTCAGCTAGATTTGTGCCCAAGTAGAGACTGGTTTTCAAAACAGTTTTCAAAGCCATTTGTGTCTAAGTCACAATGTTATGCTTTGCCTCAACTGAAGAAAAAGTCATGCTCCCTAAAACTAGTTTTTAAAATCAATGTCTAAAACCAATTTCCCAGCACTGTCTCTGTGATAGTGTAGAAGGAGCCTTAAAAAACACAGAGTTAATTCAAATTAAGTTATTTTTTGAAACTTCAGTGTGACAGAATACTCTAGTTATATGTTCTGAACTTTAGCTAGCTTTCTGCTCTTTTGCTGTTTACAGAATTCTTTTCAACAAGGGAGCTGCTGACTAACTAGACAGTGAAACTGATTGTCCTCAAAGTGTTATCAAACCGGAAAAACAGACACAGGGTCCCCCGCCCACAAACTAACTTTTCCAGTTACAGTAGGTACAAAATTTTCAATTGGCAATGCAAATTTACTAATTGATGGGGTCTCTTCAAAGCCTACATTGATTGTACATACTGATTAATATTTAAAATACACAGAACAAGTGTAATCAAATGCATGTTGTTCAACAGCTGTGAATATCTCATTGACATGCAAAATAGATCACATTTTATCACCCAAATGTGGATGTACTCACTAGTTTTATCTAAAAACATAACACTCAAGTTGTTTTGCAAAATTATGAAAATAAAATTCTTGCAGTGGAAAGTGACACTTACTTACCAGAAATTAAACTGATCTGTAAAAGCATTATAATTGTCAGTAATAGCAGGGACTGTACCCTCCATCAGAACAGTCTGTTAAAATATGTTGAGATAAGACTAATTAAGTCCTACATAAATCTCTCTTTTATACTCTTTCTTTGGGAGCTCTGGATACCTTTATGGACTCCAATGTGTTCAGATATGCACAATAGGTAACATGACAGATGTTTGATATGAATAACTATATTACCCAGCAAAACAGTAAGGGTACTCTCTCTCACTCCCTCTAAATTCCTGCACAGCTTTGTAAGATGGAAGTAAGGTTGCAAAGAGAAATCCATTACTGCAGGGAAAAAAGCTCAAGAGAATATTGTCATTTTTCTCCCCCCTCCGCCACCCCCCCCCAAAAAAAAAAGGTACAAATGCTAACCTGGAAGTTTGTATTTAAGGTTACATTTGAAAAAAATCCAACCTTTAGGAAATTATTACTGAAACAAAGCTTCCTCGTTCTGTCTCATCCCCTTTGGGCGTGTGGTTTAACGTCCAATTATGGTAACCCACACAGCCACTCTTGCCCATGGAGCTGCTTGGTTTTGTTTCCATATTCTACTATTAGAAGAGAAATCCTGTATCCTGTGATGGAGGCCCTTAAAGATTTACTGGATTTAACTGGGGAATAGCTCATAGATGGGCCCCAAATGCTTGCTTCCTCCATCTGGCATGCTCTGATCACTCACAAATTAGTACAAAATGTGACAAAAGATCCTCTTCTGCCTCCTGCCCCCCTCAAGACAGCTTTCCATGACTACTTCCCCTCGCAGTGCATCTGTCAGCATTTGGGCCGCATGGAATTTATAATATCAAAACCTGCTTTGTAATTATCAGGAGTAGTGGAAGCAGCCACAATAGCGGCCTGCATAAGTATCTGCATCGCTGCTCCTTGTTTTCAGTTGTTTGTTTTCTGTAACTTTCGCTCTCCTTTTAAAACTGATTCTCTGCCTGAGGATGTTTTTTTAAGCAACGAAAATTGATTCAGCTGCTTTGCAGTACAAGGAAAATGGAAAATATACTTTTTTTTCTACCTCTTTTTGAACAGCTCTACAGATGAAGCAGCTGGTAAGTGAAAGCTGACATTTGGTATGGTATTACTGCTCCTGTGGCGTGCCTGAGCATTGCAGTGAAAAACCAGCCTCTCATCATGCAAAGGATATTTTGCAGAGTCTTCTCATGAAGCTTCTAACTTGACCCTGTGTGGCTCACTCCCTCTACAGAGCAATTCAGGGAAAGGGAATCACTGGTGAATGGGGTATTCTGCAGGAACCACCTCATTTGCCGCTCATGTGGTACAAGGAAAAGCTGTCCAGACAATTCAGGTCTGTCAGTTACGGGGTCCAAATAGTTTCATGTTATGCCTGTTTTTCCTTTCGTAGGAATTCTGTTTCAATAGCAATGTGAGAAGAACGTTACATTTTCACTGATTGAAAGAAGCCAGTCTGCACCAAAAAAGTTAATTGGATACCCATTGTGAACCACTCCTCTGTCTGAATTGTTCTGTCTTTCATTGTTAAATATCTAAGATTTGTGTAACAGTTTCATGAAATAATTCTCCCCATTTTCAAATTATTTTGTGCATAATCAGTTTCTCTGGTTCTGATGCCCAGATTAATCTTCTCTCACACCAATGGACAAAAAACCGCCACATTTAAATAGGAAAATGTGATTGCAAGTCACAAAAGAATGACTAAGGGACTTGGTAGACTAATCCCTGAAGTTAGCTTTAGCTAGGAATTTTCAGTTTTTGTTATGGTGTACTTACTGTGTTGTACTAGAGACTGATTCATGACCCACCTTATATAGAAAAGTCAAGTACCTAAAGGCTATGAAATTCAAAGGGGATTAGCAGAAATTCAGTGGAAGCTGGGTGCCTGACTCTCTTGATCTCTTTGATCATCTCAGCCTTAGTGTAGGCTTGCTATCTTTCATTGCAATACTGGAGGTAGGAATATGGAGTAGCCAGTACTATGTGACCAATCAAGCTCTCTAACGACCAGATTTCAAGTTGACAGTATCCTTTCCAAGACAAATTTGGTATTTCTATGCCAAATCTTTTTCTAATCTTAATTGGATTCAAGATGTGGGCACATCCCATTTGCTGCCTTACATCTCCCAAATACCTCCTTAAATCCTACCACAGGTTTTTTTGTGAAAAGCCAACTGGTCTAGATAGGATAAAAGACAAGAATCAGGCTTTGAATGGAAGATTAGCTTCCATGTTAACTAATATATTCCTCTAATAAACAATGCAATTGAACAATTGTTTGCTTAATTAAGTCCAACAGCATCAAAATTCAGCTTACACTGGATAAACACTGGCAACTTGTCAGGTCATGCCTAATTTGAATAAAGATAAGGCAGGTCATTTTTACGAGAAGGCACAGCATTTAGAAACAGTGCTGGTCAGTTTCATTTTTCTTTTAGCTTCTTATTTAAGTTGCACGACATTTTCTAGCCACAGGTAGGCTGCTGTCCGAGTCCAGCTTTCATCTCACAATCACAACTATAAAGGTTAAATGACACAACACCCTGGGAAAGCAGGCAAGCATTATACCCGTCTTTATTTGGCAGAACAATACACTTGTGGAAAGAGATCAGCAGCAGAGTCTGTGGAATGCTGGCGAGGGCTGTGTCCACCTCGCACAAGGTATGTCTATGCTGCAATGAAACATCCACAACTGGCCTGTGTCAGCTGATGCAGGCTCATGGGACTTAAGGGGCTATAACACTGCAAAGTAGACATTCAGGGTTGGGCTGGAGACTCTCCACATTTGGGGGGCATCAAATCCCAGCTCCAGCACAAACATCGACTTCGCAATGTTATAAAGTGAGCTGATGTAGGCCAACTACAGCTGTTGAACTGCATTGTAGACATACCCTTAGGCACTGATCCAGCAGGGTTCTTAAACAAGTGCCTAACTTTAAACACAAGAATTCCTGCTGAAGTCAGGGATGTGACTCCCATGCTTTAAGCAAATACCAGCAACTGGGGCCACAGCAGAGTTTGTGTGGGCCAAACTAAGTGAACACAGAAATAAATCAAGTCCTGCCTGCATAGTAATAGCCTGGAGTTTTCGGTAATCCTCTAAAGATGAAGGGATGCTTCTGCCCCCTCTCAGAAGAGGATCACTCCAGCACCAACACGATGCGTCTTCCTGGCTCCTGCTCTCTTATTTACACAACTGAAGACTGAATGGAGGGAGGCAGACGGCCACTACAAAAAACTGCCCCGAGTTCCAGGTGATGGAGAGGACAATGCCTTGACATCCCCTGAAGACTTTAAAGAGTAAAAAGGAGGCACTGTGAATGTCCCTTCTCCCCGTTGTTGCGGCGCATCGGGGTCCCCCGACGCCTGCACCCCCGTAATGGCACGGACAGACTCCACCAGCCAGTAGAATAGAGGGGGTTTATTGCTTCTCCAGGATACAGCACAGCACAGATGTCATCTGGTTACAGGAACCGGGCCTAGGATGCCTCAGCCCCCCTTGAGATGGGGGAGAGTGGACCCCTAAATTCCAGCCCCTTTCCCTAGGCTGTCTCCTCCATGATCCCAGACAGAAACTAACTCCCTCACTTCCAGCCCTGCCCCCAGCCAGGTCTGGCCTCGCCCCCTTCCTTTCCATTGTTCCGCTCCATGGGAGATACCTGTCTGACGAGTTTCGAAGCCCCCTTGCATAAATGACTCATCCCCTGCCCTGCTGGGTCCTGCTGCAGACAGCAGCCAGTGGAGGTCACTGACAACCCACTGCCCAGCATAGCAACCAGCAAGGTACCCACACTACGTCACACCCGTACACAGCTAAGGGAAGCTAGAGACTCCACTGCAAGGAGGCACAGCAAGAGGGACCTTTGTGGAGAACGGCAAATTGTACAAACAGCATCTTTTTAGCTTTGCAACCAATCACAGCCTGGGACTGAAGTGACGGTCACACCCACCCTGAGTTTTGGTGTGGACTCTCAATCCAGCGCTCTCAACATTAGGTAACACAAAGGCTGGCCTCTCCCATCAATGAGAATCTGACCAATTTCCTCTCATACAATTTCTAAAAGCAACCTATTTTACATCCCAGAACTGCTTAAACGGAGTGTTAACTCCTGGTTACCAAACACAGGCACTTCTATGTCGTGATGACGCTGCCCTTCTCACAGCAGATCCTTTCCGTAAAAAAGCTGGATGGATTGAATTCAACTGGTGAAGCACAGAACCAACACCAGATTCATGAACAATCAGCACTAGGATGATTTTTGTGGCAATTGTTCTGCATGAAAAGGTCAACAGTCATCAAGAGTTACCGCACCGCAGTACCTGGAATCTGAAAGAAGGCCTCTTAGAATCATAGAGCTGGAAGAGACCTCAGAAGGTCAAGTCCAGCCCCCTGCCCTAGGCAGGACCAATCCCAACTAAATCAACACAGCCAGGGCTTTGTCAAGCCGAGACTTAAAAATCTCTAGGGATGGAGACTCCACTACTTCCCTAGGTAACCCATTCCAGTGCTTCACCACTCTCCTAGTGAAATAGCTTTTCCTAATATCCAACCTGGACCTCTCCCACCACAACTTAAGACCATTGCTCCTTGTTCTGCCATCCGTCACTACTGTGAACAGCCTCTCTCCATCCTCTTTGGAACCTCCCTTCAGGAAGTTGAAGGCTGCTATCATATCCCCCCTCACTCTTCTCTTCTGCAGAATAAATAGACCCAACTCCCTCAGCCTCTCCTCGTAGGTCATATGCTCCAGCCCCCTAATCATTTTGGTTACCCTCTGCTGGACCCTCTCCAATGCGTCCACATCCTTTTTGTAGTGGGGGGCCCAGATCTGGACACAATACTCCAGATGTGGCCTCACCAGAGCCACAAAGGGGAATAAAGGGGAATAATCACATATCTGGATCTGCTGGCAATGCTCCTCTTAATGCAACCTAATATGCCATTAGCCTTCTTGGCTACAAGGGCACACTGTGGACTCTCATCCAGCTTCTCATCCACTGTAACCCCCAGGTCCTTTTCTGCAGAACTACTACTTAGCTGGTTGGTCCCCAGCCTGTAACAATGCTTGAGATTCTTCGGTCCCACGTGCAGGACTCTGCACTTGTCCTTGTTGAACCTCATCAGATTTCTTGTGGCCCAATCCTCCAATTTGTCTAAGTCACTCTGGACCCTATCTCTGCCCTCCAGCGTATCTACCTCTCCCCCTAGCTTAGTGTCATCCACAAACTTGCTGAGGGTGCAATGCATCCCCTCATCCAGGTCATTAATAAAGATACTGAACAAAACTGGTCCTAGAACTGAACCTTGGGGCACTCGGCTAGAAACCGACCGTCATCCTGACATCGAGCCGTAGATCACTACCCGCTGGGCCCGACCTTCTAGCCAGCTTTCTATCCATCTTACCGTCCATTTATCCAATCCACATTCCCTTTACTTGCTGGCAAGAATATTGTGGGAGACCGTATCAAAAGTTTTGCTAAAGTCAAGGTATATCACATCCACTGACTTTCCCATGTCTACAGAGCCAGTTATCTCATCATAGAAGCTAATCAGATTGGTCAGGCACGACTTGCCCTTTGTGAATCCATGCTGACTATTCTTGATCACTTTCCTCTCTTGCGAGTGCCTCAAAATGGATTCTTTAAGGATCCCTTCCACGATTTTTCCAGGGACCAAGGTAAGACTGACCGGCCTGTAGTTCCCTGGATCGTCCTTCTTCCCTTTTTGAAGATGGGCACTACATCTGTGGTTTTAGAATATGAAATATTTTCTGCATTTCTGATATTGTGGGGCTGTATCTCTTGACTGTTTAAGGGCTAATATAATGCAAGAGTTTTCTGCACTATCAGCATCCAGATGGTAACAAAGGCCACCAGCACTTTTAGCTATTGAGCGGTCTGCTCAAAGTAGGCAGCTGATCTATAGCAAGGATTCAAAGCCACCTCACAAATGCACTTCAGTTTTAAAACTACCGGAGTTTGTTCTGCAAGGATATTTTTAGTGTGCCTTGGAAACTTAGCTCTGGAACAATCATCAATGACTGTCAGTTCTAACGGTTTCCAGTAACTCTTTGGCAACCCTCTATCCCTTTAGCTTTTGGACACTGTATGGTGCCACTCTACACACACAGTTTGCTCTCAGAAACTGGCATGAGTTGTGAGAAGATGCGAAAAACGAAGTTCAATCCAATTCACAGATCTTTACCTGTTCATACTTTCCTTGCTGTAGAATACCGTGTAGGTGAGGTTGTCTCCATATGGATCAGAAGCTGGTGTCCGCCACGTCAGTTTGATGAAGCGAGTCGAGACGAGGGAGGCCACGACGTCCCGGGGAGCCGAAGGCAAGGGTCCACTGGTGGCTGGTGCTAGATGGTCAGTAGTGGCACTTGTCAGTGAAGTGGGAGGTAATGTTGGGATGGCAACATCTTGTCATGTGCAAACATTGGGGAATATGAAGGGCAAACATCACGACGGTTTAAAGAAAGAAAACAGGGAAAAAAACAAAAGAAATAAACAAAACCACGATGGGAAACAAAACCAAATGAACACACACAAAGAAGGCCATTAAACTGAAGGCTGACATGCAGGCCAAAGGTAGCTACTGAACACTAATGGAAATATTAAAGGACACATCACTGTAGAGCAAGCAGACCAAATCTCCATTGCAATGGAAGTGGCAAGGGGAGAGGGAGGGGAAGAAGTGGGGATATCAAGTCACCTCATAAGATAACACATCAGTGTCCAACAATATTTTTTATTTTTGTAAGAAATAAAAAAATTGGCTTTCATTTGCCATTCCACAGCACATTCAAACCTGCTCGCCTCTGACTCTGTTGAGCTGTGGTATTAATTTGCACTAGACTCAGTTACAGACTCATTGAAGCAGCCTGGCAAGATTATCCAGTTCTGATGTGTGAATCATAAAGTAAGTTAGTGGCGTTCCAGACGCGTACCTAAATAAAGCGCCCTCTGCCTGCTGCAAGTGCCATGCAACTGCTCTCTGGAGGCATCTGGGCTGTAATACAGCCAATGCATGGGATGCAAGGCTTCCCATGATATTTACACAGGAAGGCTGTGTTTCTTCTCTGGGGTGCTCCTATCTTCTACCCAAATCAGGACTCTTTCCCCAACAACTAGTTACTTCTCATGAATGATTTTTTTATTGACAACTTTTAAATGGTATTTAACAGTGCCACACCTAGTGTTGTTTCATGACTTGAAGAATGCTGTATAAACTCTGCTGCAGAATATCTTGTAGGTCATCATATATGATACCTTTCTATTTACGATGAGACAAATCCCTTGGATTAATGGATTAAAAGGTGTGAAAGATGTAAATAGTTTTGTGCAACATCCCATTAAGGCAATCCATGCAAGCCTCCACTAAATAGCTAGGCTAGCAGTCTATGTAAGAGAAGCCCCGTTGCATACAGTGATATAGGCAGTGCATGCAGCAATGATTGCTAAGGTCACCTGACATTTCCATTACAAGATTTTTTTTTTTAATTGTTACAACTTTGTTAAAAACTTCATGTTGACTTGTGGAGGAGAAATTTCATTAGCTCAGTCATTTCCCAAACGTGGTTAGAGAACAATACAGGTTTCTAACACTCTGACAAACATTTTGTTGAGACACCCCAATGCTTCCATGACCAGGTCCAGCAACTTCACTTTTTAGGATGTGGACAAAGGGGTGTCCACTGTCCAGAGACAAAATGTCCAATTCATTAAGTATCCACTTTCCAAACTATTTTATAACACTAAAATAACAGTGAGAAATTATTGTTCCTTTATAGTATTTCTGAAAATAATTTTGAACTTTGTTTTACATTAACCAAATGTGAGACTAGTAGTTATGTCCCAAATATTACTGCTTTAAAATGTGAACAATCACTAGTTGAGCAGTCTGACAATCACTCTAATTGCTTGGAAAACAGAGCTGTTTTTGACCTTGTTGGGAATCAGGATTAAACTGGTGTTTACAATAAGCCGAAAACATCTCTGATGCATGCTATGTAGCTTGCAGCACATTTCAGGCTTTTTACTTAACTGTAGACACTTTAGCAGAGGCTCTGGGGTGAATTATTTAAATTTGCAGGAGTTTGCTTCACTCCTTTGCTGATGGCACAGAATATGCCATTACATTTTTTTACACAGTTACAATGTCAGTCGGAAGACGGAGGAAGTTACTGATCGTTGTGCACCCGAGGCGCAGAGAGACAACTGCAGCATTGGTGGATGATAAGCACCTCTGTCATGAGTGGCAAGGACAAAACTACAGAAACATCTGCAGAATAAAGTAACGTTACAGTTGCATGAAGGACAAACCAGATAGCAAATCAGCGCAGACAATGGAAACCACGCTATTGGCAGTGTTGTCAGAAGAAGATTCATTTTAAATTCCAAATACGAAAACTGTCAACAAAATATCCTCTCAGTCCTGACACAGCCGAAGCCTCTGTTCTCATAGTTTCCATTTCACAAACAACTGACAGCAATGGCTAACGCTCTAGACGTGAGACACTTCCAGCCATGCATAGAATTTAGTTTAAGCTTTTTATCATTTTCATATAGCAGGTTTTGGCCATTAAAACAAAAACAAAACCAACCACCACCTTCTCCTCACCTTGTTTTAACGGTATGGCAGCTAGACGGAATATTCATTGGTGGATAGCTTAGAATATTTGATTTTATTAGACCTACAGAATATGACAAAGTCCATGATGAGAACTACTTAATATGGAACAACCATGCACACAATGTCGCAGACAGAAGTGCTTTTCTTGGTTAAAGGAAATAATGCTCCATCTCTCTTCTATCTCCTCCTTTGACTGAGACCTTGCATTCCTTCCAATGACTGGGAAATCAACAACCACCTTATCTCCTTCCCATATATCACATTTGCCAATCTACCACCTGTCTTCACCACTGTAACTGCCACATAGTTCACATCTGCTCAAGCCATCTCCCTCCTTTTTAAAAAAAAAATCTTCTCTCCTCTCCGTTTACATTAGCAATTTTTGGGAAAAGCGTCGGAGTAGCCATCATGACCCCTAAATTTCAGTGACATGGATTTTATTGCTGGGATACTGTGATCAGAATTGTTTGACTTTAAGAAGAGTAATTTTAAGAGATTGTCTAGGCACCCAGACCTGGGGTAGGTGTGTTTTTGCTGTAGAGTAGTAGAAACTGAAATACAACAGACTAACTACTGCCCTCCTCCCTCCCCCCCCCCAAATACTAGCATGTGCAGAATGCATTGGCTCTGTGGAGTCAGCATTCCCATCTTCAAACAATTCCATGGGTCTCATCCATTTCCCCTCTGTGTCTTTACGGAATTCTTACAGAGCTTGGGCCAGATTCTGATCCATGTTCTTGGGACAAAGAAGAGCTGCAGCAACCCAGGAATGATGTGGGTATGTGCAGCCTTACACACCTTCACCTTGTACTCCCAGGTGTATGGGAGGTGCCAAAGCATAAAGGGGGCAAAGCAGGGGAACAGCATTAATCAAAGTACTTAAATGCAAGCTTAACCTTAGGCATATGCATAGTCTCATTTAGGTCAAAGGGGCTCTTCTGGCACTCAAATTTAAGCACCTGCCCCACTGGATTCTAATCAATGACACCCGTCATGTTTGTGACGCCACAAACTTGCCATTGGAAATAAAGTGGTAGCCTTCTGTATGGCTCTTGGAATCAGGAATAATCTCCCATCAAAGCTGAAGACTCGTTTTAAATTCCAGTTGAAAACCTGTTTTTCCCCTGCAAATTTTACTTCCTTCTTTTCTCTCTGTTACTTCATTGTTTAATTCCATTAGGTACTTTAGGATTCCGTTTGTGTTCAGGGTGCTATACAGGCATCCAAAACAAAGTAGTATTGAACTGCAGAGAATTGCTACACCAAACAGTGTCTTCTGAAGTGGTAACTTCTGCTTTATCCCTGACAGACAACTGCTCCACTGCCACTGGATAGCATTTTCATAAGCACCAAAGTGTGTTTGGAGCCTAATTCCATTCCAGGGGGAACGAGGCTTCTAGTTCAGACACTTTTCAAGGTTTTACCCACATAATTCCACATAACATCAATTTCATTGGCTCAACAGTCAGAAGAACATTAATCACAGCCACCATTTCCGTTGCTCATCCTAATTCCAGAGAGTAACAGAAACAAATACCTGTTATGAATTTACAAAGAAAAAAAAACTAAACTCAGTAGCAAATCTTGTCCCATGATAACAGTTCTTCCTCCCGAAATCCAACAGTTCTTGACATTCTAATTTCAAAATATGCATCTTCAGATGATTTTAGATTTCATGTTTTAGTTCCTCATATGCTGTCTTGGTAATATTCTCAAGTGATTCATTTAAGTTATAAGCTCTTTGGGGCAGGGAACATGTCTTATCTTCATAAATCACCACGTTAATTAACAGAGTTGTAAAAAGGTTTTTAAATAGCCAAACTAAAACAAAAGTATCCAAAGAAATCTACCCATAAAAATAGCCCTAATGAATTTCTTTAATTCACATGTTTAATTTAAAATATGCTCTCCTTAGTAATATAGTTATCTCCACACATAATGATACCCACCCATCATGTGCTTGAAGTAATTTGTACACGGTATTTGAGGAACCTGCAGGCATGAAGCTGAAGCATCTGGGAGAGCTGCCAAAACTTCCCAGATTAACAAACACTCAGTTGTGTCCTTATGTAAGACAAGAGACTGGAAATACTTCTCCTGCCAGCATCGTAGGTAGATCACTCAAACACAACAAAAACCAGCAGGGTATGAAAAATAAACCATGAACCAAATAAACGCATGAAGGACTTGTAAATTGTACATGTAAGGTAAGCAAGGAATAGGCAAGCAAACTCACCCATGGGAAGCAGCAATTAAATATCAAGTTGGTATTGCTGACAGCTATCATATGCATTTAGAAAACTAGGTTATTTCCTTCCTCTGTTCAGCACCCCCCACACACACTGTCTCAAAATGCCTCAAATACCATTACAAACCGATTTGTAAGCACAATGCTCAGCAGTGCACAGCTATGTCAATGAATAATTACACTCAAATTCGCTTAAGGCCAATAAGGGAACCACTTTATTACCTCAAACTTTTAAGCACAGTTTAACAAGGTATTTGTGAAGCAAATCTTTACATCCATTTCATCATGTTTTTATTCCTCTGAAACATTCCTTAAATTGCTATTTCTGGGTAGTTTTGCATTAATCTCATTTTTTCAGCTGCATGTCAAAGATGCAAGTGGAATGTTAAGAGCATGGAGAAAGAATCATGTTCTACAATGCTAGAAAGATAAACAGATCAATCCTCTCAATTATTGCTGATATTGAGATTTTTTTTTTAAATGTGTATTTTTCAATGGGCTCTCAAGGAAAAAAAAAAAGTTCCATACTCAATCTAATGCTCAACGATGCTGCAAAATTCACAGACTGTTTCCTTGAACATCTCTTGAAAGAAATGGCTCAGCAGAACGCGAGCTGATATTAAATGATCAGTCCCCCCATCTATTTGGAAAACCAGCTCCTGCGTGTTCTGAGGAGATCATTAAACAATGATATGGTTTCTTAAGGAACATTTAGGGAAATATGGAAACAAAGGACTCAGCTGCTTGACCAACGGACACTGAAAAGAGGCCAATTTATCTGAACCATAAAGACCAGATAAACATTTTTGAATGGTATGAAATAAAACTTCCAAAATATTGCTCTTTCTGCTCCAGGATGAAGTTTTCCAATGCATTTGTAGTAAACTCAGCAACAAAACCACAAGATGCTTGTATTACGATGCAGATTATCTTTAACTACCAAGACAGATGGTCATTGCAGATACTGGGCATTCAGTAAGTCCATATAGGGATTGACAGCAAATATTACAATGCAGGAAATGACTAGCCTACAATTTAAAAAATAGAAAAATAAATGTATCCATGGAACTAGAACTTCTGACAGACATTATGATGTGTGTGTGGTAGATTTCCCACACGGAGCTCTGCCAGTTTGCCTAGACCATGGCCTGAAACAGCCCATGGTGATGGTATACAAAGAGAGAATTCCAGCTAAGACAAGCTTCACAGAAACCCTACTGGCCCAGCTGAAGAGAAGGTTCCTTTTCATGCACCTGACAGAGCTCCAGACCATCGGTGACTCGCGGCAGCACCCCTTCCCTTCCCTCCCCCTCCCCCCCGCACTCATGCCAAAGTATCAATTGCTAAATGGATTGCCTCCTCCCTGTTCCTCTGGATGGCCCTCCCCACAGCCCCTTCCCCGCAGGGACTGGTCACCTGTGCTCCAAACCAGAAGATTCCCAGTTAGTCCAGCTGTGTCAATGTGACAAATGAAGACTTTGGAGCACCTGGAACTCGCTTAATTGCTCAAGTCTGTCCTGTCTCACCATTCCTTGGCAAACATTCATGTCTAAGGGCTTGAGTTGAGTAGAGGCTACTGATTGAGATAACTGTACCAAAGAGCTTTGTAACGTACACAAATATCCACAGGGATCTAGACTGAAATGGAATCATTCGGATTGGTAACTGACTACAGATCTGAACCAGGTCTCCAGTGGCAAACACACAGTATAAAACATACGCTTGCTGGTTTTCTGGCCAGTAAAAATGTGAGGATGATTACTAGATTTTGATGAAGTAAGATGCCATAGCAAAGAGAATCTCATCATTATTAAAATAATTTGCTGGGAGAGATAGAACTAATTCAAATACACTAAAGCATGTTACTCCGTGATAAGCACTTCAGGACGCTAATATGATAATTTTAAAAAGTTCTCTATCAAAACCATCACTCCCAAGGGCGCTACAATGAAATGTTTGACTGGTTAGCTAATGACAATAAATACTTTCCAGGCTGCCTAGCCCCTCCGGCTTACATTTCCCTTTTCCTCTCTCTTCCGCTCCAACTCCCACAACGGCACAGTCCCAGGTTTACTTCCTGCAACAGCATTCCAATGCCGACAGCCTAACACTGGCTATGCCAAATGAAAGTTAAAAAAGAAAATGGACATAAGAATGACCAAGACCATTGTAAGTTACACCGAAATAGTGATTTATTATGCACCAGACATGAGTGAGGCGTATATAGCAGAAATGTTTGTCTAGTGATCAGTACGCTAGTCAGCATTGCCACTTAGTGGCTGAACAACAATGGACGAGCTGGACTCTCTGTGCCTCAGTTTATTGATTTGCAAAATGAGAACACTCCTGCGACAACCTCCCTAGAACATTGCTGAGAATTACTTAACATTTGGGAGTACTTAGAGCTGTTGATAAAAAACACCACATGGAACACTGCAAGGGTAAAGGAAAAACTTTTTAAAATTATAAACGCACTGATCAGTGCTATAGTTTTTGGGAATAATGATATCTTTGGCTTGGCTTCCAACAGTATATTAATATTTTGCAGAAAAACTGCTAACTGTGAATTACTGGTATGAAGTTATTCAAAATGTTTTCAGCCTTTATCCTCTTTTATTGTAAAAGTAAAAATAAATTTCTCACAAGAACCAAATTGCCAACTTTGACTTTGGTTATTCTGACAAAGTTATTTACTTGTTAAAATAAGTCTTGTAGGTTGACAGTGAAAGAATACCAGAATATGAACCTGAAACATAGCTCAATTACATCAAAGCAAGATTCTCTCCCCCTCCTCCATTTATGACAGAATATCCATCTCTGGTCTTGGTTAGGAGGCTGTGATACTTTAAAGAGCATTAGTCACAAGCTACCATTGATCAGCTGATCAAATTCTTTGACATTTGCCTTTGCAGAATTAAGCAATATAGCATCACCTGGTGGCAGTGTTCTCATCATTTACCATTGCTTATCTTTTAAAGGGCAGCCACCCATCTGTTTCTTGTGTCTACCTAGTCGCTTTTCTTATGCTTAGGCTAATTTTTTCAGTGCAAGGATTGTCCTTTGTTATTTATAGAAGTGCACTAGGCCAGAGTTCTCAAACGGTGGTACGAGTACACTTAGGGGTACTTGAGAGAAATTGGAGGAGTACGTCAGCACAACTGAAATTCGGAAAAAACTGAATTTTTGTTTTAAGTTTTACAGTATTTTATTATTTTTGTACTTTTTAACCCTCAAAAATTTAAAATCGCCCACCTGGCTACGATTAAGTTGTTTAAACAAATGTGTTGCAACGGTAGAAAAAAAATTGTGTGTCTGCAGGTACTTATAATTTTTTTTAAAGGGGTACTTTATTAAAAAAAAGGTTGAGAAACACTGCACTAGGCTATACCACCATATAACTAAATAGTATTTTAGTTGGGGATACAAATCCAGTTCTTACTGGACAAGTGTTGATATGGGTAAAATTGACATGTTTGCTGACACTCAGCAGATCACTTCATAACAGATATTTAGCACAAACACACCTGAATTACACCTTTCTTTGGGCTTGTCTACATGGACATTTAATGCAGCAAGCTAGGGTATGAATCTAGCCCATGTTAGCCTGCCACGGTCTAATGATATTCACCCTGCTGATTATACACAAATAGTCCAATAACGCGCTCTGACTTCGTCCTGTTTCAGAGAGGACTAAATCAAACCACTTAAACTCTTCATGCATGTCACCAGCATGCACATGAACTGTTAGATCATGGCAAGCTAGTACAGGGTAGATTCACACTTCAGCTTGCTGCTGTACCTACAGTAAGAGCATTGTACCTTCAAACATTTCCAAAAAAATCCATAATTATTTATTCACAAAAGGAGAAACGAAATGCTAGTGTCAAGACTGTTTACTGGAGTGCTTTGCACAGCAAAGGACCTTTTCCCCCTCTAAAAACATCTGAATGTCTGAAAAAGAAAACATTCAGAATTCATAAGGCAAGTCCTTCCAGATGGGACAATTGTGGTGCTCATTAAGTGTATCAAATGGCCTGTATTGTTCATAAATGCAAAGCATGTCTGGTCAGAGGATAACAGTGAAAAGGCTGCGTGCCGATACATTAGAACCGACCTGTCGATTGGAGGAGAGAATATTCAAAGTTCCTAACCAGCTCAAAAAGAATGGACGATTACTGGAGTTTTCATTTTTAATGTATATAAAAGAGCTCACTGTATGGTGTTTTGCTATGTATTAATCGGCAAATCAGTTACAGTAGCTCAGTGCATCAGCAACATTGGACATTCAAAGAATTTCACCCGAAGATGAGAGCGAGATATCCAGATTTATGCTATGACTGAATTTGTTTTTAAGTGGATATATTTTTACAGTAAAAGATTCTTTGATATATATGTTCACATGGCAACAGTATGCTAATATTCACTTGAACCATTTCTACATCTAATCAAGGAAAAATCCAGGTGGCCAACCATTACCAAATTCCAGTATTTAGGAGTCTAGAGATATTGTGTGGGTATATTTACATTATGGAAATAGTAAACATAATATTCTGTATTTCTGTAGTGATTTGTATTAGAGGATCTCAAAACACTTTACAAAGAGAAATGAGTTAGTCAAGAACCACTATCAAGCTCAGAAATGTGATCCCCATTTTACACAAGGTAAACCCGAGGCACAGATTAAGGCCATGTCTACACCGGTGGAGAAAAATCAACGTAGGATATACAATTCCAGCGACAACAATTGTGTAACTGAGTCGACGTACCTCACATTGATTTTCTGGGGTGTCCCCACAGTGGGAGGTCAATGGGAGAAACGCTTCTGCCAACTTCCCTTATTCCTTGGGACTGTGAAGAGTACCACTGTTGACAGGGATGCTATCAGCATTCAATTTAGCAGGTCTTTACTAGAGCCACTAAATTAAACACCAGAAAATCAACCGCTGCAGCATCCATCTCTCTGGCAGTGAAGACAAGCCCTAAATGTGTTGCCCAAGACAACACAGGAAGTCTGTGGAATAACAAAATAGAATCCTGATCTCAAATTCTTGCCCTGAGGGTAAAGAACACAAACCATCTTCCTTTCCTTGGCATATAATGTAGGTGCAGGACTCAAGAGTTTTGTTAGCCCATGATATAGTGAAATCCGCATCCTCATTGGTAGGGCACGACAATTTAAGAACTGAAAACAAAAGTAGCAGCTACATCTTGGCTGATTTTGTCCGTGACAATCTTCTTAAAATCAGATGAAAATTTTGTATTTTTCTTTTTGTTGTTGAGAATTCTAGAATAAGAGCAGACGTGGGAGATCTTGTGCTGCTTTGTTATGGCAACTGTCGTGGAGTAGCTTAGGGTAAATCTGGGAAACAGGTCTGCTACTGCAACTCCACCTGATGTGAACCAATGACAAAAGCTCACAAAATAGTAGGCCTATGTTCCTTATAAAACATGCTTATGATCTCTGAACCTGTGTTCACTGATTCCATCCTGAAGACCACAGATGGACACAGCGTGTATTCTGTGAACATATAGACATTCAGATGTGTGCAGTTTGGCAATGAATATATTTTTTTAAAATATTTCATTGTAAACTTTTAAAGGAAGTCATAAAATCCAGGGTAATAAAGAACACCCCTCCCAAAGTCACGGCATATTTTGCTTTAAAGGAAGGAATTTGATTTTTTCCTGTCATATAAAACAGTCAGTACAAAAGTGTGACAGTCCTTGCTGACGCATCGCACAGCAGTGAACCGGAGAGGAAGGCAGCCGCTCCTAGAATCCTAATCAGAACTCCTGCATTTCAGAGAAGATACCAGCATCCAACAGAAGGGAGGAAAAAGTAAAAGGCACGGAATAGGCGTCTCAGCATAACAGACACAGACTACGAAAAATATGGAAAAACCTTAAACAGCTTTTTCTCCCCAGAGACCTGCAAACCTAATGCTCAGAAATGGGCTTGGTGCTCAAGCAAAACCCAACCATATCTGCACCTTCCAAAACAAAGTAATCAACACATGACTTGGAAGGATCGGTTTTCTAATATCCTATCCCTAAGAACACTTAACTTTCAAACAAACCAACCCTAAGCCGATGCCAACATATCCCAAGGCACCAGAAAACACATCCTGAAAAGACCCTTGATATTGTCAAGTAAATTGTTATTAGCATGCCTCTATCTCCAGAGACTCACCATCCACCCCTGTAATAGACCCCAACCTCTGGATGAGTCACTCAAGTCCTCAAGTCATGGTTTACAGAGAAAGCACCACTAACATGTTTCAACCTGCAAGTGACCCTTGGCTCCATGCTGCAAGGCAGAAATACCCAGGGTCTCTGCCAATCTGACGTAAAGGAAAATTCCTTAATGACTCCAAATATGGCAATCACTCGGACCCTGACCATGTCGGCAAGACCGCTCAGCCAGACACCTCATAGAATCATAGAAGATTAGGAAAGGAAGAGAGCTCAGGAGGGTTATCTAGTCCAACCCCCTGCCAAAGCAGGACCAACCCTAAATAAATCATTCCACCCAGGGCTTTGTCAAGCCAGGCCTTACATTCCACCACCTCCACAGCCAACCCATTCCAAAGCTTCACCACTCTCCTAGTGAAATAGTTTGTCCCAATATCCAACTTAGACCTTCCCCACCACTGCAACTTGAGACCATTGCTCCGTGTTCTGTCACCTGCCACCACTGAAAACAGCCTCTCGCTATCCTCTTTGGACCCCCCCCCCTTTCAGGGAGTTGAAGGCTGCTATCAAATCCCCCCTCAATCTTCTCTTCTGCAAACTAAATAAGACCAAATCCCTCAGCCTCTCCTCACAGGTCACATGCCCCAGACCTCTAATTATTTTAATTGCTCTCCGCTGGATTCGCTCCAATTTGTCCACATCCTTTCTGTAATGGGGGGCCCAAATCGGACATAATACTCCAGCTGTGGCCTCACCAGTGCCAAATAAAGGGGAATAATCACTTCCTCGATCTGCTGGCAATGTTCCTCCTAATGCCGCCCAAGATGCTGTTAGCCTTTTCAGCAACAAGGGCTTCTCCAGCTTCTCATCCACTCATCCGGGTCCATTTCTGCTGAACTGCTGCTTAGCCAGCTGGTTCCCAGCCTGTAGCAGTGCTTGGGATTCTTCTGCCTTAGTGCATGGCTCTGCCCTTGTCAGTGTTGAACCTCATCAGATTTCTTTGGGCAACATTTACATCACTCTACTAACTCAGAGCCCTGGCCAATTAGCTTCCCATCACTGGTCACTGGAGATCTCCACTACTAGCAGTTGTAGACTGGCTATGTGCCACTGTGACCAGTCCCATCATACCATACCCTCCATAAGCTTATCAAACTCTGTCTTGAAGCCAGTGAGGTTTTTGGCCCTCACTGCTCCTCTTGGGATGCTGTTCCAGAACTTCCCTCCTCCGATGGCTAAAATGCTTGAGCTAATTCAGTACTGCAGGTACTTTATGCCACACAAACAAGGGCTGTGACACACTGAAGTTTCAAAAAATATTGTTGACAATTCTACTCTTATTTCATATAATTATGGTATTTTTCTGTTTGTATTTCAAATAGATTGATATGTCAAAGTCCACATTTCCCTGCCACTTTATCATTTATTTATGCACTGGAGTGTTATATCTGACAGTACTATCTGTATCGATATCATCCAAATGTCATGGAGGCTCAAGAAATCACATGTAAGATAAGAAGGAGCCTATCAACTTTTAATAAAAATCTTGAGTTCCTAGTGATAAAGAGGATAAAGAAACACTATGAACAATATTGGTCCTTCAGTACCTACAACTTTCAATGTTTCTATTAAACATAAATAGTACCAAAAATCCCACCCTTCTGTCACCAGCACAAAGAGTTCTAAAAGGTCGGTGTGTATGTCAGAGCCTACAGAAATCTGAAGATGCATTCCAGTCGCTTACGGTCATGGCTGGAGCTTGCAGCAATGGGATGTAACACTCGTCTTACACACAAATTAATATTTTATTCTGTTAGTGGACCACTAACACAAGAACCCAATTTAAAATGCAATTGCAATAAACATGTTGTAGAACAGGGGTGACCAACCCGCGGCTCTTCACCCCTCAAAGTGCGGCTCGCAAAGCCGCCCCATGCACCCCTAAAAATGGCCCCTGGTCCCCTGTGCTCACCGGGTGCAGGGGAGCCATCTGGCACAGCAAAATGGAGTCTTCAAGATGGCAGCAGCTGATGGGAGCTCAATGTGGCCAAAAAGCCTGCCCACTTTTAAAGGGGCAGAGTCTTTTTTTTTTTTTTGCTCAACAACTCTGGCTAGTGGGGAGCTCTTCCCTTTTTCCCCCCCACCCCCCCCTCAACAATTCTGGTGCAGCTCTTTGCATTTTTTCCGTTGCTGTTTCGGCTCTCTTCGTTTAATGAGTTGGCCACCCCTGTTGTAGAAGAAAAGAAGATAGGCTCTTCTCTCCAACCCAGAGGTAACACATGTACCACGGAGACAAAGCAAAACCTGGCTTCTTCATGATCTTGACTGATACAAATCGGAAAGCAGATCTAGGCCTGGCTCCATCTTTTCCTTAGTCTTCCACAGTACCTGTAGTATTAGCGCATCAAGCAGAAGTCATCTGTCTTTTTAGAGAATTCGGCACTTAATTTGTTACCCCATAGCCCTGACCACAAACATCGATTTTTAAGGCAGTGGCAATTTTCACTTCAATTTCTACACTTAGATTGGACAAAGTACAAACTGAAATTCCTAGTTTAATGCCTTGTTTTTAAACTATGTTTTGAGCCTGCTACAAAAACTCGTGTTTATTTAGAAGGCCTTAACACCATTACACAAAAAAATAAGATAGAATCTGTAGAAAATGAATCTTTTCCCACACTTAATCATTTGAACTCTATAATTCTTATTGCATATTCAGCCAAATTGCAAAATAACCTTTTTTTTTCCTTTTGTCTCCAAATGGCGTTCTGCTGTCTGACTATGACATTACTGTGTAACTGAACAACTTTGAAATATAAGCAACCAATTAAAAAAATTCACACATTAGTTCCCTTCTGGTGCGAAAACTGATTTTTCCTTTCCCCACATACAGCAAGAGGTTTGAATCTAGTCTAAATCAAAGTCTGTTCTGCCAATTACTATTTGGGAAGAATAAAGGGGGGAGGGGGAATCCTTACATAGAATTATCATGTAGCTATGTATCTGAAAATCTAGTAACAGTCCTCACTCATTATATTCTGTTATAGTTCTTGGCCTCAAGGAACATCACAAAAGGGGAGATTACTAAACTGTAACTGGAGGTTCTTCAAGCTGTGTAGTCCCCATCTGTATTCCACACTTGGTGTGGGCATGCATGCCAAGCACCTCAGCCCACCTCACCGTAGCCATGTCCACAGAACTGCACCTGAGTAGTGGGTACCTTTGTGCTCCCAGCTGAGGGTATACGTAGTGTGGGTTGATGTTTCTCCAATCTCTCACCATCATGGAATCCAGTCCGAAGGAGGGGGAAGGAGGATGAAGAGCGGATAGGGACCACACATCTCAAAGTACATTCAGTTACAGTAAGTTACCACCTCCTCCTTCTGTGAGTGATGGTCCCTATGTGTATACCACACCTGGGTGACTCACAACTGTGATTAGCATGGAGATGGGTGCGAGAATACCAATGGAAGTGGGCAGTATGGCTTGGCCTTTGGAGTTGTCTACAGGTGCTGCCTGTGCAATGGTGTAGAGCAAGGCAACCCAACATGAGGCCTGTGGGCCGGCCCGTTTGTTTGCGGCCCGCAGTGCAGTTTGGGTTTACATGGGGCTCAATACGCAACCCATAGGTGAGATCCTTTGAACATGGCCTCCACGGGGAACACGCTTCACAACGGCAAGTCAATATAATGGTCTTCTGTTGAGATGCGTTTTGGTAGTTAAATTCCTGGACTGTCATTGCTCATTAAAAGTGGAAATCGGGTGGAAATTGGGTAAATACTGCATTTTATTAATTGGGTAAATACTGCATGTTGTGTAGTCTTGCCTTAATCTTTGTATTCATGCCCATCAGTGTGAAAGAAGCTATTGCACATATGTGCATGTATATACAACCACACTTAAGTTGTGGCCCTCGGCATGTGCTGAGAATATCACTGTGGCCCCCGGAGCTTCCAAAGTTGAGTAGCCCTGGTGCAGTGCATTGCGAACTTGTGGAGGGAGCTCTAGGTTGATAAATAGCCAATATCATGCCAGGGCATATCCAATAGCAAGGCTTATGTGGCGGCTGGCAGTCACGTAGTGTGTGCTCTGACTATCAGCGCGGGGGATGCTGGGATGGCTGTAGCATTTGCTCATGCCCCTCGATATCTACATGGAGATGCGCTGGGACAAAAGGGACCATTCAGTAATGGCCACAAATAGTTTTGGCGACGTGCAAAAGGGCTGGATCCTGTAGAGGTAGAATGCCAGGCACTGCGGATGTCACGGGAATGTATGGCTCTGTCAGTGGGGGAAGCACGTGGCTCGAGGTGGAAAATTGGCAGGCAGATGCTCTGATTGAAGTGGAAATCCGCCACTGCTTTTGGGAGGAATTTGGAGTGGAGCCACAAGCACAGTCTGTTTCTGTGGACAACTGTTTAAGGGAGGCCCGCCATGTTGCCAGCAGTTCAAAGGGTGGCCGGATGAGGGCTGAGAGAACAAGATTAGAACAGAACAGAAGTGCGGGCTTGTGCCCTGGTAGAAAGGTGTTGAGTAAACTCTTCAGGGGGCGGACAGTGGTGGGGCGCAAAGATCAAGGCACTGCCCACAGGAGGGCTAAAGGTGCGTGTGTTGCCAGGTGCACCTGCTAACTCTGGGTACTAAGCCCGACACGTTGAGGGCAAGGAAGTAGTAAGGGACAACTGGAATAGACACTGTGTTTAGTAAATGGGGATGGCAGCCGGCCCTGGGGTTAGAGGGTGCCCAGGAGCTGATGCTGTGTGTCCTGAACCTGCTGCAGTGGGATACCAGGGCCTGCCACTCTGCTCTGGAGCAAATCCTGGTTCTGGTGCTGGCTGCCCAGTGGAGAGGGCGGGAGGGAAACGAGTGCCTCAGCAGACAACAGGGATATAGCAGACCAGCAGAATTAGTTCAATTTCTGCCTCGCTCTCAAAGGCCGATGCTGGCAAGTGAATAGGGGATGCTTGACAGGCTGTCTCAGATGGTGCTTGGTGTTTGAGGCAGGGATCCCCGTGTGCCCAGGAAAGCCAGAAAGAAGGGTTGTAGCTGGTGGTTGGCCCCATGGATAACGATCCAGGTCTCCACTGCCAGACTGAACACTGGGTGTGGGCGGTAGTAAGGCAGCCAGTGCGTGCGTCTGGATTTCAGCACGACCTCATGAAGAATGCTGGCTCTGGCGCCGAGAACACCTCAGACAGTTCTGGCAAAGGGAATCCTGTTGGTACCAGAAGGCTGTGGTTCGGCCACAGGACAGGCTTCTCCCGCAGCACAGGTTAATCCTTCAGAGCAGCAGTGCTCAACCACGGATCAAGCGGAGGTGCACAGAGGTCTTCCAGGGGATACATCAATTCATTTAGATATCTGCCCAATTTTCCAGACAATCGACGGCTGTACAAACTGAAATTTCATGCAAACCAAACGAGAAAGGAAGCGATTTCTCAGTACTAGTGGCTGTGACACTTCTGAGTTTTGCCTGTGGTTTTTGTAAGCAGGTATTTTTAAGGGAGGTGAAACCTGGGGGGAACGCAGGACAAATCAGACCTTGAAAGGGGTTCAGCAGTCCGGAAAGGCTGATATTACTAGGGAGGAGATGAACAGTGGGCAGGGTAGGACCAGCCCCTTTGCTGACAAGAAAGGCTCAGAGCATCCCGGGGTCTGTGGCGTGCTCATGGAGCTGCGAGAGGGGCTTGGTGGCGTCTGCAGGCTGGGCCTGGCTGGAGGCACAAACAGAATGGAAGGAACACGCACTGGTGAGGGTTTTGGACTCATGGCACAGGGTGCTATTGATACCATTGGATCACATCTGTGTGTGGCCTTACCCCCCAAGTGGGGAAGTCTGGGCTCTGGTCCAGCTACAGCCATGTGCAACATCTCCTCCAATCCAACACTATGCTTGGGGGGAGTCTGCGGTGGTCATCTGCTCTTCTTCCTGGAAGACTGCTTTTCACTCTCATGCTGGGAATTGTCCTTGGCTTGCAATGCTGACAGTTGTGGTGCACGCAAGGTGCTCACCACCTGAGACTGTCACTGACCAAGGGTGTCAGCTGGCTCCAGAACTAAATGCGCCCTTGGTCTCCGATTCCTCCACCAAGCGCTTGAGAAGGTGGAGCTCTTGAGATTCCTGGGTGCAGGGTGGGGAGGACTTGCAGATGGAGTAGCAAATTGTGCCTTGCTAAGGCTGGTGCTGAGAAATTTTACATCCCAGAATTCAGGGCACAGTCCCAGAGAAGGGGGAGGTGGTTGGGCTCAAAAAGCGAAACAAACTGCTCTAAACACACTAACTTATTTAACTACACTCGAAAGACTATACACCGCCATTTACCACCTGTACACCAAGCAAAAGGGTGCAGAGCACGAAGGAAAGTTCCAGCTCACACCATGCGGCAGTAGGAAGGTAGTAGAGAGGTGTCAATCTCCACTACCCATTACACCCTCAGCTGTGAGCACCAGGGGATGCTCTTCACACGGGCAGGTCAATGGGCCCTGCTAAGCGAGCTAACTATCCTTCATAGGATGATATCTGAAAGCTCAATTTGCTGGTCAATATTGCCCTGATAAAATACACATGGCCACACTGTGTGTGATGTTATAAGATCCCATTGTATGGTGTTAGCACATGTTCCAAACTGAGACTGGCAAACAGGTCTGTCTCAAACAAAGGAATGTGTGTTCTGCTTAATATGCATTTGAGCAGCAAACGGAGTCCACCAAACAGGAATGGAAAAAGAGAAGCGCCAAGAAGTGAGATCGTTTCCTGCAGACTCTCTCTCCAGAATCTTCAGGTGAAATGTTTTCCAAGATGGGGGGGCTTGCACAATAAAAAGGTGGGCGAACCCCCCAAGACCACTTCCATCCATTCACTGCACGAGAAGGAACCAAAGAAGCAGTCATTAACTAGAAGTAGGGTCCTGGCCTAAGAAGTGGGGCCAGTCAGACTGTTGTGAGTATGTGGCAAGAAAAAATTTGCTTTGTGTTTAACATAATTCGTTAAGTTAACCACTAGTTGCATTTTCTCTGTTTTTCTTGTAACCATTCTGACTTTTATACCTCATTACTTGTGTTCACTGAAAATCTCTCTGTCGTTAATAAACTTGTTTTGCTATTTTAGCTAATCTAGTGCATTTAGCTTAATGAAATCACAGCATTAGCATTCTTGTACTGCTCAGGAGAGGGCTGGACAGCACACAGCATGTATTTCTGTGGGGGGGAAGGAAATCTAAGACTGGCATGAACTGGGTCGTCCTGTACTATGCCCACGGTTGGTAAGAGGCCAGCTGTGGCTGGCTGGCTGCAGTGCATGCACAGACATAGCTGGGTGTGATTTACATGCTGGTGACTCTTCGTGAGCCATTCAGACTGGAGGCTGCAGCAACAAAGCAGGCACCCCAGGTAAGACAACAATAGTGGCCCCCCTATTCAATCTAGACTGTACTCTGTGTATCACACCCTCCCCACATATGGCTGCTCTAACCCTTTGTTCACGCTGCAGTGTGCAAAACCTTGACTGTCCATCAAACTACTGTCCAGAGGACAAAGTCAGCCCAGGAGATTTTTGTAGACTCGCACAGCATGAGTCTAGTAGGGCTGCATCTACTCTACAAAGCAACAAGGCTTGAACCCTGCATCCCAGCATGACCCAGGCTCAGACCCTTCACTCTCATGGGGTTCTGGGTCCCTTTGTCCAAGGCCTGGATTAGCACAATGTGCATGTAGAGAGAGGAAGGGGCTAAGTCTGGAGTTTGAGCCCTAGGCTTACGCTGCAGTATATACACACCCCTAGATTTACTTTCCATACAAAACCAGATGAGAATTCTCAAATCTCCTTTGGTTTTTGATTCCTGAGGCAGAAGTAGTTGCTATTCACATACAGTAATTTGTCAATGACTATTACCACTCTTCCTCCCTTGTGCTCCATGATCCATTTTGGCAGATTTTTTGAAACAGACCTTTATATCCAGGCAAGGGATATTATTATTTAGTCCCTGGTAGCACACTTAGATTTCTGAAATACATTTGTGTAACACAGGCGACATTTCCGATTTCCATTGCTTTGCAATATCCGCGCCCCGCCCCGCCCCCGCCCCACACACAACATGCACGTTTTCAAGCAATTTCTGCTTGTAGGAAGCAGCAAAACTGCCTTAAGGGGGGAAAACCCCAAAGAGTCATCCTTTGATTCAGGGTAGAATTTTTATTCTCTTCCAACAGTTCATATTTTGCACAATTTCCTAATATTTTTGTAACTTCACACAATTCTATGGTATATTAAATCAGCATTTTCTGCATTATACCTCTATCACGACAATATTATTTCTAAATTCGCAATCTGTTCAACTATAAAAAAAAAGCCTTCACATTAAAGCAATGGCAAGTGGCCCAGAAATTGGCCTACCTTTTACATGTGCACAACAGCCCAAAGTAACAACAAAATTAACATGTAGGTTATTTGTCTCTGACCTACACAAGTGAAAGTAATAATGTATTTTAGGGGGAAGGGCATTTGAAAGGATCCACATAGACTTTTCTAAATCAGACCACAAGCCTTTTCTCTATAAAGTTTAGACATAGTTCTTGTACAAACATATGGAGGAGCCAGGAGGACTGGAGATGAATGCTCCGAACCATCAAGCATCTCACAAGATCACGTGACTAGACTTTCCACTGGATGGAATTTATCACCACTATTTTCAGCAAGGCTGAGAATCATATTTCCAAAGCTAATATGGTGTAATTAAGACCGTTGAACCTCTCTCCCATCGTGCAGTTAGTCAGAATCTTTGCCATTAGACTTAATGGTAGAGAAGAACAGGAGGGCTTCTTCTCGGATGGAAATGGCGCCCTTCAAATGGGTACACTGTACCATGACCAGAGCATTAGTAGCTTTTTGTTGCCAGTTCTGTAGAGATCTAAAACTCCATATTCCTGGGAACACCTGTTGGGAACACTCACCAATTTAGCCTGTACAGTTTCCTTTACTGCTAGAGAATTGGTTACCAGAAACGCCTTGTTGGTTACTACTCAGCTCCACATCTCCTGGGTTTTCTAACAGAGGAAGCATAATCCTGGTCTTCTCTGCTTGTTTTTGTAAAACATGATCTGTCAATCTGATCAAATGCACCTTTTTGGTGCACCCAGTCTCTTAGGGTGCATCTACACTGTGCCCTGATATCGAAATAAGACACACAATGTGAGCTACGCAAACTGCGTATCTTATTCTGATCTAATTTCAAAATAAAGCGCTACAAGTCCCTTAACCCTTGTGGAAGGAGGGTTATAGGGACGCCGGAATAGTGCGCTCATTATTTCAAACTCTATTTCGAAATAACAGGCACGTTTCAAGACGTGGAATAGCTATTTCCGGATATGCCGTGGTCTAGATGTAGCCTAAAGGTCCTGCTTGAAGATACCGAGTGCTCTAAGCAAAAAGCCCCTCTGCGACAGCACCTCATTGCCAGGCAGGTCACATGTGCTTGAGTGGAAGGAATTTGGAAATCCAGCTGTAACTGGAGATTGACCTTCACTGGGACCAAACTAGAGAGGCTGAAACTGTTTGTCAGCCAGGTGTAAGGTGAGAGCCTGTTGGTGACCATCTTGCACTGCCCCCTCATACACACAAATAAATAAAAATTGCCTAACTTGCAGTATTGTCCAGAGGCCCCAGGCTGAGACAGAGGGTGCAAGGTCGGAGACAGACACCACCATCCCTGCTTCACAAGTTCAGAGTTAAGGCACAGAGTCAAGCAAATTGTTCAAGAACCCACTTGCCTGTGGGAAAGCTGTGAACTGAACCCAGATCTCCTGCATCCCTCCCCAGTATGTTAGCCGCAGTCCCATCTGCCCTCTCACATAAGGGTGCCAGGAACAGACCGGCAGCACGTCGCTTCCTGAATTCTCTTGGGCCTGGCAATATCTTTCAATGAAATCCGTGAGGCTTTCAGGTGAGTTGCATCTCCAATGGCTCCTACATACTCCCATCAAGACAAGCTGAGAAGATCCATGCAGCAATGGTAGCCCAAGATATCTTCTTCCACACTGCACCCAGCCAGGGTAAGCTCCATGTGCATTTTAAAAACTTCCACGGAAGTAGGACTGATACTGAATGAGACCTCAATGAGGAGCCAATATCCACTCAGGGCAACCAGGAAAGGCAAGATGTTCTGTGTGTGGTCAAAAAGGTCACACTGCAAATGCAATTCCAAACTCTCATGGAAATACAAACAGTCTCAGAATCCAAATGTAAAGTTAAGGCCCCAGTAGGTAACTGGGGGCAATTCAGACTTCCTGGACCGAGCTGGACCTGGACCTGTGTCTTTCTGAAGCCTGCTGCTCCTGACATACCGCACTGGTTCCCACTCAGTTCTCTGCACGCATAAGTCACCAAGCTATATTTCATGGATGTTTAAAGGCTACAGAAAAGGATGTTCCACCACAAAAGAGATGACATGGCTCATTGCTGGGTACTAGCCCAATCCAACCCCCCTGCTCTCAGGATTTCACTCTTGTAACACCCACAGAATAAAAAAAAAGAGAAAAACAGAGAGGCAAACACCGGCTTTTACAGTAGAAAAGTTCAAAATGCACTTACTCTGCTGCATTTACTTGAGGGTTCTGAAGCTCGTCTATAGTGTATTTTGAATGATGTTTTGCAACAGGTGTCTACATAAATCAGCATATTTATTTACAGTCTATGAATTTTTTGTATACGGCAATCGATAATTCACTTTTTGGCTGCCTGAGTGCTTGTCAAGCGCCTGTCACATGGGGGTGACAGCAAACCATCTGCCTTCCTCCCCTCAAGCCACCTCCTCCTCATTGCTACCACCTGTTCTTTTCCAGTCCCCGACTGACACTAATTCTCGGTTTTAACGGCTACAGTGTAAATGGCTTAGACTAGCAGCCCTTGCTGCAGCTCTCAGTCCTTTCACCAACATTTAATCACTATCAGTAAAAACGAGTTTTGCAGAGTCAAAGATTTGTACACAGCATATGCACAAAACAATACTCAAAGTGCTGCGAGGAAAGAGCTTTGTTACAGTGTGGGGCTCGTGTGTTCCTGATCTCCACACTGCAAAAGCATGAAGATAAAGATCAGTCCTTGCTCAACCAGCGTACAATTCAATTCAATTAAAAATGGACATTTTAAAAAAGCTTCTGGGGAGGGATCCAGAGGCTCCTGGGAGCTGTCTCCCTGAGGATGTCTGCCCCATAGAGCCAGAGCTGCCCTCAATTCTCTGCTCCCAGCAGAAGAGCAGCCCTTAGAAAGTACTGTTGGAGAGGAGTATTCGCCAGTCCCCTGTGGGCCCCCCCGCAGCCCTCCTTTCCAGTTCGCATGGCAGTGACCCCCCTTGTTTCTCTTTAAACTTGCCCACGACAGGCATCCCCTGAGTTACAAACCTTCGACTTGCAAACAGCCTCAGGGGAGCAGGCAGGAGGCACAGGTGGCCGGGAGCAGTGCAAGCACGGGCCAGCGGGAGGCCACACAACCGACTGGAGAGAAGTGGGGCTTTGAAAGGCAACAGCCGCTTCTCTCCAGCCTACGGCTGCTTCCTGCTCCTCCGAGTCCTCTGGCCTGCGCCTGCATTGCTCGCTACTGCCTGCTGAGTGGGCCCTGGGCACAGCCCATGGAAGGGGCTGGCAGGGAGATGGGGCTGGAGGCTAGCCCAGCTGGTGCTGACTCCCCAGGGGGTTAGCGTGATTCAGGGGACCATGGCACTGTTGGAGGAGCAAGACCCCAAATCCTCAAGATTTGCCTGAGTCTCCAGAACTGTCAGAAATGCCCTCTCACGTTACAAGGAAACTTACCTTGACAAAAAGAAGGCCCAGGCTTCCCTGGAAACCCTTTAAGAAATTGCCCCAAAGGAACCAGTGAAATCAACCTATGACGCCTTTGAAAGTGCCCAGAAGTCCCCTTCAGAATCTCCACCTACCTCCTCATCTTCCTCTAACTAAACCTGCCTTTCTTCAAGCACCAACACTCAAGGTAAATAAACAACTATTAGTCACTGTTGTTGGTTTTCTGCTTTCATTCCTGGTACTACAATAGTTTTGTTTTCTACTATTTTCCTCGCAAATGTACACTATATTCAGCTATGTTATGGGTTTAATAGGCTTTTGTGGGCTAGCCTGGGAACCCCACCACCACGTATAACACTGTTTCTGTGAGAAAACGTCTTCTGAGTTCCAAACAACCAATTTACAAACAAACTATTGGAACACAACCCGCTCATAAACTGGGGACTTCCTGTATTTATTTCAAAGTCTCTTCCACATACAGTGTGTCTTGAGACATGTTTTTCAGACTACCTCATCAATGGAAAGAAAAAAAACCCTCAAACACAAAGGGCGATCTTAAAAAAGCAAAACACCTAATATCTATAATTTGAAGTTGTTTTTATATACAGTTTTCTATTGTACGATAATTGTTGGTATGCAGTGGACTGCAGCAAATCACTGAATTGTGTCTGTGAAGTATGAAATTACTGTCCATGCACAGAAAATGAAGACCTGTTCCATGGTTGATTATCATATATTATACAGATGTCTACTACATCTACAGCAGAAAACAGCAGTACACATCATATTTCAGTTTGAAACCATTCCTCAGCTGGGCCAGCCCACTTCAGCAAGGGCAAGATCAAAAATGGAAAATCTAAAGGAAAACAACAACAAAAATACCAGGAAAGATTTCCATACAGTTTAGAAAGATTACGACAACTGAGTTCAAAGAGGCAATGGCTAAAAGCTGACATGACAGACAATACCGTGACTGGCAAGGAAGCGATCAGCTGTACTTCTATTTAATCTCTCTGAATTCCAAGCAAGTCGAATTTTTACCTTCCAGGTTTTGCATAATTCTGCCTTTCCTACTTAGCCAATCTAATCTCTTATGTAGTCCACAGCCCACCTCTTCTTGTCATTAACAACACTACTGATGCCTTGTTCTATTTCGGTTCCTATGACTCATCACAGTAGCACTGGTTAGTCCATTTCTCAAGCACTGTCCTGTAAACATGGAAGGCCCTAGTCACAGCTGTTTCATAACCTCTCTAACTTCTCATTTTGATCATTTTAAAGGAAGGGTTTACAATTATAAGCTTACTGGAAAGGGAAACCTTCTAGAAAAGCCTGCCAACCTAGCCAGGAACTTTCCAATGTCACTTTTAAAAGACAGAAGAAACAGAG
This sequence comes from Pelochelys cantorii, assembly GCA_032595735.1. NCBI lineage: Eukaryota > Metazoa > Chordata > Testudines > Trionychidae > Pelochelys > Pelochelys cantorii. Next base: position 1,464,362 of record CM064338.1, read on the forward strand.
ATTGGGAAGGGAAGGGAATTGACTTAGGTGTGCACCTTCCATAGATAAGAAAACAATGCACAGGTAAGTAAGCAATGTTTTTTATACTTGTATATTTTTATTTGATTTTTCAAATTTTTACATAACTAATATTTTCTGATCACCAGAAGTCAAGTTGGAAGATCTATAAAACAGCTGTTAGCATGTCAAAAACCCCAAACACCTTTGTTTAAGTGGGAAAAAATATATTTTAATTTAAACACCAAGACAAAGATTATTACCAGGTCACTATCTTCATGTACTTTAAGACACCTATACATTTTCCTTTCTGAAAGTTTATTTCCTCCAGGAGTCCTTGGCCTTTTCTGTTTTCTGAGACTATACACAGCCTTAATAGCTCACTTTGCTATAAACTCTGAGTGTGCAAATATGCATGGCAGGCAATACAGCATGCCACTTTTCGTAAGTTAGGATTTAATATGCACAGCTCACTCATGACTTTGCTCCGCCTCTTGTTAGACCATCATTCATAATGAAGCAAATGAAATGTACATTGACTAGCAACCTTGTGATGATGTCACCAAAGAGCAGTATTTACAACAGAGAGGTGTTATACATGGAGTGCATTGTTCAAAACATTGCAGGCCACATAACAGTAAAATATAATTTCACAGGTGTACTGTTACACCTGTTATGAGACTCCAGCAACACGGCTTCCATAATCCATGGGCAGCATGCAAAAGAAAGGACAAGTCCTCTCCTGTGTCAGGAGAAGCTGCTGAAGCAGGACAGGAGGTGAGACAGTAGGAGGAGGAAACAAGCAGCGGAAGAGTGAGATCAGGGAACTGAAGGAGAAAGAGAAGGAGGAAAACAAATCTCTGGGGCTGAACGGACATACAAGTCTCGGCAGGCCTGGATCCAGAACTCAAGATACGTGAATTATTCAACATCTCTATGAGGCTGAAACCATGGTGTTATCCTTCCATTTCCCAGCTTCTGCGAACGCCTCACTCTGATTGGTTTTGTCATCAGATTTCATTTTGTTCCCTTAATACGCAGACAGTAGTAATCCATTATTGGATCCACATTCCTAACACTGGACACGTGGGGGAAATACCAGAATGTATCGCACTAAAGCGGGCAGCAGCTTTTGCTCCAAACTGTATAGCAAATTTTGTAAAATACAGAAATGATTTCAGCTAGCATTGAAACATTCCCACATTTTACAGTTTAGTCTCTTTATACTGCACACCCAAAATTATGTCTAGCCAGTCCACCAATAGCAATTCTGGGTCCCAGGACAGAACAATCAATGTCCCGCCCTATCCCCCTCCCTCAGTCAGAGCCACAGCCTCCCCCCCTTCTACCCTCCCCCGGCCCATCCTCATCCTCATCCTCATCCCCATCCCCGACTTGCATGGAGAAGCCCTTGCGCAGCAGCACCTTGCCTTCCCGCCTTTCCCCAAATCCAATTTGCCTGCCTGGGGGGGGAAAGCCGCAGCAGCGTCTCTTGATTCAGATGCTTGTGATAGGCCCTATGCAGGTTCCAGGGCCCAGTAATCCTCCCCAGAACCTGCATGAGGCATATCGGAAGTGTCTGAATCAAGAGACGCTTTCCTCAGAGCAGGCAGAGCTACCACGGCAGCAGCTGGGACCCAGTTAAATAGCCTGGGCCCTGGGCAATTGCCTTCTTTTACCCCCTCCGTCAGCAGGCCTGAGTCTAGCTGTTTTATTTCTGCTAGTATTGCAAGCGCAAAGCCCTGCCATGTCTTTGGTCCTATCTGAACAATGTCTCCTCATTTTTCTGAACCCAAAGGATCTTTTTCTGTGGACAACAGAAAGCAAAGCAGGTACCGTCCTTGTCATAACCAAGAAACCTTAATTCTAAAACAAGACCAGGAACAGACAGGCAATACAAAGGTCAAATAATGGTGTGAAATGAATGATTGCTGGTCTCATGTCTTCCTCCTCCTTCATATCAATTTCCCCCTCATCCTCCGAAAACTGACTGCCAGGAGTTTTGAGAACTGAGACTGGAAAAGTGATGTCCTTGGATGTCACTTGTACTATTCTGTGCTCCTCTTAGCAAGTGTTTCTATTATCAGACAGCTCCCTTAATAGCTAAAATATGTAATATGGGAAATCATATGTTTAAATGGCTAGGAAGTGAATATTATTAATGATTTCTCTGCCTACGGAACCAACAAGCATTTATCTTATTCCAAAATGTTCTTTTAAAGACTTTTTTTATCCGTTTACAGATGTGATGGTGATAACTGTAAACCAGTGGTCACCAACCAGTAGATCAGGATCTACTGATTGATCTTGGAACCTTTGACAGGGGATCCTGACAGGTTTGGTCAGGAGGCTGTCAAGTGCTGGCACTTCAACTGCCCCTCCCAGCACTGCTGTGCTGCTACTGCCCTCTGCCATGGAGGTGCCCCTCACACCTGGGAGCCTCCTGCTTGCTGTACAGGACATGGGAAAAAGAGAAGGGGGGTGCTGATGTCAGGGTGCCCCCCTTCCACAGAGCAGAGGGGGGCAGGGATGGAGAGTTTGCTGGCTGCTTTTGGGAGTGGTATAGGGCCAGGGTAGGGATGAGCCGTAGCCACCTACACCATCACCCAGAAGCCACCTGTGGTAAGCGGTGCCCAGCTGGAGCCTGCATTCCAAATCCTGGCCCCAGTCCTGAACCCCTCCTGCACCCAAACCCCTGCCCCCAGCTTGATAAAAGTGAGTGAGGATGCAGGAGGGAGAATGGAGTGAGCAGGTGCGGGGCCTCGGAGAAAGGGCAGGAAGGAGGTGGGGCCAGGGTGTTTGGGTTTGAGGTAGATCCTGGATTGCACTTAAATTCACAAAGTGATCTCACGCTTAAAAAGGTTGGGGACCAAACTTATAAATTCAGATAGAGGAGAATAGCCTCTGAAATTGAAATGAACTTTATCTGAATTAATCCAGCTGTGCCCCCTCTGTTTTTATGTAGCTGTACCATTGTGTTCTCTTAGTCTGGCTTTGTTGCAGTTCTTTTTTATTATTAAACATTCCAGGACAACACAGTATATTTTCCATATAAAGGGAGACTATACTGCATTTGGGGTTCACTCTTTAAAAAACCCTATTGATGTACAGTAAAAACACTTCACTCAACCACTCTGGCTTGAAAAAGGCTTTATGGCTTTGCCAAGTTTTGGACATATTGCCTCATGCAGAAAAGCCCCTTGAGACTGTTCTTCTCCACCTTCTGGCATCACGGTTCCCCAGTTTTTCTTACCATGTTCAAGTATTATCAGCTGGGCTCCAGCCTGCGCATTTCCAACGTCATTTTCTGCAATGCACTGATAGAATCCTTCATCTGATTTCACAAGGCCCAAAACCTGCAGGTTATGTTCTTTCTGAAAGGGAAAGAGGCAACATTTCATGATGCATTCATTAAAAATGAACTCTAAATGCAAGCCCGGGAGCTTTTCAATGGTGTTCTATGACTTTTGGATAAAACTCCCAAATATTATAACAGGGTGCAAAAAAGGCTTTGGAATTCTCTTCTGCCCTCATGACTGCTATAATGACCAGGAGCCTGTCCCAAGTAAAATATTGGTTAATTTGAATCTTCCAATGGCTGCACCATGAATCAGCACAAAGCTATTGCTAATAGGCTATGGAAATGATAGCCTGGCCCCAACATTCCGAAGTTAAGAACTGGCCCATATATTATCCTGTATCAATTATTTAAGTACAACAAAAATGGTTCTGAAAGACAGCTGCATGCGGGGAACTCAAATTCTCACCTACACAATCTTGTAGCCTCAGATTAAGTCTTTAAAATATCTCTCTCAATAATGAATTTCATTAAAACTTAAGGTTTCATCAGCCAAAACTCAGGATTATATTACAAGGAAATGTCCATGGTAGATCTTTGAGATTTTAATTCTTGTGCTGCCACAGTGACTACATAAAACTCAGGCAATCCACGTCCACTTAGATCTCATGGTTTGCCAGTTTTACGTAGTACGACAAGGACCATGGCTGTTCAAATTCAAACTGATAGACTGTCTTTCACCAACTAATTCATTTCTCACATAAAAGATGCATGCTGTGAAGAAACAGGCTGTCTTATGGTATAAGGAACACAGAACCCATGCTCTTCAATGCTTCACACTGGCTTACAGAGCAATAAAGAACTCAAGAAACAATGTAATGCTTCTGGACCTTAACTATACTGCTATAAAAACAGGCAGCTGGCCCTGTAACAGAACATGGCTTCTATGCACCTACGCAGGAGGATTAAGGCATGAGTCAGCAGGTTGAAATGACTGAGAACGAAAATGTACTTACTGCAATTTTGAAGTAGTCACTAGGGATCACCATGTCTCCATTCTTGACCCATTTCACTGTTGGAGTTGGCTTCCCAGTCACTTCACACTCAAAGACAATATCCATAGATTCATGAGCATGAATATTAGCAGGCTTCTTCAGAAATTCAGGAGGTGCTTTAAATATAAGGGTAGGAGAGAAGTTAATGCTTAGCTAGACTTCGGAATATCATTGGGTTTCACACTCTAATACAACTCAATAGACAATAAAACCATATGGATTTCGAGAAGGCAGATCCAAGTTCAAATCCTTTCAACTACATCACACAGAGGACTGGACCTAGGTCTCCCCTGTAACAGGTCAGTGTCCTAAACATTGGGCTAAACCTTACAATGGAGGAATTTTTTTTGGAATGGCCAGTTATTAACCCATTATTCACCCACCTCTATAAGCACAATTAAAAAGTACACCAAGTACTGTAAAAACAAAATAGCAATGTAGCCTGGGATTTTCAAAGGAGACTAATGGAGTTAGGTGCCCAACTTCCGTTACAATTCAATGGGAATTGGGCACCTAGCTGCCTTAGGTTCCTTTGAGAATTATAGCTATCATTGCCAGGGATGAAGAACAATTAAAACAAGCAGAATTTAAAAGTAGTGTAAAGAATTTTCTAACAGAATGAGAATTATGAATAGCAGCAATAGCTGCATTCCCTCGCCAAGGGACATACACACACACACAAAATCTTCTAGCTGTGGCTGTTTCGAGATTATATTCAGGGCCAATTAAACAGTCAACTATTTTGAACTGAAGTGATCTGCTGGGAATATATGGGAAAAGAAGATGAGTCATATGATGGAACAATTCATTAAGAGTCTAAAAATCAATGCAGAATTTAATAGGAGCACCACCATAAGACTTCAGCGGTCGAGTAATATGTTGCACCCTCTTGTGTCCCTGCCAGAGAGCATGCTGTTACACTGGAGATGGTGTGCAGTGGCACATGGCATTAGGCCTGATCCACACTTAAGCCTTAGATCAACAGAACCCAGACTGAGGAAAATCCACCCCTTGGATACCATTGCTATGTTGGTCTAACTCCTGATGTAGAAGCAGTGAAGTCGATGGAAGAATGCTTCAGTGTTTGTTCTGTAATGGAGGCAGTTACTGGGGCTCAAGCAATTCTTTTTTACTTTCATAAGTAACACAGCAAGTCCAGAGGTCCCAGGGCTCAGCCTGGCAAGCTCCGGCACAAGTGAAGCACTGCTATCATTGCTTGGGGAGATAGCATTCCTACAGAAATGGAAAAACCCCTTCCATCACTGACGTCCACATTGCTCCATGAGGTTCCAGCATCATTACTATGGCAGCGCAGCTATGCTCTTACAACTAGGAGATCTTTCACGGTTCTAACCTTGGGCAAACCACTTAGAGCCCTGTTGTACAACCTTTACAACACTTCTAATGGAACTCATCCTACGAGGCAAGCCCTCAGCAACACAAGTAAGTACGTGCAACAGAGCTTTAAGATGGCTATGCCAAAGAGCTTCCATCAGTAAAATGGGAATAACACCTATTTATTTTTGTAAAGTGCTTCAAGATCTGTGGAAAATCTTACAGAAATAATTAATATGTTGCATTTCATAAATATTGTAAGTCATGCCGGGGCTGCAGAAAACAAAGAATTGTAACTAGCCTATATTAAACAAGCGAATGTGTCAGCAGCAGCAATTTGTTCGCATCGAGAAGAAAGAAAATCCCACAACTAGCACAAAACAGATTTCCTGTAAACATGAAGTTTAGGTTTGCCCAGAATTCTAATGCTCGAAACTCAAGCCAGAACATCACCGCCCCATCAAGAGAATGAAAAATTCAATTAAATGTACATATCCTACAGAAAATGACTGATATGCTGATAAAACAAAAAAGGAACACATACCTAGGACTGAAATTTTGTCTGCCTCTCTTACATTCTGAAAGTAGAAATAACCTTGATGTCTTTATGAATAACACCACAGTTCAATTTACACAATTTTGTGTCACATCCAATTTTTTTCTACTTTTTTCATCTGCAGGCTGTCACTTCAATTGTAAGGCAAGAACTGCGTCTTATGTTCCTGTTCAGTAACCATGTACCTCTAACGCTTTCAGGGGAGAGGGATAGCTCAGTGGTTTGAGCACTGGCCTGCTAAATCCAGGATTGTGAGTTCAATCTTTGAGGGGGCCATTTAGGGATCTGGGGCAAATCTGTCAGGGATGGTACTTGGTCCTGCCATGAGGGCAGGGGACTGGACTCGATGTCCCTTCCAGTTCTATGAGATGGTTTTTTTTTTAATATATGGAGATATACCTAACTCAACCGCCCCCCAAATCAAAGCTAGACCAGTAAACAGATTGTATAACACTTGTGCCGTATCAACAATGTTAAAGATAGAAATACTGTAAACATGTTTGTTTGAAGGTAAAACAAAATACAATGCATCATTCACATAGAACCAAGGGAGATAAAGTGAAATTCTTTGTGTGTACCTTTTAGTCAATACAACTATCATCCCAATACGGATTCCAGAATCACACTTGTTAATGGCCACTGTCTACTTTGAAAGAATGTAAACTCTAGGTGCCTGCACAGAGATACAGGCTATTTTGCTGACATATGTTGGCAGCCAGAAAAGGTAGGTAGTGTTAGGACCATTACAGGTCTAGATAAGGGTGTGTATGTCTTATTGCAGTAAACCCTTGGAACAGCTAAGCTTAACAAGAGAACATAGAAATGTTTTAAAGTCTCAGAGGGGTAGCCATGTTAGTCTGCATAAAACCAATTTTCCCCGTCTTTAACATCCTCATTTTCACATTAAAAGCTACAAATAGGACACATCCAGCCCACTTAATCAGCCTCATTAACACAGGTCCTACAATTGACAGGTGCTTCTTTTGCTGTTATACATATCTTGATTTCTGTTATTTCCACTTGCATTCATTTGATGCAGTGGGTTTTACCCACAAAAGCTCATGATTCTATATATTTTGGTTAGTCTCTAAGGTGCCACAGGACTACTCATTTTTATAGATTTGTTTTGTTATTTAGGTAAACTAGGGAGAAAGTTATTTAAGACTACTTCCAATATGTGGTGTATGTACACACTTTTACAGCAGAGCTAGGGTTGCCAGATGGTTTCTGAAAAAATACACACACACAAAGTCCCCGAGAGCGATTAAGGAGAAAAAAAAAAAAAATCAGCATGGCCCCTTTAAAAAACGCGTGGTAAGGCTTTTTGGCCCTAACAGGCTGCCGGCGGCCACCCGCCATCTTGCCTTCCTGCGCAGGGCTGGACAGCTTCCCTGCAGAACCCAGTAAACACTAGGGTTACGAGGCTGCCTCCGTACTGAGCCGGACAGCCCTGGATTTTCACCTCCTGTCTGGGGAAAAAAAAAATCAGAAAGTACCAAACATTTAGGTGTCTGATATTTTCTGATTTTTTTTTTACTGGACAGGAGGCGAAAATACCGGACACCTGGCAACCCTAAGAAGAGTAGGAAATCTACCTTACCACATATACTAATGGTGGATTAAAATATTCAAATGTAGATGCTTGAAATTCATATAACAATTTCAAAAACTGGGCATAGTGTGGACTTTCAAGTAATAAAAGTTATAGATTTTATTTGTAAGAGAAACAACTCTGTTGTGGAACAGAGCACCTGTGGCCCAGGTCAGCTGACTAGAGCTCAGGCTGCAGAGCTGTACGATTCTGGCATAGATGTTTGGGATCAAGCTGGAGCCTAGGCTGAGGCCTCGAGGGGGGATGATCCCAGAGCACAGATTCCAACCTGAGTCCCACTATCTGCTCAACAATTTTAAAGCCCCACTGCCCAAGCCCCAGGAGCCAGTCAGCTAAGCCAGGCCAGCTGGGAGTATTTGCCGTGTTGACGTACCTTTAGGGAATGTCTACATGACATTTTGGAGTGTCTCTCCCAGCTCGGGTTGACAAAATTAGGATGGAGGGGCTCATGCTAATGCTGTAAAACCAGCTGACTAGCCAGTGATTCGAAGTCACAGCTCAGTCTCCTAAGTCCACCCTTCTCCAGAAGCTTCAAAGCACAAGCTACAACTTCAAATCACTGTCTATACAGCTAGTTTTAGAGCATTCATATGAGCCTCACCCACCAGGCTGAGCCTGTTAACCCAGCCAGGGAAGCTCGCTTCAAAATGCTGCCTGTACGATTCTCGCTTAGTGGCAGAATGAGGAACTGCATGCAGCAAAACTACGAACATCATCTGTTCTGAAGAGTGTTCACGTTTGTTTTCGGTACCCTTGTAGGTAAAGGAACAATTTGCTTATTTATTTGGCAGCCTTGATTTCCAGGGAGAGTCAAAAGCAGCACTTTTTTCTTAATAAAGTCAATATGTAAGGAAGAGTTCAGGCAAACATCTCACATACTTAACTAGTCAATGGCATTTATTTCCTGCTAAAGAAAAGTGAAAGAATGCTAGAATGTTCCATTTCTTCCTAAGAACACAGCTCAATTTTTCTTCAAGGCTTTCTGTATGTGAAGGATTTTTTTTTAAATGTTTACCTGGAGTTAAGCAGCTCTCCAAACACTAATGGTAGCTCCAGCTTACAAATGAAGAAACTTAACAAGGACATGAAAATATGGAAATGCTTTGCTCTAAAGTAACCAGTTTAAGCACTTCTTTCCCACATCTACTAACCATTTTATTACAAGGTCTCCTCTATGGCCCGCATTTTCATAAAAACAAACATAAAAATGGAGGAAATTTTCTTCTTGGAGAGACACACACACTACTTTTAAAGAACATCAATAATTCAATAAATGCTAAAGATAAGCTTTTCTGTGCAAAGCTAATTTCATGTATGTTCATTATAGTACAGCCCTGAATTCTACCATCATATACTATTTTACAACAGGACTGCTGACTCATTTGATACATTCACTGTCCCAGCTGGGCATTATGTGAAGTAGGGATCTTGCATTAAGAAAATAGTATCCAATCCTGAAAACAGAGACTGTATTGCACACTCACCCAAGGTTGGAAGGACAACTGTAGCTTAATTTCCTGATTCCACACAGATGTTTCTCTGACTCCTTTGTGGCCTTCGTCAGGGCCTTTCCCGCTTTGGCAGACCACTCCCAGGCTGGAATCTCAACCCTCAGCCCTACCCCTCTCCCTGAGCACTGCTCTCTCCTAGCAGCTCTAATTCTTGAGCATCCCCTTCTTCACTGCACTCCCTGACTGCTCTTCATAGCGTAATCCCCCGATCTCTCCCAGGTATGTCTCATTCTGTCATCAGGGCTGGCTGGACCCTGCCCTTCCGGGGCACGCCACCCTGTTGTAAACAGCACATAACCCTTACATTTACACGTAAACATCTGCCAAGATTCTAACACACTGCTCACTCTTGGACTTCCTATAATATCCAAACCTGCTAGGTTAGCTCCAAAATTCCAGTAGTGACCATGAGGCCTAAATCTCAGTGGCACTTTTCCCCATCTGTGTGATCCCAGTTAACAGACACATAAATTCGGACATCTTGCTATTTAGGCAACTGGTGGCTGGAAATACCACTGAAGCTGCATATGGCTACTGTCCTCTATTCCCCAGAAGCAAGTTACAGAGGTGCCAGTCCCGCGTGATAGCGGAATATTACTACAGAGCTTTGGGGAACTAGAGGTGTCTGTCTGTCAGGATGAAATAGGCAGGAAATGTGTCCAAAGTTACAAAGGCAGGAAAGAGAGCAAAAGAAAGGCTTGGGAGTAAGGATAACAGTCAAAAGATATGTGTAGGGGTGGAGGGATGGAAAAACTGAACGGCTGTCCTAATATTTTCAAGACAGAAAATATATGGAACAGACAGAACTGGGACTGTTCTTCCAGTTCCACCTACAAGACAGAACACGACCCCTAGAGCCTGAAATAGTAATGCCTAATTCCATCAAATGGCTCAATGCCTCTAGGAGCAGTGTGGTCCCTTAAGCCAGGGCCATATACACAAGTAGGGAGAAACAGACCACCACAACACTGGCTGTCAAACCACATATGCTGTTACCTAGTCACATGTAATCTTTGAGAGACTAGACCTGGAATGTTTGCTTTTTCCTGGCTATGGGGCAAAAGCCAAGCTGTTTGCAAATGTTCATTTCATTCTCCGTTATTTTCTTGTTAATAAATTAAAAATAATGCCTTTAAAATGTGCTCTTTTATAGTTTAACTACTTCATTGTTTAGCATTCACACCGATTAAACACAACGTAAGTGCAGATGTTTGTGGCAGAGAAGTTAAATTGATAACCAGAGAGCAAATGAGCCAATTACCATATAAAATAAGATTTGTAATGGAAGATTATGTGTTTCGTTACCAAATAGACAATTAAACTTCAAAGCAGCCTTGGCAGCTCAGCTTTCCCTCCCTATCCCTTCTAATGTCATTATCACGCAATGAACAATTTTCATTGCTAATTGCTTATGCAGAATTTCACATGCAGAATGTTCTACTTGCAACCTCCCTATTCCACAGGCTCCATTTAATTCCTTCCCTACTTCTGAGCTATTTTAAACTTTGTAAGGTTTAAACACTGATGCCTAGCAATCTCCAATGGAAGCCAGTGTTTAGCAACAGTGCAACCGCAGCACTTCCTTGTTGTCTGCCTGTGCTATGCTCCATGGAATTGTGTGCGTGACTTGCCGGTAGGGTGCTTGCAGAACCCGTGGCTTCAGTTAGAATGTCAAAGATTAGGAACTGAGGTCCCTGCGTAGTTACAAGAAGGGGGAATAAAGAAGAGTTGCTGTTTATTGCAAGATTCCCATGATAGTGGTTTCTATAAGAGCCTTTTCAGAGCTTTGCAGCTCCTTTGCTGATGCGTGGAGCAGAAAGATGGAACAACCACAATAGGCAGCAGTTTGACCATGTCTGCTGTCAAGTTAGCTGCTCGCACTGCCTCCAATGAGCGAGGGAACTAATTATACCTAGTCCCTCCCCAAAATTCCCAGACGAGCTTTCCTTTCATTGTCCTACCAAATCACACTCTTTCCCCAACAACAACAAACGCAAGATTTGTTTTTCAAATCTCATTTCAAATTTGCAGCTCGGGCTGGGAGAGAAGAATTAACATAGTACTTTAAACGTCTAAGCACCATTTGACATAATAGCTAATCAAAAGTTGTGTTTCTCAATTGTGAGCACAATTTTCCATATATGAATCAAATTAGTGGCATCTAAAATATGAGTGAGGTAGAGGCTGAGGGTACTTTGAAAATGTTTTAGGCCTTATTCACAGCTCTGAGAAAAGACCTTCTGAGGTCTTTTCCAGCTCTATGGTTCTATGATTCTATGAGCTCAGTTTAAAAGTGCACATTTGAAAATGTGAGGCTTCACTAATCTACTTCCACAAAGGGCAACCACCCAAAAGACGTGAGCACAAACGTACACAGCAAAGCAGCCTGGTCAGCCTCTTCCCGTTCAGGCAATCAGCAGATATCCCCAATCTGACACACATCATAGATCACTTACAAGCGTATCAGATCTACTTAAGATGAGATAGGACAGAGCTGCCAAGCGGTGCTGTTACTATAGAAAATACAGTATTGTACCCAGGTAGGTAGGAAAAGGGTTGCCCCATACAACAGCTGTTCCTGGGCTCTATCCCCATCCAAGACACTGCATGCAAGGGGGCGTGTCACATGGAGGGTCCTACAGGGAGCCCTCTCCCTGGGATCATGCTCTCCAGCAGTTTCAGCAAGTGGAGACCCCTCCCACAAGGGCTGCAGTGATTGGACAGTGCCATGGGCCAATCATCGCTCTCCTATGAGTGTGGGGCTCTGCAAAGCAATCCTGGGGTTGGATGGAGCACCATGTGGTCAGGTCGGCTCCCTAGGATTCAAGGGAAGCAATTGCCCCCCTTCCCACCAATCTACATGGCAGCCCTGGCTCTAGACTCCAGGACGAGCACCACCTGGAACTATGGAAAGGGTGGGAGAGGCTGGGCTCCCTGCCTTGCCTCGTGTCCAGAGATGAAAGCGAAGTTGGGGCTTCGTCCTGAATTTGGCCATAGGTAACAGAAGCGCTACTGCCTGCTGACCTTGCAACCACCCACATGACCGAAAGGCCATGATCCTTCTGACTCGATACTTCAGTAGCCTCCTCTGAAAGAGGCAATGCCAGTGCCTTTGAGGCTGAACATGTTGACTCCATACTACAGTGTGTCACCTCAATGTAACACTCAAGCCCTCATAAGCCATCACCATCCCGCAGCCTGACTCCCCTGGCACTGGTCTACAATTTCAATGAGCCAAGGCAGCCAAAGGCAGACAGCCAGCCAAGCCCAGTGTGCCCTGGAAGCTGCGCGCTTGTACAGCCACTCAGGAGAGATTCAAATGCCGCCCAGGTGATCAGAAAGTGCCCCCAGCGAGGCTGTTTGTTTCTACTGGAGGTACAACATTCACATAAATCTCGGTGCACATAACATTGCTGAGCACCCAAGCAAGGGCCGTCACGTGCAGAATGAAGCAACTACTGTAGTCCCATGGCCAGCTAGGATTGTCCTTTCCCTGTCTAAAACCCCAATTAAAATGTAATTCCAACTAAACCCCTTCCTACCGCCATCTGTCCCTCCATATACCTCTTTACATGGCAGCACCTTTCTTCACGCCCTCTCCTATACTAGCCACATGAAAAAATTAATATTTAAATCCAAACACCACCTTTGGCCACATTACTGGATATAACACTACACAGATTATACTGTAATGTGTGTTAATATTAGGTGTCTGTGATTCATCAGAAGGGTTTTGTAATTTAATTTTCCTATACATTTCACACAAAAGAATATGACAAAAATTCTCTCTCATCCTGCCTCCAAAGCAGTATGCAGAATTCCCAGTTGTTCTAAAGCCCTCTTTATTTTGATATGAGACTCATCTCATATCACTGCGAAATGTTAGAACTTGCTATATGGCAGATAAAGAATTTCCTCCTCCTCAAAGTTAAGCGTGTGATATTGTATTAGAATTAGGGCTGTCAAGCAATTTGTAAAAATAGTGAATAATTGTGCCATTAAAATGGATGCTTCCTATGTTTTCAAATATATTTATTTCAACTGCAACACAGCATACAAAGCGCACAGTGCTCACTTTGTATTTATTTTTCAATTACAAATCATTGCATTGTAAAAAGGAAAGAAATAGTATTTCAAGTCACCTAGCACAAGGACTATAGTGCAATCTCCATCATGAAAATTGAAATTACAAATGTAGAATTATGTAAAAAAATAAGTGTGCTTAAAAATACAACAATGTGAAACTTTAGAGCCTACAAGTCCTATCATTTCTACTTTTGATCAGACAGTTGCTCAGAACAATGATTCAGAGGGGGAGCCAAGTGAGTCTGTAACTGGAAAAACAAACAACCAATAGTCTCGTGGGCATCTTAGAGACTAACAAAACATGTTGATGGGCTCATGAGCTTTCGTGGGCACAACCAACTTTGTGCCCACAAAAGCTCACGAGCCCATCGACATGTTTTGTTAGTCTCTAAGGTGCCTGCGAGACTATTGGTTGTTTAAGTTTTTCCAGAAAAATGAGTTTGTTTATATTTGTGAGAGATAATTTTGCCTACTTTATCTACTATGTCACCTGAAAATGAGGACAGATGTTAGCATGGCACTATTGTAGGTGGCATGGCAAAACTATTTAGAAGCCAGAGGCACTAAAGATTCACATGTCCCTTCCTTCATGTTTCAACTACCATTCCAGGGGACACGCATCCATGTTCATCATGGGCTCTGTTCAATAACGATCCAAAGCAGTGCAGACTAGCACATGCTCATTTTCATCATCTGAGAGAGATGCCAACAGCAGAAGGTTGATTTTCTTTTTTAGTGATTCAGTTTCTGTAGTTTCCGCATCACTGTGGGGCTCTTTTCAGACTTCTGAAAGCCTGCTCCACACCTCAGCCCTCTCAGATTTTGGAAGGCACTTCAGCTTCTTAAATCTTGGGTTGAGGACTGTAGCTATCTTTAGAAATCTCACATTGTTACCCTTGTCAAATCTGCAGTCAAAGTATTCTTCAAATGCACAATATATGTTGGGTCATCATCCAAAACAGCTATGACATAAAATATACGGGAGAATGAAAGTAAAACAGAGCAGAGACACGCAGTTCTCCCTCAAGGAATTTAGTCACAAATGTCATTAATTAATACAGTATTATTTTAACGAGTGTCATGATCCTGGATGCATGTCCTCTGGAATGGTGATTGTAAAACTAAGGGACATACTAATGTTGAGCTCATCAGGCACGTAAATACCTTACAACATCAGCTACAACAGTTCCATGTGAATGCCTGTTCTCACTTTTGGATGAACTGTAAATAAGAAGCAGGCAGCACTGTCTCCCGTAAATGTAAACAAACCTGTTTGGCTGAACAAGAAGTTGGACTGAATGGACTTCCAGGCTCTAAGGTTTGACATTGTTTGGATTTTGAGTGCAGTTCTATAGCAAAAATATTTACATTTGTAAGCTGCTTTTAAATGATAACCAGATTGTAGTACAGTACTAGTATGAGATGACCTATTTTATAATTTTCGGTACAAATATTTGTAATAAAAAATGTGCACTATAGCCCTTTGTATTGTGTTGTAATTAAAATAACTAGATTTGAAAATGTAGAAAAACATCCAAAATAATTATTTTAGTTGGTATTCTATAATTGTTTCACAATGTGATTAAAACTGATTTATTGTGATTAATTTTTTTAGTTAACTGCATGAGTAAACTATGATTGATGGCCCTAATTAGAATCAGCCTTACAAATAAAACCCCAAAATGCTGTTTATAAAGAAAACGAGGAAATAGTTCTGAAGTATGGTGACCATGCCAGCTAATCCAGTCACACCTTTCATCTACTTTCACACCTTCACTACCACTGCTGCAATGTGTTAGATTTTCTTTTACTTTGTTCACTTTGCCGCAAACACGGCTCATGCATCTGCAAATACCATTTTAACTATCTTTCTGAATGCAAATGATGTCCTTGCCAGGATTAAAAACCCTGGGGCCTTTTCCATCTACTTGCCAAACTAAATGATGTGTTGATGCATGGTTCCAAGTTGACAGCACAGGTCACCATTTGACTGCTTGTCACAGCCAAGCTTAACTCTCACAGTAGAGATTACAATATGGTAAATAGTGTACATTTCATTTCCCCTTAAAATAATTTGTTTGGTCAATTAGCTGATTGCTGATAATTATTTGTTAATGGCATGTATAGTACAGATAGTAGTGAAAATTTTACCAGCTCCTCTACAGCATCAGTTACTGAGTCAAAGAGTTAACATGGAATAACAACATTTTTGAATAATTATGATTTTTAAAAGTTAAAAGAAGAGGGCTAATTTCCACGGAAGTCTCCATTGCCAGTTAGCTCAAGTATAACTCAGTGATGTAACCTGGGTCTTATGGTAGCTCAGAACATAAGCAACCACCATTTATTATAGCTCCATCAGTTTGCAAGCTTGTTAATGGCTATTTTTCAAAGCAGGAAGTCTGTAACAGAATGAGACAAAATTCATCTCTGCTCTACAATGGCCCACAGCACAGCCAATAATGTTATTTAAATCAACAGTACAGCCACCTGTAGGATTTGGATTCCTTAAAGTGAAAAACAGCAACAGGTAATTACTCCACAGAAAGGGCTTGTCTAGTGAAAATACTTTCTTTCCTAATGGCAGTGGGGGAGGGAAGGAGAGGCTTGTTTGTAAAATAGATTAAAAGAAACTCCCCAACAAGCCGTTTCTAAAGAAAGTCCACACCTCTGAGTGGCACTGCCCTCTCTTGAAAAACAGATTTAATGTGTAACTGGAAAATTTGCATGGCAAACAAAAGCTGACAAAATGGAATTTAGTGAGAAAAATATCTACCGAATCGAAACCTGTCAAATGCATAAAAGGCAGTATACCAAGAATGGGAAAGGTTATTAAAATGTAAACTAGTAAATCCACAGCAATTTTTAATACACAAAAGCCTCAATTTTCAATGGAAGAACTGAAATTGTCCTAAGAGGATAAAAGCTCTTGTTGTAGCAACATAACGTTCCTTATTCTTAAGTCAGAGAATAAAAGATGTCATGCCTGTTTTTAACAAGCCAGAGATGAATGGTTCCAGATATTGGGAAAACTAAATACAAATACACATTTATATGTGCAGTTCTGAACTCTGGGAATGATTTACTATGTCAACAAATCACTGTTAATCTTCTACAGCCTCCTCCTGTTTAAAGTATATAGGGATTGACAATTTTTAATACTTGCAAAACTGTATCTCTTGGATGGAGTTTGCACCTAAAAGCCCAAACGACCATGGAGACAACAGAATTCCGAGTACTAACACAGGTTGTCTGGAGGCTGATAGCTTCCTCCGCACACATGCCAAAGCATTTCGTATGAAGAGGAATGTTGAAAATGAGAGGGAAGAACCATGGCTGGAATAAAATTTGTTAGAAAAACAGACATCTTGCTCACACTCAAAATGAAAAAACTTGCCCCAAAACTGAGAAGTACAAAACACTATCCATGGGCCATCCCCAAGAGAAAGGACTTTGAAGCAGCACAGAAAAAAGTAAACATTACTAATAAAACCGTCCACAGATCAGATGATGGCAGATTACGGAAACATCCTTGTCCCTCAGAGAAATACCATTTACAGGTAAAACAGATTAGATACGTTGAGCTGACAAGAGAAGTCTTTAATTAGATGGGACCTCTTCCCTTTTTACAGTCACGTGGAAGAGCTTATAAAATCTGCAATATTTGGCTCTAGACTCAAGAACAGTCAATTGTAACTCAGTTACTCAATTGTAACTCAAGAATAGTCTCTACACAAGGAGTTTATTAGTTCTACTGCCAAAGTCCACAACATTTGTAAACTGAGTAGGTTCTGGATTTTTCCTCTCAAACTAAAGTTAGCATGAATTCAGCACTAAGGAAAAATAATCAAATCAAGAAAATCCAAAAGTTAAGATTTCTCTAATTGCACATCACTTAACTTCTTTGCCCCTCAGTTTCAACAGCCATAAAATGAGGCTGCTACCTCCATTTGTAAATGATTTGTCCTCTAGTGCTGGAAAGTACTATGTAAGGCAAGGGTGGGCAAAGGGGCCTGCAGAGGCTGGATCCAGCCCGCCAAGCAGGTTGATCGGCCCATGGATGCCCTGCCACTCCCCCACCTCCAGGCCAATCAGGGCCTGGGGACAGAGGAGTGCGCAAAGTTTCCTCCCCCACCAGGGGTGTGCGGAACTTGCAGGGTGGGGGCAGGGAGCGAGAGACCTGACTGGCTTGGGGGTGGGGGGGAAGGGGAGCACGTGAAGTCTCCTCCCACCCTGCAAGGGGTGTTGGCACCTAGAGGGAACCGCAAGCTGTTCTGAACAGCTGGGGGTTCTCTCTGTTGGGGGGGGGGGGGCAAAGACTTCACAAAGGCTTTGTGGGCAGGGGAACATAGAAATGTCCTGGCCTGCACCTTCCTTCTGGGGTGGCCCGGGGCCCTTTCAAAAATTTGTGATGTGGCTCCCCCTTCTAAAATTATTGCCCACCCCGATGTAAGGACTATATTATAATTTGCATGTTATGCAAGAAATAAAAGCATTCAATGTGGACATTTCAGTCCAACTTTTAAAGGTCACGCGTGAAAAATATTCCAAATACACAATTGCCCTTCTTTGCTAGAGACTGGATTATTAATACCTTTCAGGTTGTTTACTGTTAGGAGCAGGAAGATCAAGTCTGATCTTCCCTGATTTCACTGGAGGCTCTCGCGGTGCGCTTTGGACGATGTGCATTGTGAAATAGTGCTGCTGAATTTTTAACCAAGATTCCACTTATTCAGAACGTTGATTAGACAGTGGTGTTAGACAGGCATTAAGTATGAAACAAAAGCTACATTGTTTTAAATCAACAAAGAGCTTATGTACACAGAGCTCAGGAACCCACACAGTTAAAGGCATATAACCCTCCTCCTGTGGGCACATTTACACTACTTTACAGCTGCTTATCTTTGTACTGTTTTGGTATAAAAATCACAGCATAACGGAAGGAGTTAAAGCTGGTACCAAAAAACTGTGTAGAGCAAACCTAAAAATCCTTCCTCCTCTTGGACGTTTAGGTTTCTGTCTCTTGTGATGACAATTTCACTTTCTCTCCAGTCAGTAAAGCGTCCCAGGAAAGAGGAGCGAGCGCACTCATTACGTGGAGGGGTGAATATTAGAAAAACCCGAGCTAATTTACACAGCCCAAGAACCAAACACTGCGAGAGACAATCTTTTATTTTCTTCTCCCTGCATGTCACTTTTGACTTTTGGAGCTTCCCAACATTTGAGTGCTTATTTTTTTACAATCTTAACATTTCTTTAACAGAAATGAGAGAAATTGCAGGAACACCCTTACGCTTTACTGGGGAATGGAGGGGTGGAAGAATACACCTGTTCTCCCAGAGATAGCCAGAGCAGAGGAGAGATTCTCCAAGAGGACTGTAGTCGCATTGCAATAAAGTCTTGGCTATCAAAGAAAATTCCTGGGAAGGAATGAGAAGGCATGTCCCTAAATTAAATCCAAATTTGTTACAACTGCCGATGTGCTCTAAGATTTTTCAGTTGCAAAGTCTCTCGACTGGCTGTCCTGCCTTGGGGGAGAGGGTGCAGAAGCTCCTGACACCAATGTGGATGACAGCTGAGGGGCTTGACATAAAACCACTGACATTCAGGCAAACCAAGCTGATGCAAAAGGAACACATTTCTCCTGTTTTGCACTCTCTCTAACATTTCCTATCAGCACAAATACTTGGCTTTAGGAAGGGACAACAGTTCTGAACCCACCTGCAGCAGCAGAAAGAGGAACTACATACAGCGACTAAGCATTTTGTAACATCAAAGTGGCTGCTTATTTCGAATTGCATCCCTAATTCCCTAGCTCCACAGCCTCAGAATGCGGTTTACAGATAATGAAGCATGGTAAGTGACACTGCTTGCTGGGGATTTACAGAGCCAGACTCATGAAGGGAAAGGAGGCGGTACAATCTAATCCCCTCATTTTCAATGCCACATGTAAAGGAGATCAGGCATTTAGGGTTAGCAAGATGGAGATCAGGGACTCTGGTGAGATCTGTTTAACATGAGCATGTTTTATTAGCATAAGAACGTCATTCTCAGCTCCTCTGTAAAGATCTTTGAATAATGACTTATCAGTCCCTGTGCAGCAAATTCTACAGATATTCTACATTCTAACATACTTAATAAAAATCCTTTCCTTGCAGGCTGACTTACTGGTGCAGGGGAACCCAACACTCATGTGTTAGCACCAGAGTGAGGAATGAACTTGGCCCCGAAGTCCCTGAACCCAGCGAGACTGCAACCCCATGTCCACATTCCATGGCCAATTTATGCCAAAGAAATTTTCTAAAAATTACCCACCATTATTCAGCAATGAAGGGAAATTTTTCGAACTCCCTAATATAGACAGACTTCATGGAGAGGAAAGGAGTGTTTCCTTTCCAAGCAATGTAATAATTTGCTAAGCAAGATAGCTTACGGGTGCTGTGGGACAGAGGAGATCATGAAAGTCCCACCAACCAGCAAGTGAAAATGCTGTGTGCGCACAATGTGATTTAATATACAACTACTTGAACAACATTCACCAGTCCTCAGGATAGAGAACAGATGGTTCTATCACAGAGAAATTATATTATACACTCATGATTACCAGCCTATTCATACTACTAAACATTAAAATATACCTAATGTGCACATAAAGAGGTACTACCTAACTAAATATTCATCAATTATACAAGAAAGTACAAAGCAAATGTCCGAAAGTACTTCTTGGCTGCTTCTAAATTTGTTTTTAGAAATAAATGGTTTATAAATAATTAAGTTATCAGTAAGCTGAAATTCCTACATGCACTATCTTCCCCCTTGTTATAATATTTAAGTTTTAATAAGCACTCCCACCCCAGCTCTTCCTGGACAAATAAAAGTACATTTGACCCTGAAACTACCCCAGGTACCATGGAAACATCTGAATCACAAGAATTCTCATCAAAATTTAACTGTCTTATAGCACTGCCAAAACCAATGAAATCTGATTGGATTCCAGAGCCCTAATTTTCTAAATGAAGAACACATGGTGAGGAGGCAGCAGACACGGTCCTGCACAAGATGGAGGCTTGCTGCCTTTGGGCCCTCGTTCCACATTTGTAGCTCAAATCTACTTCCTGGGGTAAAACAGAAACTCTGGTGGTTTAATTTACTGACCTGCCACCTCTAACAAACACAGAGCTCCAAAAGAAGCCAGACTGGTGGCTCTGGGCAGATTCTGCTCTTGGGAGATTATTTTGTTTAGATTTTTTCCTCCCTGCTAAACACCACAGTCTAAAAATCTCGCATGCCTGCTCTTATTTATATTTAGAATATTTAATGAAAGGATTTGCTGCACTGCTTCAACAATGCAGAAAATAACAAGCCTTACTCTTGGCATTCCTGGGTATTATTTTGAACACAAGGATTATATTCCTGAACAGCAAATATAACAGCTATAAAAGCCAGCCGGTCTGTGCTAATGTGCACAACATTTGATATTTAACAATAAATTACAGTCCAAAGTAAAATGTTAATACACTCACAAATTATTCATTTAACAGAAGAACAGCTCTTTTCCCATAGATGATTATAATGGCACATTAAAAGATTGATAATTGCAGAGAGGTCACTGGGAGCATCTTCTATGAGAGCCTGTCCCCCTCTGGCCATTAAAAACCAATCCTTCCACCAGACTAGAAACCAGACTTTCAGAAACGGGAGGAGCAGGCAGCAGGCAGCATCACCTATTACTATGGTGGGTGCCAGACACTTCCTATGATAAGAACCTGTTCTTAGTTGCTTAGAACTTTTCCAGGCTTTAACCATTTCAGCTGAAATTTTACACATTGGGTGTTGCCTCAGACTGAATGTCTTCAGAAACTCTCCCGAAACAGACCAGCCATTCCTGAGAACAAAACTAGAGGAAAATACCTTATCTTGCCCATGTTAAAAAAATCTGGTAACATTCCCTTCAAAAAGTTCAATGGGTTCAAGAAGAGACTTGAAATTTGGCAGTGAGATGACCTTTGTAAAATTCAACCATGCTGCCGGTGTGGCGGGAGAGAGATCTGATGAGGACCTGGAATGTGGTGTGAGATTTGGGACTGGGCAGACAAAAGAAACCAGGACAATGCACTGAATGGAAGCACTGAGATTTGGGAGAGTCCAGGATGGGAGACTGGGGCAGAGTTCCTAAGGACAGAAAAAGAGGGTGGCAAGAGACAACTGGAAACTAGCGTGGGGGGGAGAGACAGAGCAGATGATTAGTAGTTAGTGGTGTGCTGGGACTGAGAGGCTGCAGGTAAGAGAGTAGGACTGGAGGCTTAGAGGGAATGTGCAGAAGAATTTCTGTCCACTATAGCACACTCCACTCCCAGAGCCTGGCCTGGAATCCACAGTTCCTAAGTCTCACTAGCAGGCTGTCCGCAAATAGCTGTGACGCTTACTGGAAAAGGGTCCCACACCCATCTAAGTAGTGTCCACGGACAGCAACACAATGTACAACCGATACTGCAAACTACACCACGGTGGAAATCGAAGGGCTACACGGGCAGGGGGAGAGCAAGGCAAACTAGAGCAAGGCTGTCTGAAGAGTCTCCAGTCCCAGCTGCTGACATTTACTCTGCTAGCTCAAGCGGCAGAAAACAACGTGGGGGATGTAAAGGTTCCGAAGTTGCCAATGACCAACGTTGGCGGAGTCGATAGGTCCCACAACTCAATTTCTGTTTATTCGGTTTGTTTTTTAAAAGAGGAAATTACACACAAAAGGCAATGTTAAATATCATTAACACTGCATGAACAAGCCTTCAAACTTCATGAAACGCCCATTAAGACTGCCTATGAAACATCAGTTCAGCCCTCAATGCATCTGTATTATGGTACCTGTAACATCATTAATCACATAGCCTATATTTTTCTTTGCATTGGCCTCTTGCCTCATTCAATGCACAGGGTGGACATGCTCGGGATTGTATCGTGAAGGTGAGTTGTTTATAAGTTGTAGAAGTTGGAAAGTGAATAGTAAACATAAAGGATGTTCTTGGGAATAAGAAAGTTTAATAACTGGGTTCTATCCTGGCCTCTGCCACAGAACTCCTACCTGATGCCAAATCAGTTGCTTAAAGCAAACGTTTTGGAGGCAGTTGATGTGTGTTCCCCACTTTCTGTGTGCCATGGAGACTGGCCTGTGCTTCAGAAGTCCCTCTGCCATCTTTATTGAAATACGGCTTTGTAACCGCTTACATGGTGCCTGGGAACAAGAGACATCTCTACAGTAGTCACACACTGGGAGGGTTATTTTTCTTCCAGTTATAATTGTGCAAACTAGAGCAAGGCCGTCTGAAGAGTCTCCAATCCCAGTTGAATGGTGAACAGCACAAGAGCTCATTTACTAATCAGTGCCTTTGATTTCTACCGCTGCTAAGGTTGCAGACTGGTGAGTTCAGCCTGAAGGATGTCAGCCAATTTACTATTAACAACAGCTTTAAATCATTGAAATTTACTATTAAATATTTAAATTCATGGATTAGTTTAATCGGAATCTAAAAATGAAGCAATTAAACAAACAAATGTTCTGTCCTCAAGGCTTCCTCCAATAAGGTATTAATAGCTTTAGATTTTGGTTGATCTCTTGAAAACATCTCCAGAACAAATTCTATTCCATTCTCAATTACTTATAACGAAAGTAGTGGGAATCCAAGCAAGCATGTTTTGAAAAGGATGACCCTAAAGTGTCCAAAATATAAAGTGTTCCCCCCCCCCATCGGAAATCAATGGAGGATATATTTTAAATTAAGAATCCATTTCAAATCTTTAAAAAAAGATAGAAATGACAAGTGTTTGCAATATTTTTGAAAAAAGATGTTTCTTAACACATATGGATAGAAGAAAGTGAAGAAGGCATAATACTGATACCTTTCCTCCCCACCAAAAATAAGCAATTGCTACTACTTAGCCAAAAAAGAAAAAGAAAAAAGAAGACATCACCAAGAGAGATCATTCACAAAGTCTGGATGATTCAAGTTTTAATTTAGCAAATATAGCAGTTAACTTTTTTTACTTCAAACATTAACTTTTACAAGCTTGCCAGATAAAAGCATAGTGCTACCATAATAAACCTGAAAACAGTATTTTAAATCATTGGTAATATTGAATGGTGTATCAGCATAAAGGATCACCATTTTAGCATCAAACAAACCATACACATTTATGAGTGTTTTTAGTTAAATCAGGGGAACAAAATACAGATGATTTCCCTCCCATGATTTTTTTTTGCTCAATTATAAATAAAACTTTCCTCTATCAGTCAGAAGGTAATAATTAATGTATAGAGGTTTTTGTGCACGGAGGAAAATATGATCGGTGTAAGGGGTAATGATGTTGGATTCCATGAATCTGACCCTGTAATAATAAAGCCAGAGGGTGGGAAGAGAGAAAATGGCACAATTTCAATAACATTACCAATACTCTGAAAGCCAAATAATTTTCTTCTACATGAGTACAATTACAAACTTTCTTCTGTTAAAACTCCTTTACTATTAGAGCCATTTTCATCACCACTGATTAAGGAGAACTTAAATATTAAGAGCCATACATGTTCTTGAATTTCTGATTTAGGAATCACTGCCCAAAGGCACAAATTCAAGGAACAATTTCAAGCACTATATTTTAGGCCCTAATTTTCCCCTACTTATTCTCTAGGATTGCTGAACATTTTAATTCTTTAGTAAGCGTCTGTTTATGAAATACGAGTGATATTTCATGCTGCATTATGAAGGAGCTAGTTAAAAATGGAAGCAAAACATAAACCTTGTATTCACAACTATGTAACTGTTTACAATGCCTGTAAACAAACAAAGCAATCCACAACAGGAACTCAGTCATATTAATTACAGCTGCATTGACAGGCCACAGGAAAGATAACTTGTCAAAAAGGAAAAAACAAAATAGATGATTATTCTTTTTTTCAATATTCTCATACTACCTCTCACCCACCCTGGAGAAACAAAACATTAAATAGTATGAAAAATGTAACTTGGTAGTGTTGGTTGAACCTGTACTACAAACTACTTCACTAGGAAAATTTTCAATAAGTGGCTAAAAACTTTTTTTAAAATTGGGCTTTTGTCTACATGTTTTGCTTTTATACACAGAGGCAGTCTGAAGGATAGCACATGATGGCACGCCAACTCAGTCAGTAATATCCAATTCACCTCTCATTTCATCAAGACATTCTTTTAGACTAATTAGAACTAATTTGAAGTTAAAACCCCAAGACATAATTGTGCTGTATGTATTATAGAGCATGCAAAATGATGATTTTCTCAGCCTGCAAAACTCTCATAGCCCTTCCCATACAGTTCTATTCCAAAAGCAACTATGCAAAAATGGGATCTTACTCAAATGAGTTGCTCTTTCTGTGGGTGTATCTCCACAATCAGTGGATTGACGAGGTGGTGACCAATCCACTGGGGATTGATTTAGTGGGTCTAGTGAAGACCTGGCTAAATCAACCACTGAACATGCTCCCATCAACTCGGGTACTCCACCAGAATGAGAAGCTGAAGTCAATGGGAGACTTTCTAAATATTGCAATAAGTTGTCTGAAGGTAACTTAGGTCAACTTTAATCCATAGCATAGACCTGCCCAGTATATTCAGAAAGCTAGTTCCTCACTACCCAGAAGCCTGTTAGCATGACAGAGGCAATACAATTAAGAAAGCATGAAGTCAATTCTGTCCTTCTCGTGCATCGACAGAAAACATTTACTAAGTTCCAATCAATTACATTTGTACTAACTCTCAAAAAACCAGGTGAGATAGGTGTAGGCCTGCCAATGGGGAGGGGGCAGATGGGACAGAGGAGGTAGCAAAGGGGGACCCAATGATTCAAAAGATCCTGAGGCCTTTTTACATCATTGCTAGACCCAGGTGGTGCACTCTGGGTGGCACTAAAGATTGGCGGGGGGAAGTCCCCCTCAACCCTTCTACGAGCATGGCACTCCCTCCGCCCACATTGCTCAGTAGCCCAGTAATTCTGTTAGCCCTGCCTTGCATAGATGTCATTGAAGGTACAGATTTGGCCTCCAGAAACTTTATTACAGCTGATGAAGAACAAGGAAGAAACCACTTTCAGACCGAACCATTTTCACTTGTCAACTGAGTATGTTTGGTATGAAAGTCACCATGACACAAATATGAAATCTGTGATGCCATTTCTATAGTCATTTTGCAGAGAAGCACACCGCTTTTAAGCAGCTCAGGAAGAGTTGCTGAACTTATAAAATTGCATTCCCCCCAAAATATTGTGTATAACAGTATCCCAAAAATGTGGCTACCTCCTTAAGGATGGTGATAAAAAGAAAAAGCCACAAGAAGCCATCAATGTCTGTGCTTTACTGTTCCACACCATAATCTCAACTGTTCCCCCAAATTAAGTGTCTGAGAGATTCGTAGAGGAGGGAGAAATCTGAACAATTTGGTAACATCATGGAGACATGATGCTTGCTGCCCTAAAATAGCCACTTCGCAGGTCATTGCTGTAGACTGAACTTCCTTTCCCCCTAGTGTTTCGGTTCCCATTATATTTTCTCCTAGCTTTCCCTTTCACCCATTTCCGAAGAGGAAGCAGATCCTCAAAAATGTTTCTGAAAAACATGCAAAAAATTCCATTTATTACATTATTCATGCACGCCTTTAAGTCCTTTGTGACTATAAAAATAATTAATTTAAATCACTGCTCCAACTAAGCAAACTCAGTTTTATTTAAGGAATCAAAACTCTATGGGTGTTTTTCCTTTAAACTAATCTCATTATGAAGAGAAATTAATTAGCTCATCAACCATAAAAATGCTTGGGGAATAAGTCACCATAGGTAATAGGCCTGGCCCCTGAAATAAAATTACTCAATTGTTTCATTTTCCATAACTGGATAAGTTTCCCCTCATCCAAAAAGTTCTGCTTTGTAACTGGAATGCCACTAATTTCCCCCTTCTCAAAAGAGAAATCAAACAGCCTCTTGTTATAGAACACATCCATCATTCTCACCTGAAGTATCATCAAAACCATACCCTGATACTCACCACGCACACATACACATCACATCCCACTTTCTCCTGAGACTCTTGTGATTAGTGTCCATTCTGTTACTTACCATTTCCATGTATTTTACAACTTCTCCCAAATAAAGCACACCACCACTCACTGGAAACTGAAGAATATTGCAGAACCCTATCATTGCTGGAACGGATACAACGCACAACAGCAGCAGAAAGGAAGATGGTATAAAGCTGAGAGTCAAACACAAAAACCAGTAAAAGATGGCAAGGATGACCCGGGTTTCACAGGCAGCAATACTTGTTAATTAAGGTGCGTTTGTACAAAGGGACTTCTCACCTAAGTGGAAGACATTTTAGTGAGCTTCACAATTCACACATTATTTCTTGTGACTCTTCAGCTTATTCATTTAAAAAATTAATACTGAATCTTTGATTTGGGCTGTTATTTTTAATTGAAATTCCAAGTGTCATATCTCTTCTTGACAAGCAAGTAATAAACTTACAGCACATCTCCATCTTGTGATCACATCTGCTGTCTCCTTCAGCACTCATTAAAAAGAACCCTAGAAGTTTCAATCATTAGCATCCCCTGACTGATTTAGCATTTATTGCTTTATGGAAAAGGTAAATCATCTGCAATAGTATGTCCAACTGTGGCAGCCAGTGGACACAGTACAATGTCCAATAGTAATTGTTCTGACTATATACACTTTGTCCCATAGGTTATATGTAATGGAGACAACTTCTTCCAAGAAATCTAAAAGGAAAATATACTTGTGTTTTTTTTATACACAAACTCCAACTGATTAAGCAGACAGTCAAACTTTCTCTAAAATATAATTAGTATTTTGGTAAATAATAAAACCAAGAGGAAATAAGAAGCTAGCAAAACAGTGCGAGACAAGTGTCAACATTACAGTAACTCAGCTCAATGAAGCTAAGGAGAGGCAGAGGAAAACCAGCAACCAGGAACAGACTGCATTATTCAGGGATGCTGATAGACAAAGTACATGCTGCTGGTGAGACGAAACTTTCAATATGCAACACACTCAAGATTTCATTTTTAAATGAACAAAATTAAACAGCAGCATTGGCAGCATTTCTCCATTTAGCCAGAGACCCCATCCACAGACCAAGTTAAAAAAAGCTGTCTGGAGACACAAGTAGAAGAACATTGTTGAAATTTAAGTGTAGATAGGATCTAACCATGGCTTGGGAGAATACACAAAACAGACTTAAAATTAAATCTTTGCAGAAATAAACATTACTTATAATTAATTATGTAGGCCAACAAAATTCTAATAATCTAGGTTTGCTTAAAAATAATCCCTTCTACAAGAGTGCTTAGTTGCGTCTTTCATGAAATAGCAGCTGGTTTTAAACTCCATTAATTACTTTAATTTGTAAGAAATTTTAGCTGCCATGAAGGAGAAACCAGTGCCTTTAAATTCCCTTAGTTCCATATCAATTTCTACATTGCAGATATTTAAGACCGAATGCCTAATTTAGCAACATTTGCTTTTTTCCCCTCAGCGTTTTTCAAGAACACTTACAAGCCGAACCACTTTGTGAGAATAGCATGTGTTATTGATAATTTGGTTTTAGGTTTCTTAATGGTAATTTTGTAATTTCAACACAATAAAAATGAAAGTGTCAAAATCACTCCCTTTCACAGACAAGGCTGCTGGAACTTAAGTGAAAAAAAAGGAGGTCACAGTGGCAGTAAATTAAAGCATCTTTGAGAAGTAGGCTGACATCAGTTCTTTCCCAGCACTGACAAAAACAGGCCTCTTCTTGATCTATCTTCTACAGATGCTTCTGCTCTCTGCTGCTGCTGTTCTAAATTTCAAGCCTTGGTGCAAATCTCTGGTACCCCCACTTAATTGGGGAGGAGGATAACCTTATTCCTCTCCCTCCCCCCATTGCTGGTTGCTGCTGACAAGAAGAACTTGGCTATGGCCCCTCTGTGTGACCAAACTCCATCTACTCCTGGCTTGGTAGTCCTCACATACTGTGCATTCAGTCAGAGCTGGTCTCTTCCCATACAGCTGTGGCTTCTCCGAGTAGCTGCACTTCTCAAGTCCGCAAGGCAGAAGCACTGGTGTTCAGCCTGTGTCAGGGGCTGGTTGGTGAGCTTCCAAGCTTTCCCCTTTCCCTGCAGGCTGCTGTGGCTGTAGCCCTGTGACATTTGCAAGACATGCACCACTCACGTGCAAACTCTTCCCATCACTTGTGTCAGGGTCTCTCCCTCTTTCCTGGGCTTCGCTGCATTAGTCTGGTGCATTTGAGGGCCTGGCCCTTCGGCACCTGGGCTGGCATGTGAGGAGCCCATGCTCAGCATTCCAGCACAGGAAGTTTTTCTTAACATCCAACCTAAACCTCCCTTGCTGCTATTTAAGCCCATTGCTTCTGGTCCTATCACCAGAGGTAAAGGAGAACGATTTTTCTCCCTCCTTCTTGTGAGACCCTTTAATGGACTTCTATGCGCTCTTCTGCCGCTCTACCCGGAGTCGGATAGGGAAGCAGAAGGGCATCCCTTGAAGCTGCTGGAAGTTATTGGGTTGAGATGGCTTACACCTTTTGGGTACTGAAAGCAGATATGCCCCGACAGGTGTGTCGACATGCTAAGAGTCCTGGTTGCGATAACTACATTTAAAATGGCAGCATGGGTTAGATTTTCCTCAACAGAAGTTTAAAAAAAATTAATGGTGGAAGCAGCTGGTACTCCTGATCCAACAGAGCTGAGTATTATCCTTGCCCTGTAAATGTGATACCAGCATCCTATCACCAAAGGAGGGAGCTGGATTTGCAGAGATGCCTAGGCACCTCTATCACACATAATACCTCTGATTGGGGCTGTGGCTTTGCTCGACCAAAGTTAACAGGCAGGTTTGGGAGTATATGGAAATATTAGGGTATTCTGAGCATCAAAAGCAGGGAAAACCAAAGACAGACTGGGATGGAGGAGTGGTCTTAGCTCCGTTTTTGCTGCTGCAAGGAGAAACTGCCTTCAAAAGTCATCTTGCATTAAAAATGTAAAAGTTATGGACTCTTGGCCAAAAAAGATTGTCTTTAGCAGCACCCTTAGGGGTCATTCTGGTGGTTTGGGGGTGGGGTTTGTGGCACAAAGTACTGTCATGTTTTCCAAAATAACCCAGAAAGGAAATCTCCCTGCATATAATCAAATACACCAGGGAACTACAATTGTTAGAGGCAAAACTAGAATTATTAGCTGTCAAGCATTCCAAAAAGGTCCTGTTCCAAAGAAAAGGCCCACCCTGCAGTGCTATTACTGGTCTCCAGGTCACACCGTGAACCAACAGAGGGAACGAAATCTTAGCCACATCATTTTATGTCAAATTTCTTACCCGAAGGGACTGGAGGGGACTATTTTAGAATGTTGTGACACAAATAATCCAAACAGTATTAATATTAATACCTAAAAAATGCATTAAACCACAGGAATTTGTCCTGAGAGAGTGCTATGTCTTTCTAAAACCATATTTACCAATACTGCACTAACCACTGGTGCCTTTCTAATTTCCACCCCTGGAAGCTGCTTCCCTCCCACTTTGTTCTGTGCTCCTTGGCAGCCTTTCAAATGGAAAATATACGCAAGTTTAGGTGGAAAGTTTATTTTGTTCAACAGACAAGTACATTCTTGCCTAGGGTTACTATTTGGCCAGGTTTTTTCAATCTAGCTCCCACTACAGTTTGAATAAACGTATTTGCTGGAAACAAAGTACCTCTTCATGACTTCATGGAATGACCACTTATTAGATTACTTTTTGCCCCCAATATCCAACAACATATTTTGCTCTTAAGCAGCCATGGATCACGGCGCTCTCTCCGCTTTCAGGTGGAAGTTGAGTAAACATACGCTGTGCGTAGCAAAACTGGATTTTCATTTTCCTCATTGCATGAAAGAGACAACTTTAGAAAGGCTGCCCCCGCCATTAATTCACTATAATTTATTTTTAATAATGAGAGCTAATATGAACTAAAGTTCATTGTTTCAGGGTAAGAAGGTATCCTAGTTTCTCCACTTGTCTTCAAGAAGCTTTTTGTCCAGTGTTTCTGCCAAAATTTTCTACCCAGCTACAATTCAATCAGCTCCACTTGTGGCAGAAACATTAGGAGCACCAGTGATGATACAGTTCCCGCAGTCAGCAGCATAGGAACGGCCAGACTAGGTCGGACCAAAGGTCCATCTAGACGGCCAGTGTCCTGTCTTCCAACAGTAGCCAATGCCAGCTGCCCCAGAGGGAGTGAACAGAACAGGGAGTCACCAAGTGATCCCTCCCTGCGGACCATTCCCAGCTTCTGACAAACAGAGGCCAGGGACACCATGCCTGCCCATCCTGGCTAATAGCCACTGATAGACCTGTTTTGTCTTTTTTTTTCTAATGCTCTCAGAGCAGGTCAAACCTCACTGCAGTAAAAATACCTGACACTCAAGTTATGTCTCTATTAGCGCACCGAATGTTACTACAACTATGGAATTGAATTCACTGTAGAAGTAACAGGTTCCTTGCCACTCCCTCCTCCATACATGACCTACTGCAGAAACATCGTGAGTATCTCCTGAATATGAACACTGGGATCTCTTTGTAATTAACACCACAACCAGATTTCATTACAAAGCCCTTATTTAGTATTATTATTTAGTATTATTGTTGGCACGTCTGGCTGCGCTGCCCATTATTAAAGTTGTCCAGCACTTCCCATTATAAGACCCTGTTTTCAGTTGCATAAAGCTTTCCCAATCTTCAACTGTTTGAGCTGAAATTTTAGATATCGGGGGCTTCCTATGATAACTAGTTGGGGCGGGGGAGGAATCTCGGCCACAACTGTTAAGCTTTTTATAAAGTGAGGTTACAGAAAAATACCTTGCTTTGACCACATTAAAAAATGCAACCTATTCTTTGAGAAGCTCTCATACCTCTGCATGTGTTAGAATAGGGACATGAAAGTTAGCAGAGTAGCCTGTGTTTCAGGGATGTCCCTTTTGCCATCCCTGTGAAAATCACCCAAATCTGAGCCTTTCAAAAACTGTAATTCATATATGCTCAAGAAAGTCTGGCTAGAGATTTGCAATTTAATTCCCTGAAGATCCATCCTCACTAAGCATGCGCCAACCAAGGGCTGCAGGGGACTACTCCAGGCCAGGCTGGCTCAGACTGGGCAACAGAACTGAAAGCACAAAGTCTATTTCTCCTGGGTTCTCAAAGCTCTCTGCTGGTGCCTATGCAGGGGAAAGCTGTCAGATTCAAATGCAGAGGGAATGTGACCTGGATTTAAGGTGGGGATGGGGACTGGAGGATGGTGGAGAGGGGTGATTAAGGGGTAAAGACTGCAACTGAGAATAGGAACCATTGCAGAGAGGGAAGGACATAAATCTAACAAGGAGTTAGTAGTTGGTGAGAGTCTGTAGACAATATTAAAAATATGTATCAGATATGGGTGGATATGAATGAGTTTCTGGTCTATACATTGAGCCCAGGTGATTACAGACTTAGTTAAATTTGGTTTTGAAATGTGCAACAATGATGTTTAACGTGTATATGTTCTAATTTAATTATTTTAAAATTCATGTATTAATGATGTCACTATTGATTAAATTGTCAATGAAAATGTTTCTATTTATAAAGAAAAAGATTGCTAATATATATTGGGTTTAGATCCATTTTGGGCAGATTCAAGATATCAGAAAAAAATAAAATATAGCAAAGGCTAGTTTAAAAAACACTTTGGTTAATACATAAAAAACCTGTGGATCTGCCAGATACTATAGTAAGACTGTTTCGTACACCTTTCCTATTTACACAACCCAACTTCTTCTCTACCAATGCAAGACAAGACACATTTTTGCATCATTGTAATAAAAAAGGTAACTTCCTTCTGTGATTCCTTCCGCCTTTTCAGGAGAAAGGAGTCATGTATCCAGACTGGTAGATAAGTTTAATTTTAACAGTACCTTTCTTCCCCCTGAGGTACTATCAAACTCTGGTGACATCTGGGAAAGCAAAATACTTTCTCCTAAATATGAGAGATTAACTTTATTACTTCAGACCTAGCGCATTATTTTCTTTATCTGTTATTGAAATAAAGATCATCATCAGGGCGCAACATGCAGCTCAATTAAAAACAGCAATCAATAAAGACGACCTAAACAGTACGAGAAAGGCTTTAGCAATTTGCAGTGATGGCTCAAATTTCTTTCCTAGAATAGTTTCTAACAACAGTGAAAGCTTAATGCAAAAATCCATGTCATCTAGCTCTACAGGCAGACCTATTAGTCTGATGTTACAGGATTTAATTTGGTTTTCAAATATCTCTAGATTCCTGTGAAGTAAGCATTTTTCTTACCCATGTACCTACCAGAGATTTAGAGATGTCAGTTGCACTTCTAAATGATTGGTTTTATCTTCTAACTGCTTAACTCTTAGAAGAATGCTCTGAAGCCCAGCTTAGAAAAGAAATGAATCAAAATGAGCTTGTAAGTCAGACACCTGACAAAACTGATTGTGTAAGACAAAGAAATGCAATGGAGGAGACGTCACTGTCTGCCAAACAGTCAGCATGTATGGCCATCGTAGCAAAAGATGATCCGCAATGATGAGGCTATGAGGGAACCCGTCGGTATTAGGTACAATAAGCTTAGAAATTATGTCTCTCAATATACTATGTATCAAACAACTAAAAATGGTATTTTGAATTACTGAAGGAAAGAGAAATCTGAAGTGTGCTAGTATCAGTATTGATCCAGTACATTATAAGAATACTTAAATGAGGGAAAATATACCATTTTCCCCAATGTTGGCATGAAGAGGATTTAAAACAAACACAC
Source organism: Pelochelys cantorii (assembly GCA_032595735.1). NCBI lineage: Eukaryota > Metazoa > Chordata > Testudines > Trionychidae > Pelochelys > Pelochelys cantorii. The sequence goes on from CM064338.1 coordinate 1,497,698, forward strand.
AATACAAAATCAAGCACTGGTTTGTCTCATCAGCATCAGGAACAGAGAAGTGGGAAGGAGATACAGCCTCCCATTCATCTTGCTTCTCAGGTCAAGTTTCTACTTATTCTGGGCAAAAAGGAAAGATGTTTGTTCCAAGCCTGGCTTCTAGTGAACAATATTATACAGTACGGCTAAACTGTTTCTCAAACCTTGTGATGTGCATGGTCATATTTCTAATTTCTTTAGAAAAATAGTAGAAATTAAATCTATAATTTCAAACAGAAAAATGCAATACATATTAAAAAAAGTACAATCCTAATAGTACAATCGATGCCAGGTGACAAGACTTGCCCAAACTCACGTAGAAATCGATCATTTGAAAGCCAAGAACACAAACCAGGTCCTAGTCCACTGCTCTAAGCACTAGACTACACTATGCCCACCCCCTACTCAGCCTTTGATAGGGCAAAGAAACAGTTTTATCCTTGTTTAATATTTTGGTTAATATTTTGGTATATTAATTATATATCTATAATCAACCTCCAAAAATTTTTGCCCAGTGGAGATCATTTTTATTATTCCACCAGCAAATACTAGCTACATTAGAAATAAAGTTGATGGGCTATGAAATTTATGGAGCATTTCTTAGAAAAGAAAATCTCCAGTGCCTGCTTTAACAAATATGCCAACACCAGAAACTTCCTTTAATTTTGTCTATCCATTCAGAGCCACTAGCTGTAGAAACACTGGGAGCATGATCAGTTTCTCCATCAGTCTCTGTTTTGAGTGTGACAGAGCGTTTAGGTCTGGGCAAAACACAAAAACTAAACGTTTCAGTCATCAGGACAAGAGATGACTAATCAAGAAGGATGTGAATCTATCATGGGGGTGAGGGATTCCATCAATTTCCCTGACCTCTGTGACTTCTGCAGTGGATGATGCAGCTGACCCAGGGGCCGCCTGAGCACCCTGAGTAGCCCCGGGGCCAGTCACAGCTTGGGCTGTCTTGGGCTACTGGTCCTCCACTCCTAGCCTTGCACCGCTGGTCCATTCCTATCCACCACACCTTCCCCCCCTCCCCAGGAGCACCAGAAGCACCCCCGAGCTGCTCCCCCCACCCCGAGTGCCTGCAGCACCCTGGGTCGTCTCCCCACCCCGCTCCCCCGAGCACCTGCAGCATCCCTCCGTGTAGCCCCCTGCACCAAAATACCCAAAGTGCAGTCAAGAGTTTACAGTACAAGTCCAGGACACATCCTGGCCCTGAATTTTTGTTTGCTGCCTTAATCATCAAGCAGATTCCTGCAATACAGCAATAATATGGCTAGAGGTTTTTTTCAAACTTTGACTACTGTAATTACCAATATACACATATATTGGCTAGATAAAACTCCTTTTTCTAGATATCTTGCTGATTAATAATTCAAATAAAAAAGTGCACAGGAAGTGCAAAAATACCATTTTTCTTTGCTTTACACATCAGGAAAAATCTACAGGCTTATCTTCTTAGAGGTACTGATTACTGCAGGTATGGGGAAGGAACACTGAAAATATCCTAGATTTCTCCCTTCAGAGCACACTAATCCCCCCAAACGTAGCTTTCCTGAGACTGCTTAATGTTTCTGTACAATTTATTCTAACAGAATATGGCAGGTGATCTAATTACTACCACACAGTATCTCACCTCTATCACCCTTACGAAACACCTTAAATAAAATACTCCCTTTAAAATGTTTTTCTGATTTTAATACATCAGTAGGGACATTTAACGTCTGGCATTTAATATATAACATCGATACTGAATGCTCTCCTAGAACCCTCAAACTGACACTAGAAATCTATGGGAAAAGATATGAACAATAAGACAATATTGTAAAAGTAATCTTAATTCTTGCCAAATAAATATGAAATTCTAATGCAAGCTAACCAATTCCTATAATTTACTCTAGGAAAATAAAAATGGGAAAACGTTTATTTTTATGGCTCAATATAAGCTGCAGTAAATATTTCAATAGACAGGGGAAACTCCCTTTAAACTCATTATCTACACCACAAGTACCCAGGCAGACGACAGGAAGCTGTAGCAGCAGTCTAACTCGCGTCACAGGATTTGCAGAAATCCCAGGGGACCCAGATAGAGCAACAAAAGATAAATTACTCCCAGATGAAGAGTGAACTTGTAACCCTGTCGGCATCAAACTGGCACCATGACTCTTTCTGATCTAAATTTATAAATTGAACACAAGTCAGCAGACTGAATTTCAAATGCATTTACTACCTGTTTCCCCCGCATTTCTTTCAGCACCACCACCACCTCTTTTACTTAGAGGAAATCCGACAGATACTTTCATTTGATAGTTGAGATCAAAACATTTTTTCCAGTACTCGTAACCTACTACAATATTTCTACAACAAACCTGAAGAGATAACATCATTCCTCCTGCTGACAGGAAAGGAAAAAACAACATCCCTATAGCTAAGAGAAATTAGACATTTTACTAAATCTTTTCAAACAACGAGTAGTCCTGTGGCACCTCAGAGACTAACAAAATATATAGGATCGTGAGCTTTCATGGGTAAAACCCACTTTATCTGACGAAGTGGGTTCAACTCATGTAAGCTCACGATCCTATATATTTGTTAGTCTCTGAGGTGCCACAGGGTTACTCATTTTTAAAGATACAAACTAACACGGTGATCCCTTGGTGACTAACTCTTTTCAGATACTGAACTACACTCTCCTTCACTGGGAGCTAAGCCCTCTAGACAAATGCACTTGTCAAGCTCCTCAACCCCAGAATCCGCTTGCTTTCATTGTTCTCTTGTTCAGCTGTTTGTATCAAACACTGTCCAGGGCAACATGAGCCAGTTTAGATAAGGTGACCAGATTGCAAGTGTGAAAAATCTGAAGGAGAGTAGCAAGCAATAGGGTCTCGGACTGGAGAGGTTCAGCCTGTAGTTTCTCAAGCTGTAGTTTCTCAAGCTTTCTCCCCACCCCTTATAGTACTGGATATTTTGTCCTCTTAAAAATGTCCATCTAAAACATGCCACTGATGTTAAATTGTCTTGGTTAATATGACCTGTCGTCCTTACAGCTTATGACCATGCATTACCATCTGGAAACACTTAAATATTTAAAAGAATATAGTATGTAAATTGAGGTAGACTTAAATCCAATGAAACAGCGTTACTAAGGCCCTGTCTACACAAGAAATGCTTTGCTGGTGTAGCTATAAAGGTAGAATCCCCTAATATAGATACAGCTGGTGCCAACAATTTTTTAATAGTATGCCACCACTTCTTTGAATTACATTAGCTATGCCAACACAAGCACTCTTTTATTGAAATAGCCATCTATGCTGGACTTTTTTGCCAGTATGCTTATATTGGCTAGGGGGTGTGGTTTCTTGCCATCCCAGACCTACATGACTATGCTAACAAAACTTTAAAGCTGGCCTAACTGAAAACTCTATGGCCTCTCCTGCTTTTTGTCTCCTATACCCAGGGTGCATGAACAGTTTGCTATGTCTTCCACAAACAAACATCCAAAATTTAGATCTCCTCTGACAAACACTTGTCAATGCTATAAATAGATTACTGTAGCTTTCTACTCTGCCACTGCAGTACACTGCCTGCCTTGAACATATGCACAATGAAGATGCTGGAATTATCTTCTTGGCTTATCAGATCAAATCATCCCCCTTTGAGTAGCACCCTACTGTGCATGGCATGAAGACAAAAATTCTTCATTTTGCCTTCACAGCCCTAACTGCTGGCTATGTCTATGTGATCTAATCTGTTATCACAGCCTCCATCCCCTTCACTCACCTCTCAATTCTGACTCCTCCTCTTGTCTTCCTGCCTTTAACCACCCCACCTGTTACTTGTGGAATGTTCTCCTGAGCCCTACTTCCTGAACTACCACTTCTCCAGTTTTTCAATTCCCCCTCCCAAACAAATAGCAAAAAGCAGTATTTTAGAGCACTACCCCACATCCACAACAGGCCCCAACCCCGCAGTGTCCCCTGGCCACAGTTCTCCATTACTGATCAATGGGAGCTGCAGGAGCAGTGTCTGAAGGAAAGGACTGCACATGGAGACCCCCTGTGCTGTCCCTCCCAGGGGCTGCAGGGACATGCCAGCCACCTGCAGGAGCCCAACTACCATCAGGATAATTACTCTGGACATGACTGATTTACACCCACAATTTAACAGATTCAAGCTACCGGTTTTGGTAATTTACCAGCAACTGCCTCAAAATTCCTACAGGACTGCATCTACCGCCACTGTACGTCAGTGGAGCTCTCAGTGAAGAGTACCAGAGAAGAGCCCTCCCCTTCAATAGCCATAATATTGTGAAATAACATCTTTCTACCTCAACTTGTTAAGTGCAGGCTTACAATAACACAGCGAATTATCATCCTAAAATGTGAATGGAAAAATTGAGAGCATTTTTAATTAGCGCAGTCTGTATTTAAAGATTTCAATTATAATAGCAACAGTAAAATAACAATAGCGTACTAAGAAAAACTGGTCGGTCCAGGAAAGGAAATTCAGATGAAGCACAAGGGAATTAAGTACTCAGAACTCAATTTCCTGTATGAATCTCTATTGATTTAATTATCTAAGAAGAATAATGACAGAAGAGGATTGATTAAATGGGATCAGAGGATCATTAGGTGAGAAAAGTTGAGGATTTTTCTAGCAGATAATGATACAATAATCAAATTGCAGTCACTTCAACCAATCAACAGTTCTTCACCAAATTACAGTCAGAGAATTGCAGTTACCAGTTTGACAGTGACTTTTTAGGATGTAGGGAGGTATTGTAAGGTACAGAGGTTTAGAGTCTACAGAAAACCCCCACAACTTTCCTAAACTATTCAATATCATCCTGTAATTGGAGCTCCTTCCAGATGTGTGGTCCCTTGGCTTCCACACGTTGGTGTCTGAGTGCACTGTGCCATGGAGCTGGGTTTGTAGAAGTGCTTGTTGACCCGCATGAACAGTGTGTATTCCCCACATGCCTGCAGCCAAGGCTATAAGCAGCCATGTGTGTGGACACTGCTCCAGGATCCTGCTGAGCTCTGAGCAGTCCAGTCCATGGCATAAGGGATGGATGGTGTGTTGGAATCCAAATAGGGTCCACACATCCTGAAAACCCTCCAGTTACAGGTAAGTAACCGTTTCCCTTCTGTGTGTGATGGTCCCTACGTGGGTGTGACTAGTGAACAGTGATCAGCGATCAGCGATCAGCATGCAGGTGGGTGGAAAGACTTCTGAGAGAGCACTGTCCAATGGCGTAGTGAGCTAGAGGCTTCTCTGAGAGGCGCTGGTATGCAGTGGGGACTGCCTGACCTCCACATCACAAGGACCTTTCTAGCTCTGGAGCTAGGAAGGTTGGCTGTCCTGCTATGGTACATGTGCAAGGTGGGCAGATGTGGCCACAAGTACTCCTATTGTGCATGCCATGACACCAGCAGCGGGAGGTATGTTGGCATGGGTATAACAATGCATGGACGATGTGATAGGATCCCTGGGGTACAACCTGGGACTGCTGTTCCCCCTTAACTCTCCAGTCAGGGCACGCTCTCAGTACCACAACAGCAAAAACCAGCCAACACCTCCAGGTGCTATGATCACTCAGCCATCAGCATGGAGGGACTCTCACCCAGCTAAATGGTATGAAGAAATGCTCTGCACCACACACAGACAGGCCATTGTTGGACCTGGTCTTGGACAAAGAGATCTGGGCTGGCACAGAGGCAGATCAGAGCATGGGCACAGAGGTGGAGGCCTGTGAACCAATACTGACAGGGGCAGAACGGGGCTATCAGTATCCATAGTGCAGTCTCAGCAAGTCTTGTGGAGGACTTCCAGGAGCAGGAGAATGAGGGAAAGAGTGCAGATCACCCCTCTGGGAAGGAGATTGGTGCTTCTCTCGCCCCCACCCCAAAAGTCATCTCTCTCAGCCCCTCTAGATTATTAGGATTGGAAGAGACCTCAGGAAGTCATCTACTCCGGTGTTTCTCAACCAGTGGTACACGTACCCTTAGGGGTACTCGAGAGAAGTCTGGGGGTTATATCAACACAAATGAAATTTGGAGAAAATTGAATTTTTGTTTTAAGTTTTACAGCGCTTTATTATTTTTGTACTTTTTACCACCAAAAATTTTATCACCCGCCTGGCTACAATTAAATTGTTTATACAAATGTGTTGCAATGGTAGAAAAAAAAATTTGTGTCTGAAAACTGTAGGCACTGGGGGTACTTAATTGTTTAAGGGGGTACTTATATTTTTTTTTGGAAAAAGAGGTACTTTATTAAAAAAAGGTTGAGAAACACTGATCCACTCCAACCCCCCCTCACCCACTCAAAGCAGGACTAGCCCCAAATCAATCATCCCAGCCAGGGCTTTGCCAAGACAGCCCTTAAAAACCTCTAGGGATGACGATTCCACCACCTCCCTAGGGAACCCATTCCAGTGCTTCCCCACCCTCCTAGGGAAATAGTTTTTCCTAATATCCAACCTACACCTCCCCCACTGAAACTGGAGACCATTGGTCCTTGTTCTGCCACCTGTCTACTGAGAACAGCCTCTCTCCATCCTCTTTGGAACCTCCCTTCAGGAAGTTGAAGGCTGCTACTAAATCCCCCTCACTCTTCTCTTCTGCAGACTAAATAAGCCCAGTTCTCTCAGCCTCATCTCATAAGACATGTGCTCCAGCCCCCTAATCATTTTTGTTGACCCTACACTGGACTCTTTCCAATCTGTGCACATCCCTTCTGTAGTTGGGTGCCCAAAACTGGACAAAGTACTCCACATGTGGCTTCACCAGTGCCAAATAAAGGTGAATAATCACTTCCCTCCATCTGCTGGCAGCCCTCCTACTAACACAGCCCAAGAAGCCATTAGCCTTCTTGGCAACAAGCGCACCCTGGTGACTCATATCCAGCTTCTCATACACTGTAATCTGCAAGGCCTTTTCTGCAGAACTGCTGCTTAGCCAGTCGGTCCCCAGCCTGTAACAATGCTTGGGATTTTTTCCATCGTAGGCACAGGACTCAGTATTTGTCCTTGTTGAACCTCATCAGATTTCTTTTGGGCCAATCTTACAATCTGTCTAGGTCACTCTGCACCCAATCCCCACCCTCCAGCTCATCTCCCTCTCAGCTCAGTGTCACCTGCAAACTTGCTGAGGGTGCAATCCATCCAATCATCCAGATCATTAGTGAAGATGCTGCACAAAACCAGCCCCAGGACTGACCCCCTAAGGCATTCCGTTTGATACTTTCAGCGATACTACTTTAATGTGCTGACAAGAATACGTTGAGAGACCATATCAGGAGCTTTGCTCAAGTCACAGCCAGTTATTTGACCACAAAAGGCAATTACATTGGTCACGTGTGACTTGCCCTTTGTGAATCTATGTTGGTTGTTCCCAATTCCCTTCCTCTCCTCCAAATATTTCAAAATGGGTTCAAATTTGATAAAGCAGCAGTGCTGTGGTACTTGCTGGCTGCAAAGAGGTTCTGAGGGTTGGGGTGGGTGCGTCCCACCTGCAGAAAAGGTAATGGACAAGGGTGATGTGCTGTTCCCACAAAGACTTTCTGACATGTCTGCCCCTGAGTTTTGGGTGTCTGGGAAGTGCATCAGCCTCAGAACTTATAGAATCATAGAATACTAGGACTGGAAGGGACCTCGAGAGGTCATTGAGTCCAGTCCCCTGCCCTCATGGCAGGACCAAATACTGTCTAGACCATCCCTGCTAGACATTTATCTAACTTACTCTTAAATATCTCCAGAGATGGGGATTCCACAACTTCCCTGGGCAATTTATTCCAGTGTTTGACCACCCTGACAGTTAGGAACTTTTTCCTAATGTCCAACCTAAACCTCCCTTGCTGCAATTTAAGCCCATTGCTTCTTGTTCTATCCTCAGAGGCCAAGATGAACAAGTTTTCTCTCTCCTCCTTATGGCACCATCTTTTCAATGACCTTTTGTCCTTTCAGTGGCCAGACAACCGGAGAACTAAGTATGCAGTGCCAATCAACCTTCAGAGGAGTAGCTGGATTAGTGTGTATCTGCAAGAAAGAAAAGTCCTGTGGCACCTTAAAGACTAATGGAGTCCGATAGTGCCACTCCATGCATCCGACAAAGTGGTTTTTACCCACAAAAGCTTATGCCCAAATAAATCTGTTCGTCTTTAAGGTGCCAAAGGAGTCCTTGTTATTAAATCTTAACTTTGATTCCTTTGCATTCTTTAGTTTGTGTCACAGCTCGGATTTTATTTCCATTTCTACATAAAACAACTTGAGGCCCTTGATGATTTTGTAAAATACACAATCAGCTTAACCATCTTAACACACAACACAGGCAGGGTATCATACAACTCCACCTTTCATAGATATGTATCAACCTACACAGAAATGCACAGAAGAGAGGCACACCAATCTCCCCAAATTTATTCTCCCCACCCTGGTGCCAAGGCCAATACATGGTATTTCTCGTTATTTTGAAGCAAAGTGGAAGAAATTCCAAAGTGGAGAAACCCTCAAAGTACAACTCCTTAGCACACCCTTTCCTTTCAAACAAAGGAAGCTCCAGCTGAAGTGCCTCTAATGATAACTACCTTAACATCACAAGGAGCCTTTCGGACAGGAAGTTCCCAGACCAGTTAGAACTTCACAGGTCAATACCAGTATCTTTTATTCCACCTAGAAACTAACAAGCAATTAGAGCAGTTTGAGCACTAGGAATTTTCTCCCAGTAGAATACTTCCTCCAAGTAGTAAGCAGAAAAATTCTGCACCTTAGTACGCAGTACCATAAAGAATATCTCTGGTAATTTAATCTTCAGGTAAGCAATTTTCCTTTATTAACATTAAAATTACAGGGAGGAAATACACCGTATGAAATCTGATATTCTGTAACCTAACATTTCAGAACAAATTATGTAAATTTTGGGAGAAGGCTTTTAACCCATGTTTTAGAACTTACTACTCTAGAGGTAGCCTTGAACAGCGACTTTCTGAACCATTTAAAAATGTATCATGGCTTGCCTGGTTGCATTTTTTGTTGTATTTTAAAATTATCTATATGAACTCAATAGTTAAAAATAGACCACCTTCCAATGGGCAATTTTCCCATCTGTTCATTTTCCTTCTCCAGAGCATCTGTGCCAGGACAATACACGTGGGTATAGTTCCACCCGGCCAGCACATGGAAACAGCATGCAAAGATGTGTTGGTATTAGACTCTAGGGCTTCCGTTGAGAGTCCTAAAGCTTCCTAACCATCATAGATAAATATGTTTTGGACCCCGAACAAGATTTTAACTCCCACAAATACATGATTGCACCAATCTGAAAGAGAGGGAATCTGAACCAGTATAGAAGGTTGGAAGTAGTCTGGAAGGCGCCTCTCCGTGGACAACTCTATCATCAATTCGGCTGGCAAGACACTGCATGTGTATGACAATATCAAACAGTGTGTCTGTACAGTCTCCATCCTCTGGCAAGGAAGTGCAAGCAAAGGAGGGCGGTTTGTTTCATCCAGAATGGCTTTTTCCCTAGGAGATTGTCTAAATGATTTCCACGAAGCTGAAGAGATCTGTGTAGCTAAAAAGCTCGGTGCTTTCACCAACAGAAGTTGGTCCGGTAAAAGGTTGGATCTCACCCACCCTGACACTTTATGAAACTTGAAGACAGTTGAATGATTTTGAGGGGCACTTCTGTCACAGAAAGTTGTACTTTTTACTCAGGACAGCCTAAAGTAGTAAATTGAATTGGTGTACTTATTTTGAGTGTAGGTATATTCAATTTCAACTTCAGTATTTAAGAACATAAGAAGGGCCATACTGGGTCAGACCAAAGGTCTATCTAGCCCAGTGTGCTGTCTTCTGACAATGGCCAACGCCAGGTACTCCAGAGGGAGTGAACAGAAACAGGTAATCCACACATGAATGTTCCCCTATCATCCATTTCCAGCCCGACAGGGACCAGGGACACCATTCCTACCCATTCTCTCCTAGACAATTTAAAGCATGTGTGTGTCTATCACCAGTCTTCATTATGTCAGCTCTAATGAATGAGATCAAAAATCTTAGCACCTGCAAACAACAAAATGAATTGAACATGCATTAATTTCCTAAAGGGAAAAAAGTTATTAGTCCAGATTCCAACTATGCAGAATTAGCTCTTAATTTTTGTAAGGTAGAACACCGTCCCAGAGTCACTTCTCTTTATTAGGACAAACTAATACAAAGTAAACTCTATTAGACACAAATTTTGTCTACAGAAAAGAATTGGCCCCTAAAACGACAGTTTTCCATTTACTATGAAACACAAAAATGACAAATTTATTATAAGATAGAATTAGCCAATCAGAACATAATGAAACAATGAAATACAATCGCTGCACAACACTGTTGTGTTTAATTGTTTATTAAAAAAGCAGCCGGCATTACTATGCAACCCACTATAATCAAATCAGCCATGCTCTAGGAGAAGATGCAGCTTACAATGCACCAGTCAGGCATTTAGGGGTATTTCTATTTCTTGCAGTGCAACAAAGTTCCAGTTAAAAATTCATACCTGAGAATCCCTGCTGGGACATGGCAAGGATTAAGAGGTCAAACATTTCACCTACCTTTCTGTGCCCTCCAGAGAGCCTAACATATTTGCATACTTCTTTACATCATTGAAAGTGTCTTTAAATTAGGGTTATAGAGTAATCAGAGTTAGCTCATATGATTAACTAAAAAATTATCATGATTAATCGCAGTTTTAATTGCACTGTTAAACAACAGAATACCAATTGAAATGTATTAAATATTTTGGATGTTTTTCTACATTTTCAAATATACTGAATTCAATTACAAGACAGAATACAAAGTGTATGCTGCTCACTATTATTTTTGGTTACAAATATTTGCACTCGAACAATGATTAACATAAGAAATAGTATTTTGAATTCACCTCATACAAGTACTGCCATGCAATCTCAATGGAGGAGCTTTGCCACAAGTGGTATTCTATTATTGTTTAACAATGCGGTTAATCACGATTAATTTTTTAATTGCTTGACACTTCTATTTTAAATATGTCTCAATGTTGTTTCCATTAAAAATAGAATTCAAGAGACACCTTACACATAAATGGTGTGCACACTAGAAAAGACAAAATTAGGATTTCTGTTTTATATTTTTACAATGGGTTACTCTATGGAGAGTAACATCTTCAAGGATTACGACAAATACTTGTGACTGTAGCCTTTTCAGGTAAGACCAACAAGTAATTACAGAGGTAGGTCAACTTTCAGTCCTAAAAACCTACTGACTATCCCCTTAATGAAAGTTTATGGTGCCAAACATTTAACATGGTTGTAATCTGATGTGCGCATCTGCCTTCAATGTGGTTAATGCATAAATGTAAAAAATGGTATATTTCATTGGAGTGTTTATGAGATCATAAATACAAAGAGTAAAAACCATTATGAGTATAATCACGTGACATTTATAGGAAACCAACTGAGACTGTTGATTGGCAGTGTTTTGTAAAAAGCACACAAATCTGAATCCCTTTTGAAGAAAAGTCATGAAATGAACATGCAAGAACAAACCGTTGAATATATTCACGTACATGGAGTCTGGGTCTCTCTCAAAAGTAAACACTCTACATACCTTGAACTGTAAGATCTGCTTGAGCTTCAATTGTTGCGTTCCCATTATCCACAATGCAGGCATATGTCCCAGCATCATCTTCTGTGATATCACTGATCTGTAGGCTCCCTCCCGCCAGCAACAGAAATCTGTCAGAGCTGTGCAAGACAGGACAAATAGGAAATGTAACAAACTCATTGGTGTGGAGTGCGGATAGAAGGAAACATGGAAGCTCTCCAAATGAAACTCCCAAATATGCTGAAAATCTGCTGATTTCTGAGGTTTGATTCTTTAACGGAATATAAAGCCGGAGGAATGGTTTGTTTTTAACTAGACTGGTTATTTTCAGGATTTTACTTTCAATGTAAGACTAAGTTCAACAATATACCTCTTACACACTACTTTCAAATGCTCGGAGATCAATGCAATTCAGTTTATTTTAAAATACAGTAATTAAACTTCATGAAAGATGTAAGTATTCAATCACTGCCTTCAAAGGATTGTTTCTCCAGCACTAAAACCACTCCAGACATAGCTGGAAAGTGGTTAAGTCAAGTGTACCAAAAGCCAAGCTTAGCATCTATGCAACCCATGAAATAAATGATTGTAATTATGTTTCTGTAAAGAAGGCAGCCATTTCAGTTGGATATAAGAGCTCCAAAATAAAACCTGCACTACCAAGCTTGCTACACTAAAGAGGAGGGAGACTAAGTTTAGACAAATCTCTTATCCCCACATGCACATTCAGGGCTGATGTTATGCAAGCCATCCTAGTATTTTTTTCATTAACAAAACCGACAAAGAACAATGCTTCTAGCCTTTCCCTCCTGTGTTCCTCTCCCATTGTCATATTGCCTTCGTGTGTGCTGTTCCTTATATTTAAAGAATCTTTCAAAACTCCCTAGTTCTTGCAAAATTTAATTTTAAACAACTGTATGGAATACAAGAACACAAATTGCTAACAAAAAGCAAAACCGAGAAAAACACCACAAGTCTGGTTGACAGGACAAATCCCAAATCATCCCAATCCTCCAGGGAAAGTGAGAAATAAAGTATGTTGGCTGCCTCTTCTGGAATGGCTGAGTCAGATTTTTCTGAGTAGGTAGCCTTTGACATTGAAGAATATAGCAAAATCTAGTGTTCCCGGACCCTTGACCCAGGAGCTACAACCTGGTACATGAGGTCACAGTGGTGCTAAAGTTTGGCACAGTCACCCCTTCATTGTGACAGGAGGGGGCTTAGTGGGCCAAATCCAAGAGAGTATCCCTGTGACCCCATGGACCAGGTTGCAATGCCACTCAAAATGGAAATGAAAAATCTCAGAAGCAGGAAGTTGGGCCCAATCAGCCCCCCAAGACAGAAGCCAAGAGGCAATGGGCCATGCCATGTCTCCAGTAAGTACGACCTCCTCTGATGTACTCTCCATCTCACAGCTGTGCACCACCACATGTTCCATATCCCATCTTGCTTGGCTGTTGGGGAAGGGGTATATTGCGGGGCCTAGGCTGGAAAGCGACTCCCATTCTGTTATATCACTCATCCAGGCCCTGATCCCCACCAAGCTTCCCCCCAACAATCCAGACCCTTCTATTGCTCAGCTTCTTTCCCCAGCCCTCCAACTTTACCCCCACAACTGCAGATCGATCCCCTTTGCTCCTTGTATGTTCTCCCCCCATGGGCTGGGGGAGAGGAGCAGTGTGGCACGTCACTTCTTGCAGACAGTGTTTGGTAAATCTTATAGTAATGTCACTCCATGCTGGGTTAACAAATGTGCTCACACTCTTACCTTCTTACGCGTTAGATGGGATTTTTAAAATGATGTTTCAGTGGAGGTATTGACAGGAATGCGCTTGGCAAATATTTTATCATGGGGAGCTAATTTAACAATTTACTATGTGCATCACATAGCTTTGCTTCAGATAGGTCCATTAAATTGTTTAAACCTGCAAAGACTAACACCACTAAAATTTACTCATACTGGAATATGTCATATTTCATTACTTTAAATCCTGCTGAAGTTTTTTACACACATTCCATCAAACTAACTCCATCCACTGCATCTGGCTCACATTATAAATACTCCTTCCAGAAGACGCAGTCCTCTGAATTGCAAAGAAATAGGCTCTCTTAGAAACATAGATTCTAACTGAACACATAACTTGAGAGGACAATTTCTTTAATTCTCTTAATAGTGATTTGCCATAGTTAAAAACCTAATGTAAAACGATTATGTTATCAAAGAAAGTAATGAATCAAATGGCAAGAAGAGGGTACTGTTAAAGGTAACACTACAGCATGATTAAAGAAAAATAGCTTTTTTTTCCTGAATTTAATATTTTCTCTTGTCTTCAGCTCCACTTTATTGCTTTTCATTCCTGAAACTACCAGGTCTTCTATTGGAAAGCAAACCAACCACACATGTTTCATACACATTACAGGGTTCACAGGAAGAAGTCCCCTCACCCAAATATTCATGTCCATTCTGCTCAATTTTTTTAAACATTAACTTAACTTTCTTTAAAGAGGTTTCAACATACATAAAAAAATCTGTCCAGACCTTAATTAGCAAGTTTATGTTTTTGAGTATAACCATCAGGCAGAAGCATATTAGTTAGCAAAAGCAAGCTATTTTAGAATTTACGAATAGCTCTGATTGACTTAGTAGCAGAGTAAATAACAGATTTTTTTTACAATTAGATTTTATTTAAACTGGATTTTTTGACCTTTAAATACATTTTTCTTTAAAATAAACCTATTTTCAGTTTAAATGTGAAGATAATACTCTATCTTAAGGTCTACACTTAGTATAATTACAGTAATTTAAATTAAAAATATTCAAGCAGTACATGTACTTAGCCAACATAAAACCACAGAACTGGTGAAGTCACTAGCTGAACACCTGGAAACAGAGTTCACTGAAACACTATAGCACCGTTTGACAGTCTGCAGATAGAGAATATTTACTTCATTTTAGCTTATTCATTTAGTTCAGTTCACTAACTAGTTCGTTCAGAGTTTACACCAACAAGGAGTTGAAAAAAAGAAAGCCTTGTTTTCCTTTACCAACCGATGAATAAAAATTAAGTTTGAGGATAAAATCTACTACTTCTAAAATCTTGAAGGACGTGGTGTCCAGAAACAATCAATTGAACATATTAACGACAGAACATACTTTCTTTAATAAACAAGAGTTCTAAATGCAAAACATATTTTGATAATCCTATTTTGTTTTTATATATCCAGCACATTTTTATTTAACTAATGTAAAACAATTTTAAAATTCTGATTTTGTGCATTTTAATTCAAATTTCCATCCAAATGTAGCTTAATACAAATCAAATATAAAATTATCCATCAATTAGTAAATAGAACATGATCAGTGATGCATTTCTTAAAATAAAAACAAACTAAGAATCTGAATAAATATGTGTTAAGTTATAAAATTGCTCAATAAGTGTATAGATGCCATGTATCGTCCTGAGTAGCAAAAACAAGTACCAAATATAGTGTAAAAGTTATATTTCACTGCAAATCACGTTGAAATAGTTAGCAACTACTGACAGAATCTTTCTTCAGGGAAAATAATTTAAAAATACAATTGCAAAACAAGATTAAAATTGATGATTTAAGCCAAGATATCCTTATAGAAGATTAAAATCATAATTAAAAAATAAATGAATTCAATCACTTTGATTTAAATCAATTCACCCTGATTTATACAAAGAACAAACATTCTTTCAAAAATGTAGGATTTTGAATTGCAATTGCTACTCTAACATGCTTGATTGTGTGCTGGAATGAAACAGGAAAGAAAAACAGAAAGAGCGTTTAAGTGTCTTATACGTAAGTACTATTTTTTTTTGTTTTACAACTTGACTGGGAAACACGGGTTACAAAAAAAAACTACAAAGAGAAAAAGGTTTTCCCTACTAGACTTTGCGTAATGGAATAAGCAGGGGTATGTAATTGTGCAGAATAGATTAATTATTTGAAGTGAGATAAAATAATTTATATTAAAAATTTACATCAAGGGAAAACAAGATACTAACTAGCACAGTAAATCATCCATGGTAACATGGTTTCAATATGGTAACCATTTGATCACACAGCAGTATTTACTGCAAGTTAGAGAATGCCGCCGATTTTTAATTCTACAGATATTTCACTAAATCTGCTCAAATGATACTAGAATGGATGGTGACGCAGAGGGAGCTGGAAAGCTTTTAGAGTTCTGCTAAATGAATCATCTGTCCATTAAATGTTACAGGAATGTTACTTACCCTACTTGTAACTAGAGTTCTCCAAGATGAGTGATCCCTACATTTTGTTGGCAAGCACGCACATCATGTGTGGAGACCACAAATATTTTTACTAGCAATACCTGTTGGTCTGCACCGGCACCCTGTGTCTCATGTTCCTGACTGAGATTACAGTGAGCTAACTGCCATCTGTTCCTTCTTTATTGAAAATCATCTTCAGAAAAAATCTGAAGCAGACAGGGAGGGGCGTGGAGAATGGAATAGGCGTAGGTTATATCTACACAGCAATTAGACACCAATGGCTTGCCCATGGTTGCTGACTCGGGGTAAGCAACTCAGGCACAGAGGCTGTTTAGCTGTGGTATGTGTGTTCAGGATTGGGCTGCTCTCATTCATGGTTCTTGTGGAAGTGCCTGCAGAGACCGGCACCAAGGTGTTCATAACTCCTAAGTGGTGTGCTGGTGAGAAGGTGATCTTGTGATAGATACACTAATTCCAGCATCTGATACTTCTGCACAAAGACAGAGGAACCTAGCTCCCTGTTTATGTAATATACCATAGTAACACTGTACATGATCTGAACATACTAAGCACAGATGAAGGAAAGGAATTTTTTCCCCAAGTTTCGTGAACTGCTTGTCCAAAGTTTAGGGCTCAGCGGAAGCTACGCTACAAGATCTCATTGTGTGGACTCCGTCTCAGGTGAGTATGAGTTCTTGTAGAAGTTTGTCAACTCACAGTTTGTTGGTGCAAACCAACAGACACTGCTAGTAAAAATCTTCTGGGCTTGTGCACATGAAGCATACATGTACAGTAATTCCTCATTTAACACTATAGATATGTTTCAGAAAATGATCGTGTTAAGTGAAAACATGTTATGCGGGGTCAATTTTCCCATTGAAAATAATGGAAAAGGTGGGGGTTGCGTTTCAAGCAGTGGTGTCTGTTGGGACCGGGACATAAGGTTGAGGGAGAAAGGGGACTGGGTTACAGCAGAGAGGGCAGGTTTTGACTCTGGGGAAGGGAAGGGGAGGGGGATTGGGTTGGGAGTATGCCCCTGTGGTGGGTCTGCCGGGACCCACACCGCGTCCGGTGGGGGGGGGGGGGGGCCGCCGGGGAATGGCGTGGCGAGCAGCGAACCCTCTGCCGCTTTGCAGGGAAGCGGGGGAAGCCCCGTGCAGCTGCCGGCAACGGGCCGGCTGGGGAAATCGTGTTATTCCGGGGACAGTCGTGTAATTCAAAAAATGTTCCCTAAAAAAAATCATGCTATCGCGAAAACGTGTTAAGCGGGCACATGTTAAACGAGGAATTACTGTACTCTCACTGGAAGACAAATAGGGACCATCAATTGAAGGAGAACTGTGCTCTATTAAAAACAAATCAAGAACTCATTTTCTGCAGAATGAGTTAACTCAAATTTCCTCTATACTGCCCCTCAAAATAATCTTTATGTTAACAAACACACTTCTCTAGCCAGCAACAACAAAATACCTCCCTCGCCTCCTAGTGACCAGAGACTTAGTAGTATAGTGTGTAGGGGAAAAGGCTTATTTATTCCCTCTCTTTATTTTGAGCTGTAAAGGAAAAAGAAATATTCCTCTTAACTATCTTTCTCCAAGACTAGATGTCCACTTGTATAGTAATGATTTGATCAAACTGCAGGGAGGCATCTGGAGATATCAGGCTCCTGGGGATATTTCTACATTGCAATAAACATCTGCAGCTGATCCATGTCAACTGACTTGGGCTTAAAGAGCTTGGGTTGTAGGCTTATAAAATGACAGTGTAGACCTCTGGACTCAGGCTGGAGCTTGGTTTATGGTACCATCACCCCACAAGACCCAAGAGCCCAGGCTCCAGCCCAAGCCTGGAGGTCTGTACTGCAATTATATTGTCCCAGAGCTCAAGTCTTGTGCACCCGAGACAGCTGACATGTGCCAGTTGCGTGTGTTTTACTGCAGTGTAAACGTACCCTCGGAGGCTGGCCTGAAAAGACCCACATGCCCACTTACATTCTCAATAACTGGCTTTTACATCTAGAAAAAGATGTGTAATACTCTGTGCCCTCAGTTTCTCCTCTGTAAAATGGGGATATTACCACCACATCTCAGAAATGAATTGTGACAATAAATTAATATGTGTGCACCACTCAGATACTCTAGAGACAAGCACAACAGAAAAGCCCATGAGGCAATTAATAAATGTCTTCAAAGCAGGGTTTGAATAGCATGGAGTAAATAGGCATAAGGACCATACAGTGAAAAACAAGGACAAACATATACTCAATGGCTGCACATTAACTGAGTACTTTCCTCCCTGTGCACTGAATGAGGCAAGGGTCCTGTGGAAAAAGTAGCATTTGATCATGTAACTAAAGATTGTAATAATGCATATGCAGAAGGGAGCCCAATTAGGTTGCAAAGGCAACCTTAATTCTGTCATTTCCTTACTTTTGAATGTCTGACTCTGGATCCTTAATGTTCTTTTAACAGTTTTATTTTCTGCAATTTCCTGTTTTCAAATATCAAATGGGGAAAATGCAGTCATGTGGCATTGCACTGAGATTCGATCCACTGGAAAGACCCTCTGGTTTGCCAGTCTCTTCACTAACTGAGCCAGTCTGCCCCCCCCTCCCTTCCATGGCCTGGTTGTCTAGCTGGTGAGTCTTGCCCACATGCTCAGGGTTCAGCTGATCGCCATATTTGGGGTCGGGAAGGAATTTTCCTCCAGGGTAGATTGGCAGAGGCCCTGGAGGTTTTTCGCCTTCCTCTGTAGCATGGGGCACAGATCACTTGCTGGAGGATTCTCTGCATCTTGGGGTCCTTAAACCATTTGAGGACTTCAATATCTAAGATATAGGTGAGAAGATTATTCTAGGAGAGGGTGGGTGAGATTCTATGGCCTGCATTGTGCAGGGGGTCAGACTAGATGATCATAATGATCCCTTCTGACCTTAAAGTCTATGAGTCATGGCACAAGTCTTGTCACAACCCTCAGCCAGAAGACTCCAGATTACAATGGCAGAACTTGCTGTCACTTTAAAATTAAACAAAGCTGAGAGGACTTTAGCCTAAACCCATACATCTGACTTGGCCTAAATAATTCATACATTACTGATTTTAGGTGAGCGGAAAGTCAATTTCCGTTTCGTAGCCATTACTTACCCTTCTATGGTAAATTCTTCTTCATTTCTTGTCCACCTGACAACTGGAGTTGGGACTCCTGCGGCGACACATGGAAAAACTGCGCTTTGCCCAGTAACTTTGGTAAGTGGAGAAGGCTGCCTCAGAAACACCAGGCTTAATGGAACGACTGGATCTGCAAATATTTTGTAAAGAAAATGACAATTACATTATCAAACACCAAATAAAGACAATGAGATTATCAAGCTACTAACATCAGCATTTTGCTCCTCTTCAGTTGAAAACACGGGGCTCAAAACAATGAAGCAGCTAGTTGCTTCTCTACCACTTTCTGGTGAAGCTTCAATAAACGCAAAACTACAGTGCCAAGGAGGCATCTCTACAGACACTAACTTGGCTTAGCTATAACTTAAGTTTCTGCAAAGGACTAATCTAGAATTAACTGGCTACACCGGACTTCCTGTTCCAACATGCCAGTTGACTGCTCTGCTGTTGGAGCTCTGATTGCACAGGAGTAACCAGCTCCAAATTCCCCAGGAATCTAGCTGAGCAACTAGCTAGAGCTACTTGGAAACTGCCACTCAGTAAGTGGAGGTTACTGACCTGTAGACAGGGTTCTTCAAGATGGGTGATCCCTACCGGTACCACAGGAAGGATTTATGCATGCACACCATACACCTGGAGCTGGAGATTTTGAAAGTGGTAGTATCTTCCAATCTGCGCATATGCCCTTGGCTCACTCACCTCATGGTTTCACCGGAGGCGATAAAGGCATGGCAGACCAACTGTATCTAGTTCCTAAGCTGCAAAATCAACAGATCCACAGCAGTGGTGAAGGAGGGTGAGTAGTGGAACACGTATGGACCACACATCTCAAAGAGCCTCCGGTTACAGGTAAGTAACCTCCTCTTCTTTTTCAAGGGATGGTGATTAATGAGCAATAACTAAGTTGGAGGAGGTACAAGGATGAAAATGGAATGGCTGAGCAAAGTAGAGCTGCACCAACAGAGGCACCTGCTGCCAATTCCTGCACCAAGATATAATTCACAGCAAAGGTACGTACTGAACTCCACATGGCTGTTCAACGTATGTCCCAGAGGGGCAGGTCAAGAAAGGAAGCCAGGGTCGAAGCCTGGGCTCTTGTGGATTGGGCCCACATCCCACAAGGTGGAGGCAACTCCAGGAATTGACCGCAGAGTGTGATGCACAGAAAGCCACATGAAGAGTATCTAGGTGGAGACTGTCTGACCTTTATCTCCTTCAGCTCTTGCAACAAAAGAGTCTAAGAAATTTCCTGATCAGTCTTATCCTCTGCAGGCAGAAGGCAAAGAGCTGATGGACATCAAAGGGAGTGGAGTTATTTCTCTTTCACGCGGTGATGCTTTTGAAAGAAAGCAGGGAAGGGAACCAACAGTTTGAGAGGAATCTGGAAAATGGCCTTTTGAAGTAACTCAGTGGCAGGTGCTGTGAGATTATCTTTATACCAAGTTGTGAAAGGAGGGTACGTAATCATGGCTCCAAAGTTCACTTGCCTTTCTCATTTAAATGACAAACAAGGCAGGGGGCTTTCTTGGAAAGGAGCGACAACCCAAGACGACAGTAGCTCAAATGGCAGTTCCATTAGTGCCAAGAGAACTAGTTCGAGGTTCAACTGGAGAGATGGATTATATGGGAAGGTCTGATGAGACCTTTCAAAGCCTAGCAATCAGCAGGTATGTAAAGTCAGAATGTCCTTTTTTGGGAGGGTGGATGGTGCTAACTGCTGCTGGGTTTATCTTAAGAAGGTTGAGGGAGAAATCCAATACCTTCAAGGACAGAATGGAGGCTAAAAGGAGGGAACTCGCCCCTTCGGTTGGGCTCAGGAGATGAAGCAATTCCACATAACCTGGCAGGAACACTCAATAGACGCTTTCCCACTGCACTTCTGATGAACACGCCCCTTCTAGAGAAGATGCCATTAAAATACCACATTCTGAGGCAACGTGTCTGTCGATTGGGATGGCTGATCCTTTGCAGCTCAGGGGAAATGGGGAGGAAATTGGGGGATGGGCAGACATGCACAGGAGGTTGGGCACCTAGAATTGTCTTGGCCAGCAGGATGCGATCAGGATGGCTGTTCTGTCCCATCTGATCTCATGTAGCACTTGTGCAGGAGTGAAAGAGGAGGGAAGGTATAGTTGAATTTGGTCTGATCAGCTGACTATGACAGCATCGCTCAGAGTGGGGAGAAATACTGCCCTGGAGCAGTATGTTCTGCATTTGCTGTTGATGGAGAGGCAAAGAGTTCCCTGGCTAGAGTCCCCACTGGGCAAAGAGATCACACACAGTATGGTGTCATGGAGTTCACACTTACGTCCACTACAAACCATCTGCTGAGCAACCTGTGATCACATTTGAGTCACCAGGAAATAGGCCACAGATAAAAGGATCTGGCAGGCAAAGCACCAATTCCAGAGGCTGACTACCTCTGCTCACAGAACGGTGGACTTCCTGGCCCCGTCTGTTGATGTAGTAGACAGTGGTGGTGTTGCAAGATATAAGAATAGGAGAGGACTGTATGGAGGGGAGTAATACTAGGCACATCCACCTTACTGCCCAAAGTTCCAGAATGTTGATGTAAATCTTGGATTCCTGAAGAGTTCATGTTGCCAGTATCATCTGGCCTCCCATATGTGCTTCTCAGCCTAAAACGGGCTCATCAGTGAGGATAATTCTGTCAGGAGAGGAGAGGAGAAGAGAAAGGAGACACCCACACAAACCCTCCATTGGTCCATCAACCACTGAAGAGAAGACAGTACCATGAGGAGAACTGTTAGCATAAGGTGCATGGCATGGTGCACGGATGAGTAAGCTCTGTGGATCCACATCTGAAGAGAGCCAAGTCACCACCTGGAGGCAAGAAAAGGTGATGCCTTACGTGCCTGAGGCCATGTAGCCAAGGAGGGATAAGTAAGTTCTCACTGAGAGAAAATGACTGACTACACAGGCTGCAGTGTTCTCACATGAGAGGACATGAATAGTTCCTGCAGAGTCTGGAACTTGTCCCTCAGCAGGTAAGTGAGCTGGAGGCCCCTACAGAGTTTAGGGATTGGGTAGTGTCCACATTTGATCTTCTGCCATGAGTGCTGACTCCAAGATAGGAAAAGTGCATGAGCAACATGAAGTTTGAAAGCTGTGCATAGTCTCTGGGTCAGATTGCTAAGAGCTAGTCAGTGAGATAGGAGAATAGAAGGACCCCATAGTGCCTCAGGCAGACCACCGCAATGGAGAAAAAATTGGTGAAAACCCTGGCAGACTCTGTACTGGAACTGCTGCAGTCACCTGGTAACCTCAGGAAATGTCTGTGAAAATAAGTGCCCTCCTTATCAAGAGCCATAAGCAACGGGCCACCTTTTGCTAATGATGGGATGATTGTTCCTAACATGCCCAACCCAAACTTGGGTTTGCAGATGAAGCAAATGCGACAGTAGAGGTCCTGAATGGTTTCCACCTGCCTTTCTTTTTGGGTATCAGGAAGTGAGGTGAAGAACCCTGCCCCTTGACATGCCTGAGAAATCTGCTCTCACCCCCACCTCCCACCCTTTTATTGTGAGCTGTCCATCTCCAGGATGAGAAAGGTCTCAGAGGAGCAACTGGGCAGGGGGGTGTGGGTGCTGTCAGGTAGTGTGATGAACGCCATCGTACAGCCATAGTGAAAGGCATTTTGTACCCACTTGCTCATTGTTACTGTACTGCAAGCTGCTTAGAAGAGTGCCAGACAACCCCTGATGGGAGTAGGTGAGTGCATGGCTGCAAGCCAGGTAACTAACAGCCCTTCGGGATTCCCCAGGAATCTCTCTTTTTGAAAAAGGCTGTGAGGGTGGGCCCCAAGGACAAGATCTTGGAATCGTGATGCTGCCTGGGTGGGTCACAAGAACAGTGATGGGAAAGCCAGAGAGGTTCTACGCAGTCACGTGGGCAGCAGGCAGGGGAATTTATGCTTTGATGCAGATCTGTAAATACCTAAGGAACAAAATGTAGCTTGCCAGTACTCGGGGGTGTGGAGGCGGAGTCTGGTTTCTGGTCGAAAAGATGGGATTATTTGGTAGATAAGCCTGGGCTTATTGGTTAATGTTCACACTTACACGAAGGCTCCCACCCCGCTCCTGAGGAGTTGGACTGCAGGCAGGAACTGGCGCATGCCAGGAGCTGGCTTTCAAGCTTTTAAAAATGTACCAAGACCATTGCTCATTACCAGGGCCATTCCTAGGGGGCTGTGAGGCCCTGAGGAACCCCTGCTGCAGGCGCTGCCCCCCCTCTTCCTGCCCCACTCCGTCCCCCCATATAATGGGGGATTTTAATTATCCCCATATTGACTGGGTACATGTCACCTCAGGAAGAGAAGCGGAGATAAAATTTCTCAATGGCTTAAATGACTGCTTCTTGAAGCAGCTGGTACAGGAACCCACAAGGGGAGAGGGAATTCTCAATTTAGTCCTGAGTGGAGCGCAGGATCAGGTCCAGGAGATAACCGTTACAGGACCGCTTGGGAATAGTGACCATAATATAACAACATTTAACATTCCTGTGGTGGGAAGAACACCTCAGCAGTCCAGAACTCTGGCATTCAATTTCAAAAAGGGGAATGACACAAAAATGAGGAGGTTAATTAAACAGAAATTAAAAGGCACAGTGACAAGAGCCAAATCCCTGCAAGCAGCATGGAAACTTTTTAAAGACACCATAATAGAGGCCCAACTTAAATGTATACTCCAAATTAAAAAACATAGCAAGAGACCTAAAAAAGAGTCACCGTGGCTTAACTACCATGTAAAAGAAGCAGTGAGGGACAAAAAGGCATCTTTTAAGAAGTAGAAGTCCAATCCTAGTGCGATAAATAGAAAGGAACATAAACACTGTCAAATCAAGTGTAAAAATGTAATAAGAAAAGCAAAAAAAGATTTTGAGGAACAGCTAGCCAAAAACTCAAAAAGAAATAAAATGTTTTTTACGTACATTAGAAGCAGGAAGCCTGCTAAAAAAACCCCTGGGTCCCCTAGACGATCGAGATATAAAAGGAGCAGTCAAGGACAATAAAGCCATTGTGGAGAAACTAAATGATTTCTTTGCTTCAGTCTTCACGGCTGAGGATGTTAGGGAGATTCCCAAATCTGCACCGTCCTTTGCGGGTGATGAATCTGAGGAACTGTCCCGGATTGAAGTGTCATTAGAGGTGGTTTTGGAACAAATAGAAAAACTTAATGTCAACAGATCTCCGGGACTGGATGGCATTCATCCAAGGGTTCTAAAAGAACTCAAATGGGAAATTGCTGAACTATTATCTGTGGTTTGTAACCTATCCTTTAAATCGGCATCTGTACCTAATGAATGGAAGGTAGCTAACGTGACACCAATATTTAAAAAGGGCTCTAGAGGCGATCCTGGCAATTACAGACCGGTAAGTCTAACTTCAGTACCGGGCAAATTAGTCGAAACAATAGTAAAGAATAAAATTGTGAAGCATGTAGAAGAACATAATTTGTTGGACAAAAGTCAGCATGGTTTCTGTAAAGGGAAATCATGTCTTACTAATCTATTAGAGTTCTTTGAATGGGTTAACAAACATGCGGACAAGGGGGATCCAGTAGATACAGTATACTTAGATTTTCAGAAAGCCTTTGACAAGGTCCCTCACCAAAGGCTCTTGTGTAAATTACATGGCCATGGGATAAGAGGGAAGGTCCTTTCATGGATTGAGAACTGGTTAAAAGACAGGAAACAAAGGGTAGGAATAAATGGTAAATTTTCAGAATGGAGAGGGGTAACTAGTGGTGTCCCCCAAGGTCAGTCCTGGGACCAATCCTGTTCAACTTATTCATAAATGATCTGGAGAAAGGGGTAAGCAGTGAGGTGGTAAAGTTTGCGGATGATACCAAACTGTTTAGGATAGTCAAGACAGAAGCAGACTGTGAGGGACTCCAAAAAGATCTCGCCAAACTGAGTGACTGAGCAACAAAATGGCAAATGAAATTTAATGTGGATAAGTGTAAAGTAATGCACATCGGGAAAAATAACCCCAACTATACATACAGTATGATGGGGGCTAATTTGGCTATGACAAATCAGGAAAGAGATCTTGGAGTTATCGTGGACAGTTCTCTGAAAACTTCCACACAGTGTGCAGCGGCGGTCAAAAAGGCAAATAGGATGCTAGGAATTATTAAGAAAGGGGTAGAAAATAAGACCCAGAATATCTTACTGCCCCTGTATAAAACTATGGTACGCCCACATCTTGAATACTGTGTACAGATGTGGTCTCCTCACCTCAAAAAAGATATTTTGGCCTTCAAAAGGGTTCAGAAAAGGGCAACTAAAATGATTAGGGGTTTGGAACGGGTCCCATATGAAGAGAGGTTAAAGCAACTGGGACTTTTCAGTTTAGAAAAGAGGAGACTGAGGGGGGATATGATAGAGGTATATAAAATCATGAGTGGTGCAGAGAGGGCAAATAAAGAAAAGTTATTTATTTGTTCCCTAAATAGAAGAACTAGAGGACACCAAATGAAATTAATGGGTAGCAGGTTTAAAACTAATAAAAGAAAGTTCTTCTTCACACAGCGTGTAGTCAACCTGTGGAACTCCTTGCCAGAGGAGGCTGTGAAGGCTAGGACTATAACAGAGTTTAAAGAGAAGCTAGATAATTTCATGGAGGTTAGGTCCATAAAAGGCTATTAGCCAGGGGATAGAAATGGTGTCCCTGGCCTCTGTTTGTCAGAGGCTGGAGAAGGATGGCAGGAGACAAATCGCTTGATCATGGTCTTCGGTCCACCCCCTCTGGGGCACCTGGTGCTGGCCATTGTCGGCAGACAGGCTACTGGGCTAGATAGACCTTTAGTCTGATCCAGTACGGCCGTTCTTATGTTTTTATATTATGTTTTTATGTTAAGCCCTGCACCTGCCCTACCCTGCCAAGCCCCTTCCCTGGGACACAATGGGGGCTTGGCATGGCACAGCAGCAGGGATCGGCCCTCCCTCCCACACTCAACGTGGTGGCGGGAGCTGAGGCAGCCTGCTCTGTCTGCCCTCTCCCAGTCTGCTGGCAGTGGGAGCTGGAGTGCTCTGCAAAGCCAAGTGCAGCGAGCTGGGAGTGGGAGGAGAGGAGCAGACTGTCGGGCCACTCCAGATCCTGCCACTGTGGTTAGCGGGAGGGAGCTATCTCTGCTGCCGCCCTGCGTCAGGTCTCCTCCCCCCAAGCAGGTAATCCCCCGGGCTGCCCTGGGACCCCTATATACGACAGTTGAAGTGGCCACTGTGGCGACCCCAAGCAAGAGCAGCAGTGACGACCCGAAGTTGAAGGGACAGCAAATTAGACACCGCCTATGAGCTTCTCATATTGGCACAAGCTTCTAATACAGCCGTGGGCAAAATAGGGCTGGCGGACAGATTGGCCTGCTGAACATTCTCCTCCGGCCTGAGGCTGTGGGGAAATGTCCCATGGTCCAGCAGGATGCTCAGGTAGTCTGTCTGTCTGCCTGCCTGCCGCGGCCCCAGCCACACCACTCCTGGAAGCTCGAGGCTGCTGGCAAACATCTCTCTGAGCACCCCTTGGAGGGAGGGGGCAGCAAGCACCTGCAAGCACCCCATCTACACTAACCAAGCTGAACGGGCTTAAAGTTTTGTCCCACATCAGCACTGAGAAATATATGTGACAATGTTCTCTGAAAATCCAATACACTGTAGGGGTACTACTCAGATCATAGGCATGGATTTGCAGTGAGGGACAGAATGGAGTGCAGAGCATTAGAGACAGGTCTTTCATTCACGTCAATCTCAAATTGCGCAATCACTTACCTGTCCAGCCAAGACACAAACACAGAACATTCTGAGGGACAAGTGGATTTCGATTCAAAGAGACAAACACAACATTCTAGAGAAGATTGAATTTCCTTCTCTATGCTCATTGTCAACACTTCCTCATTTCCCCAAACAAGGAAAGAAGTCAGTAAGTGGAGTCCCTAATGTAGGTATCTTGTGCAATACTATAATTCACAAGGAGGAGGGTTAGCTAGCACGACAGAAATTCTGAAAAATCCCTATGTAGCCACAAAGCTAGACATCTTTAGAGCCCTGCAAATACACAGAAATATTTTAAAAGTAAACTGCAGCCAGTGTAATGGTTTGAAACCTATAAAAAGACTCGAACTCTATCCCTAGCACAGAAAAAATGACTATAAGCCAGTGCAAAAGGCAACCTGAAGAGTACTTTCAGTCTAGTTAAACTGCCATGGTATGACGTAGTGGGGACACTGTCCACTCGTGACCCTAGATCCACTCTGGTTTTGCATTCACTGGTCGCTGTGTTGTGCTGTGTGTGATCCCTACTGCCCTATGCTGGTCTGCAGAGACTCTGTGTGTGTGTGTGCGCGTGTGCGCGCACGCATGCAGTGCCCAGCGGGGGATGGGTCCCTGAGGGGATGCACGTTGGCAATGACCTAGCCGGCCTGACACCTGGCCTAGGTGGAGGAATCTGAACAAAGCAAGAGGCAGGGCTGCCTGGGGGCTGAGTAACCAGTTGCTGGGAGTGGGAGTTAGTCTCAGCTGGGCTAGGATGAGGAGGGGAGACTGAGAGCAGGAAGGGGGTTAAAGAGGTCTGGGTGCCCCTATCCCCGAGAGGAATAAGGCTGTCTGCTCTGGGAGCTTATGCTAACATCGATCCTGTGCTGCACTGTGTCCCTGAGAACCAATAAAACCTTCTAATCTACTGGCTGTGGATGGGGGTGCAGGGTCAGGGGCTCCCCGACACGCCGGCACACATGGAAAACGTGGAAACTATGTGAATGACAGCTGCTTTCGATGCTGGGGTCCCACGTTTTTCATGGCAGTTTAAACTGAAAGCTCCCAATCAGCGGAATTATTCAATTAGTGGCAATGGAATCAGAACTCTAAACCATCAGAAAAGTTAGGAGAATCAAAGCTTCTGCACAATCAATGGGAAAATTCCTATTATGCAAGCTCTCGTACTGGTCAGAAGAGCTACGGATTGGAGCGGCCATCCAAATCAATGTCTTATTTCTGATCCGTTTTCATAGCCACACTCGATATAATATGTAGTCATTCTGCTGTTGAGTCGCCCTATAGTACACCAACTATACTCAACTGCAAGTAGTAGCTGCACCTTAGATTTATTACAGAAATGTTGTCTCTGAAAAAAGATAAATACAACCAAGATTTTCCGGAAGTGACTAGTGAGTTTGGGTGTCTCCGGTTTTGGTGCTCAGTTGGCGACATCTTAAATGGGCCTTATTTTCAGCAGCTGAGTGCTCGGTGCTTTCTAAAAACGCCTCAAGGTGGGAACCCTAAAACTGAGGCCTAGACAAGTCCCGTTTGAAAATCATGGGGCTCCATTCTGGAAAACATGAAGATGCCTATCTGCACAACTTGCCTCAAAGGAGTGGCCAGCCCCTTCCTTTACAATTGCCTCCTTACAAACCAAACGCTCAACCACAGAGAACTTTTCACAGGGACCCTTTTCCAGCACACTTCTCTTGACTGCTTCATCGCTGTGATTACTTCTATGGCACTTAAAGGGCCAGCTGCCATTTGGCAGCAGACGGCTGCTTGCCACATTTCTTTTCCCTCTATCCTAGAAGCGTTCCTAGTAGGTTTTCCTTGCATTTGATCACTACAGGAGGCAACACACAAGCATGCAAATTAACAGATTAAGGGTTTACAAAGAGATGAGTACCTGGAAGAACTTTAAGCTCTGCTTCATCACTGTATTTGGGAGACCCACCACTTTCCATGACACAGCGATAGAGCCCTTCATCCCCATCTGTAACATTGCTAACGATTAGGGCTCCAGTTGGTAGTGTGAATGAACGGTCATCCATAAAGAGTGGCTGACGATCCTGCTCCCACCTCACAAATGGTACTAGATCAGCATTGACCTCACAGTTCAGAATTACGCTGTTTCCTCTATAGACAGATGTTGATTCTGGCTGGCTGGCGAACCTTGGAAGTCCTAGAGAGAAGATGAAAAGAGAAAGGAAAAATCAAAGTTATGCCAAACTACCACAATTCTGAAGGTGAGACCAGCAATCTGACTTCTAAGTCTGACCAAAGTTTCACTAGCAAGAGCGGAAATGGATGAAAACAAGAAAATAAATGTGCATATTTGAACAATACAGTAATTCCTCATTTAACACTATAGATATGTTTCAGAAAATGATCGTGTTAAGTGAAAACATGTTATGCGGGGTCAATTTTCCCATTGAAAATAATGGAAAAGGTGGGGGTTGTGTTTCAAGTGGTGGTGTCTGTTGGGACCAGGACATAAGGTTGGGGGAGAAAGGGGACTGGGTTACAGCAGGGAGGGGAGGCATTTGGCTCTGGGGAAGGGAAGGAGAGGGGGATTGGGTTGGGAGTATGCCCCTGTGATGGGTCTGCCAGGACCCGTACTGCGTCCAGCGAGGGGGGGGGGGGTCGCCAGGGAACGGTGCGGCAAGCGGCGAACCCTCCGCTGCTTTGCAGGGAGGCGAGGGAAGTCCCACGCAACCGCCGGAGATGGGCCGGCTGGGGAAACCCAGCCGCTGGCCTACAAACGGGGATGGAGGAGAGGGGGCAAGGCATCCGGCGAGGGGGAGTCAGCGGGGAACGGCGCAGCGAGCGGCGAACTCCACCGCTCTGCAGGGAGGCAGGGGAAGCCCCGTGTAGCCTCTGGCAACGGGCTGGCTGGGGAAATCGTGTTATTCCGGGGACGGTCGTGTAATTCAAAAAACGTTCCCTAAAAAAAAAGTGCTATAGTGAAAACGTGTTAAGCGGGCACATGTTAAATGAGGAATTACTGTACAACACAGATTCTGCATGGGACATCAGATTAAAAATGTCTTCATGGGGGAAATAAGTGCTGAGGACCAGATTGTGAAAGTCTTTATGTGAAGAGAATGACATATACCAAGAAAATGCACTCTGTTCCCCTTGTTGCTCCCTCTCTCTGTCCCTAGGAAGCAAAGGGTACCCTAGAAAATCTGGTTGAGCCCAGCCCAGTCCCATCTTGGACATCAGGTTACATATGCTTTGGGCCAGATTATAGCATCTAGCTACTGGTTCCATGTAAGGGACTCAGGAAGTGATGCTCGTGGCTCCACCTACTCTCAGCCTTTTTTCTGAGTGTCATGCACCCCAGGGCTGAGCACAAGGCCTGAAATTTCCATGCATCTGACAAAGTGAGTCTTTGCCCACAGAGATTATGCCCAAGTAAATCTGTAAGTCTTTAAGGTGCCATGGACTCATTATTTTCATAAAACATAAAGTATGCTCTGGGGAAGGAGACAAAGCTCCTGGAATGCTCTTCCCCTCCCAGATCCTACATTCTATGTGAAGGCCCATTAAATGCAAACTACTATAGACTGAGAATTTCAACTCAAAACTCAGGAAATTTACAAGTGTGCCCCCCATGATAACATTATCAGTGTTCACCACACAAATGATAATAAAGGTATACATTAACTTCACAGTCACTTAGCTTGGATTTCCAAAAAAGCCTAAATCTCACTGAAATGCAATAGGAATGGAACGCATAATGCCCTTCGGTCCCTTTGAAAATACCACACTTAAAATACTGCTGTCCTGGCACATACGGGCAACATGACTGTTGTAGCTTTTGAATTTCTTCATATGCCTTGACTTTGCAATTATGTATTTTTGTGCATTTAATTCCTTGCCTTACAAAAATGATCTCTGGATGCAGCCCTATGACATAACTTTAGGTTTTGCACTCTGCTGGCTTTCAACAATATCACTTTGTAGATAAACCGACAGATACAGGTGAAACACTAACAAAAATGGACTGCTCTGTAATCTTCAAAATTGTTTAATGGGCCTAACAAAATGCCTACAAAAAAGTTCACTTAGGATGGGATTATTTCCCTTTAATATACTAATAGACCATTAAAGTTTAAAACCCCCAAATGCTCATAAATCAGGACATTTTATTTCAAGTTCCAACACCAATTTTTTC
Organism: Pelochelys cantorii; assembly: GCA_032595735.1. Classification (NCBI taxonomy): domain Eukaryota; kingdom Metazoa; phylum Chordata; order Testudines; family Trionychidae; genus Pelochelys; species Pelochelys cantorii. The sequence continues at coordinate 1,528,739 of CM064338.1, forward strand.
TTTGTTTCTTCTCCAACCCCTACCCAAATCTAAATTTTACAATACAGGCCACAAACCCTAAGGAAATTACAAATGAGTTTGGAAACCCAGCCCACCCATTGAATACTGACCAGCAACCCTTGCTTCAAGTATGAGATCATCTTATCTTCTACAAATGTTACAGAGAAATAACCCTACCCTCTGTTCCCCACCCCACGTGAGCTGGGGCTCATACCCCAGCATCTAAAACAGATGGGGCTGGGATGATATTACTGATACTGGCCAGAAATCCAGATAAAAGCAAGTGATAAAATAGTATTCCATGTGTCCTATTCATTCGGATGAGACATCATGATAACCCATCCACCCTTACAAGATGAAACTAAATTCTGGATACAGTGTAATCGAGAAGAGCGAATGCTAGCTGTAGCATATGATTCAATACCAGTTCTTAAATTTTATATATGCAGTAGGGAGATTTGTTTCTTGTGTGGCAACTGATGTTTATTTCCCACGAGTAAGCTGAGAACAAAAGGCTATATAGAAACAGAATTAAGGTTAGTGTCAGAATTTCAATTGATAACTTGGGGTATTTTTCAAAGAAGTTACAACGTAGTTTCAACTTTCCATTCACCCCTGACAAATGAAGCCTTTTCTACCATGTTTTTGCAAAGTATTTTAATGAACTTACTAAAAGCAAAGACAATTCAGCTTTCCCCAAGTAGATGAACTATATCATCAGCCCTGCATTTCTATCCGTTTCAGAGTGATCTGAAAAATCTCAGTGGAAATAAAAGAACACTAGTACATAACTACAGGCAGAAAAGTAATGTAATTTACTACACAGCAAGATCAGATTTGCACCCTAATTCACAAAGTCACTGAAAGTGTCCTCTGCAACAAGCTACAAATCAGATGATCGACAATGATGTCAAATTTGACTGAAGCCAAAACTGTATGCAAACAGTCTTGCAGCAGAGTTGTTATAACAGTGTAAGAGAATTCAACATAAAAATTAAATGAGGCCTATAAACTAGTGTTGGAAAGTCTAAAACAAGCAGATACTCAAGGGGCTAAGTCAGGGGTGGGCAATAATTTTTAATGGGGGGGAGGCACTCCAAGATTTTGGTAAGTGGTCAAAGGCTGCACTTCTCTGAAGAGGGGTTTGGAACATTGGGTGAGGTGTAGAAGGCAGCTTAGGATAGAGGAGACTGGGGTGCAGGAGGCAGTGTGGAGTCTGAGAGGGGGTTATGATCCGGGGCAGGGCCTTGGGGTTATGGGTTCAGGAGAGGATTCTGGCCTGGGGGAGGCGTATAGGAGGGGGTGCAGGGTCTGGGAGGAAGTTGTGACCTGGGAGAAGGGGTTGCAGAGGGTCTGGGTGGTGACATGAGGCAGGGGAATGGGGTGCAGGGTCAGGGAGGGAGCTGTGACCTGAAGAAGGTAGGAAGAGGGAATACAGGGGGTTTGGGTGGTAATCTGGGGCAGGTAGTTGGGGGCAGGGGGAGAGAGTGGGATGCCAGTGGCAGGTTCTGGTCTGGGAGGTGCTTACCTATACGGCTCCCAGCTAGCAGCTCTGCACAAACTTGCCTATGTGCTGGGCGGGCTGCTCCACATGGCTCTGCTCCAGCAGAGGTGGGAAGGGGAGGGGGGAGGTTGAGATGGGAGTGAAGAGGCTTCATTTGCTGCCCCTGCCTTTGGCAAAATTTCTCAGCTACTATTGGCCAGAAACTGGTGGGGACAGCATGAAGCTTTCTCCTCCCTGCCCAGATTGCATAGCTATTAGCAGCCAGCTGTTTAAAGCAGCTGCAGCTATTCTGTAGTTCGGGTTCTGGCAAGATGGCTGCAGGCCAGATTCAGCGGCTTGGAGGACTGAAACTGGCCCACTAGCTGCCTCCTGCCCACCCCAGGCTAAGTTGTGAAGGTCTTATTTACAGTTATGTTCAGCTTAGTGTGCTGAATGTCTGTGTTCCAGACCAAAACCCAAAGCTCGATGTTCACACTTAACGATATTTACAACATTAAGATTATTTCTTGTTTCATTTTTGCCTACCTTGCCATCATCCTGCCACCTTTACTGATTATGACCGAAAAGTACAGATGGTCATTTGCTTAAAGGACCAGGGAAACAGGTAGAATTGTCATCCACATGTTCATGCTGCTGCTGACAGTGGCTTTCATCTCCACTTTCATCCAACTCTATGAGTGATAAGAATTGACACTAAATCCATCTGAGTCACAAGACTGGCAATGAAGCAAGTTTGTCGTGGGGATCTCAGAAGCCAGATGTGGTTGCTCAGTGGCACAGAAATGGTCACAACTATGACAGCCACAGTTAAGATTACAAAACCATTCCCTCTCCTCGTCTCTTCAGAAGCTCATAACTTGCTAAAACTTTCACCTCTCAGGTTGAAATTCTCCCTTTCTGGATTAGCAAGGGATTTTTTTCTTGAAATCTGAGCAAAAATAGCTGGAGACTAAGCAAAATGGGAATGATAAAAATATTTTTCCATGATCTAAAAATAATCCCAGCAAGTATTTTATTTACTCTGCTCTGCAATCAAAACAGAGTTGAAGGATGAAATTTTTTAATAGAAATGAGCCTTTGAGAAATTCCTTCATTTTTTCTTGGAAAAGGATTTAGGTCACAGCTGACAAACCCGACTAATGAATGTGCACAGCAGTTTGCCAAGCCCAGATAGCGAGTAGCTAAATAAGGATTTGTTTCCCCCACAGTGTGTCTATTGCCACCGCAGCTGGAGAGTGAAGAGTCAAGAAGGCTCCTGCAGACTATAAGATCCTCGTGAGGTTGAGGAAAGGGTTCTGCAGGAACCTGGTCTCTTCCATTGCAGCTCTAGTAAAGGACTCAGAATATTTAATTTTGAATGCAAGTGTGAAGTGAGCAGGGAATGAGGCAGGAAGGCCTTAAAATCATAGAATCATAGAGCTGGAAAAGACCTCAGGAGGTCATCAAGTCCAGCCCCCTGCTCTAGGCAGGACCAATCCCAACTAAATCAACCCAGCCAGGGCTTTGTCAAGCCGAGACTTAAACACCTCTAGGGATGGAGACTTCACTACTTCCCTAGGTAACCCATTCCAGTGCTTCACCACTCTCCTAGGGAAATAGTTTTTCCTAATATCCAACCTGGACCTCTCCCACCACAACTTGAGACCATTGCGCCTTGTTCTGCCATCCGTCACTACTGAGAACAGCCTTTCTCCAGCCTCTTTGGAACCTCCCTTCAGGAAGTTGAAGGCTGCTATCAAATCCCCCCTCACTCTTCGCTTCTGCAGACTAAACAGACCCAACTCCCTCAGCCTCTCCTCATAGGTCATATGCTCCAGCCCCCTAATCATTTTGGTTGCCCTCCGCTGGACCCTCTCCAATGCGTCCACATCCTTTTTGTACTGGGGGGCCCAGAACTGGACAATACTCCAGATGTGGCCTCACCGGAGCCGAATAAAGGGGAATAATGACATCTCTGGATCTGCTGGCAATGCTCCTCTTAATGCAACCTAGTATGCTATTAGCCTTCTTGGCTACAAGGGCACACTGTGGACTCTCATCCAGCTTCTCATCCACTGTAACCCCCAGGTCCTTTTCTGCAGAATGACTACTTAGCTGCTTGGTCCCCAGCCTGAAACAATGCTTGAGATTCTTCGGTCCCAAGTGCAGGACCCTGCACTTGTCCTTGTTGAACCTCATCAGATTTCTTGTGGCCCAATCCTCCAATTTGTCTAAGTCACTCTGGACCCTATCTCTGCCCTCGAGTGTATCTACCACTCCCCCTAGCTTAGTGTCATCCACAGACTTGCTGAGGGTGCAATCCATTCCCTCATTCAGGTCATTAATAAAGATATGGAACAAAACCGGTCCTCGAACCAAACCTTGGGGCACTCCGCTAGAAACCGACCGCCATCCTGACATCGAGCCGTTGATCACTACCCACTGGGCCCAGCCTTCTAGCCAGCTTTCTATCCATCTTACCATCCATTTATCCAATCCACACTCCCTTAACTTGCTGGCAAGAATATTGTGGGAGACCGTATCAAAAGCCTTGCTAAAGTCAAGGTATATCACATCCACTGACTTTCCCATGTCCACGGAGCCAGTTATCTCATCATAGAAGCTAATCAGATTGGTCAGGCACGACTTGCCATTTGTGAATCCACGCTAACTATTCCTAATCACTTTCCTCTCCTCCAAGTGCTTCAAAATGGATTCCTTCAGGAACCCTTCCATGATTTTTCCAGGAACCGAGGTAAGACTGACCGGCCTATGGTTCCCTGGATCGTCCTTCTTGCCTTTTTTGAAGATGGGCACTACATTTGCCTTTTTCCAATCATCCAGGATCTCTCCCGATCTCCAGGACTTTTCAAAGATAATGGCCAAAGGCTCCTCAATGACATTTGCCAACTCCCTCAGTACCCTCGGATGCATTAAGTCCGGACCCATGGATTTGTGTACGTTTAGCTTTTCTAAATAGTTCCTAACCTGTTCTTTACCCACCAAGGGCTGTCCATCTTCATCCCATCTTGCGTCACTTAGCACATTAGTCCGGGAGCTGACCTTGCCCGTGAATACAGAGGCAAAGAAACAATTGGGTACTTCAGCTTTCCCCACATCATCTGTCACTAGGTTACCTCCTTCATCCAGTAGGGGCCCCACACCCTCTCTGATCACCTTCTTCTTGTTAACATGCCTGTAGAAACCTTTCTTGTTATCCTTCACATCCTTTGCCAGTCGCAATTCCAATTGCACTTTTGCCTTCCTGATAACCCCCCAGCATTCTCGAGCTATACATTTAAACCCCTCCCTGGTCATTTGTCCAAGTTTCCACTTTTTGTAAGCTTCCTTTTTGTGCTGAAGTTCACCAAGGATTTCCCCCGTAAGCCAATCCGATCTCCTACCATGTTTGCCTCTCTTGCTACGCATTGGGATGATTTCTTTCTGTGCCTTCAATAAGGCTTCTTTAAAATACTGCCAGCTCTCCTGGGCTCCTTTCCCCTTCATGTTAGCATCCCAGGGGATTCTACCCATCAGGTCTCTTAGGTAGTCGAAGTCTGCTTTTCTGAAGTCCAAGGCGTGTATTTTACTACTCTCTTTTCTTCCTTTGGTCAGGATCCTGAAATCTACCATCTCATGATCACTGCTTCCCAGGTTGTAACCCACCTCTACTTCCCCTATTAGTTCCTCCCTGTTTGTGAGCAGAAGGTCAAGCTGCGCACGGCCCCTGGTTAGATCCTTCAGCACTTGTACCAAGAAGTTATCCCCAGCATTCTCCAAAAACTTCCTGGATTGCCTGTGTACTGCCGTATGGGTTTCCCAACAGATGTCAGGGTAATTAAAGTCCCCCACAAGAACCAGGGCCTGCAATCTGGAAGCTCCTCTCAGTTGTCCGAAGAAAGCATCATCTACCTGATTTGGTGGCCTGTAATAGACACCAACCACAATATCACTGCTGTTGTTTGCACCTCTAAACTTAACCCATAGACTCTCAACAGGTTTTTCTCCCTCTATATACTGGAGTTCTGAGCAATCATAGTGCTCTCTTTCGTATAGGGCAACTCCTCCTCCCTTTCTCCCCTGCCTGTTCTTCCTGAACAGTCTATACCCTTCCATGACAGCGCTCCAGTCATGAGAGTCATCCAACCAAGTCTCTGTTATCCCAATTAAATCATATTTCTTGGACTGGGCCAGGGCCTCCACTTCTTCCTGTTTGTTGCCCAGGCTTCTCGCGTTAGTGTACAAACACCTCAGATAACCAGTTGATCGCCCCATCTTCCCCATTCGAATCAGGGGTCCTCCTTTCTTGCTCGTTCCTCTTTGCATTTCTTCCCGGTATCCGACTTTCCCACTCCCCTCAGGGTTTTGGTCACCGTCCCCCAACGCACCTCGTTTAAAGCCCTCCTCACTAGGTTTGCAAGCCTGCCCGCGAAGATGCTCCTTCCTCTCTTGGTTAGGTGGATCCCATCTCTTCCTAACAATCCTTGTGCCCAGAACAGAGTCCCATGGTCAAAGAAACCAAAGCCCTCTCTGCGACACCACCTGCGCAACCACGCATTTACTTCCTCAATTCGATGATCCCTGCCCAGTCCTTTCCCTTCAACAGGGAGGATGGACGAGAACATCACTTGCGCTCCGAATTCTTCGATCCTTCTTCCTAGCGCTACATAATCCGCAGTAGCCCGCTCAAGGTCATTCTTGGCCGTATCGTTAGTTCCCACGTGGAGAAGCAGGAAGGGGTAGCAATCCGAAGGTTTGATCAGTTTAGTAAGCCTCTCAGTCACATCCTGAATTCAAGCTCCCGGTAAGCAGCACACCTCTCGAGATTCCAGGTACGGACAGCAGATGGATGGCTCAGTCCCTCTTAGGAGGGAGTCCCCGACCACCACCACCTGTCGTCTTCTTTTGGGGGGGGGGGGGGTGGTCGTGGAACACCCATCCTTTGGACTATGCATCCCATGCCTTCCAGTAGATGGTGTTCCCTTGCGGTTTCTTCCTTGTGAGGTCCCTTCCAAAGCATTCACCACTGCAGAGCCTGTGGAGAGGGCCTGAAAGCGATTACTTACCTCTATAGCATTGGGGGATTCCAGGGCTGGCCTTCTTCCCCTTCTAGAAGTTACATGGGGCCAGTTCTCTTCCTGGTCCCGTACTGCCATCTCTGGCTCTTCCACCTGCCGTGCTTGTAGGATTAACCGCTGCCTTCTATCGAGGAAGTCTTCATCCTCTCTAATCGAGCGTAGGGTCGACACTTGGGCCTCCAGTCCTCTAATTTTTTCTTCCAAAATGGCGACCAGCTTGTGCTTCATTCAAATGAAATCCGTTCTTTCTTCCGGGAGGAAGACAAACATGGCACACGCTGTGCAGGTAACAACAGCAGACCTATCACCATCTATCCCTGCTGTCTTGGAGAAAGGATTTAAAAGAAAGGCAAGAGAACCTCGCACCCTTCCCGCTCCCTTGATGCAGAATCCCTTTATATGACTGCATTTTTCAATGTATTTCTCTTTCCGGGTAGCAATTCTCTATTGGTTTTCTCTCTCTTTTAACTGAGGCAGCTATTATTTGATGTTAGGGGAAACACATGAATACAGCTACTTTAACATGCCATTTTACTAAGCATGACAGTGATATGTGCATTTATCAGGGCTGTTACCCTTATCAGTTTAAACTATTTAGATTGATCTTGATAAGATCAAAAAACTTAAAGAGGAGTGGTCCTACAGCACTTAGAGACTAACAAAAATGTAGAGAGTATCATGAGCTTTTGTGGGCGCAACCCACTTCTTCAGATGACAAATATGGAGCAAGAGGCACAGAGGGTCAAATATCAAGCTGAAAAAGAGGGGAGGGAAGAAGGAAAAAAAACCCTAAACTAATTAGCTAAATGAGCACAAAAACTGACAGGTTTTTTCTTCTCCTCCCTCCCCTCTTTTTTGTTGTGCCCACGAAAGCTCATGATACTATCTACATTTTTTGTTAGTCTCTCAGGTGCTGCAGGACCACTCGTTTTGAAGCTTTTTTTTTTTTTTTTTTTTTTTTTTAAGTTTTGGATTAACATGGTTACCCATCAGACTTGATTAAGATCAGGTCTCAAGAATTCTTTGCCCAATCCATAGTTAAAAAGATCAGCTAATATTCAAGTAACACCTGACGGGATGGTTGTATTAATTTTAATAGACCACATGGGCCCAAGACAAGGTATTAACATGACCCTGAACGGGACCATCATTAAATTGTCAAACAAAGTTCATGGTTTGGTATACAGAGGCCGCAGCCTGCATAGTGCCAAGGGAAAACTCCAGTACAAACCCTTGTGAACTGTTTATTAATGGAACAGGCTTTGTCGACACTATGCAGGTTGTAGTGACAGCCATGTTAACGCACCTGTGCCACTAAGTCTGGTGGCATGAACGCCGTTTGTTGGTACACCCCTTATGAGCAGGGTTGGGGTTGGCTGGAGAGTGCTCCTGCCAACCAGCTGTTCACACTGCCACTTGCTGCGGCAAACCTTTTGTGCTGGCGGGGAGGTGAGGGGGGCTTAAGTGCCTGAGTTTTCTCATTCAGTTGGCAGTGTAGACAAAGCCACAGAATGAGCAAAAGCAGTTAACGCATTTGCAATTTACACTATTAAGTCAGGCTTTCATTTTACAACAGTCTTTCATCCTTTTCCCCAGAGCTGTGGATCGGCTTGGGCAGGAAAACTCTCCTTGTTGGACAGCCCCTCCTGTGGCAATAGCTGTCCTTTCCAGGGAAAGGAGACTAAGTTAGCAGTGATGGTCTAAAGCTGTTATAGCTGCTGCTGTTCAAGTCCAATCCTATTTCCTAGAAGATAAAACAAGACAAGTGGACCCTGCAGGCAAGAGAAGAGACTGGCAAAGTTATAAAGGCAACTTCTGATCCTTGGGTTCACTCATCTGCAGCCTCTCTGCTGGAGAGGCCGGGCCTGGCACACTCATTAATCATTCCAAAATCTATCACAAGTGTCCCAGCGTCAGGCTGTTCGGGAGATTTCATTTTGTTCGGGAGATTTCATTTTCTTCAGTCTCAGACACTCAGCCTTGCTGCAAAACCATCAAACAGCTAAATCAGAATTTTATCAGACAGGAAAAGGAGCAGGTCAGGAAAGGTAAGAAACAAGGTGGGGACGGGAAAGGGCACATGGAGGGAGATGTCCCAATGGGCGTTTGGGATTTAGTCACGGACAGTGGAGATGGCGATGTCGTCTGGGTTCTTCCCTCCACCTCTCAGGCCGAGAGAAAGGAAGGCCCAACAGTGTTCCAGGAGGGTCCAGAAGACAACTAGGTAGTAGCCATGACAGTAAAGCTCTCACTTCTCCTGGTCATCTGTCTTTCAGTAAAAGGAGCTGTTGGCAGCAAACTTATGTTTTCTGTCAGAAATCTGTGTGCGCACATTAGGGATGTTGAGTAGTAGTTAATAAGCTAATCGAGTAGTCGATGGAATTTCGATCGACTACTCAATTAGTCAATAAGAGGGTTAGCTCCCAGGGGGCGGCTCGAGTCAGCTCTGGGAGCCCAGTGGCTCTGCTTTCTAAATGCAGTAAGAGCCTCCAGGATCTTACTACATTTAAAAGGCAGAGCCACAGTGGGGGACCCAGCACGAGCCAAGATGGAGCAGTCTCCAGACTGCTGCAGGCTCTTACAAAGTTTAAAAAGCAGAGCTGAAGCAGTCTGGGACGAGCTGGGACTGCTCAGTCCTGGTGCAGTGGGTCCCCTGCTGCGCCTCTGCCTCCCCTAACCCCCCTTCCACGTGGAGATCGTGCTGAAGGGGAATCGGCTTTTGAGCCAGCTCCCCCCAGGACTGGCTCCTGCTCCCCCCCCCCCCCCTTGCTGCCTCTGGTACAGAGGAAGCGGGGAGGGAGGGGGGGCAAGTAGTTGAGTAGTGACTCAACTACTTGCTTACATCCCTAGTTCACATCCCCCGTTTTTTTCTTTTTAAAAATCCCAAAAGGGGAGTGAGGGGAGTGGATGGCTGGAATAGTCCATGTTCTTGTTATTTTGATTGCCAGCTAGGCCTAATTCTGACATGCCCATTTCAGTCCATTGATTTCCAGTTCCACACTTCTTTTGTTTACCAGACTTGATCTCAGCCTAGCCCTTAAGTGAGATCGAATCGATCTTTTTGTTTGGACTAAGCCAGTCTTACTTTTGCACTTCTTCCTTTCAACACTTTTTACAGGTTATTTTGACATTTCATGAACTTTTACGCGCTTTTGTTAAACAGCAGAGTGCTTGACAATGCAGTAAAGGAAGACATGATATGTGCTCGGAGGAGTATTTTGAAACTATATTGCTGAAATGTTGGGAATTTAGACAGGCAGCAAGGGGAAAGAGGGCACACTGCTGCCAAGGGAAGGCTAATGGGTGAGGCGCAGGAAAAGGGAGCCCATTAGCCAAATGCAGCTAAGGGAGGATGAGCAAAACCAAGAGAAGGCGGGAAAAGCACAGCCGTGGGCACTTGAACAGGAACCTAACTTACTGCTGCCAAACCCTAAGGCGAGCAGCTGGGCCAAGGAGCGGGAAAGGCCTCTAGCAATGAATGGGTTGGGGGAGGAAGTGTCACATGTGGTAGCAGCAAAGAGCAAGAGGAGTGGACTGGAGGAAGCCTCCATGCCTCTTCCCTATTGCCCCACACCAAAGGCTAAACAGATACCATCAAAGAAACCAAGATGGACACTGTGCAGCACAACCCAGACTCTCCCTTCAGAGCACTTCCCTCAGCAGCTCACACCGCTGCAAAAGGGCACTTGAAGGGAGAGATGTAAGCTCTAGAATGCTACAGGCCCTTTAACTTACCAGGTGAGAAGGTGTTACCACAGGCCAACTAGGATAATCTGAATCCAACTAAGGGTTGCCTGAGACCTTTATAACCCTCCCCTGTTGAGATAAGGTTGAGGGGAGAGAGAGACCATCTGTTACCAGGCTAGTAGCAGTAGGGAAGTCGCTTCTCCAAAAGGAGAGTCTGTGCTCCTTCTCATAGGGAAAGCAGACAAGCCCAAGTGCCTGCTAGAGGAAGGAGCATTCATTAGGCTTACCGTGAGGTCTACCCTGAAGACACAAGCAAGGGAACATTGAAGGGGGAAGACAAACACTGCCTGAGTGGGGTTGATTACCACAGGCCCACCATTGCAAGAAGGGAGAAACACTACGGCAGGCAAGAGAAACATGCCAGCACCTTGCCACACCGTACAAATATATTTTATGTGACTATATCAAGCAGTTAAAGGTCCTTACGAGAAATAATCCAAGAAATTATGTTAATAAATCAATAATGGCAAATTACTGAATAACTGACTGGGAATTTAGTCACAAGTTCCAGGTCACCTTAGTAACAGACACACGTAGCGCTCAAGATCCTTGTAATCTGGTTTAAAACTAAAACCTGCTATCATAAGCACAGACAATGATGATCCTCTACACTCACAGAATTAGGGAGTGAACTGGTCTCACTACATCAATTATAAAGTTTCTTACTCTGCTGAACATAAGCAGCCTCAACACTGAACAGATGTCTAGCCTTGTTAAATAATCACTAACTGAAGTGATAACACAGAGGTGTGAATTTCCTTCATTTTTCTTAAGCGGTAGGGGGGCAGGAAGGAGCTGGTGCATATGGGTACCCAACCACCATGTAGCCAGTTAGTCCCCATTTTCAAGTTGTTCATTTGATTTTTCCCTCCTAAGTGTAATACTTTGTGCTCATCATAACTGAAATGTTTACCTCCCCCCCTCATCCCCCTTCTGTTCTGAAATTTGATTTGTCCTTTTCATGTGTGTTCATTTTTTCGATTGTATCCTTTGGTATATATGGTCATGCCAATTTTCTTCCACAATTTGATCTGAGGAAGTGGGTCTGGCCCACGAAAGCTCATCACCTAATAAACCATCTTGTTAGTCTTTAAAGTGCTACATAGTCCTGTTTTTTGTTTCAGCTACACCAGACTAACACGGCTGCATCTCTATGGCTGGTTTGGAAGTATAGATTATTGACTGTTTAATATACTCTCTCATCCTCTCTCACTACTGTAGCCTGCCAAGATGTAGCTTTCCTATCCTATCCCTTTCTCTATATTTTTCATAGTAATGCCAGTAACACAAGGCCTGTAGGACTTGACTTACCCTGTACGAGTTATCACACTACACTATTGCTAAAGCTAAGTAAGGGTTAAATCATTTTCTAAAAGAATTAATTTTTTTTTATATCTTGTAAGAATTATGAAAGACCCCTGTGGTGAAATCTTCAGTTGGGCCTTCGGTACACAGATGGGCTATGACTCAGTATCTCGTGGTACTAAATAAGTCCAAAAACTGCAAAGCTTAACTAACTGAAGAGAGCAGGTTTCCTGGTAACTAACCAGAAGATTTCCCGCTTTTTTAAGTTTGGGAACCATTCCAAGGAGGAATCAAGTGATTTCACGCATACATATTCAAAGATGCCCCAATATCGCCGTCCAATCACGTATGCTGATTGGCTGAGCCTTGGTAGGGGGAGGGACTATCAGGAAGTCCAGGGCTTTATAAAGGAGTGAGTCAGCGACCAGGGAGCTTCCGAACAGGTGATTGCAAACAAGGAGTTTAGAGAGGGAGTTCTCCAGGTAACGGAGAAGTGACTACAGGACTGTTGAGGGAAGTGGCTGTCTGTAGTGTGTGTTGTGTTTGGGGCTTTCTTGCTGTGTGCTGAGTTTGTGTTTGTGAGTGTGGTGTGGTCTTTTCCCCCCTCTTTTCCGCCCCCGCCGGAGCGTGTGCTGTGACTGGCAGCTGGAAACTGTTGGCTTCTCATTAAAGTTTGGAATCTAGAAGCCTCTGCTGAAGGGGGCGAGATACTCTTGCCTTTCCTTTAAACCCTTTTTTAGAACAGCAGGTCTGGATGGTGATAGCTCTGCTGTTGTTACCTGCACAGAATGTTTGTCTTCCTCCTGGAAGAAAGAAAGGATTTCATCTGCACTAAGTGCAAGCTGGTCGCCATTTTGGAGGAAAACATTAGAGGACTTGAGGCCCAAGTGTCGACCCTGCACTCAGAGAGGATGAAGGACTTCCTCGATAGAAGGCAGCATTTAATCCTGCAAGCACAGCAGGCAGTACAGGACGAGGAAGAGCACTGGCAGCATGTAACTTCTAGAAGAAAAAAAGGCCAGCACAGGAATCCCCCATTCCTACAGAGGTACGTAATCACTTCCAGGCTCTCTCCACAGGCTCTGCGATAGTGAATGTTTTGGAAGGGACTTCACGAGGAAGAAATCGGATGGGAACCACTTCTACTGGAAGGCATGGGTGCACAGTCCTAGGGATGAGGGTTCCATGACCACCACCCCCAAAAGAAGAAGGCGGGTGGTGGTGGTCAGGGACTCCCTCCTAAAAGGGACTGAGCCATCCATCTGCTGTCTGGACCTGGAACCTCGAGAGGTGTGCTGCTTACCGGGAGCTTGAATTCAGGATGTGACAGAGGCTTACTAAACTGATCAAACCTTTGGATCGCTACCCCTTCCTGCTTCTCCGTGTGGAAACTAACGATACGGCCAAGAATGACCTTGAGCGGGTTACTGAAGATTATGTAAACTTGGGAAGAAGGATCAAAGAATTTGGAGCGCAAGTGGTGTTCTCATCCATCCTCCCTGTTGAAAGGAAAGGACTGGGTAGGGATCGTCGAATTGAGGAAGTAAATGCTTGGTTACGTAGGTGGTGTCGGAGAGAGGGCTTTGGTTTCTTCGACCATGGGACTCTGTTCCGGGCACAAAGATTGTTAGGAAGAGATGGGATCCACCTAACCAAGAGAGGAAGGAGCATCTTCACGGGCAGGCTTGCAAACCTAGTGAGGAGGGCTTTAAAAACTAGGTTCGTTGGGGGACGGTGACCAAAACCCTGAGGGGAGTGAAGTAGTCAGATACCAGGAAGAAATGCAAAGAGGAACGAGCAACAAAGGAGGACCCATCATTCGAATGGAGAGGGTAGGACAATGAACTGGTTATCTAAGGTGTTTGTACACCAATGCAAGAAGCCTGGGTAACAAACAGGAAGAAGTGGAGACCCTGGCCCAGTCCAAGAACTACGATTTGATTGGGATAACAGAGACTTGATGGGATGACTCGCATGACTGGAGCGCTGTCATGGAAGGGTATAGACTGTTCAGGAAGAACAGGCGGGGGAGAAAAGGAGGAGGAGTTCCACTGTATGTAAGAGAGCACTATGATTGCTCAGAACTCCAGTATATAAAGGGAGAAAAGCCTGTTGAGAGTCTATGGGTTAAGTTTAGAGGCGGAAGCAACAGGGGTGATGTTGTGGTTCGTGTCTGCTATACACCACCAGATTAGGTGGATGAGGCAGATGAGGCTTTCTTCGGACAACTGAGAGAAGTTTCCAGATCGCAGGCACTGGTTCTCATGGGGGACTTTAATCACCCTGACATCTGTTGGGAGACCAATACGGCAGTACACAGGCAATCCAGCAAGTTTTTGGAGAATGTTGGGGATAACTTCTTGGTACAAGTGCTGAAGGATCCAACCAGGGGCCATGTGCAGCTTGATCTGCTGCTCACAAACAGGGAGGAACTAATAGGGGAAGTAGAGGTGGGAGACAACCTGGGAAGCAGTGATCATGAGATGGTAGATTTCAGGACCCTGACCAAAGGAAGAAAAGAGAGTAGTAAAATACACACCTTGGACTTCAGAAAAGCAGACTTCGACTACCTCAGAGACCTGATGGGCAGAATCCCCTGGGATGCTAACATGAAGGGGAAAGGAGCCCAGGAGAGCTGGCAGTATTTTAAAGAAGCCTTATTGAAGGCACAGAAAGAAACCATTCCAATGCATAGCAAGAGAAGCAAATATGGTAGGAGACCGAATTGGCTTACGGGGGAAATCCTTGGTGCACTTCAGCACAAAAACGGAGCTTACAAAAAGTGGAAACTTGGGACAGATGACTAGGGAGGGGTATAAATGTATAGCTCAAGAATGCAGCGGAATTAACAGGAAGGCGAAAGCGCAATTGGAATTGCAACTGGCTAAGGATGTGAAGGATAACAAGAAAGGTTTCTACAGGCATGTTAGCAAGAAGAAGGTGATCAGAGAGGGTGTGCGGCCCCTACTGGATGAGGGCGATAACCTAGTGACAGATGATGTGGGGAAAGCTGAAGGACTTAATGCTTTCTTTGCCTCTGTCTTCATGGATAAGGTCAGCTCCCAGACTAATGCGCTGAAGTGACACAATATGGGACGAAGGTAGACAGCCCTTGGTGGGGAAAGAACAGGTTAGGAACTATTTAAAAAAGCTAAAGGTACATAAATCCATGGGTCCGGACTCAATACATCCGAGGGTACTGAGGGAGTTGGCAAATGTCCTTGAGGAACCTTTGGCTATTATCTTTGAAAAGTCCTGGAGATCGGGAGAGATCCCGGATGACTGGAAAAAGGCAAATGTAGTGCCCATCTTTAAGAAAGAGAACAAGGACGATCCAGGGATCTCTAGGCTGGTCAGTTTTACCTCAGTCCCCAGAAAAATCATGGAGGGGATCCTCAAGGAAACCATTTTGAAGCACTTGGAAGAGGGAAAGGTGATCAGGAATAGTCAGCATGGATTCATGAAGGGCAGGTCATGCCTGACCAATCTGATTAGCTTCTATGATGAGGTAACTGGCCCTGTGGATATGGGGAAATCAATGGATGTGATATACCTTGACTTTATCAAGGCTTTTGATATGGTCTCCCACAATATTCTTGCCAGCAAGTTAAGGGAATGTGGATTGGATAAGTGGACGGTAAAATGGATATAAAGCTGGATAGAAGGTTGGGCCCAGCGGGTAGTGATCAACAGCTCCATGTCAGGATGGCAGTCGGTTTCTAGCGGAGCGCCCCAAGGTTTGGTTCTGGGACCGGTTTTGTTCCATATCTTTATTAATGACCTGGATGAGGGGATAGATTGCATCCTCAGCAAGTTTGCGGATGACACTAAGCTAGGGGGAGAGGAAGATATGCTGGAGGGCTGGGACAGAGTACAGAGTGACTTAGACAAATTGGGCCACAAGAAATCTGATGAGGTTCAACAAGGACAAGTGTGGACTCCTGCACTTGGGACAGAAGAATCCCAAGCATTGTTACAGGCTAGGGACTGAATGGCTAAGTAGCAGTTCTGCAGAAAAGGACCTGGGGATTATAGTGGATGAGTAACTGGATACGAGTCAACAGTGTGCCCTTGTAGCCAAGAAGGCTAATGGCATATTAGGTTGCATTAAGAGGAGCATTGCCAGCAGATCCAGAGATGTCATTATTCCCCTTTATTCGGCTCTGGTGAGGCAACATCTGGAGTATTGTGTCCAGATCTGGGCTCCTCACTACAAAAGGGATGTGGACGCATTAGAGAGGGTCCAGCAGAGGGCGACCAAAATGATTAGGGGGCTGGAGCATACGACCTACGAGGAGAGGCTGAGGGAGTTGGGTCTATTTAGTCTGCAGAAGCGAAGAGTGAAGGGGGATTTGAGAGCAGTCTTCAACTTCCTGAAGGGAAGTTCCAAAGAGGATGGAGAGAGGCTGTTCTCAGTAGTGATGGATGGCAGAACAAGGAACAATGGTCTCAAGTTGCAGTGGGAGAGGTCCAGGTTGGATATTAGGAAAAACTATTTCACTCGGAGGGTGGTGAAGCACTGGAATGGGTTACCTAGGGAAGTAGTGGAGTCTCCATCCCTGGAGGTGTTTAAGTCTCAGTTTGACAAAGCCCTGGCTGGGTTGATTTAATTGGGATTGGTCCTGCCTTGGGCAGGGGGTGGACTTGATGACCTCCTGAGGTCTCTTCCAGTTCTATGATTCTATGTGTACCCACAAAATCTCGGGGAGCAGAAGTCCAACTTCGATTAGTTAGGGGTTGGACATTATGAATCAAAGAGAGGGATAAAATCTATGGAATTAAGGAAGCTCATCTCTTGCTCCAGGGCGCTCTCTTGCTCCAGGGCGCTCTCTTATGCTCTCTCGAGACCGGAGGTCAAGCTCTAGTCTCTCTCAATATATCTCTGCCTTGCTTCATTTATTCTGTCTCAGTCTTGCTTCTAAGTTTCCCATACTGCACCTTGCACCAATGTCCCCCAGGTGGAAGGAGGCTGGTCCTTCCACACACAGCCTTTGGGAAGAGGCTTATGTGAGTATGGTATTATCTTAGGTAACTAGATCTGTATATTTAGATAAGTACAACTTGTATAACAAAGTTGGTTAATGTTATTCTCAGAGGAGATTCAATTTATATACTCAGTGTTGTATGCCTTGTTCTGTTTGCCATTTTAATACCTGTCATAATAAAGCTGTTTTAATTCGGTATTATCCTCAGTGTGAGTGTGGCTGCTGTTCTGGGCCCCCAGAAATAAAAGGCTATAGTTCTGTCAATCTGTAACCTGGGGCACGGAGGACAAACCTAATATTTCCTAGTCAGATTGGCGAGCCTTTCCTACAAATTTCACCAATAAGTCCTCCCCGGGGCACACTACATAGAATACATTCATTAGACTGACAGATGAGGATATTTGTAATGCTATAAAATTATCTCAAAATGCATGACTTGGGTTATGCACAGTTTTTTCGAAGGTGTCAGAAATCCTTGCTGAAACAAGAGCACTCTTTCCCCTTACCCTAATTTCACATTTTAAGAAATAACAACATAGGAAATAGCACCTCAGAAAAAACACCAATGCCCATTGAAAACATGCTAGCTATACTGTATCTGGAAAAACACCCCTCAGTTCTTCAGTGTGATCATTTTTGGAGAGTAATGCGCCCCCCCCCCCCCACACACACACACCAGTTCCCTAGCTTCTTGGTGAATGATTTAACTGTGGCCTAGAAAGAGCAGACACATGCTTGGGACAGTGGCACTTCCTGAGTTTCTGGAAAACACAGGGGTGATAACCTGGGTGCAGTGAAGTCAATAGGAGTTTTGCCACTGTTTCTGAGGGAACCAGTGTTTTGTCCCTTTTTCCAGGAACAGAGGAATTGCAGGACTGGGCCAGAGCTCTCTTTGCAACAGTGGCCTATACCATAATGGACAATTGCCAGATAACCTGCCTGCCATGGAAGTTTATTCCTAACTTCTTCAGATAGTCTTATGCTCTGAATGCATAAGACTATATGAAGTCTTATAAAGTCTTTATAAGGGACTTTCTTGCCCTTATAAAAGTTTAATCTTATCTAATGTTGATATATATTTAATCCTTATTAAGCTTTTGGCCTCATTAATATATTGTGGAAATAAACAACAAGGACTAATTATGCATTGTGTAAAAAGTAGTTCCTTCAGCAGCTATTCCATGACTGCATTCATACAAAAACAAACAATGAAAATTAATCAGAAAGGTTACATAGTAATCCCCAATTTCCTCTATAAAATTCATTAGTTTATGTACCTCTGTTATATCCCTTCTTGTTCATCCCTTCTCAGTTTCTCTTCATATGTAATCTTTGCGTCTATATAATCACTTTCCTTGAATGACTCTGGACTACTCTTATTCTGCCACATTTTTCAGGCAGATGGCTAGAACTGAAAGCAGTACTCAAGATGAGACTGTACATTAATTTACAGTTACATTTGGTTACATTTACATTTTTACCTGGTTACAATTACATTATATCTAGATGGTGGTTGGCCCTGCCCTGAGGGCAGGGGACTGGACTTGATGACCTCTCAAGGTCCCTTCCAGTTCTAGGATTCCATGATTCTATGGTTCTGATCCCATTTTTATTTGGCCTAACATTTTATTTTCTTTAAATAAGGAAAGAAATGATTTCATGGATCAGACCTTCCAGAGGAATGCCAAGTTTTGCTTCTGAACTGGAAGCACTAGTAGACAGGAACTGAGTATATGGTTTAGATCAGTGTTTCTCAACCAGTGGTACGAGTATCCTTAGGGGTACTTGAGAGAAGTCTGGGGGGGGGGGGAGGGGGGGAAGTACGTCAACACAACTGAAATTAAGAGAAAGCTGAATTTTTGTTTTAATTTTTACAGCACGTTGTTATTTTTGTACTTTTTACACTCAACAATTTCATCACACCTCCCCTCCCCCCCCACGATTAAGTTCCTTAAACAAATATGTTGCACTGGTAGAAAAAAATTGTGTGGGTCTGAAAACTGTAGGTACTGGGGGTACTTTTTTTTAAAAGGGGTACTTTATAAAAAAAAGTTGAGAAACACTGGTTTAGATGACTAAGAATGCTGTATAGCAGTAAACTAAAACAGCACTCAACAGTATTTGGGTTTGAGTGACAGAAGTGGGCGCACTTTTGCTAATTAACCCAAATGCGTTACAGACATGTAATCAAAAGAGACATAAATGTTCTGTTGATCAGAACAATCATGTTTCCTTTCATAAGGTATTCTGGCAGTTGCTGGTTTGTTTCCCGATATCAAACACTGATTAAAAAATGATCAACTTACTTATTGGTTTCTTTGGGAAAGAGGGGAAATTGTAAGAATAAATGTGACAAAACTGAAGGTATACGATTGCCCAGATCTTTATTACATGAAACAGTATAAAAAGGTGTTAAATACATACATGGTATGCTAAAAAAGTTCCTGTCAGGGTAGTCAAACACTGGAATAAATTGCCCAGGGAGGTTGTGGAATCCCCATCTCTGAAGATATTTAAGAGTAGGTTAGATAAATGTCTATCAGGGATGGTCTAGACAGTATTTGGCCTGCCATGAGGGTGGGGGACTGGACTGGATGACCGCTCGAGGTCCTTCCAGTCCTAGTATTCTATGATTCTAAATGTAATTTAAAATTAAATTAGAACCATTAAGTCAAAGCTGAACTGGCTCAAAATGGCTAAAAACGCAGGAACTATTATTTCAATGCTAATGTGTTTTAGGGGAAAAAAAAAAGACAGCTTTTCTTAAACACAGACCATGTAATTCAAAATTGACAGGACACATGAAACAAATACCAGAACTACTGTCTTTGTTCCTAAGGTGCAATTAACCTCACAGCACAGGGAGTCATTTCAAACTAGCAATCACTTTATCTTTCTGTCATCAGCCCATAATCATACTATCTAACAGCTAACTTTCGAGGGGATATTGAAATGTTAATCTTAACAAATTATCCCAACTCAAAACAGCAAATTTTATTGAAAAAAATTTTTTCACAGCAAGAAAACTTTTCAAATCTTCCCTTCCACCTTAGAGCCATAACTAAGAATCAGAATTTGACCTCTCAGCATATATCCTACTTTATATTTAAATATTATCTTTTTTAAAGTCCTATATTTTGATATTGAAGTCTGAAGCAAATATGGTCATTATATTTCTGTTCTGGTGAAGAAATAATCAAGAGCCTCAAAACTAAGTTAAAAACAAAAGAAAAACTTGTTTCATTATGTTAATGAAGATTTTCATTCCAAATTTTCCAACTGGAAAATAAAATCAAAATCAACTCTCTCTCTCTGCTGAAGGGATTGACAAAAAAGATTTTCAGATAGCAATTTTTTTCAGAGAATTACTTTCTATCAGAGCTCCATCTAAAGATGCTGACAGCAAGAACTAAAATATATTTGAAATTTTTATGAAATACTTGGGAATGCTGCTGTCCATAGGATCCTTTAGATTTGGATTAACAATGTGTCCCAACCAATGTATGGCATGATGACTGTATTTTTACAATCGACTAGGGGTTTTGAGTTTTTATATTTCATTAAAGGGTTGCAGAACACATTCAAAATTTTATTCTTCACTCTGGCTGGGGAATACAGGGGGTAGATGAACTTGGACCTGCTCCAGCTATGGGCTATGCATCCCTCCACTGGCTGCGCCTGCTGGAGTGGCCATGAAGAAGCGTTTTGTACCTGGCCCCAAGCTGCTGCAGTAAAAGGGCTGGGGTAGTCATCTGTCCTTGGGGCAGCCTGCAGACTGAACTCCTCATCCCTAGTTCTACCCCAGATCAATGGATTTAATTTTTTTTAAATGAAGCATGTACATTTTCATGGTATTTTCCAAAAAGCAAAAACTGAGATAAGGACCCAAACAATGCCAGGTAAATCTTCAAGTCAAAAATAAATGCCAAGTGAGCACTGTACACTTTGTATTCTGTGTTGTCATTGAAATAAATATATTTGAAATTGTGGAAAAAATGCAAAAATATTTAAATAAATTATATTCTCTTATTGTTCAATACAGTGATTAATCATGTCTCTGTGATTTTTTTTTAAATTGCTTGATAGCCCAACTAAAATTACCTCAAACAAAATATTCTGCTCAGAAAGGGAGATTGTTATTTACAGGTAAATTAGGTATCTGCTACCATACACTAGACCAGCGTTTCCCAAAGTGTGGTCTGCGGCCCAGTACCGGTCCTTAGAAAAATTATTGTGCATGATGCTATTAATTTGTGAGACGGGATAGCAGCACCCTGCACTGCCGAGCGCAGTGGCGCAGCCCTCTTGGGAGAGGGCCCACCGCCGCAGCGTCTCTGCCGGGCATGCTCCCAGGCAGCAGGGCTAGATCCGGCAGGCGCTAGGGCCCAGGGAGAAGGCCGGGAGCCGTGCGCATGGATGCAAAATGCCCGGCGCCAGACCCAGCCGGGGGAGCCAGTGCCGGCTGTTAAAGTGGCTGGGATTGGGACCGGGGAGGGGGAGGGGGACGGAACAACCCGCCACACAGGTAGGGCCAGCGACACAATTTATTTGCACATTCATCATTTGCTTAATGAATATGCAAATAAATGTTACCAGTCCTCCAAAAGCTTGTGAATGTGTTTACTGGTCCCCAGTATCAAAAAGATTGGGAACCACTGCACTAGACAATCTGCATCAGAGTTTTCTCCTGCAGCAGTCACTCTCATAGGAAACAGAACCAAATGCTATGATGAGAGGTGTTTCCTCTTACAAGGCTTTTCAGATTGGAATATTCCATAGCATTAAACAAACAAAAACACACACATGCACATTTTCTAGAGCTGAAGCTGAACTATTATTGAAACAAGATTAATTACTGGTAAAGTAGAAAACTGGCATGGGAGTATCACAGATTTGCCTGTGGAATTAATTAACAGATATCTGGGGGAAATGTCCTCCTCTCCATTCCCGTCCATCCTTTAACTGACACCAACAGGCTTTGAACAGCAGTGCCCACGACTCTCACTCAGTCATAGGCAAGAATATGCCTATATGAGAATATGGTGGCATCAACAAACAAGTGATCCTCAAAATGGAGTGAGTCAGAATATTAAAATTGAATTATGAAAGCCTTTAAACGACTTTTAAAATGTGGACAGAGGCTCTCTCACCGGGCAGATTGGAATCTACGTGCAAGGTCAGTAAATAAACCATTTGAAATTACCTTTTCCACAACAGACACAGATGCTGGGGCTTGGGGAACTGATACAAACACGTTGTGGAGCTACTGACCAAGCCATATAATATGCTGTAAGTAAGAGGTGCTAGGGATAATAATGAGCTTTAGAAATTCACACGAAAAATGGTCTGGAAATCTTGGGGGGGAGGGGGGGGAAGCAGGTTCTGGAACAATGAGAGAGACAAATCTCAGACGCAGAAAGGAAAGGGACTCAGAGGACTCTATCCAAAGAAGAGACATTCATTTCAAGGAATGTGATTTCTTTTCTTTCTATTTTAACTAAGCTATAAATGAGCCTATCCAGCTGAGCTTTGCTAAATTTTCAGATTATGTGTCATGCAAAACTTATTTTAAACTCTCTCCATTTTTAATAAACTTAATTTCTAACCATTTTTTAATTCATGGACTGTTACTTGGGTAATTTTCCACAACCCCCCCGCCCCCCCAAAAGAGGATGATACCACACCAAAGCGGAGAAAAGCGGAGCAGAGAACAGATGAACGTTTAACATTCCAGTTATCTGGCTTGACCAAAAGGGCTGAGACAAAGATGTTCTTTCCTAAAAGATGTGCCACAAGAAGCCACAGATAGGCCACAGATAGGCCAGTAAAAGAGAGAAGTGTAACAATGAAGGAGGAAATAAAGTGATGGGGTTATGGTGACAATACATCTTAAAAGTAATGGCTCCCAGAACTCTGCGGGCCACATGTTGAGCCCTGCATAAACCCAAACCAAACCGTGGGCTGCTACTCAACACACGGGCCACATGCAGCCCGTGGCCTGTTTGTTAGTGGCCCACAGTGCGGTTTGGGTTTACGCGGGGCTCAACACGCAGCCCGCAGGTGGGATCCTTAAACATGGCCTCCATTGGCAATATACTCCACAATGGTGAGGCATCTCCCAGGTGGGGTGAGCACTTAAAGACACAAGCGGACGGGTTGGCTGGAATAGACGGGTACAGGGTGTTGGTGTTTCTAGCTCCCAGGGAGGAGGTGCTGAGAGCGCCAGGGCACTGTGGGAAGTGCTTTGTATCATGCCCGTCCATGTGAAAAGCTATTTGCATATATATTTGCATATATATGCAACCACACTTAAGTTGTAGCCTTCAGCATGTGCTGTGAGTATCACTGTGGCCCCCAGGGCTTCCAAAGTTGAGTAGTCCTGGTCTAAATTGCCTCAGTTTCTACCGATAACTGGCAAATTGTATAATCTGCATTCCTAAAACTGCTCAACCTTCCCAATTTTCCAATACTAAAAAGTAATATATCAAGAACAGGATGTATTTTTACCTAAGATAATATTTGGTTAAGGCATGAATAAAAACTAGATACTTTATTTATGAAAGTGGAATCAGTGATTTTTATTTTATTTTTTTTTGCAACATGTGCCACTTAATTTAATGTGTTAAACGATCAAAGTAAGTACACTTCATCTGTGTGTCTAAAAGCCTAAAGGCTGGTCTATGCTGCGAACACATACAGGCACATTATGCCTCTTAGGAGCGTGAAATATCCAGAATCCTGAGAGATGTTAACTATGCCATTCGTGTACACAGTGCTAGGTTGATAGAAGAATTATTGGGTAGGTAAGTTACCTATGCCAACCGGAGATCCCCTCCCTATGCCCCATAGCGCCTTTAGTACAGTTATATCCTCAGACTCATTTCACAATTTAAAAGCAAAATTGAATAGTTCTCTATTCAAGAAAATCAGAATGAGCAAAAAGTTCTTTGCAGTATTATACAAAGCTCACTGAATAAAGAAAAAGAATAGAAGACTGAAATTTTACCACAAGGGTAGAACAATGTAAAAGGCCTATTGAAAT
This sequence comes from Pelochelys cantorii, assembly GCA_032595735.1. NCBI lineage: Eukaryota > Metazoa > Chordata > Testudines > Trionychidae > Pelochelys > Pelochelys cantorii. The sequence continues at coordinate 1,552,379 of CM064338.1, forward strand.
CTAGCTGAAACATTCTTTATATAAAATAAACTGGCTAGCTCTGATACTCAGACATAAAGGCCAGGAACCCTTTTTTCTGCCACGTATTTGCAAGTCAATATGAAAAACAAAAGTATTTTATTTCTGATTTAAGCTTCCTGTGCCTTGAACCTAGAGGGGGAGAAGAGCTAATGTAGTTTTTTTTTTAATTCTCTTGAGATCATGAGTTTCAGGTTTCCTGACATCACCACACTCATGCGCCAGTATTCCATGGTGGGGTGGGGGAGGAAAGGGAAAAGGTCATATTGCAGAGCTGGACCCTCGTCTCTGCCTGTCACTTCCTGCAAACTGATATTACCCAGAAAGTGAACCCTTTCTGATTTCTGAAAACCAGGAATGCCAACATCTGGAGTGAGTGACCTGATACATTGCAAACTAGCAGACATGCCAGATTTATGAAATTCAACCTTCAGCTTTCTAACATCTGAGCTCACTCACCAGTGTATGTTTTCATTAATAGTCAGAAGTGTAAGAATTATTCACAGCAAATTTCCCATTTGATTTCACTTCAAAACCAACACACACCTGCTTACCAGAACAGCCTATCAGTCTTTAAAAAAATGTATGTTATTCTTCAAAAATTGGTTTCACAAATACAATACCTGATGCTTTTGCTCACTTCACTAAGACAAGACATTTTGCAACTCAGTCCTAAGGTACAGAAGCATGATTTGACCAGTGATTTAATACAGCCTGGATAGAAGCAAAGAAACTCACTAGAAACTGGGATTAGTCCCGGTCTACGGAGTGAGACAAATCAAGTTCCAAGCAGAAAATGTGTGGCATGGTTTTGGTTGTATCACTTTTTGGGAAGAAGAGGAAGAGGAGTATACAATTAATTTGAGCCTTTATTATTGTGGTTTTAAATTTTCCATGCAATTTGCACATTTCAAACTTCTGAGTATTCCCTTTAACTTCCTCTTACCTAGCTTCCTCATTTTTGCATCGTTCCCCTCTTTGAAGCTAAATGCTACTGTGGTGGGCTTCTTTGGTATTTCTCCATCACACTCCCAAAGGGATGTTAAATTGAATTAAATTATGATCAATACTACCGAAGAGTTCCACTATATTCACCTCTTGGACCAGATCCTGTGCTCCATTTAGGACTAAATCAGCAATTGCTCCAGGGCTAGCTGCTCCAAGAAGCAGGCTTTAATGAGATCAATAAATTTTTTCTCTGAATCCTGTCCTGAGGTGAAAAATGCCCAGTCAATATGAGATAGTTGAAATCTACCATAATTACTGAGCTTTTTATTTTTATAACCTCTTTGATCTCCCTGAGCATTTCATAATCACCATCATGTGGTCAATAGTGTATTTCTACAGTTATACCCACGGGGGCAACAGAATTGCCAGGCCCCTGGGTAAGGAGCAGAGCTGGAGCCCGTCATCCCTCAGCACGCACAGACTCCAGTTCACTCATTTTAGTATTTAAACTTCTAGCATTGGTATACAAGCACTTGTAACATGTCACTATTTAGCGGTCTGCCTTCATGTGATATAACTGAATGGGACTTTTTTTTTTTAATGTTTCTCTTCAGCTCCTATACGCTAATCTTCAGTTTTGTCACATTTATTCTTATAATTTCCCCTCTTTCCCAAAGAAACCAATTAGTAAGTTAATCAACTTTTATCCTCTCCTCTTTATTACAATACAGAGAAAACAGAACCTCTCATAAGGGATGTCTCTATCCAAACTGTATGCTTCTCTGGAACTGTCAGCTTTCCACCAGTCCCTCATTTAAAAATCTCTCTACATAATGCAGTCAACCTGTGGAACTCCTTGCCAGAGGATGTTGTGAAGGCCAACGCTATAACAGGGTTCAAAGAAGAACTAGATAAATTCATGGAGCCAAGATGGGTAGGAATGGCATCCCTAGCTTCTGTTTGTCAGAAGCTGGGAATTGTGACAAGGTCAGGTCAGAAGCATACAAAAATGTTGTGGAAGGAAGGTATATTAGCCTCAGACTAAGAAGATCTCTGTTCTCAGGGTAACTGAGAGGGGCTGGTCTAGAACCAGCAAAGGCAATCAGCGCAGCTGAACACCTGGGGCTAACTGACCAGGCTTCCAGAGTCAGGTCAGCCCGGGCTGATTAGACACCTGGAGCCAATTAGGGAAACCAGATGAGACTGCTCTAAAAGGAGCTTGCCTACAGCTGGTGGAAGGCACCAGTAGCGGAGAGGACAGAAAAAAGTGCTGCTGGGAGTAGGAGGAAAACAAACAGCAAGTAGAGATTAGGAGGGTGAAGCAGGGAGAAAGAAGGTGCTGGGGAAGGTGTGGGGGAAGTAGCCCAAGGGTCTTGGAGCTCTCTTATAACAGGTGATGGGGCCTCACATAGGCAGGGCCATAGGCTGGAACCTGGAGTAGAGGGTGGACCCAGGTTCCCCCCAACAGTCACTTCCCCATTTCCACTTGGGAAAAAGGCTGTGGAGTTTATTTTTTCCTCTATACCTTATGCTGGCCAATGATGAGAGGAGCTCAAACAGCAAACTAATGCCCTAGGCATGGTGCCTAAAGTTGAGGGCTGCTGTGAGCCTCTGAGGCAAACAACTCTCCCTGAAAGTGCAGGACCCGTCGAGTTTACATATGAGCTGTGTCACAGAAGGGATCACTTGATCACCTGCTCTGTTCATTCCCTCTGTGGCACCAGGAATTGGCCACACTCGGAAGACAGGATATTAGTCTACATGGACTTTTAGTCTGACCCAGTATGGTTGTTCTTACGTTAATCTCCACTTACAAGCATGGGGCACCAAGATACCTGATGTGGAGCATCCACAAGAACATTCCTTGAAGACGACCCTGGCAACTATTTCCCATGCCCTGGTGGTGGAGGCTGGTTACCGACCTGGCAGTTGGAACTTGGGCCAGAGTGAAATTGGAGGCAGAATTTGGCTGGATATCCCTCTGTGCCCATCATGGGGCATGCCCCACAGTCTGGGGACCACAGGCTTAGGCATGGGGCTCTACTTCATTTTTATTCAACGGGCAGTAAAGACGCTTTTGGGGATGTTTATCATCAGTCTTCCAAAAAAAAGCCTGACCCTCTGTAACCCAGTTTGGCGCCTGTGCAAACTTCCAGCCCCAACTTTCAAGATTAGCGACTGGGGTGCTAAACTGCTCCTCGGTGATTTGGGAAAAGTCAGTGAGATTCTTCAATATATTGAACCAGTACTTCTTAAATATACACACTTTCACACCCACACTTTTTTTTGTTTCAGTTTAAGAAATCCATGCTCACTGCACAAGAAATATACCAGTGCCACCACAAAATGGGCCCATTTTTTCTCTCCTTTACAAAAGCCTGAGAAATGAAATACAAAAAACTATATTCTAGAAAAATGAGGGTTGCACAGATAAAATTAGAGCATCAGGAAAAGCACAAGTTAAAGTTTGTACAACAACTTAGCTATTTTCTACATCTGTATATTTTAGTTTCCTATTTTCTATGTTCAATGTATAACGATGTACTACTGAGAGAACTACATATCATGAAAGATACTACAAAAATACAGACTGGGCAGCATGGCTGAGTACATGTTACAGCAGGAAACATAGCTTTTGCATTTTTAAGTTATGCAACCTTAACAATGAATCTCATCTTGTTTGTTTTGTCTCTGCTTGTGACCAGCATAGCCAGACTGTTTACCTAAATCTTACCTAGAGAGAATAAACAGAAGTATTTGAAGTTTACTTGGAAGTGAATTAAAGACTAAGCACCAAAAGTATTCATACATCTGGAAAAGGTTCCTTAAAAGCATAGTCAAACCTTTCACGGCATATCATCAATTGTTCAGTGCCACAACAAGAAGTTTATTGCACTGTGACAAAAAGATAAAATGAAGCAAGCAACCAAATGTCTATTTCCCTAAAACAACACATTCAGTCACTATTAAAGCAATCTAACACTCATGAAATGAGAGTTAAATGATATTTTACAAAACTCTTCTGAACAGACCTTATTCAACATTGCATATATAAATGCATGCAAAGCATGAATCAGCAGCAACATCTTACTTCATTGATATTTTTACACGACATAGATGATCTAACATTGTGTGATGTTATGATGTAAAGAAACTATTTTAGACTAATAATATTTATAAAAATGTATCTATTGCAATTTACTGCCTTTTCAAAGCCTATACATACACACACACAGAGCATGGAGCCAGCCTGGCTTTACATGAAGAGGGTTCTGAAAAATGCCATTAAAATAAAGTTAAAGACTCAAGCATAATTTCTATAGAATTTGCCATATACAAGGCACACAACTGTAGTGCAATGTAAGTGTTTTATTGGTAACCATTTGCAACGGCCTGCATTACTCACTTAGGCTATGTCTAGACTATGCTGAAGTTTCGAAAGAGGATATGCAAATTCTTCCGATCTCACTTTCGAAAGCGGAGCTTTTGAAAGTGAAAGTAGTCGGGACGCAGGGGTTTTTTTCGGCAAACCCCCCTCCCTTTTCGAAAAGACACTCTTCCTCAAAAAATGAGGCTTACACAGCTTCTTGAAAAAGGGGGGATTGCCGAAAAAAACGTGTCCCGACTACTTTCACTTTCGAAAGCAAAAGAAGATATGCAAATTCCACAGGAATTTGCATATCCTCTTTCAGAACTTCGGCGTAGTCTAGACGAGCTCTTACAGCTTTGCCATTTGCAAGAGTTATTCAAACCTCATTTCAATAAAAAATTTAAGTTACACCTCACCATTTTTTAACCCAATGAAATACATCCCAGCACCAATGGCAGCATAAGCTGCTATATGCCAACATAAGACCACTCTACCTAACCGTAATTATTTTAGTAAAATTGTCTGTGCAGCACTTCTATGTTTATTAAAGGTAATATTGTCACTAACCCTTTTCTTTTGAAAAGTCAACCCTTAATAGTTCAGAATGATACAAAGGGGATGGGGAAGACTGGACATTTTGAAACATGTTTTGTATTTGCTTTGTTTCTAACCCTACTAACTTTAGGGATTCATAACCATGGGCCTGAAAATGAGAACAGACATGCCACACAGTGTGCATGAACTGGTGTAGAACTCAGCAAAATCAAATACTACTACTCAGTAGAAGAGGAGAGAGAATATTTTAGATAAAATTGCTGGATTGCTTTTAATGCCATTTCCAAAGAAAATTTAGGAATACGCTTCCCTCTTAGGGGATACACTGGAAACCACTGCTGTAAGATGGAGAAAAATCAGTTATTTCCAGTGTTACTCATCTTTCACAATACCACACAATAATATAAAGGAAACAATCTCTAAATATAAATGGCAACAAGCAGGAGCTCTGTGAGATGCAACGCACCAATCAGGATGAATTCTTTACCCTATGTCACTTATTAGGCAAAGAAAAAATTGTCAGAAAAGCTGGCAAGAGAAACAAAGGAAAATTGCTGCATGGCCAATTTTTCCTCCGTAAATTGCTTCAGCTTCTTTTTCTTTTGTTTTTGAAGTCTGATTTGCTGTTGTGAAGTAATTATAAGCCTCTTTCATGTAGCGTACATAGTTTGCATAAACCTACATTGTCCGTAAAAATAATAGAATCAGACATTCCTGAGGCCTAAGCTATAAACTGAACATGACACATTTAGAGCCCTACCCAAACTCCTCCCCAATCAGTCCCTTATCTCTCTTTACATCAACCTCTCCCTCACTTATTGTTCTCTATTCCCAAACAGGGACATTTTGAAGATGATTAGGCATGACCTTAAAAGTGACCTCCAAAAGGAAAATAAATTGGGATTGTGCTTTTTGTGTTTTCTTTGCATCTGAAAAGGTGGTCTGTTCTCTTTCAGACACTGGTGTGTCTGCTAATTACCTTTGAAACATCAGGAATATCAATCAAGGCTTAGTTTTGCTAGCGGTCCCCTTAGAGACTAAAAAACTGAGGTGGGAGCACTTTGAGCCCCTAATTGGTCTTTTCTTCCAAAGAACAGAGTGCACATCGACATTAACATGCAGTAAATTATTATCAGGGACTCACCTGCTACTGTAAGCTTTGCTGTTCTGCTTACAATGGTCCCAAGGCTTTCCACAGTTGCCACACATTGATAATATCCTTCATCAGGTTTATTGTGTTTGGAATGCACCACACTATTTATTAATAACGAGCCATCCGGTAGCAGCTGGCGCCGGTCATCGGACACCAAATTTAGGAAAGTCCCATCTTTCTTCCATTCAATTTTGGGAGAAGGCTCGCAGTAAGCTGAACAGTTCAGTATGACAGCAGCCCCTCGAACCGATAAAGTGTCCACTGGCTCCACCAGGAAATAAAACGGAGTAAAGGTTCTCACGGTGTATCCTACAAAACATAAGTTAAAACTGGAAATGTTTGTTTGCCCTTCCATTGTTATTAAGGAGACATTTTTCTTTTCCCCCCACTAGAAACATTAGAAGTGGTGCCATATGACTCATAACTCTATAGTAACTGATGTGTTTCATAATGGTTTAAAAATGTCATTCTTCAGTTCTAATAAATTGAAAATTCAATAGTTCTAATATTTTCTATTGACAAGAAATATCTTGACTAGACATCCGTTAGGCATTTAGAAAACAACACTGAAATTTTTGTAAGACAAGAGAAATGTGTTATGGAAAACCCTATTTATTATAAAAGGCTCAAGAACATCCCTAAAGGAAAGATACAAAGTCAGAGAGCTAGCATGACCACCCGGGATTACAACAAACAGAAAGAGGAAGGGCAATCAACAACAGCCATATATCCAAGCTACTTTATACCAAACGCTATGGTAGAAAAGGAAAAAAATTCAACATACTGACATGCTGTAAGAATGACTAATCTTGGCCTATAAAAATCAACTTCCCCCCCATCCTTCCCAGAACCTCAAAATACCTATTTTAATGGGAAAAAAGTTGTGTTCTATTGGACCAGTTATCATCCCACTTTTTGACTAATGTAGTTTTATGAAACTTTAGAATTTAAAAGTTCATCTTTTAGATGCCCAAGACATATCAAGGGCTTCCTAATAGTGGGGAAGCCACCAATACCCAAACCATGTCCCACCAGCCCTTCCCACTGAGATACTACCAACACACCACCTGTTTTAACCCAAGGCCCCCATTCTGACGCCTCCGACATGCATACTGATCAGTTAACCCATTAAGCACTCAAAATATGCACCAAAGCATGTTAATGCCCTGAAGTGATGTTATAAAATCCAAGTTTAATTTTGTTTGTTGTGGACATTCAGCAAAACTGATTAGATCAGAGACTGAAACTAGGAGGAGGGAAAGGTAAGTGGAAAACATGACCAGAGACCCACCCAAAGAACTTTAGTTACAAAATGAGTAACCTTCATTTCATCCTTGAGTGGCCTCTGCACACTCCCATTCATGGGACATTTTGAGAAGCAGTACGGTCATCTGAGCAAGGAGGGACATATAGTCCTAATTAACGAGTAACAGGCACACCACTATCAAACTGAGCATCTGACCACAATATTAAGTCTACTGAAATATGCTGAGTACCATAAACATGGGGGGATTCTGCACCAAAAATAGTAAAAGTTCTTTACAAAACATACAATTCTTCAAAATTCTGCATATTTTGCTAAAATAACACAATATAATCATGGCAGTTGCATTTGTTTTGGTAATTTATTTCAAAATACCTGTCAGCAAGCCTGTCTAACCGTACGGAGTAGGTTGCTACTGATTCTTGAGGTAGTAAGAGTTATCACCAGTTCTGACGCTCCTTGCAAGCTCCTGGTGTGAAGGTACAGCTGATCAATCATCAAGATAGACAGTGTCCTTCCCCCATGCAACCCAGACACCTCTTATGGGCATCCAAAGCAGGGGAGACAGTAGTTCAAGATGCTACCTCTTAAATCCCACCTTAGCCCCCTCCTCCTAGCCCCCCAGTTTGGATCCATAAGCCTATACTAAGAAACATGAATAACTAAGTATCAGAGGGGTAGCCATGTTAGTCTGAATCTGCAAAAACAACAAGTCCTGTGGCACCTTATAGACTAAGAGATTTATTGGAGCATAAGCTTTTGTGGGCAAAGACCCACTTCATCAGATGCAGGTATAAATACAGGCATAAGAAAAAAGTTCCAATCAAGAGTAAGGTTAGAGATAACAAGGTCAATTCAGTCAGGGAGGATGAGACCCCCTTCTAGAAGCTGATGTGGAGGTGTGAACACTACGGGAGGAGAAATTGCTTTTGTAGTTGGCTAGCCATTCACAGTCTTTGTTTAATCCTAAATTGATAGTGTAAAATTTGCAGATGAATTGTAGCTCTGCAGTTTCTCTTTGAAGTCTGTTTTTAAAGTTTTTTTGTTGCAGGATGGCTACTTTTAAATCTCCCACTGTGTGTCCAGGGAGACTGAAGTGTTCTCCTACAGGTTTTCATATGTTACCATTCCCGATATCCGATTTGTGTCCATTTATTCTGTTACATAGAGACTGTCCAGTTTGGCCAATGTAGATGGCAGAGGGGCATTGTTGGCACATATTACATTGGTAGATGTGCAGGTGAATGAGCCCGTGATGGTGTGGCTGATGGGGTTAGTCATGTGATGGTGTCGCTGGTGTAGATATGTGGACAGAGTTGGCACTGAGGTTTGTTGCAGGGATTGGTTCCTGAGTTAGAGTTACTGTGGTGTGGTGTATAGCTGCTGGCGAGAATTTGCTTCAGGTTGGCGGGTTGTCTGTGGGCGAGGACTGGCCTACCTCCCAAGGTGTGTGAGAGTGAGGGATCATTGTCCAGGATGGGTTGTAGATCACTGATGATGCATCGGAGAGGTTTTGGCTGGGGACTGTAGGTGATGGCCAGTGGTGTGCTGTTATTTTCTTTGTTGGGTCTGTCCTGTAGCGGGAGGCTTCTGGGTACAAGTCTGGCTCTGTCAGTTTCCTCATTTCCTCAGGTGGATACTGTAGTTTCAGGAATGCTTGGTGAAGATCTTGTAGGTGTTTGTCTCGGTCTGAGGGATTGGAGCAAACGCGGTTGTACCTTAGTTCTTGGCTGTAGACAATGGATCGTGTGGTGTGTCCAGGATGGAAGCTGGAGGCATGTAGGTAGGGTAGGCATAGCAGTCAGTAGGTTTTCGGAATAAGGTGGTGTTTATGTGACATCACCTATTTGCACTGTAGTGTCCAAGAAGTAGATCTCTTGTGTAGACTGGTCCAGGCTGAGGTTGATGGTGAGGTGGAAACTGTTGAAATCATGGTGAAATTCTTCCAGAGTCTCCTTCCCATGGGTCCAGATGATGAAGATGTCATCAATGTAGCGTAAATAGAGGAGGGGCGCTAGTGGACGAGAGCTGAGGAAGCATTGTTCCAGGTCAACCATAAAAATGTTGGCATATTGTGGGGTCATGCGGGTGCCCACAGTGGTGCCACTGGTTTGGAGGTATAAACTGTCCCCAAATCTGAAATAATTGTGTGAGAGGATAAAGTCACAGAGCTCAGCTACCAGTTGTACCGTGGCATCATCAGGGATACTGTTTCTGACAGCTTGTATTCCATCTACGTGTGGGATGTTGATGTAGAGAGCCTCTACATGCATGGTGGCTAGGATGGTGGACAGGACTTCTCGTTATGAATAACTAATAAATACTTTTATGGAGAAAATAGAACAAACATCTAAGGCTAGTCCTAACTAAGACATCTTACTAAGGTTCTGAGTCTATGGACATTTTTCTAAAACACATTTAGTCCAAATAGGCATTAATTCAGAGAGGTCTAATAAAATCACAAATGATCTCCTCTAGTCTTGTAATGAAGAAGTTACTCACCCTGTGCAGTAAGGGTGGTTCTTCGAGATGTGTGTCCCTGTGGGTGCTCCACTCAGGTCTCGGTGTGTCCCTGTGCCAGCGATCAGAGAGTTTTGCATAGCAGTGCCCCTCGCGCACTCAGCCTCTCCTCCCTCTCCCCTCCCGGAGGCTGTGGAGCGCGCGCACAGCCCGAGTCCTATCTGTTCCTTTTCTACCTGAAGTCCCAGAGACTCCAAGGAGAGGGGAGGACGGGAGGGTAGTGGAGTGGTCCTTAGGGAGAAACCTGGGATGGGGTCTAAGTATGACTTTATCCCTGGTGAATGTAGTGAAGGGCGGGTCTGCCATGAGGGCTGCGATCTCTCCTACCCTTCTAGCTGACGTTATCGCCACTATAAATGCAACCTTCATAGATACGTATTGTGGTGATATAGCAGCTAGTCGCTCAAATGGAGGCCTGGTAAGAACGTCGAGGACCAGGTTCAGGTCCCACGGTGGTACTGGAAGGCAGATGTTTGGCCGCATTTTCTGCAGGCCTGTGAGAAAACGCTTCCCCAGTGGGTGTGTGAAAAGGGAGAAGCCGTCTACTGAATCATGGAAGGCTGTGATCTTGGACAGATGGACCCAGACAGAGCTGATGGAGACACCAGAGTCGCTGAGGTCCATAAGGTAGTTGAGTAAGGTAAGTATGGGAATTGTGGTGGGATGCAGATTGTGTCTCATGCACCAATGTTGGAAACATCCATTTGTTCTGGTAAGTGTTCCTCGTGGAGGGACGTCGGCTGTTTAGAAGAGCTTGTTTGACCCTGTCTGAGCAGGTAAGTTCTTCATTCTGGAACCATTGAGGAGCCAAGCTGTAAGTTTCATGGTCTTGATACTGAAGTGGTGTATAGTACCACGGTGTCGTGCGAGGAGATTCGGCAACACCAGGAGAGGGATTGGCTGGTCTATGGACAGGTAGGATAGGTAAGGAAACCAGGGCTGTCTCAGCCATGCTGGGGCTATCAGGATTACCATGGCTCGATAGGATTGAATCTTGTCGATCACTCTGGAGATGAGTGGGAATGGTGGGAAGGCATAAAGAAGAGGAGCTGTCCAGCTGATGGTGAAAGCGTCCCCTTCTAACCTCTTGCCTAGTCCTGCCCGAGAGCAGAACCTGCAACACTTGCGGTTGTGCAGTGTTGCAAAAAGGTCTATGATCGGGAAGCCCCATTTGCAGAAAATTGTGAGAAGGACGTTGGTATTGATCTCCCACTTGTGCTGATCTGAGAAAAGTCTACTCAGTCTGTTGGCCCTGACGTTCTGTTCTCCTGGAATGTACATTGCTGTTGGCGTTATGTGGTTCCTGATGCACCAATTCCAAAATTTAACTGCCTCGGCACATAGAGAGCATGATCGGGCACCCGCCTGACGGTTGATATAAAGCATGGATGGTGTGTTGCCAGGTCTGCCCTTTATAAGAGGCAAAAAGTGGGTGCACGCCTTGCGAATGGCTCTGAGCTCCAAGATATTGATATGGAGGTGTCTCTCGTGCTGGGTCCATGTGCCCTGTATTGATGCTGACCCGAAGTGGGCTCCCCATCCCATAAGGGATGCATCTGTTATAGTAACTTAGGGGTCTGGTCAGTAGAAGGGTACACCGGTGAGAAGGTTGTATGGGGACGTCCACCAGTCTGGGGACTATAATACCATTGGAGAAGATGAGAGGTGTTTGGCAATGCTGTGTTGGGCTGGTATATACTTGTTTGCGAGCCAATGCTGTAGGCAACGCGTGTGCAGTCTTGCAAAGGGGACCACAAAGGTCGTCACCGCCATACGGCCTAGCACTTGTAGGTATGTGCGGACTGTGAATAAAGGGGCCTGTCGGACCTGTTGGGCAAGGTCGCAGATTGCAGTGAATCTTTGCAGCAGGAGGTAGGCTCTCACTGTGACTGAATCCAGTAATGCCCCAATGAATTCTATCTTTTGCGTGGGTTGTAGGGGGAATTTTTGTATGTTGATAAGCAAGCCCAGACGCAAAAAACATTCCCTGGTGGTAGTTGTCATGATAGTGGTTTGGTGATGGGTGGGGCCCTTGATCAGGCAGTCATCCACGTAAGGAAAATCATAGAATAGAATCATAGAATAATAGAACTGAAAGAAACCTCAGGAGGTCATCAAGTCCAGCCCCCTGCTCTAGGCAGGACCAATCCCAACTAGATCAACCCAGTCAGGGCTTTGTCAAGCCGAGACTTAAACACCTCTAGGGATGGAGACTCCACTACTTCCCTAGGTAACCCATTCCAGTGCTTCACCACTCTCCTAGGGAAATAGTTTTTCCTAATATCCAACCTGGACCTCTCCCACCACAACTTGAGACCACTGCTCCTTGTTCTGCCATCCGTCACTACTGAGAACAGCCTCTCTCCATCCTCTTCGGAACCGCCCTTCAGGAAGTTGAAGGCTGCTATAATATCCCCCCTCACTCTTCGCTTCTGCAGACTAAACAGACCCAACTCCCTCAGCCTCTCCTCATAGGTCGTATGCTCCAGCCCCCCCTAATCATTTTGGTTGCCCTCCGCTGGACCCTCTCCAATGCGTCCACATCCTTTTTGTAGTGGGGGGCCCAGAACTGGACACAATACTCCAGATGTGGCCTCACCAGAGCCAAATAAAGGGGAATAATGACATCTCTGGATCTGCTGGCAATGCTCCTCTTAATGCAACCTAATATGCCATTAGCCTTAGGGCACACTGTGGACTCATCTCCAGCTTCTCATCCACTGTAACCCCCAGGTCCTTTTCTGCAGAACTACTACTTAGCTGGTTGGTCCCCAGCCTGTAACAATGCTTGGGATTCTTCCGTCCCAAGTGCAGGACTCTGCACTTGTCCTTGTTGAACCTCATCAGATTTCTTGTGGCCCAATCCTCCAATTTGTCTAAGTCATTCTGGACTCTATCCCTGCCCTCCAGCGTATCTACCTCTCCCCCAGCTTAGCGTCATCTGCAAACTTGCTGAGGGTGCAATCCATCCCCTCACCCAGGTCATTAATAAAGATATTGAACAAAACCAATCCTAGAACCGAACCTTGGGGCACTCCGCTAGAAACCGACCGCCATCCTGACATCGAGCCGTTGATCACTACCCCGAAAGATGACGTTCTGCCTTCTGAGAAACGCAATGACTACGGCCAGCATCTTTGAAAACACACAAGGGGCCGTAGAAAGGCCAAAGGGGAGGACAGTATACTGGTAATGATCCTGTCCCACCACAAATCTGAGGAATCTTCTGTGGGACTGGTGTATAGTCACATGAAAATATGCGTCCTATAGGTCAAGGGCTGAGAACGAGTCCCCCTCGTCCAGTGTAGGTATTATTGTTCTACGGTCACCATTATGAATTTTGAGTTTCGAATAAACTTGTTGAGGTTCCTGAGGTCTAAAATCAGTGTCCAGTCCCCTGATTTTTTGGCTGAGAGGAAGTAATTGGAATAGAACCCCTTCCCGTGATGTTGTTCGGGTACGGATTCCACCACTCCTAGAGCAAGAAGCTTCAGGACCTCCACCCGTAACAGAGGTTCATGAGAGGGGTCCCTGAAGAGGGACGGGGTGGGAAAGGGGCATGGAAGTAAAGCGGATTGTGTAGCCCGATTTGATGACTTCTAGGACCCATTTGTCTGTAGTAACTAGGGCCCACTGGTGGTAGAAAGGCCTCAGGCGGTGACCGAAAATGTCATTGGACTGCACCGGGGATGTAGGGTGGTCGCTCAGGCCCCCGACCAAAACTTCAAATTTGCTGTTTGCCAGAGGCAGGCTGGTTTGTGGAGGACTGGTTTTGGTGGTTCCTCCTCCTATTAGGGCGTTGCTTGGGTCTGTTATCGTATGGCCTATGTTGCTGCCTATAGCGACTGTAATTGAGTGAAGGATCTCATCTGTATTTGAAGCAAACAGCAGTTTCCTATCAAAGGGGAGATCCTCCACCTTTGCTTGCAATTCTTTTGGGACCCCCAATGATTGTAACCAGGAGGCCCTGCGCATAACTATGGCCGTGGCTGTGGTTCTGGCTGCAGTGTCTGCGACATCCATAGTGGCCTGAAGAGCTGTTTTGGCTATAGATAAGCCCTCCCTGATGATGGACTGAAGGAGAGGGCGTTTGCTTTCAGGGACATCTTGAAGGAGATCCTGTTATTTGGAATAACTGGCGTGATCATAATTGGCCAACAAAGCTGTATAATTAGATATACGGAATTGCAATGTGACCGAGGAGTATACTTTGTGGCCCAAGGTGTCAAGGCATTTATGCTCCCTGTCCTGGGGCGTAGATTTAAATTGTGGGTTTTTTGCCCTGTGGTTCACGGAGTCCACCACTAGCAAATTTGGCTGCGGGTGGGCAAATAAAAAGTCCATGTCCCTTACAGGGACAAAGTATTTTCTGTCCACTATATGGTTTGTAGGCGCGAGAGAGGCTAGATTTTGCCACAAAGCGTCTGAAGGTTCGAGAATAGCTTCATTGATAGGTAAAGCTATTTTGGAGGATACTGAGGGCTGCAATATGGTAAGTAATTTATATTGTTTATCCTGCACTTCTTGTAGAGTAATATCTTGTGACTGCGCTACCCGTTTGAAAAGTTCTTGAAAATGTTTCAGATCATCCGCTGGGGGAGAAGGCGAAATCTGGAAGACTGCTTCACTCTGCTTAGGTCTGGACCCATGAGATAAGGTCTCTGAGTCAGACTGAGGTAGGTCATCATGCTCAGTGGAACCCGCCTGAGAATTTACTGAGGGTGGGTGAGGTGGTGAGGAGCGTGTAGATATTGGGGGTGAGAGCCTAGAGGTGAGGTGTTGCCTAGAAGTAGAGGCTGGGTGCCTTGGTTGGTAGGTGTGAGAGGGTGGCGGTCGATATGCCTGCCAGGTATCCCAGGGATTCCACTGAGGAGGGAGTTGATGTGGAGGATATATCCATGGCTGGCTGTGCCACATGGAGTGTTGTTGAAGGGAGCAATCCCTGTATGAATGCCAGGAGGATAATGAGGGGGCAGGGGAGGAATGGTGTGATAAAAGCCTGCTCCTATGCCCACTACCATAGTCGGAGCCTAGGGATAGAGGTATAGGTGAGTGGCCGCCACTGTGAGGAGTGTTAGAGTGCTGACGTGAGGCAGTTACTCCTCTAGACTCGGGCTGAGATTTTTGTAGGTGCCTCGTCTTTCGCGGCACTTTCTTGTGCTGCTGAGCCATAGGGCGGTCGTGATCACTCTGCCCGGCTAAATTGGGTGCAGAGGAGGAGCTTGCTGGAGCTAATGGGGGAGGCATGTGTGGCTTGTCTGAAGCCTCTGCCTCGCTATCACCTGATAAAGCAGCGTGTTTAGTTTCTACCTCGGCCCTCCTGGCTGGTACTGGCTTGCGTTTCTCTGCGGTACCAGACACTGATGGTACCAGGGAATGAGAGGCTCTAGGCAGCTCGGACACAGTGTGTGCCGGGGAAGCCCTTGAGGCTTGAGAGCTTTTGCGGGGCGGTGAGGCTGCCCTGGTGGAGGGCATTTGCTGCACCCACGTGTCCTCTGGTTTGTCCCTTGGTGAGAGAAGAGACTTTTCCCCAGAGGACTGCTTTAAGCTGCACTTTGCTGTCTTTTCTTGCCCTTGCTGTCATGCTCTAGCAATGCGAGCATTTGAGAGCCATGTGAGACTCCCCCAGGCATTTGACATATGAGGCATGGCCATCAGACGAAGGCATAGAGTCTCGGCAGGAATCACATTTCTTGAAGCCGGGAGAGCCCAGCATTGTGGCAGAGGAGAAGCTGCTGTGTCTGAGGCTGCCGCTTTTTTTTTCTTCTTTTCGCAGTTAAAGAAAGGATAAACTAACTAAACTATGAGGTAACAGGGGTAGAACTAACTAAGAATTGACTTTTTCTCCCTCAGGAGGAAGAGCACTGCTGAGCTCCGTCTTCAGCCAGGGACGGTTGAAAAGGAACTGACAGAAATCGCACAATGCGCACGCTCCATGGCCTCCGGGGGGTGGGGGGCGGGAGGGGAAGGCTGAGTGCGCAGGCGCGGCGCAAGGGGCACTGCTACGCAAAACTCTCTGATCACCAGCGCAGGGACGCACCGAGACCTGAGTGGAGCACCCACAAGGACACCACTCGAAGAACTATGAGTTACTCCCATATCAACACAACACCCATGTCTCTAGAATACTGACACGGGCTCTCTCTCACTTCTTCACACACATCCATTGGATTCTCATGCATTTTAGGATGTGATTCAAAACTGCACATGCCCCCTTCGGGCTTGTCTACACTACAGAGAAGATTGACCTTCCAGAGGTCCATCTTCTAGCGTTCACTTTAGTGGGTCTAGCGTAGACCCTCCAAATCAAACGCTAAGGACAGCCTCCACTGGCGTCCTGTACGCCTCATTCTGTACATGCTTCCGTCAGTCTCCCGCAGAGTCGACTCTGCAGTGGCCCGGCTTACGGGTGAGGCTTACCAGTTAACCAATCAAATCTCTAACTTAGTCATGCTAATGTTGTAAAATCAAAATACAAACATTTCTGTACTATTTTTTAGTTTAATAAACTGTACACACTGAACACAGTAACTGCCTCACAAGAAGCGGTCTTTCTAAATCAAAACTGCCTCTATCAGCTGAAAAAAAATTCTTTCACTATCCAATTGTCCACATCTGTAAACAAATTTTCTAAAAAGACTTGAATGCTAATATTAAAATAAAACTATATTAAAACATGTTCTGATTGAAGTGTCTAAGCTAAAATATTTGAGACTGAGAAATTCTGGGGATGTTCAGAAAAAATTACCATAGAAATGGTTCACTGGCTGCAGGGTTCTGCAGAGTATGTCAGTTCTACCCAACTACTTTGGCAAAGTGATTTTACTATTAACACCATAGACTCAACTGAGTTAGCTGTGGAAAAATACATTCAAATCTATTCTGTCTCTAACAAAATTACCAACTTAGTACCAAAGTCTTCACTGTTGGCAGCTAAGTAAAAAGCTGAAAAAAAATGATACAGGTTTTCATGTAAGTGACTGAGATGAAACTTTTAAAATGAGCAAATTTGATGGCAGCCCCTCAGGGAAAGACAACGTGGAACATGAGCTGTTCATTCAGGCACTTTTTCTGACTGTAACCACAAATGAAGGCAGGCAGAAGCACCCCTACATGTCAGAACAAAATTTCTTTCCAATTGTGTCACTTAGGCATACAAGGATCTCAGGAGAATAGGTTATTTACATTTTGCTGCAAGGAAAAAAAAAATCAATCAGCTCATGTGTGACATCGTACATGTTAAATTAAGAGTCAAAAACAATTGGAAAGAATAGCTATAGGAACCCACTGGAAACTTAGGTTTAGCAAAGAAACTATGATGACACTAACTACTGTGGCAGTAAGTATTGTGATGGCCTTTTTTGTGTTCTGCAGCTCTTTGACAAAAGATCCAAGCTCTCTCACCACAACAACTTTCAAAAGGCTTTTGCCAGAATTTAATTAACATTCCCACTGGGCCTTGTAAGTCCTAAAAAGAGCATGTCATGCCCTTCTTAACCTAGATCTTTAAATAAGCTGTCTCAGAGAATTAGACAACTGTATTTTCATTGAAGACGTTGCACAACTACAATCTTCACAAACTGCCAAGCAGAGTTTACAGTAAACTTACATTTTGTGGATTTGTTAAATTCATAATTAAGGAATAGGTCACCTATTTGCAGACTGGTACATGAACTAGTCTGAATAAACGTGTTATCAGGAAACCTGTCTCATTTTTCTGGGCAGAGCTGAGAATATTTTACACAGCCAAATTACAGGTTGAACCTCTGTAGTCGGGCACTCTGTAGTCCCCCAATATCCATGGTCCAGCATGACTTTAGCTAGCCAGATGCCCACTTAGGGGTGTGGCCAAATTTCCCATGGTCCCATGAAGTGAGTTTACAGCCACTAGTCCCGGCTCTCAGTGTTCTGGGCTGTTATTTAGCATAATTTATCCCTAAACGTTGTCTAAGAGCCCAGGAAGCAGCAGAA
The DNA here is from genome assembly GCA_032595735.1 of Pelochelys cantorii. Taxonomy (NCBI): domain Eukaryota; kingdom Metazoa; phylum Chordata; order Testudines; family Trionychidae; genus Pelochelys; species Pelochelys cantorii. Next base: position 1,570,178 of record CM064338.1, read on the forward strand.
GTGTTCTAAGAAAGGTTAATCCTGAGCAGCAGGAGCTCAAATCTCCTGCCAGCTCTGGAGGGAGAGGGGCCTAGTTTCCTGCTAGCAGGGGTACCTTGGACAGAGCAGTGCTGGGGAAAGGCAGGGGAGCTAGGTAGTGCTGCTAGACAATACTGACCTCCTCTGGTTCGGCACCAGTCAGGTCCTGAGGGTGCTGCACTAGAGAAATTCAACCTGTATTAACATTTTATTTGATACGCAACAAATGGGAAAATGTTTCAGTGAGGAAACAGAGTTAGTAGCAATGCTCATTACACTACTGTACAGGCTGAAACTCCCAGGTCTTGTATCCTTGGTAGATAGACCTGAACCAGGGAATTTGCGGGACCAGTGGAGGTCAATGCCAGCCCCTCCACTCCACCCGGGCATCATTCCCCTGGGCACCAGGGCGCAGCTCTGGGCAGCCCCCCAGGGCTCTGCTCTTTCCTAGTTCAGCAATGTCCCTAGCCCAGCCCACCACTTTTCCCCTCATGAGTGCTCCAGCACTGGAGTACCCACAGGGTCACCAACGACGGCAGACAGGAAATCCGGATGACAGTGATTCAGCTGCATTCATATGGCAGACTATATGGGGATCACAGATAAAACCGAATGGCATGAGATGACTGGCTACAAGGGCCTGATTTTCTGGAATGCTGAGCGCTCACAGACCCATTCATTTCAATTGATTCTATGCATGTTGAACACTTCTGAAAACCAAGGCCAGATTCTCCAAAGTGCTACTATTTACACTCTCCTCCACAGACAGAATTACACTTCACCTCAACAAATCAGGGACACTATGTGGTTTCACAGTCCATATTGCAGCAATTCATCCAGAAAGCATGTTTGGATATTTTAATATTTTCAGTGCAAGACTGACAATTGGACCCTAGGGCAAATAAATGACAAATCTGACACTACTTTATTACAATACACAGTGTGTTTCATTGTGTTCCAAGTCTAGGCTTTCCCAGATTCACAGGATTCCTTCATCCATAAGTCTGAGCAATTTTTCCTCTGGGTTGTTTAAATGTTATGATTGACTAGCACACAATACACAAAAATACTTGTAAAAAAGGATGACATTTTTCTTTCCAAGATCACAGCTCTAGCATTAAAATTCATCAAAGGCTTTGACAGCTATAAATATACAAACGTGTTCTGCAGAATACTCTATGCACTATACAAAAATATACCATGTAAGAAAACAGAAGAGGAACGGTTTCTTGAGACATGGTGTATTTTTATTTTTTTCCAATTATAATTCACTAGCACATCATTTATCTGTCTTCAAATCCTATTGGGGGAAAAAAATCAGTACAATGGAAAACATTTCGTTGGAAGGCAGTTTTGCTGCTTATGATCCAGAAATGGCTAACAAGTAAAATTAAACTTGAAATTTCAAACCAATGACACTGACAGGAATTTTTCAGTTATGGATATTCCCAGTTTTTTTCTCAGATACATCTTCAGTACACAGAGGTTACCTACCCAGAACTGGAGTTCTTAAAGATGGACCTAGTACATTCTCCACCATGGGTGCAGCTCAGGCTGTGGAACTCTCTCAAAGCAGTTCCTATTGGAGCATTCACACACCCTGCTACCCCTCCCCTCAGTACTCCTCCACATCAGAGCAGGAGGCTGCGAACAGGGGAGTGGACTCCTCTGCTGCCTCGGTTGCTTCCATCACCTCTTGGAGTCCAGATTCTATTGCAAGAACAGGAAGGCAGGTGTAGAGCATAAAGATACAACGTCCAGGTGAAAACACCTTTCTACTGACTGCACCCATCTTTTTCTTCCTTTCCGAAGGTATGGAACAGGAGTGTTCACACTAACTAACTTCAAAATCCTAAGTTGATGCTGGATCTGTGATAGGCAGAAACTCTCTGTTTTGGCCTTATAAGAACCTGGTCATGATAGAGTGAATAAAATCATCTTACTACTGGAACCAAGGGTGACAGGCTTAGACAACAGCCAGATGCACTTTAATGAAGCTAAAGATTATACCAGACTTCTGAAGGTGCAAAATGCAGCCTAGCATTGAGTGTCTTTTGTGCTTGAGTAGGTAACATGTATGAGGCCACCCAGATGGAAAATTCTTTCCACTTATTCAGGTAAGCACCTCTTGTGGAACATTTCCTAAGATTAGGGAGGAAATTCACAATTGTTGCTGAGCACAGAGTTCCCAGTGATTTAAACACTGACGAACAGACTTCCCCACTCCGCTGACTGCAACAGAACGGTAGCAATCGGGAGTCACCAGCTTCCACAAGGCAACTGCAACACACTTCTCGGTCGAGAAAGCAGCTCTCATTCCAGCATCCTTGCACCGCAGCTCAGGGGCCAGCTCAGCACACAGCTCCACGTAGGCTGCTTTACGCATCTGAAAGTTCTATAGCTGCTGGTCCTCACCTCCCCTCCTCCCCCCGCATGACAATGCGACCCCACCACTCAGAGCTGGTTTCCTAGCCCAAAAGCGAGGTTCTATCTGCACAGCTGCTCAGTGGGAGCCCCATGCATTGCCACTTCGTTGCTGTCCCTGTCACTCACATTGTCGTCTGCATTCGAGTCTTCGGCCTCTGCTATTAAGTGCATAATTAGCTTTGCTGCAGGGTGTGATGTCCTAAACACATTGAACACAACACAGGAGAGAAGACTGGGATCCAGGATCTCTCACAGCAGAGGCTGGAGTTTGCAGCAAGGACAATTCAACTGGCACAGAAGTAAGCTGGAAACCCCGGGGAAGGGCTAGGAAGCAACGAGGTGGCTGACCAAAATGCCTAGTGCTCCTCTGCATGTTCCCACGGTGTTTAGTGACTGATGAGGACACCAGTTGCTGTGGGACGCTTGCCTACATTGCTTTGCTCTTTCTGCGGATGCACATCTCAGTGTGACCATGAGATGTTGACAAAAGGTGGCAGAAAAACAGGTTTGGCAAGTTTCCAGTTTTGGTGACTTATGCATGTCAACAACACTTTCCTCACAAACCTCTCCAGTGGGGCCACAGCACTAGTGTCAGCATCTTTCTCTTGTATATTCCCCAGATCAGAAACAGGTGACCTGACTCTTAGAATTCAAATTAGAAACACTCAGTGTGTGGTATTTTGCTAGTTGCATAGTACCTGCGTTTAAATGCTAATTAATAACATTTCAAGCTAGCATTGCAGGAAGACAGATGAGGAAAGTTCACACTTTGTGCTTTTGGCTTATTCTGTTTGACTACAGCATGCAATACACCAGTGCCTTGCTTTGTATGGGGAAAGCTTTTTTGACAGCCAAAGAGCTGGAAACTTGCATTTTTTAATTATAATAGATTCTGTGGGTAGATGCCCTCTTATCATACAGATCAAGCAGATGACATTGATTGAGTGCTAATTGCCTAGGGTACCATGATAAACATGCACCCTCTCTTTCTCCTTAACAAATGATGGTTTTTCAACAGATTATTTTCTATGGGTGACTGAAGAGCGCCTTTCTTAATTAATGCCAAGAAATTTAAATATAGGTTGTCATTTTAGGCAAGGAGCTCTTAGCTTTCATTTATAAAGGAAAACTGTTCATATGAGACTTACTCTGATGTTATAGGTAGTAATAAAGGAATATGCACTTGTGAGAAGGCTGGAGATTTCCTCATGTTAATCAGTAATGATCTAATACCACAGAGTTGACAATTCTACAACGGCATATACAGAGGACAAAAAAGTTTAGCCATTCATTTGTTAACATACAATCTGCAATGGAAGAAACAAATTACACCTACAAATTGAACCTCTACAATCCGGGACTCTCTGGTCTGGCAGGCCCACGGATATTGCTGGACCAGAGCGCCTCAGCTGGCCAGGGTCAGGAGCTGGCCTGTCATTGGGGGGAGCAGCACGGCTGCAGTGGGGCCAACACAGCAAGGGCACAGCCCCAACTGGGGCTCTGCAGAGAGCACAGCCCAGGCCTGCACAGCGGGGAGTGCAATCCCGGCCGGCGTCCAGAGGCAGCGGGGCCAGTGCCTGGGAGTGCAGCCCGAACTGGTAGCAGTGGCTGGAGGCAGTGCAGCTGGAATCTGAGAGCACAGCCCAGGCTGGAGCCAGTGTGGTGGGGAATGCAGCCCTGACCCTAGGTGGGGAGCGCAGCCCCAGCCGGAGCTGGGAGCAGAGCCCAGTGCTAGCATCCAGGAGCAGTGCTAACAGCTGGGAGGGGAGCCTTGATCTCCCCTGATCCAGCAAACTCCATGGTTTGGGACTGCTCAGGTCCCAAGAGTGCCGGTCCAGGGAAGTCCTACCTGTAGTTTAGTTTTCCGTCTCCAAGAGGTGCTTTCAAAGCAAATTCCCCCACTGGGTACTCTTCAGTTGAATAATAAAGATTAGTGTAAGGGTACTAGAAAAAAAGGCATCTTTTTATGAGGGATTCTTCTCCCCCCCACCCCCATGCCCAGTATTCCAGTTAGTTTTGATTTTCTTGGAAATACAAGTTTTCCTGGTGGTAGAAGAACTATTTGTGGCCATCCTATTTTAAGTTCTAGAAGAAGAAAGTTGAATATGCTACAGAATTATTCCATTAAAAAAGTGAGGGAGGAAGAGGAGTAGGAGCAAGACGTCCAACCAATATGTAGGGCAAACCATGCAGTAAGGGGAAAGTACTGAACAATGTAAACAAATCTGTGCAGTCAGTCAGTGACAACAGTTGACTTGTATAGCCTTTTTAAACGTGACTGCAAAACAGGGGAGGAAAACAAGATAATGAATTAGAAAATTCCAAGCATATTTTATCCAAAACCTGCATAAACTTCTGCAAAGCTTTAAGTAAAGTAAGATGCCCAACAGCATTTAATTTCATCTTTGTTGTTCTCCTTGTGGAGTAATACCTTGCTTTCCTCCAGGTGAAGTGCTACTTCATCAGGCTTGGAAAACCGCTGAGAGGTAGCACAAGGGGTTCCTCTTGCAGTATTTCTTCCCTTGCAGCCTGCTCTACAGCAACCTCTGGCAGTACACAAAGAATTACAAACATCTCTCCAAAATCCTTTGCCTCCAGGTTCCTCAGAACTCTGTGTTTTCAGACTTTCTAATTTTCTCCTTCCCTGTGAATTTGCCCTGTAGCTGGTACAGAGAGTGTCTGCTACTGAACAGCAGAGTTTCAAAGGGTCTACTTTCTACCCTTGGTTCTCTGTCCTGAGAAACCCCATTCCTAGATCCCTGTGCAGACATAAAATTGGTATCCGCATCCACATCTACATCTGCAATAATGATCAGTGGCTATCCACAGGTATAAAGCAGCTATCCACCAATTTGCAGGATTCTAGTTACAAAATTTGTATCTGCATCTGTATCCGTATCTGCAAAAATGAGCCATAGGTATTTGCATCCCCACCCACAGAGGTGGATACCCACAAATATAAAGCACATATGGTGGATTTCCAGGATTCTACCCATTCCAACTCTGCTTCTGATGCAACACCCATTGGGCAGCGTTGCAGGAGATCACTGGCTTCTGAGCCTATTCTGAGGCACAATGCTGCTTTTTTTCACCATTCCATCCCAGCACCACAGCAGCCAGCACAAGTCAGGCTAGTTGGGGAGGGAAGTGCCAGAGTCGTAGGGAGAAAAACACACAACCGTTCTCATACACTAGCACAGTAATGGGCTCCTACTGCCCCCACTACTCTAGGGGAGTGACCTAGAAACTGTACCTGCCTCACTTCCCATAACATTCATCTTCCAGTTTGACTTGAAGACTCCCAGGACTCCACCACTGTGTATTTGCCTACAGACAGCCTCGCTTCAGTTCTCAAGCCTCAAGCAAGCCAAAAGCTTCATCTTTTTGAATGAGGAGCATTTGCAGGTTCCTTCCCTTCTCCTTGTGAACTCTGTGAAGAGGGTCTTTGGTTATGCCTCCATCACTTTACAGGGTGTGATTACAAACTGGATCAGTTCATAAGCAGGATCCATCACTTGGTCCCCTCTTTTGCTCTCAGACCAATCAACTCCTTAGATAGTCTAAGCTTGATCTTAGTCAGCTTTGCAGTTTGAACAAGGGAGACTAAGAACTAACTAAAACAACAAGAAGTTCTGTGGCACCTTATAGACAGGTTTATTGGAGCATGAGCTTTTGTGGGCAAAGACTCACTTCGTCAGAGAAGATCCACAGGACTTCTCGTTGTTTTTGCAGATTCAGACTAAATCGCCTACCCCTCTTATACTTGAGAACTAACTATATGAAATGATGCCATAGCACACCTGGTGGCTGACCTATGTGACTATCCTCACCCACAATTATTTCCAAGTCAGCAGCACTGCTATGGGCACCCATATGGCCCCACAATATGCCAACAATTGTATGGCTGACCTTGAACGTTTTCTCAATTCTTGTCCCTAGTACCTTCCTCTACTTATGTTACATTGATGACATCATCATCATATGGACCCACAGGAAGGAGATCCTTGAAGAATTCCACAGGGATTTCAACAATTTCCACCCCATCATCAACCTTAGCATGGACCAATCCACACAGGAGATCCACTTCCTTGACACTACAGTACAATTAAATGATGGTCACATTAACACCACTCTATACTGGAAACGTACTGACCACTATTCTTACCTACATGCCTCTAGCTTCCATACAGGACACATTACATGATCGACTGTCCGCAGTCAGGCCCTAAAATACAACCGGATTTGCTCCAATCCCACTGACAAAGACAAACACCTACAAGATCTGCATTGGGCATGCTTAAAACGTAAATACCACTTGGGGAAACGAGGAGACAGATCAACAGAGCCAGACAAGTACCCAGTAATCTCCTACTTCAAGACAGGCCAAACAAGGAAGTAACAGAACACTACTGATCGCCACCTACAGCCTCCAGCTTAAATCCCTCCAGCACATCATTGACAATCTACAACCTATCCCGGAAAAGGATCCCTCATTCTCACAGGCCCTGGGAGACAGGCCAATCCTTACCTACAGACAACTACCAACCTGAAGCAAATCCTTTTCAGCAGCCACACAACACACCTCAGACACACTCTCACCCAGGAACTTACACCTGCAACAAACCCTGTTGCCAGCTCTCTGTCCACACATCTTTATTAGCAACACCATCACAGGCCCTAACCACATCAGCCATACAACTGCACATCCTCTAACATGATATATTCCATCAAGTGCCAGCAATGCCCCTCTGCCATGGATATTGGCCAAACTGGACAGTTTCTATGACAAAGGATAAATGGACACAAATCAGACATTATGAAGGAGAGAGGAAGAGCCAGGGAACGGCCCATGAGCAAGCAAATTCTCATATCAGACATCTTGACAGTAGGGAACTTCCATGGAAGTTTGATGGCACCCAACCTCTAAAGCCTGGAGGAGCCCTCAGAACAGGCACCCAACTTCTCCTGACCCCTCCAGCACACCATTTCACAACAGGCTGCACTTCTAAAATCAGGCTGCAGACCCATGAACAGCAGGGAGCCTCAACGATTCCTCATATCAGGCTTGTATCCACTTCTCTCATGTCTGAAAGGGTCTGTTGCTAGTTTTCAGAAGACACAAAACACTAAAAAGACAAATTTGGTCTAAAGAGTTAGCAGGACAACTCAAGGGCAAAAATTTTGTAAAACTGGCGGGGTCATAGGAATGACATTGTCTCTGGATCCTGTTGCACCCTCATTCCAGAAACGCTGAACATCTCTACATCTTAGAGGTAGTTTTGAAGTGTTCTCTACGGTTTTCCCCCTTTGGAATTGTATAGAACAGTTTTGATTTCATGTTGTTGAAAATGACAGCACAAAACCAGAATTTGCAACTTTCCACAAGGCATCTCCTTCCTTTTCAATTAGCATTTTTGCTTTTTCATATACCAGAGGCAAACATACCCCATATCAAAAGCCACCTTTTACACGTTTGGCTAAAAACTCCTGTGATAATTTTGCACAAAAGTGTGTTTGACAGAGTCCTCGGTTCTGCATTCTCATGCAGATCTTCACTTCTCTGAAATTATTATGCAGATCTGGTAGACATATGCATAAATAATGCTACAAGTGGTTGAGACAGACAATAAGGCATATGAAGGAGATTAAAAACAAACAATGGAATTAATGAACTTTCCACTCTATTTATTGCAAATTAGTGCAGAGTTAAGATAAATGTCAGTGAGAACTGAGCCCCTTTTCATAGAATATAAATGCAGAGATTTCCAAGAGGTACTAAAAGTCAATAAGTTGAACTATATGTTGAACAAAATGTATTTTTACATTATCCTCACAGGATTGTCATGTATCATTTTACAATAAATACTATATAAAATAGCAAATGATGTAGCAGCAATAGCAAACATTATTTTAGCTTTAAGCATTGTAACAGAATGGAGGCTGCCAAGAAAGGACAGTTACCTTTTGTACCTTCAACATTTGCTATTTAAATAGAGCTGTAATTTAAATACAAAACCAACTAATTTAAAAAAATTAATTTTCAGAAGAAGAATGGCACCACAAACAGAGATACAACTTTATTTACCCTCTCATTCGCTTAATACAATGGAGCTCCTAAGAACCAGGGCTACCAAAAAACCACGTTGCTCTTGTGACATCGATGCATTTCACAGCCCTGTCACACATTCCCCTCTCTCAGATGGATTCTCATACACTCAGCTCAGCTGTGAAGAGACAGCTGCTTGTGTCTGCAGTTGAACCTTTCACCCGCTAGAGACTGATGTGTGCAGGCAGCAAGGCTCTCCTGCTGCTAGCCCAGAGCCAGGAACAACCATCTTAACAGTAGCTGGAAAAGACTGTGGCCACGGCAGCAGCTGCACAAAGGGGGAAAGCTTGCATACTTCTTCCCCTCCATCCTCCTGCAGCCTGCTGCACCTGAGCCTACCATCACGAATGGGCAGTGGGGAGCTGCAGTCAAGACCACTATAGGATCAGGTCATAAACATCAGGCACACATAACATAAGCATATTCCTGAACAAGTGCCAGCAGCAGAACAACCAAAGTGACGGCAATGGGAGAAAAGGGCACACTGATACCATGTCACTATTTTACAGACCAACAGACAAGTTACTGACTACCCAAACAGTAGCTGCACTATTGGGAAACTAAAGCACAGTGCACGTGAAAGTGCACATTATGTTTATAATAAATTTTCCAAGGGCACCGTGTGAAAAGAAAAGAAGAAACAGACCAGCACTGAATAAATGTGGAAATATTCAGAAAAGTAATTCAAAAAGTTCACACCCCAAAATGCAATTACAACAGCTAATAACCCTACTTCTAAAACTAGAGATTTCTAGAGTGGAACTCACAAATGCACAATGCAACAAACACCTTTCTTTTATGTTTGCTGCTCTCTCAGTCATCACATACTGGTCCTGATGACAGCCCATCCTGGGCACCAATACGTGGGTGTAAAGGGGTGCAACATGTCCCAGCTGGCATACAGCACACGCTCCGTATAAACAGAGCCACTACACACACTCTCCTACTCAGGCAGGCAGGGGAGGTAGGGAAAAGGCAGAGCCTTGGCTCCACACAAAGCAGCATAGCTGTGCTGGGATAGATCCAATGGGTTTACTCCCCCCTCAGAGTAGTGAGAGAATCGGGATGGAGATTGACTCAGTCAAAATTTCCCTCCTGGGGAGTTCCTTGGGCAGTGCAACAATGAACTGCTCCTTATACTGGGATTGTGGCCAAAGGCAGGAGTGAACCCTGGAGTTGTATGTTTTATACACTCACCACCACCACTTCTGTTTTAGGGCATTCAAGTAATGTAATGAAGTTGGAAGTAAGATGTGAATGGATAACTGGCCCACTCGTTTAACTGGTTAATTGGTTTAACAAAGTTTAATTGGTTAAATAATTAAATGGGATTTTACAGCCTTTGTTGAAGCAAAGAAACTACACACACAGGAACAACCACCTACACCAATATTAAAAACAATCTCAGTTATGATCTCACTATTATGTAACTGCTTATCAATAAAATCCCTAAGAGCCATATCCTGGTCCCACTTATGTTTGACTATTGACTTCAATGGCACTCAGATTTAGCCTCAGCAGAGTAAATATCTCAACTTGTATTAGAATAAAAAGCTTTTCATGAAAATTAACTACTTTAACTCAGGCTCATTTCCAAAAATTAAAACCAAATAGGTACTGCTCCAAAGTCTATGAAATGGGGTCTCATTCCTACTGAACAGAGGGCTACATCACCAAAAAAACCACACCTTCACAATTAGAGCACTTAATAGAGGTTAGTACTGAACTTGACAAACTATATCAGTGGGAGAGAGAAGTTACTTCACTTTAAGCAGTAGTGTAGACAAGCCCTCAAAGAGCACATCCAAGACACAGGCTACAATGTAATGAAGAAATGGGAGAAAACTAGTATTGTTACAAACAATTCTTCTATCTACATGACACAGAACTTAAATTTCCCATAATATTCGAAAGATTGTCAAGACAGCCACAAGAGTTTCGAAAAAGCGATCTGCTTTTTCGAAAGAGAGCACCCTGGCAATCTGGAAGCTCTCTTTCTAAAAAGCCCTGTTTGTGTTCAAGAACGCCTGTTTTTGAAAGAGCTCTTTCGAAAAAAGATGTTCTTCCTGGAAAAAGTAGGTTTACCAATGTCGAAAAAACCACTGCATTCTTTCGATTTAATTTTGAAAAGACGGCAGTGTAGATGCAGGTGAAGTTTTTTTGAAAAAAGGCACACCCTGAGAGAGAGAGAGAGAGAGAGAGAGAGAGATATGGAGTAAGTCTTGGAGCCTGACATGGAATTTTCAGCAAGATCTATGTCTAAAAGGAACAGAACTTGGAACAACAGATGAGAGTAGACAGGGAATGTGTAGACATGGGATGTTAAATTTTGATTGTTTAAACAAATACTCGATGGCATTCCGCCTTTGAAACGTACAAGAGCCCCAACAGGAGCTCTTGTGCATTTCAAAGATTGAAACGCTGCATGGAACCCGGGGCCAATGGGCAATCCCGCTGACCCTGGGCTCTATGCGGGTGCTTCCGCTTTGAAATGTACAAGAGCCACAGTGGGGACTCTTGTACATTTCAAAGTTGGAAGGCAGTGTGGAGCCCAGAGCCAGCAGGGAGCCTGGGGCCAGCTGGGGCTCTTGTACATTTCAAAGTGGAAGTACCACATGGAATCTGGGGACAGCGGGGCTGGCCCCGGGCTCCACATGGCATTCCAACTTTGAAATGTCCAAGAGCTCCTGCAGGGACTCATACATTTCAAAGCTGAAACGCTGCCACACCCCTGCTGCCCTCCCACGGAGCTGGGGGGAACTGGCTTTTAAGCTGGCTCCCCCCAGTACCACCTCCTCTCCCCCCCCCCCCCTTGCTGTCTTTGTGATAGAGGCAGCAGCAGGGAGGAGGGGGGAGAGCGACTAGTCAACTATCCGATAAGCGTCTCAACTATCCGATAAGCTTTTGCTTATTGGATAGTTGACTAATCACTTACGTCCCTAGTGCAGACAGACACAACTGGGTTTTTCATTATTATTATTCTTGGTTTGTGGGACTTCTCTGTGCTGATTTTAAAAACCCCTGTACACTGTAACAAACTGAATGCCAGGGAAACAATTCTCTGTGCTTTAATCTGCTTTTTCTTAGTTGCTCTCTAACACCTAGCAACCAAGCATGCTTACCAAATATCATCTTCGTTGTGCTAATGTCACTTATTAAGATATTACAGTCTGTTTTCAAGCTCTCTCCTGAGGGAGGTTATCCCACAGGAAGATGCTCCCAAATGTGTCTTCCTGGCTTTCAAGGGGTTTTTGCATTTGGGTGGGGACAGCATACTAGCCAAGGTCAAGGAATCTGTGAGCATGGGTAATCTTTTAAACAGAAGCCTTTAGTGGCAGGGTATTTGTAAAGACTCTCTCAGGCCCCCATCTTCTGCACTCGAAGTGCCAGAGTGGGGAATAACCTTGACAGCACGACAGAACTTACATTTCCAGTAACATTTGTTCTCCTAAGCAGTAATGACATCTGCACACACAAAAATGGAAACCAAGGCAAAATCCATCTTTAATCCAATTACTGAAGTATACACTTGTGCATATGTTAATATTCCATTGATCATTCATTACCGGCACTACGGCACCCAAGTTTAAAGCCAACTAAAAAATGTTATGCAACAAACTCCAGATTCAACTCTTTCTATGTATCTATGCCCTCAACACCTCATCTCCCCATTCACACCTCTATATGCTTCCTATTGAAATGAATGTTGTGCTGTTCATGTCTGAAGAATCTGCCAACGTTTAATAACTGAAGGAGACAAATACCTGGGGCAGAGCATTTGACAGCCATTGAGGAAAACTGCTGTAATTGGAATTAACATTACTTTATCTAGCCAGGACCCGAGCATTTCCATACACCCAGCATGAACAGAATGACAGCAAAGAAAGCAAATACTTACTATATACAAAGAGTTGCATGGTTTAGACCATTTGGAAAAAATGTTTAAATTATAAACTCCTAAATGCATTAAGAACTAAAAGCATTTTTAGAAGTAGGAACTAATTAGTGACCAAGATAGAGGATGCCGATCCTCCAGTACATGACAATGGTATATAAATACAGTAGGACCTCCCTAGTCTGGCATCCTCAGGACCTGAGCAGTCCCAAACCATGGAAATGCCAGACCAGGGGCAGTCAAGACTCCCCATTCCCTCCCTCGGCTGTCAGCCCTGCTCCTCCCGCTGCCCCCAGCCCTGCCGGGGCTGCACTCCTGTCTGGGGACGGGGCTGGGCTCCCCCACTGTGCTGGGGGCACGAGGCCCCACTGTCTCCAGCCCAGCTAGGGCTGCCCTCCTTGCTGTGCTGGCCCTGGCCGGAGCTGCACTCTCCACTGTGCTGTACAGCCCTAGCCCAGGCTGCATGCCCAGGTGCTACATGCCTCGCAGCCCCCGGCCCAGGCGCAACTGCATTCCCCGCCGTGTGGCCCAGCTGCCTCCCTCCACACTATCAGCCCCAGCCAGGGGCGCTGCTTTCCACCATGATGGCCGGCTGCCGCCAGGGCTGCACTCTCCACCGCCAGCCCAGCCCCTGGCCCTGGCCAGCTGGGGTTCTCTGATCCAGCAATATCCGTGGGCCTGCCAGACTGTGGATGTTGTCAGACCGAAGAGTCCTGGATTTTAGAGGTGCATCCTGTATGCCCAAAACCACTCAATTTCAGATCAGGAATCCCACACAGAAGTAGAGCACAGTCTGGTCGTACCCAGCATCAACACTGCAGGAAGAAGAGGAGGAGGGAATGCTTGGCACAGTGCTGTTTTCAGTGGAATGCTAATCAGGAGTCCTCTTGTGCCTGTGGCTGGCTGTCAAGTTCCATTTTAAAAAGATCAGGAAACATTTAATAAGCCAGGATGACTGGCATTCCGACCACTGTCCACACTAACATGGCACTCGATGTAAACAATTCTGTGAGGCTGCAGCTTGGGACAGAGATTGTGCTCAGAAGCCTGCGGAGGGATGGGGCAGTGGGATGCAGAGAGCTTTGCATTATGTCCCCCTCTTATTGGTTGTCTTTTTAAGACCATCATTTTACCGTGAAGAAATGAAATTCACAAATTATACTGTGATCTCTTCTGGCCTTGGTGTCTACCCATTTTGAATGTATTGCTCATAAGTTATGTATTGACCATAACTGTTGTATTTTGAGCACAGGCAAAGGAAAAGAAAGACTTTCGACCTACTCCCGCTTTTAAAAATACATATGTATTTGTGTCATGTCAGCCTCTTACTAGTCTTATTTTATTGGCCAAATCTAGTGCCACCAATGTTCCCTCTAATCTTTTCCATCTGTGTGTGGATTTTCTCCATCCATTTGCAGAATACATTTTTTATGTGAACTGAGGCATACGCACCACCAACAGAAACACAAAATCTAGTGGTGGGCTCTCTGCTAAGCAGTTTGGCCTCTGTGCGCATCAAACATTTATTCTGCACATGGATGGAAAAGTTTCGCGGAAACATTACTCGTGAGGTGGACCTGATGGAGGCAGTAGATCGACGATGGTCCCTGGGCTGGCGAGAGGAAGGTGATCAACGTGCGCCATCATTGCTGGTTTCCCCTTGGGACTGCCTTAGTGGTCGAGTTGGTGCCTGCGGTGCCAATCTAGCATCTTGCCTAGGAGGCAAGAATGGTGCCGCAATGCGCATCACATCCTGCACTGAATGGGAAGTATCATGTGGACAGCAGGGTAAGTGCTCAGAGAGCCCTGGTGATTGTGGTTGGCCTGGACTTGACTGTTTTACTTGAGCAGAAGTCAATGTGGCCTTGGGGCATGCTTCAGTGCCATGGCCCAACTGCAGTGTCGCTACCAGCCGTTTCCAAACTTTGCCAAAGTCTTTTCTCTCTGTGCCAGTGACCGGAACCGGTGGCAAAGGGTGGGTGAGAGTCCCTGCCTGTGTCCTCCTTCAATGCCTTCTCTCGCAATACCAGCGCCGGGGCATTCCTTACAGATGAGGAGACACTAAATGCTGTGTTTCTAGTGCCAGGGTCAGATTGTTGCCACAGCAGCATCTCCATAAGCAAGATCTTGAGCTACTCCTCTCTCTCTGATTGCCTTTGGTTCAAATTCCCAATACATTTTGCAATGGTTTTTTTATGACCCTCACCCAAGCACTTCAGGCATGAGGCTCACTCTTTGGCATGCATTGTGCGCACAACTGGCAGGTCTTAAGCCCGGGGAATGAGGCCTGTCCTGGGAAACAGTGAGAAATGGGAAAGGGGAGTCGTAATGAACATACAACTACTGAACAGCTAACTAAAAACAATGGCTAACTAGATACAAGAGTTGGTAATATGCTGCTCCACTAGTGAAGGCAAGAGATGAGCACAGGGAAGTTCCAGCTACCATCACTGCAATAAGAAGGAACTAAGGAGCGGGGCAAGTCAGCAGGGCCCTCTATTGGGTGCCATGACTGTACCTTCCAGGGAGTGCTCAGGCCAACCCCCCCCAGCTAGCAGCTGGGGAAAAAAAATCGTCTGGCTACAGGGCACAGGTATGGGCACACACCTGATTGGTATGCACATGAACAAGCTCGATCTCCGCACATTCTTCACAGATAACAGGAACACACTGACCCACCCAAAAGACAAGGTCAGGAGCGCAACTAGAGATGTAAGCGACTATTCGAATAGCCAACTACCCAATAAGCTTACTACATTTAAAATGCAGAGCTGCAGCGGTCCCAGAGCCAGCACAAGCTGGGACTGCTTAGTCTCAGCTCGCGTCGCGCCCCTGGAAGCTAACCCTGCTGCAGCTCTGCAGTTTAAATGTAGTAAGAGCCAGGCTGCCTGCGCGCCCAGCTCCTACTGCATTTAAACTTCATAGCCACCATGGGGGCAGCAAGCGCCCCCCCCCTTATTGATTGAGTAGTTGATGGAAGTTTCATCAACTACACAATTAGCTAATTAACCACTACTTAACATCCCTAATCACAACATGATGAATATGTAGAAGGTTAATGGGACACCCCGCATACAACAATGGGTAGCACCCTAATATACCTGACAATGGAACCTTGATACAACAGGAGGGATGTATCTGTATATAAAAATAAGTCTCCAGGGGGACTGCCTTTGTCTGGCCAAGGGGTGAATGGAAAGTCCCACACTTGACTGAGCCACTCCACGGTCACACATACGCTGGCATAATTGTAGACATCGAACGGGGATCTAGGACCATGCTTTGCTGACGATAAATGTGAACAAGTGCCTTTGCCTCAACAGCTCTTGTGCTCATTGGGTGGTTCACTCGGGGTCAGCTATGCCAGCTGTCTGCACAGAGCTGGGACCGCATACAGGAGCACACACACAACAGCTCTCCATCGCCATAGCAGTTGCTTTGGGAGTAGGAGTGGAGCACTGCCTGCTGCCAGAGGCAACCAGCATCCAACGTCCTCCCTGTGGCAGAGCCAATGGTGAAAGTAGTCCTCTGCATCTGGATAGCTTCTTCAGCCTTGAAGGCCTCCATGTCAATGTTCTCAAGAAATGCTCCTCAGCCTGCCACCTCCTCTAGTAGCCCTCCCACCTACTTCCTAAGATTCCCTACCAGCAGGCACCTTTCATGCAGTTTGGTGCCCCAATGTGGCTTTCTGAGAGTGAAAAATGCAGACCACTGTTTCTACAAATCCTTTAACACTTTCTCACATTTTTTGGGTGGTGGAGCTGACACTGGTCAGCCACTACTCACGGATCCAATGTTTAAAAACTGTAATGTGTAGCTGCTAATTCTTTCTGCAGTAGCACAGCTCAAAAGAGATGCTGATACGACTTTCTGGCCTGAGAGGTGAAGCGGGGGGCGCTTTTTTGGAAATGTGGACCACAATTTTTTAAAAATATAAAGGAGCTCAAAATAGTCATGCAATGAGTGTGCACAAGAGAGGTAAGGAAAAATTTGAGTGGTGACTTCAAGGAAGCGAGTCTGAATTTGTAACTCAAGCAGCCCCTGACCCCTACACGTGAGGACGGGTCTGAGAAGGAGGGCTGCTCCGGGTGCTGTGACCGCAAGATCTGGACAGCTGCCTGCAGAGAAGGGGCAGCAGAGGTGGTATTGCTGGGGTGTTGTGAAGCAGAAAAGGGGGATGTCTGTGGGCAGAGGAAATGGAAAGAGGCAGAGAAGGAGGCTGGAGGGAGGGGCAGAGAGTGTGGATGCCAGGTTGAGAAG
This sequence comes from Pelochelys cantorii, assembly GCA_032595735.1. Lineage (NCBI taxonomy): Eukaryota > Metazoa > Chordata > Testudines > Trionychidae > Pelochelys > Pelochelys cantorii. The sequence continues at coordinate 1,586,884 of CM064338.1, forward strand.
GGGTGATGGAAGTCTGTAAGGGGGAAGAGGAGGGGCTGAGGACATGGAGACAGGGCCAGGGGGCCACACTGTAAGGGGGGGGGGGTCTCTGGAACCCCTTTCCCTGGCTAGCTCACACCCGCTAAGCCAGGTTGGCAGCTGCTCCAAACGCTGCTGTACCCACCCTTTGTGATGCCTCAGGGGCTGCCAGGCTATGGTGGCAGGTTCCCCGAGGGTGGCTCAGCACTGGGCTCAGGACATGGCCACTTGGGGAGCGGTGGAGGATGGGGCAGCGTGCAGCTGGGGACACCTTACCCTGCACCTGGCGCTGGTTCCTGAGCCTGCTGGCCCAGCAGCCCGTGAGCGTCAAGAACAGCAGTGGCATTGCCCAGGAGCAAGTCATGGTGGAGCCAACAGTACAGCTCTTCCAGCCGGGTGAGAGGAGGGGCCAGGCCGACTCCCCCACCTCGAGCTTACTTGGGGGACAATGGCTGTGGAGCTGGGACTCAAGCAGCCGGAGCCTGGGAGGAGCACGGCCTTGCAGCCCCCATCCCTGGGCAGTGAGTGAGCCAAGGCTCAGCCCACCCCATGTATGCGCTCGCACACCACAGGCATCCACCAGAGTGGGACGTAGTGCACTGGTTGCTTCCCCCGAGCAGGGGGCTGCCAGGGCCAGCCCGGCACACAGCCAGAGCCTCCCTCGGCCACGAGGCCCTGCACTGCTTCCCCTGTGGGCCTGCTCCCATGCAGCGCCTCAGGCCCTCTGGCCACCAGGAAGGCACCCAACGTCCCCAGCTCCAGCTGCCCCAGAGCCTCTACCTGGGGACTCCCTTGGCAGCAATGGCGGTGGTGCTGCCACAGCCCCATTACCTGTGGCAGGCTGATCCAGAGTGGCACCCAGATTCCAGATGGAGTCGCTCCCTGCCTTGGACACTGCTCGGGGCCTGGCAAAGCCACCTAGCATTCTGCCATGGTCAGAGCTGAGCCTTGGGAGGCGGAATCTGCCCAGTCCGGGCTGCCAAGTGGCTTTGCCAGTCCCCAAACAGTGTCCGGGGCAGGGAGCCCATGTGAAGGTGGAGCCTGTGGATGCACAGTGATGTGATAATGTCACTCCGTCATTTCTCAGGAATTTTTTTATATATAAAGAGAGAACAGCCGCCTCTGTAATGTTTCAACATCTGCAACAACCACCTCCCCCCCAACGAGGCAATTCCAAAAATTGTTGACCTGAATTCAAACACATTCCCTAAAAGAATCACCTTTAAGAAAAGAGGAGGAAAAAAAATAGAAATTTCAGCCTAAAGGGTAATTGTTTTGAATATAAATGCCTGAAAACAGGCGTTTATAAAATGAAAATGGTAGGTCAGCTACAATGCCACAATATTACACAGGTTGAAGCTCTCTAGTCCAGTTTACTCCTGACCAGCGCTAAACCAGAGAGTTTGCCGAACCACAGGAGTCAATGTCTAGCAGCATCACCAACATTTCCACTAGTTACTGGGCTCTTAGAAGACATTTAGGGTAAATTAGAGCTAAACAACAGCACAGAGCCAGAACTGGTGGCTGTAAACAAACTTCATGCAACTTTAAAAAAACTGAGCCACACCCACAATACGTGGACATGCAGCCACGGATGTTGCCAGACCAGACAATGCCAGACTAGAGAGGTTCAACGTGTATTAAAATAATTATACAGTTTAATTTCTCTCAGCATTCACTTAAAAATGTTGAATTAAATTGATAAAAATGCTAAAACTGCTCTTAGATCAAACAGCAGCTTGCATGAGCTTCTCTCATTTGAGAATTGCTTTTAACTCAAGCATTCCTTAGTCATAGTATAATCAAATAATTAGGTTCTAATCCCTGAGAAATCGGCCATTACCAGCAGTTAATGCTCAAGGTAATGCTTAGGGCAACTAAAGCTCTTGTAAGCCTTTCTTTAAACTATGGTTACAAGAAACGTGGAGTACATGATAAGCTGCAACCTACTGTTTACAACAAGCAATAACTTTCACTTTTTGAACAAAATGGCCAAGAGACTCAACCTTCTGGTTAATTGCTCTCTCCTGAGGGGGTTTTAAAAGCACAAGACAGCATTATATTAAAAAAAACACAAGTAAAAACTACAATTATTGGGCTATATCTTGTTGATCAAGTCTCCATTAGGGACATTAGATAATATGTAATTGAATCGTCATGTAACCACATAAATCTTAGTGGCTACACGACTATTCGATGGTCCCCAGGGGCGGGGCTGGCAGCCGGGGCACTCCCAGCCCCACTCCTGGGGAGCCCCCTGCTACCCCGCACTGCTGCCTCTGATGAAGAGGCAGCAGCCCCAGTCTGGGGGAAGCTTGGACTGCCCCCCATGGACAGAGGCTGCTCCATGGGATGCTCCACAAGTAGCTCAGACAGCCCCCACTGACAGGGACTCCTGCCACAGATCAGCCTCCATCCACAGCAGGCCCAGGCTGGCTGCGAACAGAGGCTGCTCCACGGCATGCTGGAACAGCCTCTGCGCCCCGGGAGCCTGGGCTTCCCCTGCCTTCTCCCCATATTGCTGCTTCCGACACGTGGCAGCACTGTAACTGGTGGGAACTAGCTTTTAATCCAATTCCCCCAATACTGGCTCCTGTCTGTCCATCCCCCCCCCCCACTGCCTCTGAGGGGCAGCAAGTGGGGGGAGAGTGCATGTAGTTGACAAAATAACCAATAAGCCAATGATTATTGATTACACATGTAGTCGACTGCATGTTGACTTCCCTAGTCTACATCAGAGAATTGGACCATTTCTAACTGATCTAAGAATGTACCACTTTAAGACTTGTTTATCGTAGCCAATAGAAGGCTATGGAAAGATACGATTAAATACATATAAATACAGAGGCAGTAACGTGGGGGGGCAGGTGGGAGCTTAAAAGCTGGCTCCCCACAAGCACTGGCTCCCGTGGAGCTGTCTACCCCCTGCACTGCTGCCTCTTTATCAGAGGCAGCAGGAGGGGGGGCAGGCAGGAGCTGGCACTTGCAGAGAACAACTTAAAAGCTAGCTCCCACCTACCCCCTAGCGTGTAAATGTCTAACCACTAAAAAAATCCAGCAGTTACACATTCAATAACATCCCTAATTCTGACATATAATAACTTCAGTGAACACCTGCCTGGATGGAGAAGCCACCAGCTCAAGCACAGCTGCTTGAGTGTTTGGACATTTTTGCATTACACTCAAACAGCATGTTCACTAACAAGTATATAACAGATCCCTTTTAACAGCAGAGTTCTCTGAAGCTCTTCTGAAATACTACAAGAAAATCTTCCACATGCAGGCACTAACCAATCCACTATCATTATCCATTACTAGAATGAGAAATCTACAGTTTGATAAGCTATAAGGCTTTTTCCAGTGCTACATACATGGAGGAGATATGCACATAACAAATTGCATATGCATATGTTAAATACATTTTACATGGCTTTGCAATTGATCACATACCAATGCCTAGATCACTTGCCCACTGAACTACCACCTCGGAATTTATTCTAAAATTACCGCATGGAAGGTGGGGAACTCATACCGACTGCTCTGGCATTTGTGACTCCAGAGAAGGACCCTGATTTGCCCCCCATCAACCTCCACTCACTGCCCAGAAGGTTGCGGCCGCATTTGAGAAATATTGACTTAGGGTGTCTTTTTCACTTATGCAAAGGACACCTGAAACGTATACATAGCTGCTTTTTAGCACTTTTATAATTATTTTCTTCTAAATTTACAATGCTATGCCTGTTTGACTGCTAGGAAAAATCAGGGTTGCTGAGTACCAGTCAAGTGTTCAGAAAGACTTGGTGTTACGACCCCACCATTTCTGCTATTACTGCACCGACTGCTTCTTTGCTACAGATCATTCTCCTAGTCATCTGTCGCCTGCACCAGAATTCTAACATGCACTCAACTAACAGGTTAAATGTGTCTTTTTTCCTGGTCAGATCTGCACTGCCCTACTATGCTGTGGCCTTAAGAGGAACAGGCAGGTTAACATATCATACATCCTCCCATCTGAAGAAGTTCACAGTCTCACAATACCCACCTGTCTCCCAAGAAATCAAAGTGCCACTTTGGCTAGAGGCCATTTTTAAAGGGCTTGGATTTTATCAGTGTGAAAATGATAAAAGTAAATGAGTCTTAAGGAAAGCACCAACAGAATCTTAAAAGTAACTAAACGTGAAAACTTATTTACTAATCAAAGTTCATTTTATTCAGTAATGAAAACAACAAACCACATTTCTAAAACAGCATTATTTTAAGACAAATGGAGGATTCAGGATGGAAAGAGGAGCTGTAGAAAACTGACAATTTCTACTCTGCTGTTGCAAGGCAGAGTAGATGGGTGGAGGGGCTGTAGAAGGCTGCAGAATGAGAGTTTCATTTGGGGCAGGGCTATTCGAGCACTTAGTTGAATGTGTACTACACTCTTGGGGGAATTCTCTGCCAAAAAATTAAAAATTCTGTGCAAAACGCTGCATATTTTATTTTGTCAAAATAACACTATCTAATGTCCATTTCAATTATTTTGGTAATTTATTATAAAATACCTGTTAGCAACTATATTTGTAATAATATAGGCCAAAAAAATTCCTGCTGGTGTAGAGAGTTAAAGAAACCTCTGATAGCCTAGTTTTTGTTTCTCCACCCTCATACCCAAAGCCCAGCCATGGGGGGAGCCCAAACACAAACACACTCAAACTCCCTGCCTTCAGAACAGGTCAGTTCCCAAGGGTATCAGACCAAGGAGGTCAAACCTGTTCAAATAAGGTGGGCAATACAGACAAGGGAAAAAACTGTTAAAATTATTTTTTAAGCTTTCCTGAATACTAGATTTGGCCATCCTGCTTTGCACAGTAGTACGACTATATTTTATATCCTATACAATAAATCTACTCTATTGACTTAAAAGCTGAAGTACAGTAAAGTCTCGGTTATCCAACCTAAACAGGACCCGAGAATGGTCAGATAACCAGAAATGTCGAATAATAGGGAGGGTGCTGGGTCATGGAGGGGCGGGGGCCCGGCGCGCTCTGCCCGAGGGGCGGGAGCAGAGCAACATTGGCAGCAGCAGCGGCTGGGGAGGAGGGGGGCCTCCCAGGCGGGCTCTGCTTTTTGTCTCGGGGGCGGTCCCTTCCCCAGCAGATTCCGGATGCTGCGTCCTCGTGAGGGGCCGCGTCCTCCCCCTTCCTCTTCCTCCCTCCTCCCCCAGGCCCCGGCGCTCCTGCCTCTCCTCAGCCCGGTGGCGGCCCCTCCCCTCGCCACACCCCCCCCCTCCCCTTCCCTTCCTGCCTCAGCCCGGACTCCCCACTTGTTCCGGCTGGGAGCCAGGCTTGCTCCACAGGGGGGCAACTCCTTCCCCACCCCCCTCCCTTCCCCACCCCCCCAGCCTGCAAAGTTTTGGGAGGGGGGAGCGGGTCCGGGCCCGCTCCTAAAAGCGGAGCCGCTAACGCGGCAGGATGGCCAGAATCGGGCCCAGCATACCTGAACGCCAGGTGAGCCCGCAGCGCAGGCGTGAGCTGCCCCAGGCATGGGGTGGGGAGGTAAGGTTGCCAAGCCCGTGCTGCGTGCCAGGCTGAGGGGAGCCCTCGCAGACCTGCCAACCAGAGCTCCTGCCCAGCCCTGGAAAAAGGGAAAGCAAGGCCATTGTAGTAGGAAGTGTCCTTGGAGCCCCTTGCCGTCACGTGACAGGCGGCACCGTCGGATAAAAGGAAGATCAGATAAGTGAAGGTTGGATAACCGAGACTTTACTGTAATTTGTATCCATTATTTATACTTCACTGAAGAAGCATCCAATTATATGAAATGTACTATTACAATGATCAGGAATTCCACTTTGGTAGCTAGCAAATACAAAATGTGTTCTCTTCTGGCTCCAGACGTTCATGTGTATCACCAAATGTCATTATGGACGTGCAGTCCCAGATAGAATCAATGAATGAGGTACTCAAGCACCTTGTCAAATGGAAGTAAAGCAAACACCCACAGCTACAAAACAGCTGAAGAGTGGCATTCACAAGATGTAGTCTCTCGCAGGAACTTTTCAAGTCTTTTTTTTTTTTAAATTAGACATGCATAAACATTGTTAAGCACTGGAATAAATTGCCTAGGGAGTTTGTGGAATCTCCATCATTGGCTATATTTGAGAGCAGGTCAGATAAACATCTGTCAAGGATGATCTAGCTGGTGCCTGGTCCTGCCATGAGGGCAGGGGACTGGACTTAAAGACATCTAGAGGCTGCTTCCAGTTCTATGATTTTATGAAAAAGCTGCAGTTAAGTAACAAGCAAAGCTGTAGAGGTACTAAATCAAAGTCCCCAGAGGACATCACAGTATTACCCAAGAATGCCAGAATACACAAAGTTGTTATGCACCGCACAAACATGAGATATGCTGTATGTTGTAGTTTGACTCTGCTCCTATAATTTGATTCTCTTTTTTCCTTCAGTACTGAGCTTGCGTATTGGTGTATTTGAAAGCTATTTTTTATCAAAAGCAGTTAAAATAAAAAGCCCAAGTCACATTTGTAGAAATGTAAGGCTGAATCGAAACAGATTATTAGTTTTTCCTATTATCTTGTATATCAGGTATGTTAGCGAAACACTGGCAATACTATTTTTTCCACCAAAAAAACTTAACAGTTTTTAGATTCATGACAACATTGTTGCATAGAACTGATTAAACTTAGTGACAGTGGAACGGTGGCAAGTGTTTGCTATAGACTGAGTATGTACAGTTGATAATCCTTCATTGATGTGTAAGGTGATTACTGGATGAAGCTTACTGGTTATGGTTAATAGGCAGGGAATGCAGCAGCGCCCTGCCAGCACAGCTAGAGTGCTGCTCCAGCCTGGCCCCGGGGAAGTGTGAGAGCTGTTCCAGCCAGTGCCACCGCCTGTACTTCCCTGTTTGATCAGTTAACCAGTTAAACATGTTTAACCAGATAACTAAACAAATGGGATTTTACATCCCTAATTTAAATGTCCACCCAGGTAATGCTGAGACTGGATCCTCTCTAAAAGAAGCCAGAGATACTCTGGAATGCCCAAAGGTCATCTGTGAGGAGGCATTACCACTTTCGCTGGGAGGAGAGGACGATTTCGCTGAAGGGAGTCCCACTCATCTTTTTTTGGGCGAGTCCCACTCATCCTGAGTCTCCTCAGGTACCAACAGAACACAGTGCCAGCAAGTGATCTTACAGAACTAGCAACTGTTGAGGTACCTGCTGGTGCTCTTGTTGCTGTTCCTGACAAGCCGGTACCCTGTCCAATTGGTCACTGCAATGTGTCAAAGGGTTCCAGTAGGGCAACAGTCACCCGAGAGGCCACAGCTTCGGTGTAACTCTAGCAAAGTACAGAAGCGACTGGGTAAGCTTGGAAAGCCCACGTTGGTTTCAGGGTTTAAGCCCTAATACCATACGAGCGGTCAAGCACAAGCTCTGCACCTGAAGCACGTGCACAAAGGCCCAAAACTCTGCCAGATGAGACCCAGCGTGCCAGGAGAAGTAGGATCCACACACTGGGTACCACTAACTTTACACTGCTGGGTATTGGCAGTGTATTTTTGGGCTCACTAACACATTCGATAACCACCTGCCTTAGCAGTTCCATGGCACAATGCTACCGGTGCTGGTCCAACATATACCTCTGCAGTTTGCATTTATAGAATCACAGACCCCTGCCCAAGGCAGGACCAATCCCAACTAAGTCAACCCAGCCAGGGCTTTGTCAAGCCGAGACTTAAAAACTTCTAAGGATGGAGATTTCACTCCCTCCCTAGGGAACCCATCCCAGTGCTTCACCACCCTCCTAGTGAAATAGTTTTTCCTAATATCCAAAACAAGACCTCTCCCACTGTAACTTAAGACCATTGTTCCTTGTTCTGCCATCCGTCACTACTGAGAACAGCCTCCCTCCGTCCTCTTTGGAACCTCCCTTCCGGAAGTTGAAGGCTGCTATCAAATCTTCCCTCACTCTTCTCTTCTGCAGACTAAACGAACCCAAATCCCTCAGTCTCTCCTCATAGGTCATGCGCTCCATCCCTCTAATCATTTTGGTCGCCCTCCGCTGGACCCTCTCCAATGCGTCCACATCCTTTCTATAGTGGGAGGCCCAAAACTGGACACAATACTCCAGATGTGGCCTCACCAAAGCCAAATAACAGGGAATAATCACTTCTCTGGATCTACTGGCAAGGCTCCTCCTAATGCACCCTAATATGCCATTAGCCTTCTTGGCTACAAGGGCACACTGTTGACTCCTATCCAGCTTCTCATCCACTGTAACCCCCAGGTCCTTTTCTGCAGAACTGCTACTTAGCCATTCGGTCCCCAGCCTCTAACAATGCTTGGGATTCTTCCATCCCAAATGCAGGACGCTACACTTGTCCTTGTTGAACTTCATCAGATTTCTTTTGGCCCAATCCTCTAATCTGTCCAGGTCACTCTGGACCCTATCCCTGCCCTCTAGCATATCTACCTCTCCCCCTAGCTTAGTGTCATCTGCAAACTTGCCGAGGGTGCAATCCATTCCTTCATCCAGGTCATTAATAAAGATGTTGAACAAAACCAGTCCTAGAATAGATCCTTGGGGCACTCTGCTAGAAACTGACCGCCAACCTGACATCGAGCCGTTGATCACTACCCGTTGGGCCCGACAGACTGTAAGATGGATAGAAAGCTGGCTAGACTATGTATCCAATCCATATTCCCTTAACTTGCTGACAAGAATATTGTGGGAGACCATATCAAAAGCTTTGCTAAAGTCAAGGTATATCACATCCACTGACTTTCCCATATCCACAGAGCCAGTTACCTCATCATAGAAGCTAATCAGATTGGTCAGGCACGACTTGCCCTTCTTGAATCAATGTTGACTATTCCTGATCACTTTCCCCTCTTCCAAGTGCTTCAGAATGGATTCCTTGAGGATCCCCTCCATGATTTTTCCGGGGACTGAGGTAAGGCTGACCGGTCTGTAGTTCCCTGGATTATCCTCCTTCCCTTTTTTAAACATGGGCACTACATTTGCCTTTTTCCAGTCATCCGGGATCTCTCCCGATCTCCACGAGTTTTCAAAGATTATGGCCAAAGTCTCCGCAATGACATTTGCAAACTCCCTCAGTACCCTCGGATACTCAAATCCATGGCCCCAGATTTAACGTATGTTTAGCTTTTCTAAATAGTTCCTAACTTGTTCTTTCCCCACCAAGGACTGTCCACCTCCTTCCCATACTGCATTGCCTAGTGCATTTGTCTGGGAGCTGACCTTGTCCGTGAAGACAGAGGCAAAGAAAGCACTGAGTACTTCAGCTTTTCCAGCATCTATCAGGATATTAACCTAGTTACCTCCCTCATCCAATAAGGGCCCCACACCCTCTCTGAGCACCCTCTTATTGCTAACATGCCTGTAGAAACGTCTGATTACCCTTCACATCTCTTGTAAGCTGCAATTCCAATTGCGCTTTTGCCTTTCTGATAACTCCCCTGCATTCTCGAGCAATACATTTATAGTCCTCCCTAGTCATCCATCCAAGTTTCCACTTCTTGTAAGCTTCCTTTTTCTGTTCAAGCTCACCAAGGATGTCCCTAGTAAGCCAATCTGGTCGCTTACCATATTTGCTTTTCTTGCTGTGCATAGGGATGGTGTCTTCCTGTCCCTTTAATAAAGCTTCTTTAAAATACTGCCAGCTCTCCTGGACTCCTTTCCCCTTCATGTTACCATCCCAGGGAATCCTGCCCATCAGTTCTCTGAGGGAGTCAAAGTCTGCTTTTCTGAAGTCCAGAGTGTGTATTTTGCTACTCTTCTTTCTTCCTTTGGTCAGGATCCTGAAATCTACCATCTCATGATCACTGCTTCCCAGGTTGTCACCCACCCCTACTTCCCCTACTAGTTCCTCCCTGTTTGTGAGCAGCAGGTCAAGCTGCGCATGGCCCCTGGTTGGTTCCTTCAGCACTTGTACCAAGAAGTTATCCCCAACATTCTCCAAAAACTTCCTGGATTGTCTGTGTACTGCTTTATTGGTCTCCCAAAGGATGTCAGGGTGATTAAAGTCACCCATGAGAACCAGGGCCTGTAATCCGGAAGCTTCTCTCAGTTATCCAAAGAAAGCTTCATCTACCTCATCCTCCTGATCCGGTGGTCTATAGCAGACACCAACCACAACATCACCCCTGTTGCTTCCACCTCTAAACTTAATCCATAGTCTCTCAACAGTCTTTTCTCCTTCCAAGTACTGGAGCTCCAAGCAATCATGCTGCTCTCTTACATACAATGCCATTCCTCCTCCTTTTCTCCCCCGCCTGTTCTTCCTGAACAGTTTATACCCTTCCATGACAGTGCTCTAGTCATGCGAGTCATCCCACCAAGTCTCTGTTATTCCAATCAAATCATAGTTCTTTAACTGGGCCAGGGCTTCTAATTCTTCCTGTTTGTTTCCCAGGCTTCTTGCATTGGTGTACACACGCCTTAGATAACCAGCTGATCGCCCTGCCTTCTCCATCTGAATCAGGGGTCCTCTTTTGTTGCTCGTTCCTCCTTGTGATTCTTCCTGGTGTCCGACTTCCTCACTTACCTCAGGGCTTTGGTCACCATCCCCCAACGAACCTAGTTTAAAGCCCTCCTCACTAGGTTTGCAAGGCTGCCCGCAAAGATGCTCTTTCCTCTCTTGGTTAGGTGGATCCCATCTCTTCCTAACAATCCTTGTGCCTGGAACAGAGTCCAAAAGTCAAAGATACCAAAGCCCTGTCTCCATCACCACTTGTGCAACCACGCATTTACTTTCTCAATTTGACGATCCGTACCCAGACCTTTTCCTTCAACCGGAAGGATGGACAAGAACACCAGCTGCGCTTCAAAGTCCTTGATCCTTCTTCCCAGATCTACATAATCTGCTGTGACCCACTCAAGGTCATTCTTGGCCATATCGTTACGTGGAGAAACAGGAAGGGGTAGCAATCTGAAGGTTTAAACACTTTTGGAAGACTCTCGGTCACATCCTGAATGTGAGCTCCTGGTAAACAGCACACTTCTTGAGATTGCAGGTCTGGACGGCAGATGGGTGGCTCAGTCCCTCTTAGGAGGGAGTCCCTGACCTCCACCACCCGTCATCTTCTTTGGGGGGCAGGGGGTCGTGGAAGCCCCATCCCTAGGACGACGCATCCCATGCCTTCCGGTAGCTAGTGTTCCCTTCTGATTTCTTCCCTGAGAGGTTCCTGCCACAGCAATCTCCACCACAGTGCCTGTGGAGAGAGCCTAAAAGCGGTTACTTACCGCTACATGAATGGGGGAGACCTGAGTTGGCTGCCACCTTCTTCTAGAGGTTACATGTTGCCAGTTTTCTTCCTTGTCTGGTACTGCCCTGACTGGCTCTTCAGCGTGGTGCGCCTGCAGGATTAAACACGGTCTTCTATTGAGGAAGTCTTCATCCTCTCTGATGGAATGTAGGGTTGATACTTGGGCCTCAAGTCCTCTAATTTTTTCTTCCAAAATGGTGACCAGCTTGTACTTAGTGCAGATGAAATCCCTTCTTTCTTCCAGGAGGAAGACAAACACAACACATGCTGTGCAAGTAACAACAGCAGACCTAACAATATCCATACATGCCTTCCTTCTGAGAGATTCCTCAGATGTTATTCAATGCCTCCTTGACGGGCAGGAGTGTAGCAAAAAGATTTTAAAGAATGGCGAGTATCTCTCCCCCTTCCCACTCCCTCTCCAAACTCCCTGTTCACAAGCTCCCTGGTCACTGACTCACTCCTTTATAAAGCCCTGACTGCCTGATAGCCCTTCCCCCTGATTAAAGCTCAACCAATGAACAGAGGCTTCTAATTTTCAAACCCTAATTAGAAGCTCACAGCTTCCACCTGCCAGCTACAGCACACACTCCGTGGTGGGGAGAGTGCGGGGGAAGGGGAAGGGAAAGGGGAAAAAAACCAAACAGCCAAACACAAGCTCAGCAAATGTTTATATCATTTGCATTTTTAGTCCTTAAAAGCATACACAGTCGATATTTTTCCATTGTTTTCAACCAGACATATGAGTCAAACAGAAATCAACATGACCAAGAAGCAGCTAGAAAAACAGACAAGAAATGTTTATAATGAGAAAAAACTTGAAGATCCATGTGATCAAAACATACCATTAAAGTGTAGTGCATGTGGTATTCTACTATAAAATGGAATAAAATATTTTAGTGCAATTTATAGACCATTCACCTCAGAACATCGATATTATAGTGAATCTTTATCCTCTATTCAAATTGGAAATGAAAGTATTCTCCTTTATGTAATTTGAGGTTAACCCAATGCTGTGGCTCACTAAGAAAAAACTGCCAAAGACCCTCAGTAACCACAAACCAAACCAAACCAAATTCTGCATACCATTCGGGTTAGCTTCTCACTCCCCAGCCCTAATTTTAAAATAGTAAAAAGGAGCAGAGGCACTAATTGAAACCAGATTTCTGGTTCAGCAGTTTTCAAATGCTTAACAGGAAAGGGCAAGTCAGTGCACTGCGAGTAATGTTTCCAACAATGTACAAACACTATAATATCCTTAACAGAAAGATGCCCCCCCATTTTACAGAGCACTGTAGGATGAATGGTTCCAAACAACAGCATTTTCATGCTTAAAATAAACATTTATATTAAGTTAAATTTGGCTATTTTGAGTCAAAGTACTTTCCATGTGGCTGAAAAGTTACATCATTGTGATACCACGGTATAAACTAAGTATATTCCAAGCTTGCTTTACTACCAAATTTTTCCACCCATTCTTACACCAATGGCATCATCTCTATATTGTCTCTGCATGTTCCTATTCACTTCCTTTCATTCCTTCAGCCATATTAGATACTTGTATTCTTCTTCATGCTGTCTTTGGGGCAACTGTTCTTAAGAGGTCTTAACATGGCCTATGCAACCACCTGTGCCTCCATTAAAAAAGACTTTTCAAAATTCACCTAGTCTTTGAAGCATACCATCAACAAACAATTACCTTCCATGTTTTACACAGTAATAACTGTTGTACCTTTATATTGTAAGCCTTGTTGTTTATGCCTATTACTTGTCTCTCATGTCAACAGCACTATATAAAACAAAGAAGGAGTCAATGACACTAGTCAAGAGGAGACCATGAAAACAAATATGACATTTTGTGGAGGAGTGGTTAAGAGTATCTTATGTAGATGACATTCTGGAATAGTTTAACATTTTAATAAAGGCTTAACACCAGGGTTCTTCCCCCACCACCTTCTTTTGTATGGCTGACATAGAACAGCAATTATAATTTCACCTGAAATTGATCAAGCCAAATGGCTACATCAGGAGTAGCAAAATGTATTGCAGTAATGTCTCCTTCATAAGAACATAAGAATGTCCATACTGGATCAGACTAAAGGTCCATCTAGCCCAGTATCCTGTCTACCAACAGTGGCCAATACCAGATGCCACAGAGGGAGGGATCACAACAGGTTATCCTCACATGATCCCTCCCAGTCACCCACTTCCAGAGAAACAGAGGCTAGGGACACCATTCCTACCCATCCTGGCTAATAGCCATTGATGTACCTAACCTCCATGAATCTATCTAGCTCTTTTTTGAACCCTGTTAAAGTTCTGGTTTTCATAGCCTCCTCTGGCAAGGAGTTCCACAGGTTGACTGTGCGCAGAGTGAAGAAAAACTTCCTTTTGTTTGTTTTAAACCTGCTGCATATTAATTTCATTTGGTGACCCCTAGTTCTTTTATTGTGGGATAAAGTAAATAACTTTTCCTTATGCACTTTTTCCATACCAGTCATGACTTTATAGACCTCTATCATATCCCCCCTTAGTCTCCTCTTTTCTAAGCTGAGAAGTCCAAGGCTTTTTAATCTCTCTCCATATGGGACCAGTTCCAAACCCCTTTGTTGCCCTTTTCTGAACCTTTTCCAATGCCAATATTTTTTTTTTTTGAGATGAGGCGACCATGTCTGTACACAGTATTCAAGATGTGTGTGTACCATGGTTTTACGTAGAGGCAATATGATATTTTCTATCTTATTCTCTATCCCTTTTTTAATGACTAACATTCTATTTGCTTTTTTGATTGCCGATGCACACTGAGTGGATGTTTCCAGAGAACTATCCACAATGACTCCAAGATCTCTCTCGAGTAGTTGTAGCCAAATTAGTCCCCATCATATTGTATATATAGCTGTGATTATTTTTTCCAATGTGCATTACTTTACATTTATCCACATTAAATTTCATTTGACATTTTGTTGCCCAATCACTTAGTTTGGTGAGATCTTTTTTGAAGCTCTTCACAGTCTGCTCTGGTCTTAACTATCTTGAGCAGTTTGGTATCATCTGCAAATTTTACCACCTCACCGTTTACCCCTTTCTCTAGATCAGTTTCTCAACCAGTAGTACAAGAACACTCAGGGGTACTCGAGAGAAGTCTGGGGGGGACGTCAACAACTGAAATCTGGAGAAAACTGAATTTTTGTTTTAAGTTTTACAGCGCTTTAATATTTTTGTACTTTTTACACCCACAAATTTCATCACCCGTCCTGCTACGATTAAGTTGTTTAAACAAATGTGTTGCAATGGTAGAAAAAAAAAGTGTATGTCTGAAAACTGTAGGTAATGGGGGTACTTTTTTTTTTTGAGAAAGGGGTACTTTATTTTTAAAAAGGTTGAGAAACACTGCTCTAGACCACTTACAAATAAGTTGAATAGGATGGGTCCCAGGACAGACCCTTGGGGAACACCATTAGTTACCTTTCTCCACTCTGAAAACTTACCATTTATTCCTACCCTTTGTTTCCTGTCTTTTAACCAGTTATCCATCCACTAAAGGACCTTCCCTCTTATCCCATGACAACTTACTTTACTTAAGAGCCTTTGGTGAGGGACCTTGTCAAAGGCTTTCTGGAAATCTAAGTATACTGTATCCACTGGACCCCCTTGCCTACATGCTTGTTGACCCCCTCAAAGAACTCTAGCAGATTAGTAAGGAATGATTTCCCTTTACAGAAACCATGTCGACTTTCCCCCAACAAATAATATTCATCCACGTGTCTGACAATTTTATTCTTTACTATAGTTTCAACTAATTTGCCCAGTACTGACAATAGACTTACTGGTCTGTAATTGTCAAGATCACCTCTAGAGCCCTTTTTAAATAGTGGTATCATGTTAGCTATCTTCCAATTTTTAGGTATGGAAGCCGATTTCAAGGAGAGGTAAGAAACCACAATTAATAGTTCCGCAATTTCCCATATGAGTTTTCAGAACTCTTAGGTGAATGCCATCTGGTCCCAGTAACTTGTTACTGTTAAGATTATCAGTTTGTTGCAAAACCTCCTCTGACGACACCTCAATCTGGGAGAATTCCTCAGATTTGTCATCTAAAAAGAATGGCTCAGGTTTGGGAATCTCCCCAATATCCTCAGCCGTGAAGACCGAAGCAAAGAATTCATTTAGCTTCTCTGCTATGACTTTATCATCTTTGAGCGCTCCTTTAGCATCTCGGTTGTCCAAGGGTCCTCTGGTTGTTTAGCCGGCTTCCTGCTTCTGATGTCCTTAAAAAACATTTTACTATTACTTTTTGAGTTTTTGGCTAGCTGTTCCTCAAACTCCTTTTTGGCTTTTCTCATTATATTTTTACACTTAATTTGACAAAGTTTATGGTCCTTTCTATTTTCCTCACTGGGATTTGACTTCCACTTTTTAAAAGATATCTTTTTATCTGTCACTGCTTCTTTTACCTGGTTAAGCCACGATGGCACTTTTTTGGTTCTCTTATTGTGTTTTTTAATTTGGGGTATACATTTAAGTTGGGCCTCTATTATGGTGTCTTTGAAAAGTTTCCATGCAGCTTTCAGATATTTTACTTTTGTCAATCTACCTTTTAATTTGTTTAACTTCCTCATTTTTCTGTAGCTCCCCTTTCTGAAATGAAATGCCACAGCGTTGGACTGCTGAGGTGTTTTTCCTACCACGGGGATGTTAAATTTTATTATGTCCCAGTTATATTTACCTTTTGAACCAGATCCTGCACTCCACTTAGGACTAAATCAAGAATTGCCTCTCCCCTTGTGGGTTCCAGAACCAGCTGCTCCAAGAAGCAGTCATTTAAGATACCAAAACATTGTATCTCTGCATCCCAACCTGAGGTGACGTATACCCAGTTAATATGGGGATAGTTGAAATCCCCCACTACTATCGAGTTTTTTTAATTTGATAGCCTCTCTAATCTCCCTTAACATTTCATAGTCACTATCACTGTCCTGATCAGATGGTCAATAATATATCCCTACTGCTATATTCTTATTATTGGAGCATGGAATTATTGTCCATAGAGATTCTATGGAAGATTTTTGGCTCATTTAAGATTTTTACTTCATTTGATTCTACATTTTCTTTCACGTATAGTGCCCTTCCCCTACCACCATGACCTGTTCTGTCCTTCCGATATATTTTGTACCCTGGTATGACTGTGTCCCCATTGATTGTCCTCATTCCACCAAGTTTCCGTGATGCCTATTACATCAATATCCTCCTTTAAAATGAAGCACTTCAGTTCGCCCATTTTACTATTTAGAATTCTAGCATTTGTGTACAAGCACTTTAATAATTTGTCACTATTTACCTGTCTGCATTTTCTTGAGGTGTTAGTCTCTTCATTTGGTTGTGTCTCATCTGATCCGACCCATACTTCCATCCTCTCCTGACTAGAACACAGAGCATCTCTATTAATAGAACCTCCTCTAATAGATGTCTCTGTCCGATCCATGTGCTCTTCCTCACCTGTTGGCTTTCCCCCAGCCCTTAGTTTAAAAACTGCTCTACGACCTTTTTAATGTTAAGTGCCAGCAGTCTGGATCCACTTTGGTTTAGGTGGAGCCCATCCTTCCTGTATAGGCTCCCCCTCTCCCAAACATTTCCCCAGTTCCTAATAAATCTAAACCCCTCCTCTCTACAGCATCGTCCCATCCACCCACTGAGACTCTGAAGCTCTGCCTGCTTACCTGGCCCTGTGCGTGGAACTAGAAGCATTTCAGAGAATGCTACCATAGAGCTTCTGGATTTTAATCTTTTTCCTAACTGCCTAAATTTGGCCTCCAGAACCTCTCGTCTACCCTTCCCTATGTCACTGGTACCTACATATACCACGACCACCGGCTCCTCCCCAGCACTACACACAAGACTATCTAGATGTCTCGAGAGATCCACAACCTTTGCATCGGGCAGGAAATTCACCACACAGTTCTCCTGGTCATCACAAACCAAACTATCCATGTTTCTAATGATCGAATCCCCCCTTACTAACACCTGCCTTTTCCTAACAAATGGCGTTCCCTCCCCCAGAAATGTATACTCCCCTCTGCTCCGGTTGACTGTTCCTTCCCTGAGCCTTTCATCCTCCTTAACAGCACAGGGACTGTCTGACCGGAGGTGGGACAGTTCTACAGTGTCCTGGAAAGCCTCATCTATGTACCTCTTGGCCTCGCTTAGCTCCTCCAGTTCAGCCACCCTGGCCTCCAAAGCCCGTACGCGGTCTCTGAGAGCCAGGAGTTCCTTGCACCAAATGCACACATATGCCACCCACCCATGTTTATAAATTGGACAACAGATAATATGTTCAATAGTGTGTTGTGAGGAACCATTCTCGCACTCCTGGGAGTCCTTGATTTTCCATTTGTGTATTAGATATCTGCATTTACCATGGTTGGTTCGAATGTGGTCCAGAGTTTACCAAGAAACCTGAGGAAAGTCAAACCCAAGAGACTTCTGCTTAGGATCTGATACAAGGTGTTTATTTTTAAAGTCTTGTTTAGCCCAATCTGCTTTCCAAGCCTCCTTACGAACATAGCCTGATTGCACACGGCTAACTGAATTTTCCCAGAAGGTTGCTGGACTTAGGATACTAGATGTGGCTGGGGGGAGGGAGGGAGGGAGCATTGTCGTGGGTTTAGTGAATAGGAAGACATCTGTTTTCCTGGATTCACTGAGCACTGCAGAATGTTGCAGCAGTTTAGCCTATCAGTGGGGGAACGATGGTATGGGAGAGAGACAGGAAAGGTATCCATGGCATTGGAGTCATCTTAAGGGTTCCCATGGTGCACAGCATCACTGTACTCAGCTGGATATCCACAAGTCTTATGTGGCTGCATTGTCTCCATGCATCCCCCCTTATTGACTGAGGATGGGAATCCATTTATAAAACTTGGACTGTACTACCAATCCAACTGCATTAGGGCTTCAGAAAAATGACATTTGAGTAGATTTCAAGCAAAGGTTAATTGACTGCAAAATTTTAACTTTAAATATGTTGAATGGTATTTACATTTTGTGAAGAATGCTTAGAATAGGGTGTGAGTACAGTTTAGAATGTAAGCTATTTGGAGCAGGGACGGTCTTTCTGTGTGGACAATACTCACACAGTATTAATGATGTCATGAGCATGGCCTCCAGGTACTACTGCAGTTATTAAAACAACTCCTTTCATTTTCTCAGAGTTAGGTTTCAAATCTGTTCTTAAAATGACTCTTTTTTTGTTTGCCCTATGAGAACGTTCCTTAAGTCTGAAAGCATCACTTCAACTTCATTAGCAATACTGCCTGAAAAGCCATGAAAAAAACCAAGAAAGGCTAACACAAAATGTTTAACACACTGCATGAACTGTGAATAGCTTGGTCTGGTATTATATACAGTGTATTGCCATTCCACTTTTCACTTGTACCTAGAGCCCCAATGCAATGGCCACAGTTCAAAACATTTCAATCAATCAAAAGGTACAATTCCATTTGAACAATTTCAAGCCCTATATACAATGCCCTACACAGGCATTCACGTACTAACAGCTACATGCCACTAATCACAAAGCCCAGTCTTCAGACATTTGTATAATACAAAGAGGGGGATGGGGCGCCGTGGGAATCCCATACCACCTGTTTCCATGGTTACACTAGTTGAGCAAGTTGTGTTTTACAATAGCCAGACTACTGATTCTCAATGGTCATTCTTAAAAAGCAGTGCCAATGGAATACAGAAAGGTATGAAAATAATGCTAGATTAGGACAAGGTAAATGTAAAATCAGTTTTGAATCAAAATTTGAGCATTAATAAATCTATCAGCCTCACTGTGATTTTAAATTACACTCCTCAAAAAGAAAACTGAATTTGGGTTATCTGGTACTTATAAAGTTAACACACATTTCCCCTCAATTAAATACTAATATGTCATATGTCAGCTCTATTCTCCCAGCCAGTGTAAATGTTTTATTGTACAGTTGTAAAACAAATGTAATGTTAAATACTTTACACAATTAAATACATTTTAAACACCAATTCTTGGAGGCAAAAGTGCTACAAAACAAATTTAAGAACATCTGACATGCAAATTGCTCACTTACTCAGTTAAGTGAAAAACATTTTTCAGTCAAACACCATTATTTCCCCAACATCATTTTTCCATCAAACACAACATGCATGAACCTGAAATTCAATTCAGAAGGAAGTCCTTTGTTATGGGGAAAAGGTTGAGGAAGAAAAAAAAACTACCACATCAAGTTCTTCCACTTGAAGCACAATGTCAAAACGTATGCTTAAAATTCTAAAAGCTTTGAGAGAACAGTTGCAGCCCAGTTTAGATAAAATACATGTTAACGAGATGCTTATAGATTCTGAACAAATTGATTTACAGAGATCTTGTCAAGTGCCTACTATCAGGGTGCGTATCAAAGAACCAAATACTTATAAACGGAAATGTTATTCACAACAGAATCTAGGGACTGTGATATAAGAGGCAACATAGCTGGAAGACAGCTAATAATATGGTTGTTTTTTTTTTAAGAGCTTCAAAGACTATCCCAGCAATTATAGGCTGGTACGCCTGACTTCAGCAGAAGGCAAACTGGATGAAACTGTAGTAAAAAACGATATTATCAGACACAGAGGAACATAATTTGATGGGGAAGAGTCAACATGGTTTTTGTAATGGGAAATCATGCCTCACCAATCTACTAGAATTCCTCAAGGAGGTCAACAAGAATGTAAACAAGGGGGATCCAGTGGATATAAGTATACTCAGATTTCCAGAAAGCCTTTGACAAGGTCCCTCACCAAAGGCTCAAACTCTTACAGCTTACTTTGCTTAAGAGGAAAGGTCTTCTCAAGAATTGGTAACTGGTTAAAAGACAGGAAACAAAGGGTAGGTCTATAAGGTCAGTTCTCAGAATACGAGAGGTCAACAGTGGTGTTTCAAGAGTTTGTTCAGGGACCAGAAAAATTCAACAAATTGATACATGATCTGGAAAATGGGCTAAACAGTAATGTGACAAAATCGGCAGATGATACAACACTACTGAAAATATGGTATTGCCTCTCTATGGTTTAAGAAAACTGCGTGAAGGTGTGATCACCTCATCTCAAAAAGGATATCTTGGCACTGGAAAACGTTTAGAAAAGGGCAAAATTATTAGGGGGTATAGAACAGCTTCCATATGAGAAGAAATTAATAAGACTGGGATTTTTCAGCTTGGGAAATAGATGATTACGGGGGGATACGATTGAGGTCTATACGATCATGACTGGTATAGAGAAAGTGGGTAACAAAGACCTAGCAAGTTGCAGTGGAGGTGGTCTAGATTGGATATTAGGAAATACTATTTCAGTAATAAGGCGGTGAAGCACTGGAATGGGTTACCCAGAGAGGTGGTCGGCCTGGCTTGACAAAGCCCTGGCTGGGACTGTCCTGCTTTCAGCAGGTGGTTGGACTAGATGACCTCCTGAGGTCTCTTTCTACTCTAATCTTCTATCATTTCAAGAATGGTTGCTCTTCAGAGGATCAGAACATCAACGTAACGGAGAAGAAGCTGTGTTTCAACAACAGTGGGACCTTTGTATGCATCAATGAGCTGTGCTGGACGTTACTGACTGAACAGATGCATTTCTGATGATTCCACTTTGAATTCATGTGTCATCGCATACTACTTGGCTTCACACTCTTATTTATAAGGTCTCTCAACACAGGTGTATTTCACTAATTCAATAGCACAAGAATGCTATGCAGTTCTCAGTTCTTATTTATACCACCAAAAAAAAATTGGCGGGGTCTCACTTAATAGCAAGCTCTTAATTTAGACAATCCTACTACTGATATGAAATACAGACATGCCAGTAAAGTTCACTTTTCTGTACTAAGAATTCTCAGTTCTCATGTCTAAGGAACACTGCTATCAAACCATTAAACAGTTTAAAACTATAATCCAGAAGTGAAGCAAGGAGAATAGCCTCACACACAACCATTGTTCAAATTTCAGCACTTTTCCCTCTTACTCCGTATTATACCTTTGGGGAATTATCTTTGTCTCCATGAGCTCAACATTTTTGTAATGTCATCTCTAAATCCAATATATTCAGGTTAATGTGATCAGTGTCTCAAATGCACCGCATACAGCTTATGGAAGACTACCATCATTGATGCCCAAAAGAGTGCTACAATAGCAATGTGTTAAATAATATTTTGGTGCAAAAAAAGAGGTATTGATTTCAACTCTATTAAAATATTTTGGTGTGGTACAAGAAAATATTTAATAGCAATATCACATAGTAGGAGGGGGGCTCAAGCACCTTCCAGGAACTTAATGTCAGCATTTTGATGACATGCACTTGACAGGTCCATCGTGCTCACCGATCTCTCAGGTGAAGAGATAACCCGCTACACAACCGCTGTAGCTTAAGGGAACGTGCACTGGGCTGCAAGCCAGACAACCAGAAGTTCTTATCCCAAATCTTCCAATCAATGCTGTTAACATTTTGGTGCACTCCCGGTTTTAACTAACCTAAGCCTCATAATGGTAACGATCTTTCACTTATTTTTCAGATAAAGATTGCACACAGTCTCTTTAGAAAAAAAAATGTGAATAAATACCCAGCCCGTATATGAAAACCAAAATCTCATTTACTCAGAATATTTTTGTGATGAAAGGCAGAGAGGCAAGTTTAGGTACTTCGCTATGCTGTCTCTAACCACTCTAGCACGTTCCTACAGCACAGAATGGAACTCAGGAATCCTGGCCAACATTCCAGTGTTCAGGCAGCTGTCTGACTGGGAAATGTGTGCTATGTCTCCCTCTGCAGACCAGTCAGATTATAATGTGAACTTAATTCAAGAATGTGGCACCTGTGTTACCTCTGGGTAAGATATTGAGACCATACAGGAAAAGGGCATCTAGTTCTGGTGCCCATGATTTCAAAGAAATTCTGAAAAATAGAAGATTCAAAAAGGAGCTACACAAATTATATGTAGTCTGGACAACATACCTAATAAAGAGACTCTTAAAATAAATGGAATGGGCTCCTTTATCAAAGAAAAAATAACGAAGCAACCTGACTGCAGTCTATAACAACTTATATAGGAAAAAAGATATAGAATACTAGAAAGATTTTCTGCCTCTTGCAGTGTTTGTTTACTAGTTGAACATCAACATTCAAAATTGAAATAAGATAGCATTTTTCTTTTCTTTTTTTAGCAAGAAATTAATTATTGAAGACATGGTAAATTAGCCCTCATTTGTCATCTTGAAACTAGCCTGGATGCTTAACAGTACGTCTTCATTACAGTGTTAACCCGAGCTGTCACCTGAGTTTTTAGCCCCCAAATATCCACCCAACAAAACCTCTGACCTAAGTTTTGAGGTGCTTTAAACAAGTCTGGGGTATGGGTCCAAGCTTTCACTCAGGCTAGTACTCACATTCTTTGTCTTTGGCAATGAAGTGAGGGACAAAAATCATTCCAGGGGTGATAGAATTTCTTCTCTCCCTCTGCCCTTGTTGCCTCTCCCCACTCCACAGGACAGGAAAGTTCTCGAACAATTGTCTCAACTCATTGGAAAAGAACTCTCCTAGGGTGTGTCTATGGTGCAGACACACGAATTAACACACAATCAATGAGGATAGAGTAACATGTATATGGTTTTGCTATAGGAAGGCTCACACCCAAGCTCAACAAACTTCAGTGCTAATTATCTAGATTAATTGTGCAGGGAAGACATATCTTAAATATATCATCTAGTTCAGCCACAAGATGTTGGACTAGATGCAAGAATCTTTAAACTGTGTTATGCAGAATTCGGTGGTCTACTTTATGCAAGTCATACTAGACTGTTACAACAATCCTCTCTAACCTTATTCTGTGAATCTACAAATAATCTACAGGACATATAAAAATATTTCTGATATTTTGCCAATTAATCCCATAATGATCATAGTCACGGTCTGCCACAAAATTAGTGGCAGAACAGTAAGACGACAAAAAGTAAATTCTACCAGCAATTATCAATTCAAATGGTTAACTACCACCAGTTACTAGCTACAAAGAGATTACAAACAGTAAAATATCAGTAATTCAACTGTTCATTAACAGGTAAGAAAAAAATTGAGGCGAGAAGGCAAATGTATTTCTTTATAGATATGATTGGGGAGCATATTCACTGTGGCAGGGATCCTATAGTTCAGTGTTTCCCAAATGGCGTTCCATGGAACCCTGGTTCCGCGAAGTGAAACTAAGGGTTCCGCGAGAAAATTCTACTCCCCCACTTCCTCCAGAACCCGTAGGCAGCTCCCATGGAGCTGCGCTGGTGGGGGTGGGCTCCTGGTGGTGTGCCTCTCTAGCCGCTCCACCACCCACTGCAGCTACCCCACCACCGCACGGCCCCTTCCTCACCCCACAGGACTGCCCCTGTCCCACAGAGCCTCTCGTGCCACACAGCCTCCTCCTCCTCATGTGCAGGCAGTGGCTTGTTACAGCATACAGCAGCCACTGCTGCGGGGGGGGGGAGGGGAGGGATGGCTGGGTCTGAGGTGCCAAGTAGCCACTCCCAGACCTCAGTGTTTTTAAACTGCTGCCTGTGCCCCAGCAGGGGCTGCCCAGAACTTGACTGAGGCTCTGCCCCCCTTTCTCCCCAGGGGTGCACTCAGGCTCGCAGCCCTCCATGCGCTGCCGCTCTCTCCCCCCCCCCACGCCCCTCCCCACCCTGCTAGGGAAGCAGCAGAGTCTGGTCAGGATTTCTACACTCCCTTCCCCTGCCCTGCCAGCAGGAATCCTGACCTGGTGCTGCAGCTGTGCTGAGATCCCTGCTGCATTGGGGGGGGGGGGAGGGAGGGGGAGTGCGCTCCCTCTCCCATCCCCCTGCTGGGGGAACAAGAGCATGCTGCTTGGAGGCTTTCCCTGCTACAGCAGGGTGCCAAGCCAGGTAAGCTTCCCCCCCCCCCCCCCATCCACCTCACTCCCCTCCCCCCACCAAGATCCCGCATTCCCAGCTTGTTCTGACACCCTGCTCCATATAATAAGACTGTTATTAGGGGTTCCACAAAATTCTTTCGAGTTTAAAAGGGTTCCGTGGCCAAATAAAATTGGGAAACACTGCTATAGTTAGTATAATGTCTTTTAAAAGTTCTAGATTTTGCAGGATATACAACTCCAAGAACAGAGCTCTACGGAAGCATTTCATGGAGGGAAAAGGTGTCAGAGTAAATATGCAAGATGCTGCTGCCAGATGCATTTTTTAATGTGGTGGATTTCCCAGAGTTGTCCTCTCTTTGATTAAGAACACAGCAGATCAAACACTGTCAGCTGAAATTACATGTACTTTTTTGTACAAAATTTACAAAGCTGTCAATATATACTTCTCTAATATTTGCATTGCCCCTATTCTACTATATAGAGAAAGATTTAAAACACAAAATGTGTGTATATATATTTCCTGTTATTTGATCATTTAGAAAACAGAAAAGCTAGGGGAAACTGCATATTGCTCCCAAGGCAAAGAGATAAACTAACATAATACCATCAAATCATAGCAACCGTGAAATATTAATACCATTTTCTCTCATATAATTTTAACACCATAAAATGACAATGAAAACAATGAAAATACAGTTAAAATATTAACAATGAAAAATCAAGTGATACTGATTAAGATAGGTAGACGTACTGACCAGCAACCACTGTTGACCATGTGTTTCCACTAACCTCTCCATAAATACAGTAAGAATCTTACATGGCTTCTCACTAGCTGTCCTGACAAAAGGACAAAGGTATATTAGGATGTCCTTTTTACCTTTCCAAGGCAGAGGTCTGAACATGAACACTTCTTTCTGTGAATGTTACCTAATGTTTTCACACTTACTATGCGAGTCTCAGCATTTCAGAGGTTGAAACAAACTGTGAAAATAAAACTAGACATACTTTCATGGATTTAATCAAAATCTGCACCATCTAAGGAACAAGTCACAATTCCCAGTGAAAAAGGTATAACTCAAACTTGTCTTTGTTCACTTTTTATGCTAGGACAACATAAGAGCTACCTACAGTTGTATGTGTTGTGTTTTTAAATGGTTTAACAAAACTAATGCTATGTTTCTGACTTCTAGGTAACTGCTAAACAATCAAAAAAATGTAGTAATTTTCACACACTGTTCGAATGACAAAGGGCAAGCATTCTTGGAAATAATAGGACACTGAAGTGTTAAAAGTAATCAACACCAAGAGATCTGAGTTCTCCCTCAACATACTTTATCAAAGAGATGCATTTTAAATTCAAAACTACCTTTTTCAAGCTACTGCACATACATTTCTCTCAAAATATTGCCAATCATACACCTTTTATAGCTAGAATACCATCACATATTTGTTCTTTTTAAAAGGTACATTTTGATTGACAAAAATTCACAGACACTTTAAACTATTATTTAAAATATTACATAATAAAATAAGACTTTAAAGCAATTCTATTTTTCTTTGCTTATTACACCACTTGTTAAAAATGCAAAGTAATCTAGGGAAATTAATGTGTTACTCAGTAGGCAGGTTTAGCTCTACCAATTTTGCTCAACTTCAACCATGGAAAAGAATTTCTAAGTGAAGCTGCATTAATTCCTAAACATAGAAAATGAACTGCAAATGAATAATTTATGGAAGGTTTTTGCTTCATGTCAGCAGCTTTGCTTGAGGAAGTGATATTCATGAAGTCCCTCAGGACACTGAGAAGTTAAAGATGGGTGAAAGGAATAGCACACTAACATCAGGATTTTCACAGAATGATGCTTAGGGTATCTAGATTAAATTTCTTACCATGGGTGAGCTTCACTAACAAAAAAAATTCAGATTTTAGTCCAACACAAATGTCAGTGCGTTGATATCAAGAACATGGACTACAGGTTTATAACTTCAGCTACTTATTAGATCACTGGTAGAAAGGATTAACAACAATATTTGATGCCAAGCAATTATTTTATTTGAAAAAACAAAGGACACTGGATTTGGATCTAGTTAACTAGCAAACCTGACAGTGCAGCTGTAAAAGCCATCCCAGAATTCTATTTTCAATGTCAAATGCACATTAAGGATGTTAAAATGTGGTTAACTGACTAGTCGACGGAATTTCCATCGACTAGTCGATAAGCACGTCCGCATTCCTCCTTTCAAATGTACAAGAACCCCTACTTGGGCAGTGCTGTGGGGAGTGATGCGTGGAACCCGGGGTTAGCTGGGAAGTCCCCAGTTGACCCCAGGCTCCACAGCTGCCCCTTCGAATGGTGCAGAGGCGGCGTTTTAAAGGGGCAGCCCACCGCACAGCTCATCCGTGGATCAGCTGTGCAATGGCCACCTTGGGGTTTCAAAGTGGCAGCACCGCACAGCTTTGAAGGACCCCTTTCCCCCGCCCTCCCTTTGCCGCGTCTCTCTCAGAGGCATCATGTGGGTAGTGTCGACTAGTCAAAAGACTATCCGATGAGCATTTGCTTATTGGATAGTCAACTAGTCGTTAACATCCTTAATGCACATTATTCTGGATTTTCACTGTACTGTACCTCTACAAGGATTTAGATTAAAGGAGTATTCGTATAAAAGAATACTCTTAAATCAGTTGATAAAAGCAACAAGTCTTCTTCCATAAGCTCTCCCAACTAAAAACAACCCTCAAATTCTGGCATCAGTAAAACTACTATACTGCAATACATAAAGATATGCCACACAGATATTTTAAGATATACAGCTATACACACAAATTATTTTATATATATGGATGTGAATGTTTAACAGTGGGGGCTGAAGCACCGGCCTTTGGAGTTTGAAGTAAGGATGTTAAATATCAATTAATTTACTAGTCAAGTAGTCGATAGAATTCCTATCGACTACTCGACTAGTCGATAGGCACTTCCACATTCCTCCTCTGAAATGTACAAGAGCCCCAGCGGGGCTCTTATGCATTTCAAAGCAGCAGTGCCCACACGGAGCCTTAGGTCAGCGGGGATCAGAGCCCCCCGCTAATCCCGAGCTCCATGTGGTGCTGCCACTTTGAAATGCCGCACAGAGCAGGAGTTAGCTGGGGACTCTGAGTCCCTCGCTGACCCCAGGCTCCATGCAGGTGCTGCCACTTTGAAGTACCCCCTCTCCCCCTCCTTTGCTGCCTCTATCTGATAGAGGCAGCGGGGGGGAGAGAGAAGCAACTAGTCGACTAGTCCTTAACATCCTTAGTTCAAAGCAGACTCTGCCTCTGCTCCGTTTAATCAGTTAACCAGTTAAACAATATGTTTAACTGGTTAACCAATTAAATGGGATTTTACATCCCTATTGCAAACAACAGTCTTTGCAAAGAAACTCCTTTTCATTAGGCTTGAGTATTAACAGGCAAAGAAATATACAACTTTCTGTAAGTCCCGATGCTCCTCATTATACAGACTAAAGAACCTGCCTGCTATTGTGAAAGATAACAGTACTGAAACACCTCTCCTATAAAGCTAATTTGAAGCAATGATCATTTTATTGTTGGACTGGCACTATTTGGTACATTTGTAATTAAAATGGAAAAGACAGTGGGGAAGAGGCTAGCGATGAATACAGAAATACCAATTACAATTTCTCATGAAACAGATTTAAATGGAAAAACCAAGAAGGAGAGGTTAACCGATTTCTTTTCAGCTCATAAGGAACTGTGTTGCGCACACACATGCTGAAGGTTTGGAATGTTTAATTAAAACTGGTTTAAAAGAAAAAGTTGAGGAAAAAAGATAGCTTAACAGATCAAATTTACAGTATGTCCTTTAAAATGAGATTTTGAATCACCATGGGCTTACTGCAATTTAATTCCTCTCCTAGCTAAACACATTTATATTTAAAACTAAAACATTGACATTTTATTTACCTTAAAAGGCATAATACAAAACTATTCAAGCATTGCAAATAAACTGCACTATAAGGAATTCCACTTGTTTTGATTTATTGGTCAGTTAAGGCAAAAAAAAAAAATTTTTTTTCAAAATATGACTAACACCTACTTCTTGAGTCCAGAGTGTCAAAACACCCACCAAGTATGAAACAGAAAGGACCTGCCTGAATTTTAATATTGGAGCTAAAAATATCTGAGTATAAATGAAAAAGACATTTCTAATAAAGACTAGTGGCTTGATTTTTCAGGAGTGCTGATTCCACACATTCTGCTGAAGTCAATAGGAGCTGACAAACGCAGCATGCTTATGATACAGGTCAAAAATGTTTTCAGCAACGTATTTCGGGAATAAAACAACTTGTAGCCCAAGTCAGAAATTTCCTTTCAATCATTTTATGGGCAATGACCAGAGTAGTCCAGTCACTAAGTGTGATCTTCTGAATGGAAATCTCAGCCATGTTGGTCTGTAACTTTAAAAACAATGAGTAGTCCTGTGGCACCTTAGAGACTAACAAAGGTATAGGATCATGAGCTTCCGTGATGAAGTAGGTTTTACCCACAAAAGCTCATGATCCTATACCTCTGTTAGTCTCTAAGGTGCCACAGGACTACTCATTCCTTCTTAGTGGAGACACTACTCAAATAGAAAGCATCAAATCAGAAGAGAAAAATCCAAGGATGTTAAAGTGGACAAGAACCTAAGCATGGAGAACAGTCTCTGCTCACAATGTGTTTCTAAGTTGACATTTTAAACCTCAACCTTATCTTCTCCCAACTGCTGCAGCTTCTAACGAGTAGAAAGAGTCCAAACTATATTTTTCACCTCTTTGCATATAGATATGTTGAATGCTGAATACTAGAAAATTTGGCTGCAGTTATCTAAAAGCTCTATCTACCAACATTTAAATACTATAGCAGAGTGAATTTAGGAGATCTAAAATATTCACAGAATAGAAAACTAGAACTTGAATGGACCTCAAGAGGTCATCAAGTCCAGTCCCCTGCCCTTGCAGCAGGACTAAGCACCATCTAAATCATCCCTGATAGAGGACTCATCTCCAAAGATGGAGATTCCGCAACCTTCCTGAGTAATTTATTCCAATGCTTAGCCACCCTGACAGTTAGGAAGTTTTCCCTAATATCCAATCTAAACCTCCCTTGCTGTAATTGAAGCGCATTGCTTAATATCCTAGCATCAGAGATCAAGGAGAATAATTTTTCTCCCTCCTCCTTGTAACACCTTTTTAGGTATTTGAAAGCTGCTATCATGTCCCCTCTCAGTCTTCTCTTCCCAAACTAAACAAATCCATTTCTTTTTGTCTTCTCTTATAGGTCATGTTTTCTAGACCTTTAATCACTTTTGTTGCTCTTCTCTGTGTGTGTTTCAAGATGATCATCTCTCAAACTGATCTATGTTGACAGTCTCACATGACTCTGGTGAACATATGTGAGAGGTCAGACCAATGAGAGAACAGCAAACAAAGTTACAGATGTGTTACCTGGTCTTTAGATTGTGTACGTATTATATATAAATTCATTAATTATATGCATTGCGAGTTATCACTTTGAGGGCTAACAGGTTGTCCCAGGAGCAGTCCCAGTATTTAAATTATTCTATAGTTGGGAATCCTGATGTGCACCATTGCAACACACACACTGCAGGAATTCTTGTATATTTACAAATATAGTTTAACACCACATTTAGCTGAGTCACAAACACTCCAATGTAACAAGATAGATATGCAATGTACAGCTGTATTTTCAAATACTCTGCAATTCCCTTTAGAACAACCCACAATGTTAGCCTCCTCATCTTCCTTATTGCCATTCCCTTCCCCGTCACCACCAGTGGCATCTCCCAAGGACAACAGCTCCTCCTCCCCTTAGGCTGGGATGTCACTTTTAGAAGAGGTTACGCTGATGCATAGTCAGTGGGAGATATTTCCTTTTCTCCTTATTTACATTTCCTCACCTTACTAATGGTGAAATATCTTTTCCTGTAAGTCAGTGTATCATTGATCTCAGCTTATCATCATGTGTCAATTTGTTAGTATGGTCCTTTGGTGGTCAGCAGACAGAGGCAATGCCCTACTGTAATTCATGGGACACCATAGCAACGGGCAGCTGTAGGTTTAGAGTAAAATCAAACATAATTCCATCTGCCTGTTGGAGCACTAGAAAATCAACTTGTGGAAGTCATCAGAGCTGAAAAGGTACTTCAGCTTGGTTACTCGTCAGATAAGTAGAACCACATGAATGAATCTAAACAGAAACTAGTTCATATTAATTTTAATAATCTAAAAGGCATGGAGAGCTGAT
The DNA here is from genome assembly GCA_032595735.1 of Pelochelys cantorii. NCBI lineage: Eukaryota > Metazoa > Chordata > Testudines > Trionychidae > Pelochelys > Pelochelys cantorii. Next base: position 1,617,433 of record CM064338.1, read on the forward strand.
TTTACTGGGTGGAGCAAAACAATTTGCTCAATTCACTATTAATCCCTATTCTCCACCCTCCAAAACACATATTAGTGCACTTACATAATCACATTTCCTTTTTTATTCAAAAAATAAATGTCACACAAATGTCATCCTAAGAGAATGAAAGATGGGTCAGTGTTCCATTAAGAAGCAATTAAATTTAATAATATCGGAAGCTGTTAATTACAAAGCCAGAAGCAAATTCCACTTAAGTGAGAAAACTGTAATAAAATTCTATTTTAACTTGTTAAAGACAATATACAAGTAATATTTCAAAGGCAGAGGCTCATCAGGGAACTTGCGCAAGCAGGGACCGAAGCAGAACCCACACCTCTCCCTTGGAAATGTACAAGAGCTGTGGGTAGCTCTTATACATTTCAAAAGGGAGAGGCACAGCAGTCCAGACCCCACGCAAGCAAGGACTGTTTCGGTACCTGCTCACACTGTTTTCTCCCACTGTGCCTCTCTGCCTCCCCTACCGTCCTCCCACTGCAGAGACAATGCAGAGGGTGGGGGGAAGACCAGCTTTTAAGTCAGCTCACCCCAGCACTGATACAGAGGCAGTAGGGTGGGAGGAGGAGTGACTATTCAAGTAGTGACTGGGATACCCAATAAGCCTAGGTTCATCAGGTAATCGACGAGTCACTTACATCCCTATTACCAACATCAAAGACAAAGGGATGTAGGCCCCCATAAGAGAAGCTCAACTTAAATCTATACCCCAAATTAAATAAAGCGAGAAAAAAAAATCCTAAAAATGCCACCATGGCTAAACAAAGTAAAATTAAGCAGAGAGGGGCAAAAGGCATTCTTGGGGAAAAAAAGTAGAAGTTAAATCCTAGTGAGGAAAACAGAAGAGAGTATAAACAGGCAATAAAGTGTAAAAATATAATTAGAAAGGCCAAAAAAGAATGTTGAAAATAGCTAGTCAAAGCAACAAGATTTTTAAGAATATCAAAAGTGGTAAACCTGCAAAACCACCACTTGAGTCAAGTAGACAAACAAGATGCTAAAGGAGCACTCAAGAAGGCCGTTGTGGGGAAACTAAATTAATTCTTTTCACTGGTCTTCACAGCTGAGGATACAAGAGAAATTCCCTAACCTGAGCCATTCTTGTTAGTTGATCAATCTGAGTAACCGTCCCAGATTGAAGTATCTTCAGAGGAGGATTTGCAACAATTGTTAAACAGTAATAAGTCACTGGGACCAGATGGTATTCACACACAGTCCTGAAGGAACTCAAATATGAAACTGCTGACCTACTAATTATGATATGTAACCTATCATTTAAATCAGCTGCTCTGCCAGATGACTAGAGGATGGCTAATGTGACACCAATTTTTAAAAAGAGGCTCCAGAGGTGCCTCCAGCAATTACAGTAAGCCTAACCACCATACCAAGGTGTGTGTGTGTGTGTGTGTGTGTGCGCGTGCGCGCGCACGTGCATGTCCATAGTCTAACCACCATACCAAGGTGAATGGGGTGGGCCTCTGTGTACACTAGGAAATTATTTTGAAATAACTCCCAAAATAATAATTTTGAAATAGCATGTCCACACTATGGGGAAATCTTGAAATTAATCCAAGTCAGCGTCTGTTAATGTGGATGCACTACCTTGACTTGGAGCCCCACGGAATAATTAGTTTGACTGACTCTGGGAGTGTCCATACTATTGCTATTTCCAAATAAGTGTTATTCCTCGCGGAAAGGAGTTATTTTGAAATAGCCAGTCCCTTATTTTGAAATAATGGGCTTGCTAGTATGGCTGCTCTGCTTGTTATTTTGAAATAAATCCCTAGTGTGGACCCAGAGCCAAGGTGCTACAGGGCTACTCATTTTTTTCAAGTTACAGACTAACACGGCTACCCCTCAGACTTCTTTCAGGAGGGTAAAAGAAATTAAGAGGTCCTAGCTGGAGGACTAATTCATGCTTTTCAGGAAAAATCTTGAGCCTAGTAACAAAATCCATAAAACATCCATTTGTAGTAGGCAATGAAAATCACAAATCTTGTTAGTTCATCCATCTTCTCTCTATATTTATGCTGGATCTGACAAAAGCGTATTTGACAGCTGCCTTAAGAGCAAGCACAGACATAGCACTTAGCTTCTCAGTATGCCAGCATTCCAGATCAAGTCAGTACCAATACTTCAGTTTAATTGAGTTTAGCCACCCCCTCAAGTCCCAAAATAATGCTTCTGGGTGTTGGAACAAGGAGCTCTCTTTCCAGATTCAAACTGTTCATGGAAGCCAGTGAGGAAATACATGGAAAGAAAAAAAGTAAGCATACAGTTTTATTCTTCTATAATAAACTTACATTCACAACATGTATATATTTCCCTTGTACATTAAAAAATAATTCATGAAGGCATTACCTTATGTAAAAACATTCCATATTTATAGGTCTCTTACTATGCGCCTCTGGCTTTCACAGAAGTCATTTTGCGTGGATTTAACTGTATGGTTATGAGCCTATTTAATACATCTCCAGAATGTGTTATAGAACTTAATTACTTACATGGTGGATAAAAGCAGGGATTTTAAAAATATATATATATTTAAATTATATTTTATTTAAATACTTACATTTAAAACAAACCTGTTTAAAATTAAATTTTAAATTACAAAAACCCAAGGCTTAAGTTTATTATAATCTATTACATGTATTTAAATTAAATAAAATATTAACTAGTTACACGTTTTCTATCAAAGTTTTAAAGTATGTCAGCCCAATGAACTGATGGAAGTCACTGGCTAAACACCTAGAAAGTTTGCTGCAGAGCTAATCCAGTTTTTGACAGTAGTAGCCTCTTCTTCAGGTGCAAAGAGCATATATTCTTCATTTCAGCTTATTCAACTAGTTCTGCTCAATGACTAATTCATTTTCAAAGTTAAATTGATTGGGAGTTGGAAAAGCACTGCCAACTTATGAACAAAACCTAGATGTGAGCAGATAAGATCCACTAGTTCTAACACCCTGAAGGACATAGTGACTAGATGCAATAAATTCGCTAATTACAGATAAATACTTACTTTAGTAAATCAGTTTTAAGTGTAAAAATATGTTTTGATAAAAAATGTCTTGTGTGTATATTTTGGAATAAAAAAAGAAGCTCCCCTCACCTCTTGTTCTAAAATAACCTGAAACATAAGGGTTGGAAGAGACTCCAGGAGGTGATCAAGCCCAGCCCTCAGCTAACGGCAGGACCTCCAGCTAAAAGCAGAATCTGGTAACTCACAGGGCAGTCTGCGAAGCTTTTTCTGTTTTTTTCTTTATTGCTATTTTTGTTTTTTGCCCCCACACATTCAAAAAAGGGTGGAATTATAAGGATAGAGAGTTCTGGAGTTAGTCAGTTAAATGATTTACTGGTGGTGGGTTGTGCTGAACTGTACAGATGAATCTGGTTATTTTTTTAATTTATCTCAAGGGCAACCAGATATCACTTCAGATGGAGAGTCAAGTGGCCTAAAGCAAGCTATTCCCACAGAGAACTATATTCTGGTAGGAAAACACACCACCTTGAATTTCAGTCTCAAACTAAGCAAGGTATGGTATGTTTGCTATTTGAGTGGATGATGTCAAAGTAGTATCACATGGTCAAAGGAGCATGATTTTTACACAATAGGGTATTTTTTTTTAAGCCAGATCTCAACTATCACTAAGAGTTTATGGTTAGATAGATATGGGGAACAAGTGAGGAAAACAGATAGATTCTGTCCTGCATATGTTAAAGTGGTTGTGTCTGTTCTAAAGTTTATTAATTTGATCCTGGCCTCCAAGAGCACGATGCATCACCTTAAAGGTATAGCCATGTTAGTCTTTTTTTTTTTTAATTTAAATTACAAAGTAGTCTTGTGGCACCTTAGAGACTAAAAATGTATTTGGTCATCAGCTTTCGTGAGTAAAACCCACTTCATCAGGTGAGTTGAAGTGGAAATTGCAGAATCTAGAGCATATATAATAGACCAGCTTATTCATAACATTGATAGTGGTTTTCAAGTATCTAAAAGCGTGTCACAAGGAGAAGGGAGAAAAATTCTCCTTGGCTTCTGAGGATAGGACAAGAAGCAATGGGCTTAACCTCCCTTGCTGCAGTTTGAGATTGGGCATTAGGAAAAAATTCCTGCCTGTCAGGGTGCTTAAACACTGGAATAAGTTGCCTAGGGAGGTTGTGGAGTCTCCATCACAGGAGATATTTAAAAGCAGGTTGGACAGACACCTGTGTGGGATGGTAGACAATGCTTTGTCCTGCTGTGAAGGCAGGGACTGATGACGACCTCTTGAGGTCCCCTCCAGTTCTAGCAGTCTGTGGTTCTGTGATGTGGAGACGTGAGTATCCAAGTCAGGGAAATTGCCCTTCTAGTGTGTTAATGAGTCAAGATCTTTATTCAAGACTAAGCTGAACTTGCAAATGAACTTCAATTCAGCAGTCTCCCTCTGTGATCAGGTGATAAAATTCTTTTGTAGAACAATGACTACTTTTAAAACCATTACTGAATGTCCAGAGAGGTTAAAATATTCCCCTACAGGTTTAAGTGTTCCTGATGTCTGATTTATGTCCATTTATCCTTTGGTGCAGAGATTGTCCGGTTTGGCCAATATCCATGGCAGAGGGGCATTGCTGGCACTTGATGATATATAACAAATTAGTGGATGTGCAGTTGTATGAGCCCCTGATGCCATGGCTTATGTGGTTAGGTCCCGTGATGGCATCGCTAATAGAGTTATATGGACAGAGCTGGCAATGGGGTTTGTTTCAGAGGTAGGTTCTTGGTTAAGTGTATCTGTGGCGTGGTATGGTATGTGCTGCTGGTAAGTATTTGTTTTAGGTTGGGGGTTGCCTGTAGGCGAGGACTGGCCTGTCCCCCAAGGTCTGTGAGTGAGGGATCATTTTCCAGGATAAGTTGTAGGACTGTCAATGATTTGCTAGAAGGGTTTAAGCTGGGGGCTGAAGGTGGACACAGTCAGACTGAAAATTAGGCATAATTTTTTAACAATTTACCAAGGATAGTTATGGATTCTCCATGACTGAACTTTTAAATAAAGACTGAGTGTTCTTCTAAAAAGATATGTTCTAGGAATTATTTTTGGGAAGTTCTCTGGCCTATGTTATATGGAAGGTCAGACTAGATGACCACAATGGTTTCCTCTATCTGTGGACTATGCAAGCAAATTTTTGTATCTTGGTTATATCTGAACCAATTACATACTATGGTTTGCCTAAAATCCCCCTCTAATAATTTCAATTTGCGAAGGAAGTGATCTTTAGCTTATTCACAATGTGCTGCTTTGTATTTAAACCCTGCAACAGTTGTTCAACCTGATCTGATTAAAAAATGGCTGTCACATCCCACTCCAGAAGTGGCTGCTATTCGATATTTATTAAGTGGCCCTTCTGTACAGCAGAGGTTAGGAAACGGAGCACAGCCAAAGGGGGCTATAAAAACACAATTTCATTTCATATGCAGCCATATGAAAAATGGTAGAATCACCACAACTTCTTACTGAAAAGGTAGACCTGAAAATTTGTAATGCTTTCCCAGCACTGCCAACATGAGAATCTCTGGTTAAAACCCAACTTTTAACTAACAGTGGAGAAGAAATCAACACTTTATCATATGCTGTCAACCTCTTTGCACTCATTTACCTTATTTAAATTACATTTTCCCAAGCAGTGTTTCCAGCTTTGAATATATATCACTCACAGAGGTAGTAAGAATCAAATAATTTCTGTTCTTTCAGCATTATGCTTGAGGGTAAATTAGATCTGCAGCAATGCAGAAGCTTTGGACTGAGCTCCCCTTGTCAATAATTAATAGAACTCCATGCTGCAAAGCACAGCAACCAGCTAAATTAACAAAAGTCTTCCCTCAGAACACCAGATACCGTCTCCCTGAATACTTACACGCACAAACCTGGCAACAAATAAAATCAAACACTCTACAGAAGCCCTGGATGTATGACTTTTGAATGTCACTTCCTCCATTTTAAAAATCATTTTCTAAAAAGTAAATGTTTCTAACTTAATTAATTGGTTGTGTACATGGATAAATAGTAAAACAATGTGTGCATATTGGAGTGTACTGTTAAACATATGAAAACATGGCACAGATCAGTTTTAAGAGTCTGGTCTCAAACAAGTATCTTGAAATCCTAGCCAGTGAATCAGTTTGAAATCACAGGGATTTTAGGATCCTAGTATAATGAATAGAAAAAGCAATGAATGAATAGAATAGCACTGATCCTGTACATATATCAATTTAAGAACTGTAGTAGCTTAAAGCACAACAAATGAAGCAGTAACAGGTCCCAGATGTGTAGCTTTAGCCGTCATTTCTCTATCACCCAGATTTTATACTATTGTATAAAAATCACAAATTACAGAATTTACATTAACCTTTGAATTTTGACAGGAGTGGGGAACCTTTTCCTGACCTGACCCGACCCCCGAGTCAGAGAACAAAACCTCACAAATGTGACCCTCATCTGAGATGCAGGGAAAAAACTTCAATTCACTCCTCTCAAACTCCAACCCCATGGTGGGGGGTAAGAAGGGTGCGAAGGGGGAGATGCTGAGGTTCAAGGCTTACCTGCAGGGCCAGATTAATTCTTCTGAGGGTCTGGGGCTAGTAGGGTGCTGCTGGAGAATAGGGTGGGGTGGAGGTGTGGTGTCTGGGCAGGAGGTAGCGTGCAGGAGGAAGGTGGTGGGAGCGCGAGATTTGGAAGGGGGTGGAGAAGTAGGACTGGGTGGGAGGGGGTAGGGGACTGGGGCACCTATTTGGTGCAGGTGGGCTCCAAGCACTGAAGGGAAGCGCTCCCAGCAAGCAATGCCCCCTCTGCTCCCACTGGCCACAATTCCTGGCCAGAGGGAGTGAAGGGGGCAGTGCTGGCAGGGAACGCTTCCCTGCAGCAGGCAGAGGCACTTACTCCCCTCTGCGAACTGAGGCTCGCCTCCCCCCCAACCCGCTGCAGGGGAGGAGGAGCCCCGAACCTCGCAGGGCGGATCAAGACAAGCCACAAGCCAGAAACGGCCTGTGGGCCATAGGGTCCCCACCCCTCCTACACATAGTAAAGCATTTTTAAAATAGCACAAACGAAAATTACTAAATGATCAAATGTAAACGCAACTGTGTTGAATCAGACACAAGTCAAGACTCAGAGGCCAACAAAGCAGATTACCAGAGAATGCGTTACCAAAAGAAACTTCAGAAAGCCACAGTTCACATAAATTGTAAAAGAGAGACAGAGCAGTTTACCCTAGTTCCGTAATCTGACAAAGATTAAAAGCAGATTCCCTAGAATTGTTAGGACATTAGATTATCCCCCATTTTAATGTTAATTTGCCTGCGGTTACTTAATAAAATGTCTTTCAGTATAAAAACTGTCCAATTTGCTAAGAGCAAGTCAAAGGAGGATATCCATCCATCCATTAAATACTACAAATTATAGCAATCAAGACATATCATCAAACAATTCTGACACCAACTAGGGCTGTAAATATTATTTTTAAAGGTACCCATTTAAACTATTAAAATTGCATCAGTTAACTAGTTAGCAGATTTGGGCCTCATAATGCCTTGGATGGTATGTCTCCCCAGACAGATAAGGAAGGGCAGCTGAGCTCAAACAGGACTAGCCAGGAGAGCTTGGGGCAGCTGCAGGGGGTCAAGCATCCCCCCTCACATTCTCAGTACCTAGGAAAAGGGAGAAGAGCCCCAAGTACAAAGTGGCCTCTGGTGGTGCTCTGTGCCAACCCAGCAGCAGCTTCCCTTCACTTATCGGCTGAAGCCAGAACACTGTCCACCTCCAAGGCCAAATTCCTTCCAGTGGCACAGAGGAAGGCTGAGGACTTCTTTTTTCCCCAGATAGGGCCCACAGCCCATATCCTCTCCCCGCCTAAACGTCCGCTCCCTGCCTGGCTGGCTGCCCTCCATGAAGCTTCTGGATTGGCAGCTTTCTTATCCGGCTTTTTGCACTGCCAGGCATTTCTTGGCATCATTCCACCAGGGTCATCACCCCTGGGTCCATGCAAGTATTTCCCCTCAGGTCAGCTGGGGTGGAGGGACTTTTTTTTTTTTTTTTTAAACAACTAAGGGGTGTACAGGGCCCTCCTTGCCGCTGGAAGGCACACCCCTCTAGGGTACACCCTGCCCCTTACAGAGGGGAACTGGCTCTTGTGATGCCCATCTCTTCCTGATTGACATAGCCACCTCTCGCCAGCATCCCAAAATGATGTGCCGGCTGCAGGAAAACCTGCTCAAGTAGTACACACAGGTCCTGGCCCCCAGCAAGGACTTCTACCAGCTGACAGTCACCCAGAAGGAGTGAACAAGGGAGAGTCAACAGTTAGACTAATACTTACAAGTTAACTGTTTAATATTTTACATCCTACTATCACCAAGCATAATCCTCTTCTGTATCATCAAGCAAACATTCTTAATGATGAAATCTCCTTAGCTTTGTCACCTCGTTTGTGCTTACGTAAATGGTAGTCTCTCTCTTTTAACCTCAACACAATTTGGAACAGGCCGCCATATCTCTATGTCGGAGAATTCCACATAATTCAATGTGTACGTGTTTGTCAGCAGTGTCAAATCTAATGCTTCATTTCTACAAGAAGTTCCAGATTTAATACAATGGACAATTTTTCAATGGGTCTAGCAGTTCTGTTTGGGGCATATTAGTTTTCACTAATGTTTTTCTATGGTACAAGAAATTATTTTTCTCATTAGGAAGAGGTTGCTAGTTGAGTATGCTTATGCTAACCCTGTAATGTAGGCACCGTATAGAAACCCAAAAGATTTAGACTGAAATCCAGGCAGTCTTGAAATATTTAATTTTGATTTTGCAGACTAACAAGTCACATTTTAAAGCAATGTATTTATTTGGCAACATTTGTCAGGAAAAGAACACGGTGCTAAAGCCTTTTTTGGTTTTGTGTTTTCCCTCATACAAATTTGAGCAAGATCTATGTAAAGGGCTGTGTTCCCTGAAAGCTATGCAGTTGGGCAGCCGCCCAGGAGAGATTCAAGTGCAACACAGCTGACTAGCAGAAAGCGCACATCCGGCAGCTGTTCCCAGGACCCTCCTGCTGGCTGTGCAGAAGGATGGAGCGGGAAAGAAGGCAGGGGAATACTGATGTCAGGGTGTCCCTCTTCCCCTGTACCCCATCTCTGTACAGCAGGATAGAGGGGAAGCTTGGCTCAGGCCTAGGAACTGCTGCGGTCTGAGGTCTGAAAACAGGGAGCGCCTTACTTAGAGATAGGGTTGCCAGGCGTCCGGTTTTGAACCGGACAGTCCAGTATTTGAGCTTTCTGTTTGGGAAACACATTGAGAAAATAGAAATGAGAAAATAGAACTGTCCAGTATTTTCTAAATAAGATGTAATGTAGATTGTGATGTAATGTCAAGTGTGTCCGGGATTTTTGTCGAAACCATCTGAGAACCCTACTTAGAGACAGTGCATGGTCTCAGACTGCCCAAGCAGCCAGCTCACAGATTCAGCCTCTTCTCCTCCTGCCCCCACCCCCCATCCTTCCCCTCCCACCTGCCCATATACCTCATCTCCAGAGAGCGGAGGTAGAGGAGACAGCTCAGGACAGAGTGCACTAATGAGACAGCCCCTGTCCTCTGGGAAACTTCCCCAGCAGCCAGCGCACAGTCTGTCTCTTTCACACTCACCTTCTAACATGCACTTGCGGTGTTAGTTCCTATTGCTTCCTACCTCATCCTGGCCATTCTCTAGAATCTCACTCTCTCCATGTGTGTTATTTCAGTGTTTCACTGGCCTATGTATTTCACAATTTCATTTCTCTTACACTTCAATGCAATTCTTGAGCAGTGGGTTCTAAAATGCCTAACCTGTCCTGGCTGGAGGAACTATCCCTAGGGTAACTTTTTTTTAAAGATACAAAAACCCCAAGATATAATGTGTCTACTGGTGGTGCACATACCTCAATGCTTATAACAAAACGTATTCCACACATGGATGGAAAGAAATTCGAGGGAACATTGGTGAAGAGCAAAACTGAAGTTCTTGTGAGAACTCTGATGTAGGACAGGGTTACGGTTGTTTGGGGGACAATGTTTAACAGTCTGGAAGTGAACTGAGTGTTAAGGCTAGTGTCAATGTAAATACACTTTCCAATTTGCAGTTTGTAAAAAAATTAATGGACCCATCTAACTGTATATTTAATGGTACTTAACCTTAATTTAAAAAAAGGTGTCTCTGAAATGGGTTTAGTTTTGTTTCTAATAAAATTCCAGGCGCTATAGCTTTCTGTGAAAAGTTTTCCATACCCTGTTTATCACAAGCTTAAATGCTGACTGAAGCTCTCTCTGGCATACAAACTTCATCTCAGAGCAGCTAGGATTATTTTCCTGAACCCATGGCATCATTCCCTAATCAACTTCTGTCTTCAGACAGCCTCCAGCCTTCCTTCCGCAGCTAGGCTGCACTAATTCCAATCCCCAGCCTAGCCTTATTACTTGGATGTAGCGCCCCTCTCCAGCCCAGTGTAAATCCTGCTTCCAGCTTTTCTAGACAACCATTCTCCTTGGTCCCACCAAGACACTCTGCTAAAGTAAACAGGAATGAAGACCTATTCTTGAGACCTCAAATAGTTTCTCCAGGTGCCAAAAATGCCTCCCCATGAGAACTTGCAGCCTCATCCTCTTCCTGGATCCCTCTTCTTTCTGGTGCTAGCCACCTTGCTCAATTTTTATCTGTGACCTAGCCACCAATGCTGTGCAAATCCATGGCATGACTGAAATGCAGTTTAAGTGCTAATGCTTGTAATTAACACCTTAAATCAAGCAATTACAACTTTAATTGAAGACATTTGCAGAGATCTAGTTCCCAACAAGATTCAGAGCAAGGCGCCATAGTTGTGAAAAATATCCTGAGACCTGTGTGCACCTGTATAATCTAAAGTTCTTAAATATCTTGTTTGCTGAGAAAGAGGTGATTAAAGAATTATGAGACACTTGCATTTGTAAAATATGTTTAAATCTGGATTAAGAATAATCATCATGTCATTTCTAATTTCTAAGGGGAAGTTCTTATACCGGGGTGGGCAATAATTTTTGAAGGGGAGCCACTCCAAGATTTTGGAAAGTGATCAAGGGCTGCACATTTCTATGGAGGAGGTGCGGGTTCTGGGACGAAGGTTGAGTGCAGAAGGGAACTTGTGGTGGGGGTCTGGAGTTCAGCAGAGGGTGTGGAGTCTGAGAAGAAGTTTAGGTGAAGGAGAGGGCTGTGATCTGAGGTTTCCAGCCAATAGGAGCTGAGAGATTTTGCAGGGGAGGGGGGAGTGTGTGAAGTTTCCCCCTCTTCCACCCTTCCCCCTCCCCCTCCCTGCACCTAGAGCAGAAAGCCAGAGAGAGCAGCCATCCACTTAAAGTGGCATCAGGGTGCTCTGAAACAGCTGGCTGCTCTGTTGCTCAGGGCCCTGGTGGGATAGCCCATCAGCTGAATCTGTAGGCTTGGTGGGCTGGATTTGGCCCACGGGCCAGATCTTACCTACCTGTGTCTTAGGCTTGGTCTACACTAGACTTGGAAGGTTGGCTCAAGGTACGCGACTCCAGCTATGTAAATTTCATAGCTGGAGTGGCTTGTCTTAAGCCGAGCTTGGTGCCGTCATCACAGAGGGAGGTTGCCGGGAGCAAACACTCCTGTCGGCTTCCCTTATTACTCGCGACTGCAAGGAATACAGGCACCAGCCAGAGCTGTCCTCACAAATGATTTATGGGGCTTAACTAGACCCACTAAATCGAATGTCAGAAGAGCAATCTTCACTATGGTGAGTGAAGACAACCTGGAAATTCTTAACTTCATTAAACTTCTCCAGAGTGTCGCTCTCAATCTGGTTCCCACAAATTTCCGTCCCCCTAAAGGAGTGCTCCTTTAAAAAATGCACCACAATTTTTTCATCGTCAGTGCCCACATGCTTCTTCCTATTCTTTAATAACAAATCTTTTCAAGACATGTCTTTGGCCTGTTAGTGGAAGACTGAATTGTTAGGAAAAGCCCAAGGCACATAGCCTCAATTCACATGCATGATTCAGGATAAATTCAAATCACAAAATGCACAAACAATGAGCGCTGGTGGGCTTTGAGCACCAAGCCTACCCTCTTGTTCTGAAAGCAAGACTCACTGCCCTCAAACGGATCTCTTTCTAAAGTTACGCTCTAGTTCATTCAGAAGTTACAAGATGGATGCAAGATTTACTAAGTGAAATTACACAGATGATCAGCATGTGGATGACATTCTTCCTACTGTTCCTGCCCGCTTTTATATCTGTTAAAAGGACCAGAGAAGCATGAAAAGGCTCTAAGAAGCATAATCTAGCCAAAGGAGAATCCCCCCTATGTAGAAACAGAGGAAGAAAGTCTTCCAAGGACACCAGCACAAAGCCCACTGCAGGGAGGCATGCCAGGAGCACAGCTGGGAAGGGAGCAGAGCTGCAGTGCATGGCATTACAGAGATGCTGAGCAGTGCTTCCTACAGACAGAGAAGGACAGATTGACCTAGGCAGTCTCCAGAGACTGCCTCGGTTATGCCACATGCTATACCAGCCCCAAATTAAGAGGGTGTAAATGTGATAACGCCACAGAATCCCACCCTAGATGATCTCAATCAATGAGAAAGGACTGTCATGCTTTCCCTATTCTCCAGCTGATCTGTCTATTTGGACTCCTCTCCTTTCTGTCCACTCCACCCATCCCTTCAGCTTCCATTGCCCACCCACTGCCATCTCCATCCCTTATGCAGAGCATAAATCTCCAGCAGAAGATGGCTGAAGACGATTACTTCCCTTTGAGATGCATTGCACATGTCCATTCCACTACCAGCATGAACGCCTCATGCACTGCAGGAGATTATTCTCTCAGCAATACCCACTGGGACACCATACACACTGCACATAGATATAAAGGCAGTGCTGCCCCACCGCACCTCAGTTCCTTCCATCCAGAGAGAGACCAGTTTGAGAGGGGAAGGAAGGCAATCATGGGATGGACACATACAACACATCTCAAACAACAGCGGTTCAAGAGAGGTGGGTAACAGCTGTTTTGTCTTCAAGCAATTGCATATGTTCATTCCACTGCAGATGACTCCACAAGCTGTCTGAGCCGGAGGCGGGCTGGGAGTCTATTTGAACAAGGACTGTAGGACCGCTTGTCCAAATCTGGCATTGTCTCTAGACCAATAAGAGATGGCATAGTGAGAGATAAAACCAGGATAGATGACCTAGTCGCTGCCTTACAAATATCCAAGATGAGCACACAAGCCAGGAAAGCCACAGAAGCTGCCTGTGACCTGGTTGAATGAGCTACCCACTGTACATACAGATGCAATATCAACCAATTGGTAGCATAAACAAATACAGCCAGAAATCTAGGAAGAGATCGTCTAGGTATATAGAGTGTGGCCCTTTAACTGTCTGAGACAGCAACAATGTGCTGAAGTGAATGGCCTTGTTTAATTTAGGTAAGGAGCCAAAGCTCTTCTAACATCCACAGAATGGAGCTTTTCTTCCCATTTATTCAGATGATGCTTTAGAAAGAAAGCTGGCAGACATATTGTTTGATTAATGTAAAAACCAAAAGTTGTTTGAGTCAGGTATTTGGATGAAGGCAAAGAAACACCTTGGCCTTAAAGAAAATTGTACAGGAAGGCTTCCATGGTAAAGCTCACGGCTCTCCTATACTCCTGGCAGAGGTTATGGCAACCACAAAAGCTATCTGCACAGACAGATGCAACAGAGAACAAGTTGCTAGCTGCTCAAATGGGGGACCAGTCAACTACATTTAAGTTGTACTGTAGAACTGGATTATGTACCTGTAGGCCAAATCTGTGCAAACCCATCAGAAAGCTGATGGACACAGGGTTTGAAAAAAATTCATCGGTTATCCACAGAAGGGGCATAAGAGAGACCCTATCTGAGAATATTTTAAAGCAATTCATTCCCTGGGAAATAAGGGAAAACAAGTCAGGTGTAAGCAGGGCAAGAAGGTGATGCAGGGCCTAGCTGCAAGAATAAAACATCATAAGGAAAACTGCTGAGGCCACATCTCCACTTGCAGGAAAGTCGACGTTGTGGCAGTCAATCTTCCAGCCTTCTATGTAGCTGGTCTAGTGAAGACCCACTAAATCGAGTACTGAGGACACCCCCATCAATGCCACTAATCCTTACTGTCTCAAGAAGGGACATCAACGGGAGCATTTCTCCCACTGACCTCCGTGAAGATGGCACCAAGCTTGGCTTGAGATATGTCGACTCCAGCTATGTTATTTATGTAGTGTAGAACTGGCCTTATTGTGAGAAAACAATGTGGACATGGCTGAGTGGATCAACTGGTTAGTAAATAATAAATAATTCACTTTGCAATAATATCAATAATAGTAACTACTTATAATAATAAATTATTATATTATGCATCATTCTTTAAGACACTCTTCCCTATGTCTTTTAGTACGAGTGTGCTCTGACAAGTAAATTCCCAAACACTAATAACTTTAGTACAGCTAATCCTTATGGCTTGTTTAATTAGTTAAGTTTAGAATCTATCGCTCAAGTGTACAATACAGAAAGCTGTAATAAGAGAAATCCAGAGTTGTCACTGTAAATTTTTAAATTTTAAATTACATAATACATGCCCTGGAACATCATGGGCACAGACCATAATGGTGATGCCATAAATCTATACCCTATTTTACTTCAGCTGACTCAGCTTTCCCAAGGGAACCCCATTCTATACTTGTTTTCATGTCAGTAAGTTCAACTGGGCTTCCTCCAAAATTAAATGCACTCTAAGCACAGTCAGTCTTAGCTTTTTCGGTAACTATTTAAATCACTGGATTTTGGGGGGGGATGATTTAAAGCATGATTTAAAATCAGCCCTCCCTGGCAGCAACACTACTACAAAATAACTTCTACTACTTATCAGAACTTCTACTACTTTCACATGACTCTTCCATTCATGTTTGAAGGGTGTGATGGGTCAAACATGGGATCCAGAATACTGTGATTCTATGTGTAGTTAGCTATTAGACTAGCCTGATAAAATCAGAAAATTGCTAGCTGCAGCAGACTCTGTCCACAAGCAACTGAGCCTAAAAATCAAGGAACTCATGAATAAAATTAGAATTAGAAATGTCAGAGACGGGTATTTAACTCTCTATGGGATTTGTGCTCATCACTTAGGCACTTCTGAAAATCCCAACAAAAAATCACTAATAATGACATTGAATTCTTATGTGCAGCCAACCCTAAACTCTGTAGTACATTGTAATAAATGAGGCCGTTTTACTGCATTGGAGGATTTTGGTTCAACCATGCAGATTAAATATATCTAATTTGACACTGCTAACAGAAAGGTTCTTTTCATTTAAGGCAAATTGAGTTCTATGTTATCAATGGCAAAGTTTCATTAGAGATGTCAGACAAGGTGTAAACATTCATAATCATGCCTCTTGGCTAAGATCAAGTGTAGTATCTAGTATTCCTCTGAAATTTCAACTAGGGATGTCATTACCCTTACCGTGTGATGCTTATTGGGTAACTGGTTAACCGGTGTTCGGCCAGGCGGGAGGTCTTTCCCATCCTGGCCAGGCCACATGGCAAGCTGCTCCTGCCAGGCCGGGCCAAGCCCACTGCTCTGCGGGAAGGGAATGCTCTAGCCGGGCAGAGACCACTGCACCACAAGGTGGGGGGCACTCCAGCCCAGCTGGGCCGGGCCAACAGACTGCTGCAGCCAGCCCAGGCCGAGCTTGCCACACCGCATCGCAGACAAGGGGACTGCTCCAGCCAAGTGGGGGCCAGCTGGAGCAGTCCCACACCAGTTAACCAATTACCCTGGGAAGCACGCTAGCAAGGTGCATGCTTACTGGGTAACCAGTTGACAGGTTAATCCTTTACATCCCTAGTGGGAGGGTGCTGAACATGCAGCTCCTCTACCCCATATGGGGAGTGTGGGAGTCCTGGACCATACTGGACAGGAGGCAGCAGCAGCACCAGCACTAAGTGAATTATCCTTGCTCCAGATAAGCCTCCTCGGCCTGGGCCCTACAGACCAATTGGAGCCCCATCCCTCACACTAGTGCCCAATGGGGAGGAACCTGGCCCCGCCTTGGAGCTTCCCGGCCTATTTGTGCTCCGGACCCAGCGCTGCAGCCAAGTGTGGCCTGGAGCAGCTCTGTTTGGAGAAGAGAGGCAAATCATCAGGAGGGGCTGTCTCTGAAGCTGGGGACCCAGGAGTGGTCTAGTTGTGGATTCGGGGAGGGAGGAGTCTGGTTTGGGAATAGAGTTTTGGGGGAGCTCTGTTCTGGTAGGCACTGGGGAGGTTCAGTTCAAGAGGCTCTGATCTGACTCAGGTGGGAAGCAGGTCTGGCCCAGGTGGGGGTTTTGGTCCAGGTAGAGCGCCGTCTTTGGTCCAGTTCAGGGCTTCAGTCTGGAGGGCAGGGAGAAATGCGGGCCTGGCCCACATCAATCTGGAGGAAGAGCAAAGTGTGGCCTGGTCTGATTTGGAGGGCAGGCCCAGTTTTGGAGGGCACAACTGGTCCTGACCCTAGTCTCTGTATCTCTCTGCCAGGGGGAAAATACTAACATTAGTGTGAGCAATGAAAGCATAAATAAAATAATAAAGTTGTCATGTTTTTTATGTTTAACATTTTA
Source organism: Pelochelys cantorii (assembly GCA_032595735.1). Classification (NCBI taxonomy): domain Eukaryota; kingdom Metazoa; phylum Chordata; order Testudines; family Trionychidae; genus Pelochelys; species Pelochelys cantorii. The sequence goes on from CM064338.1 coordinate 1,634,136, forward strand.
AATCTGTCCCACATCATACAAAAAATATAATTCAAGCCTTGGTAAGAGAAAGAGAATGACTGCTCCTTTTTAATGGAAAGGGGTGGGTTGGCTTCTGGTTCCCTGTTTTTTACCCATTCTTTTTCCATCCTTGGCCTTTTACATTTGTTCCCCCATGGTGGCCTGCAAATATGTTTGGAGCCAGGCCCACAAAAAAATTAGTCCAGCCTTGACTACACATCATTTAATGTTTGCAGTAAATGAGGCAGGATTGTAATGGTTCCTTAACTCATTCACCATCCAACCTACATAACCACTAAGACTGGGTGTATTGAAATAGTGATTCAGATGGGAATGTAAAAGGTAAATATTTAGCACAATCCTCCATATTTCTCAACTGTCTTTATCAAGCTATTTTAGCTTTAATTATATTTGGGGTTAAATGGAGAGTAAGTGTTAGATTGTTTTCCTTTCCCATTAAGATGGGAGCACATTATTCCCATTTTTGGGGCCTTTCATCCTCCTTTCAGCCTACATACAGAACACAACAATTCAAGAATAGTAATAGAGATGTAGCCGTGTTAGTCTGGTCTTGCTGAAACAAAAAAGACAGGACTATGCAGCACTTTAAAGACTAACAAGATGGTTTATTAGGTGATGAGCTTTCATGGGCCAGACCCACTTCCTCAGATCAAATTGTGGAAGAAAATTGGCATGACCATATATACCAAAGGGATACAATCAAAAAAAAGTGAACGCTTTTTTTAATATGTCAATTTTATATGTGTTCACTTTTTTTTTTTTATTGTATCCCTTTGGTATATATGGTCATGCCAATTTTCTTCCACAATTTGATCTGAGGAAGTGGGTCTGGCCCACAAAAGCTCATCACCTAACAACAATTCAAGATTTTGTCACATTCTGGCTAATACCACTGACAGTCACTAAAGAAACATTAAAAGAACAAAAATATTTTTGAAATAAAGTTTCCTTCTCCCTATGGTGAAATTTCAATTATATGATAGAATATGGGGTGTTGTATTACTCTCTAATATAGACTATTCATATAGGACTAAGGGGAGATGGAACATATCATTGATATCCAACAATGAAGCCTGAGTTTGACTATCACAGTTCTTGTCAAAATCACAGACTTAAACATGTTTATTAAAAATAAATGTTGTAACTTATCAAAAAAATCGAAGTCCCTATGCAAGATACGTTAATAAATTCAGCAAGTCAATGTATCACACCTTCAGTTTAAGGATTCTATTAGAAATTAAATGCTTTTTATTATTAAAAAGTTAATTATTTAATCTAGGGAAACTAAGGCAACACAGTCCACATAACAGAGTTTACTGAACTTACTATTACCTCCGATTTTATCATCCCTATATTCTGCTACAACACTCCATAATGTTTAAGGTGATAACACACTCCCCATTCTAGCACATTGAAGAGTGATTTCCATATGCACCAATATAAGCAAAACACAGAGAACAGACTGCCATTATATCAAAATACTTAAACACCCAGGAAACTTGCAATATAGGGTGGATGCCAAAATGTATACATCCACTTCACTTCAAAGTCACCTTCCTAATGCACGCAGGAGGAAGGCTAAGTTACTAAACAGGGATGGTTTAAATTATGAAATTTTATATTTGTTATGCTATCACATCCAGATTAAGGTTTCACTGAAACCATTCCTTTAAGATACTCCTTTTTAACTTAAAACCCAAGATCCAGATTAGTTTAGTTTACCCAATTGTTAACATTTTTTTCATTTAGAAGGGAATTGAAAGAACTTCAAAACATATTTTGTTTTACAATATATTTTGTATGGTATCTACATATAAAGCTATTTCCTCAAATGTGAATAAGTACCATAAAAATGCTGATTTGACAACAATTCAGAATGAAAACTTGTCCAAAGAACAAATAGAGCACAGCCAGCAATAATGCAAGCAAAACTTACATTTTCCTTCCAGCCCATAACCCTGCCATAAAAGAGATACCCTTAGGAGTGAGTGAGAGCCATTCTCCATGCTCTTTGGTCTCCACCAAGAATGACAGGAAGGGACATAATTAGTGTCATTTTAGCTGTGGTGATTATGTGGACAGCTGTTCCCTAAAACTAAACTAAGATGCCCAACTCATTTCATAAAGGACACCAATCCGTACAAGAGCTGAACAACATAAGAACTTTCACACTGGGCCAGAACAGCGATCCATTTAGGCAGGTATCCTCTCTCAGGCAAGTATCATGGACATCATGCTTGACAGAGCAGTTATGGAGTTGATCTACCCATGTCTTCACTCCAGGCTTCTATCAGTCGGGGGTTAGGGTCAGTCTGAGCATAGGGTTACATCCTTGATCACTGTGGCTAATAGCCATTGTAGGACCTATCCTTCATGAACTTATTCAGTTTTCCTGAACCCAGTTATATTTTAGCCATCAAAACAGGATTTTATTGTGCACAGTGTGAAAAAGTACCTCCTTTTCTGTATTAAACCTGCTGCTTACTAGTTTTCTTGGTGAGCCATGATTTTTGTATTTTGGGAAGGGTAAATAAAATTTTCCAAACTGTTCATGATTTTATGATTTCCTTGTCTCTGTTAAGCTGAGCAGTCCTAATCTTTTTAGTCTTGACGACTGGCTGCTGTGGGGTTGCTCCAGAGAGCAGGTGGACTTCCAGCTGTTTAAATTTGGTGACAATATATACCTCCCGACCAGTGGCACCGCTATGGGCACCCGCATGGCCCCACAATATGCCAACATTTTTATGGCGGACCTGGAACAACGCTTCCTCAGCTCTCATCCACTCACGCCCCTTCTCTACCTAAGCTACATTGATGACATCTTCATCATCGAACCCATGGGAAGGAAACTCTGGAAGAATTCCACCACGATTTCAACAGATTTCACCCCACCATCAACCTCAGCCTGGACCAGTCTACACGGGAGGTCCATTTCCTGGACACCATAGCACAAATAAGTGACAGTCACATAAACACCACCCTATACCGAAAACCTACCGACCGCTCTGCCTACCTTCATGCCTCCAGCTTCCATCCTGGGCACACTACACAATCCATTGTCTATAGCCGAGCACTGAGGTACAACTGCATTTGCTCCAACCCCTCAGACAGAGACCACCACCTACAGGATCTTCAACAAGAATTCTTGAAACTACAATACCCACATGAGGAACTAAGGAAACAGATCAACAGAGCCAGATGTGTACCCAGAATCCTCCTACTGCAGGACAAGCCCAAAAAAGAAACCAACAGAACACCACTGGCCATCACCTACAGTCCTCAGCTAAAACCTCTCCAATGCATCATCAGTGATCTACAACCCATCCTGGGCAACGATCCCTCACTTTCACAGGCCTTGGGAGGTAGGTCAGTCCTCGCCCACAGACAACCCACCAACCTGAAGCATATTCTCACCAGCAACTATCCACCGCACCACAGTAACTAATTCAGGAACCAATCCCTGCAACAAACCTCGGTGCCAACTCTGCCCACATAGCTACACCAGCCACACCATCACTGGCTCATTCACCGGCACATCTGCCAATGTAATATACGCCATCATGTGCCAGCAATGCCCCTCTGCCATCTACATGGGCCATACTGGACAGTCCCTAAGCAAAGAATAAATGGACACAAATCAGATATTAGGTAATATACAAAAACCTGTAGGAGAACACTTCAATCTCCCTGGTTTAAAGGTAGCCATCCTGCAGCAAAAAAACTTCAGGACCAGACTTCAGAGAGAAACTACTGAGCTGCAGTTCATCTGCAAATTTGACACCATCAGCTCAGGATTAAACAAAGACTGTGAATGGCTAGCCAATTACAAAAGCAGTTTCTCCTCTCTTGGTGTTCACACCTCTAGATCAGCTGCTAGAAGTAGGCCTCATCCTCCCTGATTGAATTTACCTCGTTATCTCTAGCCTGATTCTTGCCTGCATATTTATACCTGCCTCTGGAAATTTCCACTGCATACATCTGACGAAGTGGGTCTTTGCCCACGAAGGCTTACGCTCCAATACATCTGTTAGTCTGTAAGGTGCTACAGGACTCCTTGTCGCTTTTGCAGCTGTTCAAAGAAACTTTTGAGACCAGGACTCCTCCACATGGGCAAGTCAATGCTGTCTGACACAAAGAACAGAAGTCACTGGGGCAGTACTGGACTCTGCAGGCGAAAGCAAGCTTGCCAGAGTCCAGATATCAATCAATGATAGATATTATCCAGACCCTCAAGCGATACCTCACAACAATGGTAAGGGGATGCCCCATGCAGTCAGGCACACCAGACTGAGGCTCAGGCCATTGCCGGCATGGCTCACTTGAACTTACCATCTAGGTCAGGACAGCATGGACTCAGTAGTGACAATACCAGAGCAAGTTCTAGAATCTCACTGATGGTGGCCAAACCTTTGTGCAGTTTGTGAAGGAGTCCCCTTCAGCACCCCTAATTCTCCATGATCCTGGTAACAGACACGTCAGCTCTAGGCTGGGTGGCCCAATAGGAGACCCACTAGGAGATGCAGGGTCAGTGGTTGCAGACCAAGCTGTCGCTTCACATCAACATCAAGGAGCTCAGAGTGGTGCAACTAGCCTGCCAAGCTTTCCTGCCCAGAATGCAGGAGCAGTGTGAGACAGTGATGATCACCATCGCCATGTCTTTCATAAATAAGCAGGGTGGAGTCTGCTCCTCCCTTCAGTTGGGAAGCTCTCTAGCCTTGGGAATTGTGTATAGCCCACTTCATTCACCTGGAGGCATCCTATCTCCCAGGAGTGTGGAATGAGCTTACAGATGACCTCCACAGGTCGTTTAGCAGCCACGACCTGCTGAAGTCCATCCATTTGGACATTGTACATTCCATCTTCCAAAGGTGGAGATTTTCCCAGGTAGCTTTTTTTGCCACCAAGAGCAACAGGAACTGCCAAGCATTCTGGTCTTTCCAGAGGCGCTGCCCGGATTTCATCTCAGAGGCGTGGATGCTTTATGTATGCCTTCTTGGTGATACCACTCATCCACAAGGTGCTTGTCAGGAACCGCAGAGACAAGGCAGAGGTGATTCTGCTGTCCCCAGCAAGGCCACACCAACACTGATACACCATGCTTCTGAAGTTGTTGGTGGACACCCTGAATTACCTGGAGGAGTTGCCACTGTGGCTGCCTTTTGCACTTCTCTTGGACATCTACTCAACCTGTCCTGACTGCACCTCAAATAGTAGAACTCTATCAGACTCTGGAGAACCTGAGAACAAAGACCACGGCGGTGCTGAGGCCGTGCCAAGATCCACGGTGGCACCAAGGCTGTGCTAAGGTCAGGCATCCACATAGCAAAAAAGGGGATCAGTGCTACGATGATTTTGCCAATGACTGATCGTCTAGTGAAGGAGACCGATGCCGCCTGTGAGCTTGTGCTCTCTGGTGCCGCTTGTGAGGACATTATGGACTGGTGCTGATACATACTCGGTGCCAGGGAGTTGGAGTGTCATGGAATGGCCAGGAGCCCCCAAAGGGGTGAGGAGATGGGAACAATCCTGCCTGCACCCTCTATAGTAACTGACTATAACTACACTAATACTACAAAACAAAAAAAGAGCACAATTAATTAAGCTAAGGGAGCACTTGCAAAGCGAGCAAGACAGTTCCAATGTCACCCCAGACAATAAGAAGGAACTGAAGGCGGCAGTCGGGTCAGCGGGGTAATATATTGAGCACTATGAAGACAGCACTCCAGGGGGCTCTGTAGCAGACCTGATAGCAGTTGCTAAGAGAAAATGTTTCTGATGACCCTGCACACAGTGCATGCACCCAAGTGGAATCAAGCACTCAAAGTACTAGTTCTCACAAAAACAAAAATATGTTTTCTAAAAGCAGAGTTATAACAAAGTAGGCTGAGACTGTCCAGTGCTAGTCTGTTTAAGTATGACATCAGGCACAATGTCTATGGTCTTCTGACACTGATACCAACTCCTCACCATCCAATAACCTCCACAGTGTAACACAAACAAAAATGGTAATTATGATCAGAGACAAAGCAGACAGGAGACTCTAGAAGAATAGCAATGCTTTACAACAGAGGATTGATGAGCTGGAGAAACTGAAGCTGAAGCAGGTTAGTTCCCACCTGAAGTCATGCTCGCTTTGTGACATCACAATTAGTTACTGTGCGAAACAAACAACAGGAACAGATGAAATTCTAAACAAAATTCTTGTTTTTATACAAACATTCTTAGCAATAAAATAGCCCCAAAACACACTAGAAGCACACAATAGAGGCAGATTTCTCTATAAATATATTTTTCAAAGCTTTCCTTGAGGAATTTGCAATTCTTTAAACCATCCAAGGTAAGATTAAAACTCAGATATTTAATAAGCTGTGCTGGTAGCAGATTGCAGTAAATCTTTCACAGCAGAAATCTATAAATATTGGATCAAATTCTGAGCACAGCTTTCTATGTTATTCATTTCTAAAATAAAATAGCCTTCAAGCTTCTATTTCTTCATTGAATTATTTTCCAGTTCCCATGGAAGAAAGATGGCAAATATTCTTGATAACTAATCTGGCACATCCAAGCGAGCTATTCTGTTATCTGCATTCTAGCAATGACCTGAGGTGAGAGATCAGCAGCTCCATTATGCTTGGTGCTGTACAAACATTTCTTACACCTTGAAAAATTTACAGTCTAAACAGACAAGCAATACAAAAAAGGGGATGGACCCAGAGCAGAAATACTTGCTAAGAAAAATCACATATGGAGAAAGGCTATGTCTAAACTGCACAGGTAACTCAAGTGAGAGTAGTAACACTGCAAAAACCAACACCCGAGCTGCACAGAGTGCTTAAGTTCAGAGCTGAGTGGTCATACTAACAGGCTGTAGCCTTCCCCCAATAGGCCAGCAAACTAATTTCCAGCATCCACCATACTTAAGGTTTCTTGAGGATGGATGGGATTTGAGTTTAGAAGCAATGCTCATGTTATAACACAAGATAATTCTGTTGCGAAGTTAAGTCACACTGCACAGTGGCTTATAAACTAGACTACACCACCACTGACATGGAGATATGAAATGACTTCTCCACCTCACCACCACCTTCAATCTCTGCTCCATAGTGACCATAAATCTTACTATATATTTTAGAAATGTGAGTCTGACTATCCATCCATGAGTCCATTTATTCAAGAACTCCTCCTAAATGATAAGAGCCAGGACCACCAAATTTGCTATGCAACTTCCTCTTATCCCAACTTAAAGCAAGAGAAAGGTTTGGTTGTGCCAGGACAATGGTATGTTCCTGGAATTCGATTGTTTCTCATAAAATGGAACAGGAAGAGTCTGGTAGAAGAGAGTTGTACAGTAGAATGACCACATGGGGGCCAACAAGGAGCCAGAGATGGGGACCAAGGCTGCTATAACCCCACTGGACCAGCAGGGGGCAGAGGTAGAGAAAGGGACAGCTATCTACTATATATTTCAGAGAGTTTGTGTGTCTGTCACCCAGCCGGAGAACATGCATCCCTCCCCTGGCTGTGCCCGCTGGAGTTATACCAGCCACGACCAGGTCCTTCTCACCTGGCCCCAGGCTGCTGCAGTGAGAGGGGGCTGGGTTTGTCCTCTCTCCCTGGGGACAGCCTGAGTACTGAACCCCTCATCCTAGCCCCACCCCCAGAACAATGATTTAAAGGAAGAAAAAAAAAACGTATTTGAATTAAGGACTGAGCAAAGCCAGGTAAATCTTCTCGTTGACAAATATTAAAAGCTACTTTTAAAAGTAAATGAAGCCAGATTACAAAAAGCTATTTCCTGTCTCTCCCCCCTTCAATTTACACAGCACAGTTAACGAGTCACTGCCTCAACCTGACCTCAGGCAAGACAAAGTGAGATTGGTCAGAAAGGAAAAATACTTTGGAAAAGTGCTGTTCTCTGGAACAATGCAGAGAAGTCCAAGATGAAGAATGTGAAAGCCTCGGACCAAGCATTCTCTGTGAAAGAGCTCTGGTTATAGAATTATTTTCTAGAGAATATCAGGCACAGAGTTGCGCTATCCATAGTAGGGGTGCTAGATTTAGATTAATCAAATAGTTGATGGGATTTCTATCGACTAGTTGATAAGGGTGCCTCCACCTTTGTACTATAGCAAAAGCCCTGCCCGGCTCTTGCTACAGTTCAAAAGCAGAACCCCAGCAGGGAGCACAGGGCGAGCAGGGGACTGGCCCCATGCCCCCTGCAGTGCCTGACCTGTTGGGGCTCTTGTACATTTCAAAGGGAAGCCCCACAGGGAGTTCGGGGAGTCCCCTGCTGGCCCCATGTTCTCTGCCGGGATTCTGCTTCTGAAATGTACAAAAGCCCCGCCAGGGCTCTTGTACATTTAAAAAGCAGAATCGCAGCAGAACCGGTGCAAGCAGAGACTGCTTCATTCCCTGCTTGCGCCTTTTCCTGTTGTGCCTCTACCTCCCCTGCCCACCATGGAGACAGTGCTGGGTGAAACCAGCTTTTAAGCCGGCTCCCCCAGCACTGGCTCCTACTCCTGCCCCCCCCCACCCACCACCACCATCATGCCTGATGCCTCTCTCTGATAGATGCAGGGGGGGAGGGGAGGAAGCGACTACTCACATCGTTAGTCGACTATCTGATAAGCTAATGCTTATCGGATAGTCAACTAGTCGCTTACATCCCTAATCTGTAGGACATGCTGCAAGGCCTTCTCTGAGAAAATGTGACGCGCTCAGTGCGATTACCGCTTTTGTTCCCAAATCCTCTCCAGTTCCTCTTCACAGAAAAACAAACCCTACCCCAAGTAGAATTTAGACCTCAAATAGGGAGAACTGTCAGAGACTCCATGAAGTGAACTACAGACTTCACTCTTCCCATTAAAAAAAATGTGACAAGTGCTCAGATACTACAATGATGAGCCACACTATCAAACCAACTATAGCTTATACCTCCCTAAACTGGGACGCTCTGGTGTGGCAACATCCATGGTCCGCATGTCCCTGTGCCGGGACCCAGTGGCACCAGGACAGTGTCCAGCAGCCTGCGGGGCCAGAGCCCGTGATGGCTGCTGGCCACTAGCCAGGGCTAACAGCAGCAAGGCAGGGAGCTCACGGCAGGAGGGTCAGGAGCCTGTGGCAGCCCCAGCTGGGACTGGCAGTAGAGACACCAGGAGCTGGTGGGACTGTCCGCCCAGCTGGGCCAGAGGCAGGGGGGCTGGCTGGGCCAGAAGTGGAGCCTGTGACAGGGAAGGGTGGAGGGCTGGGGTCTGGTGTCAGGGGACCTCTTCTGGTCCATCAAATTCCCTCATTCAGGACTGGTCAGAACCCGAGGGTACTAGATCAGGGAGGTCCAATCTTTGCAAATCTAACAAGTCTACCATACCACCAAACAACTCTAAGCAGGTTAATTTTAATTATTCCCAGAATATTCTCATCGGTTTTTTGGTAATGAAAATGGACATCTGCAAAAGAAGAGGACAAAATGTGTATTTAAACCAACGGAAACATAGCTAGAAAATGCTACATTATAAAGTTTATTTTGACAGTTTTCTGACTGAAAGCATGGAAGAGATGGCAGGGTATAATTTAAACAATTTAGAGAACTCCCAAATAAATTCATTATAGTAGAAAAAACTCTGCTATATATAATACTTCAATATATACATAACAATTGGTTTTAATTTAAAAAATGAATTCTAAAGCTCTAAGCTAGAAGTCTCAAAAAATTCTCTCCTCTGACCATTTTCTGAATTCAAAAAGGGTTATGCATTTTAAGAACCATTACTGGATACAATGCCAAAACATATTATACTTCAGTAATAAAATTCATGGGTGATTAGCTACTCAACTCCCTTTGTGGGAACACACTCCTGTATTAGGACAGTTATGATTATTTAACTTACATAGACAAAATTAACAAGGAGTTGCATTGCCTCTAGTTAGGAAATAAACTATAAACTGCTAAGGCACAGAATTACTTTTTCCTCACCATATTTCCTTACTATATTTTCCTTTTCACATTTTCCCCATGTTCACTGTAGGGATGTAATAGTGTAGACGTTTAACTGATAAGCAAAAGATTATAGGTTAATGCTATAGACTACATGCATTCCTCCCCCCACACACACACCTTACCAGTACGTTTTTTAGCAGGCTGGATAGCTCACACCAGGTCCAAGAGCTCAGGACCGCCCCTCACCCCCACCCCAACACAGGCTGCTGCCAACCTTCGCTTCTGCCTCTGTATCAGCTTCCCTCACGGACTGACTCCCACCTGGCACCCCACACAGAGTGGCAAGGAGCTGCTCAGGAGCGGGGCTGGATTGCACTGGCTGCTGGCCCCACCCCTGAAGATTAAAGAATAGTCGAGTAACCGGTAAGATTTCATGAGGTTAATCGACTATTCAATTAACCGATATTTAACATCCCTAGTTTGCTAGAAGAAAAAATGATTTTCCCCTCCCTAATTAGAGGGTTTCTTAAGTCAATCTAATGGAGACACAAGGTTCCCACAGCAGTTTTTGGCATCTTTAATATCTGTCTCATCTACTGTATAGAATTTTGGGATATTCCCCAAATGCCTATTACCAAGTACTCAACTGACTAGCTCAAAGACAGTATGAAAGACGGGGCTAGAGAATGAATCCTCCAACAAAGTCAAGGACAACATCTTAATAAGAAACCCTAACACTCATACCCCTTGCTTCTGGTTTATATTTACTATTCTAACTTTATCCTGCTCTCCTTTTTTGGTGCCTCCAATCTGAATTCTTTTCTGCTGCTGCTAAATATTTTGAAACAGCAGCAGAAACGTACAAGGGAGTAACCGGGTTACCCTGTTGCTATTCAGGATATCATGGGACAGCAATGGGAAAACAATGGAAGTCAAGACATTTTCACTCAGCAATTGTTTGGGAATACTACATACTTGGAGAGATCAGTATTGTATTAATATATTTTCTTCACTGTAATTAGGCACATCTCAAATTTAAATACTACAGAAATTTTATTTAGGACCCGTAGCCCTCAGGAAGTCTTTGCTATTAGTCAAGAGCAAGTACATTTTTCAAGCTCTGCCTTAGGGAAGATTTATTTTTAAAAACCCAAGTCCTTTATACACTTAACAAAGGTGAACTTCTGCTCCTGTTTCCTAATAACTTCCTGGACACTTTACAATTGTTTCCTCTCAGGAAGTTTATTCAATCTATGCAGCTCCAACACTAACAATTCTTGCTGAGAGATAAGCTGTCCAATAATATGAAAAGCATGCTCCTAAATAAAATGCACACATTGACCTATTTCTGGCTCAGCAACAATAGGGTTTTCATTTAGTCAGATATCCCATTATAAGAAATTAAAAGAAGAATGAGCCGATACAGTAATTGCCAAAGGTCTCGCTCAATTTTGCGAATTCGTGACACAGCAGTACAGCCTGCATCAAGAGATGGAACAAAGTTGGGATACCATTTTAAAAAGAGTTGCAACAAATCTACGTGTGTGTGTGAGACAAGCTATTTCTCAAGACAAGACAAAATTACCTCAAATTATTCATTCTGCACAGAAGCTGGTCAGGGTACATCTACCCTGAGCTGGGAGGTACATACTCGGCTCACAGAGAAGCATGTGTGCCACCTCTGCATGTGCTACCACCTACAATTAGCCACAGGGAAGAACCAAGGAGGTAATGATGAAACACCCACTTCCCACAGCCAGGGGAAATCAACAAAATATGTCCTTCATAGAATAAGGGCAAACCACCAAGGATGTGAAAAGTTAACCAGTTAACTGGTAAGCCTCGTTCAAGTTAACCAGTAAATGGTGGGGACTGCTCCAGCCCCACAGGGCAACTGCCACTGCTCATCAAGAGCAGTCCCTGTCTGCAGCAGACCCGGGTGCCCTACAGGCAGGGACTAGTCCTGCCGGGATAGGGAGCCAGCAGAGCCAAAAGTCACCCCACTGCGGGGGGCTGGAAGCTGGCAGCTAGCCCCAGTGCAGAGCTAGGAGTGAGTCTCCCACAGGCTGAGGACTGCTCCAGCCACCCTGGAGCAGTCCCCCATCCAGATCCCGCTTAGTTGGTTAACCAGTTAAACGTTAATGTTCAACTGGTTAACTGATTAACCAGGATTTTACATCCCTACAAACAACTGCAGCTCCTTCTGTAGAGGTAGCATATCTAGATTGTCACTAGATAGCTGATACCAGAGCACTAAAGTTTACAAACTAAAAATGAAGCTGACAGCCTTCAATTTCTGCCAAGTGTCTGGATTACCTACGAAGAGGGAACAGCAACCATACACTCAGAAAAGAGGCAGTATTTTGAGATGGATGTGTACATTTTTAGGCTCCCTGTTGCTTACGTAACCAATACTGAGTTCCCAACTGGATTGGATCTGATAAAAAGAGCTTAAATGTCAGAGAGCAGGAAAACAATTCTGCTGAGTTCAGAAAGACTTGAACTGGTTTGCTTACAGTCAAAAATAGTAAAAGATTTAACGCTTTGAATCAGCTTGATATTTACATTTCAAGTTGATCATTGTTTCTAAGACAATTATCTTGTGTACAATACATAAATCAAAATTAAGTTACTAACTGTGCATGTAAAACTTTTAGAAACTAGCCAAAGAGCCTTCTGCAAAAGAAGGCAAGTTTGTTTTAGATGATGTTTTACAATCATCTGAAGTAGTATGTGCTTCTTTAAACGTGTCCTCAAGAACATAAAAAGAATGCCTAGTTTCTCTAGCAGAACACTGACTGTTTTGTTTGAAGCTGCCAAAAGCTACAAACCAAGATCAGGTTTTTTTCTAAGGTAAACTGTATAGCCCAGTTCACACAAGCTTCCTTTTACCTGCTAGTTTATGCTTTCTCTTCTGTGAAACAAACCTTTATGTCTCCACAGTGGAAAAAAACCTAGTACATATCCTTTTCAAGATGTATGTAGCCAATTAAATTGTAAAGTAATACCCATTTGGAAGTTTGGCTCAAAGAAGCGATACATTCTCAAAATGGAATCAGTGCCAAAAAAGGTCACCTTACACTTTAGGGTCACCAAGACCATTCAGTCTTGTAATCTGGCATTTTGTTTCTGATTTAAATTAAAAACCAGAGGCTTGAAGGAGTAAATGCTATGCACATAGCTCTTCTTTACTAGTAAAACAAATACAGAACTGAAATTTACAAGAATACAAAAATGATAACTCAAGAGTTTGTTACAATTTTACAGGTTATTCAGAAAGAGGCAGAGAACTGAATCAGACTGGGCTTTGCAACATTCCTTCACCACCACATTTCAGTTTTATATTTGCTGCTGTGCTGCTAAACACCTTCTTCTAGGACCTGAGGAAGACTACTGTACATGCTAGCTTCCTGAAGAGCAGTGCATGTGGATGATGTAATGTCCATGAGACAGGAAATGCTACTAATTGAACAAAACAGTAAAACAGATCAACCAATGTTGTCAAATATACAAAATAAATAAGCTAAAAAATAGAGAGATGTTTTCCCTCTGACCTCTCAACTATTGTAGAAGCAATTTTTTTAAACATAAGTACAAAACAGAGAGAAATGTGGTTTTCAAAACTATTTCAATTTGCATTATTTTCAAGTAAAAAATTACCTAGCCAAAGGTACAGGTGCACTTGGTAGTCAAGTACTTAGACTAAAGGCCAGATTTTTTAAAAGATAAACTAGACACTTACTATCCTGACTTCAACAGAAGTGAGGTGTCTAAATACATTTAAAAGTCCAGCCCTAAATCCATCAGAATCCCCACCGAAGACCCACACACACTGCGACCCTATTTCTTCCATAACCCATCCTGATGAGAGTCAGAGACAAGATGGACTTTGCAGAGTGCAATGAAAGTTAGTTAATACACATGGACTATTATAAACTAACTAGCCAATTAGCCCATCATAAGAGGGGATTTTCAGGGGTCTCCTCCATGCTGGTCTTCTCTCCTGAGCCTCCGATCTCTCTCTCTCTCTCTCCCCCCCCCTCCTCCTTCTGCCTCCCCCCCGTCTTTCAGCTCTCCTCCTCCTCCTGCCTCTCTCTCCACTCCGTCTCTCCCCGCCCCCTTCCCCTTCTGCCGTGGCGCTCAACTGAGTGCTGCGCCACTCAGCTGGGCCACTGCGGGGGAGCAAGCGGCGCAAGCGGCCGTTTGGGCTCCCCCATGGCGGCCCAGCTGAGTGCTGAGCACCATGGCAGGAGGGGAAGGGGCAGAGCGGTGACATACACAGCCGTGGGCGGGGCTGTGTATGTCACTGCCCCACCCCCTTCCCCTCCTGCCATGGCGCTCGGCTGAGTGCTGCGTGCTCAGCCAGGCCGCCGCGGGGGAGCCCAAACAGCCACTTGTGCCGCTTGCTCCCCCATGGCAGCCTGGCTCAGTGGCGCAGCACTCAGCCGAGTGCCATGGCGGGAGGCAAGAGCGCCCTCCAGAGGCGAGTCTGTAACACTACAGCATTACAGACTCTCAGACATTGGGCTACTATATATATGATGGGGAAAAGACTCTGAAGGCACAGGACAGTGTTTCTAAGTGGACAAAATGAGTGTAGATATTTTCTGCATGTACTAGGGCAGGGGTGGGCAATAATTTTTTAAATGGCCCTGGGCCGCCCCAGAAGGGGCGGTGCCTAAAATGGAAGGGGTGAGGCCAAGATGCTTCCAGGCTTCCCCACACACAGACCATGATTGGTCTGGGAGTGTGGGGAGCCACTTTGCCTCCCCCTGCCCACTAAGCACCCATGCCCCTGGCAGGACGGGGGAGCACGCCAAGTATCCTCCTCCCTACCCCTGCCCTGTGAGGAGCATGTGGCATTTCAAAGTGCTGTGCGCTCCTTGCAGGGCGGGGGCAGGGCTGAGGAAGCTTCGTGCACTCCCCCGCCCCCAAGCTCTAATTGGTTTGGGGGTGGGGGAGCATGCAAAGCCTCCTGCCACCCTGCGAGGAGCGCGTGGCACTTTGAAGTGCTGCGTGCTCCTCACAGGGCGGGGGTAGGGTGGAGGAAACTTAGTGCGCTCCTCCTGCTCCCAGGCCAATCAGGGTTTGGGGGCAGGGGAGTGCATGAAGTCTCCTCCCGCCCTGCCAGGAGCGTGCGGCACTTCAAAGTGCTACATGCTTCTGACAGGGCAGAGGAAACTTCGTGCACTTCCCCTGCCCCCAGGCCCTAATTGGCCTCCGCGAGCCAGATCAACCTGCTTGGTAGGCCAGATCCGGCCCACGGAGGACCTTTTGCCCACCCCTGCACTAGGGTAAGTTGGGATTTTACACCCCTAGCATGTTTTGAATGCTGTTTACATTTTAAAAAACCTATTTAATTGGTTAACCAGTTAACCAATAAAAGGGCAGGTGGGCGGGGGGGCATGCCAGCTAGCTGGGATGGAGCAGCCTCCTGCCCGCCTCAGCCCAACTCGAGCAGCCCCCGCTTCCCCCCCACTGCAGGCAGGGGCCTGCTTCAGCCCAGCCGGAGAAGGCCCCTGCCTGTGGCACGCCACACAGGGCTTGAACAGAACCTTGCCTGCAACATTAAAGCAATGCTGACTGCAGTGTTAACCATTCACATCCCTAAAATATGCTTGGTATTGTACAATAAAATGACAGTTCCTATCAAAGAGATGAAAATATATTTCACCATGCCACAAAAGATAGCAGCACCTTATGTTGGGCTGAAGGAAGGGACTGGGAGAAGGATGTACACTTTTCAGTGTTAATAGTGTAGCAGAAGGAAAGGTTTCCAGACATAAAAAGAGAACGAATTCTCCCATCAATATAAAGATATTTTCAAACTAACCTCCATTAACAATGGAAGTAATACTTGTAGAGCCCTGCAAATCCATGGATATCCACTTTATATCCATGGATAGATGTCAATGCAGATATCTGTAGCTCCTTTTTGTGGATGCGGATACAAATTTTGTATCTGTGCAAGGCTCAAAATACCTGCACACTCCATATAACACTAGAATAAGCCACTAAGTTCTGAGCTGTACATCTCTAAAGTGCAATCCTAAGAGGTGGAAAATTCCAGATAAAAAGAACAAGCATCTGTATAGAAGGATGAAAACTACCCTCTTATTTATCTCATGTAACAACAGCATCTTAACTTACATTTATATTTTAATTGCATTTACAGAAAGAAATTCATGCAAATTAAAAGTAGAAAAATCAGTACAATTGCTATGTGCAGTATGTTTGCACTCCATCCACACACCTATAAAATAAGTCACCAAGACAAGGGATTAAGAACACCACCTCCCTACCTCTAACTGAGTAGCTTTCTAATTACAAGTCTAGTATTTACAATAACTTAAATCCATACGATAACTTAAATCTTACAGATTCAAACCTTATTTCCTTATTTTAATTCATGAGTGTCTATATTTTAGAAATAATTACACTAGTGTTCTACTATTGTAGCTAACCTAAAAGTTAATGGATATTGCACGTATTATTAAACCTTGCAAAATACTAGCAATAAAACGATTCGCCTTAGTGTTTTCATGACAATCGTTCCTTACAAAAATTTGTCAAACCATATTCATCTCATTTCTTCCAAATTTGCAAAGAGAAGAAATCCATTAAGTCTTCACAGAGGCATGTGATATTTTAAATTTACTGGTTGCTTACTAACTCAACATTTTACTTTATAGAAAAGGTTAGAAAAATCATGCTTCCAACAATGCCACTCTAAGCGGAATATCAAACACTGACCAGCAATAATTCAGACGTCACTCTGTATAGTCAAATGATCTGCTTAACTAATATATTTGAAGGGTACAGTATGTGATATAGCAGAATAACTAAAGGGTTATTTTGATAACCAAGTAGTTCTAACGCATTATGATTATTAATTCAAGGTTAGTCACCTGGTCAAGTGCCCACTTCCACTTCACACTCCACCAGACTGATCCCTGTTGCCATGGTAATGCAGTCCCCTACCCATATTTCCTCATCTGAGAAATGTCCCACTTAGTGTAAAAGCCAGGGGGAAAATACAAAATATAGGCATGTTTTTCCTTTTCAGCAACTGTATTCTCAGTTCATATAGACTCGAGTTTTTAACGTACCCAATTCACACAACAAGCATTTAATGTCTATATTGCCTATGTAAACGAAATATACTTAACATATGGAAACCAAACCCATTTTGAAGTGAAAGACAGAGGAAAAACAACTAGAGTAATTTAACACAGCCCAAAGCAAGCATGGCCCTCTGCCCGCTCCACAGAAATATGCAGTCTTTTAAAAATATTTAAGACTAATATTTTAACTATTCATCCTTACATAACACATCAAGTGACTTTTCAGGCTGATACATGAGTTTTAGTTTAAATCTCACTCGGCCTGACATGTGTGTCAGACACCCTTCTGTTGCTCTCCTTGGGGAACGGAATTTATTTTCTTCCTAATGCATGTGTTTTGTTTTCCAAAAAACAGAACTTTAAATGTTTGTTTTTATCAATGTTTACATAGCTGCTTCTCCCCTACAAAAATACATTTCCAGAAGCTCAAACATTCATTAAAAGCAGAAATGTGCAGCCTCGAAACACTGCTGTGACAGAATTTTTTGTAGCTTTGTCTTTGATATCTTGCCACATCTGAAGCAGTATATTGTTTGAGTTCTTCTGCATTTTCAAATCTAAGCCATTCAGAACTGAATGTAGCTATAATGAAGTAATTTAGATGCAATTATTAGCCAAAAACTGATATTAAAAAGTATTGGGGGGCTGGTGGAGAAGAGAAGAAAATCGTTTCAGGTATACAGTTCATTGTAATCCAGGTCCTCAGTGTTCAGGCCTACCAAAAGAAAATCAATTTCTCAGGCAAATAAAACTGAATAAATTTAGCTTCTGTTTGTTAGAACTTCACAAGACCAATGCACTATATCATGTGTAAATTACTTCTTCTCATCTTCAGGAAAAAAATCTGCTCAGCTACAACCACTTCTGTTCAGATGCACAGGACTGTTACAGCTCTTCTCCAATCACAGTCCAACCCTTACTACTACTGACAGCTAGCAGCTTTCACCAGCCCCCTACTGAGGGCCTCAAACATTCCTCTGCTCTGTCAGGCAATGAAAATGCCAGCAACAGAGTTAAGAGCAACCCTCTTAAACGAACACTAGCTCAATAACACTATAAACAAAAAGTAAAAACACGGCTGCTTTTTTGGGTACACAACACTTACCTGTCACTCCAAATTACAGTCAACAGAATCTGAAAATTATCAAAGAGAGTCAATGACCAACAAAAATAAAAATAAGCTTGAGAAATGTCTATGCTTATAAATACTTTATTGACACTGACGAAATTAACTAAGGTATAGGAAAGAGTATGCTCAAAATGAAGGGCACCTGGTTTTAGGCTAATATTTACTAGGGAAAGAAAGGAAAGAGTAGCACAAAAAATAAATACACCAGGATTCTTTCTAATCAGAGCTGGAAGAGACCTCAGGAGGTCATCAATTCCAGTCCCCCGCCCAAGGCAGGACCAATCCCAACTAAATCAACCCAGCCAGGGCTTTGTTAAGCTGAGACTTAAAAACCTCTAGGGATGGAGATTCCACCCCCTCCCTAGGCAACCCATTCCAGTGCTTCACCACCCTCCTAGTGAAATAGTTTTTCCTAATATCCAACCTAGACCTCTCCCATTTCTGACCACTTCACTGTTAGTCCTATTCAGCTTCACACCAGGAGATGGTGAAGAGCTAACCAGAACCATTCAAGTAGGGAACAGAACAAAAAACAAACACACATAATAACCCTCACAGAAAATGGGAAATCCAATTTTTAAAAAACAAGGGAGAGGGGCCAGAGACACTTGGGGAAGGTTTATCTTTGGGGAAGAAGAAGATGGAAAATAATAAGATGGGTAAAAGAACTTGAATTATAATACACAGTAAATTCATAAGTTTTTCTTGGGCAACTTAGCTAATTTAAAAATCATCAGAATAGCCAAACCACCACTGCTACATGTTTTCACAATTATATTCTATGCCTTCCAGCCTAGACTCCAAGATGTTCTCTCAGACACCAGGCAAGTCAGACATTCTGAACATCAGTTCTTTTTCTGCCAATCATCTTAAAGAAGACTGTAATTCATTTCTTATAGTCTTTTCTATAAGGGGGTTCATTTCTACAAGCAGGTGACAAGAACAACAGCCTGCATCTCTCTCATACTTATGCTCAGATTATTAGATGATTTTTAAAAACACATTCCAAGATACCTGAAAAGATAATTACTGCCATCACTGTTAAATAAAAATAGTAAGAATTCTATCCTAAAAATATTGTAGTTCTTCTTCAAGTCAACTCTTTGGAAACCTGAATTATAGCACTTAGACCATGATTCTGCATCTGACCTGAAGGTGGCCATACCGACATCAGTGTAGAAGCTCATCCTCAGTAAGACTCCATGCAAGCTCAGCTGTTTGCTAAATATTGCTTCTGTAGAATATAGATCAATCTGTTTATATTTTTACACAATACCTAAAAAACAACAACTACTTAAATATATTGCCTACAGATATAGAAAGTGATTTAGTCACTGATTAAAGGCAAGAAAGATAATTTTCCTACGCCAATATATTTTAAAATCATTACAAATAGGTAGAAAATCCAAAGATCAGAAATGCAGCTATGATGGCACATTATTGTATCTATTAGAATTAGGGATGTTAAAAAGCTGTTAATTAGGTAATTGTGTAACAACTGTTAAAAATCTTAGCAGTTACATACTGTGGGCTCTGAAGTATAAAGCTTATACTGCAGAGCCCAGAACGCAGCTGGATCCCTGGGAGTGGGGCCAGCAGCCAGTGCGCACTAGAAGCTGCCAGCTCCACTCCTGGGGAGCCGGCTGCACTTAGGCTCTGTAGTATAAGTTTTGTACTGCAGAGCCTGCAGTGCAGGGCAGCAGCCAGCTCCCTGGGAGCTAGCGCGCACCAGAACGTGGCACGTACCGGCTCCCACCTGCAAGCCCCGCTCCCAGAGAGCTGACTGCTGCCCTGCACTGCTGGCTCTGGTACAGAGTCAGCAGTGCGGAGTGGTAGCTTTCTGCCCAGGAGCCAGTGTGTGCTGGGAGCCGGCCTGAGTTCTACACTATACAATATGCATTGAGAAGGGTGTTAATACCATCTTCTAAACAAAAGCCACATTTGGAACTTTTTGCTGACATATTTTTGGAACATCTTGGTTATGTTTTGTCCTCTTACCACACACATTCATAGTATTGAAATATATATTTCTAATTAAGATTCATATACTGATTGGTACATTACACATTGCATATAAATTGCAGTTTTAAAAATACCCATTGCTGTTTTATACACTTGTATTGTAGTTTCTGTTCAAGTAAAGCTCTGCACATCCCTAGGACAAGGCAAAGATAACAGCAATGTAATGTGCCTCAAGTCATAAAGCCACACTGCTAATTTCTGAAATTAATTCTGCCCATATTGTTTTTTATAAAATTAATGAACAAAGTATTTTTCAATAAAGTAAGTTCACCTACCAGAACTGAAGTCCTACATATCACCTCTGCAGATCCACATTCTAGAAGACTGCATTCTATGCACATTAAATTTCTGATCAAAACACAACCACCAAAGTCATAAAAGGTACCAACCCAAATATTTAAAAGCTCTGAAGGAGAGATTCCTCTTGTGGATCTGCTGAGGCAATCACATTAAGAGAACCTATTTCTAGGCAAGAAATCTTCCCGAATTTCAGGCAAACTAGCTCCCAGGATGACAACTGCAGAACGCCACCAGAAAGACTGGAGGAGGTCCCTTCCCAAAGCAAGCATCTCATCTGTTTCAAGTGAAGAAAGTTAACTGGCAGTAACTGAAGAGTCAGCTGGATAGTCTCACTGAATATACAAGACAATGGCACTCTACCATGCCACAGTACCTTTGGTGGCAGTTTTTAAAAAATAGGTGTAAGCCATCTCCCTCATGCTACTGGAAACAGGGTGTAAGACACCCACCCCTAACCAGCTGAGCTCCTTTCAACTGCCACAGACCACACTCGTAAGGTCTGCAATAAGGGGAGCAGCTTAGCCCAGTGCTGTTCCCTATCCACTAAAAATCAGGTTCCATACACCGCCCTGACACTGTTTCTTTTGACATCTTGGAGAAAGCACTTTACCCATGCTTCAGTTTTCCCAACCGCAAGACTGAGAAAATAGACAAGGACACCAAGCAATAATCATACAAGTATGATGAAGAGATTTTAGAGTATGATGTCTCCAATTAGCAGTAACTGAATTTT
This sequence comes from Pelochelys cantorii, assembly GCA_032595735.1. NCBI lineage: Eukaryota > Metazoa > Chordata > Testudines > Trionychidae > Pelochelys > Pelochelys cantorii. Next base: position 1,655,402 of record CM064338.1, read on the forward strand.
AAAGATATGATTTGTTTTTCCAATATTCATAAATGATGTTATCACTAGGCCTCCAGCCCCAAAAACAGACATACTGGAACACAAGTAAAAGAGTCCCCATAAGGAAGCAGAGGCATTAGGGGTCGGGGGAAGAGCTGGAAAGAAGATTGGGACTGTAGGGTAGCCAGAGGAGACCTAGAAGACCATGGACTGACTCCCCCACCCCTGAAGAGCCCATACTGTCTCTTCCAATCTGAGACTCCTGCTCCCTGCAGGGAGGCTCCACTGTTCAGATGGCTCCTCTACCGATTTCCTGACATGGCCCAGCTATGCTCCCCCATGCTGTCCTGACCACCAGCTTCCTCCATGCTGAGTTTTTGACCCACCACCAAGACCCCCTGCTGGCTCAGAGGATGCTCTGGAGCTGGGATGGGAAAGGAGTTACCTGACTCAGGATTGACAGAACTACTCAATGCCATTGTGGCTCCCCCCCAAAAAAAGGCTGTAATGGCATTCACAAGTATTCTGGCATAACTTGAGTGATTGGTGTCACTACATGATTGAGTTAAATTTGATTGGGTACCTTACATGTGTCTTTGGATTTCTTTTATGATCTGACAACAAACAAACTTAAATCTGAATGTCCTTGGCTTGTAATAATGGTTGCAAATATTCTTCTTGAAAGTGTAATATTTTCAACCCACATATTACTAGAGTCAGCCTAACTACAATACCTGGAAAAATATTAGAACAAACTATCAACCTTTAAGCATCAACAGGATTATAGGGACTAGCCAAGAAGTGAATCTCCTTTATCATAGAATAATGGAACACTAGAACTAGAAGGAAGCTCAACAGACCATCAAGTCCAGTCCCTTGCCCTCAAGGCAGGACCAAGCACCGTATAGATCATCCCTGATAGATGTCTGTCCAACCTGCTCTTAAATACCTAAAATTGACGATCTTGGAACTGAAAATTCAGAGTATGACTCAGAATGCTCCTCTGCATAGTGCATCAGAGATGATAACCTGTCCTTATGGGTAGTCAAAAATGGGGAAGAGACTGGTTTCCCAGAAACACAAGGACCTAGCGACCCAGCAAATGTCAATACTGAGAGGTATCCAGAGGTTGCAAGGAACAAAGACTCAGGCTCATTGGGTACCATAAAGATACTTGAATTCCTGCAATACCAGAAGCACAATGGAACTTGAACTTTGCGCCAGCACCTACGGTGTTGCATAAGCCATAATGCCAGGCACTGAGGGTGGGGGTGTAAAGGATTCATAGAAGCCAGCCTCTAGCTGGTGGCAGTCTTTGGCACCAAGTCCTTTACTGCTAAGGATGGGATTTAGTTGAAGTCTTAACAGGATATGTGGTACCTAACGTACCTGCAGTCTCCAGTGATCTGCTCTTCTTTGCAGAGAAACTATTGTTTTGCTCCTCCTGTCCGCTTTCCAGTGCTTAACTGGTGAGCAAAGAGATGCCGGAGCTCAGGCAACTACATTCTTAACTGATGCAGCAAGCACAGAAATGCCAGGGCTATGAACTGTCAAGCCTAGCGATGCCAGGGCTCAGCCCTGGCACAAATTAAAGTGCTGCTCCTTCCTTACACTTGGAGTGGGAAGCTCTTGGAACCAGGAGTAAAATTACTGGTACCACCATCAAGACCTTTTGGAGACCAAGGTTCTGGAGGTGTTTTTCTCTTGGAAGCTCTTAATGTCTGTGGTCTTGAAAATGGCAGGATACTGGCAGCAATGGATGTAAAATCCTCACTAAAATGTTAACTAGTTAAACTGTATGTTTAACCAGTTAACCTCAGCCAGGCTGGAGCAGCAACCCACCTGTGCCACGGGTGGGGGGCTGCTCCAGCCAGGCCAGGGAGGGCCCCCACCACATTGTGGGTGGACTGCTCTGGCCAGGCTAGGGTCCTGCCTGCAGGGCCACAGCTGGTGGGGTGCTGCTCGCCCTCAGCCCCTGCCTGGCCATCCAGTTAACCAGTTGCCCAGTAAGCACTCTGGTTAGGTCCATGCTTACTGGGTAACTGGTTAACCTTTTACATCTCTAGCAGCAGAAGAGCAACCCTGCACAGCAGGTTCTGTGTCCCTGGGTCCGAGGTTGGTTCTCAGACTTGCTCCATCATTAATAGACAATACTTCGTTTCCCTATTTTTACACTTGTTGAAAAAAATGAGTCTCCCAAGCAACACATGCATTGGGAGTGCCTATCACCAAATGGAATGCTTCTAGACAAGAGCAGCGCCTTTTAAATCCCTGAGAACCCGGCATCCCTGCCAGAAGAAACAGCTTGTTATGCCTCTCCATCAGGGGAAATAGGAAAACAAAAGCATGTGCATGAGAAAAAGGGGGAAAAAGCTAACCCTAAAAACAAAGGCAAGCAGGTACACAGCAAATAGGCACATGCTAGACACAGTCTCTGGCTGAAGGTGCTCAAGGAGGAACTGAGCATAGTTCCCTAGCAGTCACATATATCCTTGGTACAAGGCCTGTTGGGTGTGTGTGAAGGGAAGATTGGAGATTTTTGGTAGGAGTCCCCATCACAGACATAGGGACATACGAGCACCTGAAGTGGAGAACCCACGGGGATACCATACAGAAAAAAAAAATCCTCTTATTTGACTCACAGGCTGAAGAGTCTGAATTCTACATTCAACGGTAGAACAAAAAAGGAAGATTCCAAATCAGTGGCCACAAAGCCTTTTGTTCCAACTCCAAACCATAACCTTAAAACAGATACCCATCCACTAGCCACGTCACACATCTGGCCACAGGCAACACACAGAGAATTGCCATTACTGGTCTCATTTCTTAAAATCTGGCCACTTTCCAAACACTACTACAGGCAAAAACCAGTTAGTGACTACGAAGAGCCCAGAACCACAAAAGAAAAAAAAAAAAAAGCACCTGACCCATCAGCCTTCAAATACACACACTTGCCATAAACCCACACAATAAACCTCAAATTAAGACAACAACCAAGCAAATGTTTGAGTGAAACACAAAAGAAACATCGAATTTCTAGGGCCATTCCAGTCTGCAGAAGAGAGAGCTGTGGGAAAGCAGGGGGACAGGCCTTTCAAACGCAAGTTTCTAGAAGAATAAATATATCATCCTGTGTGAAACACAGGCGGTAATTGTTCCATTCCACTCAGCATTGCTGAGCACTGTATCCACTGCTAGGTGCCACACTAAGAAAGATGTGGACAAATTGGAAAGAGTCCCAGGAGAATAGCACAAACGACAAAAGGTTTAAAAGACGCAACCTCTGAGGAAAAGCTGAGACACGCATATTCTTCGTTTAAAAAAAAAAAAAAAAAGAAGGCGGGGGGGGACATAACTGTTGTCAAATATATAAAAGGTTATTACAGCAAGAAAACCAATCAATTGTGCTCCTTGTCTACTAGGTTAGGACAAGAAATAATCAGTTGAAATCTCCCTTGCTGCAAATTATATTATATATTAGGAAAACCCTTCTAAATATAAAGATAGTTAAGTACTGGAACAAGTAATCTAAGGATATGTGGAATCATCAGAGGTTTTCAGAAACAGGTTAACTGACATCTGTCTGAGATGTTCTAGGTATACTTAATGCTGCCTCAGCATGGGGGAAATGTACTAAATGACCTCTGGAGATCCCTTACAGCCCCACATACATTAAGTGTGTTAAGTATCATGTAATTGACTAATCAAGTAGTCGATGCATTTTTCAATCGACTATTCGATAGGGCGGCACTGCCCCTTTGAAACACCGCAGCAGTGGGTATGCATCTTTTGGTCTGTATACAATAGGGGTGGGCAAAAGGGCCTCTGTGGGCTGGATCCAGCCCGCAGAGGCCCTGCTGCTCCCCTGCACCCAGGCCAATCAGGACCCAGGGATGGGGGAGCATGCAGTGCTTAGAGTCAACCCTGGCAGTTCACTCTAAGCACTGAGCACCAGAGGGCAGGAAGCAAAAGATTGTGTGTGGTTCCCCCCGCCCCCTGGCCAATCAGGGCCTGGGGCCAGGGGAGGAAGCACTTTAAGTCTCCTCCTGCTCTGCAAGGAGCGTGTGGTGCTTAGAAGTGCTGTGCGCTGCTGGCAGGGGAGGAAGAGAATTCACGTGCTCTCCCTACCCCCAAGCCCTGATTGGCCTGGGAGCAGAGGGAGCGGGCAAAGTCTCCTCCCGCCTTGCGCTTCTAAGCGCCACATGCTCCTTGCAGGACGGAGGCAGGGTAGGAGGAGACTCTGCACGCTCCTCCTGCCCTCAGGCCAATCAGGGCATGGGGGCAGGGGGAGCGTGTGACGTCTCCTCCCACCCTGCAAGGGGCTCAGCACTTAAAGTCCATTACCAGCTGCTGCTCAGCTGGCGGTTGACTAGGCACCATGCTCCCTTGCAGGGTGGGGGCAGGGAGCAAGAGACTTTGCATGATCCCCCTCCCCCAGGCCCTGATTGACCTGGGGGCAGGGACGGGAGTGCACAAATTCTCCCACCACCAGTGGCATGGGCACTTAAGAGGGAACCGCCAGTTGTTCAGAACAGCTGGTGGTGGCAAAGACTTAGCATGCTCCTCCACCCCCAAACCATGCTCCTCCACCCCCAAACCAATCAGAGTCTTTGGGTGGAGAAGCACGGAAGCGTCCTGGCGCTGCCCCTTCTGCCTTCTGAGGCAGCCCAGGGCCACTTCAGAAATTTTTGAAGTGGCCCCTGGTCAAAAATTATTACCCACCCCTGATCTACAAAGAGAGTTATGACTGAAAATAAAGAGAATAGTAATGCTGGGGTTTGTACTGTGTATTATCCTTGGAAACCGCATGTCCAAGACTATAAATGTCTAATATGATTATGTTGATACCTGAAATCACACCAGGGCTTTTATCAGTGTAACTATTTTGGAAAAAATTGAAAGAGTACTTTTAACCAAAAATTATACCAGTAAAACACAAGCATAGACAATTTACGGGAAGGGAAGTGCAGCACTCTCTCCCCCACAAACATTAGAGCCTGACTATTTCATTGCTCCTACAAGAGCCTCCAACTTTTTGGATTCTCCTCTTTCCTGACTGGCTCCAGTGCAGGGCTCATCTCTTTCCCAGACAGCATGAAATTTACATAAATCTTGTCAGTATCACAGCTACCATTATTGTTCCAATTTCTAGAAATTAAATTAAGCCACACTTATCTGAATTTTTTAATCCTCCTATTGTTGTTGTTAAAAAAAATTTAAGATAAATTATAAAATTAAAGATTCAGATAAAATTGTCTACCTTTTCAATTTACTTTTGCACTTACCATCACACAGCACATCAGTATCACTACTGCCCCGTAAACTCGTTCTTATATTTGTTTGCATCTTTCATACAGCAATCATGCAAGGAAGAGATCCATTTTTAATACATGAATATGTAATTGATTGAAAAATCATTAAAATTGACACAGTCTCAAAACAGATTTAATGCCAAAAACAATTTTAATGCTTTTTTGAGCTAACTAGATTCAAGTTAATGTGCCCTTTATATGAAAAGCAGCAATCAATTAATGAGATAGTTATGCCACAGTAAAAAATGGTTTTTTTAAAATTCCAGTTTCAAAATGTTGAAATCTACAGCCTATTACTATTATTACACACACATCCACTGTAATGCAGCTAAATAATTTCAAATAATGACAAATGAAATTTCACACTAGTCAAGGTGAAGATCCTTAAATGACATTTCCTTGGGATTTCTCAGATAAGTGGCTAAAGTGTTTTCACGGATATTAGGCAGCCAGGCCTCACAGGAAAAAAAAAGTGTAATCCACTTAGTGGTTTTACATTTTTTCCATTTAGTACTAAGTAGATCCAAACCTCCTTTTCTGAAAGATAATTATAGTTTGTCCCCAATTAGGAAACTGTCACATGAATGAAACCTTTCTATTAAACTGTAATTAAATTTATACTGAGAATTCATTATCAGTTTAAAGCTGAATTTTTGGAAAAAATATTTTAATTCACCAAATTCAACTAGAAATAAATGAATTTGCATCATTTTAACATATGAAACTGTGAATTACAGAATGTTTAGGCCTAATCTGATAAGGTTACAGATGGGGAAAAAACTGGCTTTGCTGTAGTCTCAGATGAATATTCCGCAAAACTTATTTTGTAATGTCACGGTTGTCCAAACTGCATTTTTCTGTATACAAGATCATCTCAAATTGAGAGAGAAATATTTGAATTTACTGCAATACAATGTTGTTCACTCTAATACTGGCCAATGTAAAAACATTTTGATCCCAACTTCACTACAGCACATTGAATTCCCATGAGCAGTCTTGTAAAGCAGCAAAGGATAAAACAATTCTTTCTGTGGCCCATTTTCAAAATAGTGTTTCCAGAAGTCAATCCCAAACATTTTATTTCCTTGTTAATGTCTATCTAGCCCTTCTTCTCTACCATATGATGCTCTGGACCCAACTACTCCTCAAATTATGACTACAGTATTCATGGTTTAAAATGAAAAAAAAATAAGCAAAGTTTAATAAAGTCAACAATAGGAACTGCCACTCATGTTAGGATTCAAAATCCGTTTTTCCATCCCCAGATTAGTAAGAACTGGAGGAAAATTCTGATATCAGTGACAGCCTCTATTTTTTCCCCCCTCAGATAAAATTAAAAAAAGATGAATTAACTTTGCAAATATTACAACATATCACATTCCATTGAGCAGAATGGGTTTATAATACTGGGACAAATGATCTTCAGGCTCTCACAGAGCCTATTTGGTGACACTTGTTCCATGTGTTTTCCCTTCTCTAGAAGTAACTATTGTGTAGAGCAACTGACCTGATAAGTGAATTTTTAGATGTTAATAAACATCTAAAAAAAAAGCCCAGGATTCACACACACACACACACCCCCAATCTGAGGCACTCTTATCTTCCTAAAGTCTTCTCTCACAGTGTTCTCCAAATAGCGTGAATTTCTTATTAACCTGGTTTCTTCCTGCTAGAACATTCCAACACCACAACGGTGTTTATTCTTAGTGTCATTTCTCACCTACCAAACAATTTATAAAATTATTTATAAAAAATAAAATGGCATGTGATACTATGTGAAAAAGGAATCAGTTTACCCGGGGGAAGCACGAGCACAGTGTATGTATCCCACAGATAAATGACTTTTCTGATGGGGACAGGGATACCAGGCATCCAGTTTTTGACTGGAATGGCCAGTCAAAAAGGGAACCTGGCAGCTCCAGGCAGAACTGCCAACTGAGCCATTAAAAGTCCAGTCGGCAGTGGGGGCCCAGAACTAACACAGGCTCCCTACCTGTCCTGACTCTGTGCAGCTCCCAGAAGCAGCCACAAAGTCCCTGCGACCCCTAGTTCAGGGTTGGGTACAGCCTCACCACTGATTCCATATTCCAGGGGGGAGTTACACAGTAATCTCTCACCTCTGTGCAGCCAGTAGCCTGTGCTCTTCATGCCATGCTGGAGAACTCCTTATTTATTTGACAAATAAAATGTGCAGAATTTTAAAATACTGTGCAGAGAATTTTAAATTTTTGGTGCAGAATGCCCTCAGGAGTAATTCGTTGTATGAGTCCAAGTACTGCTCAGCTTCACAACTTTTAAAGAGTCAGGAAAGCACTTTTGTATCACAAATGAACATCCTGCCCAGAATTCTTTTTGTATTAGCAACAATTGTGATTTAGTTTTCCAATTGGATTTTTATGAGGAAATTATTAAAAATAGTTTAGTGTATTCGATGTACAATCCACGGAATTGGCTACGGTAGTTGGAATTACCAAATACAGAATTTCAGCAATTTAAGTAACTTCATGAAAGAATTCATTGTAAATGGTTAATGTTTGCAGACATGGAATGTAATGTTCATTTTACCCACTGAATTTCTAACATACATTTGGGTATCTGTTCTCCAGCAGGGTGCTTTGAATTGAAAAGTATCATGACACTGCAGTAACACACTTTTTAAAAGGGCTCTTATAACATCACAGTAAAGGGTTCAAAAGGCATTAACTGCTTTTATCATTCTTTTAAGGCCATTTCATCATTACATTCCCCGATGCCCATGAGAACAACAGGCAATAATACCCTTTAGCTATCAAATTACTGTATTCATCTGATATTATTCATAGTAGATGTGTACTGCTAAATTTGTACTGAGTAACCGAAAAACAAACAGGCATAAACAAAAGTGCACTGAATACTATAGCATGCAATAGTCCTGGAGGCATTCTGTACCAAAAAAATTAAAAATTCAGTGTACAATTTTTTAAAATTCTACACATTTTATTTGTCAAAATAACACTACATGATGATTTTGATAATTTATTTCAAAATATCAGTCAGCAAGTATGTCTGTAACAATACAGACACACAAAAATTCCCCTAAGACTAGAGTGTTAAAGAAATCCCCATGGCAACCCAGTTCCTATTTCTCTAGCCTCCAGCTGGGCTTGGGGAGCAGAAGGGAGGACCAGATACCCACAAGCCCTCCCATCCAGACCTCAGCTCCCCAGCCCATACACCCAACCCCCAAATGCCCAGATCTCAGCCATGTAGCCCGACAGGCTCAGGTACCCCCACAGGGGTCCCCCTAGCACCACCTTCCCTCTCTGAGCCCAGCCACCTTTACCCTGAGGAATGTACCCCGCATTCACCCAGAATCCAGTCATGTCTCCCAGCTGTGACAGCTGAACCCTTCCCCCTAGCCCTCCTCCCCCAAGTCCAGCTATCCAGGGATGGAGAGGGACATCAGCCTGATGCTCAGCCCCAGGCTTCTGTGGAGTTTCTGGCATGCCACCCTCTCCTTCCCTCGGGGCGTGCTCAGAACTGTAGCTGCCAGAAACCCTCCACCTCCCTCCCCACGCCGTCAATGTCTTCCACGTGTGGGTGGGCTCTGCCAGGTTCAGCAGCTCCCAACAGCACTGCAGTCCATATCTATGGGGAGAAGGAAATTCTGCACACACTGTTAATGTCTACAAAATTCTGCATTGCCCAGTGGCGCAGAATTCCCTGGGAATAACGAACACAGGTTACCCTGAGCCAATTTTGCATTAGCCAGATCCTGCAGAAATAAAACACTTCCTCTCTTCTCTCAAAGCCTTCAGAGTTACCCTCAACAATGCAGTTCTGTTCATTCCATCATCCAATTTAATTTTTTCTATTTTAATCTCTAAAATGATTTTATCAATTGAGTGTAAAGTTTTTGTATCAATCATATTGTTCACTTTGCAAAATTAAGAGGTGAAGATAGTCTCAACTGTATATATTTATCACTTAAAATACTGAACATGTTACAAATGAAAGCACCTAATAAATTAGTTTGAGAGATGTTGCTACATAGAAATTTTATTTTTCCAACTAATATTTATCTCCTCATAATACCAACAGTTTTTAACAACCCTATAATTCAACTATATGCACATATACAACTACATGAAATTACTCAGTTTACCATCTGCAATAGGTAACTTAATGACTTCACTGAAGAATCAGCAATCAATAATAGATAACCAGTAGTACTGTTGATTTCTCAAATTCTCCCATACAACTGTAATATTTGTTCTATGGATTAAAGAATTAATTATTTTGGCTCTTTTACCTGGTATTTTTGAGAGACTCTAAGTGGGTAAGATAATATATTGTATTGGACAGGTACAAATATTCTTATATGCCCAAGTATTTTTCAAGTGATACTGAACTATTTCAGTATTGTCCACTTTTGTCGACAAAACCCTCTAGTCTAGACACACCCCAAAAGAAAAAACTACTATTGCATTTTACTAGAGTAAATAATTGGTTTGTGTCTTTTTGCCATATAGATCAGTCTCATTGGGGCTTGCTTTGGGAGGCGGGGGAGGAGGGTTACATTACGGCAACTATGAAGTGACTATGCAAGAAAATATTTGCTACCATTTACAAGTGCAGCCATTAAGGAGCTAGGTAACTAATATCTGGCCAAGTAAATTAATGTCTAGAGCAGTGGCTCCCAACCTTTTCAAGCATACAGACCCCTTTTCAAGCTATTAATATTTTACAGACCTCACCCCCCCACAAAGAATATAGCTGTGCCTGCAGCCTGCACGTCCCTCAGCCCATGCTGCTTCTTGAGCTGCGTCCCTCAGCCCGCTCGTGGACCAGTGCAGGCTGAGAGACTTGCTGGTTGCCGGCACAGCGCCTCTCAGCTCCCACAGCTCTGTGCCAGCAGCCAGCACGTCCTTCAAACCATGTTGCTTCCTTAATTTATCTTAATTTCTATTTTAAACTTTCCACAGACCCCCTGCAGTACTATCACAGATCATCAGGGGTCCACGGAACACAGGTTGGGAACCACTGGTCTAGAGAAAATGGATAACAAATCAAAGGAACACTGGAACTGCAATGAGGGGAGACTGAAAAGAAACCAATGTTGGCTACAAAAGTGACTTTTCAAAAAAATTAGACACGAGTAACAGTGATCTTGAATTTGCAGCCAATTCAAGTTCTAATCTTGCAGCCACTGAGATTAATGGACAGTTGACCACTGATTTCAGTGGAAGCAGAATCAAGCCTGTTTTCATTTTATTAACCTCTCTCTCTCTAAGCCCAAAGCCAGATTCTTCACAGGAAATTGCCCCCTCACACATTACGAAGTATAAAAATGAAAACATATCCTCATGCATTTTTAGAAAAAATCATAATTGTAATGGCATATCTACTATATATTTGAGAGAATTTGTCTGTCTATTCGAGAACTCTTCCCCAACGGCAAGAGCTAAGACCACCAAATTCAGTATATAGCTTCCTCTTATAACTTAAAACAAGGTAAGGGTTTGGTTGTACCAAGAAAATGGGATGTGTCCAGAATGGGATTGCTTCTGACAAAACCATATAGAAAAGGGACAATCACCAGGCAGGTGAAGGAGACTGGTTGGGGGTTCCCCCCTTCCCCCATCTGGGACTGCGCCAGCCCAGAGCCGCTCACGCTTTAGGGACGGTCGGGGGTACTGAAGCTTCCCTCCTCTCCCAATTCATATGGGAAAGTTGCTGGCTGCTCCCCTTTGTCAGGGATCAAGGGGAAAAAGCACAGTTTCCTGTATTCCTCACTCTGGCTGAGGAGCGCAGCGGGGAGGCCAGCCTGGATCTGCCCCAGCCAGGGAACATGGACCCCTCCCCATCTCTGCCCACTGGAGCTGCAGGGGTCACAGGGCCAGTGAGAAGCACCCCTCCAAGCTGCTGTGGTAAGAGGGAGCTGTGGAAGTCCTCTCTCCCTGGTGCAGCCTGCATACTGAACCCCTCATCCCCAGACTTGAGCAATGATTTAAATGAAGCATGGCCATTTTCATTTTATTTTCCAAAAAACAAAAATTAATTCAGGTAAGCACCCGAGCAATGCTGGGTAAATCATCTAGTACTTCATAACTTGATGATTTCTAAAATGCTAAAATTGATGTTTCTATTGCAATTCATGTTTTCTGTCCCAAAGCAATTTACAGGCAGAAATTAGGAAATTATGCATTGTCACATAAAGGAGAAATATATTTGCTAAAAGAAATGTTAGTACTGTTCTTTGTAATTTACTTGAAAACACCCATATTCTTCCATTTCTATGCACCCTGGTTCTATCCTTTTGCTGTGTTGCTAAGAGGAAAACATATATTAAATGTATTTTTAAAACATCTCATGCAGATAGAAAGCCACAAAAAATTGAGCTGCCTGATTTTTTTTTTTAAATGAGATGCCTGAGTTGTGTTTAGATTTTTCTGAGAATGCTTGCATAAGTTTATCTTCTCTTTCTGAGTAAATAAATGAATAGTTTCTCATCAGGATACTATATATATGCGCAATATGGTATTCATAAGTCATATTTATCATGTACCTTTGTCCTCCTCACCTACACTCAACACATGAAATCAGCTACACCAGAACAATGCAAGCTTCTGAACAACTTTCAAAGACAAAATATTTACAGAACGTTCAAACAAAAATATGGCATCTCTCCCACACTCCACCAAATTACACCACCCTGGCAATAATCATTCCTAGAATAGAACAGTGACAGACAAGTGTCTGATCTTTTGCAAACCACCAGGACACTTAATAGCCAAGAATAACCAAGTGTATACGATGTTATTAATAGAAAGGAGAAACACAACTAAGCCAAGAAGCCTATTTTAAAATGAAAATGATAATATTTTCCACATACTTCGTACTTGTGACAAATGCGTAACACACATAGGTATATGTATAAACTGATAAAACCTGTGTAAATCCATACATTAGTTTATTATAATAATTTATCATTTGTCCACCACCATTTAATTGAAAGGGAAACTACAACCAAAAAATAAATTTAAGAATGCTAAAATATGAAGTATAATGGTAATATCACTGCAAAAGTGGGGCTGAAAGAAACAAACCTCTCACAACTTAGAGAAGTATCATTGTATGAGTCTCCTCGAGATAATGAAAAGCAACAAACTTTATATAAAGCATTATCGAAAAGATTCTACATAATCCTGGTTGTAATTGACTCCATTCACTTTGCTCTACCAACTATGTGGTATTCCTGTTGTATAAAGTCCAGATAGTGAGACTATTACAGTCATATTCTTTGTTCACAAATTAAAAACACTAACATCAAGATAACCTTTCACTGCACTATATTTATGGGGTGCTTATACAAATGCCAGAACAATACATCATGCATATAGCCTAGAAGTTATTTTCAATCAAATCACTTACATGTCAAATTATATGCTGAACAGTCAATATACTTGTATGACAAGCATCAGATTTATGCAGATGGTGTTGGCAGCTTGTAATATAGAGGAGGTCTGGTGGCCCCTTCTGGCCTTAAACTCTGTGACATTGGTAATTCCTTTAGTGTCCTGTGTTTATAATTATTTTGTAAGTTAAATATTCACAAAACTTCTTAATGAAACAACAAACGCATAATCTTATAACTGTATGCATACCTTGAGCTCCCCACGCCTATCTGTTTCTGTCTCCCGTTGCCATTTTATTTCGACTTAGAACTAGATATTTTTGCACATAGCATATTTTGGAAATTTAATAATCATTGCATACATAGTTAAGATAACAGGAATTATATTGTAATGATGACTTGGAATATTAAGACTAGTAATAGTGTTACTGAGAGTGGAAAAAGGGTAAATTAATAATTTAAAAGTTAACTTTGCAAACGCATAAAAAACAATCAAAGAACAAGGTGTCTCTAGCTGCTATGGCTCCTGTTAATGTTAACAGAAGTAAAACAGTGCAACAGTGCAAAGAATAAACCTGTCAATTTCAGTAGCTATAGTATGTATTAGGAATGTATGATCTTACAGTAGCCATATGGTGGAATTCACTCTTGGGGCTCTGCTGCTTTAAAGGTCACTCAAGCAGCACGCTCTCGCTCCCCCTGTTTTTTTAATGGCACCTGCAGTGCCCAATGAGTAAGTTATATTTTATATACTAGAGGAACAAAATATTTGGTTTCCAAACGCAGTTGTCCAATACCATTCCAAGACAGGCAATAACTGCAAAAACAATCTACATGCCTGCCAATCCCAGTGCTAAAAGTGGCAGGAGCAATCTTTGTCTATCACCACTAATTGGTCATTTTGAGACTAATGACACAATCTAGCCCTATTTCTTTCTATCCAAAGATAAAAAGATAGGTAATTTTTCTTTAAAAAAAAAACATACAGCAAAAGAATGGGAGCCAGTTAGTACTATTTCCAGGCCACAGATTCAAGCCAACTTTCAGAGAAAGTTCTTTTGGTTCCAACATTTACTTCTCTCTTTGTGGGTCCCTTCACTACATCTTTTGCTAATTTAAAACCATTTTCAAAAGGTGTAGGCTATGCTTTAGACCTGAAACTTATACAACTTGCATTTTGTAAAGATAAAGACTTTCCTATAATGTAAATATCAATCACTATACATACATATTTTATAGCAGGAGCAGGACCCATGCTGACAATCCCCGTGCCAAGTTTCTGTCCAACATGATTTCAAACAGTCATATTATACCATGTAACGACAGAGCTTATTCAGTCAATTCTACAAAGAAACTCCAATGCCTCAATAGCTACAACACTATTATTTAAAATATCAAAATGCAAGAGCTACAATAAAAAGTTAAAGATATTCCTTGGCACTAGAAACCAGATTTTTTTTCTGCATGAATTCTAATGCTGACAAAGGGGCAAGAGTTCTTTTTTCTTCTTTTTTAGCCAAAGCTTTGCAAACTAAGCAGCTTACACTATTAAAGACTTGATAATCATTCTATAACACATTTAACAGATTTGACATCATTTGTAAGATTTAGAAAACGCTAATTCATATTACGTTTCAACTGGATGCCATTAAAGTTTTTAAACCCCCTGAAAATCGGGATTCTCGGTGGAAACACTTTAAAGACCATGAACTAAAAATTCGACAAACGTGACTGTTATAACAACTGATATGCTGCAAAACCATTAATCTAAAATCCTGGACGCCAGCCAATCCCAGTGTTAAAAAGGCAAAAATGGCATGAGCAGCCCTTGCAGGAGCTCATTAGTGGTCACTCGGAGCAGTGACCCAAGCTAGCTCCACTTCTCCCCGCTGGAGGCCCGCAGACGGCACTCCTTCCCATCCTGGCTAGAGACAAGTGACTGGGGGGCGGGCGCGCAGCCTGCCCCTGGCCACAGGTTGTCCTCGGCGGGCTGGTCGGGGTCCCCAGGAGCCAGCAAGCAGGTCTGGTCTCGCAGCGCAGCTGGGCCCGCTCCTGCTAGGCTGGGGCGGCGATTCCCGAGCTCAGGGGAGCAGGAGGCGGGGCCCCTGGGAGGCTGCGGGAAGGGGCCACAGGTCGGACGCCGGGCCAGGTGCCGCCCCCCGCAGCGGGCCCGGCCCAGCCCGGCCCCGCGCTCACCGGGCAGCCCCACGCGCCGCGCCGCGCCGCGCCCCCCCCCCGGCGCGCGCAAAGTGCGCGCGGCCCCTCAGCCCGCCCCCCGCCCCTCACCTGCGGGGCTGTACGGGCCGCTCCGCGCGGCGGCGGGCTCGGGCTGCCCGAGGAGCAGGGCGATCCAGAGGGGGCCGAGGATCCGGGCTCCCCGCGCCGCCATCGCTGCGCGCCCCGCGCCCCGCGCCCGGCAGCCGGGCTCCCAGCAGCGGCCCTCCCCCGGGGTGCGCTCCCCGGCCGGGCGCGGCGGCGGCGGCCGCCTGAGGAGGGGGCTCGCGGGGCGAGGGCCGGGCGGGGGGGTCACTCCATCGCGGGCCGGTCCCAGCGCCGGGCTTCGCGTCTCCCACACACAGCGCGAGGGCACTCACCGCGCTCCGCCCCCGCCCGCGCGCATGCGCCTCCGCCTCCGCCTCGCGCGCGGCTCTTCCCCGGCCCCCCCCCGGACGGCGGCGCGCGCGCGTGCGACTGCCAACCGCCGGGGGCGCGCGTGGAGCGGCCCCTCCGCCCGGCGAGCTGGAAAACGCGGCGCGGGCGGCAGGGACACCCGGAGCGGGAGCATTGCGGGGGGGCACGGCGGCCCTCCACCCCCCGTCCTCTACACCCCACTGACCCCCTACACCCCCACACAGCCTACACCCCACTGACCCCCCTCCACCCCCACACAGCCTACACCCCACTGACCCCCACACCCCACTGACCCCCCACACCTCCCTCCTACACCCCACTGACCCCCCCTCCACCCCCACACAGCCTACACCCCACTGACCCCTCCACCCCACACACCTACACCCCACTGACCCCCCTCCACCCCCACACAACCTACACCCCACTGACCCCCCTCCACCCCCACACAGCCTACACCCTACTGACCACCCACGACCCCTCCACCCACACAACCTACACCCCACTGACCCCCTCCACCCCCACACAGCCTACACCCTACTGACCCAGACCCCCTCCACCCCACACAGCCTACACCCCACTGACCCCCACACCTCCCTCCTACACCCCACTGACCCCCTATACCCCCAGCCTACACCCCACTGACCGCCTACGTCCCCACCCAGCCTACACCGTACTGACCCACTGACCCCCCTCCACCCACACACAGCCTACACCCCACTGACCCCCCACACCTCCCTCCTACACCCCACTGACCCATTACACCCCCACCCTACAGACCCCCTACACCCCACTGACCCTCTACGTCCCCACCCAGCCTACACCATACTGACCCACTGACCCCCCTCCACCCTCACACAGCCTACACCCCACTGACCCCCACACCTCCCTCCTACACCCCACTGACCCCCTATACCCCCAGCCTACACCCCACTGACCTCCTACGTCCCCACGCAGCCTACACCCTACTGACTCCCACACCTCCCTCCTACACCCCACTGACCCCCCCTACACAGCCTACACCCCACTGACCCCCTACTCTCCACTAACCCCCGACACTCACCCCTGCCTACACCCCACTGACCCTCACACCTCCCTCCTACACCCACCCCCTCCTATACCCGTCTGACCTCCTAAACCCCATCCTACACCCCTGACCTCTACACCCATCCTACACCCCACTGACCCCCTACACCTGCTGCTCCTATGCACCCCCATTGATCCCCTCCACTACCCCCCTCCACCTCTGACCCCCTCTACCTCCTGCACAACACCCCCACAAATCCCCTACACTACCCATCCTGCAGGCCACTGATCTTCTAGAACTCCTGCTCAATACCCTCACCAATCCCTGACACCACTCATCCTACACCCCACTGATTTCCTACACTCCTGCTCAACACGCTCACCCATCCCACACCCCTCTGACCCTTACACTCCCACCACCCTAACACACCAGTTCCTGTATCCTGCTTACTTCCTACACCTCCTTCTCTATGCCACTGATCCTACATCCTTCATACTCCTGATCCTACACCCCCACTGAACACATGCCCCCGATCCTAACCCCTCTGACTTCTACTCCCCTAATCCAACACCCAATTGATCCCCTTCACCTCAACACCACACCCCTCATACTACACGTTCCCTTCCCACCTCCTATCTTACACCCCCACCAGCCCTACACCCTCTCATCCTAAACAATAATCGTTGACTTTATTGGTAACTAAGTTTCTCAAGTAACCAAAGGATAACCAAGAGATGGTTGTCTTTAATAATGATAAAACAGTACATTCTGCAATGCAAAATATAACTAAAGAGAAGACTATATTTTAAAAAAAAGCAAGACAAGTATTTTTGTTCTTCTGGTGGTAGCTAGTTTTATATAGTACTAGTTTCCCACAGTGGGTGTGATCCTTAACTCAATTAATTTTTGTTTTTCTTTGTTTCAATCATTGCTCTGGGGCAGGGCTGAGAAGGAAGGGGTTCTATATGCAGGCTACCCAAGGGAGAGAAGACAACCCCAGCCCTCTTTCACTGCAGCAGCTTGGGGCCAGGTGAGAAGCGTCTCTCCATGATCAGTGCAGCTCCACTGGGCACTGCTAGGGGCGGGGTGCACATCCCTCAGCTGGGGCAGGTCCAGGTTCATCTGCTTGCTGCGTTCCCCTGCCAGATTGAGGAATGAAGCAAACTGTGCACTTTCCCCTCGGTCCCTGATGAAGGGAAACAGCTGCTTGGGGATGGGAGGCTCAGGGCTGGTGCAGTCCTGGATAGGGGGTGTACCTTCTGACAAACAGAGGAATAGGAACACCATCGCTACCCATCCTGGATAATAGTCACTGAGGGAGGTATCCACCAAGAATTTATTTATTATATTTTTGAAGCCTGTTATAGTCTTGGCCTTCACAACATCTTCTGGCAAGGAGTTCCAAAGGTTGCCTATGCATTGTATGAAGAAATATTTCCTTTTATTTGTTTGGTAATCTCTAGTTCTTATGTTATAAGTAAATAGCACTTCCTTATCTACTTTCTCTACACTCATCATGATTTTATAGACCTCAATCATTTCCCTCCTTAGTCATCTCTTTTCCAAGCTGAAAGGGTTGTCTTATTACAGCCATTCCATACCCCTAATAATTTGTTGCCCTTTTTCTGAACTTTTTCCAATTCTAACGTATCTTTTTTGAGATGGGGCAACCATATCTTCACAGAGTATTAGCGATATAGGCATGCCATGGATTTATATAGAGGCAATACAATATTTTCTGTCTTATTCTCTATCCCTTTCGTAATGATTCCCAACATTCTGTTTGATTTTGGGCTACTGCTGCACATTAAGTGGATGTTTTCAGAGAACCATCCACAATGATGCCAAGATCTCTTTCTTGAGTGGAAACAGCTAATTAAGACCCATCATTTTATATGTATCGTTGGGATTATGTTTCCAATGTCCATTACTTTGCATTTATGAACACTGAATTTCATCTTTCAGTTTGTTGCCCAGTCACCCAGTTTTGTGAGATCCTTTTGAAGCTCTTCTCAATCTGTTTAGGACTTAACTATCTTGAGTAGTTTTCTATCATCTGCAAATTTCTCTATTTACCCCATTAGCTAGATCATTTATGAATAGGACTGGTCCCAGTACAGACTTTTCGGGGACATCATTCCACCATTCTCTCCATTTTAAAAACTGGTCATTTACTCCTACCCTTTGTTTCCTGTCTTTTAACCAGTTATCAGTCCATGAAAGGACCTTCCCTCTCATTTCTTGACATCTTACTTTGCTTAAGAGCCTTTGCGGAGGGACCTTGTCAAAGGCTTTCTGAAAATATAAGCACGCTATATCCACTGGATCCTCCTTGTCCACATGTTGATGCCAGCAAAGAATTCTAGTAGACTGGTGAGGCATGACTTCCCTTTACAAAAACCACACTGTATCTTCCAACAAATTATGCTCATCTATATGTCTACAAATTGTGTTCTTTACTGTTGTTTAAACCAGTTTGCCTGGAATTAAAGTTAGGCTTAACAGCTTGTAATTACTAGGGGCACCTCTGGAGCCCTTTTTAGACATTAGTCATCCTCCAGTCATCTGGTACAGAAGCTGATTTAAATTATAGGTTACAAAACATAGTTAGGAGTTCTGCAATTTCACATTCGAATCCCTTCAGAATTCTTGGGGGAATGCCATCTGGTCCTGGTAACTTATTGTTGTTTAATTTAACTTAATTATCTGACACCCCATCTGGGACAGTTATTTAGATTCGTCACCTAAAAAAAAAATGGTTCAGGTTTGGGAATCTCCCTCATATCCTTGGCTGTGAAGACTGATGCAAAGAATTCGTTTTGTTTCTCTACAAGGGCCTTACTGTCCTTGAGTGCTCCTTTAGCATCTTGATTGTCCACTTGGCCAAGTGGATGTTTAGCAGGCTGCATGCTTCTGATGTACTTAAAAAACCTTGGCTAGCTGGTCTTCAAATTCTTTTTTTTTTTTTAAATGTACTTACCACAGCGTTGTGTGCAGTAAGGTCAGGGGGACTGCTCTCCCTCCAACACCAGCTACACTTCTTGTCCTGGTGGAGTACCAGTGTTGATGGATGAGCACTCAGATTGGATTTATCATATCTAAGAAGAAGTGATAAATCGATGGCCAGTGGATCGATCATTGCAGCATCAATTCCCAGCATAGTGGACACAAGTCATAAGTGTCTTCCTTCTTCTAGAGGAAGGTTAGTCCCACCTTCTAGTTCAGATTTAAACTGTGCTTCTGTTATAATCCTGTATTTAACATCAGACCACGTTGCTAAAACTATATCAAACATCCAAAAGTTTCACAGGCACGATCTTGTGGCAGGGGGACACCATTTTTCTGTAAAGCTTAAGGCAAATTAGCAAGGATGTCGGGGAATAAGGAGGTGAACTCGTTTCAGATGCTTCCATTTCTTTCCTTGACCCACCAGAACTCTGTAATATTTTGGCATAGGAAATCACATGAGGAAGGTAAAAAAGTGTTTACATACTGACACGCTGCATAGATACTTTGTTACCATACCAAGGGACCAGAGCATTTTAAGAGTCATACCAAAGATGAGGTAGGTTACAGGCTAGACTGTGATTATGACCCAGCGTTACTCTGGACACAATGGGGTTCCCTGACCATGATGGGGCAAAAGATGGAACACACATCCCTATCTTGGCACTCAACCACGTTGCCAATCAGTACATTCACTGCAAGGGGTACTTCCCGATGGTGTTGCAAGCGCTGGTGGATCACAAGGGCTATTTAATCAATATCAACGTGGGATGGTCGGAAAAGGTGCGTGACACGCGCAACTTTAGGAACTCTGGTCTCTTCACAAAGCTGCAAGATGGAACTCTCTTCCCAGACTGGAAAATTACCATCAGAGGCATTGAAATGCCAATAGTGATCCTTAGAGACCCAACCTTCCTCCTGTGGATCACAAAGGTGTACATAGGGAGCCAGGATCGCAGTAAGGGGCTGGCAAACAGGGCAGTTATCCTAGGTGCCATCTTCCCGAGTGGCAAAATAACCAGAGATGCACCTGTACATTAAAGGCTATTTAAATAGAGCTGTGAAAATAACGGATGTTTTTGTTCACTGGCAACTTGAAAAACAAAAACTCACTAGGAACTGTTTCAGTTTAAACTGAATATTTTCTACATCCTCAGTGAATCAAAATGTAAAGAAAAATGTTTTAAAAAAATCAGTTTCTGGTCAAATGAGCATTTTTGTTTTGATTTTTTGAGTGTTTATGTCTATTGCTTTTTAAAAACTAAATTAAAGGAAATTCTAAATGAAAAAAGTCATTTCAAGTAAAAAATTGAAACATTTCATTTAGAAAATGTCAAAAAAGTTCTCTTTCTGAAAAAAAATAGATTTCAAACAGTTCAGTGAAATCATCATGACTTCTTGAAATGTTCTGGAGTCTGAATTGGCATTTTTCACCAAAAATGTTTCAGCTGAAAAATGTTGTCCAGTTCTATTTGTACCTGGGCGGGCTGACTGACTGCACGACAAGTATAAAATGTTGGAAAATTCAACTATTTTTACCCCAGATCTGCAGCTCTTATGTTTCTATGGCTATGTCTACCCTGCCACTTTTTATCAGAAAAATAAAGTGGCCCCTTTGTGTACCTTTTTCTGACAGCTTTGTCAGAAGAGGCTTTCCTGAAATTTGGCCCACCTACACTGGGCTAAATTTCAGAAAAACCTCCTCCTTCGGAAGAGCCCTTCTTCCTCGTGGCAAAAAAATGTCAGAAGAGCAGATGTGTTCCATGGACATGGCGGAGTTTTTCCAGGATCCCTCTAGATATAGCCTATCAGAAGATTTAAAGATCAGCTCTCTTTAATTTATTATAAAACTGCACAGATCTAGCCATAATTCTGTATTTGCACTTGTCCTCACACAGCCACTGAGTCAAATAACGAACATCCTCATGCAACAAAGCAGCAGATCCCAGATTAAATCTAAATGAGGACTTTCACTCCCTTGTCCTGTAAAAAGTTTCCATTTAAAATGTTCTTGGAGTATTTGGTAAGGTGCAGGCTTAGCTATTCCTCAGGAATCCCTGCCAGGTGATTAGTGAAGCAATTGTGTAGTAGCACTTAGAAAAAGCAGCCCTGTGCCCATCCAGCAGGATGGGGGGAGGTGCTACATTATAATTTCTTGAAGAGATAGGAGATGAGGAAATTAGAAGGAAAGATGCCAAGCACAGAGCTGCAAGGATCCCTCCAGCATGAGCAGTGTGCCAGAGGAGTGCTGGTTAAGTAGAGCAGATGGACAAAGAGCCTATCCAAGAAATATGGGGATGGAGCATAAGATCGTATCTTGCTCCCAGTGGAGTGTTTGTTTCTCTGTTTTTTTCTGGGAGTAACAACAACAGCCTTAGATAGGTTCAGTTGGAATGTGATGTCAGGGTTCAAAGCAAACCCTTGCTGTTGCTATTGTGTGCTTGGCTGTATCCGTTTATAGTCCCAGGGAAGGGAGTAGAAAGGATGGTGAGCAAAGCTCA
The DNA here is from genome assembly GCA_032595735.1 of Pelochelys cantorii. Lineage (NCBI taxonomy): Eukaryota > Metazoa > Chordata > Testudines > Trionychidae > Pelochelys > Pelochelys cantorii. The sequence continues at coordinate 1,677,251 of CM064338.1, forward strand.
GGTTTCAGAGGCTACGTTGAGATAAACATCCGCATTTAAATGCCTTTGTTGATTTTACCCTCCTGAAGCTCTCTCTCTCTTTTCCTTCCTACTTCCTAATGCTCCCTGGCTCCTTTCTGTCACTCAATCAGGCTGTCCCTGCATTCCTGCTGCTGGACACCTGGGGGTTCCAGGCCAGGGCCTTTGCACTCATCTGGCCTCTGCTCTGCAAGATCTGGAGGTTCCACCAGGTCAGTCCAGCAGTCAGAGGCCCACCCCTGTGGCTGAGGCCGGGACAGAGTGCTCCAGGGTTGGCAGCAAACATGAAAAGAAATCAATGCAAATGAAAGATCCCATCCACGTGGTGAGATCCGTTCTTCAGAGAGCATCAGCTAAACTCCAGCTAGGTTCACAGGCTCACATGGGAGGATAGTCCCAGCAGAAGTGGATCAGGATCTGCATCAGGCCCACCTCCCTTCCTTCAGGGAGATGCCACTGGGGAGGAGTTCTTGCTGTCAGGCAGCTATTGCTCCAGGAGCTGAGGACTGGAGGTCTGCTCTCCTGTCTGGTCAGCCACCAATTGTGCTGAGTTCTCCCTTTTAAAGCTCCTGATTCCAAGTCTAACACCACACACAGGTGTGGCGGGGCAGGGCCAACTGAGCCTACGCACCCTGTGCTGCACAGAATGGGCTACGCATACCCCCATCGCAACCTCAAATGCCACCTGGTTCTCCTTCCCTCATTATTTTACATCAAAATAAACCAGGTGGAAGCAAGAACAGAATCCATCCCCATGTCTTAGCAACAGCGCCATACCCCTCTAACACTTCCCAGGTCCCTTCCTCCTGCCATTTGAACTCCAGTATGGCTTGGTTCCCTACCTTCCCCCACCAGCCCTTAACCTTTCTGCCTCTTCCCTCATGGGCTGTGCTGAGAACTCAGCAGCTCTAGGGCCTCATCCAGTGCACACAGTTTGCACCCTACAGTAATCAATTTTGATCCATTGCCAGCTGGCCTAGCAGTCAGGCTACCATAGTGGCTGTAACCCATGACAAGGTCTGCTAAAGCATATGAGGCCACAGGGACTGATGTGTGGACCTACAGTAACATCATTAGTATTCAGGGATTCCATTGCTAACTCTGTGCTCAGTTCTGCAGTCCTTACTTGAGTCAAACTTCCACTGACTTCATTGGGAGTTTTACTTACATAGACACTTCTGTTTCCTCACAGATGTCTAGAACATCACTGTACCTACTAGAAAGCTATGCCATGGAAAAATCAATTTCCCTGCAGCATCCACTGTTTCTGAGAAATCTTAGGGCTGTCTCAGAAAAAAAGTCAGTAATTTCTTTCTTCTCCCTCTGCAACTCCCTCCACGCCCTTCCTCAAAGAGGGGACCAACAGCCTCAGAAGGCACATTTTTGGGAGTGACTGCCAATTATTCACGTTGTATGGTAGGCTATACAAAGGGTCCCTTGTGGTCCAACCTCGGTCCCAGAACAGTGCAGAGGAATTTAGGCTTCTTTGTTTTCAGATTCTAGATCTTTGCTTGCAAATAAACCCTGTCAAATGGGAATGGAGTCCAAACGCATGCAATGCTATCTTCTTGAGTCTACAGCTGTCCTGAAAAATATCTGAGCGTGAACTGTCCCATTTATCAGTGAGGCATTCACTCTGAATCCTACTGATGACAATATACATATTGCTTTGACAACTCTTTCACACTGAGAATTTTAGCATAAACAGCCCCCATCCTAAGATGCCTTCTGTGTCCCAGATGCCAAAAGACTCCAGCTGTTAACTTTATCTAGCTGCTAAACTGCTCCTTTGACAACCTCTATAATGCAATATTACACACTTAGTTTGGAAACTGAACATTTAGGAGAACATAAAATAACCTGAATTCAATATCAAAATGAATGACACCACAGATTCTATATGCAATTTTATTAAACAACAATGTCCATTGTTGATATAACCTGAAATTGGCAGGAAATTTTCAGTCTGCTGTACTCTAGCACCATAGAAACCAGGCCTTATGCTGCAGAATTTACATCCACATTTTTGTAGAATACACAAGTCCTGGGATATGTATCTCTCAGAGGAATGCATGAAGCTATCTTTACTAGAAGATTATTACCCTGATTCAATCTTGTTTTCCTAAAAAGAGTTAACAAGCTCCTTCTGGTCCCTGGTGTTTCAGCTTGCAATCAGAAATAGGTTTTAAACAAATTTTGAATGAATTTGATTTTTAAATCACCTGTGGATAAGCCTTGCAGCTTTTTACTATCTTTCCACAAAATCTGGAGGTAGAACGTGTCAAAATTTTCAGTGATCTTACACATCATCCTCCCTTTGAATCCACCTGCATCTTGATATTCAGGTTATCAGAGGAACAACAGGATATTAAACAAATGGCGTGAATTTCATGCTGGTGAAATGTGGGAGAGTGACTGTTCTGGTGCATCATACCTGTCTATCCATTGAGCAGCTACAGTGATCCCATCTCCGGGGCTGTCAGTCTGGCACTTTTCACACATATTAACTCCACTTTCATACAAACAAAGAACCCATCAGGGCAACTAGCTATGGAAAAACACCAACATCCCACCACTCCTTCGTATGCATCTCCGGGTACCAATGATCAAAACCAGGAAACCAAGGCATGCAAGTCTGAGGGGATGTGGAATGCAGGTGATCACGCCACAAACCTTTGCATTGTCCTGTCAGGTACACCGCTTGTCAAGTGTGCAAGATCTGTGCAGATGCTGTCACAACATGGTTTTACCACTTTTTGATTTCCTTGGTACCTGACGGGCAGTTTTATAAATCAAATTATAGTCTGAGTGCAGCAGGCACCAGCCCCCTGACTGAGCATCTAAATCAGACTAATTGAAACAACAAATGTGCCTGAATAGTTCCTTGAGAAAATTTAGCCCTTACAACACACTGCTTTTACTTCTGACTCCACTCCATGGGACCTGTTGACGGGTTGGTATTTCTGCTACTGCTTTTGAAGTGTGCTGATTCTGAGAACTACAAAATGAACGTCAAAAGAGTCGGAATGTGACTCAGTGGCCAAGGGAGACACAAGGAAATTCAGAAACACCAACTGCCACAGCAAGTTGCAGAAAACCCTGAATGGACAATTAATTCATGAGTCAGATCAGCAGTTTCTGAAAATACTCAGGACCCGACGGCGGTTTGGTGCATTGAGTGTAATTCGAGTTCCCACCCATTTCCTAATGGATGTACATCATGTTACGAGAAAATGCTGTCATGCCTGGACCCACTAATTACCATCCCTTAGTGATACTCTGAGTGGGGCCAAAGCATAAGGCTGCATGAGGTCTCTGTTTCAGACTGGACTCTCTCTCCTTAAAGAACTCATCTCTTTCCTCCCACACTCAAAAATGCACAGCATGTTGCAGTAAGAATAAGGTTTATTTCCATATCCGCCATACTCTGTGAAGGGAGAAGGCAGCTTTGTTTTTAGAAGAAAACACAAGTATCTGTGACAGACATCCCCTTGGCAAAGCAGTCCCTGGTCTGTCCAGACAACTCTCACCTCAGGCCTGACAAACTCACTACACCAAATATGTGTCTACAGTATATTTAGCTGTAAAGAGTAACATACCAGGTATCCACAGGAAGCTTGTGACTTGTCAACATTCATAATAAGTGTGGGATGTACGTATGGGTAATATTTAAGGACTAATGTATTTGTATGAAAAGTATGCTTTATGGACTTGGAGTAAAAATTATTCACCAGAGATAATGTGTCTTGGTGATGGCCTATTTGTGCAACAGGGAACTGTCCCCATGCCCTATTTTACTGGTGATGCAATGCAAGGCTGATGTTTAGTCTTGTGCTAAAGTCTTAATACTAAGACTTTCAAAGGAAAACCATCAGAGGCAAGCTATTGAAAGCACATGAAGATTAAAAGAGGAATTTTACAAGACAGGGGTTTGTGCTGTCTGCAAACAGAAACTAAAAGCCTTTTTCAGCATGACACACAAGGGAGCAGCGCTCTGTATCTTTTCATTGAAGAAACCGTGTGTGTGTGTGTGTGTGTGTGAGAGTGAGTGACGTGTGTGTGTGTGTGAGAGTGAGAGAGAGAGAGAGAGAGAGAGAGAGAGACGCAGTGCCTGCGGGGAGCATTTTCATCAATGTTTGGATTCTGGTTGGTGTGCAACCAGGTAATTCTCCAACCCAGTAAACTGGGCGGGGGCCATTTTATTAGGTAGTAAAAGTTAGCTGCTAATAAATGCAGACCCCAGGTCATCTTTGCGATTTTGTTTTATATTGTGACCCTTTGTTTCTACCCCTCTCTGACTTTCCAAGCTCAGTCTAGAATAGAGCAGTGTACTTCTGATCCATGGCCCCACGGGGAGCAGCACCTTTCCTCCTCTGCAGTACACTGCGTGGGTGCCACTCCTGCAGCTTCCTCCTGGATGCCCTGAGCCATGTCCTGGCACATTCCCAGCTGTTGTAAAGGGAAGGTGCCCTGGCCGCCTCATCCTGTGGCCAGACCACTCTGTGACATGACTCTCAGAAGGCACAAGGGGTTGCAGTGGGTGTTCCTGCTCACCCGCTTTGCCCTGCTTTAATGCCAGCCACGTGATAGCAGTTTGAGGCTAGTGTGAGAGCTAGTGCTCATAGCACCTGGAAGCCAAGGGTCACGAGAGTTAATTCAGGACGTGATATCAGTGACATCCTGTCACCAAACCACCAATGTTCACTAATCCATAAACCATCTGTTATCTGGTATCTTCAGGGAGATGATCCCTTTTTTAAAATCCTTAACCCTACATCGGGGTGCTGTGTGTGCCAAATAGCAAGGGCTGGAGGGGACAGGAGGCTCAGAAATTGGTCTACCTATTTTTAGGCGCCCGAAGTCGTGCAGTGCTGCTCTCACTTTGGCTTGATGACCCAGCATGCAGCGTTCCAGGAGGTGACGGATCCCAGGCAGTCGTAACAGATTGTGAAGCTGGCCTAGAGGGCAGGGTCGGGCAAGGTAAACAGCAATTATTTGTATGCTGTGGCGTGAATACATTAGTTGAGCAACACTTACAAGACTTTATTGAGAAAGAATATTTGTACTAAGAAAAACCCCTTTTCCAGAGCATGGTATTCGACTATTGAAGCTACTTACTTGAAGCTCCCATGGGCCATCCTCCAAAGGTGCCAGGACTGCCTGCTCACCGCCACCCTGGGATGGTGGATGCGGAGGCATCCCCGTGCAGGGGGAGCTGGACAGGGGCGGTTGGAGACGAGAGGGAGGAATGTGTGTACTGTCTGATGAGCAGGCGTCTTGCCTGCTGCTGGGGACACGCGGCATACAACCTAATTATAGGCACTTACATGGCTTAAGCCAGGGGTCTTCAACCTTTTTAAGCACAAGATCACTTTTTGAATTTAAGTGCAATCCACGATCTACCTCAAATCCAAATTCCCTGGCCTTCTCCAAGGCCCTGCCCCTGCTCACTACATAATCCCTCCCTCACCCATCCTCCCTCCCTTTCACTGGGCTGGGGCAGCGGGTTGGGGTGCAGGTTCTGGTCTTAGATTAAGGGATTTGAAGTGTGAGGGACTCTGAGCTGAGCCTGGGGCAGGATTTGGGCTGTGGGGGGTTCTAGGTGCAGGGTCTGGGAGGGAGTTTGTAAGCAGGGTGCTCGGGGCTGGGGCAGGGGTTTGAGGTGCACAAGGGGTTCATGGCTGGAGTAGGGGTTCAGGATGTGGGCTCCAGCTCGACACTGCTGACCTCAAGTGGCTCCTGGGTAGGGGTGCAAGGGGGCTAAGGCAGGCTCACCCCTGCGCTGGCCCTGCACCACTCCCAGAAGTAGCCAGCAATCTCCCTCCCCAGTCCTGTTGTGCCCCCCTCTGCTCGGTGGAGACAGGAGACAGAGTGGGAGGGGGCACCCTGACAAAAGCCCCCTCCTCTCCTTCCCCTGTACAGCAAGCAGGAGGCTCCTGAGGGGCAGCTCCAAAGCAAAGGGCAGGAGTTGCGCAGCAGTGGGGAAGGGGCAGCTGAAGAGCCTCCTGGGCAAAGCAGTGAGGATCACCTCTCAGAGGCTCCAAGATCTACCAGGAGATCCCGACCTACTGGTTGGTGACCACTGGCTTAAGGGATGCCTCCCAGGCGCTTCCCAACAGCCCTGGGAGGCCCCATTAGCCACATTATCATGAGCCAGAGAGCGCCCGGGGCTGGCTGCACTCATGGGAGTCACAGGTTGCGACACGGCGCACCGCAGTCCCTAGCGATCAGGGGCCTAGAGAATCCCTGTGACACTCACAGCCCAGCGAGGCACCAAAGCTTCTCTGGGGAGAAAGAGGCTCGGCACCTAAGGTGTTCAGTGGGAGACACTAACGCTGAGCTATGTGCTAACCTTCACCTCTCTCGGTGCCTGGTGGTAGGCAGCGGGGAGCCCTTCTCTGGAGTTAGGCACCTGCAAGGAAGGTGTTGGCGAGAAGCCAGGAGAAGAAGAGCACCAGATGTGGGGACTGCAGTTCAAGTCCTTCTGCCACTGGAGGGAGCTGGGATCTAGCAGGTCTCAGGTGAGTCCCTCACCACTGACTATCACCCAGGATCACTCCCACTGGCCTAGGGACTCTCATGAGTCACAGCAGATCAGCCACAGTGGCAGAGATTGACCCCCTCCCTCCAAATCAGATTAGCCCAATGGTTAGACTATGCCCCTGAGAGGTGACAGCTCCCTGTCCAGATCCCTCCCCCCCTCAGGAGCAGGGCACGTGGACCTGGGGTCTCTCACATTCTAGGGGAGTACTCTAGCCACTGGGCTAAGAGGGAAGTGTGCCTCCTTTCACACACACACCCCCTTCCCTCCCCACAGCTGCTGTGGGTGAACACATCTGAAGAGCTTGGTCCAGGAGGCATGCTTCAAGAGTGCCTGCCAGATTAGGCCCCACATGCTATTTAGGCGGCCTGTGAGGGGCAATTCACCGCCACAGTGCCACCAGCTGGCTGTGCTGGGAATTAGCTCTTCCTGCTTTGCTGGATGCCTTTCTCTAGGTGGTGTCACCCCATGTTTCTCCTTGTGTCACAGCATCCTCCGGCAGTGCCCACACCTGTGTCTGAGTCCCCCTTCCGGGGGAGGTGGTTGTTCCCTCTGCTCATATCCCAAGGTCCTCTCTTTCTCAGAGCACCCTGCTCTCCTCCTTAGGAGCAAAAGCCTGGGAGCTTGTCTGGCCAGAGCTCCCCTTGCCTTGCCTTGCCTTGCCTTGCCTTGCCTTGCCAGCACTGCTCTAGCTCCAGGGAGCCTCCTGCTTCCCTAGCAGTCAGGCCCTCACTGCTCCCTCTCTGGAGCAACTGTCAGTTCCTCCTTATATCACTCTCAGCTGGGCCCTCATCAGCTAGAACTGCCTCAGTTGGGGCTCTGCTCAGAGGTGGGGTTTTGCCCTTAAAGGGCCAGTGCAGGGCAAGCGCCCTGTCACACGGCCGAACATCCATCTTCCCCTGGTTTGTGACTCGTTCTGGGTGTTAGGTAGGAGCTAAACCTCTGGGCACCTAGGGGGAGGCTCCAGTGCACACGCTCAAAGAGAGACACGTAGGTGACGAGGGACACATTACTGCAAAAATGTAGTTGATGAACAAGTCTGGGCAACTCCAGGCTTCAGCAAGAGTTCTGTGCATCCTAGCGGTCTCAAAACTAGGACTTCTGTGCCTACCTGGTTTTGTGCTTTCAGGTCTAAGTGACTTGCCCAAGGTCAGATGGGAAGTTTGTAGCAGAGCAAGGAGTTAAACCCAGGACTCAACACCTAGGCTAGTGCCCTAACCAGCGGGCCATTCTTCCTCAGGTTCTCTTTAGGACCCTGGTATACACATCAGCTGCACACAAACATTCTCCACAACATCCCGCTGAGGCTTACCCAAAAGCAAGTACACTGTGCTACAAGCAATTAAAACACACATCTAGTAGAGTTCTCCAGCTCTTAGCACCAGACAACCCAGTCAGCAGTACGAATACAGCAGCAAGAGAAAATTATGTGATAATTATTTACTGTGTAAAGTAAATGTTTGTTATTTTGGAGCATCCCTTCTAAATATGTTATTGATAAAAGACTAAACCAGTGACAGTGACAATTAGTAATGCCCACCACCACACGTCACAACAATACCTTACCCAGCTTCAAAACAGGTAAAGATAGGAACTAACCCCTGGGATCCGTCAGTAAGAAAAAGGTTCCCTTGGCACCGAGGGGGAAAATGCAGTGGGGACATAACCTGATAAAAGAGGGGGAAGCGGAGCCCAGCGTGCCCTGCAAGCTGAGCTCTTTTGTGGCCACTCGGGAGAGAGTCAGATGCTGCCCAGCTGATTAGCAGAGTGCCCACAGCTCAGGGTGTCGGTGGTGCACATTCGCACATGCTTTGATGCACATACAATTATTCCACACATGGATGGAAAAGATTAGAAAGAACAGAGGTGGGGCCTGACACTGAGTAAGTTCCCATTGACTTCAGGTAGTAGGTGCTTGAGCTCTTCACCTTGCAGGCTTAGGCCCTCCCTGAGTTGATCACATACAATTTCCGGGCCCACTCGCCCTTAGATTGCATTGGCAAACAAAACCCCGTGAAGGAGCACATCATGAATACCAGGTTCTCCACGCAATTTAACTGCGGTGAGCTTGGTAGCCACAGCCTGGGCACGGGAACTCCTGTCTAGAACAACCATTTTCACCCTCGTTATCCAGCAAGAGCTGCAGAAAATGGCGGCGCCGCTTCTTTCCATTCCAGTCTGCACTGGTGGAGTCACACTCACAGCTCTTCGATTCAAGGCCTCTGATAAGCCGCCCTGATTTATTAGGCCAAACATCTGGAAAAAATGAAGCTGTGTGGCAATGTAAATCCCCACAAAGGGGAGGAGGGAGGGTTCAGCTGAACAGGGATCCTGCCAGAAACCTGAGCTCTGGCGAGGGGGTGAGATTACGCTCCGGTTCAAAACCTCAAGCTTAGAGCCGGCCTGTGTCTATTTCACACACTGGCTCAGGGGCCACCACACCGAACCAACCCACCTTGGCACAGAGAAATGGACGGGAGCACAGACTGCGCCACAGCCAACTAGCTGATTTTCATATTTCTTGCAGCTGGAATGTCTGTAGCAATTCTGCCCTTGACATTCACATGGTAGCTGCTGTTATAAATCACCGCCCGCTGTGGCGGCAGTCTGAAACGGAAAATATATGCCTCTCTCCCTCCAAGCAACAGGGACTGCCGGCCGCAGAGGGGCCTGGAATGCAAGCACAGATCACCTCCTCTGTGTGGCTGTTATGTGGAGGGGGGTGACTTAAAGCTGCCTAGGAGAGTAAAGAAATGTGCACTGTGGAAAGGGAAGAAAGCCGCTAATTGGAGCCAGTATTGATCAGGAACCTGTCCAGGTGGCAAACAAGCAGCCATGGTTTTTACGAAGTGGAATTTTGGTTTCACTTGGGATGTGTTTAGCAGAGAGTGTGATGCCAACTGTGTTAGCAGGAAAGTCTCGCTTTACAACACAGTCATTGCATAACCGCTTGTTATATATTTTATATATATAAAAAAATCAGGGCTCTGACAGAAGCAGAGCTCACACAGGTACCTGATGCAGAATTATTTATTCTTTCTCCACTTCTTCATAGAACTAATATTCCAAATTTCTGAGCAAATGGTATTTCCCCAGAGAACTATTTTTGGCAGTATTTTCCCATCTAAATCCCCTTTCCAACAATTTGAATAATTCTTCAAAATATTACACCCAGGCTTTTTTGGGGGGTGGCTGGGAGGAGTAAGAGGTTATATTTTAATCAGATAAATTATTGCAGAGAAACTAGGCACCTCTCTCCGGTCAATGGATACTCTATGGGGAATCCATCTAATACCCCTTCTCTTAGTGTGAAGCAGGACCTGCAAGATGCTGTATCAAAGCAGGGGAGAATGGAAAAGCTGGGACAGAGCACAGGGAATGGACAGGGAATCAGAGGAATGGGTTTCATAACTCAAGCAAGGAAACTGGAGATAAACAGGCAAGATGGAAACAACATTTGGGTCATTTCAGTGCTGCCAAACTGCATCAGGCTAAGACTGTGACTGAGGTGGGAGTGGAGGGCGCGTTACGAGGGGAACCGCATGGCTCTGAGGATTAGCATGATGGGGCTGAGGCAGGCAGCTAGTTCCACTCCAGCCAGGTGGCAATTGTAGCTGAAGGTTGTTTCCATCACAGGCAGCCTGAAGACCTCCATGAAAGGAGTCTGGTGGTTTCACTCCAGTTCCCAAGGGCAGATGTTCAACTCCCAAAAAACACTTTGCATTTGGGACTCTTTAGCCCCTTTGTTGGCAGTCACAAGACCCCGAGGCATGGATGGAGGATAGACAAGCTCCTACCTCGCTGAGAGACTCCTAAGCCAGGTTTCAGGCCTCTGCGCATGGGCAGGGGCGGCCTGTGAGCCTAGGCAAACTAGGCAGTTGCCTAGGGCGCCGCTGGCCCGGGCGCCCGAAGATGACGTCACGGCCATTGACGGCCGTGCAGGCGGGGGTGCCGATCACGCCTTCCGCCTGGGGCACCAGCTGCTGCAGCCGGCCTCGGGCCGCTCCTGCGCATGGGACACTTGCCCGGCTGTCTGTGTACATTTTATTAGAGGAACACCAAAGGCCCAGCTGAGACTGGGCTGAAGTGTGGACTCCCTCAGAATAAGAGAGGGTCTCTCTCGTGAAGAGCTCACAGTCTACACAGATCAAACAAATAAGGGGTAACAGATTTCCCCGAGGTGAGAGCCGAACTTGGAACAGAATCCACATCTGAGTGCCAGATGGGTGTTCTAGCCACTAGACCACACTAGCTTCTCCCCCCGGTGGATTAGAAGAGAATTTCAATCTCTCAGGTTTTTTACGTTATCTCAGATTGGGACCACTCATCAGCAAACAGCAGCTGGACCCAGCAGGCAGAGAGGAGAGTTGGCCTCCTTGAATCTGCACAAAGGGACCACCCGACTCCATTACCACGGGCAGCCTCAATGACCAGCCTCTTCTGCATCTGAAGGCCAGGGATCAAGCAACCGAGGGACCTGCACCCCTCCACAGTGAGCTGTCTGCCTTGTAGTAGGCCAGCACGGCTGTAAATACAGCCAACTCCATTCTGGGGTAGCAAGGAAACGGCTTTGATGAGTAAAGACCTGGGTTTAAGACAAGCGAAGGTTCACAGGTGAAGGGATGTGTCACCACCACCATACACGGATGCGATGGTCAGGCCTGAAACAGGTAATGGAAACGTACCAATCAGCAGTCAGCCCTGCGCAGCTCCCAGCTCAAGGGACAGTGTGTACAGGCTCGGAGAACATGGCTCTTGCACAGTCAAACTCCAGCAGCATTTTAATTTCCTATGGGGGCGTTTGTGGGTCAAAGGAGGTTCTTTGTCCTCCCCCGGGAACTTCATTTCCCTGACACTGAGTCTGGGTGGTCCTGCCGTGAGGGCAGGAGACTGGACTAGATCACCTTTCGAGGTCCCTTCTGTCCCACACTTCTAGAATTCAGGGCTCAGAGTTGATCAGTGATTCAGAAGGCAACTTACAGTCAGGCCTCAGTTCTTTTAACTTAGTTTTATTTCATGAAATTCATTCATAAATCCAAAGAAGTGTGAAATACTCACTATTGTCTTTATGGCTCTGTACACAGTGGGGACATGGACTGAATTTCAGGCTCTATCACACGTTCTTACAACTCAGTGGAGTCACGTCTCAGGATGCTTTTTGGTAGTTCAAAAGCATTCTGGAGATTAACCGGGTCTTCCATGGCCTCGGCTATAGAAAATCTCCCTCTCCAGAGAAATCTTCCCGACCAAGTTGTGGTTAAAATCAGCATTTCCATGTACGATGGGGAGATCCCCATTCCATGGGGATGAGCGTACCCCATCCTTCATGCCACCTTCTGCCTCTAAGCAGTAAGGTCCAAGGGTTTAAATCCACCAATCGGCTCTTTGCTGTAGGGCTGTGCAGTCTGGTAGTAGGTCTACAGTGAACCCTCAACTCCCCAGACTATAAGGATTAGAGGCCAGAGTCAATACCCATCACTTGGCTGTCAGGGCAGTGGAGCCTAACAGCCAGAGTCAAGAGGTTCATCAAGGCCTACAGGGTGGTTAGGGTTAGTGGTCAGAGTCAATGGGGTTGGGCATTGGCCAGGATATGGAGGCTCAGACTCTCTGTGTTCCACTGGGTCTCAGCCCAGGGTCCTGCTAGTGGTAAGAGGGCCTGTCACTGTCTCGGTGGGGATCTGCCCCAAACATGCCAACTGCTGTAGGGACAATGGCTAGTCCCTCCCTGGGCTATTTCCTACCACGACGCCTGCTCTCCTGGTCTGGCATCTTCTCCAGGGTCTCTGGTCTCCTCAGGTTGTGCTGATCCAGCGGGCTCCAACTTCCACCGGCATCTGCCTGAGTCTCATTGTCTGCAGCTCCTTTAGTCTGGGCTTCTGCAGCTCCTGCATGGGAACCTGCCACATGCATCCTTTCCTGCCAATGGCTAGCCCCGACAAAGCTGGCGCTTCCCTTTTATACTGGCACTACCCCTCGAGCATGCCCAGTACGGACGGGGGGAGTGGCTTTGAAAGCCTACAGTTAGATGTTAACCCTTCCCTACCCACTGCAAGGTGAGTGCACCCTGTCACACCATGTAATGGCATCTTACAACAGAAAAACTTTCAGCAAACAGGTTGGCCACCTTTCCATAGCAATAGCTGCTCAGCAATATGGACGTTGTTCATGCAAACAACCACTTGGATAGCCCCAGAAACCAGGTCCCATTTGCATATTTTATGTACTTAGCACATTCTGGGGAACTGTGTAAATAAAGAAGAATGTTCTGTACCAAGAGAGGTTTCTCAAAGGCTATGTCTGCACTGGAATTTTCCTTCCTATTTCCCATCACGGTGGTTGTTGGGTCAACTCCACCAGTGATAGCAATGATGGCAGGGTTAGCACGGATGGGCTGCCGGGATTTTTAACCACGGTCTAATCCTGCTTAGGAAGGCCTAGAAGGTGCTTTAAAATGCTAGTAAGCACCAACAGCCTGTTTGCATTAGTGATCATGACAGTCAGACTGCTAGTGGAGCTGCAGCAGGGGGAAATGGAAAGAAAAACACCAGGGGAGAGAAGGTTCGTAGAAACACGCCATCCACTTTCTACGTTACCTCTGGTTTCTACAAATTTTAACATGAACAGTATCTGCTGGAAATAGCTGCCTGTGCCAAACACATACTGGTTGATTTTTGCCCTCCAATCATTTACCTTTAAACAGCCACTGTCATCTCTCAGTAAACAAATGAAGTTGCTTGGTGCTTGAGCCAAAGGTAGAGCTATGCTTCTTAGGAGTTCATCTGCTCCTGCTGTTTATCAGACCTCTCTGTCTGGAACACTGCTCAGAGTTACTTTGGTAACTGCAAACTGAAGAGGAGAGTTTCAGGTAGGGAGTGAGCAGTAGAGAGAGAAAGACACAAGCCCTGTTTTCATTCAAATAGCCTAAACCAAAAAGGGGTGGGGGCTCTAAGACAGCAGATGATGGATTTTAGTGTTACACTTATTTCCAAGTACAATGTTTTCCCGGAGCTTTATGGGAATCAAACTGAACTGGAAACTACACAATGATTCTGTTTCTCCCCAGCCTGCAGCACTTTCCCCTGATCCCTGCATTTTACAGGCTTTGCGCGGCCAAATTGGATAGATGAGACTCTCTCTTCTCTGCCCACATTGGCGTGTTGAAATTGATTTAGTTCAGGATCCTCTGCATCAGTCAACTTGGGTTCCCTTTGTCATGTTCTCCCCTACCAGGTGTGGGCTGGTCACAGAGTTTGCTTACACATCCCAGATGTGTTTGTCCCATCATCCTTTAACGCTTTGCCCGGAGTGGCTGAGCTTAGGTTAATTAAGGTATTTTACACAGCTCCACCTGGTGACAGTTCAAGAATGCACTACATCTCTGGGATCAAACTAGGGATGTTAAGTATTGGTGAATTGAACAGTCGATTAACCTCATGAATTCTTATTGGTTACTTGACTATTCTATAGTTCCTGAGCAGCCCCTGTCCGGGGGGGGAGGAGTCTGAGCTCCCAGACCCAGCATGAGCCGGAACTGAGCCGGGCTGCCTGCTCACTTGGCTCCTAGTACACTTTAAATGCAGAGCCGCAGCAGGGGTAGGTTCAGGACCCAGTGCGAGCCGGGACTGAGCTGGGCTGCTGGCCAGCCTGCTAAAATATTTACTGGCAAGGGGTGGGGGGAAAATGCGAGTAGTCTATGGCATTAACCTATAAGCTTTCACTTATCGCTTAATGGATTACACTATTACATCCCTAGATCAAACTGTAGATGTCGATGCCTTACGTTGAACTCTACAGCGTTGGTCTTAATCACCTATAATCTGGGCGCTGAATTCTTCTTTATGACAGCTGGCGTTGCCCATCTCTTTTTCCCATCTAATATGACAAAAACACACGCACCAGGTTCTAGTCTTGTGTCTAGCCTGGCGCTCAGTGGCAATTTAAAGGATTTCGGCTGCCACCGCTAGGTAGTGGCATCAGTAGCTGAGAGCCTTTTGAATCGCTGGCTGGGGGGCAGCTGTCCCCTCCCCCACTCCATCGGCAGGCCTCCTTTTGTCACTTCCATAGTCTCCTTTAGAGACTTGGGCCTAATGTAACTGAAGACTCCCTGAAGTTGTGTGTCTGCTGAGGTTGCTCTCTGTAGCTGGAGTGGTCCCTTTTGAGACCCTGGTCTGTCCGTGTCCACACATGCTTCAGGGGTAAGTGAGTGACTCTGGGCTCGGTGACACAGGTCCCGAGACAGATTTTTCCAGGAGCACGTTTAGCAATTGGGATATGTTGCATTAACTTTACCAATAGACTTTAATGATGGTCAGAAGTGGTTTCTGCTCTGTTATCAGTGTAAACACATCCACACCACACAGATATCTGGCTGTGCCATTTTGGGTCCAATACTGGTTAGATGGATGGGGGTTGAACAAAAAGGGAAAAGTCAGAGGAAACACCAGCCACAGACTCACACTATGGTCATGTAACTAAACACAAGAGATTTGTTTCCTTTCAGTCACACTCCAGGTTAATTTGCAGGCCAGGTGAACAAAGTGTTTCCACATTCTGTGTGAATGGTCCATGTACCAGGGAGGGGAGGAGCGCAGGGGAGTGAGAATATGCAGCTGGGGGGCCGAGGTGGGGGGAGAGAATCAAACTTTGCTGTTACTTTTGAAAGAGAAGATTGTGGACGTCAGGTAACATTTTGGATCAGGAGTGTTGACAGCATTGCAGGGAGCTGCCGACAAGCCGTGTTCAGACCTGGATGGAGAAGAGTAAACAAAGGAGAGATTATATATAATTACAGGCAATCATGTTGCTGGGGATAAACAGGACTCACAAGCACAGAGGCCCTGAAGTCTGGCACATCCCCAAGCCCAGAACAGAAGCCAGTCAGCAAGAGGCATTGCGACTGGAAAGCCCTTCCCTTTGGGCTGCTTTCAGTTAGCTCAGGGGCTGTTTTTCCTCCTCGTTTTGGCCTGGGGCGTTCCCCTGTGAAGAAAGAGTCTGCCAGAGGCAACATGGGAGCCACACCGAAGTCAGCAGAATCCTCGTCTGTGACATTAACGGATCGCTGTGAGAAGTGCCCGCAGCCTCTGGAGAAGTTACAGCCTGCTTGGATCAGCAAAAACACGCAGGGATTTCTGAACCCAGATCTCTTTACAAGTGTCTCACTCGCATCCCCTGGGGGCGGACGGAAGAAGGGAGCTGCAGCCTGGAAGCAAAGGGCATCTGCATGTAACAGGTGGCCTGTTAGCCCCACTCGCAACATCAGGGTTAACCTCAAAGGGCCTCCAGTGTGTTTGTGATGGGACCCACCCGCCTGCCCCTGTATCTGGCTCTAGCAGTTGGTACAACTCCCCCTGCCTAACTGTGACCCAGAGGCAAAGGAATGAGCAGGAAGCCTGTAAGATTAGACCCCTGTGTGCCTGCCTGGCTCTGCAACAGAGGGAACAGGCAGGAGTGTATGCATGACAGGAGCCTGCCCGCTCCATGGGGCTGCCTTTTTGTGACAGCAGCAGAAAGAATGAGCAGGAGGCTTTGCTCCCCCTTCTCCCCTCCCCCGCTTGCCCTGCATTAGAGCAGCAGTGGGAAGGAACAGCAGGCTCCCTTGGACACTCCCACCATACAGGCAACTGTCCTGTTTTTTGGAGAGGGAGAAGAGGACTCCCAGGAGAAACGAAGATACCTGAGCTCCTGCTTCACTCATCTGCTCCTCCAAGGAGTTTCCCAGCCAAAGCAGGGAGGCCACATTCTCTGATCCTGATATTTCAACAGGTGAAAAGAAGGGGAATTTCTAGAAGCCACAAAACCTGCTTTTCAGCACTTCTTTAGCAACCTGAAGCGAAGCAGTGTACAAACCCATCCCTCCCTGCACGAGCACATGGCCTTTCAGACAGTGATGGGAAAGTGTAACTGTGTAAACAGTAACCCAGGCTCATCTGTGAACATGCAAAGTTACACACAGGCTCCCAGTACGCAAGGGGAGCTGGCTTAAAAACCGCTCCCGACGCGTACCAGCTGCTAGGAGCCAACTACCGCACGTAACCGCTGAAATTTGCATTCCACATTTCAACATCTCTACTTTCAAAACCTTTCCCCGAAGGATAAATAATTGACTGTATTAAAGGGGCAATGACACATGACTACCTGAACAGCATCACCGTGTGGTGGGAGGCAGCATCTGGTTTTAATTTACCCAGGTAATGATGCTTTCTTGACGAATTCTCACTGCCTAGTTCTCTTGCTGAAACATTGTCTTGTGAGTCGTCTCAGGTTTCTGAGTCCTACCAAAGTAAAGCGTGTGCTTCCCCTCTGACTGTTCGGCAGCTGGGCTGGCATCACTATACGGATGGTAAAATAAGAAAGAAAACCAAAAGGGCTGTGTCAATTTCAGCACTGAAGAAAATAAATCAATAGGTGAGACAAAGGGGAATTGATGTTTACTAAGGAGAAAGAGGGAAAAATAGGCCAGGAAAACATTTTGGGGCCAATTCTCATCTGCTGTAAATTCATGAGATTTAATAGGATCTGGCCCCATGTTTTCAGAGATCCCTGGGGCTACTGCAGGTAACTGGAAATAGAAACAAAAAGGCCCAAAGCAAACAAACAGTCAAGGTGCATATTGACAGCAGGGAGGCTGACAGAATCGCCAGGCCCCTGGGCAAAGCAGGTGGGTGACCTTGGCTCCTCGATCCCTGAAGGGGTGGGGCTTCAGGCGGAAGGGGCGGGCTGGGGCAGCCAGCTCTTAGTGCAGCCCGGAGTGAGTCACACCCTCCTGCCCTCAGCGCCAGCCAGAGCGTGCCGCCTGGGGCTCTGGCACAGACAGCGTGGTGCTCCGGTGGCAATTCAAAGGCCCCGTGGCTGTGACCGTGGCCACCGTCACTGCCACAGCACAAGTGGAGGTGACAAGGCGGTTCCAGGCCCCTTTGAATCGCTGGGCCCAGGGGCAAGTGCCCCATTTGTCCCCACCCCCAGGGCCTGATTGGCAGTGTTGTTTCCACCAAGCCCATCCGTGCCAAGGGATGGGAATGGTACCCGATGCTGGCAGTCTGGCGAGGGGGCTGCAGGAGAGCAGACTGATTCCACCCACTTTCCTTTCTCTTGCAGTGGGATGTGGCTTCTAGAGGGAAGCAGGATGTAAAGCCCTGAGCCTGAGGGGAAGTCTGAAGTGAAATGAGGTTATCAGCCTCCTGCCTGGTGGACCCCAATCAAATCCCTCCGACAAGCAGAGTCCCAAAGCCTGGCTCATCAGTGTTATTGAAACACGGTGTTCTAAAGGGTTAATGAGCTGGGAGAAAGAGACGCTCGGGGTGGAAGATCTCAGGAGCAGGTGGAAAATCCTACTCCATGTGCTGCCGTAAGACTGGCAAGACAAAAGGAATCCAAAGAGCGAACCAGGTGAGGAGTAACACGCAGAGGATGCATCTCCGGCAGGTGCCTTACAAAAGGCCACTGGTGGGACAAAGTCATTTTTCCTGTCCTAAGTCAGTGGAGTTTCCATCGTTTTCATCAGCTGAACGATTTGTTTTGCTGCTCTGACAACCTCATTTGCACGTGCCTGCGGAGAGGTTTTTCATGGTGGAGATTTGGGGAGGAGCCAGTGAGGCATGTTAGCAGGGGGGTCAGCTCAGGAGAGGCCCAGGGCTAGAATATCTGCGACTGAGGCAAGTCAGCGCTGAGGTGCAGCCGCAGAGCTGAGGGAACTCAGGGCTAATGTAGCAAGTGCTGAAGGGGAGCCCTGTGGAAACCAGTTTGTGACTTTCTGCCAGGTTCCCAGTTGTAAGGAGTATTCTTGGGTGGCATAGCAGGGGCCTGAAAGCAGGGGTGGCCCGTGTGTATAGGCCGACTCGGCTGTCGCCTAGGGCGCCGCGTTAAACGGGGCGCCCAATGATGACGTCACGCCATTGAGGGCCGTGGAGGTGGGGGTGCTGATCGCGCATTCCGCCTGGGGCGCCAGCTGCCGGCAGCCCACCTCGGGCCGCCCCTGCCTGAAACCTTGGCCGGAGAGTCTCTGTCCTCCGACTATTCCCAGCTGCCTATACAGCCTCTCAGCACCAGAGGCAGGAGCAGGAGCGGTTCCCAGCTGGTCTTAGAAATCAGGGGGAAATGGTGATGCATTTTTGCTCCCATCTGCTTCCTGAACTGGGCTGATGGCAGCTCAGAATGTGCGCTCAATAGTCGAGCACCACGTCCTCAGAATCTCAGTAGGCTAAACTAACAGCATTAAGGCAGGCCTTGGGCTGCAGCCAGCAAGGAAAGGGAACTTTCCCCTCGAGCCCAGAGCTAAGGCTATCGGTAGCACAGTGTAGCTGGGTAGGATCTCAGACCTGCACACAGGACGTGAACTCCGGTACTAATTGCAACCCTAATATTAAAGGGGCACTGTGAAGATTCATAGCTGGATTAGTGCCTAGAAGCCACAGAGAAAGCTGCTTCGAAATGTCAGATAGAAAACACGAGACACAAGCGGAGTGAGTCAGTACCTTTTACTAGATCGACTTCTGTTGGGAGAAGAGACAGCCTTTCACAAAGCTCTTCTTCAGGTCTGGGACCAACACAGCTACAACACTGCAGAAGACAGAAAACATAGCTTCCTGCTGGCCTGTAATGCTGCTGTCAGTTTTTACACCGTTTTTCAACTCTTGATAAAAAAAAAAAAATCAGTGCCACTGAGCCAGGATGAGGCAAGTACCCCTACAGTACCAAGCCAAAAGGCATCGTCAACTGTCTACAAGCAAACGGCAGTGAACACAGGAAGAAAAGACCCTGTTCTGTTGAGGAAGTATTTCTGTTTCGAGGTTCTGAAGGGCTGTTGTGAGCTGTTTCAAATTAAAACCTGAGAAGCCAGGCTCGTGTATATGTATGTGTGTACCAGAAAGGACTGGTTGGAATGTATTTCCCATGTGGAAAATTTCATGAACATGAAAAAAGATTGGTGTAAACTTTGTGGAAATTGAATTTTGTTAAAAAAAAAAGCCAAACAGTTCAGCCATAAGATTTTTAGTTTGCGGAAGGGCTGAGGCTAGATGAAAAGTGACAATTTTCTGCAGAAGCAGGCTCTTTTCATTTAAAAAAAACAGTTAGTTGGGAAACCAAATTCAACAGAAAATTTTCAATCAGCCCATATTCATTTTTTCAAACTATTATTTCAGCTGGGGGAGCTGCACTCACCACGTAAAAGTACAGGGGAAAAAAGCAGAATCTACAGTAAACCCCACAAAAAACAGCAAAGAGAAGCACACTGACCCCCGTATTTCACATTGGCGGATAAACAAGGGAAATCACAAACCACGACACTTCCAGAGCAGTAAGGACAAATGAAATTAATGGGCAGCAGGTTTAAAACTAATAAAAGAAAGTTCTTCTTCACACAGCGCACAGTCAACCTGTGGAACTCCTTGCCTGAGGAGGCTGTGAAGGCTAGGACTATAACAGAGTTTAAAAAAGACCTAGATAAATTCAGGGAGGTTAGGTCCATAAAAGGCTATTAGTCAGGGGGCAAGGAACGGTGTCCCTGGCCTCTGTTTGTCAAAGGCTGGAGATGGATGGCAGGAGACAAATCGCTTGATCATTGTCTTTGGTCCACCCCCTCTGGGGCACCTGGTATTGGCCACTGTCGGCAGACAGGTCACTGGGCTGGATGGACCTTTGGTCTGACCCAGTGTGGCCGTTCTTACGACAGCTGCTGCATCTTCTGAAGAAGGATCACAGGTGGATTTATGAGCTTGGTTATTATCACCGATCTGATCTAACACCTACGCTGATTCAAAGAAACACACAGGTATTTTCACAATCTAGCTGACAAGGGTGGGGTTAGGCCATTTAAAATCTACATTTAATTAAACAAAACCAGGTCTGAAAATATTCTGAACACTGACTGTCCTGCAGCGTCTGGCTTCTTGCTTTTGTTTTAATTCCCCAGAGCAGGAAAAAGGCAACAGAAAGAGGATTTGGACGCTCACGCCACAGAAGAAATGCAGAGAGATGGGAACAAGACCGTTTAACCAACTGTCCCTGGGAGCAGTCAGTGTGGCCCCTCTAACTCCCACTCCTGGTGTCAGCAGCGAGCTAATCACTGGGCGCTGGCGCTGGTGTGGTGAGAGTGGGCTGCAGCACCGGGCGGACGCAGCCCTGAGCAGGGTTACAGCCGGCTGGGCTCCAGTCCCCAGATCACGATAAAGCAGCTTGAAGGTGACCCAGTCCATTGTTGAAGGTGATAAAATTGCACGTGGCGTGTTGCAAAACAAGGGTCGGAATTCAGAGCATAAGGAATCACGTGAGATAGGACCAGGGATGCTTTGCCCCCCTCTCCTGCGCATGAGGCCAGCACAGAAAACAGTCGCATACGCAAGGTTTCCAACAGGCCGCTGCCAGGGCTCCTTTCATCAGCCCAGGGCTGGGTGGCCTGGAACACAGCACGCCAAAGCGCCGCTTCCAGGTCAAACGCTGGGCCTGCTCCTCTGCCGCTTAGCATCTCATGGGCCGGCACTCAAAGCCAGCAGCCAGGGGCCGCAGGTTGGCAGAGATTTTGATGGTCCCCAGAATGCCCAGAGCCTGCACCCTCCCCTAAGGCTCTGGGAGGGAGTTGGGTGGGGAAGAGGCGAGGGGTGCAGGCTCTGGGAGGGCATGGGGGGGGGGACACTGGAGGTGCAGTGCTTACCCGGGGCATCCCCCTCTGGGAGCAGTTCCTAGGCACCAAGGAGACGTGGCACCGCCCCCACTGGCCACAGGCATGCTCAGTGAGGGGGCAGCCTATGGAGATCCCCCCCAGAGGCCAGGGGGACACGCTGGCAGTTGTGCAGCGCGAGTGGGCAGGAAACCCCTAGAGCCCTTCAGCGCTGCGTGGGGGCAAGGCCTTTAAACCGCCAGAGGCGGCAGGTGGAGCCAGAAGAAAGCCCAAGCCCTGATCTTCACTGGGGCTGATCCCCTGGGCACTGCTCCAGCTCGAGCCACAGGGCCAGGTCTCCAGGGTGGGATGCTCTGCTCCACTTTGTGCGGCACAGGTCTGTCCACACTGCAAAGCCAACGGCGGTTGTGGCAAGGGTGGCTTTGGCTGAGCTCCCCTGGGACCCCGGCTGTTTAGCCAGTAAGATGCTGAAGCCCCGCTGGGGGACCTGGGGACTAGCTCTGGTTGCTAGTCCGCAATTCACCAGTGTGGCCCCTCATTTGGGCAGTGCCGACCTGTCTCTGGGCCTAGAGCAGCCAAAGGGATTTGCCCTGGGAGCTGCGGCCTTTGAATCCCTTCGCAGGTGAAACTCCCCGCGCCCGAGGCCCTCAGCCTGGTTCACGCAGGCGCCTGGAAAGGGCCGAGTAAGGACGGTTATGTGGGGCTGCCGGGAGATCCCAAGGGCTGTGCCTGCTGCTGGCCAACAGGGTGTTTGCAAGGCAGGAAAGCAGCAGCTCGCAGAAAGGAGAAGGCAATGGGGGGGGAGGCACTAGGGCAGGGGGAGAATCACTCAGAGCCTGAGACTAACCAGCCCCGAATGTGTTTAAGCCCCATCACTCCAGAGGGGGATTTCAGGCCCTGCTCAAGCCTCTCCCCTCCCCCTGCGTCCCTGCGACACACTCAGCAAGACATACAGCACCAGCGAGTCTCCTCACATGCTCCATCACAGTTTGGCAAAGTCCTAGTTCATCCTTCCTCTGGCGGCTGCATTTACATATTGATTTATGCGCTTGGCGCTCTCGGGCAGGCAGGCCCCTGGAGATTAGACTGTTTTATTTACAAAGGCGTTGGGGTCACAGATACAAACAATTAAGGCGGCCGAGGAACGTCTTTGCATGCACGCTCACGCCGATGTGCTGAGCAGACGATATCAGTCCTGTCAGTGCTGGGGGAGGGGGAGGCTGCTCCAGCCCCCGATAGCCGGGTTGGTCCAGAGCTGCTGCGAGTGGGAAGAAAGAACAGAGGGGGAGGGGGGAGAAAGAGCAACCAGCTTGGGGGATGATGGGGGACCGTGACGACAAACCCCTGTGGGGTAAGGTAGCAGGAAGAGCAGGGCAGAGCACCAGCCCTCCCTGTCACCCGCCAAAGCCACCCCTAAGGAAAAGCAGCACATCGGCCCCGAGCAGGGAGATGGGCTCAGGAGAAGAGGGGGAAGGAGACAACCTCCTGGGAGGGGAGCCTGGAAGAGACTCAGCTACATGACAGGCACCAGAGCCCTCTTTATAGGTGACTCTTCCACTGCCCAGAACTCCCGTGGAAAACTCGCCTTGCTCTAGTTAGGGCTCTGCACTGGCTGCTTCTCCACCCGCCCCGCTCCCCCCTCTCTCACGCACTATTTCTGAAGGGAGAGGTAACGGAGACACCGATGGCATTTGTGCCTGGATCTCAACCAGCTGCACAGCAGCAGCTGCAGGAAACACAGCCCATGGAAAAGCCCTGTGGGCTCCTCTGTGTGCCCTGAACTCGGGCATCTCACATGCGCAGGGTCCTTGCGTGTGGGGAAGGGTTTGACTGATGTGTTTGCAGGGGATGTGAGGCTCACGCGAAGGACTGGCAAGACCCTGGCACAGCGCGGACCACTCTGTCACTGAGGCCATCTCTACACTAGGACATTTTTGGAAATAACTAAATTAGACGTAACTCCCAACTTAAAACATTGAAATAGTGTGTCCCCACTCCGGGGGAGCCTCGAAATTAGTCTGAGGCAGGCTCAGTTAATGTGGACGCACTATCTCGACTTAGAAGTCCAGTGGAGTAATTACCTTGAATGACTCTGGGGTGCAGTTATTTCGAAATAGCAGCAGTGGAGCCTCCACACGACCATTATTTCAAAATAGCTATTTCAAAATGAGCGTTATTCCCTGAGGAAAACAGGCATTTCAAAATAAACGGCCTGTTATTTCAAAATAACGGGCTTGGTAGTGTGGACGCTTCACTTATAAATTCAACCTAAGGGGGGTTATTTCAAAATAACACCCTAGTGTAGACCAGGGCTGGGTTACTATCCCAGTGCGTGGTGCTCCAATCTATTCCAGTCCTATACCCCTTACTTCGGTTTGGCCTCACCTTTCCCTAGACCTTATCATACTGGGCCATCCACATTCACCAGGCTCACTTATCAGCTGCCATGTGACCCAAGTCCTCCCATTTCAAATGAATTTTTTCTATGTCACTGATATTCATAAGCTTCCAAGTCATCCTAGGTCTACCCCTCTTTCTTGTTGGGTTTTCTGGCTTCCAACTGAGAGCCTTAATCGATAATCGGTTACAAGTACAACCACTGCACCTTAATCCTGACCTGCACTACCTCCATTCATCCAACAGGGGGAGGGATAGCTCAGTGGTTTGAGCATTGGCCTGCTAAACCCAGGGCTGTGAGTTCAATCCTTGAGGAGGCCATTTAGGGATCTGGGGCAAATGTGTCAGGGATGGTTCTTGGCCCTGCCATGAGGGCAGGGGACTGGACTCAATGACCTTTCAAGGTCCCTTCCAGCTCTATGAGATAGATAAGTAGGTAAAAGAGGCTTTTCTGCCATTTGGCCCCATCTACACAGGGTCAAATGTCAGGAAAAAACTCTCTTTCAAAAGCCCCTGTAAACCTCATTTTACAAGGAAAACAGGGCCAAATGGCAGAAAAGCCTTTTCCGGGGAAAAAACAGAAAAGCCTCTTCCAAAAAATAAAACACAGTGTAGCTGTACCCTCAGAGACCTGAGGGCAGAAAGAAGCTCCATAACTTGCCCAAGTTCATATAGGAAGTTGGTGGCAGCACAGGGAATGGAACCCAAGCTAGTGACCTCCATGCTGGATCATCCCATGCTATTTCCTGCACCATTGAGGTGTTTACTGGAGTGTTGGGACTGGCCAAGCAAGATGGGTGCTTGGCTCCTGAGACAGCATCACATAACCTCTCAAAGAAGCCAAACAAAGAGCAGTGCATTTCCTAAGCGTGGCAGCATGCCATGTGTGTACGAGTGAAGTAGGGCATTAGGTACAGGTAAGAACATTAAAAACAACGAGGGGTCCTGTAGCACCTGAGGGACTAACCACAATACACAGAATCACGAGCTTCGTGGGCAAACCTCACTTCATCCGATGAACTGGACAGGAAATAACAGAAGCCAAGAACAATATTATTCACAAGCCTTCATGCAGTACTGCTTGCACCAGAACCATCCGTGCATGGTATACAATGAGATCAGAATCAGTCCTACCAGAAGTAATTACCTGAAATCAACAAGGTTATTCAGCGATTGCATTAGTGTAGTTGCTCCAAATTGACATGAGGTGCAGACTAGACTGTGGCCCAATGTCTCCTGCTCTGGATAGATGTAAAATCCCATCCCACATATATCCAGGACCCCTGGTTGTTTTTAATGTTTTTACCTGTACCCAATATCCTACTTCAGTGGTACACACACAACATGCAGCCAAGCTTAGGAAATGCTCTGCTCTTTGTCTGGCTTCTTTAAGAATTTATGTGAAGCTCTCTCAGGAGCATCTTCGTCCTTTCAAAAACCCACGAAGACTTCATTCATGTTTTACTTGACAATCACGTTCCAAACACTTTCATACTTACCCATATAAAAATCCTACACCCACTACTTGTGGGCCTACGGGGTGTATAATACTATCATATCAAATACCTCTAATTAAGCAGGGAATGGAGATTCCAAGGAGATCTAAGCAGCCATCTGACTATGTTAAAAAGTTAGCACATTGCACTATATTGATCCTCAACTACAGCTCTATTGCTAAGGTAATCAATCACTAATGCAGGCTGGAACATTAATGGCAACAATGTATCAATTTTGCCCACATCCAGTCATTTCTAGTCTATAGGAACACAGCAACCCACTTTATTTCCCACAGTTGCTGTAAATCCTGTGCCAGTAACAGACACAGCACTTTGCAGACATTGCAAAGAGACACAGTCCCTGGCCTGAAGCATTTACAATCTGGCACATGTTCAGAGGAGAGATGAACACATTTCGCTGACAGTCTGAAAAGGAGTTTCCTGGATCAGTTTAATTCAGGAGCCTGCATGAAGACGGGTTGGGCACAAGCTTTTAGGCATCCCATGTCAATAGCCGTGCTTACCACACACTGATCAACATGCACTGGCATATGCACTGCAACATGCAACATGTACTGACCAGTCATGACTTGCCCATCCTCCCACGAATCGCTGTGCCCACGCTGCAGAGTCACAAAGCAAAGCTTCCTACCATCCCTATGCCACCAGGCACTCAACTCCTAGCAGATGGCCATGAATCCTGTCACCACCATACGCCCACCAAAACAAAATAATCACCCCTCCCAAAACCAATGGGCAAATAACGGCGTAATGGCCAGCAAGCACTCCGACCGAAGAGCCTGGCCAAGGTGTGCTTACAACGACGTAGATCTCTTACATGTCCAGCTCCCCACACCATCTAGGCTCTGGAGAGAAGGAGGGCTATATGCAGCGCTTTCCCGCAAAGGCCAGGGAGACATTGCATTGGGAGGGATGACTGCCGCTCAGCTGGACATATCCAGCTTGCACTAAGCTAGTGAGAGCAGCTGCCTAGAGCTAGCTTCACCATGAACCTGGCTGGAGCCCTGGGCACATACTTACAGTTCTTGCTCTCAGCAGGGTCCTTGCTGCCACATTGTCAGCCGTTTAGCTCAGGTACATCTGCGCATGCTGCAATCATCCCGGCGACTGCGTGTTGGCCTGGCCCTACTCGCTGATTTGGGCCCCGCCAGGAAGCATGAGAGGCGTGAGACTCTCGCAGCTGTGGAGGGCCGGAGCTGGCATTCTCAGCCCAGCGCCCAGAGGAGGCCCGTTGGCTAGTTAGGCAGGCACCTTGGCTGGCTGTCTTGTTAAGAGGCTGATGGCTGGCTGGCTGGGCACGAAGATGGGCCTTCTGCAGCTGCAGGCCGCGCCCTGACCGGTAATCCTAAGGCAGGGCACAGCGGGGGCAGCTTGCTCTGCCACTACCCAAGCAGCGCCCGTCGTGCGATGAAGTAGATTACGTCAGTCTCCAGAGCTGTCAATCTAGAGCATCTCATGTAACCTGCGGCGACTGGATTGTAAACGCATTAAATGACTAACCCACTGCACATGTTCTTCCCATACGTATCCAGCTGCTCTCACAATGCACTTGTACCAGGTGGGCATTCTAGGGCTAGACACATGGTTAGTGTACAGCTGGGTTCAGTTTTCAACACTGGGCAGGAAGGATGGAAACTGGTGTTTTGATGGGGGTGAGCTGAGGGTGGACAGGCAAAGCCTGTTGTACCAAGGCTGTCGCAGAAAACAAAAGCAAGGATTAGATGATTCTAAAACACTGTCACCCAAACTACAGGGACTATTTCCTTGGCTTCTAGCACCCAGGCTGGGGAGATAAAGCAGTAGCTGAAAGAGAGACCAAGTTGAGCATCAGTTATTTACTGCTCTTGATGACCGAGGGAACCCTCACATTTTGTTTCCCTGCAGAACAAGCACAAACTCCGGTCTGTTTCACAATCTGGTTCGCTGCTATTTTGCCCCCTCCCAGGGGGCAATTAACAGGCTGCTCCAGTGAAACATGGTACAATTATTAATTGTTCATAAACACATAAACTGCATCATATTCGCCTTTGCTGCCTTTACAGCACAGATCTGATCAAACAGGAGAGCAGAAAAGGTCACCCACCAAGACAGTGACTTGGAGAACAATTCTGAGGATGTAAATAAACTCCTGGAGGTTTTGTTTTGTTTTTCTAATTTCCCCCTCTCCGTTTAAAAGCAATGGCTTGTTTGAACTTCCTAAGGAAGTCAAGAGTGTATAAGAAACTATCAGGCTTGTATCTGGTTGGGTTTCCTTTCTTATGAGAAAATACTCTCTCT
This sequence comes from Pelochelys cantorii, assembly GCA_032595735.1. Lineage (NCBI taxonomy): Eukaryota > Metazoa > Chordata > Testudines > Trionychidae > Pelochelys > Pelochelys cantorii. The sequence continues at coordinate 1,704,615 of CM064338.1, forward strand.
CGTCTGCATGTCTCAGCGAACAAATTCTTCATCTCACATCGTGTTTGTGCAAAAGCGTGAAATGTATCCCTAACCTTGACCTGCATCCATGTTGCACATTGCAAGAGCAACAAGAGCAGTGAGATGCAGAATTAGAAAAGGAAACCCATAAAAATAGTGCGTCTGTGTGTGGACACACACACGTGCACGTGTGCGTGTGCGACCTGAACTAGTTCTGCTTTTAACAGGTATGTGATTTAACACTAACTCAGACGTGCACAACTCTTCAGAGATGCTCCCGGGCCTGGCTTATCAGCTTCTGTCTCTGTGGGAAGCTCCTGCCAGCCTTTCTGCAAACCGTCCCCCTGCTGCATTTGATGCACCAGATAACGCAGAGACCCCTGAGAAAGGAGTTAAAGGCCCATTACCACGCTGCTCTGTCCCATCACTTCGTTCTAAATGGCCATGAGCGCCAAGGGAAGCAGCACAAGCGGAAAGGTAATGAAGCCCTGAAACGCCGATGAAGGACCATTAAGGGTGGATTGTGCTGTGCCTGCTCAGGCTGGCCAGCTCTTGTTCACATGTGTGAGGCTGATGGCCAGTGAGCAAGGACAGCACAGCCACCCCTGCACTTTGCATTTTACCCTTCCCTGTGGATTCAGGGCTGGCGAAGGGCCGAGGGGGGGGGGGAAGGAGAGGGGAGAGGACGGCCAGAAGAACTCAAATGCAGCCTCCGTGACTGAGCGGTCTCCTGTTAACGACCACCCTCCCGACCATGAATAAGCCTCGAGCCCCTTCTGACCAGAGACAACTTCCCTCCGCGCTCATCAGGCTGCTTCTCAGACAGCAGAGTGGAGTTACTGCCGCTGCCCTGCCTCCTCCTACCTGCCCTGGGGGATTGGTGCCTCAATTGCACTGCCAGCGGCAGGTCAGGCTCTGAGGGAGAGCTCCCTGCTCACCACATCAGGCCAGCCTGGCCATACTGGTAAACGCTCCTGTCCAGGGCCCCTTAGCGGCTGTGAGGCATTCGCTCTTTACAGACAGTATGGAAGAAAGCCCTGCAAAGACTGTCCCCCCAGCCCCTCCCATGACACCCGCTCCGTGAGCGCAGCCAAGGGAGTGTGCATGCTCCTTGCTTTCTCTCTGCTGCGTCTGCGGCTAGCTAGTCAAGGCATGCACACGCACACAAGCACGGGGCCAGAACATTACACTGCAAGGGACACTGGAAACTCTCGGGCCAGGTCTGGACTAGGGAATTTCAGAAAAACTTTTCCCCGTGGCTAACATCATTTTCACTGCACTGCGGCTAGCACCAGTCAGAGTCCTAGCACATACAGCGCCAGGGGGAATTTGTGCCTAAAATCTCCCTGTGTAGACAAAGTCCTGGGAGGCAGCAGGAGAGGATGCCTCTGTTGGGACACTACAGACATCTGCCTTGGCTGTATCCCAGGGCTTTGTCTACACAGAGCTGTTGTCAACAAATCCCGGGCACTAAAGGGCAAAAGGCAGCGATGGTTCAGAGTCGCATGTGTCTGTTTGGTTTTGTGTTGGGTCAGACCGACTGGCTGGGCTTCATGTAGCCATCACTCTCTGAATGCCTGGAGGAATTTCAAAGCAACAGAGAAGGACAAAGCCCTTTTCTCGGGTGCTCATCTGGAGTGGGAGGGGAAGCATTCACTGCATGATGCTGTCCCCACTAAGCTTTACTGCAAATGAAACATGGACAGAGTCCCTCCTGCAGGGCAGACAACCCCATCAGCTCCCGTCCCCTTGTGAATCTGCAGCTGCCCAGCTCAAGAGAGCGCACAGGACAGAACAATTTCTGCTCCAGGTACAGCCCTGCAGCCCCACTGGTGCCCCAGGAGTGGCCCAGCACAGAGTGGCCCAGCATGTTCACGTTCGGCAAGCGAAGGCCTTCTGGTCAGTAGATTAGCTCATTGCCTATGTTTTCCCCAGCACTGAAATGCCAGCCTGGCCCCAGGAAGCAGCAGGAGCTCCCGCATCATCCAACCCCACCCAGAGGCTCCTAGAGTGGCAGTTTCTGCTCTCCTGCCCCGTCTTCCAGCTTTCTGGGTTCCTCCCCCAGTGCTGCCTCCTGAAATAACGTGATCAAAGTGACGAGTCCGTTCCCGTTTCTCACCCAGGTTTGGGTTGAAGCCAGTCACTGCGTGGGAGGCAGAGAGAGACCCGTAGTAACTCTGTGCCTTACTGCCTGTTTCCATTTCACTTTCCGGCTTGCAGGCTGAACCCTCCGACTGTTAGTCCTGGGAGAATTCTGCAATTACTGCATTTGGAGCCACGGTAAAACTGCAGCATTCCCCCTCGACTGGACTCCACAGGAATGGGCAGCTTGACATGAGAAATAAAGTCAGTAGGTGGCGATGACCTTGTGGAAAAGGGAGTGTATTGCAAAGAAGGGATGAGGACACAATAAAATTAATCTCACCCACCCGTGCCCTGCTACAGCCAGGAGTGGAATGCAGTGTCACAGTGACCAGCTGATCTGCACCTGGTCCCTTCTCATCTCACCCGGCTCCAGGTGGAATTACAGAGATCTCAGACCAGACCCTGGGCTGCAGTTCCTGGGTGCTTAAAGTGATTACCACAGAAGGTCTGAGTTAGGCTCCGTTCTGCAGGCTCCAGGCAATGACAAGGGGAATCGATGACCCTGAAAACAGCCCCCTTTAAAGCAAAGGATCCTTTACTTAGAACAAAAGCCTTTCCCAGAAAATAGCTCTTCAAACCCACAAACCAGCCACATGCAGATCTTGTTCATCAGGAGTTTAACTAGAGACAATGCGACAGTTCTTCCTCTGTCAGCCTGCCTCCCTGTCTAAGCTCAGGGACAACTCTCTCAACAGCTCCTGGCGCTCTCCCCCTTTGCACCGATCAAGACATCGTTAACTGTTTGCAGCCCTTAGATCTAGTGACTCCCAGCACTGGCTAAACAAGGTTTGCATCTGGCTGGAGGCAGGACACAGGCCTTCTGAAGCTAACAGCCAGCCCCACTGTCTTTCAGGCGTGTGCTTGGGATTTCTTACCTGTGAAGCCTTCCTGCAGAGAGCCCACTGAATTCAAGCAGTACAGGTGTATAAGGAATGTGCCACTGCTCTCCCTAGAAGCTGGATCAATACAGGAACTTCTCTTCCCTGACTCAGCTACAGTGGCCACAAACCATTTCATCTCCGCATACAACACTCTTGCCTGCCACAGCCTGGTTCTTCAGCTGCGAAAGCAAAGGGCTCTCTCACCAGCGCTAAAGGGGATCTCCATCAACTGGCAGTAGTAACAGGCCCTTTATCATCTGCGCAGGCTGGTCTCCAGCAGGCAATGTCAGTACATACAACTTTTCAGAACTCCTGAGTGATGGAACAAAGCAGAGTCTTGGGTGGGCTACGATAAGCATGGCTATAAACCCTACTCAGAAGCCCCCGCTGTGCCGAGGAGCCCTCAAGTTTAAAGCCAGGAGTGAAGTCAGACTTCACGAGGAAGGCTGGTGGGGTAAATGTGTGCAGACACAGCCAGCACTGCTCTAGTTCGGGAGGGGGAGGAGAGGGTAGACAGGAATTGCAAAGGACATTCTGGGTCAATGTATGTCTGCACTGCACTGCTCTTGTGGCAGGCCCATGCCAGCTGTTTGGGCTGGCACCCTCCCCCTTTGCAGTGTCCTAGATCCGTCTGCTCCGCAATGAAACAGCCCCTTAGCCGCAACCTGCGGCCTGGGCCAGCCCTGTGTCTAAGTGCAATGCAAACGTGCCCAGGAAGGGCAGGGAATGGGGCTGCAGGATGAGTGGCCGTTGCTAGAGTTACTGGGGAACTGGCCGTCTGAAGCCTGGGTGCTCTAGGCAGGGCAGAGCAAGGAACAACGTAGGGAGCTCAGGCAGGTCACCAAGCAGTCTGACACCCTAGCTCTGGCAGCTGGCCGACCAATGCAGGCCACTTGGCCTACGGCGGGGAGGCTGCCAGCCGAGAGTGGGGCTGGTGGCAGAGGGAAGGGGGACCTGGGCCCACCCTGCTCCATCGGGTCCCAGCCCAAGGCCTTGACAGTGGTAGAGAGAACCTCCACTGGGTCAGTGGGGATCCAGCCAAAACGGGCTGAGCCGGACTCAGGCAACAGCCCAACCAGACTATAATCTAGCATCCCTGGGCTACTTCCTACGACCCCTTTGTCTGGTGCTTCGGCTGGGATGGATGGCCACTAGCAGTCCCAGCTGCTCCGCAGTGCGCTGGTGGGCCAACAGCTCTCGCAAGCCCTCAGCACTACAGGGATCCTCTTCAGGCTCCAGCCCCAGCAGCAGGCAGGAGGCATCTGGCTCCTCCAGCGGCTCCCCAGTTTGTATCCGTCTTGTCCTGCCCCTCTGCTCCTCAGGCTGCTCAGCACACTGAGAACAGGCATGAGGAGGGAACGTTTCCGTGAGGCCACAGCGGGAAGTACACTGTAAGGTGCCTTGTCCGTAGTGCCAGCTGAGCAGGACTCAGTCAGGTGCTGGAAGCACAGTGGAAGACTGAGCATTCGTCATGCCACGTGAATCTGGAGCGGGAGCTACCCCTTCCTGTGGTTCCTTAGCGCTGGTTAGTCTAGAGCTGGTGGGCTCCTCCAGTTCCCTGGTGGAGAAGGTGGAGGAGAAAGAGCACCAAGGTCCTGAAGAGCCTGTATTTGAGGCAGAGTTTATTCTCCTTCCTGAGGTCACTGAAGGGAACAGAGTGTGTCACAGATTTTGCAGTAGTAGATTTTAAAACCAGAAGGGACCACAATGATTGTGACCTCCTGTACGACACAGGCCCATGGGACCTTCCCCTGCTGGAACCTGAGCAGAGTAGTTATATCCGCTAGCCTATCCTGATTTACACATTGCCGGGAATGGAGACGCCACCACAAGGCTTGTAAATTGCTCCAAAGGTTAATTACCTTTGCTGTTCAAGAAATCCACAGTATTTCCAGTGTGAATCCCTCCAGCTCCAACTTCCAACCCCGGCATTGTGCTATGCCTTTGTCTGCCAGGCTGAAGAGCCCATTATCAATGTTTTTTGTTCCCCGTGTAGGTATTTATGAGCTGTCAATTGAGTCAGCTTGTAACCTTCTCTTTGTGAAACCGAACGGAGCGAGCGCCTCCGCTCTAGCACTGCGCAGCATGTGAATGGAAAGAGAACCTCACTGAAGAAGCTGTCTCACGCTTCTCAGTGCAGAGTTAAGAGTTACTGCAGCATTTGCTTTCTGATGTGGTTTCTCACTTTCTCTTTTGTATTCAAGGTCTGCCCTTCCCCTGACTGATAATTTCTTTTGTATAAAACACTTAATGCGCACACACAAAATCATCCGTAATTCCCCTTCCCCCACCTTGTGTCTGCTACTTAGCCATCACCTATTACTGGCTGACCACCTTAAAGCAGGCTACTTCAAGTCAGACAGACAGACAGACACTCTGAGATAACCACCAGGCAACCAGAGAGTAACATTCTGACTGCCCATCTATTTTTCATAATGCTACTAAGTGAACCAACAACTTGCCTTGCTATGGTTGACTTGGAGTCAACACTGGCCCATCAATCATGTCTAACCAGTCGAAATGTCATGCCCACCCATTCTAGATTTGATTTACACAGCTGGTTTGGTTTCAATACCAAGGTGGAAGACGTCAGGGGCCTTGCAAGTCAATTTCCCAGTGAAGAGAAATCAGTGATGTGGAGTCTGGTCTTATTCCATGTGTCTTTCCTTTTATTTACATCAGGTCTGCCGGGGGGTGGGGAGTGGGGGACCACACAGGGCAACTGCCTGGGGCCCAGCAATTAAGTGGTGGCAGCCGGAGTCCCGGACCCTTTCAATTGCTGCCGGAGCCCCACCCAGTGCACTTTGGGCCTAAGGGAAGCAAGTCCCAGCCCCGCCCTTCTACCAGAGGTCCTGCCCCTCCTGGGGCCATAGAGCTCCTCGCTGCCTGCCTCTCCCAGCCTGCTGCGCTCTGCTTCAGCACAGTGGTGGGAAGCAGGGTGCCCTGGGGACAGGCATTTTGCTTCCTGCTGCCGTGGTGAAGCCAAGCGCAGCAGGTCAGGAGATGGGCGTCAGGACAAAGCGGAGCAGGCTGCTGGGTTGCTCCGGCTCCCACCATCGTTGTGAGTGTGGTGGCGGAGGCTGACCCCTGCGGCTGCCCTGTGCCAGGACCCCTGGGAATCCCCTGGGCTGCCCTGGGCCCTGCCCATTGGACAGCTGAGGCAGCTCCCGCGACCCCTCCCAAAGCACAGGGTCTGGGATGGCCGCCCTGAACCATCCTACGGGTGGGGCACCTCTGGTTACTGACAAAGTCAGCCCATCCTACACCCAACAGTCGCTGCTGGCAAGACCAATGAAATGCCTCCAGACTCCTGCTACCCTGGTTAAGCATTTTGCAGATCCATATGAGAGGAACAGGAATAGGCAGGTTTGATGAATCCGTATTTTGTTTATAGTTTCACCTTCTTTTGGTCCCAGACAACTGTGCAGGTCCCTTAGGGCTGAGGCTGTTAAACCAAATCTCCTTAGGATGTCTGGCTGGAAGCTCATCTGAGGAAGGGAGTTTTGCCCATGAAAGCTCTTGATCCTACATATTTTGTTAGTCTCTAAGGTGGCACAGAAATACTCGTTGTTTTTAAAGTGACAGACTAACACAGCTTAGTACTTGTTTACTTTAACCTAAATGTAGAGAGTTCATACAATAATTCATCATGCAAAACTGTTAGAAATCCAGACAGACTTATGCATCCTAGACCAATCGTTATTTCATTAGCAAAAGTAAACAAATTAGTCTGACATGATTTACCTGCGATCCTGGCTGACTCACGTCTATTCCCGTCAATGTTCTGTTCCAAATCCCTCTGCAAACTAACAGTAAAGGAGGTTATCCCCAAAGATTTCTTAACAAAGATGTTCGACCTACATCTGTCAGCCTCTGCTACTGCTCTTTGAATAGCACTGCGAAGGGACATACCCAGCCCTGCATGCCGCCCAGGAGGGTCCAGGGGCGAGACACAACAGGTACACTACGGGGCAAACGACATCTCCCTCAAGGGAATTGTTCTATGCAAGAACAAGGCACAAGCCTGGAGGACTGGAGCAGCAGGAATCAACCTGACCCGTGTGACCCAACACAGGATCTGAGCTGGGGTTGCCAATTTTGGTTGGGCCTATTCCTGGAGATTTCATCACATGACATAATATTTAAATAAAGATTAACCTTTAACTCCAGGAAACTCCAGGTCAATCCTGGAGAGTTGGCAACCCTCATTTGAGCTGACCTGCTTTCCCTTCTGACCCTGCATGCATGGTCAAAGCTGCCGCATGAGGAGGCAAGCTCTCTAGGCGATGGCCCTGTCCATTCTCCACCCCTGCTCTGCCTCAGGTTCTGCCCCCTCAGGCCCCACTGTCTCTCTTTTCTCTTCTTCCCTCTCCTTGCTCATCCCCTTCGAGTCAAATCCCTGAACCCAAATGTAGCAAATGATATCAGGGGATAAAACCCCGCTCTTCTACAATTTCTTACTAAAGATAATGGAGCATGCTTTGCACTGCATGCCAGATTGTGAAGCCTGGATATGCAGAAGGTACTGAATTAAAAGCACTAAATTTGAGAATAAAAAATGTCACTCACGGGTTTTTTGATATACCCTGATGTTTGTCAGAGATTTATTTGCAAAAAACTTTGTCCTGCTGACTACAACATTAAATATTATGGAATACACAATGCAGCCTTACTCTGTTTTATATTTTCTTAATCAGTATTTCTAAGCTGATTTTATATTTTAAATGTACTCTTAAGCATTCATAAAGAAATCATTCCAGATTACCATATATTTAATGCACTGAAATAAAGTCATTATTTTAAATTAATTAGTCAGAGCCATTTAGTGTCTTCATAACCAAATTCATTGCTTTTAGAAAAAGCAAAAAATAAATTAGTGTTTCCTATCTTCATCGCAATAGACATGTTCATGAAATCTCATAATATATTTATGTTAAAATATGTTTCCAAATTTCTTAGGTATAACAAAGGATTTTATATCTTACTAAGGTACTGGTTTTGATGTAGGGTTCTCCTAAAACTAGTTCATCAAATAGTCAGAAGTAAAGAAAGGGAAACTCATTGGTCCAGCTCTAGAAGAAAAGAAATGTTGTCCCTTTAAGGGTTCTCTTGAACAGGGGATTGATGGGAAAAAGACTGCAGCAGGGATAGACAGAAAGGACAGGAAGACTTGTGGAAGTAAGTTTTTTGTACTTAAAATTGAGATGCGCATTTTAGATAAGGGTGATCTTCTGAAGCATTTATTTTAAAAACTGTATGTCTGAAAATCCAAGCATTTAAGGAAGCGGAAGACTCAGACTGTGCATCTAAAGATTGATGCAAGTATGTTTTAGAGATGTGACTTCATAATCTTCAGCAACAAACTAATTAAGTATTTAAAGCAAAGATCTGAGACCTTCCTGCAGCCTCTCTTGTCCATTGATAGTATCAGAAACACAGGAGGTAACTACGCTACCATATATTGTCCAACAGTGAGTCCCTTCAAGTATGGATTAGTACAGAGAATTGGAACGATGTTCAGATTTAGCCACTGAGTTTGGTATCTTATACTTGGCAGAAAGAGTCTATAGCTCTTCCCTAAGAGTAACTGGGAATACATCTGAAAATTGAAATCTATGCTCCACTTTTAGAACTGTGGGTGTCCTTTCTGTTGAAGGGAGGTTATTACCGTACTAGAAGATTTACCCAACGTTGCTCAGGTCCTTAATGTTTTGTTTTTCTTCATTTAAAGTCAGGGGTGGGTTTTTTTCAACGACCTGCATTCGAATTATGCAGAGGGGTTTCCCGAATTAGAGCAATATACATCTCTGGGAGAGCTTTCCTGGTGGTTAATGATCTTGATATTTCATAGACAGAATCTTAAAGCATGCCAAAGAGATGAAGTGGGAGGCTGCCTGTTGCTTAATGTCTGTATCCAAGGAATTGTTTTCTAACTAGGCTCTTCTGTGTATAATGATGCTTCCTAGGGCCCACTCCACGGGTGTATCACAGGATATTTATCTGCTGCCAAATGGATACTTACACGGCATTTCTTATTTCAACAGCATTCTCAACTGCACTTACACCCCATCAAACACCCCGCTGAAGGCAAAGGGAGCAGGCTGGTTATTCAACTGACACAAGAGGGAACAAAGATCCAGTCACTAAAGCTATCAGAGAACCATTATATTACAACCCTACAGAAATACTGACTGGCATGGATAACAAAACATGGCAGCTGACAATGCTCTTTCTTGTCTCTTTTTACCCTCCCATCGTATTCCCTGGAGAAGGAGCTTTGCGAACACTAGGAAATGTGCTTGTTGTGTTTTATTAGCTAAAATTAACTGGCAAAATCCGTGGGGTCATCCCCACATTTTCAGTGGGCTTTGCTAGTCATTAATCATGTCTTTGAGTCCTTCAGTGAATGTAGGCGCTTAAGCTTATTCCTAACTAGCAGTCTGTGGCCCTGTAAAACTTAACTTGAAACATCTACTTAAGTCCCATTGACTTCAAAGGGCTTTAAGCACATACTGAAGTGCTTTAACGAACTGGGGTCTCGTTAGAGGGCCACGAAAGGAAAAGGATATTGAGCACTCTCAGCGTTTGTCTGCATGCAAAGATATTCATGATGTTTCACAACAGACCCTTTAATTAGTACCTAATCTGGAGGCTCCCGTAAGGAAAGCGTAGCAGGCGCTCAATCAGCGCCTTCAAAGAAATGAACGTATCACAGATGCTCTTCCCTATTAGTTACAGATGGTCACCAGGGAAAGTAACCTCATATCATGCAATTCATAAGACAATGGATTAGGAACATATCTTCCATTTACCAGATAGTATTCTGGCAGCATACTCCATTTGTTTAACATAAAAAGGGTCCTAAAACTGCCTCCGCATTTATTTTTCTGCAACTGAGTCTTTGCAAATTTTTGAGCTTCCTTGAGGTTTTTAAGCATAAAGGCTTTGTCCCTTGTCCCTAGGGAGAAGGTAACACATCAGATACCCTCATCTCTGAGCAGTTTTCTTGTGGGATTAAATGCAATTTTCTCCAGCTATGAATGGAAAGAAAAATACTGGGAAAATGACATTTTCCACATCTGAGTAAGATCTCACTTTCCCATGGCAGCCAGCACGGCTTTGTATGTGTCAACACATCATGGGACGCGACTGTTCTTTGTAGCCACGCCTGATGCCTCAGACGATCACTCTCTTCACAACTTTGTCCATTTTACCTCTGTTTCCAGTAGTTTTGGGAATCAATCAGGTCAGGGGAAAAAAGATCATTTGATGAAGATTTTCCACTGGAAAAGCCAGAGGTCATACACTTGGGGCTTCCTCTGTTCTCAGTATCATCAGCTTTATCCTCTGAGTGGGATTCCTAGCTGCTACAGCAATGTAAATACATAATAAAATACTATTATTCATAAACAGGCAACTATCTTCCCAAGAGGCCAAACAGTTATACTAGTTAGGATTAAAAAAATCCCCACAACCAAACATTTGGGAGAAATACAATGCTGAGAAACATGAGACGTAAGCCAATCTCTGAACAAAGGGGCTAGGAAGAAAGTCCCCTGTGGGTAGCCAGTGTAGGCGATACTCTAAGTGAAAAATTATGGCATCTTGCACCTTCATCTGAAACCTCTAGTGGGGGCATGTTGGAGACAGGAGGCTGGGCCACAGAGGTGGCCCACTGTTTTATCTGCAATGGCAAGTCAAAAATGGCTTTTGAGTGGAGTCAGAGGATGTCATCCCCTCTTGTTCCACTGCTGAAATCACACTCAACCCCCAGGGATGCGTCATGGAGCAAAAAGCTGTTCTCACAACTGTGATCCTCCCCCCAAAGCTCCTGCCCTGGACTCCTTTACTGTCTCTGCTATGTTCCCTACATAAAAATGCAAGATTTCTGAACAACAGTCTCTTTATTGCTTGTGTTGAAGGGGGATGGGAAGATTTACAAGCAAGCACACTGAATGCAGGGGCACCTCACTGAGAGCAAAATGCATGACTCTCAAAACTGGCCATTCATAAAACTTTCTTTCAAAGCCTCTCTGATTTGCACCGCCCCTCACTGTGCTCTCCTTATTGCCCGGGTGTCTGGCTGCTCAAAATCCCTGGCTAGGCACTGTACCTCAGCCCCCCACCTGACAGAAAACTTCCCCCCCTCACTCTCACAAATATTCTGGAGCACACAGCAAGCTGCCACCACAATGGGAATGTTTAGTTCGCTGAGGTCTAACCTCGTCAGTAGAGTGTGGAACCTTCCCTTTAAACATCCAAAAGCACATTCTACCACCACTCTGGACTTGCTCAGCCGGCAGCTGTACTGCTCCTTGCTGCGGTCTAGGCTGCCCATGTATGGCTTCACGAGTCATGGGAGCGAGGGGCAGGCTTGGTCACCAAGGATCATTCCTGGCTTTTCAACATCTCCGATGTTAATTTTCTGATCTGGGAAAAAAGTTCCACCTTGCAGCTTGCCGAAGAGGCAGGAATTCCTAAAGATGCACATGTCATGCACCTTTCCCAACCATCCCAAACTGATGTTGGTGAAACGGCCCTTATGATTTACCAGCCCCTGCAGCACCATCCAGAAGTACCTCTGGAGATTTATGTACTCCCTGGCAAGGTGACTGGGTGCCAAGATGAGGCTGCGTGGTCCATCTATTACCCCACCCAAGTTAGGGAACCCCAGTGTGGCAAAGCCCTCCACTACGTTCTCCACATTTCTCAGAGTCACTACCCTCTGTAGTAGAAAGGTATTGATTGCCTTGGCTACTTGCGTCACAACAGCCCACACTGCAGATTTCCCCACTCTGAACTGATGCCCAACCAACTGGTAGCTGTCTGGTGTTGCAAGCTTCCACAAGGGAACTGCCGCATGCTTCTGCATTGGAAGAGCGGGTCTCGTCCTTGTATTCTTGTGCTTCAGGGCAAGGGAAAGCAATTTGCAAACTTCTATGAAAGTGGCCTTACGCATACAGAAGTTTTGCAGCTACTGCTGATCATCCTATACCTGCACGACTATGTGGTCCCGCCATCCTATGCTTATCTGGCCTCTGGCATTTGCCAGTCGCTCAACTCAAGTGCTTCACAGAAGAGTCTGTTCATGGCCTCCTGAGATTCATCCTCATTCCAGTGGACCCTAGATACACTCTGGATATACTCCAGCATTAGGCGCACCATGTTTAATATCATAATGCTTTGATGCATACCAGGATCTACGATGGGGTCCATGCTTACGCTGCTATGGCATCTGCACAGATAGACAAGGGAAAAAAGGGCATGAAAAGAGTGTTTGCCATTCCTTTCAAGCAGAAAGGGGGGGGGAGGAACCAGTGCATTATGGGATGCTGATGACATGTACCCAGAACTACCCAGACCACAGTTTTGCACTGGGAACATAACCCAGAATGCACGGGGGATAGCTACCCACAGTGCATCACTCTCAAAGTTGACAGGAGCCACCCTTCTGGGGACACGCTACTTCGAACTCCATCCAATTGTTGCACACAGTGAAGACACATGCCTCCGACTTTACAAAATCAGGTGCTAAAATGTCAACCTTAATAAATGTGACCTTATCTCTCAGTGTAGACATGGCCTCAAAGACAAGCTTTTAAGTGTAAACTTCATCAAGTATGGAAAAACATACTCAGAGCTAAATACAAGATGGGACAGAAGTTAGCTCATATTTCAAGGGCACTTTCAAGGTGAAGCAGCCCATTAACACTCCTGAGGAAGGGACGGGAGGGGGGAAAGAAACCGACGCAGAACCTGAAGACATATCTCCACTGGTCTAATGATCAATACCGGCTGCCACAACACTCCTTTCAAGATCCATGGGCCTACCACAATGTATGTACTTCATCCTGTGCATTAAATGACCCAATAACAGCAATGTGGGTGAAGCCAAACAATCACTGCTCTCGCAAATGAACTCTCAGAGAAAAATGATAAAAAAACACTATGTCACCGGCAGGTGAACACTTCTCACAAATTGATCACTCCACATCTGACCTCCCTGTCCCCACCCTCAAAGGAAACCAGCATATTCCTTCCAGAGATGAGCTGCAGAGCTTAACTGCATAATGCTGCTAACATTAAACTCATGGACTGAAGAGAGACACTGGATTTACAGCTTATTACAACTATCTACAACCTACTTAACAAGCTCCTCCCTTCCTTTCTCCCTATGACTGGAGGCCACTTCACTAGAATAGTCCCTTGAAACACGCATTAACTACTTAAGCTAAACAATGGCTGCACCTTGTATTTAGCTGTGACGCACTGAGTACATGTCCTAGGCCAGAAGAAGAGCTCCGTGTAGATCGAAAGCTTGTCTCTCACCAACAGAGATATGACCTCACCCACGTGTCGCTCTCAAATCCTGGGAACAACGTGGCCATAGCACTGCATGCAGGGCTAGCTCTAGGTTTTTTGCCGCCCCAAGCAAAAAAAATTTTTGGCTGCCCCCCCGCTTTTTTTTGTCTGGGGAGGTTGCGCGCACAAATGCAATTTGTGCAGCTTGCTGGGGGTGCACGAGCAAATGCAGCTTGTGCAGCTTCCTGGGGGGCTGGGGGGTGTGCTCCAGGGGGAGTCCAAACCCCGGGGCATTTTCATCTCCTAGGAGAGTGCCAGGGACTCCACACGAGAGGACAATGCGAGGACAGGTTCATCCACAGCAAGTCAGTTAAAGACTTCCAAAGCATGCAGCTGTTCACATCACCTAGTGCTGGAGTCCCGGTCCCACTCCTCACTCTGCAAAGGGATTTTATTATTAGAAGCCTTATAATCAGATTTCAACCCCAACACATAAGCTGTCCAACTCTTGGTGTCCGTGGACAAGAATCAGCCTCACTATACGATGAGACAGTTCAAAGGGATTAAGAGAACTTTTGTTTCAACTCCCCAGCTCAACTGTCCAGAACAAGACAGGCATCAGACAACAAAACCCCACTAGCCTAGGACCTATTCCATGAGCGCAGCTCTGTGTTTTCTCCTTCAGGGACAGACCAAACAGCCTCTGAAGCAGGGTGGCTTGATTTAAATAGCTTTGATTTAAATCTCTAATTTTAATCATGATTTAAACTGGCAAGCAGAAAACCTTGGTTTAAATGAGCAATTAATCATTTAAATTATACTTTTAAAATATTTTCCTAAAGGATGGTTGAGTCTTATTAATTAGCAACCTTTAAAACATGTTGGTTTACAACTAAATATAACCTTTTTGCCAAATTTGGTGCTTCTATTTATTAACCAGGAAAATACACCCAGTACAGCTACCAACTAAATAAATGCCCAAATAATTGTGTAATTTACATGTAATCAGATTCTTAATTTTTACATTTTTATTCTATTACAAAAGGTGTATAATAGGAACACTTAGGAGACAGGTTTTACCCCATTTATTATTTGCTAAGTGGTGGCTACTTTTTTTAAAACATGATTTGCACCTACTTCTGTCTGTATGGAAATTCAATTTAAAATAAACAAAACCAGCATTTAATTTTTGTATGAAATAAAACTACCTTAAATGAGAAGGACACATAACAAAAAGTATCCAAACACATTTTGCATCTAAAATTCATTTATTAAACAAAGGAAATATCCTTAGTGAATTTAACAGATCGAATCTAGTCATCATGTTCTTCAAGATGTTAGAACGCTCTCATAACAAGTTTTTCTGCTTCGTCAACTCTCGGTTTTACAACAGTGAATGAACTAATCATTGAATTGAACTAGCTGAATAAACCAAAGTGATAAAAACATTCTCTCTTCACCTGCAGAAGAAGCTACTGCTGATGTAAACACTGGTTCTGGCTGCTACACAGCAACTTACACTAGTGAACTGGTAGAATTTTTTTAAAAGTTGAGAGGAGACGTGCTATTTAATTTTTAAAATTACTTCATAAGTTATTTAAATAGGTTATGATAACATTAGGCCATAACAATTTTTAATTTAATTTTAAAGGTATATTATTTAAAACAAAGCCTATTTAAATGGGATCACAATTCCAATTTTAATAAAGCTCTCCTGCCCCAGACAGGAAGGGACTTGGGGACATGGGCACTGGGAACACCAGAGTTCTCCTTCCTCGGCCAAAGGGAGAGGGAGAATCACCTGGGTCCCAGGCAGGGGTGAGGTGGTCAGGACACAGCACAAGTGGGCTGGGTTCGTGGCGGGGCGGGGGGAGAAGGGTTCAGAGCCCCGAGAGTGGTGTGGTGGTGGGGGAATGTTTAGAGGGCCAGACAGGAGATGGGGATCCAGATGGGTGGCAGGGAGGCGGGGGGAGAGAAGAGGAGACGAGGTCCCAGGAGGTTTGTAGTGGGCCAGGAGGTGGGGTGCGGGGTTGCTGGGCAGAGGCTGAGCCGGGGGAGGAGAAGAGAGGGGAGAGGTGGGGGGGGGGGTCATGGGACAGTGGGCAGGGGCACACAGGAGGGGGGGAGGGACAGCTGGGCAAGGGGGGTTCACAGGCAGGGAAGTTGCGGGGGAAAGAACACAGTCGGGGGCTGGCCGGCTGGGGGGGTACACAGGCGGGAGGGGGTCATGGGCGGGACAGGGGGAGTTGTGGGGGGTGCACGGGAGGGAGGGTGGCCAGTGGGGGGGGCACACGGGCGGGGAGGGGGGGGCCGCACTCACTTGAAGGCGAAGAAGAGGCCGCCGGGCTCAGCAGCAGCAGCCGCAGTCAACCCGCGCCGCCCTCCAGGAAGCACCCCAGCAGGGGCCGGGCCTCGGGGCTGCCCGCGCAAAGCTCCCGGGGCCAGGCGCAGGCTCTGAGCAGCCGAGCATGGGGCTCCCAGCTCAGGGCGGCCTCCGCGGGGCTCCCCGCCTACTCCTCCTCTGGCCAGAATGCCGCTCCTGGCAATGTGCCGCCCCAAGCACCTGCTTGTTTTGCTGATGCCTAGAGCCGGCCCTGGCTACAGACCAGTCAATGGCAGGTGGAAGTTTTTACTCAATTTTTAAATCTGAACTTTTTTTTGTTTGTTTTTTGGTGCTGTCCTTGCCTTTACTACCTGTTGGACACTCCAGAGACTTGCTCCCTTCCCTGGTTTATTCTTTGCCTTTTAGCTGACAGGGGTGACTGAACATGGGAATGTATGGAGCTGAAATGAACACACCTGCTTTGGCTTAACAGCAGCTTCAGCTCACACGGCATCTAACAGCTTGCCAGAACATCAATCTGTAGAGCAGTGGCATCTATTCGTGGTAGCACAACTCTTCCAGCAACAGTGTGTGGTAAGTACTGAGGAGTACGCTCTGAGAGGCTTAAGAACAAAAATAACAGTGACAACTGTTTCCTTGGCAACAGAATGGCCATTAAAGGCAACGGCTCTTTATAATCCAGAAGACAATTTTTAAAGACTGTAAATGAAATGTGGGGCCAAACACTTGTCCTCATACTTTCCTGTCTACAGTACCTTCCATCAGAGGCTCTGAAATTGCCATCACCATTATTTCTCTGCAGTGTGGTAGCAGCTCAGAGCCTCACTGATGGCCAGGAGCACATCGTGCTAAGCACTGTACAGACACAGGACAAAAAGATGGCCTCTGCCCCAAAGCAATTACATTCTAAGTACAGAAAACAGCTTTCCCAATGACACAGATGATGATTATTTCTGTGTTACAGACTGGTGAGGTGTGGTGTGGTCAGGCCAATGTGGCGAGCTGGAAAACAAAGTCAAGAGTCTTGGCTCTCAGTCCTCCCTCTACAAGCATTCGAATGAAATTGTGAGGCTCAGCTGGGATGATAGATCAGTACTGTCCCAACTAAATCACTGTCTGGTCAGTTTGTAGGTAGGGCCACTAAACTCTGCCAGGTCTCCCGATGTCGCCTAAGCTGCCCTTTAGCGACATGTGCCCTTCTAAAATTGCCAGATGCTTTCTTCTCCTCTAGACTGGCTGCTGTGCTTGTGTGCACAGGCAGGGAAAGGCTGAACACTGTGTGATACACCGGCAAGCTAAATGAAAGCTAACGGGATAAAAATCACTTGTCATTCCAGGACAACAAGGGTGTGTCTAGACTACATGGCTCCGTCGACGGAGCCATGTAGATGAGGCAGGACGACAAAGGGAAATGAAGCTGCGATTTAAATAATCGCCGCTTCGTTTAAATCAAAATGGCCACTGCGCTGTGCCGATCAGCTGTTTGTCGGCACAGCGCGGCAGTCTAGACAGGGATCTGCCGATCCCAGAACCCTTTGTCGTCAGATCCTTTATGCCTCGCACAGCATGGCGGCCATTTTTATTTAAATGAAGTGGCGATTATTTAAATCGCAGCTTCATTTCCCTTTGTCGTCCTGCCTCATCTCCATCGATGGAGCCATGTAGTCTAGACACACCCCAAAAGACAAAACAAAGCAAATGATATAAATAAAATAACCAAGGGAGCCAACAGGCGGGGTTAGGGCAGAATCAGCACTCGGTGGATGACTGTTACAAGCCGAAGGAAGGCTGGGAACCTGAGGACTGAGAAGCCCTCACAAAATCTGGACGGTTTCTCACTCCTTTGCCCCATTAGCGGGCACCGCTACAAAATCCCTTTGCACCTTTGTTGTTTCTGGAGCTGGAAGGAAGAGAGAGAAATCGAAGGCATCAGTCTCATCCTTGTTTGCTCACAGACCTGGCATTCCCAGCTGAAGAGCATTTGCAATGAACACCTGACAAGAAGCCTTCAGAAACTCTGCTCACAACCGTGGTATGGTAGAGTAAGCGACAGAGCAATAATAACCAAAGCTTGCCTCGGTTCGTCTCGTTCTCCCGGGTGAACTGGGATTCCCGGGAGAGGGAAAGAACAATAAAAAGCACCCGTCCCATTCATCTTAAACTGAGTATAAGAGAAGTGCCCTTCTCTCTGCCTTCCCTGGGGTGATAATGGGAGTGAAAACAGTTAGAATCCCAACCTGAACCAGTTGCTCGCTTGCTCTTTAAAGACTCCTTTCAGAATTTTATTCTTTGGCCAAACGAGACCTAGGTAAATTAAAATAAATCGCACAATTCATAAAAAAAACATGAGCAAACAAACCCTTCTCTGAAAGAACACTTAAGCTTTTGTGCAGCGGAGGCTTCCTTAATGTCGCCAGCCAAGCAACCCTTCTAGACACCCACTACCTACACACTGAACAAAGAAAGCAAGGAAAAAAACAATCCCCCACCCCCTCTGTTATTAACAGAACCTCAGATCTCTGCCCTAGAGCGCTAAGCAACATGGCTGTAGTTAGCAAAGGGAAACCAGTTCTTCCCAGGCACACCGATTTGTTCTTCGCTGGTGCATGGCCCTCTCTTTTCAAGTTATGGCTGTATTATGCATTGGGTGTTTTTTGAGCTACTCCTGTCCCAAAGGCGGGCATCCCGCTGTATGGTGTGCGCAGAGAGGGGGTAATTGCTAATCTCTTCTCAGGACCTTGCAGGAGTCTCATTTGCTTACCCTCCTCCCCTTGGAGCTGGGGTGGTTGGAATAAGAGCTGGCGTGGTCTTGATTTACCCTCTTGGCAACGGTGTGTTCTTTGTTCATTCCTGTCCTGAAGCGTCTCCTTAGAGGGACAAATATTTTTGTGGCCATTTCGATGTACATAATTATATTCCTTGTTTGGTCATCGGAGGGGATGGAATGGCTGTATCCCACGGGGGGAGAGCTGAGTGAAATGTTTCTGCCAACATTTTTCCACTGAAAAATGCAGATTCAGGTCCACCAAAATAGTTTGCAAATTGAGGAAGATTTCACTGAAGTATTTCTGGTGAATTAAAGCCTCAAACAAAGAATTGTAAAGTTTTGTTTCACCATTTTAAAACTGAAAATTAGACCTTTCAGTTTGAAATGATTTTTTGTTTAAAAATGTTTTTAAAGAAAATTAATGTAAATGCTAAAAATTATAAATGCCCTAAACTGAAACAATAGTTTTTGCTTGATCCAAAAGACTTTTTGTTTGTTCGTTCACCAAACATTTCGAAAATTCATTTGGGGGCACCCCGAAGCAAATCCCTCTCCAATTTTTTGGAACAAATCAGCAAAATGAAACCCCAGATACTTGCACTGCTCTGCACAAGAATGAATCTGCAGAGGGGATGCTCTCAAAGAACTGCAGTTATCATCATAAGGGACCACTCTGCATTAACTGGTTTTGCTGATTCCCTACCCTGTCGCCCACTCACCCCATCTACCAGGGTAACTTTCCCATTGGCCTTGGTCTACATTGGCACATTCTGTCACCAAAAACTGCCTTTGGGAGAATGAGAGCGCCTACACTGCGATGTGGCGTTTGTTGGGAAAAACACTCAGTTTGGTAACAAAAATCTTCCCCCCTGCAAGAGACTTTTGTCTTTTCCCCTCCTATTATTGTCAACAAAGAGCCTGTGTGGACTCTGCTGTTTGTTTTGTCGAGAGAACTGGCTTCCGCCAGCATCGCACAAGGCCTGCCCTGATGGCCGTCCTCAGTGGTCTGTGATCTCACTGCACCCACTCCTCCTTTCCCCCCGGCCTGTCATTCCTGGGCAAGCTGTGCCCTTCTACACCAATATTCCCGTCATGTGTATCATCCCACCAAGTTTCTGTGAAGCCATCTACATCACAGCTCTAGTTATTAACCAGCATTTCACTCTCTTCCTGCTTATGCCCTATACTTCAGCATTAGCATACAGACATCTAAGATTCTGACTTGGTTTCCCCCCATAATAGCCCATGCTCCCCCACATTCTCTCTCACCTGTGGGCTTTGGTCACCTGCCCCCACTGAATCTAGTTCAAAGCCCTCCTCACTAGGTTAGCCAGCCTGTATCCACACATGCTCGTCCCTTCTTGGATAGAGGGACCCCCTCTCTGCTTAGCAGTCCTTCCCAGAACAGTGTCCTGGGGCGAAGCTGAAACTCTCCTGGCAACTCCATCCTCCAGCGGCTGCCATGAGCCCTGGACGTCTGGAGCTAGGAGTTCCAGACAGACCATTTCTGTCGACCAGGGGAACAGCTCTCTTTGGGCTAATGTAGCTAGTGGGTCTTCAGAAGACCAACGATGCTTTTCCCAGTCATGGCTGCTGTGCTCCTGGGAGGCCGGAGGTTTATTTCTCATCTTGACTTCTGTCATCCACTCAGGCCAGGATTTAGGACCCCTCCCCCATCGTCTGGCGGTATGTAAGAATAGCAATGGGGGGGGGGGTCACGTACCTGGGCCACTAACCAATAGCTATAGGTCAATGGCCTGGGTGCATGATCCCCGCCCCCCTTGCTACTCCTATACTTTGTGCTGGATGTGCAATAGAGGCCCTTTACCTACTTTTTGGCCATTCCCCGTGGCTGCCTTTCCACTTCCCTGGGGTGGCTGCAGCGGACAGTTTATTCCTTGCTTCAGCCAAGCTGGGGGTGCAGAGAAGGAGCTGGCCAGGCTGGTGAAGAGCACCCTCACGTGTGCTTTCCCTGTGTCTGGGGGCAGTGAGCAGAACCCCCAGGGATGTGCTGTCCCAGGGCTCCGGTTGTGCTGGGAGGCCCTACTGCAGCACTTCCGAGGATGTCCTGGTTCTTTCCAATCGGGCTCTTCTGGGTAATGCTGATGGTCAATTGGGCTCTTGAAGCCTGAGTGTCGCTGGTTTAGGTCAGAGGAACCTTTCTGACCATCTCACTTGACCTCCTGCTTGGGACAGGATGGAGAATGTCACGCAGCGACGCCTACGATCGCGTCAGTGACTTGCTGTGGAACCTGAGCACCTTTCAGAACAACCAACGTCTTGTTTGAAGGACTCCCAAGGGCTGGCGAATCCATCACAGCCCTTTGTAATGCAGGCTAGTGGTTAAGCACTGTGACTGGTCGACTTGGCCCCTTCATCCCCATGGGCTCGTTGCTGACTCGGTTACAGCTACCGTGGTCCTCATGGTGGCTCCTTAGCACTTTATAAGCTCTGCCTTCAGCTTTTGCAAGGATGGCTTTTGCTTCACCCATGTTCCGCAGTTGGAGGCCGTAAGGGACCCCGAGAAACATCCCCAGGCAAATGCGCATGACACAGAACATTGGCTTCCAACCTTCTGCAAGGAAATGGACCGAGTCCTCTGAGCAAACGGGAAGCGATGCTGCTCCTCTAGCAGGACACTTCAACTGCTGCCACCACGACTGAGCATCCCCGAGGCAGCTGCTGCCCAGCAAAAGAGCCACTGCATAAACTCAACGAATGAGAAGTAAAAATGAAGCCATTGGGCTTGGCACACGCAACACAGGAAAGATCCCTAAACACTCGGCGCCTTCTCCAGCCTACAGCCAGGATGTGAATTCATCATTCGCTTCCCAACCTGGAAGGAAAAGCATGTGCTACCCGAGGGCCAGAGCCGATGAATGGAGCCATAAATCAAACCGTTTACAAGACCAGCAATTAGGAAACAAGCAGACAGAAGGGAGAATTCAGTGGCAAAGCAGAGACGCTGCTGGGCATGGGGGTACACAAGGCAAGGCAGCACTTGCGACCCTTCATCTCTATTTCTCCAGCCATTCCCCTCCCTCCCCATCTCTGCTCCTCTCTCCTTTTCTTCCATCATTCCTCTGCCCTTCTCTTCCCCCCTTCCCTTCTGCAGGGCTCCTGCTTCCAAGCAGGACAGAAACAGGCCTGCGAGTGAACGTATGTACCAGGCACAGCCATGCACACTGCACCCCACTGAGGAATGCACACAGGACTGTTCACAAAAAGCTGGGGGGCATGGAGGGGGGGGCTCTGTTGATGAATGAGGCATCTGACTGTTGGCCATATAACTACAGCAGCAGAACTGGCACATGGGCAGCTCCCACATTCCTCATGTGATGGGGGCTTTATGTCCATCACTTCCAAAGGCAGGGGCCACTGTGAACTACTCTGGCCTCCTGCACATCCCAGGCCACTTCCCCAAAGTAACACCCAGTGCAGACCTTGTAGGATTGTCCGTGATGGAGAACCCTCCACAACCCTTCTTGTTACAGTTGTTCCAATGGGCCCGTTGCTAGCTCCCAATGAGACACAAGACAGACCCACCTCAGGAGACCTGACTTCTCTGCTTGGGCTCACTGCCAGCAGCTGTGGCCATGACTCCAGAGGGCCGATGGCTTCCCAGTCACCCCTTTGCCCCTGCAAGGGTGGCTGTGCCGACAGGCCTGATGCCAATCTCTCACTGTTACAGCACACGCCTTCCTCAGAACGGGCCAAGTCCCTGCCAATGATGCCCAAGGGGAATGGGCCCAGTGAGATCAAACATCTTTATTGCTTCCGCTACCGTTACTGCACAGATAAGACCCCGCTTCCCTGACGGTCCCTGAACTTTCCTGCCCTTTGTCCCCTTAGTGAGTGAGATCCTGCCCCTCTGCCCACTCACTGCTCATTGCTGGAGCACAGGCCCTGGGCTACCGCCTTCCCCACAGCCACAGGGCCACAGGCCAATCTGTGCACAGGTAGGCAGGGCTGCTTTGGCACATCTGCAGCTTGGGCGGGGGTAGGGGGACATATGAACCTGTGCGCACAAGTGCAGTCTGGACCGTGTTGCATGTAACCAGCCTTGTGTCTGACTGTGCGCCATCTGCACCCAGCGTTGGGCACTAGCCAGGCCTTCTTGCCAAAGAGCACAAGGGAGCCCAGCTCAGCCCCCCTGGAATGGAGCGGGAACCGCAGAGCACACACGCACACAGGGGGTACGTTGCCCCTCTGGTCTCAGTGCATGTGGCTGCGTAAGGGAGGAGACATGCTGAGCTCTTATTTTATAGACACTCCTGTATTGCCAGCACGGGAGGCAGCAAAACTGCGGGTGGCACTCCAAACACACAAAGTGCAACACCCAGATATGCCAAGATTTAACGGGTCAAATTAAGCTCTTGCACAAGAATGAGATGCTCCGACATCAGGGGCTGAACACAGCCCACAGCTTCGGAACGAGTCTCCGATTTTTAGAACTGTCCCTCTTCAAAATCGATGGCCTTTGCCAGCCAGCCGCAGTAGAGTCGTGGGGCGGGTGCTTGCAAAGGAAAATGTCTGAAGTAGCAGCGTTGAACTAATTGTTACGTTAAACAGTAACGAGGCACCGGGACCAGATGGCATCCACCCAGAGTTCTGAGGGGGCTCCAACAGGAAACCGCAGAGGCTCTCTCGCTTCACACGGCCGCCATACAAGATGACTGGCGGGTGTGTAGATTTTTAGAAAGGATTCCTGAGACAATTCTGGCAGTTACAGGCCAGCAAGCCCAACTTCAGAAACACTGGTTGAAACCATAGTAAAGAATGAAATTGTCAGACCCACAGATGACCGTGATTTGTTGGGGAAGAGTCAACACGGATTGCCTCACCAATCTGCTAGAATCCTGTGAAGGTGTCAGCAGCACGTGGACAAGGGCCATCCGGGGACATAGCACACTTGGATTTCCAAAAGCCTTTACGCAGGCCCACCCCAAAGGCTCTTAAGCCAAGCAGGGAGCCATGGGATAAGAGGGAAGGTCCTCTCACGGAATAGTCACTGATTAAAAGGGCAGAAAACCCCAAGGAAGCGCTGTCACCCAACACAAAGCCAACCCGTCGATGCCACGGGATGCTGCGAAGGCCAAAAACATAACTGGAGATAGGTCCAGCAATCGCTATTAGCCAAGAAGGTCAGGGCAGCAACCCCATACTCTGGGTGTCCCAAAGCCTCCTACTGCCAGAAACTGGGACTGGATGTAGATCACACAATCAGCGAATTATAGAAGATCAGGGCTGGAAGAGACCTCAGGAGGCCCCCTAGTCCAACCCTCTGCTCGAAGCAGGCTGAACCCCAACTAAATCATCCCAGCCCAGGACAGTTTCCCTGTTCTAAATTTCCCTGCAGGGCATCTGGGTCACTGTCAGGGTGGGCGTGTAATAGTGTTATCCAGACTGAAACCTGGACCTACCC
The DNA here is from genome assembly GCA_032595735.1 of Pelochelys cantorii. Taxonomy (NCBI): domain Eukaryota; kingdom Metazoa; phylum Chordata; order Testudines; family Trionychidae; genus Pelochelys; species Pelochelys cantorii. The sequence continues at coordinate 1,728,479 of CM064338.1, forward strand.
GAGCCAGACTTCAGAGGAGATCTGATATCAGGGCCTGGCCATGTGCGCTCCTTAAAGCTCCCATGGTGCTTTTGCAAGCACTGGTGAGTTAGCCCATGGTGAGTTAGCCCTGGTGTTCTGGCTGAGTTCCAGCTTGGTTCATGACTTCTGCTTCTTCCATCCCCGCTGCAGCTTCCACGGGGCAAGCTGTGCTTTGCTTCCTTTTCCGAATGGCTGCGGGGCGCTCGGGGTTAGCCGCAAGAGGGCTCCTTCTGCCCACCCCCCAAAGTGACGGCCCCGCTCTCTGCTGCGCCCTTTCTCTTTTGGACAGCAGGGAGGCATGGGGATGGAGGAGGGAGCTAACTCCATCCCCACTGAGCTCGATCCCGCCAGGCGGGTGTGAAACAGCTGCCGCGCTGCCCCTCCGAGCTGGCTGGGTTTCCACGGAGGGCAAGGGGAAAGCAGGATTTGCCCCTCGGCTGTGAGCACTTTGCTGCTAGAGCCATTGCTATCCCTGCCCACCAGGTGCTCTCTCGCCCGAGGGCATGGATGCAGAGCCTCCAAGGCAGGCAGTGCTGCCCTGATCCACTGCCCAGACCACTCAAGGGGCTGAGCACAATTGGGACTTCACTTTCCTGAGTGTGGGAGCCCAAGTGTGTCCAGCTCCCACAGAGGGGCGTGGAAGGCTCCTTACTCCACGCCCACAGCCTGCACCTCTGCATGGGCCTGGCTGCAGTCCATCCCGAGAGCAGAAGGGACTGATTGCTGGGGAGGACCAGCCGGTCGCTTGGCGGCATTAGGAGCACGGATTGTGCTTGTTTATACTGAGCAAACCCTTCCCTTTGAGTGAGCATCACACCAATGCTCTTCCAGCTGCCTGTGGTTTTGATCTTGAATAAGGAGGCCAAAAGATTAATTTGTAAGCGACGTTAGTCCTCGAGTGAGGGAACCATCTCCTCTAGCCTTGACCTTAAAAAGGCTAATAATCCCCCTCCCCCAGCGTCAGGGTTGGGAAGCTTTGATGAGCTCCGGCAAGTGCCTTTGAAAGAAGCTGTGATGCAAAATTAACTAATTAGGTCATTGCCGAGTAAAGGAAGATAAAGCCAAAATCACTTGTTTCAGGCAGATGCCAGAGAGAGGAAGAGATGCACTAGGCCACAGGCACCCGTCCCAGAAGAGAGCAGGCTTCAAGGTCTGAAGGAAAGTAAATCCCAGAAACAAGTAGCCTGGGAACGGAAACCTCAGTGCCCAGAGAGGGACACCTGCAAAGCCTTTTCCCAGGCCAAGTCAACATGGAGCGGTGCCGTGACAAAGGGACGTGGCACCAGCTGGCACGTGGAAGGCATGGGAGGTGTTTATGAGAGCACTGCCACTGGCCATTGTACTCTTTGCATGCTGACAGTATGGCTTGTTCCCCAAGTGGCTGTAAGGCGCTGGGAGGACCTCAGGCAAGCACTGCCCACGAGACAGGAAAATCTCTAGTGAAGCGCATCCCAGTCCCAGAGGACATGAGTTGCCATTAGTTCCCAAGCATTGCTACCAGTCAGCACATGGGGACTTTCTAGGCTTTGTCCAAGAAGCTTCTACTTGTTTTCCTTGTAAACAGGCCCACATCGAGCAGAGCGGTGGTGAGCCTCTGGCCATAGGACTCGCTCGGGTAGAAAGTGCCAACCTGCTCCAGTTGCTAGAGCAGAAGCTGAAACCTGAGCAGGGACTCCAGTCCTGGAAGCTGGCTGTCAGGAAGGAAAAACGTTAGCACTCTATAATAAAAGCACTGTGGCTTCCCAAGCAATCAACGTGTCCCTGGGGCTCAATTGGGTAGTGAAGTCAGATACTATAGGGTCTTTATATAGGGACAATATAATTCATCTTGAGAACCTTAATGGCAATAATACCTTCCTCAGATAGAGCGTTTCCCCCCTACTCACACACACACAGATTGCTTTACAAGACAGAGCACCATCAGTACCCCCTTTTTCCAGCTAGAGAAACTGAGGCACAGACCAGTGACATGACTTGCCTACATTCACCCAGCAACAGAGTCAGGACAAGTATCTGTGCCTCCTGAGTGCCCAGCAGGCTAGGCCATGCTCACCCTCACCCATTAGCGCCTGCCTCAAATTTCCCACTGCATCTGTCACTGAAGATTACATACAAAAGCCCCAGCCAGCACCCCTATAGAATCCTAGCACACTAGAGCTGGCAGGGACCTCGAGAGGCCATCGACTCCAGTCCCCTGCCCTCCCGGCAGGACCCAGCACCCTAGACCATCCCTGGCAGGGGTCTGTAACTTTATGGCTAGGAATAACTTTACAACCACAAGTGCACGTCACACGCACTGGTTTAATTTTCCGAACTGGGTGAGAAGGCTTTCCACGTGGACAAGGATGCTCTGAAGGGACACGCGACGGACAGGCCAACCTTCCGCCCTACGATCTGGCTTTACCTCAAAGGGCAAGAGTTCTGGGAAGATCAGTGCTCTACCATGAGCCACGCGTCCAATATCAGCCAAGACACATCTGCGAGGAATACAGCCAGAGGGCGCAGTAACAAGCCCTGAATGAAATGGAGCTGGGCTTTGGCCACGGCTCTGAAGAGCTACCAGAAGGGGAGACAGAAGGTCCCCATGTCAGAAGGCCTGCAGCACGGAATGGCGGGCTGCATGACCAAGGAGTGGCACTGAACTGTGGGCTGCATCAGACTGGCAGACTGGCGCTGAATGGTGCAATTTCCTCTGTCTACACAGCTGATGGGAATGAAGCACTTTCCCCTTCCGGCCCTGGGGGGAGCCTGGCTGTTTTTTTCCGTGAGAGAGCCCTGCTTTAGGCCCCCCAGCAGGCTAAGTGATGCAGCTCTGAGTTGCTGGATGATTGGGTTGCTGGGTGTCATGTCTCTGACATTAAACGTCTGGCTGGAAGAATAGTGGGGGCTGGGACTAAGGCAGGCTCCCTACACTAGCCTTAAAAACGTACGAGGAAGAGCCAAACCCAAAGTAGATTCCTGCCCTCCCTGGGCGATTATGGCCTGACCCTCGGCAAGGCCCTGCCCGGGGAAGGCTTGTCAGGTGTGCTGAGCGTTGCTGGGATGGGAAAATGAAGAGTGGGCTGAGATTTGGTGAAGGAGAGCTACTGACAGCGCCCAGCATGCAAGCCCATGCATAGGAACACTGAGTGATGGGAGAGATAAGTCTCCATTTCCAATGAGGAATTTTAGGCTCATGAAATACCATGTCAGCCACCTTGCTGCCACTAATGCAAGTGGGAACTTTGGGTCTATAGCAGGCCCTGTGGAGGGAGCCTTCTTTACACTTGATTCTACTCCTAGCTTTGCCACTGACGCATTGTATGATCTTGGTCAAGTCACTTTGCCTCTGTGCCACATGTTCTCCTAATGAGCTGCAGCCCAGTGCTGAGGGGTTGCATGGATTTTTCATTGCTAGTGAGTCAGGTTTGGCTCTTTGGGGCAAACCCCCCATGCTTGCTGGCTGCCAGAGAGGTTGCTTTGCTAGTAGTCACCCAAAGTCTGTCCTCTCCAGAGGCGTGAAGGACAAGATGAAAGGTATCAAAATAGGAAGCAGAGGAAGCAAGCCAAGAGAGAAGGCAAGGCCTCCAGCAAGAAGGAAGAAATTCAGCTGACGGGTGGTGAGCAGAGATGCTTGAAGGGAGGCAGTGGCACTAAGAGAGCCAGCTGAGCGCCAGGGCCCAGAGGAGGGAAATCAGGGAGACATCAATGCCAAGGCATTCTGGGATATTCCCCAGGGCAGCCTGACAGAAGAGAGGAGAAGGCAGCTGGTGACAGGTATCGGCTGCTGGTCTCCCTGACGGATAGCGAGGGAACCGAGTTACTGACAGGCAAGGCACCTTGCAGAGGAGGCGGCACGTTCGGGCCAGAAGAGGTGTGGGCCTGGCAATGAGCAGGCCTCATGACAGGCAGCCACGGGAGTGTGACTGGGACAGGAATGAGCTGAGCCAGGAGGGGGCTGGAGGAATGTGGGGTGGAACGGCAGCCCGGCCACAGATGGATCTGGGAACCAGCACAGCTGGCAAAGGTCCAGCAGGGGAGGTGGGGGAAGAGACCCAGAGCAGCACTGTGGTTCTTACCCTTGACATGGACAGAGGCGGATGCCTGAGGGGTTTCAGGAGAGCTGGCCTCCTGCAGGGAGCCTGGCAGCTTTTCTCAAGTTGCTTTGCACGCCAATTTCATTGCTGCGAGGAACAGCTGAAGGCTGCACGGCACAAAGGCAGCAAGGAGGCCAAGTAAGAGACAGAGAATCCATACGTCCCATGCCCTTCAGCTCAGATGTCCCCCCACAGCACACCCACCCACCCGGGAGGATGCACCCCTGCCCCCAGTTTCCCCACTCTGATCTGCACACTCTCTCCTGACCTGTCCCCCGGCAGATCACCAGTCCCATGAGAAGGAGCCAGTTCCTTAGAAGTCGCTGTTAGAAAACATGCCCCAGCAACAGCAAACTGGACAAGCAGGTCATAGATCTGTGGCTCTATGTACACAGACAGGCAGCGAGACGCCAAGCCCTGGCGGGCGAACAGCAGGTCTTTGTTCTCCCCAGCCCAGCCCAGCCAAGTTTGTAGTAAACACACAACCCCAAAAATGTGCCTGGCCATTTGCTCCAGGAGTGCCCGTCCCACTGCCCCAGGACAAAGCCATCCTCAGGTGGGTGGGTCTGCAGAGGCGGTTCTGTGGGGAGGAAGCGTGGGGAGGAAGCATTTACTAGTAGTTGGAGCTGGGACCCCTGGCTTGCACACCCGCCTCTACGGCTCCCTGAGAGGCATTAAGGCTCAGCTCACAGAGCGCACGTACTCACAGGCCCAACTAGCCTTCTGCTCGCCCCTCTAAAATGGGGGTGGTACAAATATTCATCTAGAGCGTGCTACCCCTATGCAAAACCAGGCCACAGCCCAGCCCTGGTAGCAGTGCCCAGCCTCTGAGGAGGCTCATCTGAGTCACGCTGGGGAAGCTGCTTTGAAACCTCTGGACACAAAAGGCTTTAGAAAGCAATCCAGCTCATTACTGCAGTAGTATCCATAGCATATTAGCACAGAGCAGTGAGGGGAAACCGAGGCTAGCGAGTGGGATGCACGAGTGGCCTTCTGCATCTCAGTGGGCCACAAGATTGGCGTAACAAAACGGTCTCCCGGCATAGGGCAGCCTTGCGCTTGTGTACCCAGACTTTGCGGGGTATGCCCATTGAACCGTAGCAGCGCTGTGATTGGCCGCAGAGGTAGCACACGGCTCTCACAGTCAGCGTGGTGTGCAAGCAGTACGCACCTCCCATCATGGGCCCTTGGCTTTACATGTGCACCACGCTACTCAAACCGATGGGAACAAAACGACGCAGACGGAAACCAGGGGAATCTGGGAGCCCTACACATGGGCAGCAGTAAACAAAGTGTCTCGTGGGCTGCACCTAGAATCCCGATGGGCCGCATTCAGACCCAGGCCACATGTTGCTACCACTGCCATAGAACCTGGGAGTGAGAGACCTGGACCAGGGTCAGAGTGTGTTAGGCCCTGTACACACGCAGCCAAAAGACATTCCTGTGTCAAAGAGCCACAGTTTAAGTCTAAGACAAGAGCCAACAGATGGCCACCCACACACCAACGAGGGAGAATAAGGAGACATTGGGATTACTCACCTGAGCAAACGTACTAGATGTGCTCTATGACACAAAGAGCACATCTAGCCTGAGATGATACATCATGGGCTCAGTATTAGGTTCTGCCTTTATTTGTCAGAATAAAGGCTGGTGTGGTTAACCAATCAGGAAGCCAACAGCAAGTCTCTGAATTTCCAGGCCTGTTTCTGTGTCTAACCTCCCACTGGCTTTGCATGATTTCTGTCTTCTCCTAGTACAGTGTCAGCTGCAAATACCATTAATATGCTGTTTACTCCCTCCCTCAGCTCCTTAATGGAGACATTACATGAGAGCAAGCCAAATACCAGTCCCTGTAGCAAGACATTGTATAAACACTTCCTTTAGACATTCCAAACAACCTCTTATGCATGAAGGACTGTTGTCTTGAGGTGTGCATAGCCATTAGAGCTAATGACTTCACCTGTCACCATTTATTTGCCGTGAACCCCGTGGGGAAAACACAGCAATGTCTATAAAGCAAAAATGAGAATGAATGTCACATTGTCACAGAGGGTGTGTGTCTCCATTTAGTGGGGATAGATGTTCGTTCAGCCTGATTAAAACAGCTGTATGGTTACAATCCTCGTACAGATTTCTTACTCAATTCTTGTCCTAAATTGTTCTGCAGCTTTCCTGGGTGATGTTAAAAATATGTTCTCCACTAGAGGTGGCTGCACTTCAGTGGTAGGTTAAGTGTAATGGAGTAGCTGTTTGCAATAAACTACGGCGGTGTAAAAAACGAGTAGTCCTGTGGCACCTTAGAGACTAACAAAAATACACAGAATCATGAGCGTTCACGGGTAAAACCCACTTCATCAGATGAGATGGAGTGGAAGTAACAGAAATCAGGATAAATAACAGCAAAAGAAGTACCTGTCAATTGTAGGACCAGTGTCAATGAAGCTAATTAAGTAGGCTGGATGTGTCCCATTCATAGCTTTTGATGTGAAAATGGGAATGTTAAAGGCAGGGGAAATTGGCTTTGTAATGTGCTAAATAGTTAATGGCTTCACTCAAGCCCAGGGTAACAGTGTGAAATTTGTAGATGAATTCCAGTTCTGAAGTCTCCCTCTGTAATTGGGTGGTGAAATTCCTTTGTAGAAGAAAAGAAGTACCTGTCAATTTTACAACCCTTGTTAATGAAGCTAGTTAAGTGGGCTGGCTGTGGATGGATTCTATAAAGGAATTTCACCACCCAACTACAGGGGCGGGGCCAAAGGCAGCCAGCCCTCAGAGCCCCTTGGACTGCTGCATGTGCCCCCCCAGCCCTAAAAGCCACATGGCGCTGTGGAGCTGCACTCCAGCGGCAATTCAAAGGAGGCTGCAGCTCCGGCCACCCGGCTGCCCCCTTTGCCCTCCCCTGTCGGTGGGCCTGGGTACACGCTGACACTCTTTGCTTAGAAGAGGCTCCAGGGCTGCACCAGCAGGCAGTGCAGCAGAGGCACGTGGAGGAGCAGTACTGGGGTTGCCAGGGATGGGGCAGTTAGAGGTGCTCTAAAGCAGGACTGGGGTGCATAGGTAGGGCAGTGTGTGAATCGCTCTCCCCCAGAACATGAAACAAAAAGCTTTGCTTTCTGCAGGGTTTCGTGAGTAGGAAAGCCAGCCATTTGGCTCCAGCCTCTTCTTTGTCGGCCAAGCAGGAGAAGAGTTAATCTCCTTGGGAACCAAACTCTGGGGCAAGGGGCAGATTTGTCGCTATAACAGATCGATCCAGCAGGCCAACCGGAGAAAGCACAAACCGTTTGTTACTGAAAATGGATCATGCCATCGCAAGAGATGCCGGAAAATTATTTCAAGGGAATATTATGTTTCATTAGCTGTAAACGGTATAATTAATAAACTTTCCCCTTTGTTTTTATTAAGTCTTACTGCAAAGAACTTATTACAGAAATAAATCTCTCCAGCGGCAAATGTCAACCGAGGGAGGACGGTGTGGCTTGGTGTCCCTATAGGAATTGTATGAAATCTGTTGGAGAAACAATGTCATCTCTGCGTAGTAGAGGTTACTGCCAAATTCCATCCTAAGCCCCATAGTTAGCACCCCTTCGTCCCTGACGTTTGGTTGGCTAAATTAATTTGGTCTGAATACATCCCAGCTTTTTCTAAAGGCAAAGGATTTTTTAAATGTATTTTTGCAAGTTTGGAGAAAATCACTGAACAGTTTTTGAGGTACAGCCCACTAAGAAAAATCACTCTCTATAAAGCTGCTCAGCAAAAGCTTTTCAATTTGGATGGAGCTCCTCCACCATTATCACCCATATATTCATCCCCCATTACGCTGCTGCGCAGAAAAAGTACGGCTGTGATTCGCTGTCAGTGCACATGAGAAATCTTTTGATTTTGGAAGTTTGAGGGCAATTGCCCAAACCCCTTCAAATACGGAGGCACAAAAGTGACACTTCTTGGAAATTTTACTCCGAACATAAAATGTGAGTTATGCTAACTGTGGCTATGTCAAGACGGCAAACTTCTTTCAGAAGAAGCTTTTCCAGAAGAGATCTTCTGGAAAAACTTTTTTCAAAAGAGAGCGTCTACACAGCAAAAGCACATCGAAAAAGCGATCTGCTTTTTTGAAAGATAGCGTCCACATTGACTGGACGCTATCTCGCATTTCAGTTGTAAGTAGTATGGAAAGGAGCGGCCACCAGGGCACCTGTACTTTTTCCTGGAGGCCTCTTCTTTCGAAAAAAACACTCTCTTCTGCATCCACACACGCCTTTTTCCAAAAAAGCTTTTCAAGAACAAGGCTTCTTCCTTGTAGAAAGAGGTTTCCCACTGTTGGAAAAACCCCTCCGTTCTTTCAACTTTCTGTCGAAAGAACGCAATAGCAGTGTGGACTGAAGTATAGTTTTTTCAGAAAAACAGCCATTTTTCTGGAAAAACTCTGCAGTGTAGACATACCCTAAGAGTGCACCTACACTAGAGGCTTTTACTTTGATTGCCAGATGGCTCATGGCAGTGAGTATGTTTGTTCAGGCTGGTCTGGACCTCGCACTGCTTTTGTACCTGGATACAAATGGTTGTAATTTGCCCTAGGCTGGTCCCTGTGATGTCAGCTGGATCCCAAATGACCACAGGCAGGCTGCATGCAGGGGGAGGGGGAAGCCCCGCTACAATAGGACTCCCTCCTGGTGGGAGGCAGGGCAGAGAGAAGAGGACCTGGAGAACTGCACACGTGCACAGATTAGGCAGGCTCACACTAATGGTATGGTCAGGGGTGCAAGGGAAACAAGCCCATCTGCCAAGCCTGCACCTAGTGCCTGCAACTTTGGGGTTAAAGAAATTACTCCTCTCATCCCTTCCCCACCCATCCACAGTTTTGTAGTTGCACCTACGCAAGAGGGCAGAGTTAAGGTTGCTTCATTCAGCTTAATTTGGATTTTCTAACTTTTGCAATTTGAATGCTCCTTTAATACTATGATTTATCCATTGCACATTCAGTGTTGTATCTATTCACCCCCATTCATAGTTTATCTATGGAGGCCTTCCTGTTAAGTGATCACTTACTGGCGGACTGGCTGTCTCAGTGGATTGCTAACAGACCGTGGAGCCTTCCACCAGGAGGTTGCCAGTTGGAATATAGCTCAGCTCAGTGGAGACAGAGTATTTCCCATGTAATGGATGCTGAGAGGCCCCTATGTAAGCTCAGTTTGGTGGGTCTCATGCCCAGCTCTCCCATCACAAACTCACCACCACTTTTGGCATCTATTGGCCAACCCAAAGAGGCCAAGAACTGCACGGGCCATGGAGTCAAAACTACAGTTGCTATCCCAGAGGAGGTGCCCCGCCCCATCTCAGGGTTGAGACAAGCTGACAGGGTAATGTATGTGAGAACCTTATCTTGCTGTTGCCCACTAGATAAATGGAGGGTGCCCTTCTCCATGGCTATCCATGCCAGCCCTTCTCAGCATTAAAACCCCAACAAGTCTAGGGCTAGCAGGGCAATTATGTTCAAAAATGCAAATTAGCTGATTACATCATTAGTATACAAGCTTCATTCACCAGCAACTAATATATCTACATTTTCTCTTCCGCCAGCCAGCTTCCACCTCACCCCCCCATCATCCTTAATTCTGCCATTTTCTAATTTCTGTGTGCTTGACTTTGCAACTGTAATATTCTTTTAATGGGGGGGGTGCATGCGTGTGTGCACATGTGTGATTTCCTCAGTTTTAAAAAAAAGCAAACCGTAAAAAAAATTTAAAAATTCCATCCTGTGGCATTATGCCGACACCCACATGGTTCATCAGCAGGGCTGAAGCTTTTAGATCCACTGCCCAGACCTCCGCCACCGGCCCTGATAGCAATAGTAGGCCACCATCCTTTCTATGGGCCAGTACCAGAGGGGGGAGGAGATCTACATGGATAGTGGTCACGGCGGAGGAAGGGGAAAATAAGGACTCTGCAGTTCCATTCCACACTCTGGACCAGGGTATAGACCTGTCGCCTATGCCCCCAGTAACAGGATCCTTGCCCGCTCTTTCTGTCCCTGTCGTGTCTTCCCCATTCCTGCCTCCTTGTCCCGGTCAGATTCCTTTTGCCGATCCTGTGCCAGTCTCCATTCCTCAGACTTCCCATCCCTTCCAACTCTTCATCTAATCTCTCTCCCACCCCCGGGATCCAGGTGTCCCCACCCTTGCTCCCAATTTCTCCCCAACCTCTGCAAGTTCCCAAATCCCAATCTCCCTCTTCGGGTTCCTCATCTAATCTAAACAGTAGGTGGGGGAGAATGGGGTGGAGGCAGCGAATCAGACTAGGAGCTGGGGCATGTGGCGATGGCTGGGGTAAGGAACTGGAGTGACTCATTGGTGATTTGAGCTGTTCAGGTTTAAGGCACCTCCACTGAGCCTGTGTGAACCGAAATATTCCCAGACTTAGCAGTTAGCAAAATGTGCCCAGGAAGAGCTAAGAGCATAACCGTGACTAAAAGGCCATGGTACTACCACATTTCAAACCCCTACTCCAGGGCTTTCTCTTTGACACAAAAAGGTCCCAAACATTTTTTAAGTGGCAAAACACTGTGTTTGTCCCGAACCCTGAGAAACATTGGAGCCATTTCCACGGAAACTTTCTGGAACATTTCAGCCTGAGGTGGACTCCTAGCATGAGAAAATGCAGCCCAAACTACTGAAGTCTGGCCAGGTTATAAGTAAGGTTAAGCTTTTAGCATGGATAATTTGAGCAAAAGTCATAGGGAGGTCACAGGCAATAATAGAGAATTCACCGGTCCCTGACTATTACTACAAATATCCGAGGCAAAAGGGGAGCCTGGGCAGCTGTGGGCAGGCTGGGAACTCCAAGCCCCCTCCACATCAATGGGGGCTCAGAGCTCCAGGGTCCCCCTCTGCTGGCGGTGCCGAGCTCAGAACGCTCCCCTGCCGCTCATGCAGGCAAAGAGCTTCAGCGGTTCGCCTGATCCCATGGCTCAGGAGAGTGGCAGGGATCTCCCTTGCCACCCGTAGTGTCTGGGAAATCTGGGGGCCCCGCAGCGCCCATGGCTGCTACAAGCTGTCGGATCTCCTGCTGCCCATGGAAGCAGAGTGCAACAAGGGTTCCCCCACTGGAGATCAGCAGGGGTCCCCCCATGCTACCCACGGCAGTGGGGAGCCACGGGGATCCCTCTGCTGCCCAGAGGTGGGGAGCAGTGCAGCAGGGACTCTCTCTGCCTCCATGCCTAAAGCTCCTGGCTGAAGTCACAGATTCCCTGATCTTCAAGACTAAACTGCAGCTTTAGTGATAAGCAACTGAACAAAGGGTCTTACAATGGAAATTGCTGAACATCCTTAATAAAGGCAGAGCTCAACCCTGCCTGTGTTTGCATACACATGATTGGATTACTTACCCCACTACACACGTGCATAGAGACAGTCATTCCACAAAAGCAGCAAACCTGTGATGACCAGCCTCTCTCTCGGGCTTAGACCCGCTAGATATTGGCAGGTACTGTTGTTCTCCTAACAAGCCCCTGGATATATCCTGGTGGCTGTAGAGAATTGCAGCTGAAATGGCCTTACCCTGTCAGTAGCAATCTGTCACTTCATGGATCTTATCCTGCCTCTTGCAGCACCAAAGCATCAGAGCTGTGAGAAGAAAGGTCGTTCTGCAGGTCCTCTGCGCTATTCCCTTTATTTGTGGGGACACATGGCCAGCGTGGGGAGCTGCCTGGACACTGCAGGATGAATTTCACATTCACACATGCATGTCTGTAATTTAAGGCGAGGGAAGATTTCCATTACAAGCCCCATTTTTCCCTGAGATTTATATTGCAGCTATTTGGATTCATTTTGGGGCTAAACCTTGCTGTCTAATTTCTCTGCCAGGAAGCAACTATTTTTCTTGCTAAGTGTACAAAGCCAGCTCAGCCTTTTTGTTATAAGACAGTTAAGGAAATCTCTTTCACGCACACACCTACAAAGCATGCCCAAAAAACCACAGGAAATAAGCCACATTTTAGAAATCAATTAATTTGTCTGGATTTACTGTCAATTAACAAAGTTCCAGCAAACCTACAACACAATAATTGCATGCTACCTTGCCTCTATGTTAACTTTAGGGTAGATCTTTGACGCCTTATGCCAGCAAGGGTGATAGCAAAACTGCAAACATTATGAACCCAGGTCCCCTTACGGCTATGCACTGACTGTCCCTTTAGGAATTCTTTCACTTCCATCAGCCTGTTGAGGGAGGAATCACCCGAGAAGCCAGACCAGCTCATATACGCACGCTGGGGCCGCTAATCTGCTGATGGCTTAGTCTTGTCTAGCAAATCAGTTGGTTTCTTTTTGTTAACTCTTTATCGATTTTACTTTGACGTAGCCCAATAAAACATTGACAGAAGCAATTTATGTTGTCTAGTGGCTCTAGTTACAGCAAACCTCCATGGCAGAGTTAAAGAAGGTCTGAGCTTACTGTTGCTAGCAGACAGATTAGCTTTTTAACTGAGCGTGCTAGCTTCATTCAATCCACTTCCAAAACTGGGATGGGAAGCGACTTCCTCTCTCTCCTGCTTCTGGGCATGCAGAGCTAGCCAGGCTTCCACTCACAAACTGTTTTCTCAGGCTACCAGAGAAGGGCTGGCAGAAGGCAGGGAGCCCTTCATGGCTAGGTCTCCGTTTCGGATAGTTAGAGAGGGGCAAAAGCCGTTCCGGTCAGTTGTGTGGTGGCCAATGTGAAATGAGCTGTGGGCGTTAATCTAGTCCCTAGTGAACAGGAGAGATTGACTCCTAGGAACCTTGGTCACAACTGGCGTCGTTCCTCACGATCTCGTTAGAGAGGCCCAGGACTAAGACCGGCCTGCAGAACGTGCTCCCTCAGCCATACAGGGGGTTCCTCCATGCCAGGAGGAAGGTACACTGGTAGAGGCCAGGGGGAGCTTGCACAACCAGAGCCTATATTGTTCCTGTAGGTAGGCTGGTCTGTCCTTGATAGCACCCAACGCTCTACGACAGGTGCACGTTCCTTTATCCTGTGCCCTCCCCCAATGCCCAGTTCCACAGCGGGTGGAAACATTAATATACCGGCCTCGGAAAGGGAGGTTGAACAAACACACCAAGGCCAGGCCAGGCTCCCAGACTGCTCCTTTCACGAGCCCCATATCGCAGATAGGGGCAAGTGCGAGGGGAGGCTCCGCTGCGTTCCACATCTCATGACGATGCATGCACTCATGGGCCACAGCCAGCACAGCAGCCCCGGTGTCCATGCCATGAGTGGCAGCCTGTCCCCGCTCCCATTAGATGTGCCGACTGCGGGGCCTCTGCCCTGGAAGAGGGAATGGCCAGCTGCTCGGCTTCACAAAAAGGAAGGATGAACCGTGGTGAAGGCCTGAGCGGGAGTCCCTGGCCGAGTCCCCTGCTGTGTGTGTGGATTTAGACTCTCTGTGCCTCAGTTGCCCATCTGTCACTGCCCCACCTCCCTGGTCTGTTGTGAGATAAAGACGGTGAGGTGCCTGGACATGAGCCTGATGGGGGCCAGGGAAGCCCTTAGATCAGTGGTCACCAACCAGTCGATCGGGATCTACTGGTAGATCTTGGAGCCTCTGACAGGTGACCCTGACTGGTTTGGCAAAGAGGCTATCAAGTGCCGGCGTTTCAGCTGCCCCTCCCCCCGCACTGCTGAGCATTTACTGCCCTTTGCCTGCCCTGCCCCCAGAAGGCTGCTGCTTGCTGTGCAGGACAGGGAAGGGAGAGGAGGGGCGCTGATGTCAGGGTGTCCCCTCTCTCCCCCTGTATTCTATCTCCACAGAATGGAGGTCAGGGATTCCCAAAGGGGGTTGGGATGGAGGGAGTTTGCTGGTTGCTTTTGAGAGTGGTGCAGGGCCGAGCCTGCCTTAGCCCCACTGCACCACCCTCAGGAGCCACCTGAGGTAAGCAGTGTCCAGCTGCAGCCAGCTCCGAACCCCTGCCCCAGCCCTGAGCCCCCTGAACCCAAACTCCCTTATAGAGCTTGTATCCTGAGCCCCTTCCTGCACTCAACACCCTGCCCCAGGCTCAGCTCAGCTTCCCCCTCACACTCCAAATCCTTTAGTCCAAGACAAGAGCCTGTGCCCCAACCCCCTACCCCTGCCTGCTGTAAGGGAGGGAGGGAAGGAGGCCGGAGTGAGCAGTGGCAGTGCCTCGGAGAAGAGGAACAAAGGAGGTGGGGCATCTGGGTTTGAGGTAGATCCTGGATTGCACTCACAATCAAAAAGTGATCTTGTGCTTTAAAAGGTTGGAGACCCCTGCCTTAGACAGAGTGTTGAGAGACCAGTGATTCTGGGCGAAGAGAAAAAAGAGAGCAACCCCCAACTCTGCTGATGCCTAAGAGGGCGCCTGGGCTCCAGGTTTTGCTGACACAAGATTAATGGCTTATGCAGTTCCCTGCGCCAAGTTCCAGCCTTCTGCTGCCCCCATGCGTGAGTGTGGTGAAAACAGACAGCGCGGGATAGGAGGGCCAGAGGGGACGGAGCTCTCTGGCACGCTCTGTTGGTGTGGCAAGAGAACGGTGCAGAGAGGGCTCCAGTACGTCAATGGTGGCAAGCAATATAAAACCCTAGGCAGACGCGATAGACAGAGCAGTACGCAGAGGAGGGACGGGCAGCTAAAGCTACAGGCGGCCAGGCTGCAACATTGGGCTGACACTCTGCAAAGTGCTTTGGGATCTGTGGGCAGTTCTAACAGGGAGAAGTCTGAGAACCCCTGACTGTCCCAGGAGACAGAGGGATCAGCACTCATGCTTCTGCTCCTTCTCATGTCCTAGAGCAGGCAACATTTGACTCACGAGCTCCCCAGCAAATGCATCATTCGCCGTATCCAACAGCATTCCCACATGCTAATGGCCAAACCGGCCTGGGTGGACTAGACATTCCCAGGGCTTACAAGAACGCCCACAGCGGCCCTCTGGAATGTCACTCCAAAGTCATGAGGCTGGCATTCCACCGCTCTGTGTCTGAACAGCAACAGAAAGCCAAGTGAGGCCGCACGGCTTTGTCAGTTGATGGCGCCTTTCGATAATATTAACACAAAACATGTGTGTCCCCATTGTGGAAGTAAGCAGAAGCCCATGGGTAAGAATGGGGCTGATTTCTCCACTCCTGAGCTTACTGTTCCTCTCCTTTCAGTGCCGCTTTTTGTTTTCTGGAAGGCTTCCCAGGCTAGGCATAGTTTTGAGCAGGTGCATAACCAGAGGTGGCAGTTCGGGTCACCGTCTCAGAGGTACAGACGTGTCTCCATCTGTCTCGCTGGAGTCACCCGTGGCGCTGTGAGAGAGGGAAGGGAGAGTCACCAGCGGGCTGGAGGAGGAGGAGGGGACACAGCCAAGGGAGGGTGCTGGTTCCAGGGGATGCTGATTCCTCCAGAGCACCATAAGCGATCTGCATGGAATTACTCTCCAGAGATCCGGTGGTACAGTTTGGGTTATTTACAATTTTTACTTCATTTAACTCTGCGCTTTCTTTCCCATGTAGGTGCCACTCCCCCACCAGCACAACCTGTTCTCTTCTCCCAATATATTTTATAACCTGGTATGACTGTGCCCCATTGATTAGCCTCATTCCACAAAGTTTCTGTGATGCCTGTTATATCAATATCCTCGTTCAATATGAGGCGCTCTACCCCACCCATCTTATTATTGAGACTTCTAGTGTTTGTATATAAGCACTTAAAAAAATTGTCGGCTGTCGGCCATTTCATGTTGTGATTGAATGGGACTCTTTCATTAGACTGTTTCCCATCAGATCTTATTGTATTTTATCCTCTTCCATCCTCTCCTATTCATAGGACACAGTGAATCTCTATTAACAGACCCTCTGCTGAGAGATGTCTCTGTCCAATCCATGTGCTCCTCCGAACCTGTTGGCTTTCCTCCAGCCCTTAGTGTAAAAACTGCTCTATGACCTTTCTAAAGTTAAGTGCCAGCAGTCTGTTTCCACTTTGGTTTAGGTGGAGCCCATCCTTCCTGTATAGGCTGCCCATTTCCCAAAAGTTTCCCCAGTTCCTAATAAATCTAAATCCCTCCTCCCTACACCATCATCTCATCCACGCATTGAGACCCAGCAGTTCTGCCTGTCTAGCTGGCCCTGTGTGTAGCACTGGAAGCATTTCAGAGAATGCTGCCAGGGAGATTCTGGATTTCAGTCTCTTACCTAGCAGCCGAAATGCGGCTTCCAGATCCTCTCTCCTACCCTTTCCTATGCCATTGGTACCTGCACGTACCACGACCACCAGCTACTTCTCCCCAGCACGACACATAAGACTGTCAAGATGTCTCGAGAGATCTGTTACCTTTGCACCAAGCACGCAAGTCACACCGTGCGGTTCTCTCGGTCATCACAAACTGTCTATGTTTCTAATGAACGAATCCCCCATGACTAACACCTGTCTCTTCCTGGAGTTCCCTCCCGCTAAGAGGTATCCTCAGTGCCAGAGGATACAGAAAGATCATCTGGAAGGAAGTCCCAGCTATGGGATTGTTTCCAGTTGGATGTTCTCCTTCCTTGAGACTTCCACCTTCTTCAACAGCACAGAGGCGGCCAGACCAGGGGTGGGCCCGTTCCAGTGTCCCGGAAAGTCTCATCTATGTACCTCTCTGTCTCCCTTAGTTCTTCTAGTTTAGCCAATCTGGTCTCCACAACCCATACACAGTCTCTGAGGGCCAGGAGCTCTTTGTACCGAATGCAGCCACACACACCCTGTCCATAGGGCAGGTAATCATACATGCTACATTGGCTGCAATACACTGCAGAGTCCCCACTCTACTGCTGTGCTTCTGCCTGCCTTCTCTCTTCACTCCTGGAGCTCATTCCTTCGTTGAGGTTTTGATTTTGTCGGGGGTAGGGGGTGTTTTTGGTTTTAAGTTTAAAGAAGTTTAAAGAAAGTTACATATATCAACCCTCCACACATCCTCTCCAAACTCCCTCACAAAACTCCCCTGTTAGCCGCTCCTGTTCGCTAACCCCAGGTTTCTTTTAACATTGGAAAAAAGACCACTCTCAAAGGCTTAGCTCCTGGAAATACTTGGCCCGCGTGGGTATCTATGCAGTGCTACTACTCGCTTATGTTAATAGCCCATTATACTGGGAAAACAGTCTCAATCCAAAATGCCATCCAGCGAACAAGAGGAAACAAAAGGAAAATACAGATGAATTCTTTCCCTTTTAGTCACATTAGGGGTTCGGGGCAATGGTGCTGCATTTTTCAGGCAGAAATATGATTTTTCAGGTTTCCTTTAATTCATTAATTTTCCCAATTTGTGAGACATGCTGCTTGCTGGCAGTGGAAGCACGCACCTCAAGGAGCAGGCCACACTAATTAAAACAGTGCCTGACTGAGAAAATGTCAGTCCCGAACGAAACGCACAAAGAAACTGCTCCTCACTGACGAAGGAGTGTGAATGGCATTCACAAAGGGTGTGACAGCAGTGGCTGTTCTCACAAACGAGGCTCACTCGGATGAAGTACCCCCAGGTATGACAGCATCTGCTGGGGATTTCAATGCCTGCTTTCAAAGTAGCAGCATTGAAGGCCATAATACTTGCTCTGGGGGGAAAGTCGCTCTCCTCGGCTGCTGCAAGTCAAGTCGAGTGGTGTCTGAGGGCTGGTTATGGAGTTCCCGAGTGAAGGTCCACGCAGCACTAAGGTGATGGTAATAAACACTTGCACTCCCCACGTCTAGGCTGCTCCCAACTCCAGAGCCACCCCCATATAATCCAGTCAGCCCAGATTCACTGGTCTAATTAGCGTGGCCTGGATCAGCTCCCTCCCTCGTACACCTGCTAGGACATGTTCTGCACCGCGGCTGGGTGTCAGCATCCTGCACCCTCTCCGGGCCACGCTCCAGCCTTCTCCTGGCTGAGGAAGGGTGAGGCTGTCTTTGAAGCTGGTCACCTTACCATGACATGGGCCTGAGGGCTCCCTGCTGGTGGTGAACCCCGAGGCACCCCCCTGGATAACCTCCCCCCCTTCTCTGCAGGAGAGCAAGAGACCCGTGCAGAACGCCAGGTGCCCACGTGCCATCCCTGGCAGGTCACGCAGCTGGAGCCCTGACCAGCCACTTTCAGCTCTAATTTCCACCCACTGCCCTCCATGGACCCTTTCAGGCCTGTGTGCCCAGAAATAGAAGGAGGGGGAAATGCAGCCTCCTCCGGAAGGGATGCTGGCAGAGCGCCTTGAAGGGGGCGCTGTTCCTTTTGCAGAAGTCCCTGGGGGTTTGCATTACCCCTGGGGCTCCCGCATTAGGGATGTAACAGTACAGTCAATTAACCAATAAGCAAAAGCTTATCGGTTAATGCTACCGACTACACGCATTTCTTCCCCGCCCCCCCCTCGCCACCGCCAGTACATTTTTTAGCAGCCTGGCCAGCAGCATGGCTCAGTCCTGACATGCGCCAGGTCCAGGACCTACCCCCGCTGCGGCTCTGCATTTAAAGTTTACTAGGAGCCAGGAGGGCAGGCAGCCCGGCTCAGTTCCGGCACGGGAGCTCAGACCCTGCTCCGGACAGGGGCTGCTGCCACCCTGGGCTGATGCCTCCGTAAGAACATAAGAATGGCCATAGTGGGTCAGACCAAAGGTCCATCCAGTCCAGTGTCCTGTCTGCCGACACTGGCCAATGCTTGATGCCCCAGAGGGAGGGAACACAACAGGTAATCCTCACGTGATCTTTCTCCTGTCACCCATTTCCAGACAAATAGACGCTAAGGACACCATTCCTACCCATCCTGACTAATAGCCATTGATGGACCTAACCTCCATGAATTTATTTAGTTCTTTTTTGAACCTTGTTAAAGTCCTGGTCTTCACACAATCCTCTGGCAAGGAGTTCCACAGGGTGACTCTGTGCTGCATGAAGAAAAACTTCCTTTTGTTTGTTTTAAACCTGCTACCTATTAATTTTATTTGGTGGCCCCCTAGTTCTTATATTGTGGGAACAAGTAAATAACTTTTCTTTGTTCACTTTTTCCACACCAGTCATGATTTTATAGACCTCTATCATATGCCCCTTTAGTCTCCTACTTTCTACACTGAAACGTCCCAGTCTTTTTAATCTCTCTTCATATAGGACCCATTCCAAACCCCTCATCATTTCTGTTGCCCTTCTCTGAACCTTTTCTAATGCCAATATATCTTATTTGAGATGAGGCGACCACGTCTGTATGCAGTATTCAAGACATGGGCACACCAGAGGCAGCAGCACGGGGTGGCAGACAGACGGTCCTCGAGGAGAGCTGGTTTTCAAACTGTCTCCTCTCACAGACCAGCTCCTGCCTGGCACCCTGCGCTGCTGCTTCTGATAGAGACAGCAGCGTGGAGTGGCAGAGGCTCCCTGGGAGTGAGCCTGAAGCACACTGGCTGTCAGCCCCACTCCCAGGGAATACAGAATAGTCAACTAACCGATAAGAATTCCTGAGGTTAATCGACTATTCAATTAACCAGTATTTAACATCCCTATCCCGCATGGCTGTGCAATGAGCCCACAATCCAAGCCACCCGCTACTTAGTCCCGCCATGGTCTGGGCAGCCCAGCTCAGGGGCAGGATGTGGCACAAGAGGCTGCAGGTGTTAGCTGAAGGGCTGACATGTCTCTCCCCTGCGGCCCAGCAAACGGCAGGACTGCTGGGACACCCGTCCAACAGAAGGCTAACAAGACCAGGGCGCTGCCTGGCAGTGGAAATGCTTTCCAAACATAAGCCCCCATGACCCGAAGTAGAAGTGGGGAGTGAGCAGGTTGCAGACTGCCAGCAAGGGATCAGATTGCCTGGCCCCCCGCTTTGAGGAGCAGTCTAAGGCTGTGGATAGCACAAAGCGTTGACAGAACATAACCCCTTGGATGCCACATCTTGCCCCAGCAGAAAATCAGCTTACCCAGGCCCTGGTCACTTCCCTGACCTCAGGCCCCGGTCTTCACATCACGGCCTCTCTATAGAGCAGCAGTTTTCAAACTAGGGGTCACAACCCAGCACTGGGTGGTGGAATGTCGGGCCTTGGGGCTCAGAGCTGCAGGGAGGGTGTCAGGTGACCGGGGGGCGCTAAGGCAGCTCCCTGCCTGGCCTGGCACCGCACACTCTGCTGCACCCCAGAAGTGGCTGGCAGCAGGCCTGGTTCCTAGGTGGGGGTGGGGAGCACACAGGGCTCTACGCACTGCCCCTGCCCTGAACACTAGCTCCGCATTCCCATTGGCTGGGAACCTGCTGCTAGCTGGTCTGCAGTGCCAGGAGAGGCAGGAAGCTGCCTTAGCCCCCCGCTGTACCGCTGCCTGGGAGCTGCTCAAGGTAAGCCCCTCCTGCCCCCATTCGGACATCCCCAAAGCTCTCGTCCTCAGTCCCGCCCCGGAGCCCACACGCCAGTCACGTTATATTGGGTCCCGGGCATCAACAATTTTCTTCAACTGGGTGATGAGGAAAAGAAGCCTGAAGACCCTGCTCTAGAGGAGCCTGTGGGAGGCTAATAGTTAATCAACTGGAGGGTGGCGAGCAAGAGTTGGCTGCAAACAGCTTTCAGCAAACTGCCGCCGCTTGCCTAGGGTCTGGCCCGCGCGCCAGTCCTGAGTGTGAGAACACCGGCTCCGCAGCAGGCATGGAAAGAGCAATCTAGCAAACAGCATCCATCAGTCTCAACAGGCTCGGCCACTGACATGAGTCAGAGCAGCGCCCACAGCGACACGACCTGCGAGGAAACTCAGAGCCGCTATTGATCCTTCTGCATCAGGACAAGAGCTGCTCCCCAGCTGGGGTTGGCTCGAAATCTCCCCCCTAGGAACCTACTGCACAATTAGGTGCATTATGGGGGTTTTATGCCTTCCTCGGGGGCATCCGGCCGGGCGGCTGTTGGAGCCAGGATACTGGCTAGATGGACTATTGGTCTGCTCAGCTCAGGCGGTTTTTATGTCCTAATTGACAATTTATAGCTCTCAAGGAGCCTCCAGGCAGCAAAGTCGTGTGTTCTCCTTGCATCTCGCTCCTGCCCCTTGCCAGCGGGTGGTGCAGCTGGACAGCCCACCCTGAAACAGCCTGTGGCTCCAGTCTCCGAGGGAACGCAGACAAGGAGGGACTTGAGCGCTGGCAATCCTCCGGGAGTCTGGAGGAAGATGCAGCAGAATTGGCTACAGCAGCCAGGAGTAGCGATCAGGATCAGGACGACAGTGGGTCCAAACGCTTCTGCAGACAGGAATGAATCCTCACAACAGCCCATGGGGGGTGTCAGTTACTCACCCCCTTTTCCAGAGGGGGAAACTAAGGCACGGTGCAGACAACAGTTGCCCAAAAGTTACCCAGCAAGATAGTGCAGCCACCCTGAGTTGAGGTAGAACTCCTGAAATCCCTGCGCTGGGCTGTCTCCTACATAGTGCAGCCACCCTGAGATGAGGTAGAACTCATGGACGCATTAGCCAGACATAAGGAGGATTATTGCTAAGTGGTCTGCTTCAGACTGCTCTGGAGTGAGACGTGTTACCAGAACGTTTCCATTGCTTCAGTGATTCCTGGAAGCCACACAGCTGGGCTGGGGCTTAATCCAGCCTGAGAGTGACTTTCCGCCTCCTTACAGCCTTAGACTGTATCGACACTAGCCAGAATGAGAGCCACAATCCTCCGCTGCGGTGGGAAGCTGTAATGGAGACAGGACTCAGGCTGCAGGTGTTTTTCCCAATGAATCACCTAAGGTTGCCAGACTTTCCTTGGTCTTTTAGGGGACGATGGGCGGTTCCATCAGGGAAAGGAAAAACGGCCTTCCAAAAATTGTGCTTCATAACCTGTGCAGACGTTTATTCCTGTCTGTGAAAGGACACCACATTCATCAGCCAAAGAACCAGGCAGAGCCTCTCAGCTTCGTGTGACAGAGCCTTTTATCGGCAGTTCTTCCCAGACTACAGGTTGAATCTCTCTAATCTGGCACTTTCAGGGCCTGAGTGATCCCGAACCAGAGAATTTGCCGAACCATGGGAGGTCAATATTGTCTAGCAGCATCACCCACACTTCCACTGCTTGCTGGGCTCTCAGAAGACATGGAGGGGTAAGTTAGAGCTAAATAACAGCACAGAACCCTGAGAGCCAGGACTGGTGGCTGTAAACAAACTTTATGGGAAACTTGGCCACACCCATGATGAGTGGACATCAGGCCAACTAAAACCATGCTGGACCAGAGAGTGTCAGCCTGTATGCCATCTCCCTCATGGGTCGTTCATTTCACAGACAGGAAAATCAGCCATGTCAGGCCAGATTCCCAAGGGCTCAGCAGCACCCGTAGCCAGAGCTGGGCTTTTGGAACTGGCAGCTCCTTGTGCGACCCACACGGCCAGAGTTTCAAGAGATCTCAGTGCTCGACATGCACAGCTCTTCTGACAACCAGACCACAGCTTGCTCTTTTGGCATCTGGCCCTGACTGTGGGCACTGAGCCCTCTTGAAAGTGCAGCCAAGTCGGGTTACCTTGCGGCTTGTGCCAAGTGTCACTGTGAGTCAGCGTCAGGCCTGGGAATAGTCCTGGTTCAGCCTCCCTCAAAACCACCTTTCTTTGTGCCCGTGTCTCCAGTTCAGGAATGGGCAATGTCACTGCGCCTGCACAGGCACAAAGGAGAGCGGGGGCCTTCCGCGCTGTTCTTGGACCCACAACCATGAAACTTAACGGATAAAGCAAACCAGCGGCCAAAATGGCGATTTGTTTCCGTTAGAATCCACTGTTGCAAGCACGCTAGGAAAGTGTTCGGCACAGGTGAGTTAGAAGCAGACAGGAGTGGAACCAAGAGGCCAGGTTTCTGCAGTAACCACAAGTGCACACTTCCTTCCTGGCCTGACCTGATCCCAGCCCTTTGCCCTCTGTTTCCAAAGACGAGTCCTTGGGATGATTCATAAATGTGCCATCTCAGCACCTTGCCAGGACTCCTCTTCCAATTCCTGGCCAGCAGCAACATGGCCGCCTGAACCCCAGGCAGAATAGTGATAGAGATGCAGCCGTGTTAGTCTGGTGTAGCTGAAACAAAAGACAGAACTATGTAGCACTTTAAAGACTAACAAGATGGCTTATAGGTGATGAGCTTTCGTGGGCCAGACCCACTTCCTCAGATCAATATATATCAATATATAACCCCAGGCAGGCTGTCGGTCCTGCTGCCCCCTCACTGTGTGTTTCCCCAGCCCCACTTTCCTTTCCCGTCTCTGTCAAGAAGCCAGTGCTCTCATTGGAAAAGATCCAGACCAACTAGCGAAGAAGGCAGAAGGCCATTGTTTCATCTGGCAGGCCGATCAATACTTTTCATGCAAAATTATGCTTTCTGTGACTAATAAATATTGATCGTTTCTGTTCCCATGCAGCACTGCAATAAACAGAGCCTTAAGTACCTGCCAAAGCTGAGTAGCCTCTGTACCTTCTCCTTGCATCAGCTCTCTGACTCTGGCCCCATCTCCCGCACATCACTAGATGATAGGCTTTCGCACTTGCAATTGTTCCTGCATTTGCCTTAACCCACTGAGTACCATGCTGCCAGTGTCTGTCGCACTGCCCCACCGACTTTGAACTGGGAGGGTCTGTGGACTGTGCCACGACGAGGCACTGGCGCATTGGGGTGTCCCACAACGTGGGGGCAGTGGAGAGGGCTAAGGGGTGCCCTTATCATACAGCCTTTGGGGTTTGCCTTTAGACACTCAAGAAAAGGGTGGAAGCACGTAAGCCAGGATGCAAGAGGAGATGGGAAAAGACCAGGACACATCGTGGGCAGGACCAAGATAATACACTGGAGAAGTATGGCTAAGAACAGAACTCATGGGAGCACATACTGCTCCTGGCATGGAAATCACATGGCCAGGGCCAAGCTTCTGGGAACTTGCAACATCAAAGTCCTGAGACTCAGCAGTGAAGTGCCTGACTGTGACCTCCACTGACCACATCTGCACTGGATGGGCACCCAGACAACCCTGACTAACCCCAATGCCTGGTCCGCTCTCACCTCACAGGGGTAAGCGACAAGGCGCAAGACGGAGGAGACTAGTTGGATTCGCCAAAGGATCGGACCTTCTCTGGCTGTTCCAAAATCCTCGTCAGGAATCTGCACGGAGTATCCCCAAGATCCACACAAAGTCTAGTGCTGAGTAAACCCCAAGTGGCTCTGTACCTGTCAACCACGGCTGGAATCTCAGCAGCAGACAGGATTTGGGGCATTTCCTGCTGTCAGTTGGACCTTCTCCTCCCTGGGCCGAGTGCCATCCAGGGAAGGCAGTGGGATGAGAGGCAAAGTTAGCCCAGCTGCACTGAACTTCAGAAAAGTTGGGGGCTGATTCCTGTCTGGATGGCCATTCAGCTCCTACTTCATCCAAACCATTTTGCCCGTCCCTAGAAAACACCCCATAGCTAGTGAGAAGCACCTGCAGTTTACTGGCTGCTGACACCAAGGGGGTGTCGAGTGGTAAGTACCATGGAAATTGCACTGGGGAGTTGGAGACACCGCTACAATGATCAATATCCCCCCCACAACACACCTCTCAAGGTCCAGGGATCCTACGCATACACCACATGTGGCGACAGGTATCTCCTCCTGCACCCTAAATGTCTCACTAGCACCTGTGCGGGTGAAACCAGACTGTCACTACCACTGTCAAGTGGACTCACACAGAAAAATGACAAGAGACAAAAACACCACATCACCTGGTGGTGAACACTTGTCACAACATGATCACTCCATATCCCACCTCAGCCTCAAAGGAAACCTGCATGCCTCCTTCAAAAGACACGCCCAGGCGCTTACATTCATAATTTTGAGAGACACCAAAAATCATGGAAGATGCTGGATTTTAACTGGTTAACATAATACAAAGGCAATTTCCCCTCCTTTAATATTTGCATCTCCACATCAAATGCTATGCATGGGACACATCCACCCTGACTTAATTAGCTTCATTAGCACTGGTCCTACAACTGACAGGTAAATTCTTTTCTTTTGCTGTTATATAGACCTTGGATTCTGTAATTTCCACAGCAACTCATCTGCTGAAGTGGGTTTTACCCATGAAAGCTCATGACCTAATACATTTGTTAGTCTCTACGGTGCCACTGGACTGCCTTGCTCTTAAAGTTACAGGCTGACATGGCTACTCCTCTGAGACTCCTTGTGCTAAACAGTCTATTCCACCTTGTATTTAGCTGTGACACTCAGAGCACCTTTCCCAGACCTGAAGACTCTTGAAAGCTTGTTTCTTTCACCAACACAAATTAATCCAATAAATTACTGCACCCGTGTTGCCTCTCTAATGCATCGAGAAGGCATTTCACAGCATCAGGATGAGGGCAAGTGTGAAAAGCCGCCAAACAGAAAAGCTTAAGTAAAACACATCTCCCTTTGATAGGGAATGGACTTGTTAGAGAGTCTCCACTTCTGCGGATCTTCCCCTTCCCCCAACATCTCCTGGGGAAAAAGTGGAGGTGGGAGGAGGCTGCTGTAGCAGCAGATTCGAGGGCGTAGGAGTTGAGGAATCAATGAGGCTTTGAGCACCGAGAGCCGGTGGGGAGAGTTGTTCTGCACTTCCCCGACACCAGGAATAAATGATTCGGGGGGGATGAGGCTGGAATTACCCACTGGAGAGATATTTCATCATGAGGAACTGCACTCACTGCAGTGTTCATCTTAGTGAGGCTTAATACTGAGCCAAAGGTCAAACCTAAATGGGAATCATTACAGCTTCATATGCATCCAAACACCAGGCTGTTTGCATGGATGTACAGCACCCCCCCGGAGCCCGCCTCAAACACGCCCACCTGGCTCTGGGTGTGTGAGAACAGGGTTTGTGCACAACAGCCCCAAGAGGCGGAGGGTATATGCGTAAGAGTCAGGGGACGTATGGGCTCCTAGGGTGCATTTGTGAAACATTAATCACCTTTTGGTGCCCACATTGTTACTGACTGTCATCATCCCTGTCACTTTCCATCTTCCAGGCGTGCTAGGAGCTAAGACCTCCTAGCTGGGGAGCAGACGCAGAGCCTGGAAAAGAGGGGGTGTGGCTCCCAGTTGTGTGCTTACCCTCTTGGTATGGCCCCATAACACACACAGGGGCTGAGCTCTGAGAGGCAAGGGCAGCACGACTTAGCTGGAGGGCTCGGCTACCCCGGCGCCGGTGCTCTCTGGCCTCCCACCACAGCTGGGGGTGGCCCTGTTTGGCTCCGGGGCTCGGCTTTGGCCCAACAGCTCCATTTTATTCTGGCCTTTCCCCCTTGGCCTGTGCCCTCCCTTCCACCCCCCCCCCCCAGCTGCATGCTGATTAAGGGCTTTGCGGGCATGAGGGGCCCTCCACGTCCCTCTTGCGGGTGGAGGGTACTCAGTCACCCAGGTCTTGGCTTAGCCTCTTCCCTTCTGCTTCCACGCAGGGCACCGAAGGCAGACTGAGCGTGGAGGGGCGTCCCTTCCCCCCGCCCTCTCACAGCCGCCAGTGTGATCCAATCGTTTAAAAATTGCTAGCTGCTGGCAACGTCTTACCCAGCAGCCTGGTAAGACGGGGTAAACTACTGGGTTTCTCAGGCGGGTGCTGTCCCCCATTGCCAGCTGTTGTGGTGCGTAAGACGAGGTCATAAGGTCAGCGACAGCAGGGAAGGACACCATGGGGCTGGGAGGCGCTTGGACAGCCGCATGGAGCTTCACTATCCACGCAGTGTACGTAGCCGTGAGAGAATCTCCTGCCTCGGCAAGGGCCAAATGTGCTCAGCAGAGGCCCCTCAGCCCATGTGCAGAGTAAGGGGTGAGGCAGCAAGGTCAAAGGGGTGGCTACTTTAGCTGAGCCCCACAGAGGAAGAGAGGCAGAGAGGGAGGGTTAACTCATTCCCTGCCCCCTTCCAGGCAAGATCCACACATGGCTTGGCCATGGGCTTCCTGCATACCAATAAGTGCGGACACCCACAGCTTATGGCTTTCCACTTGGCTTGGCTCCTTTCTCCCATGTAACTGTGTCCAGCAAAGGGCGCAACCTCCCAAGCCAACTTCCCTCTTCATCTCCATACAGAGAAGCTCCGATCCAACCCTGGGATGTGCGTGTGACCCTGGCATGATCCTCGAAAGCCACCAGACTCCCAGCTAATTGGTTTATACAACTCCTTCCTCTCTTACGACCTCCACTCGGAGTTGGCACATGCTGTCCATTCATACTGCCCCCCCTCCCCCCTGCACCTCGTCTTGCTTGTGCGGCCCAAGGTGCAGCCAAAGTGACCCAAACTCCTCTGGCCAGGGTCGCAGCTGTTCTTCGCTGCACCCTTTGCCTCCCGCAACTAGATCAGCTGCAGACAACAGGGTAGAGGTCTCCCGCCCTGCCGGATGAGGGACCGCTGAGCCCGACGTGCAGGCGATATCCCAAACACACAACACTGTGTATAAACTCCTTGTAAATTGTTTACTTGGCTGCTGAAGAATGACGGAGGAGCAGCGGATGGGGCCATGTTCTTCCCAGGTCTGTCCGGGATGGGAGTAAAGTGGACACGTGCAGAATGGGTGTGAATAAGGGAAGTGTGTAGAGGAGTCTTCAGGGTCCATTCGGAGCTAGAAGACAGGGAGAGACTGACAGCCATGGACACCTCCCCAGGGCAGGCAAGTGGAATTGGTCTTGGGTACCCCAGGACCTCCCCTGACAGTTGCGTTCCACCAGCACAAGGATGCCCTAGGGCTATTGTGGAGCCCGAGGTCAGCTGGGCCCAGACTCCACACGGCGCTGCCACTTTGAAATGCTGGGAGGAGCCTGATGCTGGGCTCCCACGGCGGCATTTCAAAGTGGCAGCGCCACGTGGAGCCCGGGGTCTGGCTCCAGGCTCCACGCGGCACTACCACTTGGAAGTACCCCCTTTTTTCCCCCACAACCTGCTGCCTCTTTCTGATAGAGGCAGCAAAGGGGGGAGCAACTTAGGGTTTGCTTATCGGATAGTTGACTAGTCCTCACATCCCGAGGCCTGACCCCTCGTGCTCATTAACAAACCCTTCCTGAGAACAAGTGTCTTGTACATGTCTAGTCCACTTTCCCCTCTTACAAACTGTTGTGAGATGCTACTAAACAGGTTCATGCTCCACCCCAGAGGCGGCTGCTGCTTTTCCGAGATGGGTGAAATGCTCTCTTTATGCAAAGTGGTTTTCAATCCATCAGGCTCAAAGGATGCAGGTGGTCAAACAGCAAGAGAGAGCTGCAGATTCATAGCTAGCTAATTCACTTCTAAGGTGAATCAAAGCAATCATAACAAGTACATGTCCTTGTAAGGCCAAAGGTCTCTCTTGGCACACGGGCTGAGTACAGTTTCCCTCTCAGGTTTTTCAAGCTAGAAAAGTCACTAAAGGACTGCGTTTGTTCAGCAGAACTGGCCACGAATTAACCACGCACAAGATTTCCTCACGCAGCTGTTTGGCCACACACAAACCCCAGCACTGGCACACGGTCTAGCTCAGGTTGCTGGAGTCACATAGGGACCGGCACGGCCCCTTTGCTGGGCCTGGTGCAGCAGGCTCTTCAACTCCGGTTCCTCCTGCCAACAGTCCCTCTGAGCCTGCAGTGATCTGCCCCATCTCAGACGCAGCCTTACCACCCACCCATGACCAGCCCTCGCCCTTTCCCGGGCTGCAAGGAGTCTGACAAAGCAGAAGTCCAGGGATCGATGTGTTTGATGGTCCTTGTTCCCCCTTGCCTCAGGGGGCTTATACGTCCCCGTCCTTTGAAGTCGTAGGAAAAGTTGGCCCTCCCCCTGCTCTGGGTTCAGTCAAAGGGCCCTGTGCTAAGTGGTGAAGGCTGGCGGGCTCAGACTTGCTGCTGTTTCTCTGCCCCACAAACACACACGTCGCTCCAGCTATCATACTCTCATTAGTGACCCACAGTAGAGTAGCTCCAACAGGAGAGACAGCCCCTCCACCCCAGCAAGGTACGCCCTCGCTCAGCCTTCAGAGCACTCACCAAGAGGCAGGAGACCCCCATTCATATCCCATCCTCCCCCCCCCCCGAGCAAAGGGGAATTGACCCTGGCTCTCCCACATCACAGGTGAGTGTTGGATCAGGTAACTTAGGTGGCTGAATACTTACCTTCTCCCGCTTGGTGACTCCCCGTGGGGCTTCAGTGGGAAATGGGCACTTAGCGGGAGGCAGCTCAGAGGCATGAAGGTAGGTGCCGAAGGAGCTTTTACCCTGCAAACCTAGGGGCTTTCCATGTTCACAGCGTTCAGGAGTTTTGTGGATTGCACTGGGGCACCGGGCGCACAATCACATAGGCAGGCTATGGAAGAGAAAGACCTAACACCAGATCTAACCCCTGGGCCACCCGTGTTCTCTGCATCGTCCTTCATCTTTCCAAGACTAGTCTGTCCTTCCTGCTGGGCAGGCTTCTCTGCCCAGGAGAGACCTAGGCCTCTTAGGGCTTGTCTACACATGGAGATAGTCTGGAATTAGAACCGCTATTCCAGAACCACTTCCTGAATAATTCCATGCCTGGACGCTCTTAATCCACATTAACGAACCTTTTCTTCCAAATTAGCTTCACCCGTTGTGGACACTTCTAATGGAGGGCACTGCAGATTGGCTTTAAGATGCAAATGCAGCCTGGAAAGGAGGGAGGATGCACAAGGTCACAGCTGCGGCGCTTTGGTGGAACCTCTCGAGAAAGCCTGACTCAAGCTCTAAAGAGAATAGATGCTCCTAAGTCAAACCCTAGTAATGAGCTGCACTTCAGGAGGGGAAAGATTAATCATTGCTGGCAGCCAAGAATGTGCAAGTCTAACAAAAGCTAAAGCTTTTTTTATTGCAGCGGGGAAGACGACTTTAGCTAAGAATCATTAAACCTATTGCCGGAATAAATTTTCTTTGAGTCAAGGCACAAAATGTGGAGTAAAATCCTCTTAAGCCAGTGACAATTCCTTATGGAATATACTTTTTTTTCCCTGCAAACCAAAAAAAGGGGAAAAGAAATTAATAAAACTGGGCTTTGATTATTAAGCGAATAGATTAGGTTTCAAATTGGAAAATATTTACTCAGACAAAACCTACTCAAGTCACTATTTTGCTCATTCAACCCATGCTGCAATGAATTTTTAAAATCTGTGATTATAATTGGACAGAATAATAACATTTTCTGCCGGTATAAATACATATTTGCGCGTCCAGTTAGCCTAGAATTCAGGCAGTAAAAGGAAGGATGCTGAAAGCTTTTACCTTGCTAAACCCCAGGTAAAATTAGTGCTTCTGTGCTCACCAATAATCATTTTGGGGTCAGACATTTCCTGGCAGCTTATGACCAGTTGGAGGATCTGAGGTGAAGGGAAGAAAGCTTATCAGAGTTGGTCATTAAGTGTCCGGAAATGTCTGACTGGGAGGTCATTACAGCTATTACAATATGGGAAGATATTAAAATGAAGAAAAACGGAAGTCGTTTCCTGTGTGTGTGCAGAGTACAGGCATTCAGATCCAAATCAACTGGATCCTAATTCCTTCCAAGGTTGGTGACCGCAGGTTTGGCACAGCTCCACATCGAGCGCTGGAAAGCTGAAAATGGACCAGCTCCTTGCTAGGGAGCATGCACCCAGCTCTCCAACAAGAGCACTTCATGGGATGCTCTGTTCCCACAGATGTAGGCTCAGATGACATACATGCCAACGTGACTGTCTAAGAGCTGGATTTGGTTGTCCTCATTCGAAGGCTGCAGGCAGTGATCTAGGGTTGGCCGATGGTTTCTGGGCAAGCTTTGTAGGTTTACTCCCCTGGGCTTTTCCTTTGCCAGAGACACAGTGGAATGGACACATCCCTGGCATCAGAGAGTGCTCTGATTATGGGGGGGAGGGGAGGAAAAACCTCAAATGTCAGCCTTGTGTGCCAATCAATAGCAGTTGTCTGTACAGTGGAGGGGCGTTGATCCCTTAGGCCATGTCTTCACTAAATGGAAAATCGACACTGCTGTGATTGATCTTCCAAAGTTCGATTTAGTGTGTCTAATCAAGACTTGCTAAATCAAGCTCAGAGAGCGCCCCTGTCAGCAGCCAGTACTCCTGCTCCTGTGAGGAGTAAGGGAAGCTGATGGGAACGTTTGTTCCCGTCAGCCTCCTGCTGTGGGGATGGCAGGGAAACTCAAAACAAGGTACACTGACTCCACCCACGTAATTGCGTATCTTGATTTGATGTTTCCTTTTAGTGTAGACCTGACTTCAGTCATGATGGTTTCTCAGAGTTCCCAGGCTATGGGCACTTCTAATGCACCTCACCCTTTGATACTCACTGCTCTAGGTGTCAGGCCTCAGGCCATCACCTCTCTCGGGGCGCAATCATGTGATTCTCCCCCCTCACTTGGGGCTCTGGGCTGCGTCCTCAGAACTAGTCGTGTTCACTGCAGCAGGTCCAACTTCACTTGGGACACTGCTGTTCTGTCCCCTCCAGGACAAATGACCATGGTATCCGATACCAAGAAGGCTCCTGAAAGCAAGGTATTACTTACTGAGCTCTTAAAACAACAACATGTGCACCTGCCTGTCTGCCCTACAATCCACCATCCCCAGCCTGGGAAGCCGGAGAAAGTTCCAACTGCTTTAGACACTGGACCGCTCTGTGCCACTCACTGACCCTCCTCCGTCACTCCAGAGTCTTTTTCACCGTTTAGTGTCCCTTTGATCTCTGGGGGCCTTGGCAAGCAACCCGATCGCTCTGGGCTGGAGCCTGCAGGGAGCATCTTCACTGCTAAGACCCTGGAATTCTTCCCCAGTGTTCCTTGGGAGGTCATGTATCTCGAGCTGGAGTGTTGCCTTCCTGTTGATTTTTCCAAGAGCTCCTTATTAAGTTAAGCCAATACATCTCTAGAGGAAAGCACCACACCCCGGACGAGCTATCCAGTGACTGTCTCCTTCAGCACTCACCGCCAGTACTTGTACCAAGGTGACAGCAGCATATACAGATTCAGAGCTCGCAGCTCCACACCTGGCACAGTAGGGGCATTGCCTGTAATGCCATCGCAGATCCAGGGTCGCTGGGAACGAGCTGGTGGCTGGTGACTAATTTTGGCATCCTGCTTGTGTTTTCTATGGTAGTGGAAGCACATGCCGCGTTGTCAGCACTAGGAACAGAGAGAATATTAAACTGCAGGGGCCTGATTGGACACAATCATGCTTGTCTGACTGCGGCACTCGACAGTAACAGTGCACGCCACTGCATGCAGAGCCTCCCCAGGGGCGTGTGGAGGGATAAGGCAGGATAATATTTTTTTTCTCCACGGTTATTGGTGTGCCAGAGTTATATTTCTATGTTCTGTCCCTGTAAGGCTTGAACCCTGCCAACAGCCGGGTGTGGGTGCCACTGGCTCCTCGAAAGCATTGCCGTGTCTGGCGACGCGAGCTATGCTATGGGATTCTGCCTGTTTTCCTACATTCGAAGGCTGTCGGGATCATCTTGTCTGAGCTGCCGTAGCCCAGGCCTCAGAACCATCCTGAGTTAATTTCGGTGTGAACCAGAGCAGATCTTTTAGAAAAACACTCAAAAAACTTGCCAGTGATGGAAAATCCACCCCGTGATAAGGTGTTCCAGGGGACTATTACACTCCCTGTTAAAAATTAACAATCTGAATGTGTCTAATTTCAACTTTCCCCCATTGGAGCCTGTTAGATCGCTGCCTGCAGAGTGCCCGCTATCCAGGATTTGCTCCCCGGGCAGGTGCTTACAGATTGCAATCAGGTCTCCTTTTAACCTTCTCTTTGTTAAGCGTCTTGAGTCTATCGTGTTTGCTAACCCTGTCCCCAATCCTTTGGCTCTTCTCTTGAACCCTCTCCAGCCTACTCACTTTCTACTTGAAAGCGTGGACCCAGGATTCCCACGGCAGTTCCACCATGCCAAGCACAGAGGTGATACAGTCTCTCTATTCCTCCCTGAGATCCCGCTGTCGACAGAGCCATGATTACGTTTGTGGTTTTAGCCACGGAATCTTACTTGGAATGGAGACTCACATTCAACTGAGTCTCCTTTTTGATCCCCAGCCTTTTCCAGAGTCTCTGTTTCCAGAGCCCCTCCACCCCAAAAGTATGGCCTGTGTTTCTAGATGTACCTAATTCGCCAGAGAATATTTCTACCAGAGACAAGAAAACTGCCAAAACAACAGAAACATTTATGAATTTATGAATTGTCAGTTAATTGTGAGCTGGAGATGCCTAGTGGTAGAGCCCTGAACGGATTCAAATTTATATCTGTGGATGCAGATACCCAGGGATATAAATCAGTATCCACAGAACTGCAGAGCTCCCCTGGGAACCGCAGTAGTGAAAGGAGCAGAACGGGGAGCTGCCGCTGCCAGGAGCCAGCGCCCTGCACCAGCAGCTCCTCCAATGCAGCTTTACCCCCATTCCTCCCCCCACCCAATCCCATCTTTTCACTGCTGCGGTTCCCAGGAGAGGCCTGTGGTTCTGTGGCTCCCAGAATCTGTGGATATAAATTTGTATCAGTGCAGGGCTCTACTGAGTGGGAGCCCACAGGAAACAGACATTTAACCAATATCTTAGATAAAGGACTTTTCCAGAGTCACATCTGTCTTTGAGAAAACCTTACAGCTGAACCTTAATTCTAAATGGAGAAGTGAAGCGGTGACCAGAGCAGAGGCGGATTAGCCACTGGGCCAATGGGACCCGGGGACCTGGCCGACTGGGGAGCGGGGTCTCCAGAAAAATGGACGTCCTGCTCCCCAGCCTGCTCCGCCTGCCCAGCTCTCCTATGGGGTGTGGGGGAAACCTTGTGCCCTGACCCTGCTCCCCAGTAGGAGCCTGGTAGGGGTGGGAGGAGAGATAGGGTGGCCAGATAGCAAGTGTAAAAAAATGGGACGGGGGTGGAGATAATAGGCACCTGTATAAGACAAAGCCCCAAATATCAGGACTATCCCTATAACTCAGGACACTCCAGCCAATTAGAGCTGCCAAGTCAGCACTCGGGTAGGGGCAGCCATGGAGACCCTCCCCAGGAATCACAGAGTGGTGCAAGCTGCTTCCAGGCGCAGTGCAGAGCGAGGGCGGAAGCAGAGGCCAGGCCCTTTAAATCTCCCAGGCCCCTGGGAAACTGTCCACTTTCCTGCCTGCCCCCACAATGGGCCTGCCTTCCACACAAGAAGTGACAGTTCACCCCCTACAATTCCAAAGAGCACCAGCTCCTGTTACACCAACAATTCCTGGTGCCCCTCAGAGATCCTCGGCTGTTGCAACCTGTCTTGGGGGTGCTGCAGGTGGAGCAGCTTAGAGCAGCCCTGAGGCACCCAGCCATACAGATACCAGGCCCAGGAAGCCCCAAAGTGGCCCTCCCCTTGAGTTGCCTGAGGCCTCAAATAGCTGGTCCCGAGGGTGTGGCCCTTGGAATTACCCAGATCTAATGCTGTTACAGAGGAAGCCCAAACAGCACCAGCAATTCAGACAGCTGTGCCTAGGGCCCCTGGTCAGTACTCAGTGCCCAGCGACTGCTTCGTCCTGCGCTCAGAACTCCAGAGACAGTGTGACCCAGCAACATGAGATCTGCACCTACAGCAGCAAACTCACCTAGGACAAAACTAGCTCGTTTGCCATCAGGGTGACAGAAATACAAACCCTTCCTTTCTCTCTGCTCACAGGGCACTGAGCTAGCGCCAGGCCCAGAACTCGGGATTTCCCTGATGCCCACCTGGTTTTCATTCCTCAGAAACATACTGCAAGAGCTGTAACCTTCCTTTAGGCTTCAGGTGTCGCCCCTGGTTAGCGATGAGAGTCATCATTGAATCCCACCTAAGCACTGCCTTTTCCCCCAAGCAGGAATAATTCCAGTTCAGCTCCTAGAGCTCCTCAGCGTAAAGATTTTGTTCCTTTGTCAACTGACACACGTGACAATCTTGCCCTGGGGCATAAGGAGTTAATCTGATACATCATCCTTAGACAGAGCTAAGGTGAACTGGTTCCACAGGCCGAGTGCTCCAAAGTTCACCTCACAGCCACTGGCCAGTAAATAATGGAAGGACATGCAGGATCATTTGGCCCAGTGTCTCCAGATTCTGCCTGCTTAACTGTGCCAACAATTCTGAGACTTTCAACATGGCTCCGTTTTCAAGAGCATTAAGTCTGTCAAATGCAGCTTTATCCTCATTCCCATTATAGGGTTTTATCAGATCACCCCATGCTCAGAGCCTGATTTCGGTGTGCTCTAACAGCCTCCAGCCTGCGTCTCTGTGTGCGGGTAGGTTATTCTATCATTTTCTCTTCCAATATGACAAGCAATCCTGGGGAAATGGGCAATAAACTCTCCTGCCATTTCCTCTGATTGCACTCATGTGAGGCTGGGGATAGCTGCAAGTAAATCAATACACAACGCTGAAAGGGGTCCTGCAGATAACGAGGGAGATGGAATACCTCACCCTCCTCCCTCCCAAGCTCCTGCCCCATCCATTTCCTGTCTTCATCTCCCACCCCTGGGCTCTGCTTCAGTCAGAACGTTGCTTACGGGCACAGATGTAGTCCCAC
Organism: Pelochelys cantorii; assembly: GCA_032595735.1. Taxonomy (NCBI): domain Eukaryota; kingdom Metazoa; phylum Chordata; order Testudines; family Trionychidae; genus Pelochelys; species Pelochelys cantorii. The sequence goes on from CM064338.1 coordinate 1,764,011, forward strand.
AGCTGAGGAGTCCGGGCTGAAATGCCTTGCGTGCAATCCTGACTCCACTTAACTGTGTCCGTGGCAAAACCCCACTGACTTCACCACAGCCAGGATTTCCTCCTTGGTGGCTACTGACTTCACATCCGGCCTAGCACCTGTCAGAGTAACCCATCTAGGCATGGAGGGCATGGAGGAGGAAGCAGGCCTCACTCTTGGTTGCCTGACAGTCATGGCCAGTCCTCACTCAGGCAAAACTCCCCGCAACACTGTGACTGGTTGTCCCTTAAGGGCTAGAGGCTTGGCGCTCCCCTCTCCCTCCCCCCCCCATTATGAAGGAGGCAGCACATCTGAGCAGGGCAGGCACTGTCTGATTCCCCCAGAAAGCTGCAGAGACAGAACGTTCTCAGGGAGGGCAGAGGGAAGCAGGGAGGCTGCAGGGACTGAATAGGCTCCAGCAGAGAAGCCTTGGACTTGGTGAGGCAGATTCAGTCAGGAAAGGCCTGGGGGTGGCCTGCTGAGGAGGGATATGGAGGGGCTTGAGGGAGCTCTTGAGGAACTTTACTTGCGCTGTTTTGTTAATTTAATAAACCAGAACCTGAGAAGGGCAGTGGCTGGACAAAAGGGCTTGGGAGTCACTGAAAAAGCCCCTTATGGTGGGAAACTGAGGCAGGGACTGTTTGCACTGCTGTCCTAATGCCACCCGGGAGCACCCGAGAGGCAGCTGCCTGAGGACACTGCCCTGAATAAAAGCAGCGCGAGGCCTCTGTGATGCGGCTGGTTGCAGATATTGCAATCCCAGGCGATCTCATTGGGGCCCTTGTCATAAGTGCACGTCTGCCTGTGGGCCAGGGAGCGTACGTCACTCCAAGGCAGGGAAGCCACCCCAGTCCTCCAGGAAGCGAAAGCCAGGAGTGTTTGTGCGTGTGGGGGGGGGCGATTAAGGTGAATCACTTGGGTTATAAACACCTCCAAAGGGGGGGGTGGGGGCTGCACAGACGTGTTCAAACTGTTTTTCCCAGAGACCAATGCACAAAGAAAGGGTGTTTGATATAAAAAAGCCGGATTTCAATGGCTGGATCAGAGAGCAGGCCCTGAGTCAAAGGAACAGGACTTTCTCCCTATGCAGGGGCCCCACCCTTTTCAGAAGGGTTGGAAAGACTGTGGCCCAGCCGGGCCTCATGAGCCTGAGAGGTGAGCTGTGGTGAGCTTCTAGCACGCACGTAAGTATGTGTGATGTTTGTTCCGTTTTCTCCGTAACACTCTGGTATGTTTGGTGAGACAGAAGGAGCTGGCTCAGAAAGAGCAGGTGGGACCTGGTGACTGCTGGTCATATGCTGATCAGAGCGCTGGGTGAGAAAGTACCTCACACGTGCTGGCTTGCTGGAGAGCTCACAGAGTGGGCAGGGAGCTGGTCAGGAGGGATAGAGGCGGGTCTCTGCCCCAGAGGCGATGGCTGGGACCATGGGGTGGGGACAAGGCCTGGTTACTTACCCTGAAACGTGACAAGGCCCACAGGCATTTGCCTGAGCGATAAGGACTGACTGAACAATGAACGCAGCCCCATGGTCTGATCCTGAAAGGTGCTGAGTGCCTGGAACTCCCACCGAAGTTGTTTGCCATGAGGGTGTTCGATACCTGTCAGGGGATGACCGTAACCCTGAGAGAGGCTCTGGCTGCTGTTCTGTCTCAGGGTGGCTTTGTGCACGTTGCTCTCCCCTCTCTGCACTTCCGTGAGGGCCAGAATCCAGGCTGAGAAGGAAATCTTGCTGTGCTGCATGCGAATAGCCAGGGTGGGCTCCAAGCAGACTGCTCCGCTAGACTGTTGGCTAAACACTTCATTAAAGAATCATTGAGACACCGATTATTTATCCTGCGGGGCTGTTCTGCTCGCTGGGATCAATGCAGCACATTAAGCTGAGGGGCTAAAATTACTCCAGACACGCCCAGCCGCAAGCCTGGCTGGGTGCGTTTGCAAAAGGGTTTCAAAAGCAAACAAACCTGGCAGATTCACTGTGTTTGTTTGCTAGGAATTTCCAAAGAGCAAAAGTGATTTTTGGTGGCCCATTCTGCTGACTTGGCATCGTCTCAGCCAGTCGGGGGGGATGTCCAGGTACGGACACGTGACAATTGGGCAGTTTTTACTAACTGTGCCATTTAATGCAAATCCCTGCCTTCTGATTGGCTGCTAACACTGGTATCAGTCACTGGAACACGTACAAGCCCCTGCAGTCTCATTGGCCCCTGCCCTCAGAACTGAATCCTGTGTTTGTGCTGCTCCAAACATACTTTTAACCCACCTGGGCTTTGGAGAGCGGTTTTCACAAGCTCTTCCAACAGAAGCGATGCTTGTGGGCAGTCGGTGAAGGCAGGGATGGGGGAGGTAAGCCCCCATCCCCATTCCTTCTGCTGAGCCCCAGCCCCAGCCCCGCCCACACAGGAGCCAAGCTGCCTCCCCATCCCCCCCAGGGAGGGGAGGAAGGAGGGAGGCACACGGCCCCAGCCTCCCTGGCCCTGGAGCATGGGCAGGGTGAGTGCTGGGGGCAGCAACACTTTGCCCCCAGAATGCCTACAGCAGGCGTTCTGGGGGCGGAGCGTGGGTGGGGCCAGGCTGGTGATTTGGGAAGGCAGAGCCTTCCCCCACCTAGCATACTGGGACTGTTCGCTAGCAGTCAGCATGGGAGGTCAGAACACTGGGATTCTGTGCCCAGGTTGGCCAATAACTTCTTGTGTGACCTAACGCAAATTCCTTTCTGATTCTGGTGCCCAATTCGAGAGAGCTGGGGCCCCTCAGAGGTGCAGAGCACAAGTCTAGGTGGAGCCCCTGGAAGAGCAGCACCTCTAAAAATCAGGCTCATGCCATCTGAAGTTGGCTCCCAAAAACCAAAGGCCCCCAAAATCAGAGCCACTTTGAAAATGTGAGTCTAAACTTTGCAGTTTCCTTCTTCCCACTGCGGAGCGGGTGTCATGCCTGCTGCAGCGGGTTGTGCGGGTCAAGTCATTAACATCTGGCAAGTGCACTAGAAGGTGGCATGAGTGTACAGTATTGGAATGGGCATCCAGGATATTTAAAAGGGTGATTTAAAAGGGCCTTGTGCGTCGGTCACTGCCCTGCTACTGTGGCAGCAGCCAGAGGCCCGGGCTCTTTAAATCACAGCTGGAGCCCTGGGCAGCATGTTCTGGGTGGCACTGAAGGGCTGTCTGGGGGAGGCTAGCTCCTGCCCCTTCCACCCAAGGCCCCATTCCGTCTGGGGCACAGAGCGGGGCCCTCCACCATCTCACCCAGGAGCCTGGCAAGTCTGGGCTACAGCTTGGAGAGAGGCAGGGGGAACGGACAGTACAACCACATGTTCTTTGCTGGGAGCTGCAGCGGAGACAAACCCTGCCGCTGGAGGGATCTGGCTGCATTAAAGAACTGTTTGGCTGCTTAAGACCTACTCACGTGCTGCTCCTGCATTAGCATCTCTCCAAAGGAGCAGGGAAGGATTGGCTGCTGTGTGGCACTAGAGTGACCAGAGGTCCCGATTTTAGGAGCACAGTCTTGACACTGGGGTCCCAAATGGCCTCAGGACAAATGCAATGTGCGGGCTGCGTTTCCAGGGAGTTTTCCACTCCGATTACCATGGAGCGGCAGCTCAAAGCAGCCTCTGGGTGTGGCCAAACAGAGGCGCTGCCTCCCGCTTTTACCTCCTCCTGCATGTCTGACCGAAGCCTGCGGACACACAGGCTGCACACGATTGAAGGGTTACTGCCCCAGCTGGGAAGACTGGTGGCCACAACCCACAGCTCCAGGACGCTCAGGAGAACAGGCCGGGCTGCAAGGAGGCCGCCAGGGCATGATCTGAGACACACCCTACAACTTGCCCAGTCGGGGCTAGACCTCGGGACCACCCTGAGCATTATTCTCTGTGCAGGGCAGCAGCAACCCAGCAAGCCTCGGTGATGCGGGGCCACAGGTGCTTCTGCATTCAGGCAACCTGCAAACATCTCCCAAAAACGCCAATAGCCTCCCCCATGCCCCAGGGGAGGGAGACACTCCCCGGCCACACTGCCCAGGTTCACCAAGCTGTTCTGAAAGCTCAGTGATCCCGGCCTGACTGTTGGGGAGGTGGCGAACCCCACAGGTCAGAAGCTGGCTCCGTTACGCTGCCTGTCCAATACTGCTGCGGGTTCCCAACACTACAAAGATGGACGTAATTCTGTGCTTGTACCACACCGATCACAAGCTCCTGCTTCACGGGTGGGGCTCTAAGCACTGCAGCAACACAAACAATTATTCACAATAGTATCTGCTGATTGGCGCAAGCCGCTCATCCAGTGGGAGGGGCTCAGGATGCAGGGCGTGGTAGGTGTGAGCTCTCGCTGTGGCCCTGCGAGGCCTGGGCAGCAGCACTCTGTGCAAGGTGAATAAATTATTGCTAATTATTCTGACAAAGTGTCTTTTATTTAGAAGTCCAGGCTCAAAAGATGCTTGCTGATTGGCTCTCGGTGATGTCATACCCTGAACAACAGTACAGTGTAGAGATAAGAATTTTCTCCTCTTTATTTGGAGTATGATTTTCATTGTATGCTGGCAGTAAAACCCCCCCGGCCGGGCCTCTTGCTGTGTGCGCCTGAGAAGATGAAATGCAGTGGCCTTTGCTTCTTACTCTTGCAGTGAAGCTGTGGCAAGCAGTTTTAATCCAGAAACACACTGTGTTGTGCTGCTCCATCCACAACCCCCTCCTCCCGTGTCCTCAGGAAGGAGGGGGAGAGAGCTGTATTTTTTCTTTTTGGCTCATGCTTACCGAGAATCAGCCTGATGGCAAACATGGGATTTGCTATTTAGAGGCTGACACCTAAGAAGTGCAAGCAACAGCAAGGGACCCGTCCAGAGTTCCAACATGCGGGTGCAAGCAGGGCTTTAACCAGAGCAGCGAATTCCCAATAATTTATTTGACAGAATTCACCCTTTTTTCCTTCTCTGCCAGTTGATTTGCTGGATTCTCATCGGTGCACAAAATAATTTGCAAGTTTTTTCAAGGAAACATTCTCTCCATGCAGGGCATTTCCATGCTCACCGGGTCTCTTTCATACATCACATGCTAACGTTTCTCTTCCCTCGTTAGACGTGCCATCTAATATGCAACATGAAATTCGCTTCTGAGAAACATTTAAGCTTTCACCTTTGCTTGTTGCGAGTATTTGTGCTGGTAAAGGCTGCTTGCTACAATGTCCGCAGAAAGCAAACCTGAAAGCACTGTAACTGGGGTTGAATTGGAATGCACCTTCAAATTCAAACCGACGAGCATTTTTCCGTTCTGTAGGACGTTCAGGTTTTGAATGTATCTGGTTTTGAAGCCCCCTGAAGCTGTTATAACTGAGGATCAGCGCACACATGCGCATGCACAGAGCAGCTGAGGAAGTGTGACGCAGCTCTGTTGTTTCCTCCAGCCAGTAGGGACGCCGTAGTGTAAACGTTATCAACCACCCCTCCTGGAGAAAGTCCCTCCCTGGCAGTGTCAGGGCCACGCTCCTGTCGGTGTGCTCTTTAGAAAACTGTCATGAGAAAACAAGGATCTGGTGTTGCCCTGGAAGCTTTTCCCTTCAATGCCTGCACAAAGTCATCTGTCTTACACGGGGGGCAGAAAGGAAACAGGCACCATTTGGAAGATGCTGCCTGCTTTGTGGATCTCCCAGACGGCTGCACTGGAGAAATCCGATGTCAGACAATGAGTGCTTGGGGCGGTTAGATCTGCCATGCTCAGGCCTGGTCCACCATTAGAAGTTGGCATAGCTACATTAGTGAGCGACTGACAACCGATGCAGCAGAGATGCAGCAATGTAGACAGACAAATGCTTCCATTGACACAGCTACTGTCCATGAGGCCTGGCCTATCCCAAAACAGAGGTTGACTTAGACTTCAGGGATGAGAGAAACTCACACACCTGTAAGACATAGTGAAGCAAACCTAAGCCCCAGTGCAGACACCACTAAGTTGACGGAAGAATCCTTTTTGTTGACTTAGCTACTGGAGCAACAGGAAAACCCATCATCACCATGACAAGCGTCCAAGCTTTGGCATTACAGCCGCCAAGGCCATCGCTGGGCCACTGGAGTGGCTGTAGTGTAGGTGAGCCTCCCAGGAGGTGGCGTACCTACTCTGGTGGAAAACCCCCTTCCATTGGCGTTTAGTGTGTCCACACGACGGGTTTATTCCAGCGGGGCCATGTAAGGCAGCCAAGTTACGCAGAGGGCGCTTCCCAGCTCTTCTGCTGAAGTGGATTTGCTCAACTGTGGGCTCCACGCAGACAGCAGGAGCTTCACGCAAACCCCTGCACGCCAGGTCCTGGGCATGTCACAACGTTCTGTGGCAGCAAGAGCAAAGGACACCACCAGAGAAGCAGGTGTGAGAGGCCGAGCGGAGGACGCAGTCTGAAAAGAATTTGACAGCTGGGTTTCTCAGAGAGGCTCCTTCTAACCATACCCATGGGCAGCCTGTGTCAGAAGGCGGCTTGGCTGGCTGCTTTGAGATTAAACGGGAGGTGGGCTCAGACCACAGCTTTTGGATCCAGACACACATCTACAGCTGAGACTTTGCCCCAGTTTGAGGAAGGCAGGAGAATGGAGGGGGAATCCCAACTCAGTCTGTCAGCTGGCAAAAGAGCATACTCTCTGCCTCGGTTTCCCCACCTGTGATATCAGAGCTTATTCTAAAGCACTTTGAAGTGCCCAGCAAAAAGGGCTCTAGAAGTTAAAAGCTTTGTTGTTGTTGTTGTTATTTGCCATTGCGTCACAATCTGTCACAGAGACAGCCCTGAGGTGGGAAGCTCAGAGCCATAGGTGAACTCCCACATAGCTCAGGGGAAGGAAGTTTGGATGCAAAATTCGGGTTCAAGTTTATCTCCAGTTTGAAAACAACTCTACTGGCAGAATGAGAGCAAAAAGGGAGATAAAACACAGCACCAGTGGCTAGCTAGAGAAGATCAGAATTAGCATTGCAGGCCTAATTCTGTTACTCTGACTCACTGGATGTAGGATTTTGCTCAGGGTATGAGCCCTATAAGCAGTAGAGAAAGATCTGGCCCATCTGTTTACCCCTCACCTTGGACTGAAATTTCCTGTAGCATTCCCATTTTTAATGAAGCTGTTTTTGATGTGTCAATCTTTCCCTCCCTTTCACTTGTGGATATTATTAGACCCCCGAAAGGCTGTTCTGGGATGATATGAATCACAGTGCTGAATGTGGTATTTAGTTTAATTAATCGTGGCTGTCAGATAATGGTATTGATCTCAGATTGAGAGGTGCTGTGTTGGCCTGCAGGATAATTAAAGCAAAGTGGGGAGTCTTAAATGTTTGGGTAGGACAGTTGGAAATTGCAGTGTATGGAAGAGAAACACCCAGGTGCATGTATGTTTGTGTGTGTCCGTGTCCCAAATCCATTTATCTGAAAAATCCAGCCTCAACAACCACTCAGAAGTCAGAGGTCTTTCCCCAGAAATTCTTTGTTTCTGTGTGAGACAAATGTTTTATGGAACTGAGGCCTTACATACGTGAGGGAAACGGAGGAGGTTATTGATCAGAAATGCTCCGCTTTTGCTTGAGAAGCAAGACAAATGAGGGTGTTTACTAAAAGGCCAAGGATAACAGAATGGTTAGGAAAATGGCAGATGTCCTTGCATTAGCTAACCCCCTTGTCATCTCTCAGGAACACATCCCCTCCTGTATGCCTCTCAGCATCTCCCCCTTGGCCAGGATCCAGCCAACATACAACCTCACAGGTGTGACACCAGATCTACAACGGAGGAGCTTTGGGGCAGCTCTGGTGGGATTTGAAATTAACCGGCAGGAGCTGCAGGAGGACTGAAAGGTGCCCCCCTCAGCAGAGAAGGCAGATGGAGCCAAAGCTCTGGCTCGCAATCTGTGTGCTCACAGGCCAGCCAACCCACTGCTCCCTGCCCACAGGATCCCCATAATCTCCTAGCACAGGCCTGCTGTTACAAACACTCTCATCACTAACGCAGCGGGTGTAGGTAGGCAGGGAGAGCACACCATCTAGCAGGGGGCTAATAAAAGGCCTGATGCAGAACAAAAAAGCCTGTCAACTAGCATGAGATGTGCTCCCCCCCCCCCAGGAAATTAAAAATGATACCCTGTGGTGTACACTGTGTTCACAGCGGGATGGGTCCGGGCCCTGGGACTGCTGGGGGAGGGCAGGGCTAAGCCGGGATAGGAAGAGGCATCACAAATCTCATCTCTATTATCTCTAGAACTAACAGACGAGGCACTGTGTAGGGGATGGCTGGGCACCTCGCATCTCCACGCACGCCGCTGCCACGTGCTGTTCCTGGGAGCCCTGGCCGGCTGGGAGAGCTCAGAGCTGGGCAGTGCCCCACAAGAGCTGCAGGGCCTCGTTCGCAGGACGGGCTCTCATGCATCCACGGCCCATTTCTGAAAGATCCAAAAGACGTTTCCATGGAAATGGGAGGAGAACAAGCTGCGGAGCATTCGACCCCTCTCTCCTTTGGACTAGGGCTGGCAGAGTCCAGGTAGCTACTGTAACAAGATCTACTAACGAACCTGGGCTGTAACCTAATCGCTTTTCTGTCCCCTCTTCCCAAGAGTGGGCAGTCCAAAGGTCTCTAGCATTGGATGGTTTCCCACCTGGAATCCCTGGGCTTCAAGGCGACGCTCCCACTCTCATTTTCTGCCTGTTATTGTCTGTTTCATGCAGCAGATTGTTCCTAATCCATGGAATAGGAGCTGTTGCAATAAAATGGGCAGCAAATAATAGGATTTGCCATGCTGTGAAGCAGGGAGGGAACGGAAGGGAAAGCACACAGCGCCCTCTAGTGCCTTTTGGCCATGCTCCGGCAACCCCCAGGGCACATCTCCTACACACAAGATACACAATGGGCATGCACACGCACACGCACACACACCACTGCTGCAGGCTGGGCTCATCCATAAGTTTATTAGAACTCCTTCATCTGTCCATCCCCCCCCCCCCCGGCTCCCAGTCACAAGTGGCACATGGAGTCAGATTTCCTTCCCTCCACCGGTTACCGGTGCTACATCCCAAACCTCTGGACCAAATCTAGTGGCCTTTCAACGCCCACAGGCAGCTGAATCCCTACTCTTCTCTCAGGCCTCATTTCCCCTCACAGCTCCTGTCCCCTCCCTTTCTATCAACAGTTGAGCATAAAGCACAAATGGTGTTACCCAAGGCTTCTCTGGCAGCCAGGATCGGGAACCTGTGCAGCAGAGCAATTCCAGTGTTGGGGACCATCATTACCCCCAATTCCCCATGGAAAACACAGTTCAACATGTTTCTTCTGAGGGTGTCACATCTCCTCTCCGTCCTACCAATCAGCGAGTGCAAAAGAAATAGGGAAGTAAGGCCAACCCTGAGGGGTCAGGCTAACTTCTCCCGGCCACTACGTCCTGGGGTGGAAGCACTGGCACCATCGTGTTCCTGAGGAGGTGAAGAAGAGGAACAAGGCCAGCCCCTCAAAGAGCTGATCACTGCCCTAGAGGTTAAACTGGAGGGTTTTTATCAGTCTGTGTGTTCTCTAGAATGAAGGGTGAAATCCACGTGAAACTCGTCCAATTCGGACAAACTCAGAAAAGAACTAAACATGTGATTCAAGGTCTGGAAAACTCCTACCTCATAGTAGCTTTTCTGGATTCTGCTCTCAAGCACCTGTCTCTCCCCAGGCATTGGATGGGAAAACCTAAGCACCTAACTCAGGGTTTCTGCTTTCCAGTGATTTTTAGGGGGCTCAGAGTCAGATAAAGTGTTGCTCATCAACATAATGCCAACGCTCCTCTGTGGAGCCAGGCCTCTGGCCCTTCCCTGGCTCTGTAGCCTTCTTTCCTGATCCTGCACAGAGCAACGCTTCCCAGAGCTTCTCTCCAGAGGTCCAGCTTCTTGTCTGCCTATCCCAGGCTCTCCGCATGTCTGTCCCTCTCTCCTAGCCCCTTTGCCAGAGCTCCCTTCGCAGAAGAAGATCCCAAGACCTACTCTCTCCCTTGAACTGCTTCTCTTCTTCTGCCCTGCAGTCCTTGGTTAGTCACCCCTCCGCTCACCTGGGACTCGCCCAGTGTAACGGGTGCATTAACTGCTCCTGGCTCCAGGTAACTGGTTCTCTTCTAGTGTGGGAGATACCCCACCTCACACCACCCATTTCTAATTGCTGCCACATTGTCGTGTGCTTCCTTCTTTATTGCCAATCCAGGCTCAGTAACTTTTAAGTTGTCCAGAGCATTTAAATAGTCTATTCTGCACCAAGGAAAACAACAACAAGGTGATTTGCCCTCCAACTTCCAGGCCCTGGTGAGATGTGACCATAGGGTCCCATTATAAAAGAGGCCCATGATGCTGACATTTCTGTTTATTCTTGTGGGTCTAAATTTTATAGCAGGTGCTGTCATTGCCTGGAGGGTACATGCTGTCTGTACTCTTTCCCTTACTGTGCAATGCATTCTTTCTGTGGCACATGCCTAGTGGGTAGAGCACTAGCAGGGGACACAGGAGAGCTAGGGTCTATTCCTAGCTCTGGCACTGGCCTGCCGGGTGCCCTTTGCTAGCCACTTCCACCTTAAGGAGTAACTCGTGGTCCTGGTGGAGCTTTTCAGCTCTTTTCACTCATATCACTGGTCTACAATTTTTTAGAAGTCGTCTGCTTCAGAGATAAAATGTGCTATTTATTATGTATTTTGATGTGCTGAATTCAAATATGACAATTAAAACAACTGATTGGCTACTGTTTCCAAGATATTTAAGTTTTTACATTTTACGTCGATGTATATTGTGTAGATAGTAGAGTTTTAATCATAAATTGTAAACCTAGATCTTTTCATGTGTTTATGGTTGCTTTACATGATAAAATTTCACCTGTCCTGTTTATGTAACACTTTAAAAATCAGCAAAAGGGTTATATCAATAAAATTTATTATGAAACAAAAGGCAAAAAACTATTATGTACATAGTTTAGTCCTATTCAGTGTCTACTCGGCGCTTCTAGGCTTGTCTCTTGTATTCATTAAATGGAGCACCTTCCATGAAGAAGAATGGGACAAGATCCTTTTGAAGGTCACGGAACATGGAAACCCTAACATCACCTGCCAGGAGATTCCACTGCTGTAGTCTGGAGCCCAACAGCTCTGCCTTACTCTTGGGTAGTTCCAAATCCCTGACAAGGTCATTCAGTTCACCTTGTGTTATGAGGTGTGGTTCAGAGGAGGAGGATGGGAGAAAATATGGGTCCTGTGACATTGATGGTTCAGGACCAGAAGTTTCATCCTCTTCCTCTTCCTCGTCTGACTCAAGTGAGAATGATCCTGGTGCATCAGGAACCGGCAGTCCTTCTCCGTGGGGTACTGGGCGTATAGCTGATGGAATGTTTGGATAATGCACAGTCCACTTTTTCTTCTTTGACACACCTTTCCCAACTGGAGGCACCATGCAGAAGTAACAATTGCTGGTATGATCTGTTGGCTCTCTCCAAATCATTGGCACTGCAAAAGGCATAGATTTCCTTTTCCTGTTCAACCACTGGCGAAGATTTGTTGCACAAGTGTTGCAGCATATGTGTGGGGCCCACCTCTTGTCCTGATCTCCAATTTTGCATCCAAAATAAAGGTGATAGGCTTTCTTAACCATAGTGGTTATACTGCGCTTTTGTGATGTAAAAGTCACTTCACCACAAACATAGCAGAAGTTATCTGCACTTTTCACACAAGTATGAGGCATCTCTGCTCACTTTGGCTAAACAGAAATGTGTCCCTTTGCAAAATCAAACACTGACAAATCAGAGAGCATGACACTGTATGATTTCTAGAGCTGATATAGGGTAATTTGTTCAGCAGAGTGATGTAAGCTTCGTTATAATTGCATCATCCATGACTTCTAGGAATAACATGATGCAATTCATATCATGTATGACGCAATACCAGCTTCAGACTGCATCATTCATTGTTTTGCTTAAAAAGCAAGTACTGTCCAAACCCAGTCATAGATTTATTCATAGATCCAGTCAAAGATGTATTTTAGTCATTTCTGGTTTAAATTGAGATCCCTTCCCTTTATAACTCACTTATCCTCCGCCATTCCCAAGTCAAGGGTCGTATATACTGACCCAATAGCATATCTTGAAAACTAGAGCCAATCAACAATTTTAAGCATCATTTTCGTTCTTAGTGACCCAGAATTAGTAAAGTTTGACTACATTTATTTCAGAAGCATTTTGGCTGTAGAGCAGTGTATCCAGAGCTCTCAGATTGCCTTTCCCTGTTTCCCAGAGCTCTACAGGCACATAAGTGCTTCGTGGTTATTAACCTTCCAGAGTATTTCCCATGCTCCAGCTTCCCACCTGAAGCGGAGGCTTGCTTTCCTGTGGTCTTTTGGCTCAAGCTCTTTATGGGGGCGCATCACCTCTTACTGTAGAGGAAGTATAATAATAGGCTTCTTTTGTCTCTTGTAATTTCTGGGACAAAGCCCTGCAAAGGACAGGCTGCACAGGTAATGGGGGGAGGGGCTGACTGAGGGTGAATTCTGTGATTTTCAAACCTGGAGTACATGCTGCCTAGCCATTTCCCACATCTTACTCCTCGCACAGTCTGGAGTTGGTCTAGGTGTTTTTGCAGCCATTCCTTCTTCTCCCTGCCTGTCGCTCACCTGCTCATCTTCTGGTGCGTCTCATTTTTGGGCAAAGGATTTCATTCTGTGGCTGCCTTCCACAGGCTGAGACCTTCTCTGGCAGCATTTGGCTCTTTGTGGGTTCACTCGCTTTGTCTGGGGGACATCTGGTAGGTGCCAGCTTTTTCATTCTGTGCAGCTGCTTCAGAGGAGGGTGGATATGCGTGATACTCGAGCTGTATGCGAGATGCCACCTTCCCCTGCTCTCAGCAAAGGAAAGACAGTGGAAAACAAAATTTTCCCTATTTTGAAATAAAAAAAGCACATTCATCCATTTAGAGAACCTGTATCTTCCGGCAGTATTCAAAGTAGTGCTTGTGTGGGACTTGAATGATTGTATCAGTTTTGTGTTAGCCCTTCACACTAGGGTCAGTTTTGCTCTCTGAGAATAAGGAGGGTATTTCCCTGTGCTTGATTTTCTACTTCTTCCATTGCCTGATCACATTCGGTTCCTTCCTCTGTTTAGTTCGCTGATATTTTTTCTTCCAAATCACTTTCTGTTCTCCTCCAGGAGCAGTGCAGCTAGCTTGTGTGAGAAAGTGGTCATCTGTGGGGAGATGCCTTTCCCTGACAGATGGAGATCAGTTATCACATGCACTCACAATTACCGCAGTTGGTTCCCCTTATACTTGTATCAAATTTTCTGCCACTACATGCTGTTGCTCAGCCAGGTGATAAATGCCAGAGACAGCTGTGCTAAAGAAAGATGAATCTACTCAATATCTAGTAAATAGACATTATGAAGAAATCTCTCATGCACCAGTTTTTCTGAGTGGTGCCAGTTAATATACAAGATGCACGCTGTGTGCGAGCAGTTTGTAATATGGACTGTGCAGCATAGCAGCAGTTTTGGGGCTCTGCCTGGTGATGTTTCTGAAGCAGCTCTCTGTTGGCTGAACACCACATAGGCACATGGCAAAATCCAATTTGGTTTTTCAGCAAAAGTATTGATGAAAACCATTGCAAAAGATGTGAAATTGTGTCAGTCCGAAGCTCCTCTGTGCGGGGGCTAGGTCTGATTGTTACTGTCTCCACTTGCTGTCGTTTCAGTCCCTGGTACAGTTTCTGTGCTCAGTTGCCTGAGAGATGCAGCAAAGGGTGCAAAGGTGGGGCTGAGGCTCCTGGCAGGGCAAGGGCACCTCCAGGAATGCCCTCTGTTGCAGGACGGTGAGGAGCAGAGCGCTCTAGGCTGGCGGCAGTAGCCCTATGCTGCTGCTTCACTGGGTCAAGTCTCTCCCAAAGTGAGCCTAGGTGAGGAGCCCACGGCTCACGTTCAGCACACCTGTGCTAGCCAGCCCCACCATGACTGGCTGTGCAGCGAGAGCCATGGAGCCACACAAGTGCAGTGCCAGCCACGTCAGCAGGCCCTTAGGCTGACTCCCTCAGCAAGGGGACAGAGTGAAAAGCAGCAGGTCCTCAGTCCATCACCTGCTCCAGCGTTGCCAAACTCACAGGGATGCACTGTGTGTGTGTTGGGGGGGGGGGAGTTGATGACCCCCCAGTAGCTCCTGACTGGAGCTGGATAGCATAACGGCCGACACAAAGCTGCCCCCCCCCAAATTTTTTTTCTGAAATGACCTTATTTTAAATTATCCATCTTCCAAAACCAGGAGCATTTGAAGTCAAAGGGGGTGGGAGGGGGGGAAATTTATCTGCTCAGAGTTATTTTCTTCTGGAAGCGCACATGCCTCTAACATGATCCCAAATTCTGGAGAGCATTTAAACAATTGACATTTCAGGGTTTAACATTAGAGGTTTATTCAGAATTTAAATTCTGGGTTCAGACTGTTAAGCAACGTAATGAAGTGATTTAAAACCAGACACACACCTTTCCTGCGTGATCCTGCTTTTGATAGACTACACTGCTGACACGCATTTGGAGATTGCCAAGACTTGAAAGTGGTTGTTATTAACACATCACTATCTAATTAGGGAACTTCGCAGGAGGCTGGGTGTTCACAGTCTTCCTTTTCTCTGCTGCTGACAGTGCTTGGATGAAAGTCACTTGGTGTTTTGTTAGGTGACAAGTGAAAATGAGTTTTGTGGCCAAACCACACAACTTGGCACAATTTATTGGACTCGGCAGCTCAAGAGGCATTGGCAGCAGTGTGTGTTTTATGGGGCAGAGTGGCAGGGGGTGCTACACATCAAGATTGAGGTGCGTTGGCAGAGCAAAGGTGGGGAACCTTGCCCAATATCTGAGAACACAAAGCTCGTGTTTTAATCAGTGTTTGCCTGTTCTTCTGTGCAGCTCGACACAAAATGTCTCTTTCTGAATATTTATTAGCATCCTGCCCAAAAGCTTCCGCTGCTGTTACATGTTCTATTACTCTGCCGCTAGAACAGATGCCACTGGCTAACAAACAAATCCCATTCTATTGCCACTGGCTATCATGAACTATCACTTAAGAAGTGCCAGAAAATTGCACAGCACTTCATAAGCAGGAACCGAGACCTGCTTTCTGCCCCCAAACCATTTACAACCCACATTGAACAAGGCCTGGACCCAAAGGGAAGGGTGTGGAAAGGTTATTGGAAAAGAGGAAAAAGTAGGAAGTAGGTGCTAAAGGATTGGTTTGATAGAGCAGAGTGGAACTTATTAGCTACATGTGTGTGGGACCAGCATGATAAAAAACATGAAGCCAAGTGTGCATAAAACAAATCAGTTCTGCCTGTTACATAAAACTGTGCAAATGATCAAAAATGGAGACAGAGTGGATGTATTCAAGCCAAAAAGCATAATTCATGTCTTCATGGTTCCACTGGAAATTTGAGGTTCCTGCCATCATCCTGTCCCTGCTGCATCCCTTCCCCTCTTGTTCTTTGGCTTCCCTCTTGCTTGCTCAGCTGCCTAATAGGTATCTAGCTTTGCTGGCTAAGACAAACCCACCTTTGCAAACCTTCTGTGAGCCTATGATCGCAAAGGTAAACTCAAAGTAAAGTCTTTAAATGTTCACCACTGGTAAAGGGAGCGAGCTCGGAGTGGCTAAGAACCACGAGCTCTGCCCACAATTTCCCACAGCTCGTTTACAAGCAAAGAGGAAACTGCATCTTTTGTCTGTCTCCTTACCATACAGTACTCTTTTCTCCCCTTTTGTGTAAGCTTGTCCAGAACCGAGCAAGCTCAGCTGCCTTCAGTTACTCAAGACCATCCAAACTGGCTTCCTCTTTCTTATTTCCTCCTCTAACTTGAACAGTTAATATCATCAAAATGAGACGAGAGGATTTTCATTATAAAAGAAAAACTACAGGGAAAGGACAAGAGGAGACTGTTAAAATAGAGTTATTTAAATCTTCAAGTTTCACAAGCATTTACTCCCCATCCCCCACTTTCAGCAAGTTTAAGAAAAGGTTACTAATGGTGGTTCTTAGAATACAGACAAGTTATTGTTAACACATCACACAATGTTAATGTGATCTATGCCATCAAATGCAGCAATGCCCCTCTGCCAAACTGGACAGTCTCTACGGGACAGAATTAATGGACACAAATCAGATATCCAAAAAGGCAACACAAAGAACCCTGTTGGAGAACCTTCCCCGGGCACTTATTAATGGATCTCAAAATCACCGGGTTGTTTCAGGTCAATTCTACCAGCCAAATACACAGGGAAGAGTTGGAACTTAACTTCATTTACAAGTTTGATTCCTATCAGAGAGGAATGAATTGGCAGCACACTACCTTCCACATCCTAATGACTTAACCAACCAAACAATGGGTACTTAAAGAGGTGAAAATTGTTCTTATCAACTTCTTGTAACTTGAACAGTCTAATTCACTATTTTTTAAATTTTCCCTCTTCCTTCCCCTCCCCCACTTCCCTTACTTATTCTTGGATCTAGACTTTTAATACTCCAGTCATCTGAAGAAGTGGGTTGTGCCCATGAAAGCTCATGATATCATCTACATGTTTTATTAGTCTTTAAGGTGCTCCTAGACCAGTGTTTCTTAAACTTTTTAACACCGAGGAACACCAAACAATTTTTTTTATGGGGAACACCAAGGATTTTTTGTTGAGCAAAAAGGTTGGGGGGAAAGTTATTGAACAAAAAAAAGTCACTTGCCCCTTTAAGGGCAGCCATTTTGAATTCTGTGTTGTTCTCCACAGCACACCTCCAACTGCCTTAAGAAACACTGTCCTAGACTATTCGTTGTTTTTTAAGTTTTTCCATTTATAGACTAACTCGGCTACTCCTCTGAAACATATGTCACTTAAGATATGAACCTCAATTGTATAATGTTTGTAGAAGTCTAGGTTTTCATTAATATTTTATCTCTTGGGCCTGAGCCACACCCTTTTATCAATCCAACCCCTGCTCTGCCCTCCAAAAATACTTGGGAAACCAGCTGAATCAGGGATTGGGAATAAGGGACAGACTTTCATTTCTAAACTAACCATTTGGGCAGCTTGAGCCAATCTCAGCTTTCTATTGGCTAGAAGTAACTGCCAACTGATGCCTTTGGCTCCTTACATGAAATGACTTTGCAGGGGCAAGCATGTCATTGTTTTGTGTGTTTTGTATTTTTGCCAACATTATAAAAAAGAGACATACCTGTTTGTAACTGGTATTCTTCGAGCGGCGCAGCTCATGTCTTTTCCATATCAGGTGTGTGTGCTCGCCACAAGCACCAGTGCTGGAAGTTTTTACCTCAGCAGTATCTGTAGGGGAAGGGCTCTGGCACGTTCTGGAGAGATGCGCACATGCCGCGGTAGAAGAGGCGCTGCTGGTCCCTGCCACCCTCAGTTCCTTCTTGCCATAAACTGCAAGAGTGGGGAAAGAGGGCAGGGTGGGACGTAGACCACCCTTGGCTGTTGGGGCACCGAGTGCTGAATCTCCACGGCCAGGTTGTCGCATGGATATGGCAGAGGCCATGGTGCACACCATGGCGTCCATCCCATCAGAAGCTGCCTGGAGGGCTGCTCTAGCAGACACCATGCCCTCCTCAAAGATCACTCTGAATTCCTTCCAGGAACCTTCAGGGGGCGATTCCTCACATTTGGCAATGGTCTGCCACATTTTCAAATCACAGCAGCCAAGAAGGGCTTTGTGGCTGGCTACCTTCAGTTGCAGGCTAGAGGATGAATAAATCTTATGTCTGAACAAATCCAGTCTGTTAGTCTTTCTACTCTGGCATTGCCCATGCTTGGCACTGTCTCGCCCTCTGGGTTGACTGCCTCAGCTCCTGGGGAACGAGGGGCCACGTGACTGTACGAGTATTCACATTCAGCTCTTTTTTAAATGGGGGAGGGAGCTTGGCAGAGGGCATTAGTAATCTTCAGGACCCCTTCACGCCGGGGTGAAGCCACCTTAGCTGGCTCCAAGGAGCTCAAAACATTGGACGAGGCATCCGACGGCTCCTCTGCACGTACAGTGTTAACCCTCGGGGCGATGTGCGGGGGCATGGCCACGTGCGCCCCCAGTTGCCGTGAGAGGAGGGCTGAGGGCCAGCAGCTGTGGGCGGTGGCCCCGCGTGGCTCAGGGCAGCCTTGAGACACACCGGGAAACTGGAGCCAGCAGCAGGGCCCCCCCCCCCCGGTCACTGGGGGCCGCAGGAAGCCGGGTGACAGCCCCAGCCCGGCCGGGGTGGCACGTCCCACACTGACTGGCCACAGGCGTGGGGTGGCACGTCCCACACTGACTGGCCACAGGCGTGGGGTGGCACGTCCCACACTGACTGGCCACAGGCGTGGGGTGGCACGTCCCACACTGACTGGCCACAGGCGTGGAGTGGCACGTCCCACACTGACTGGCCACAGGCGTGGGGTGGCACGTCCCACACTGACTGGCCACAGGCGTGGGGTGGCACGTCCCACACTGACTGGCCACAGGCGTGGGGTGGCACCTGGGGGGGCAGGGAGAAGTCACATGGCCAGTGCCCCCGGCAGTGGCCAGGCTTAGGGTTAGCCCCTCAGGTCGCGTCTCTGGCCTGGGCCCAGGGGCGGCTCTGGCCCAGCCCCGCAGCCACTCGCTCCCGCCTCCCGCGCGCCTGGCCCAGCCCCTGAGGCGGCAGCCCTGGCACCGAGCCACGTGCGGGCCGGCCGCCTCCCCCTCCAAACTGCGGCCGTTGGTACATTCCTGCGCGCTGCCCTAGTCGGGACGCGCGGCTGCGCATGCGGAGCCGGGCGGCCGCTCGGACGTGGCGCGAGACGGCTGCGGAGCGCGCGGGCCGGGCCGGGCGGCGCCATGTGGGGCCGCGCGCTGTGCGGGGCGCTGCTGGCCCTGGCCGCCGCCTTCCTCGCGCTGCGCGGGCCCGAGCTGCGCGCCCGCCTGTGGGCCCCGCCGGCCGAGAGCAGCCTGGCGGCGGCCTGGGACGCGCTCATCGCCCGGCCCGCCCGGCCCTGGGGCAGAGTGGCCGTGGGGTGAGTCGCCCCGCCCCGCCCCGCCCCCCATCCCCCTCGCAGGGTCCCGGGAGAGGGGCTCGTGGCGGCCTTTCGAATCGGGTCCTGGCCTGCGCCGCCTCCGCGGCCTCGTGCAGAGCAGGGCGCAGCTCTTAGCTCCTCCCTCCCGGCTCGCTACCTGTTGCCGGGGTAGCAGGATGAGGCTGGTCGAGCCCCTGCGCTCACCAGCTGCTTCCCGCACTGCGGGGCTGGGTTGGCGCCTGTGCTGCAGCTCAGTCAGGCCGAGTCCCAGAGGCCTTTTGCGGATAACAAAAGTGCCTCCTGTTTCCTTCGTGGAGCGGGGAAGATACGGTACCTCCAGGAATTTTTTGAATGGCATTATCTGTGCGACAGCCCCACGATCTTAAGGATGCTCTCCTAGCCCCTTAGGGATGGGTCCAGCTATTAGCAAAGTTAATTACAGTTCTTTCATGCTGGCCTAAATGTGATTGGAGGACTGTCTGAGTTGAGAGAAACTTTCAGTTTTGTTATTAGCAACCGTTTCAAATTGAACATATGTTTAAACCCCAACAGTAAAACAAAAACAATTCTGTATTATTTTAAGTATATTGGCAAACCTTGGTAACCAAAGGCAACAGCTTTGATTTACATAAGTACCTAAAAAAGGAGTGATACGCTAGTCCCTATTTTAATTTGAACACGCAGTTGGAAATCTGTCCCTAGTCTACAGCTTTCCATGTCAAAAGCAGACCACTTTGTCAGTTTAAGCAGTACTTGATGCATTTGTTGAAGCTGTTTGTGATATTCTCTGGAATGCTGGTGCTAACAAATTCAATAATGCAAAATACCACAACTTTCTCCCAAAACTTTTAGAAGTCCTGTTCTCCCCCCCCACTGCACACACTCTTTTCCCAGCTCACTTTTCCTTTCTGTCCTCTTCTTCCAGAGTCAATGCCTGTGTAGATGTAATCCTCTCCGGTGTGAAGCTCTTGCAGGCACTTGGTCTTGATCCTGGGGATGGGAAAGATCATGCTGTCTTGAATTCCAGAAAGGATCTGAAAGAAGCCTTCATCCATTTCATGCAAAAGGGAGCAGCTGCTGAGCGCTTCTTCAGTGATGCGGAGGCCTTCAATCACATTGCACAAGCAGCCTCAGAATACCCAGGGGCACAGGTGTGTTCTGTATTTTAGGACTAGATTCAGAAGGCTTATCTTGTGTACACTAGCAAACTGTATACCAGATTTTATGGCCCTTTTTATCCTTCAGAATGATAGTGCAAGAGATTCGGGAAACAAAAATTTACACTGCTGCTTTATTATATTAATTAAAAATAAACTTGATCACCGTATGTGAAGCTGCTAAGAAATCTAAACACTCAGCTAATGTACAGATGCTTTCTTTGAAAATGTAATTTTTCTCTAACTCTGCTTATTTGGTAGGATCCTAAATCTCAGACTGTAGAGTTGTCTCTCCTTTCTGCACATTGTGGCCTTCCAAAATCTACAGAGCATATACATTGGTTCTGATAGTTGGAATGGCTTTCACAAGAATTCTGTTGAATATATCCTAGGCAACAAATGAAATGCCTGTTTTTATTGTGGAGGGGCAGGGCTGATACCACAAAGAAAATTCTAACTTGTGTAAATGATGCAGGTGTTGAGAAGGTGGCTGCAAGAATAGAAACATTTCCATAAATTTCAGCATCTCCATGATATAAGTCTTGGAAATGCATATCTCTCTGGCATTAGAGAGCACCAAAGAGAGTAGGCAGTCTTTCTAAAACACACACTTCCTAGTTGGATCATCTGCTATGATGTACACTGGGCCTTCTGGAGTTTTTTGCCATGAGCCAAGTTGGCACTTAGCATTAAGAAGGATAATTTCTCTAGATTGTTTGTGTGGAGTTCTCCAGATGCACTTCCAAACCAGGAAAAGTGCTGAATTCTTTTGCAGCTGACTTCTTATTCTAAGTTTTCATGATCTTCTGACTGTAGCAACTTTGTCTGTGTTAGCTGTTTTGCACCTTGATGTCTGGGCCTGTGGTTTGATTTGTAACTGGAGTTTTCCTTTGTCATTATTACCTCTTTGCCTTCTGCTTTTCATTTTCTGTCACCCGTTTAAATTGCTATCCCTATCAAAAGGATAACATTCTCTGATCCTTTCTAACCATTGTTTGACCTAGTGATGCAAAAGGTTAACTAATTAGCCTCCTCCTTACCTCCCCCCCCTTCACGCTGGCCTCCCCTGCAGCAGGACCAAAGCACAGCCCCCTCCCTGGGAGTGGGGCTAGCAGCAGGGAGGCTTTGCTGTGGGCTGTGCAGTATAAAGCTTATTTAAGCCTTACACTGCAGCACCCACAGCACGTGTAACTTATGATTTTTACATTTGCAACCGCATTTTTACATCCCTAGTTTGAACACTATTGTGGTACCATGGGTAGTCCATGTTAGGGTCTTCCCTGAGCTGTGAAACCTAGAGCACCATTTGGGATTTGCTCATCTCAAGAAGCTTTACAGGTTTTGCTTTCTTTATACAGGGCTTATTGTGCACAGGTAGCAGGCTCAGGGAATGTTCAGATGAAGCCCAAGTAGAAGACAAGCTGTTAATGTCTCCATAGGGCCCATTTGTGTAGAGAGAGGAGTTGTTGTAGCTTGCGTGTGAGTTGTTGGGTTCACTGGACTTTCAAGCCTCTGTGTAAATTGTTCAGTCCTCTTTAT
Organism: Pelochelys cantorii; assembly: GCA_032595735.1. Taxonomy (NCBI): domain Eukaryota; kingdom Metazoa; phylum Chordata; order Testudines; family Trionychidae; genus Pelochelys; species Pelochelys cantorii. The sequence continues at coordinate 1,785,729 of CM064338.1, forward strand.
TTCATTTTCTTCTGGTCTCTGGCTTTCTGCCTGTTTTTATCTTAAAACTAGTCCTCATAATTCCTGTGGCTTTTGACTAACTCACTGATTTCTACACTTCAAGGTGGTGAGAAGTTGAAGATGAAAGAAAAACAAGCTTTACCTCATATTCTGGTTTTGGGTGCTTTGTGGGTCTGGTCTTGTACATGTTCATAGTGACTGGACTGTATATTTCTTATATCTTGTGGTGCCGTTGGTAATGAATTTACCTGAAGATCCCCATATTTGGCAAAATGGTATCAACAGAAACAGTTAATCATAATAGCTCAGTAAATCTTGCTTTATTTTTCAGTTACTTGGAATTCTGGCATCAGCTTAGCTTATGATGTCTGTCAGATTCTCTCTCATTTGTGAACTTTGCCCTTGAGCTTGATAAATGTTTTTATATCTTAAAATGATGGTTTGCCCAGCTCACCAATAAGGATAGAACATACCCTGCCTCCACCCCAAACTAAGAATAACAAATTATATGGCCAACATTTGGTAATGTTTATGGGGTGAACAAACTGAAATGTATAGCCCAGTGGACTATCGGAAAACTAATACTGGCTAATAACGACCTGGGACAAGAATTACTAAATTTGGAAAAAACAGTCTTGGGACAGAAAACTGTGGAATTATTCTGACACAGTCCCATCCAAAGTACATTATTAACTGTGTTCTCACAGAGTTATTGCAGATATGTAGAATTCAGTCTATAAAACTGCTAAGCTTTATAACTTAAAGCTTTAAAACTGTGTGATTCTGTTTTAAAATTATCTCTTACAGCTCTATGTGGGAGGAAATGCTGCCCTAATTGGTCAGAAACTTGCAACAAATCCAAACTTGAAAGTAAGTGTTTCAACTTTGTCAACAGGCTCCAGACATCTGGTTTGTTAGAGAGTATTATGCACTATGCACACATCCCACCTCCTGCCCCCACCATTCCTGCTAACCAAACTGGTGAGTGAATCTTGGAATAGTTCACGGAGTGACTTTGTTACCTTGAGAAAAGTCTGAAGAGTGCTACTTAACATGAGTACAGAGAAAATGCTGAAATGCATACAGATTTTGCTCATATGAGACATGCCACTGCATCTTGTTTGTATTGTGTTTGTTTCTAGATACTTCTTTGTGGTCCAGTTGGTCCTAAACTCCATGAACTACTTGATGATAATGTAATTGTCCCACCAGAATCTATGAAGGAAACTGATGAATTCCACCTTATCTTGGAGTATCAAGCAGGTACTTTGAATATTGCAGAGCATTGAACATTAGAGGGGTAAAAGTTATTAGGTCTAGTCCATTGGCAGATACTCATTGCAGCTCAATCAAGGAAACATTTAGGATTTCCACAGGTTTGGTTTGACCCATCAACTTAAAACTAACAAACAAAAAAACCCCTCCCTAACTCGCTGTAGTTGTTCATTAATCTTTGGGATTTCTTTCTGGTGTAAATTTAACCCCAGATATGCAGATTCCAGAACTGGAGTGGTGGTGACAAGAGGAGAGAACCAAACTATAAAATGAGCTAGAGTAGAGAAGGCAAGGAAAAATGGTCCCATACTAAAAGTCTTACTCTACATTGAGAGAGGAAGTGGTGGGAATGGAACTAGCCAGCCATATTCATTGCATCAAAGCAGGCGAGTCTTCTTGTCTTTCCATATTGTCTTAATTTTGTTTTTTATACAATCAAGTTCTACATCTGCTATAAGGATGTGTGGGATTGTTCAGAAGAGATGGTCCCTAAGATGGTTTCCTTATAAAATAGTTCATATAAGAGCATGAAACCCACTGCAGTAACAGTACCTTTCCCATTGTGTGAGAGCCCCCATGAATGAGAGGATTGTACGTAGTCACTTGGGAGACCTGGCCATGGCAGTAAGTGGCACTGTGCTCCTGTAACGGACGCCCCACAGTGATGACTGTTCCTAGAGAGTGCCACCTTCGGGATGCCATGTAAAACCAAACTATTGACCCTTAGTTGTCACTACATCATCTGGTAAATATGCTGGTCAAATCCCAACTATGGTTCCAGTTGAAGCTATCCTTCACTTCCTAAAAACTCTTCTGTATTTTAGCTGATATAGAATAGCTGCCATAGTCCATCCCTGAGGTTTGTGTCAATGATGGGTGATCCCTCTATAGTCTGTAAATTGTTTTAGGATCTTTCTGGATGGAAGGGCCTGTTCCAAAAATCCTTATCTGTACCTAATTATTCACATTGCCCATTCTCATTAAGTTTCCCCCCCCTTTCTAGCTTGTTGAATATCCCAATGGTAGGTGGTAGCCACTTGCATAGAACTGGCCATCTAGCAACCTGTAAACAGGTCTTCTGACACAGGAGATCCCCAATCCAGAGCTTCCTTATCTTTTAGACTGTCTTTAGCTTTGGAAGTATTCTCAGGAACTGATGCTGTACCTGCCTATTAAGTCGAAGTGGCTTAGGCTTTCCAGAAGTAGATCTGACCCAGAAGTCTGTTGTAGGACACCAACAGGTGGGACAATTGTCCTGTTTTTCCCCAAACTGACAGATTTAAAAAACCAAAATCTGCACATTGTGGTGGTGAAATATTGAAGGTGATAGATGCCTTAAGCAAAACTCAGCCAGAAACACTGTTTTATAATTTATTTTTAAGCTTTCTGCAAGTCAGTAAACTTCAGAAGAACTGTGTAAATTATCTGTATTGGCAGCTGTCACTGTCAGAGCTAATCTGGTAGCTCCATCTGTCCTGTGAGCTGTGGTAGCCTGCTAGGTGCATAAACATCTTAAACTGGTTTGAAACTCTTCCTTTGAATTCTGGCCCCTCTACATGCTGTATCCTGCTCCAGTATTGCTATTGTATCAGATTTCACTCAGTGCTATATCTCTCTATGTCCCATAAGCTGGGGGATGTAATTAGTCTCACCACTGCTCTCAAACAGTATTAGCTTAGCAGGTCTGATGAGAAGTGTGTATCCTAAGTGAAGTCTACAGGTATAATTACAAAACACCTGCACTTCTATGTTCATGTTAAAGTAGACTGATAGCCTTCCCTGAGTACAAAAAGAAGATGACACATAGTCTGAACTCTTCCTGCATGTGGCTAACTGTAATACAAGGACTAAAAATACTTGGCTTTCTTTTGCATAGCGGCAATGAACAAGACGAGTGACAGCAGTCTTTTCCAAACAGAAACTGAACAGGAGTTTCATAGGTATCTGAAATGCTGCATGTGTGGTTAACAAGTTTATTCTGTGCCGTAGCAGCAGGTTCCAGAATGACCCCAATACTTACAAAAGCCCAGGCTAATGAAACTCTCTTGTCCTTCCCTTTGGATTACATTCTGTCTGTCTGAATGCAGAGCTTGCTTCTTCAAAGTTGCCTTCCTCCAGAACTCTTCATAACGGCCAGTTCACCCCAGCTGACATGTCTTTGTCTCAGCCAGTGGACAACATGCTGTTTGCTGTGTGTAGAGCTTGTTGGAAGCATGTCTGAAGTACACATTCCATGTGGGTGATGGGCATCCTTGTTCGGTGTGAGATGCACAGTTCCCCTGTTTGAATCAATTGAGCTATGGCTGTTGTGTCTCCCACAGACTTTAACATACTGCACTGTGAAGCTCTTTATAAACATTCCCTGATGTGCAACTTGAGTTAAATCCAGTGTTGTTGGAGAGATGCCAGTATGAAAACAACTAACCAGATACGGATTTCATTCTCTAATAGTCTGGAAGAGATGAGCCAATATGCTCACTCACTTGACTCACAGGCCTGGAGGTTCTCTCCCTGATTACCCTAGAAATGCCCCTGCCTGGGCAATTTTCAGATTCCTGATCTTTCCTCCCTTCAGAGTGCAAGTAGCCATACAAGTAATGCTTTTCGTCTCTCCCTGCATTCCCTGCCCCTTCAGGCTGCCTCACCACCTGGCCCGCCACTACCCATTCACAATTGGTGTATGGATTTTTTGTGTACTCCAGTATTGCGGTTGTATCGGTAGACAGCTGGGAATTAGTGAACATCTGACCAGTTAGATGGTAGCTTGTCTAATCTGTGTCCCTGTTAGACTTTTAACACCGATTTACCCATTTTTTCCTTTACTTCAGTGTCCAGAGGTACCCAGTGGGGATGGGTGGGACCATTTTGTGTATATTTAAGCCTGAGTAGGATACACAGCTCAAGTACCCAGCACTGGTGCCCACTCTGTGTAGCCAGGCCTAGAAGGAGCCATGATAGCTCTGGTGCTGAGATTATCCTTTAGTTATTTGGGTTAATTTTTTATTGTTGATTGGGGGATTTCTTCTAGGTGAAGAATGGGGACAGTTGAAAGCTCCCAATGCCAACCGCTTTATCTTCTCCCATGACCTGTCAAATGGAGCCATGAACATGCTGGAGGTGTTTGTGTCCAGCCTGGATGAGTTTCAGCCAGACCTTGTAGTGCTCTCAGGGCTTCACATGATGGAAGGGCAGAGCCAGGAAATGCGAGAGAAGAGACTTCTGGAGGTAAGAACAAGAGTCATCTCCCTAATTCCTGCCCCAGTAAACACTGCAGCACAGGGGGGTTGACTTCTTGAGATTTCAGCATTCTATTAGGGGATGTCTTTGTTCAACTTGCTTGCTGTCCTTCCTGCTATTGAGGGCCAAAGACTTGAACTCTGAATCTCTACATTCAGCTAACATCAGGAACTCTAGTCTTGTGAATTGGCTGAGATCCTCGAACACTGACATTACCGTTGGTTGGAGCCAGTGAAGTCTTCCTAGAAGAATCAGCCACACTCTGGTGGCTATGGCTAGACTGTGGTGGACCTTTCTAGTTATTAGAGCTGAAGGCAGTGTTCTGTCCCACGTTGGCTGCAGCGGAGACCCTGCTATTCTGTAGGGAGTGGCTGTGACGGGTAATCCAGAAGGGATTGAAGCAAAAGCAGTTGCACCGAGCCTCTCATGTGAAAGTTGCTCTTTATCGTATGCCTGACTGTCTCCTGATTTAGTGTGTTCTCTTGTGCTTCAGGAACAAGCATTTCATGGTTATGGCTGGAAAGTCTTCTGCATTTGTCCGTGAGATAAATATGGAATTGGGTCTAGACAGTAGTTCCCAACCTGTGGTCTGTGGACCCCGGTGGTCTGTGACAGTAGTGCAGGGGGTCGGAGGGAAGTTTTAAATGTTTGGATCGGGCCCATTGCAGTGCCCTTGATCCTTACTTTTCTTTTCCTTTCCTTTCCCTTACTTTTTTCCCCTCTCCTCTCCTCCGGGGTGGAGGGGGCTCTGTGAAATGTTAATACATTGTAAAGGGGTCCATAAGCTTGAAAATGTTGGGAACCACTGCTCTAGATTATGGTCCAACGCTATTGTCATGCTCTGAGATTCTGAAAGTTAGAGCCTGCTCCTATTTCTTCCTCTGAGCAACATAGTCCCTTTGCCAACTAGATCGTTTAGAAATCTGACTGCACCCAGAAGTGAGCAGATAAGGGTGCGTGTGTTGGAACCCAAGAGCTGTTTCATTCTGTTTCTTAAAGATGTCTTGCCTTTCCTTGTGCAGGCTGTAACCTCTATCTCTGATATCCCCACCGATATCCCCATACACCTGGAATTGGCTAGTATGACTGACCAGGATTTCATGAGCAAGATTATGCATCAGGTAATTAAACTGACAGGAGCAGCACACGAACTGACTGGTGGGTAGTAAGTGGAATTGGGATTGGGCTTCCCTCTTCTGAGAGCAGCGAGTATCTTAGCTCTATAGCCTGCAGAGCCATTTTGTACTCATACTCCAGCCAAGGTCACTGCTCTGCTGAGGTTTTCATACTCAGTACACCTCAGCTTTCTCTGATTTCGGAAGGCACTTCCGATTTTAAACAGAGTATCATTGGCATGGAAACATGTTGTCTGGAATGGTGGCTGAAGCATCAAGAGGCATTTGAATGTGTAGCATATGTGGTATGTAAATAGAATGAAAGCTTTGTTATCCGCCACTCATGGGGCATGGGGGTTGCCAGTTAATTGAATTTGCCAGATGACAAGACTTACTGCTCTACCCTGCCCCTATCTGCAGATCTGTCTCCCAGTAGCCCAAGGCAGGCTGAGGGGGAAGGAGACATCTACTGATAACGTCAGCCGGCAGTGCTGCAATGTCGGTTAACAAAGATTTGTGATGAACAAAAGACTTCACTGTACCTTACAGTGCTGGCTACAAAAGTGCCATGTGAACACCTGTTCTCACTTTCAGGTGACATTGTAAATAAGCAGTTAGCAGTGGGCAGAACGAGAAGTAGGACTGAGTTGACTTACAGGCTCTAAAGTTTTACATTGTTTTGTTTTTGAGTGCAGTTAAATAACAAATCTACATTTACAACTTACGCTTACCTGTAAAGAGATTGCACTTCAGTATTTGGATACGGTGAACTGAAAAATACTATTTCATGTATCATCTTTAAAGTACATGTATTTGTAATAAACTAAAGTAAGTACTGTACACTTTGTGTTTCGTAATTGAAATCGAGTGAAAATGTAGAAAAAATCCGCAAATATTGAATATATTTTTGTTGGTATTGTTCAACAGTGCGATTAATCACGATTAATTTTAGAGTTAATTGCATGAGTTAAGTGTGATTAATCAACAGCCCTTGTACAAATCAGTTGGATAGGGTGCTCGTGCGGAGAGAGATCCTTCAATCTTCCCAAAAAATCAAAGTCATTTCCTCCCCCGTGCATGTCTATCCCTAAGGCAGGGATAGGCAATAATTTTTGCCAGGGGGCCACTTCAAAAATTTTTGAAGTAGCCCTGGGCCACCCCGGAAGGGGCGGGGCTTCCCCACCCCAGACCATGGTTGGTCTGGGGGTGGGGGAGCCCCTTTGCCCCCCCCCTTCCCACTAGGCACCCATGCCCTGGAAGAGGCTTGACACGCTCCCCCACCCCCCTCAGGGACTGGGGGCAGGGGAGCATGGGAAGTCTCCTGCCCTGCGAGGAGCACGTGGTACTTTGAAGGTAGCTTCACGCAGCTCCCCTGCCCCCAGACCCCGACTGGCCTGGTGGCAGGGGAGCACGTGAAGCCTCCTCCACTCTCCCCTCTGCCCTACAAGCAGCGCCTGCTGCTTCAATGCTCTTGGCAAGGCGGACGGAGGTTTCGCATGCTCCCCCAACCCTAACTGGCCTGGGGGCGGGGGAGCATCAGGGCCTCTGTGGGCCGGATCCACCTGCTTGTCGGGCTGGATCCGGCCTGAGGAGGCCCTTTTGCCCACCCCTGCCCTAAGGTCTATAACCCTCCCCTCAGCAGAACAGTTGAGTGTACTGTGGCAACATAATAGAGCGCTGGGAAATGTGATTCTACCTCCACGTTCACTCTGTTTCTGTTAGCAGGTCTTCCCCCTGGTGAACTCTGTTGGGCTAAATGAACAAGAGCTGCTGTTCCTCACCCAGTCGGCCTCCGGTCCTCATGCCTCCCTGGCTTCTTGGAATGACGTTCCAGACGTGGGCATCGTCAGCGACATCCTGTTCTGGATCCTGAAGAAGCATGGCAGGACCATGGACAAGGCATCGAACCTCACCCGGATCCACTTCCACACCCTGGCCTATCACATTCTGGCTACTGTGGATGGGTACTGGGGAAACCAGGTAGCAGCTGTGGCTTCTGGGGCCAGAGTGGCAGGGACACAGGCTTGTGCTACTGAAACCATTGACACTGACCGAGTCTTTCTTAAAGCTCCCTTGGAATTCGTGACATCCCGTACCGAGGCCCCCTCCAGAATCTCCTTCAGCCCAGATGATCCAGTGGTTCAGTGGCACAGAGAGGGAATCTCATTCCATTTCACCCCCGTTTTGGTGTGTAAGGATCCCATCCGAACTGTGGGACTTGGAGATGCTATTTCAGCTGAAGGACTCCTATATTCAGAACTCTACCCTCAGTAGAGATGCCTTTTTCTCCAGGAATATAGTGTCTGAGAAATATGGTGTTCTCAGCAGGATTTCAGACAGTGCAGTGGGGGGATGGGGGGTGTAATATGGGATATTAAACAGTCTCTGGATATTATTTGAGAAGAGCCAAAGAATAATACATTCCAGCCACTTGGCATTGACTTGAGTTTCTCATTTTAATATAAAAGCTGTAGAATTTTAATTCAAAGACTGCCTTTTTGTTTTTGTCTTAAGCTGTCATGAGGAGGGAACCTGATACCAAAATCCCTATTTGGAACAGAGTTGCTGATTGCTAACTTAAGCCAGTCTTTTCTGTAGTGCATGAAAACAAGGCAGCCAGACAGAATTTCATGCCTATGAATCCCAGGGAGTACCCAGCAGTTCTCAGCCCTGTCTGGCTTCTGATAAAGCAAAACTAAAGGCTCTTGCATTATCTCCTAGCAGCATATTGTGACATCGCAAGAACAACCCTCCACTGGTTCCGTATTGTGATCCTATCACTTCTTGACAAAATAACCACTCAACCTCAGTACCCATGTGTGGGAGGGAGCCAGAGTAAACAGTGCTGAAATGAGACGTACCATACATATGTCCTCCATGCACAGAGCTGGAGAGAGCTTTCCTGAGCTCCCTGTGAGTTGTGCTCATATCTGTGGTCTGCGTAGCTGCGGCTGTACACACAGGATCCTTTTCAGTTTCTGGGTAGGTCAGAGTAAGATACTCAAGGCCTGTCTTTTAGGAGACAGCTTATTTGCTTGTTTACCTTAAAATGAGCCTCAAATCTAAATGTAACTTAGCTGCACAGAAATCGCCCTGTGTTTTAGCTAGTCAGACTCCCCATTTATGCTTTTCTGGCTGGCGTATGCTCATGTCAGCTTCCTCCTTGAGTTTATACATAGACTATTGCTGATGAAGACTTGATTTATTTTTATGCTAGTGCTGTAATTTTCTTGGACATGCTTATCTTTGGTTCAGAGGGGTTGGGTGGTCTCTGTGGAGAGAGAAGTTATTACTAGTTTAAGGTAGCTGATCTGACCTGTCCTTCACACAAGAAATACTAGGAAGAAGCCTTCTGATTGGCAGTATATTTGGTGTGTGTAGCAGAGTTAATTATGATTTGTGTGTCAGTATATAATTCCACTGCTTGTGGCAACCTTGTAAATCACAAGAACAGAGCATGCACTTCTTACTGTGAGAACAAGAGAACTGCCTTGTAAGCTAAATATATTCTGCAGTACAGGTTTTTAATTAAATATGTTGTTTGCCATTTTTCTCTTGGTAGTGTCTCAACAGCATTGTACTAAGGCTTTCTGTGCTTCCCCTTGAGAATTAGCTGAAGCCAGCCTACACTGTACAGAAGCAAAATGCAAGTCAGTGTTGATTGAAAACTCAATATGACTGACAGTTTCTTTCCTGCTACAGGTATGTAAGACTCACAACTAGGGATGTAAAACCCTGCTTAAGTGGTTAACCGTTTAACTATGAAGTTTAATTGGTTAACCAATTAAGTGGGAGGCACTCCCTGAGCTGGAGCAGCCTCCTGCCACAGCCGGCTTGAAGCAGCCCCGGCCTGCGGTCCCCCAGGCTAGCCACAGACAGTGGCTGCTCCAGATGCCCAAAGCAGCCCCTCTGTGCTGGGCCCCACAGGGCTCCAGTTCCCACTGGTTAACCTTTCGCATCCCTACTCGCAAGTGCACATGTTCTGCGTTCAGGAACAGATTTCTTAAGTTTAGAAATGATGGACTTCCAAAATGTTTGTAAAGGTACGAACAATGGTTCTACCGAGTAGCTGCAAAACTTGCTGGGTGATGTCTGAGGAGAGGATTTTTTTTAGTTGCCATGTGCATGAAAAGTGAATGCTGCAGTCAGAAGCAGCTTTGAGAGAGATTTTCTTAAGGGAAAACAGTGTGTGTGCGCCTCTGCTTAATGTGTCCAAAGGATTGGGCAGTGTTCTACTCTTATGAACTGCAAGCTGTTCAGCCAGGCCATGCATTCCTCTCCGTCATTTAGGCCTACCGCAAACATCATCAAGAAAACCAGAATATAGTACAAGGCAGCAGGGCACCTATTAGAGCCAAGTCTGTAAAAGCATCCCTGCCCTGTAAGGGGACCAGATGGAATGTCTTAAAGTGAATCTATCGGAGAGAACTGGCTGCAGTCATCATCAGTTGAATCTGGCAGCGCAAACCTCTCCCCACATATTGTCAAACTAGCAGACGGTGGCTGATGCTTGTTTCTTTTCATGCTAGTATTGCTATCTGTGGAATTTTCCAGTAGGGAAAACCAGAGAACTGATGTAATCTGGACTTATGGGTCACACATGCAGAGCAGTGCCTGACGGGGCTGAGAGAGAGATACCTTAGGAGCTGTCATATGCCTTCCTGATGCCACACAAAATTGTGGTCACCAGTAACTACTGTTGGCTTGTGGATTCAGAGCAAATCCAGAATGCTGGAAAACACCGTCTGAGGCGAGTCTGTGCATATGGTGAGACAAAATGATCATGATGGTCCTTTCTGGCTTTTAGGTCTGAATCTTTCTGCAACACCATGGCAAGAGGGAGGAACCAGGACTGTAGTGTGCATCCTCTAGTTCCTCTGATATCCAAACACCTCCTCCAGTGAATTATCTTGGGTTTCGAAGGGACAGCACTTTATCTTTTTGGGAAAAAAGGCCAATTTTCTTCTTGGAGCCATTTTAACAGGTCTGAGGTTCCTGCCATTAGGATAAATGTATATTATTGCACAATCTTTGTGAACATGGATGCCAAGCACAAACTCACTAGCACCGCCAAAGACAATGCATCCTGCCAGTTTGGGAATTAATCCTTCATTTATGGAGTAAGGGTTGGATTAGATGATCTCCTGAGGTCTCTTCCAACCCTAATCATCTGATTCTGTGATTTTCAGGGCCACATGAAGGTGCGTAGCAGCGTCACTGAACTTACTTTTCTTCCGGGGTCTCAGATCTTTCCCTGAGGTGGGAAAGCTGACTAGGTCCACTATCTTGCCTAGGCCCTTCTTTTAAAAGGAGGAAAAAAAAAATAGGTCCTGAATTTGTCCTATCATTTACCTTGGTCCTGTTTCACCTCTCAGCAGACTGCATAGGCTGCTGCACCCTGCTTAGCCACAGTTGTGGAGATTCCAAATGTGTCTACAGACACTCGTGGCCTTTTGTAAAACTTGATGTGAAGCCAGCTGCAGTGTGTGGGGTTCTTTTCTCAAGAAGTTACTGTACAAATGGTTTGCCTGAGGTATAGGCTGCTGCTTCTGGCATGTGCAACACTGACATTCAATGGAGTATAGGAAACAAAAGGCACGTCCTATGCTGGACTGTGAAATCCACTGGTGAGAGCTATGCTCTGCCTTGCTGATTTACATGTTGTAATTCAGTGTTGAATTTTCAGGAACAACTGAGTAATTATGTGCCACTAGCAGTTTTCCACTCACTTTCTAAAACATGATGAAGTGGCAGTTGGGAAGAGACTCGAGAGTGGTGAAAGCAAAGCATAACCCAGTCTGGTTACATCAGTAACTTGTACCAATTCCTGCTTAGCTGGGGGAAGACCACCGTCCATGTGTAACTGTCCCATTGGTTCTTTGCAGTAATCTTGAGATGTCTGGCATAGGTGCTAGTATTCACGGATAGAGCGAATTCTTTTAAAGTAGTGCTGTCAAGTACTTCTGGCCCAAAGCAAAGCTAATGGAGGGGGTGCTTTTATTTTTAAGACTACAGGTATCTGCTCAACAGCTAATATAATACAGGGCTGTTAGACTATGTCTAACAGGAAACACATGCCTGCAGTTGTATTCCATTGTGATACTGCACCATTATCAGCAACGAGAAATGGCTGAGTAAGACAGAGGAACTGGTGCTTCTCAAAGCATAGTCACTGCCTTTATTTTCCTTTGCACTGGGTGAGATTGTTTACAACTGTCTTTCACCAAAGGACTGTATTGGAATGACAGATGTGAGATTACTACAGAGCTGAGGCAAGCCCCCATCTGAGTGGGGTGGGGAAGTCTAAGCCAGGGTAAGTGACAAGTGCTGGATTACTTTCTGCCTTCTCTCCCTTTTAAGAATAATAGAAGGTACCACACACCAGGGGCTTGGCAGAACTTGACTGTTTTGTGAGACTGATTTTAATTTAAAGCTTTTTTAGATTATCAATTTAAATTTTCATTGTGGGAAATTATTGGGGGGTGAGACTGTAATTTAATGACAATGGTACTCTTGAGATTCAAAAAGTTAGTTCCTAAATGGCACGAACGTGAGCAATGCAATATGTTTTATACAAATCAAGGTGGAAGTCTTAAATAATTCTCAAGCAGCGCTGGTCTGTCTTAGGCCATCTAAATTTAGATGAGCTGGAACTATTTTTTCATGGGTTTGTGTGTGCACAGTGAAATCAGGACTTGCTGATATGTATGAGTAAGACACTAATCCCTTCCAAGCCTAAATACTTAGAGGGAGAAGGGTAGTGGGAACATTGTCAAAATGTAACTCAAGTGAGAAACACTCTAAGGAATGGATGGTGGTATAAAGATCATTTCCTGAGCGGGTAGGGGGGACATGGCTGTCTTTAGCCATGTTACTGATGAGTCCTGTTGTGCCAAGGGTACCCCTCACAGAATGCTTTAAGGAGTGATGGGAAAGGAAGCCAATATACTCCAGCCCAGCTCCTGAACCCTGTTTTATGCATTAAACTTTTCTTTCAGCCACGTGTTGTTGCTTCAAGCACCATGCAGCCCACTGTGCCTTGCTTCCTGGGCTGAGTGGACACGGCTGTTTAAGGAAAGTTTTTGCCACAATAGATGAAGGCTGATCACAGGGAATTGTGGGATGTCAGACTTCTGTCGGGGGGGCGGGCGCACCGGGCGCCTAGAAGAGGGATGTTTCTGGGGACAGAGCGAGTAGTGGTGTAGCTCCTGGGGTCTGCAGATTAAACAGTGTGGCACCTCATGGTGAAGCTGTCAGCAGGGCCTCAGCTGCTGCAATCAATGAAGTGCAGCCAGCATATTTCATAACCTGCAAGAAGTAGCCCCCTCAGTCCTGCCCCTCCCCCCTTCCTTGCTTCCACAGGCATGCTTCAAGGCAAGATTATCCGTGCAACCAAAGAGGTCATTACTAGGGCAACCAGTATTTAGGGAAGGGGGGAGAAGCCACAGTCTTCCTGTTCCAGTGGCTCACCCTCCCATGGGCATTGGCAGTCATCTTTCCATGGGCTTGTTGCCTATTTTGGGCTCAAACACAAGTGGCTGCCTCCTCCCTAGTCTGAAAGGGGTACAAAGCAGCACCTTGCCAAGAGGGGTTAGAGCAACTTTGTTAGGCTCATTTAGTTAATAAACCTACTGCTAATGCTGAAGGGACTACACAGAGGTTCGAAAGGGGATGCTGAAGCAAACTTTATTAAAAAAGTCTCTCTCTACTTTAGAAGCAAAGAGCATGCCTTGCCCAGAAAAATCAATCCTCATGCACCCTATGGAAATGGCTGTGCCCTGTAGCATGACTATTTCAAAATAAAACATCAACTAACAAAGTACTTCCATCAAACTGATCTTTCTAGTAAGTAGCTTCCCATTCCACCTACCATTTCTCTTGTCTAGGGAAGGAACTCTGCTTTGTAGAGTATCTAGCCCAGGGGCCTCGATCCAGGGGGATGCAGCTAGCAGTGTCTGTAATACAAAGTAACTGCCAAACCAGTTACCTGGGTTGTGAGGAAGTGAAAACTGGTTTAAACAGGGACAATTGAGTTAGGAAAAAAAAGAATCTGTAGCTGTTCCATTAGTGTGTTTAATAGATCAAGATCTTGTCAGCCATTTGTCCGTTAACCCCTCCTCCCCAATACATTAACTTTGGTTCCTGATTGCACTTTAATAACCTTAGAGTTGCGTTCATGTCATTTTGCACAATCGCTAATCAGAAAGTACAACGGGGCTTTCCAGTACCACTGCTGGACCCTTGCCTCGGCTGCACCAGGCATTCAGTGACTAGGTTTGACTCTGGTAATGTTAACTGTCCTCTAGGGCAGTCTGATTAGTTACTGTCAGCTATGCAGAACAGCACTGATACACTAGGGTTGTCCCCTAATACAGCTACAGTTAGGGCTTGTAAATGACGTGTAGGTTAGCTGCCTGAGGGCTGAGCGCCTGACATGCCGGCAGCAGTGGCAGCTGCAGGTACAGAAAACCCCTGGAACACACAGTAGGCTCTTCCACCATCAGTCAGCGTGCTAAGGGGGATGCGTGAGGGGCAGTGATCGCACTCACTGGAGGTGAGGAAGTCGAGGACTACACCGATCCCCATCCCAACAGTTTGGCAGTGGGTCCGCTTTGTGTTGAAAGAGCAGCTCTCCTGGCTGCTGTGTGCTGTGGAACGCAGGGCAGGGCAGCTAGAAGATAGAAACGGGGTGAAGGGCAAAGAAACTGGCTTAACTGTTAGTTTAACTAGTCTCAGTGTGTATAACAGGGGTCCCTTCTGTTGAAGTGCTTAGCCTGGCTACAGCTGCCGGGGAGGAGTTTCCGGGGCCAGGCTGGGGTAAAGTCCAGCAACAGCTCCATTGTTCCAAAGGTGAGAATTCTCTCAGCAACAGAGGACAGTAAGTGACCTCATTGGTGTAACTAGCAGCAAGCTGTGCAAGGCAAAGCCTGGGTCAGGTGGAGGAGCTTGGTACGGTGTCTCTGCCTAGTACTCCTCCTCAGTCACACTGGCCCAGCAACAGTCTGGCTCAGGCCAACTATGCTACTGTCTTGGTCCCAGAAGCCCTTCCTATAGTCCCTGCCCTCATCACGGCTGGAGGACGAGGCAGCCCCAATGCTCAGAAGCTTTGGGGGACAGACCTTTCCCTGCCCAGCACGCATGGATGCCAGTTCTCCCTTGTAGGCTGCAATCGAATCTGGAAGAGTTGGAAAAGACCAAGGAAATGGGATAATTCTGTTCCAACAGATCCTCCTGCCTGCTACCACCCAGCCTGCCTGTGGCCAGGCATCCACGGTTCAGGAAGAGAACTCTCCACAAAGGGGATGGCTGCAGCTTCTGCAGGGATGCTGGGAAAGGCAGAAATTAAAGCAGCGACTTTTCCTGACTCTGGTTGGCTGTGTCAGTCTGTTCCTTCTCACAGTGACTGTGGGAATGGAATTGGGTCCAGCCTGCCACACCAGAACACACACAGCTGTCTGCCTGCTAAAGGTGCTAGAAACTTCCCAGAGAGCAGGGGGCTGGAGACAAGTAGCTCCACACAACGAAAACTCCTCCAGCCTGAGGCAGCGGTTAGTGGGGTACTGAAGTAACTCTGCTCTGCCAGCCAGAGCGCCCTGGAGCGAAACCAGCAGCAGGCTAAGCTTGAAAGAGATGCAAATCCCATCCCCCTTCCTTTGCCACTGGCTGAGACCTCTGCTCCCTCACAGAACACTACACTGTGAACAAGCCTGGGGCTCAGCATGGAGGGAGGCGGCGCCTCTCCCAGCTTAGCTGCCTGAGGAAAGGGCTGGAAACGCTTTCCCCAGGTTTTTGGAAACCGCTGAGAGGCTGGGCCTCAGTAAGCAGGCAGGCGGGAGCACTGCACGATAGCCACACTCTGCCCCAGTGAGCACAGCCTGAACTGCTGCCACCCCACCAGGCCTGCAGTCAGGGCTGTTTCCCTCCTCGGGCTGATCTGGCTTCCACTCGCCTGTCCTGTTACTGTTCTAGCATCCCCCTCCACTGAGCTCCCTACAGGGGCTGGCAGAGCTTCCTTAGAGCCACTTAACAGGCTCCCTTGCTAGAGGCGCTAAGTGGAAAGCTGCTCCAAGCGCTGCTTTAAGGGCTGCACGGGGCTGCTGATGCCCATCTCAGCCGTGCGAGCAATGCAACAGGGAGGCAGGGATTGGACCGTGGTTCCCTCCTGCAGTAGCTCTCGTGGGTAGCTCACCAGAACCTCTGCTGGGTGCCGTGGAGCAAAGACTCCCTGAGGCCAGGTGCTCATGTTCCTGGGCAGCCAGCAGCAACAGTGAAGTCACTGCAGGCCGTGCTGGGGCGGCTCCTTGGCTGCTCTTCTACTCCGTGGCCAGCCTGCTTTTGCGCTTCTCTCTCCGCCGCTCTTGGGACTCTGTAGGGATCGTGGTCTCTTCAGGGCCTGGCTCCGGTTCCAGAGGCAGCGATGGAGGCTTTGCAAGGGGAGCCGATGCTCCAGCACCTAAAGATACAACACACGGTTACAGCCACGGTCCCATGCGTTCCTCTGTGCCACTGGGACTGGCAGCTAACTGCTCAGGCAAAAGGCTGGCAGTGGCAGCAGGCTCTGCAAGGACTGAGACAGGCTGTACCAATGTGGATGGACCAGATGGACTCAAGGCACTCGCCTAGTCACAGTCCAACACAACCGTGCTCCACAAGGCTGGCACACGGAGACCTTGGCCTGCTCAGTGCCACAGCAGCCACCGCTAAACCCCTTGAAACCTTTCCACACAGACCCACGAAGGAAACTGGCCTGAGCCTGGCAGAGGCAAAGCGTTAAGTGGGGCTTTCACCAGGATCAGCCCCAGCTCCTGCTCCGCTCAGCTGGGGGTGAAAGGACCCCCCGTGTTCTACAGTCTCTGGTGACCACTGCCCTTTGGGGGACCAGAGCAGAAGGCAGGGAGGTGAGCTGGAGCTGCTGTTATTGTGCTGCTGGTGAAGTCCCTCGTCCCCAGCGGTGGCTGAGATTCAGCCGGAGCTGACAGAGGGGGTGATACTGCCTGGCTGCCTGGCTCTGGCCTCCTCTCAGGGGCTGGCTGAAGGCAGCCCATGGCTCCAGGAAATTGGGGAGATAGGTGGCAGCCATGAGGGTGGAGCTCATTCCAGTAGCCTTTGTTCTGTCCCATTTGCTTTGCATCTCCTGTTCTTACCAAGCACCATCTCAGCAGTCCTCATTGTACCGACATGGCCCTCTTGGGCCGGACTCAGCCCGGTTCAGCTCTGGTTTTCCTGCACCTCTGCCCATGCCCAGGTGAGATGTTTTATAAAGGTTTGCTCATTATCTACAGGTAAACCCGCAGGCCCAGTGGTCACAACAGGACTCAGCTTCTCCTGAGTAGGGCAGAGCTGGCATGGGTGCAGCCAGGGCTAACTTCAGCAGGGCAGAAGGGTGCCCAATGGAAAGGGCCTGAGAAAGGCAACGCTTGTTTAACTGAAGGCGCAAGCCGTGTGCCAAGGGGCCCTCGGTGCAGAGTTTCCTTCTCTCTCAGGGCTCCACCCCTCAAGCAGCAAGGCTCCACTGCCAGGGAGGCTGGGCTGAGTGTGGCTGTGGAGCATGTGCCTGGACAAAGTCCCGGCACCTAGTGCTTCCGCTGAGCCCTACTAGGAGATGCCCTGAGCAGGGAAGGCAGGCCAGGCTGGCAGCACCGCTCCACCAGAGGGGAGCTGGGGAAGTCCCCAAGCTGCAGTCACCTGCTCAGCAGTGGGTTAACCAATGCAATGGGATTCCTCATCGCTAGCTGGACGGGGGAGATGGTTAGATCTCAGTCCTGTCCGCCGCAGGCCACACCCTCTGCGCTTGTCACATGCGCAGTTCTGGTGCCTCCATGCATCACCCCGCGAGCGTCTTGCTAAATATCCTCCCTAGCCCTGGGCTTGGCAGGGGCAGAGATGCAAGGGACCTACCTGTGGAAAGCTGCAGAGTCTTCCCATACCCAGCTGCTGAAGACATGGCCTGGCCCAGGGCTTGGTTAGAGCCCAGAGGCTGCTGGGTGCTGGAGGGCTTGCTTGGCGCAGTGGCTCGCTGCTTTGATTTGGAATCTTTGACGGGTTTAGTCCAAACCAGACTCTCCCCCACCTGCAGGGCCGCTCCCACCTTCTGGGCCATGTCCACCATCTTCTCGTGCAACAGAAAGAGAGGAGAAAATCAGCCCCTGGAGCACTTTCGGCAGCAGCACCTGTCCCAAGTGGGGGCCACTATGCCTCAGCGTCCATCTGCGGGTTTGAGCAGCTGCTTCATCCTAGCGCTGGGCTTAGAGCCAGGGCTGCGCGAACGAGCTGCAGCATAAGGGTTTCCCAACAGGAGATGGCAACATACAACGGCACCCCTGCTGGAGCCCAGCCTGCCTTTGAGAGAGCGCGTGGTACACTACAGCTCTACTCGGCCTGAGCACAGCGCGCGCAGGCTCCAGACGCGGTCACTGATCTCTTCCCTGAATCTCTCGCACTCAGAGGATGGGAGCTGGAAGCGAACGCTGCATTTTGCTTACCAGGAGCTAGGAGCTCAGATTCCAGCATCACAATACACTGCATGGAGCTACACGCTGCCGGCGCAGCATGACACGTACTTGGCTAGCGCAGCCACTGTGCTGGAGGGAAGCACATCTCTGATAATCCATTTGCTTAAGAAAGACCCGGACGTTTTGCTCCCGGACTGAAAAGCCAGTTTTAATAGCAGAGATGAAGCAAGCCACTTTCACTGGCCACCTAGGTGTGTCCTGATCACTGACCCAAGTGATTGGCATCAGTCCCAAAAGGCACCCTGCTTGCTACATGCCAGTTGGGGCTTGTGCAGGTGGGGGGGCCAAACACGCTCTCCACAGGCTTCTGAAGAGCATTAAAGGTTTCTTGTTAATTGGGCTATGCAGACTCCCGGGGTGCACTTCAGAACCTTTAGGGAGCCTTCAAGTGTGCCCCAAGCAGGGTCGACATGGACCAATGAATGCGCCACACACCAGTGCACTCCAGAAATCTCCCCTCCCTGCCCCACGGACAAGCCCTCTTATCCAGATGGCTGTTCTCACGCACCCACCTCAGGGTCAAAGTCGAGAGTGCTGCTCTCCTTGAGGGCGTTGACTTTCTTCTCCATCTCGTGGTACTGGCCCAGCGCTCCCTTCTGATCGCCCTGGTTGTACAGCAGCACCGCATAGTTCAGATTGACCAGGGGATTGCACCTGCAGCAGACCGCCTGCAGGGTCAGTGACATACGCAGCCAGGAGACCCGCTCCCAGCACAAAGCTGGCTCCCACTTACAAAGGATATGCACACAGCAGCCTCCAGCCATGTGCGCAGCACCATGGCAGTCCTCCAGGGAGGCCAGTGCCAGAGGCTGGCAGCCAGCTCGCGCCCGTGGTACAGGCAAGGTGGTTCAGACTTTTCAAGTGGAAGCCCCCAGGTTCCACTGTTCCTAGCTTTCAGGTCGACCTGCTCCCTGCTGGAAAGGGAGTTTCTGTTGAAAGACCGAGCACGTTTGGTTCACATCTCAGGGGGGTAGCTGTGTCAGTGTCTCCCCAAAACAACGAGGGGTCCTGTGGCTACCGGGCCCCAGCCCACAGAAGCTTATGCCCAAATAAATGTGTTACTCCTCACTATAATTGGTTCAGCAATTCTGTAGCAGGAAAAGCAAACCCACGCTTGCCCCACCCCCAGAAAAATTGTCCATTTGGGACCAGCTCTGCAGGCAAAACAGCTGGGGCTGCCACCTCCAGTGGAGTGCAGGAATGGCCCCAGAAGCATGCTCTGGCTGAGAGCTGCCAGGGAACATAGGGTAGGATGTGCTTCGTGCTCCCTGGCAAGTGTGTGTCTGCACAGCAGCCGGGGAAGCCTGGCTGGTGGGGAGCTGGGACACAAACCATGCGTGCACCATCGTACACAAGTGCTCCAAATGCCAGCAGACACCCAGCCGCTTGCTGGGGACGTTTGCTGTCAGTGTCTCTGTGCACGGAGAGAGTATTCCCTGCAAACCTGGCTCCTCCGACTGTTTAGCCACTTGCTGACACCCCTCTCTCTGCTTACCGGGTGTCCCAAGAACAGTCCAAGGACACTGGGGGAGGGGGCAGGGGGAACCCAGCTTAGCAGATCTACAGCTGGAGTGTGCCAGTAAGTGGTGCTTGGAGCTGCAGCGGGTGGCACCTTGGGGCAATCCTCCTCCATGTCTCCCTGCCCTGGCTGGAGCTGGGTGAACTGGCAGCTATGCAGCCAGGTTGTGTGTCAACACGGGAGGGAGGAAGTACCCTATGGACCCCTTGTCTGAGCCACCCACAAGGTCCTTATCTTTTCAGACCTCAGTCTGGCACCCAGAGCAAATATCATGCTGCTGCTATAAAAGTTATTCATGGAGATGGAAGCAAACTGTAATCACCTCCCCAGCCAAACTGTGCGAGATCAGCCAGAAGAGTCTATGGGAACAGGACGACTGGAGAGAGTACAAGGGGCGTCAGCCGAACAAACAAGACAGACCCAAAGCTCGCACAGCCAGAGTCTGCTTCCCAGCAATCACTGGGAGTTGGCTTTCCTGCCGGCTGGGAGGCAGGTTTGTTTTTCTGGGTAATGCTACATGGCTGTGGCATCACGCCAGCGCCAGCTCGTTAGAACCGAGTTTGGCAAACTCTGCCTAATTCAAGCATTTTCATTAGCATGAAACACACCAGAGCAAGCATCTGGACCCCTGACAAATCACGGAGGGCGTGGATTTGGAAAGCAGAGAGAAAGACAAGGGGGTTGGTAGGCAGTGCCTTGGGTCCGAATGCTTGTTTCGGACATGCAGCGCGCTCCCTCATTGTAGGCACACGGCGTAGTGCTCACAAGTCACCTGTCACAGAGCATCGGGGCTCTGGTCTCTCCAGAACACTAGTCTAAATGTGCCCAGTTTGTGAGCTTTCAAACAGACAGCCCTGCAATTTCTCCTTGGGTTCCCTAAGGCCAGGTCTACACTAGGGGATGAGTTGGAGTTAAGAGACGCAGCTCCTGCTATGTTAATTGTGCAGCTGGAGTCGACATACACTGATCCGAACTCTGGAGCTGTCCCCACAGCGGGCCTGCCAACTTCACTCACTCCTCACAAGGGGTAGGAGTACCGGCGCCGACGGGGCGCCCGCAGCGTTCAGTTTAGCAGGTCCTTACTCGACCCACTAACTCAGCGGCCAGAAGATCATTGACTGGTGGGTAAGTATAGACATGGCCCAAGTCAGCCTGAGATTTTCCTCCCTACACATCTTCACAAGTGACAGTACGCAGGCCCCACTGCACAGCTGGCGTGGGAAGCGAGGGCAGGACGTGCCCATGCCATTTCCCCCTAGTTAACAGTTCTGCTGAGGAGGAGCAGGAAGAGACTCCCGCTACTCCCAGGGCTGTGCAGGGCTAACGGGTACGAATGTTGCTACTAAAGTGAGCAGTCAACTCTCAGTATGTGTGCTGAGCGTGGGGCTGTTCCACGGTCGCTTTGCAGCGCAAATGAGCTTAAAACCTGCTGTGCTTTTCACAGGCTTCGGTGCTTCCATCATTTCTAAGGCTCCACAGAGGAAAAGGACTCCTCACCATTGCCAGCTGGCTCTTGAGGGGAGGCTAAAAGACAGGTGCTGTGTGGTGCCGCATGGGGCCACCTAGCAGCCGGTGCAGATTCTCTAGTTAGCATTAGCGATGGTTCTCCTAGAGCCCAGTATCAGTATTAACATAATGCCGAGAGGCCCCAACCAAGACCAAAGCTCTGCTGTGCTAGGTGCTGTACATAGATTTGGGATGTAAAAAGTCATTTGAAAAGGTAACTGTGTAACCGCTAAAAATCTTAGCGGTCACACGCACTGCAGGCTCTGCAATATAAAGCTTAGCTCAGTGAAGCCTCCCCTAAGAGTGGGGCCAGCAGGGGCTGCTGGCCCTGCTCCTGGGGAGACACTGCTGCAGGCCAGCTGGCCCCTGCCGGCCCCACAGCATATAACCTGTGTCAGGAAGGGCTTGACCAGGCAGCCACAGACATGAGCTATTCCAGCAATCCGGAACAGCCTCTGCCTGCAGTGGGCCCCGTGGGGCTGGAGCAGCCCCTGCCCAGGGTGGGTGGGGCTGCTCCAGCCCCTACCAGTTAAGCACAATTGGTAAGTCTCACCCATTAAGGGTGAAGCTCACCGGTTACCTTTTACATCCCTCACATGGGCCCAATGAGAGATGGCCCCTGGCCTGCACAACTTACAAGTGAGAGACCAGAGGGACAGAAAGCGAAAGGGATGGCGGGGGAGGGGAGGGACATGACGTGCCCAAACCACTGTCAGGAAAGAGACTTACTTGTCCAGTGCTACAGCTTGCTCATAGGACCGTTTTGCATTCTCAACATCCTCGAGGTTTGTCAGAGCAACTGCCCAAAGAAACACAGGGACACACATAAGCTCGCTAGCAAGGCAAAGCCTCCCGCGCCCGCCTCACATGGATTCTTCTGCTTCCCCAGGCACAGAGCCTGTTTGCAAAGGGGAGTTCTGAACATCAGTGCTCTTGGAGCCCCCACGTCAGACTCAGGGGCAGCAGGGCCATCTCCACAGGAGTGGATTTCAAACTGGTCGCTGCTGAAAGCCCAGGACATTCTTGGGCTAACCCTGTCATCAGACTTTTGGAGCCAGCTGTACCGTCCCCACTCTGCAGCATGCCTTGCTTGTATGCAGAAATCACCACCACTGTGAACGCTTCCCCCACCCACCCACCCGGCCGCAGCAAAGGAAATAAATGGTGCATTCTCTGCAATCTCAAGTCTTTACACTAGGATTTGAGGACATCAGTAACTCAGCCAGAGGCCGGGGTCTATTTAGGAGCCATTTAGGAGTGGGGAGGTTCTGTGGCCTGCTATGTGCTGGAGGTGGGACTAGATAGTTGTGATGGTTCCTTCTGACCTTAACGTCTCAGACCAGAAGTTGAGTCCCAGTCCCAGGAAGACGAGACACTGCCTGCTCAAAGTCAGGGCTTCTGCACGGGCCACCCTGGGTCATTTAATCGCTGAGTGACTCTGCCCGAGCGTGGAGAGGACAATGTGCACAGTCCCCTCACCACTGGCCTTGCAATGTCTGGATTCTAGTTTGTCTAGCCTGGACTGAGCGCTGGTGAGGAGAGCCAGGCAGAGCACACCATGGACGCCCTGCTGCTCTCACCACTAAGCCATCGGAAGAGCAGCGCCCGTGCAAGCTTCTCTGCATCACCCCAATGGCCTCCCATATACGCTGGGACCAGCTGGGGTGGTGTGGGAGGTGCAGACGCTACTCGAGAGCTCACTCTGTTTGGGCAGGAGAGAAGGCACTGACTTTTGGTCACCGCTGACTGATTTCAAAACAGTCCACCACCTGGTGGTGAAAAGCTCTTGAATACCAGTGTCTCTGGTGACAGCTTGCCTCCCCCTTGCTTTCACACCTTATGCCCCCAAAGGCGAGATTCATTCAGGTCTGCGGAGAAGCGAGTGGGCAGGAGAGAAGGGTCTTACCTGCCAGCAGCATGCAGAGCTCTCCCATGCGGGGCTGGAAGTTGACAGCAGCACTGAGAAAGTGGAAAGCAGAGGCGTACTGCTGCATTGTCAGGTGGACTAGTCCCAAATTGTACAGAATCTTCCAGTCAAAGGGAGCCAAGTAGTTGGCTCGCTTCAGGCAACTGATAGCCTGCACAGAGGAACATGACTGCTCAGTGCCATGGCCTGCATGGACAAGACTTTCTCCAGTCTCCACCGCAGAGGGAGGAGCCTTGTTTTATCTCTGTTCTCACCCAGATCAATTAACTAGAGATGGCAATGGAAGGGAATTAGGCACTTACTGCCACGTATTTCTTCTTGCCGAAGAAGCACATTCCAATGTTGTTCCATAAGGGGGGGCTTTCGGGCATAGTGTGGGCTACTACCCGGTACTTGGTGAGGGCTACATCAAAATCTCCATGAGTTTGCATCATGCTGCCAGCTGCCAAGATAGCCTGCAAAAGAGCTTGACAGTGAGTGCTTGAGGCACGGGGCTTCCCCTAAACATGGGGAGAAAAAATTCTACAAGGTTATTAAACTAAAAACCAGGCCAATGCCCGGAATGGAGATTCTCTTTGGGGAACTCTCTGCTGCAGGCTACCAAAGTGAGAGCAGCTGAGAAATCTACACTCTGACCAGCAGAGAGCAGGGCACTGGGAAAGGGCCCCATGCTTCCCACACCCTCTTCCCTGATCAACGCAGCTAATAAGCATTGCACCCGGACTAATACAGTGATTCACAACAGCAGCTTCCAGAAGCCTGAGCTCTGAAAAGGTCCATATATAGTTTCTTTTAAACAACAAACTGGCACAGAAATCTTCCCAGGGCAACTTCAGGGAGATGGAAACATTCCTTAACTCCAAGCAAAATCTGGACAGGTCACACAACACTGGCTGAGGGCGACACTACAAACCATTGAGCATATGTGATTAATCACAGATCCTGGCCCAAAAGCAACTCCATTTAAACTAACCTACATTTGTCCTACCCGTTATTTGCAGTACTTCCCAGTGAGCTGGCATAGAGCCGGGAAGGGCAATGTTGTCTTCCTTATTATAATACTTGCTTTGTATTTACTCATTGCTTTCCAATCCATAGATTTCAAAATGATTTACATTAACCCCATTATTCAGACCCCACGATGAGCTAGCTAGACTAAAGTTACCCCCATACATACTACCGCTGGGAGAGAGACTGCGTATGCATTACAATCTTTGCAGACTAGCAGGAGAGTATGTTCTACTGCACCCCCTTTATTCAGCCATTTCTGTGCTCTGCTCCAGAAACACTGAATTCCCAGCAAAGTGTTGCACAGCTCTCATGATGAACTGCACCAGTTTGAAGGAATAGGTTGGTGAAAAGCAATTTCCATTTGTTAAAAATCCTTCTGTGGAGAAGATATGAAACTTTCCATTAAAAGTGAATAGGCCCCATAAATAAGATGGAGCTCATAGAAATGTGCTTTGGAACAAGCTTTTGTGAGCATGGCTCCCTCCTCACCCTGTGCTCTAGTATGGGGGATATTTTACATTAGAATGAGTTTTTACAGCCCTCGTGTCATCACTAACTGGCTTGTATATATTTCTCACAGTACCTTATAATTGCTGGGATCATATGTAAGTGCATTTCCAAGATGTTCAAATGCCTTCTGATAAACCCCAAGCTGGGAAAAGACAGAGGAGTGTCAGAAATGTAGGCACAAGGGGTTAAGTATCCAGATGACAAACAGCGTTTGTGATTATCACTTAAAACCAGGGATTCAGAAGAGTGAGCATTACCCTGTCGCAGTTACTCTGCACACGTACACTGGTCTTGCTTCCCAAGCCACAACCAGCTGGAACAAAATGGATCCCTCTGATCACAGAGGGGACACCGGGCAGCTTGGCACAAACTGTCTAGCCCAGAAAATAGCTTTCTATATTGTTTGTGTTGGGGAATAAGGACTATCTGGAGAGTTTTTTCTACAATGGACAAAGGAGCAGGGACTGACTTCTTAGGCACCATAAGCCACAGCACAGATTCCCTGATCACTTTTCCTCCCCCTCCCCCTCCACAGTGCCCTTCCTGGACAGAAATGCCCCCAAAGACTATCTGTTTGGCCACCTTCAACTACTAAAATCAATGGGAGTGGAGCGTGCTTAGCAGTATTGCAGGAGTGAGGCTAATCCTGATCTTGTTCTCAAATCTCAGTGGCTTCAATGGAGATGATCAAGGAATTGCACTGGTATAATTAAAGTATAAATTCAATCCACGGTGTTTCTTGTCGGTGCATGAATTTGTTCAAACGCTAATACCTTCCCCCTCCTCCACAACTGCACCAGCACCTGCTGGCAGAAGATCTAACTCATGGAGACCAGCAAGAGACGTGGAGTGGATTTTGGAGTCCAGGGCTGTGATGCACCACAAACAAGTGAAGTCAGTGTGTACAGTTGTGCAAATTTCTATCCATGCTACTCTGCCCATGCACCGCTCTTTGCTCTGCCTCTCCTGCTCCGCCTCTCCTGCTCCCTCCATAGCTCTACTTATGCCCTTGATTCTTGGCCTGCAGCAGCCTTGAGCAAAGGATGACAGCTGTACCAAGGACTGCAATGAGGAGGTACTTTGGGAGACAGATGAGCTTTTGCTTATGATCCAAGACCCTAGTGATAAAAGTGCCAGTGTTACTTAAATCGCTTCCCATTTTCTCCAAGATGCGTTCGTGTTGAACAATGTCATGGCTGCTTTTCTAGGAGAATAACTTGCTAAGCTCCTTCCCCAGAAACAAGGTAACGACTAGCGACATTTGATTGTACTTGGGAGGATGAGTAACACAATTAGGGCAGAAGCCAAATAGAATTTCTACTCTGGCTCAGAACCAGGAAATCAAGTTCCTTCGCGAGCCAAATGAGACAAAAAGACAGAGGAGTAAGCTCCACCTTGTCTTGATGTGGCCTTTTGAGAAATGTGACACAGTGGCATGGAGATGAATAGACATCTACTCCATATGCAACTGTCAGGTCATTTAAAATACAATTAGGCCCTCCCAGGAGCCAACAGTATTTAGTACCTGCAAATAGAGTAAACCCAGAGTGGTAAGGAGCTCTGTGTTTTCTGGAGAAAACCTGCAATACAAAACACACAGTTACACAGCATCTTTCTTGGCAGTAGTAATACAAGGCCCGTATGGAAGTCCTCAGACCCTGCTCAATGTAAGATGTATCCTTGCGACTCCTGCTGATATAGCCCACTACTACTATCACCCTCACCACCATCATGTGGTGTTAATGGCAAGTTCTATGAGAGCATCTCAAAGAGTTTTACAAAAGTTGATCACTCTTCATACTTCTCTGGTAATATTTTACATGGGCTAGCTGACGCGTAGAAGGTTAAATAACTTGCTTAAGATAGCACAGTGAGTCAGTGAGAGCTGCCAACAGATCTGCTTTAACCATAAGGTTACCATTCCCAATATGCAGGTGATACCTCTGTGGTTGATAACATACACTATTCTAATGATCTAATGAGAACAAGACAGACCCACCCCCAAATGGACACTTAAAATTAACGTGCCATGTGTTTTCAATTAGTTTGTGACTTCCAAGCTCTCATCTCTAACTAAGTCATGTACAGTTTTGTAGGTTCTTTAAAAAAGCCTCCCATTTTCAAGGCCTTTCAAACAATGAATACGATGAATAATCAGCAGCAAAGAGAGAAAAAGCAGGTTGGGGGCACCACATACTAATGGACTTTCTGCTTATACAGAGTTAAGTTCCAAATCCCAGTTAGGGTCCCAGGAAGAAGGTGCATCGCACAAATACCTAGAAGTCTTACCCAGGTTGAAACCTTGTTGTGCAAACTGTGGTACAAAGATAAAGCAAGGACTGTCCCAACCCCCGAGTTTGAATCTACAGTAAGTGAGGCTTACTTATAGTAGGGATGTAAAAACCCATTTAATTGGTTAACCGATTCAAGGGGGTGTGGGTGGTGGGACCGTGCTCTGCCAGCTGAGGATGGGCTGAACCCTCACTTTCATGCACAAAAAATGCACCCATTGAAGTATATAACAATCCAGTAAGTTCAAAACAGCTGTGGACTGCTCACTGCTCTTGCCAACAGTACAGCTGTGACAGTCGTGAGCAGCAAACTTTCTGCTCCGTGTTTCAGGCTTTGGCAGGTGAATCACAGGATTTGAGAAGTGGATTTTGTGCACCTTTGCTCCCAGAACCTCCATTCATCTTCTCCCTTCTCTTGGCAAGGGCTTCAAAGAGGTACGTCTGCACCTGATGCACTGCCAGCTAGAGTAAGGATTGCTGCCAAGGTCAGAGATGGGCGCACAGCTGGGAAATTCCAGCTGTGCCCAGGAGCACTGCCATCTTAAAAACAGACACCTTCCTGTCCTGAATTCACCAATCAAAATTCTCCCAAGAGGTAGGGGGAGGAAATTCTTACTCCACTGCTTTCTTATAGACTTCTATGGCTTTGTCCGTGTCCCCTTCCAGCAGGTGAATTTTTCCCAACATCATGTATGTCAGATCATGTCTGTTGAGCTGCAAGGCATTGTTCAGCTGGTCTTTCGCCTACACACAAAACCACACAGAGGAGAGAGTAAAATCAATGCAGTTGCAGAGTTCACAGTGAAGCAATGACCCAAAAGTTGTCCACTGTGAGCACCAACCCGCGTGTTGCTAGCTTGGAGGGGAAAGGAATCAAAGGCTCAAGCCAAGCCTGAAGAATCTTATTATAAAGGCCCAGCCTATGAGGTGCTTGTTGACATGAGCTCTGCAATGGGAGGCATGGGCTTTGAAGGAGGAACACAAAGCTGAGCACTTCAAGCCAAAGCAAAACATATTGATCTGCCACGAGAGACAGAGGCCTGTTTGTTCTGGTACAGAAGCCAAGATCCCTCGGGGGCTGCTAAGCTTAACGTATGCATTTACAGTTCCCCTCTCTGCCAAATGCTCATGCTAGCAATGAGCCCGGATTGCTATGGACATGAAGAAAGAATTCATCACCAGGCACACGTAAATCCCCTCCCATAGGGAACACTTCCAGACTCCTGTTACCGTAACATCTTCTTCCTCCCAAGCTGAGCCAGTGGGGAGCAATGAAAGTTTGCAGCTTTCTAGCACATGGCACATTAAAAAAAAAAAAGATACTGACAAGGTTAGACAGAAAAGGTTTTATGCAGTACTGGATATTCATTACCTGCAATGCTTAAACAGCCAGCAGTCTCCATGGGCTTCATTATATTTTATGAGCCCAAGTGATAGACTCATAGGCTTGGAAGGGATCTCAAGAGGTCTTCTAGTCCAGTCCCCTGCACTCATGGCAGGACTACATATTATCTAGTCCATTTCCAACACCTGCTTGTCTGACCTGCTCTGAAAAGTGTCCAATGATGGAGACTCCACAACCTCCCCAGGCAGTTTATTCCAGTGTTTAGGAAAAACTTCCCATCAGTCAGGGTGGTTAATGTCCAACCTCAACCTCCCTTGCTGCAATTTAAACCCATTGCTTCTCAATGTTCTGTAAGAAGTATGCACCAGGCTTCCTGTGGGAGTACTGTCTAACCATTAGCAAGCCCATGCCACAGAGACAGGGAAAGGAGGGAATCCCCTCCATCTCGGCTGCTCCGCCAGTCCTCAGCCCCTGTAAACTCCCCCACCGAGCGCCAGGATGGGGCATCAGACCCTTCCTATTTTCCGGAAGTTACATCCCATGGGATATAACCACCTCCGTAAGACTAAACACTCATTGACACCTTTGCCAAAGGCTCCAAGAGAGGAAGAGCCCCCGGTGTCCATGTGGTTTGTTATCCAGCTAGTCCGGCACGCTCTGGGGCTTTCCCTAATGGCTAGATGAGTTCTTTGGACAATGGAAATACTGTCTGAGAAATCGTAGTTCAGACAAGGCCTGTTGGACCTTGTCTAGAGTAGAGTTCTTGGTCGCTCTGTAGCCCAAGTTCACTGATTGCTAGTTATTCCATGGCTTAGCCTGGAGTGAACCACAAACATCTGGGAAGATGTCTCTAGTTGCATTCACAATGCTGTTGGTTAACGTAACTCAAGTGTCAATCCTGGCAGAATTTTACCATGTAGCTGCTCATAGATTATAAACGAGAGCTCTGTTATGCGAATGCAGACAGAACAACAGACCTGCAGCGTATATCCACTCAGCAATTAAACACTCTCCCCGCTCGCAGGGTCCCAGAGCTCAGGCTCCCACCCAAGCCCCAAATGTCCACACTACCATTTTACAGCTCCAAGGCCAAGCCCTGGGGGTATGTCTACACAGCAAAGTTATTTCGAAATAACTATCCTAGTGTCTGCACAGCCATTCCATTATTTCAAAATTAAATCGAAATAGCGGAGCACTTATTTCCAATTTGGTAAACCTCACTGTACGAGGAATAACGCCAAATTCGAAATAGCTATTTCAAAATAAGCGTTGGCACAGCACTTATTTCGAAATAGGGGGCCTCCAGCCTTCCCAGGGTGCCCTGGTGGCCACTCCAGCCTCAACCAAGAACACTTCTCTCCCTTTCTCCCTCCCCGGAGCCCTTAAAGAGGTTGATTCTGGCCACAGTGCCTGTGCCAGCTCCAAGCCTGCCAGCCCAGAGCCAGCAGGTCACTGCTCCTGACCCAGTGGCCCCAAAACATGAGCCAGCAAGCCACTGGCAGCCAGCCCTCCACCGCTCCCCAGGAGCAGTCTACCAGCTCCCAGGAGCCTGCCAGGGCCCGGAGAAGGTGGGTGCCTTCCTGGTCCAGGGTGGAGATCATGGACCTTATTCAGGTTTGGGGGGGATGCCCCCAACATCCATGATCTCCGCACTAGACGGAGGAACGCGGCTGTCTATGACAGGATAGCTGCCAGCCTGGCCAACAAAGGCCACATGCAAACCCAGGAGCGGATTTGCATGACAATCAAGTTGGTCCGGCAAGACCCCCCAACCCTGAGCCCTGAGATTCCCCTCCCTCTTCTTCCCCCTTCCAGCTTCCTCCTCCCAGGTTTCCCCCTCCCCTCTCCCACCCTCTCTTCTCCCCTCTCCCACCTCCTTTCCCCAGTCTCACCAGAGTTTCATCCCCCCCCCCAAGTTTTGTTAAAGAAAGAGAGTTTGTGTTCATGAAAATACATGTATTTTATTTTACATCAGGACGGGGGGTTAGGGAGGGGTAAGTGGAAGGACGTGAGGGAGGAATGAGGCATGAGTCCCCAGTCGGACAGACCAGGGAGGCTCTTAGTGCTCCTCAGGGTGGAAGCTCTCCCGCAGGGCCTCCTGGATACTGACAGCCCCCCAATGGACCTCCCGGATGGCAGCCTGCAGAAAGTGCAGCCAGGCTCGCAGCAACATGTCCAAGAGAAGCACCAGAGTGCCCAGGGACAGCTCTGGCTCCATGTTGCCGAGTGCTGTGATGTCCCGAGTGAGGGCAACCAGAGCACGCAGAGACAAAATGCTTTGCTGTCCCTCTTCGAGGTAGACAAGCAAGCAGGGAAACCTGAGAACTGGCTGTCCAGGGGGGGTCCCTTTAAGCACAGACCTCAGACAGCAGCCCCACATAGTAAGTCCTGACATGGTGCCCTGCTGGAACTGGTTCTGGCCAGCCTTAAATGCAATTCAGAGTCCACTTAGTGTGGACGTGCTATTTTGAAATAGCAAAATGCCATTTCGAAATGCATTGTGTGTGTAGTTGAGTTATTTCGAAATAAACTATTTTGAAATAACACTGTAGTGTAGACATACCCCGAGAGTCTGGGCTAGCCTGCCTTGGCCAGCCAGGGGTGTTTAACTGCAGTGCAGACATACCCTCACTGCGCAACACTAAATGGTGTTAAACAAGGTTCAGGGTTTGCTATACAGAAACCTCAGGCCTGCTCAGTGCCACATCAAACACTACATTAAAACCCTGGGTAACCTTTCAGTACAGAGACCTAAGAGGAGGGAAACCAGTTAGGCATGATCTCCACAGTCCTTGAGGTATGTCCGCAGGCCTTGCGTGTCTCCCTTTTGTTCCTTTTCTCATCAACAGTCATTGGCATTGGGACATTTTATAAAACTCTCGCCACTTCTTAGCATTGAGCTCACAATTAAGGTAAACTTCTCACAGCAGATCAAACATTTGAAAGAAAGAAAGAAACTAACCTGACTAGATAAGATCCCCTTATCAGTAAAACTGCAGAAAAGAGAATCAGGTTCCTAGTAATGTTGTAAGGCCTGTCTACATGGAGGAGTAATGCCCCGCAGAGAGGTGAATTCTAAAGCATGTGAATTCTGTTGCACACTAAGGGTGTGTCTACACAGCACCCTTACCTCGAAATAAGCGACGCAATTTGTGCTACGCAAACTGTGTAGCTTATTTTGAGGTGATTTCAAAATAAAGCGCTATTCCGAAACGTCCCTTAACCCTGGCGCAATGAGGTTTACAGGGACGTCAGAATAGCGAGCCCGTGATATTTTGCTGTAATGGGCTTGCTCTTAAGACGTGGAATAGCTCCACAGTGTAGATGTAGCCTATCTGGCCTGTGTACACTCTGCTGGTGCACACTAAAACTCCCTGAATGTGCGAAGTTTAGTGCACATCAGCGGTGTCTACATCAGCGATGGGCAAGAGAGGGTCTGTGGGCCAGATCCAGCCTGCCAAATTGTTTGATACTGCCTGTGGCCACCCTGCTGTTCCCTCGTCCCCAGGCCAATGAAGTCTCCTCCCCCTGCCAAGGGTGTGCAGCATTGGAGGGAACCACCAGCGGTTCAAAACAGCTGGCGGTTCCCTCTAGCTGTGTGCCCCTGGCAGGACTGGGGGAGGGGGGGTGGGTGTGAGACTTTGCACGCTCCCAAGCCAATCAGGGCCTGAGGGTGTGGGAGCACACCAAGTCTCCCCCTCCCGGCCCCCTTGCACCCGAGGCCCCGCCTCTTTGGGGCAGCCCACAACCTCTTCCAAAATTCGTGAAGTGGCCCCCCTGCAAAAATGACTGCTCACCTCTGGTCTACATGGACTAGCTAGTGCACATCACATTGGTGCACACTGCCACCCAATGCAGACATGCTCTCGGTGGTGCTCTTTGGACAAGACAAGCACTCGAATTACCTTGTTGAAATGCTTCAGGTACATGGAGCACACGCCCAGGTTGTGGCAGATCTCCTACACATAAAGAAAAAGCTGTGTAAGGGTGAATTGACACTGGCTAATCAGAAAGAGACTAGTACCAGTTATTGCTTTGGCTAGGAACTCCATGGGCTTTGCAGTTCAAAGAACGCCCAGCACTTCAACCATTGTGATAACCTATTTGGCTTAATGCTCAGCATAAAGAAGCGCACATCCCAGGGGAAGGCCTGTGTAAAGGGATCCGCACTTGGCTGACACTGCACTGGATTACCAGGGGGATGTATGAAGCCATCATGTGTGACCCCTATTAGACCAAGAGCCCTAGCCTGGGATAAACCCCTATGGTGCCAGGGATAGGTGTGAAATGTTGGCCCAACAGGACCCGAATTTGAGAGTTATCCCTGGCTGACCAGAATACAGGCCCTCGAACAGAGAGGCTGGGATTCTTTCAGCACCCTAACCATTATGGTGGCCCCGAGGAAGCGTTTACACCAGTCCAGGGCACTACTAAGAGTCTGTGAACACACAAGAGACGTACTGTCTTTTCCCATTCTGGGGGATGGGAGGAACAATTCCAGGCAGCCAAGCACCCCCATAAGTTTCTTTCTTTCTCCACCAAACGGATCACGTTACCCATGTGAAAACTCTTTATATTCACTACATAGATCTCTAGCAGGGAGAATGCTGCCTAGGAAATACTTTACCCTCCTATCCCGACAGAATGCCCTTCCCCACACACAACCCCTCCCTTGTGAAGAATGGTAAAGACACAAAGTGCAACTCAAGGCTGGGAAGAGGTGGCAGGGGGCTTCCATACAAAGCAAGTGAAAGCATCAACTCCGATTCCAGCACCGATACCTGGGTTATGGAGATCCCTGCCAATGCCTGCCAGACGGGGTATCATAGACTCATAGAATCCCAGAGCTGGCAGAGACCTCAGGAGTCATCGAGTCCAGCCCCCTGCCCAAGGGAGGGCCAATCCCAGCCAGGGCTTTGTCCAGCTGAGACTTAAAAACCTCTAGGGATGGAGATTCCACCCCCGCCCTAGGGAACCCAGCCCAGTGCTTCACCACCCTCCTAGTGAAATAGTTTTTCCTAATATCCAATCTAGACCTCCCCCATGGGCTGTAAACCATAGGGTTAAAGCCACACCCCAGCACATGCCACAGGCTTTGTGGTAGGTCTACACTGCAATCAAGTGGTGTATCTGCAGCACTTGGAAACATAGTCAAAGTAGTTTTAATCTAGCTAGATCAAAGTGAGCTTGAGGAACAATAGCAGTGAAGCTGTGGCAGCATGGGCACTGCATAGGCCAGCCTCATCAGCTTGGGACCCTGGCTGCATACTTGAACAGCTGCTGTCCCTACTGCCATGGCATCACTGCTACTGGTATATGAGCCAGCGAGCCCACAGATAGCAGAGGTGGGTCTACACATGTTGCAGTCACACCTCTGACTGCAGCGCAGACGTGCTCAGAAAGAGCAGGGTTGAAAGGCCTTCCCTTTGGTAAGAGCACAACTAGGGACAGTGCCTGGCCCAAATATTTTCCAGGTTAAAATGGAGATCTGCAAGCCCAAAAATGTTTCACAAATTACTAATGGATTTGCCAAACTGTTTCAGTGGAAGAAACCCAAACAAAATTTTTTTTTAAATACCGGAACATTTTAATTTTTTGGTTGGAAATAACTTTCATGTAGAAATGTCCCTTGTTTTTATTTTAAAACAATCAAAAAGGTTTTGAAATAGTCCAAGTCAAAATGTTTTGTTTATGATGAAACCCTGCAATTCTGTCAAAATGAAACATCTTGTTCAACCCAAAATTATTCATTTACTTTTTAAACACACTTTCTAGTTCATCAGAAACGTACAGGCACTTCTGTGTTTCATCTGACCTAAAACTAGGTGCAATTTTTCAGAATGGCCTGTGACTGAATGTCCATCGCTTGCAGAGCCACCAGTAAAAGCTGGACCAGTCAGCACAGAGTGGGTGGAAGAAGAGATGGCGGTGCCAAATACGCACACATATTGGGCCTGAATTAGATATGTGCTGAGCACCTAATGGTAGGGAGCTGCAGGTGCTTGAGCCCCCGGGAATCAGGCCCAATACGCTTTGTTTTATAAGCGTGAGGATGATCAATGACTTGCAGCACGAAAGCCCATGAGCAGAAACAGCACTTCCCTAGCAGGCTGTTCTCACTGAGCTGTGAGCCATCACCTCTCTTCCGTCATCCTCACTGTATACTCATTGCTCTTGGCAGATCTCTTCTTTCAGCTCGTCTCTTGCTTGGGCGGGTATTATTTATTACTAGTGCTGTAACAGTGGTCTCAATTTTGCAAAGAGAAACAATACTCAGCACAGCCCATGGGTTATTTGGGGACCACTGGAACAAGTTACCCAGGAGTACCAAACCCCAGGCTGGAGAGGTGCTTCCCACATCTATCCTTGAAGAGTACTGCACATGGCTACACAGGATTTGGTTGGAAGGCTGATGTTCAGCAGAATACAAATATGCTGTACAGGTCTATGTTTAACTGGGCCCCAAGAAAAAATTCTAGTGAGTGCCAATTAGTAATGCAAAAGGTACCGTATTTACCCAATCCTTCTGGTTGAGTTTAGCTGCTTCATTGTACACGTCAATAGCTGCTTTGTGTTTCCCCAACAGAAACCTGTGAAAGAGTTTCAATTGTTTACTTTTCTCTGCCCTTTCAGTGTGAGTTCATGCTGCGTCGGCAACACCTGCCAGCAAGGAGGACCTGATTTACAAATCCCATAGGTCTGCATATGGCTTTGCAGTCTCCCAATGACAGCTGTCCCAAGGAGGCTGCAAGCTAAGGAGGAGGAGCAGCAGGATCTCTCTGCTCAATGCTGATCTCCAGCAAACCAGAAGAGTGCAGCTGAGAGAAGTGAGGGCTCCCTTCACAGGCCTCTGCAATAGTCCCTTTGACCCAGAGAGAACAGCTCCTACTCAGTTTGCAGAGCTGGGCCTAGCTCCCAAAGAGACAGGTGCCCCCCCGCCTCCACACCCAATCACAGGTACAACCCTGCACAGCACACACGTGCACTAATAGCCCACGAGCTGATCATCAGCATTACTGGCTCCCAAGCAGTACAAATACCACGAAGAAAAAAAATTGTAGAAGAGCATCAGTGATTACAGTTAGAAAGATGCACGGATTCTAGCTGAACTGGGAGCTCTCAGCTCTGCAAACCAATCCACGGGCCAATGGGGAGGAAACATGCGTGGGATCGAAACGGTATTAACTCTGTCCCTGGAACAAAAGCAAAGCTTGCCCTGTGCTGTGGAGCGTAGGAACTGAGCGACACTCACAGAGACCGCGCCACCTGCTTGAGATTGTCAGCACTCAGAGGGTTCAGAATGGAACAGGTCTGAAAAAGTTCGAGAGATTCTTGAATCTTCCCTTCTAAGCGAAATATCAAAGCTGCAAGGCAAACCACACAGGCAAATTAGTCCACCCCCCATGGGGAAGACAAGCTGCATCGTTGGCAGGCCTGGACCGCACAGGACGACAGATGGACCATTCAGTTGTTCCTTCTTGTGACAGCAAGGTAACCAGAAACTCAGATCTGAGTGGGCTGAGGGGCCAGCGCTGACTGAACTATGTGCACACAGGACTGTTTGCTCAGAGGCTTAAAGCCATGTTAGAGGGAAGGGAGCCCTATGTCTTCATTACCAGAACGTCTGAAATTCCCTTCGCCCCGAAATGCTCCCGTGTGCTGCAATGTGAACTCTGCAGCTCACCCCCCTGCCTGCCAACCTGACACAGGGAGCCTCAGCATTCAGGGCCACTGTCCTTTACAAAACAAATCTTTCTTTTCATCTCTTCTGCAGCACAGACTGTGGGACTCTAAAGAACTGGGGGGAGGGGCTGAGACAGTGCTTTTCATTTTCATTAACACTGCCAGGCAATGAATTAGCATTGGTTATGTTCGGAGTCTGACTGTGCAGGCAAACACAGCAGCCCCTGCATACTGATCAATGCCATACAACTGTATCCTTAAAGGAAACCATAGCCAGTTACCTCAGAGAACATGGCTCTAGCAAGCAACATATTTTGCGTGACACAGCCAAACGCACAGGGCCACGTATAACCAGAGCCAAGCATCAGGCATTCCAAAAAGATCTGAAGATAACAGGTCACTATGAAATATTCATGTACTCACAAGAAGAACCAATCCTCATCTGTTCATTACAGTGATAACCCCGCCTTTCAAAATCACACTAGGCAAGTTTCAGACGTAACCGCATATCTATGCGCTCAAACAGTATCAGAAGTCCTGTTAGAGTTCACAGCTGGTATTTATATTTGTTGGGGATTTCTTTAAAACCGGGAATTGCACTGAAAACCAGAAATAACTGAAGAGGACAGATTATTTTCATAGTCTTCATCTGGCATACCTTGAACATAGACTGCATATTCACACATTCCCTGGGTCTCGTGGAGTTGTTCTTTGATAGCAATCTGAAACAATGAAATTAATATTATATCAAACAGAGTATCTGTAGGACAGCTGAACAGGATTACCTTATATGAACTGAATAATAATAGTTTACAAAAAACTGTAAAACCCTTCAGATACTAGTATGTCAGTAAAGAGAAACTGCACATTTAAGGTGCTGTTTATTTCAGCCTAGCTAAATATCCAGTCCTAATTTAGTTGGAAAGCATGTTTTCTATGTACTGCGATTGACTGAACTGCCCTCCACCAGTCTCAGAACACAAAGGCACAATATCATCAATATTTAATTGACCCTGAATTTAACAACCCACATTTGAAAACAGACTCCATACAGTGCCTTACTGCACTGCACTTGCACATTTCCTTCCACTTACAGATCTGGCAAAGGTGACACTAGCATGTAACTTCTGCATGTGATATATTACGACAACATCATCCACACAATCAGAATTTGTGCTCTGAGCTGCTCTGTAAAATGACTTCTGAAATAAATTATTTCCCCTAAGGACATTAGTGGCTAGCTGGATAACTGTTTAACCAATAAACGATTGCTTATCAGTTAATGGTCCTGGTTAACCACAACAACTACACCCCCCATCCCCATCCCCATCTCCCTCCATGTGCTCTGCATTTAAAACTCAAACTGGCAGGCTGGCTCAGTCCCAACCCACTGATCCAAGTTTTAAATGAAGAGTATGGAGGGGAGCCATCTGCCACCCAGTGCTGCTGCCTCTGAGGCAGCAGCAAGGAGTGGCAGGCAGGAGCTGGTCCAGCCTGAGCTCCCCACAGACAGAACCTGCTCCAACATCCCACACGCTCCCATTGGCTTCCCTTACTTCTTGCAAGAGGAGGAGTACAGGACACTGATGGGGGCTGCCCTCAGCATTCAATTTAGAGGTCTATATAGACCCACTAAATCGAATGCTAGAACAGCGACCTCTGGAGTGTTGATTTTCTTGTAAGTGTAGACATGCCCAGAGTGAGCTCCCTGTCATCCAAGAAATTCTCCAACAAAGATAAGGGAAGCCAAGACATCCCTGACATTTCTGAAGAGGGAGAGAGAAAGAGCAGAAACAAATAGGAGTAGCAAAAAAAAAAAAAAAAAAAAACACACCAACCACCCCCACAACAATGAAAATGCCAAGTCCCCTCCTCATATCCTTTTGCAGTTCCCCTTTAATGACTTGTGTTCATCTTGTCTAGAGAACATACTGTTTAAAGGACTTGCTATACTCTGTCTGCTCTGCGTTACAGTCCTGCACCACTAAGCAGTTCCAACCTACTCCCCAAATGGAAGAGATATCAAAAGGGTACAACATGTCATGTGTAAAGTAAATAACCTTCCATCAAGCAAAGCTAAGACCTCTTTCTCACTCTCTGATGGGAGATGTTTGCTTAGCAGTTGCCTCTATGAGATGATCAGCACTATGAAATAGGGTTATAATTATCTGGGAAACCCCATTTTTCATTAGAAAAAAATGGAAGCCTGTACTCATGTTGATATTTGAGTTTTAAAAGGCTATAAGGAAAACCAACTGGGGAAAAAAATACACACTTCAGAGTAACTTTTAGGATTGCTTTACTTGTATTTTCTCTAAAATTCCCAAAATGAATGTTGTTGGGACCCGTACTGCTCTCTACCTGACTAATTTGGAAGGTAGCATTTTCCTCCTTAGTTTATAACTAGAAACCTTAATCAAACATGTTTACCAAGCTCAGATTTCCTATAGCAAATGCAAATCTCGCTTAGGAACAGCTCTTACCTTACATGCATCATAATCTTTGCGGATATAATGCAGGTGTATCAGCCAGTTCCTTCTCTCCAAGATTGGCAGCTCAGGCACTGTGGGGAAAACATTGGCAGAACACACACAACATTCAGAAATGATCCAGCAGAGAACACGGGAACCAGATGCTCCAATATTATTTGGACCATCGTGGTTTTAGAGGTTTTGTCTTATATACATAACTATTCTACCCCCGCACTCTAAAAAGTGTCCCAGTGTTTCACATGCTCTCTGGTCACCCTACAAACATCGAGCCAGCCAACTTCTCCTTGGTAAGGAAAGTCTCTACATGCAGGACAGTCTAAATTAGCACTGCACCAGGAGCGCAACTAGTTTCTTGACTCCAAGCCTGGAGTCTGCACGTCAGTGTCAGAAACCAGGAGTTCCAATGGACGGACAGAACACACGGTTCAGTGACTAGCCTAAACAAGCCTCTTTCACTGAAAATCCACTCAGCAGCACATCAGAGCAGCTTGCTGCCTTTGCACACGTTGCGACAAACCTCAGAGGAGCAGCTGTGCTAGTCTGTAACTACAAAAACAACGAGGAGTCCTTTGGCACCTTAAAGACTAACAGATTTATTTGGCGCTTCAGAGGGTAGCCGAGTTAGTCTGTTACAGGAAAAAAACAACAAATGGTCTGGTAGCACTTTATAGACTAACAAAACATGTAGATGGTATCATGAGCTTTCGTGGGCATGGCCCACTTCTTCAGATGACTGGATTTATTTGGGCATCAGCTTTTGCTGGCAAAAAAATCACTTTGTCAGATGACACACTGGTTTTGTATACACATTGTAGTTTATGGCCAGCAATGGTTTGTCGGGTTTGGGGCTTCCATAGATACAAAGGCAGCTTGGGGAATAGACATATGAGAGACGCTGTGAATAATTTAAACTAACTCGGCTACCCCCTGAAGCTCCAGATAAATCTGTTAGTCTTTAAGGTGTCAAATTTAGTTCTGTGAAACAGTGCACGGTTACAAAATGTCACACCTTTGTGGCATATGGTGAAGGCACTGGTGAAAAATCTCTTTGATGTAGTGAAAAAGAAAGAGAAATATGCTCTAGTACATCCATGGTAAGGCGCCTGCAGCAGACAAGACAAGTCACAAACGGGTACTGCTTAGTTGTCTAGGCTCACGTTGGGTTTAACCCACTCCCAAGCATTTCTTTCAGACTTGAAATATATTCTTT
This sequence comes from Pelochelys cantorii, assembly GCA_032595735.1. Lineage (NCBI taxonomy): Eukaryota > Metazoa > Chordata > Testudines > Trionychidae > Pelochelys > Pelochelys cantorii. Next base: position 1,825,362 of record CM064338.1, read on the forward strand.
GTTACTCATGTCTGCAGTTCAGATGCTGGTAGCCCAGAAGTAACCATAGCAACTGGCAAAAAAGCTAAATGTTTGCAAGTCAATAGAATGAGAGAATAGAAGCAAAGCCAGGCAAAGACTGTTGCTGCAGCAGCCAGGAGGAGAGAACACTCGGGCACCTTCCTCTCTGCCCTCCCATGGAATGCAGACCCCACTATACAATCATCAAACGGAGGCAGACCCCCGGCTTTCACAATGACAGCACAGACAAATAAGAAACTGTCACCAGCTTCCAGCACGGGTCAAGATAAGTGAGGAGAAAGATGAAATCCAGTGGAGAGAGTCCTGGCAGGAGATCCAGGTTTTATCATCTTCTCAAAACTTTTAACTTGACTAATGTAATTAGCTAATTTACTTTTAACTTTAGGAATTGCAGCAACCAGTAAGCATGCATTCTGCACTACCCCAGTGGCAGTCTTCCACACTCACCATTACAAAGTGAAGCAGAGTACTCAAAAAATGCAAGTTAAACACAACACAACCTCCCACCCCATCTTAGCTGACAAGTTCCTCTGTGTTATAAACACCACTTTGACGAACTTATATAGAGGCAATAAGATAATTTAGATATTGCCTCTATATAAATCCACGGTACACCCACTTCTTGACTAGTGCTGGCAGATGTGGTCACCTCATCTCAGAAAAGCTATCTTGGCATTGGAAAATGTTCAAAAAAGGGCAATAAAAATAATGAGGTTTTCCATTTTTCCAAACAGATAAGAGAGCTAATTTTCTCTCAAAGATATTTTGATAAAGAGCCCAGTAGTACGGTAGATAAAAAACTAAAAAGTAAGCATCTTGATTAGACTCATTTTCACAGCTAACACACACAGATCTTTCCAGTGCAAAGGGTCACTGTTCATTTTCTGAAGAAAGAGAGATAATTTACAGATACAAGTGGAGAGGCTATAAATCCCTAGCTATGTAAGTGTTCCTAACAACAAAGCAAAGGCATATGGCAATAGTTTTTTTTTGTTTTTTATTTCCCAACACTCTTCCCCAGTGATTACTGGTTCAATAGTCAGACATTCTTCTACACTGATGATTACTCCCAGTACATCTGAACTAGAGTGAGCTGGGCTGGCAACAGCACTGTGTCATCTACACACAGAGAGACTTTGTAATAGCCTGACTAGCAGGGTTTGACCAGACAAACCCTCTGGGGTTGCAGCGAGAGGTCAAAGAGCAGAGATAAAAGAGGACCCCGTGTCTCAACCCTCTAACGAGTTTGAAAAAACCTAATCAGGGACTATTTATTATAGCAGCCCACGGGAGACCTCTACATGGCATACTATGTATTTGGAATCCCAACCTAATTAGAGCCCGAAACACATGCTCTCACTTGACCTGATCTCATGGTCTTCTCAGCAGTGAGAAAAACTACTGAATGTGGCTGGGCCCTTGCCAGGTTAGTGGAGCACATTTATCAACCTGCTCAGACTGGTTCACTCCAGCCTGACATAAAACGGACTGCTCTCTCTGAAGCAACTTGTTCAAGACCCAGGTCAGAGCTCGCCAGACTTTCCACCTCTGTGTTAAGGAGAGAGACTGCTCCACGCCTTTCACCCTAATCTTCTGTGCTTCTCTCTTATGGGATCATTCAGCGAATCAGGCAGCAAGTTTGGCGTCAATGTATGCTTAAATACGGCAGTCTACAGTCTCTGCGGTGGCTTGATGGAATCCAAAGGGGAATCAGTCCAGATTTACTGCTTTCCTGGTGGTCAGTGATTGATTGCACAGCCCACTTCCACCTATGTGATTTTTCTTTCTGACAGTGCCCCTTTAAGGAACTAACTGCAGTGGAAGATACAGACTGAACAATAAGATCTCCAGGACTGCGTGTCTTTGCAGCACTGTCATCTCTTCATTTTGCTTGCCTTATAGGTTTTTCTCCAAGGACTGAAAACAGAATTCATACCTTTGTGAAAACCTCCGTATGAAATTAAATTATTTGTGATTCTTCATATTGTATAACTGTAGCACATTTATATGCAAGGCATTAAAAAAACTCTTCAATGTTATTAAAGGCTTATGAAGCCATTGGCGTGTTCGAGAGAGAGATCTTGAAAGACTCCAAGACAAGGAATGAGATACCAGGAGAAATGATTCCCAGACCAGCAATCATTCTCTAGGAGAGGATGCCAGATAGAGAAAGAACTGCTTTATACTGTGAAGAGGAGTAGAGTACACAGGCTTTCACTTGCCCCCACATTTTTCCCTACCATACTCCATTTCACTTTCCCCTCCAAATAAGTTTTGAAAGCCAAGCCTTAGTAGAGTGAGACCAAACTGGGAGGAAGGCCATGAACTACCACAAGAGGCAAGTAAACAGGAGTCAAGAGGAGATGGGGTAAAGAGGAAGACATTAAAAGATGGGGACCAAAACCCAAATTCTCACAAAACCCCAGAATGCACACTCTGGGGAGAGTTCTGGAGACAGTACAAACAGAGAAGAACTTCATTTCAGAATCAGGATTGCTTATCAAATGTATTGTTTGTATGCAGAAGTACCCAGAGGTCCCAAGCAGAGCTCCATTGTGCTGGGCATGGTACTCACATGTTATAAAAAGATCATCCTGGCCCTAAAGCTTACCGTCTAGGCACATGAAGAGATTCAGAAAGTGAAGATAAATGAGGAGGAGGAGAGAACAGAGAAGCTATCCTATGTATTTATAATAAGCAGCAGTCTTAATACGTTCACTTCCCAGCCATCAACTGGGGATTTCTCTCAGCTGCTGATTGAACTATTTATCACAATCAACTAGGCCAACAGCCAGAGGAAATGCAGAAATAAAACCTCTCCATTACATTTTGATTCCTCTCAGTTAAGGGTGGGTTTGTGCAGATGATTCTGTTTTGAAATTAAAGCCCTCTGTATATTACTTAATGTCGTGTCTCTAATAGCATCTCTTTATGGAATGAAACTTGGCAATTCCATTACAAGAAAAAATCCAGATAGGCTATCATGGAGCATACACTTTGGTACCCCCCCCCTTTTTTTTTTTTAAGCAAGAGAAAATATAGTTGAAAAAGAGGAATCAGATGTAGAAAGAATAGGAAACACTGAATTTGGAGATTGATTCACTTGTTTTTTGCCATGTTCTAACTATAAAGGCTACATTTTAAAATCAATTATGCAATCAGTCCTTAGTAGGAGCTTGGGCTTTTAGGTGTTTTTAAAATTAAGAGAGATTGATATAACTGACCAGGTCCATCCCTCCAGTAACTGCTGCTTTTTAAGACAATGGGGATATATAATTTGTCCCCCAGTGTATCTTACCTTGAAATTCTAGCCCCATTGAAGTCAATGGGAATTCTGACACTGACTTCAGTGGGGCCAAGCTTACAACCTGAATGCACAGAATAGTTCTTTTGGCAGATATTTGTTTGTTGTAAAACCCTAGCAGCCAGCTGACTTTGCAATGAACTTGTGCCAGTGTATGTGCACATGCATGGAGAGAACATTGCGATGGCAACAGAAGTCCCTGTAGGCTATGCTGAAATATCAAAGTAACAACGTAAATCACATCCCACTAAGTAGCAAAAACAACAAAACAAAAAGTGGCAAAAATAGTGTTTGTGGGAAGGGTTGGCCTGACAACTTGAGCCTGAAGACTTCAGTGTAGTCATAGGGGATTTACACAATGGACAGTGGCAGTGATAGCTTCACACACACTACTTTGTAACAACATGCCTCAAACTAGTTCTTCAAAGAGTATTAGCAGAGAATTCAGTCTGCACCCCCCAGCTGGACAGACTTTCCCGCAGGGATTACAATTAATGCCACTTATGGTGAGGTGAACAAGAATCCAAGCTGACCTTAAACAGAGTTATTTGTGGCTTTTACATAGCACTTGTCACCATAGTAGCCAAGTGCTGCACAAAATTAATGACAAAGAGATGGTTTTCTCTCTCTGCTCCAGGGCTGGGTGGATAGACCAGCTCAGGGGGGGGGGCACAGGATTTCAGTCATCATGGTCCATTAAACTGGTGGTCTCTCTGTTGACACTGCCCGTCGGAGGAGAGGAGGGAGGAAGGGGAGATATTAGTGAAGTTGTGATGTTGACATATTTCACATCAGTTATGAAAAAGAGTTGCTGTAATCCAGTGTTCGAGGCATAGTGAGCAATTTAAAGAGCAAATTTCTATTTATACAAACACGCCCCCATGAGGATCAAACATGGTGAGGAAAAATCTAATGCATACTGATTTAGAACAGTATTATTATTTTTAAACTAAAGTTGGAATGTGGCAGTGTTCTGAAATTCGAGACACGCTCCAATACCTTGTAGCAATAATTGTCATTTCTTAATCTACTGGAGCAAGACAACTGGGACTGCAGAACATTCCAAATTCACACCTCTTGCCTTCATTGCCATGTTTACTTAAATCCTGCAGGAGAAGAGGCTTGCAAACATCTGTGCATTTCTCCTTCTTACTTCAGCTTCCAAATCTGACAGTGGAGTGAATTAAAATAGAATTGTAAAATAATAGTGATAACAATGTTAACTTTCTCTAAAAAATCCTTGTTAACATAACAAAATAATAAGGTACAAAATCAAATAGATACAATGAACTCCTCAGAACATCCAGTGGATTCCTCTCTCACCAGAAAAGCCTTCAACCACTGAAGGGGGGTTCCAAAGAGGATGGAGAGAGGCTGTTCTCAGTGGTGGCACATGACAGAACGAGGAGCAATGGTCTTAAGTTGCAGTGGGGAGGTCTAGGTTGGATATTAGGGAAAAAAATTTCACTAGGAGGGTGGTGAAGCTCTGGAACGGGTTACCTAGGGTTGTGATGGAATCTCCATCCTCAGAGATTTTTAAGGGCCAGCTTGATAAAGCCCTGGTTGGAATGATTTCGTTGGTGTCGTTCCAGCTTCGAGCAGGGAGTTGGACTAGATGGCTTCCTGAGGTCTCCTCCAACCCTAATCTTCTATGACAAGATGGTGGACAGAAAATATTTTTGAACTCTAATACTGAGATTTTTTAGCATTAGTAACAAACTACCGCTTTGCAGATGGTGAATGTTTTGGGAATCCATTGCTGAGAAGGTAATCAGATGGTTTTAAACAGAGATTCTGCTTCTTACCAAAATGTTTATATTCAAGCTATAATGAAATACTAAAAGCTTTAATAGAAAACCAACACAAAAACATTGCCCTTGATGTACACCGTACCCATATTTGGGGTTGAGGACATCATAATAAAAGGCACAGTCTTAAGAAACTCATTAATGCTGTTAGAAAAGTATCTGAAAATATAAAAACACTAAACAGGAAATGTTAGATATTGCACTCCACAGACTGAGTATATTTATATTTGCATATAAATTATATACACAATGAATATACAAATGCATACCCATGGAAAGACAAAGATTGTTTTAAACTTTCCTGCTCCCCAAGCTGTAACTAACCATCCTCTCTTTGTTCATTTCCCCCTTCTTTTTACTTTGCAAATTGAAGCCAGAGTAGCTTTAAATCAAGCAATAAACCCATATGATATTTAGTTATTTACAGTCAGCTGGGATTAATAAAACTTGTCATATACAACTCTGATGCTAGCAAGAAAACCATAATTCAGACCTGTGATCTCACTATCATATTAATAGCTTCACTTTACACAGAAAACTGAAATGAAACTAAAAAATAATAATTAAAACAGTTTTAAGCAAAAAGCAAACATTCCTGACTCCACACCTCCCCCTGGTGGAAAATCAGCCTAAGTTAAACACAAGAGCTTTCTGATAGAGATGCAGCCGTATTAGTCTGGTGTAGCTGAAACAAAAGACAGAACTATGTAGCACTTTAAAGACTAACAAGATGGTTTATTAGGTGATGAACATATTGATCTGAGGAAGTGGGTCTGGCCCACGAAAGCTCATCACCTAATAAACCATCTTGTTAGTTCTGTCTTTTACAAGAGCTTTCTGTTACTGTAAAATTGCATCCTCAGACTTCTTCAGTAAATTCAACAGAAAAACTACAAATTTCTATTGTTAGGGTACTTAGCATAGCTAACAAGGTATTAGCGCAAAGTTAAATAGCCTGTGTCTCATTTAAAACAGTTACAACAACTCTGATTTACTCCAGATAAAAATGTTTTTCTCTGTAATTTGCAAACAGTTCCATTAATTATTTTAAAGGAACATTTGGCAACAATTAGTGTTTACATTTCACCTATTGAAGGTGAATAGGGAGGATTTAAAAATAAACAACTTGTGGCCACCTCACATTCACAGTTGCCATAGCCAGCATTCAGTAACTAAAGGGTTAAACCCAGGTAGCTAGGAAATGTTGGAGCCAGAAGAACCAATGGGAAGAGAGTATTGAGAGTTGAATTGAAAGGAAACCTGCCCTCTGTTTTTCTTTTGGGAGAGTTTTTAACCAGGAGCTGGGGGGAGAGAGGGATGAACTGAAACTGGCAGGGATACCCATGCCCAGAGAAGGAACACACATGCCCAGAAATGGACTGGACCTTGAAGCTACAGCTACGTAAGCGACAGGAAATGTTTTTAGTTAGATGCAACCAGGTTAATTTCTTGGTTTTGTTGTTTGGTTAAACTGCTCTGTGCTGAGTCCATGTGCCACACCTTCCCCCCACCCCAAACCGTACTTAAAGCTGAATCCCAGGGAAGCAATTCCCTGTGTTTTGTTTTCTTTGTTGCTCTATAACATCTAGCAATCAAGTCTGCTTTACCAAGTGTATCTTGTTTTGTTAATAAAATCACCTTTTTTAAGACTATGATCTGATTTGCGTGTCCTGGAAGGTACAGGAGGTCTGTGTATGCATGCCGAAGACTGAGTTGTCAGCTATCAGAGATTACAAGTGTTTTTTCCCCAAGCTCTCTTGTGGTAAAAGAGCTGGGAGTGCCCCTCTAGAAGAAGTTCCCACGTGATTTCTTCCTAGGTCCAAGAAGGAAGGGCATTTTTCCCACTTGGGTGGTGGCAGCTATCTCCCAAGCTCAGGCAATCTATGACCTCGGGAGTTTTTAAGCAGAAGCCTATAGAGGCAGGGTATTTTTAAGGTTTCTTGTGGGCCCCCACTTTCTGCACTTGAAATGTCAGAATGGGGAACAGCCTTGACATGGGGAGAATCAGAAAAGGAAAGCAGCACAGAAGTCAAAGCAGCAGCTAATGGGAAGGAAGGTATGAATAGTAGTGCGGAAAGCAGCAGAGAGGTCAAGGGCGAGGACAGAGAAGAGGCTCCGTGAGGCGGACAGGAAAAAATGACAAGAAATGTAGGCGAGAGCAGTTTCGATAGAGTGGAAAGGATGACAGGCAGATGGGGGAAGGTCCAGGATGGAGAGCAACAAGGGAATTTGAGTTAACAGTTAGCATGTTTGACGAGCTCTGGATTATGGGAGGCCATGTGAGAAAAGGTGTAGTGTTATTTGACAAACAAAATGGCGGCGTTGAAAGAGAAAAGGTAAATCCGTAGGAAATAAACTCTGCGGAGTCTGTAAATCACAGATACTAAGATGGAACTGGACAGCAAGGTACTCTCCTGGAGAGCTGCCTATTCTTTTTCAGGATTATTTTTGCAATACTGATTCTAAAACTCATTAGCCATAAAATCCTGCCTGAAGAGTAGTCTGAAATGGGGACGACAAAATGGAATTACACCAGCAAAAGGAGACATCTTGCCCAGTCAGAGCGGGCAGTTTTCACTACCAGCTTACGGTGAGACATTCACTGTAAAAAAGAAAGCTTTATGTGATAATGGAAGTGGCACAGGCTGTACAATGAGATCAGCATTAAGGTCTAAGTGGTGTCGTTTTGGATATTAGTATCAATGATAATTATGTTAACACCACAGCCCACAGAAGAGACTCTCTCTCTCTCTCTCTCAAAAGAAACACCTATAATTTTGAAGAGATATTAATACGACATTCATAACCAGTTTATTATTTATAATTGCAAAAGTACTGGATTTGATCAGTATTGCAGAAGCTTCCAGTCTAATTCCCTGTTCCTTTTCAGAAAGATTCATTCTCTGGCCTGCAATCTCTTGTGTCTGGTCTCTGCTGAAAGGTCTTTTGCATGTGGTGGAGTGAGCTAAAGCCAATAAGCCATATCCCAGTCATGAAAAAGGAAATACTGAAGCACATACTGAGAAGGAAGAGGCAGGGTAATTCAATAATGATATTTTTGAAACTTCACAGCTGATATGTAACCAATCTCCAGAGAGAAGGTGTAACAGTCAGGCCTGGCAGTGATGCCTATAAGTTTAATGTGCCGAACACTTTCCATTATAAAACCCAGTGCCAAACCAGTTCAAAATTTCCATATCACATGTCTGTCTCAGGCTGACGTTTTCCTTTGCAACCTTTTCCCCTCCTCCTTGTGTGTCTGCATTATGATAGTCTTTAATTGCATGATTACATATATTTCCACCCCCCTAATCTCCGGCCCATTCAGTGCACAAAACAGATGGGGCTCAAGCAAATGAATCAGGACTGTGCAGTGACTATACGTTGTTTACAGGTCCCCTGCCTCACTGGTTGCAGAAATTGGAAGGTATGTATGAATGACACAGGAAACTGCAGAAAGAGAAACTATGGTTTCTTTTAAGACATTCCAGTACTATCCTAGAGAACTGAACATGAGCCCTGATTTGCCACAGAATTTTTATCTGATGCTGGGCAAGAGAGCTAAGCTAGGAACATATAGGCTAAGTCTACACTCACGGCTTCTTGCGACAGAAATATGCAAATGAGGCTGAGTGGAATATTGCCAAGCCTCATTTGCATACCTAATGAGCCGCCATTTTTGCAGAAGAGGCTCTTGCACCAGAAGGAGCTGTCTACACTGCCCCTTCTTATGCAACAAAAACCCTCTTGCGCAATGCCATTATTCCTGAAAATAATCAGCATAGCAGCATTGTGCAAGAGGGTTTTTCTTGCACTAGAAGGGGCTGTGTAGACACCTCCTTCTGGCACAAGAGCCTCTTCTGCAAAAATGGCGGCTCATTAGGTATGCAAATGAGGCTCAGCGATATTCCACTCAGCCTCATTTGCATATTTCTGGCACAAGAAGCTGCGAGTGTAGACATAGCCATACAGTGCTATAAAAATACTAAGTATCTGAAAAATCAAACCATAAGCATCTTAAGTTGAGCACCCAAATTAAGGGACACTTGACAATTCTATCATCCATTTCTCTGTACCACAGCTCCCCCGTGTAAACTGATGATAACGCCACTCGGCCTAACAGGGGTCTTGTGAAGATGAATTCTTTAATGTGTGTGAAGGTCTCAGGTGCCTCAGTGATTAACTCCATACAAAAGCCCATGACAAAATTAATAATTCCATATTCAACACAGGATTTGGATGGTATAAGGCAAACAAGGCTGCAGTCAGGATTACAACTCTGAACTTCCTGATTTGCAGTTCCATGCTGAAACCACTAAGCAACACTAATCTCAATAGAAAAAGAAATGATACCATATTATTTGAGAAGTAATGCTTGATCATGTAATTACAGATTTTAATGTACTTGCACAAGAGCACAGACTAAAGGTATATTGGCACATTAACACACTGACATTCTTTGACTTTTGAGTGCTTTGTGTTGCACAAAAAATTATGATTGTATTTAAATCTGTGATAAAACCTACATATTCACCGTAGTCAGGAAAATGCAATACATTCTATACAGTCAATACTTTCTAGATAAGAAATATTCTACCGGGGAAAAAATAATATAAATCTCTATTCCACATGGTAACATCTACATCAGATGTGGAAGCCAGGTGCACACTTTCAATATCAAGGTGAAAAGAGTATTTCATGTGTATTATACCTGAAGTATTTATTCATAATTTAAATTATTTCCCACTCCTGGATTATTAGGAGCCAAAATCTTATTTCATTGTAACTCTCACAAAGTTGGATAGTAATCTGGATGATGCCAATAGTGAGCTCTTGTAGAGCACTTTTCATCACTAGCTCTCAAGGTACCTTTCAAAAGGTGGTCAGTATCATTATCCCCACTTTACTGATCGGGAAACTGAGGCACAGAACAAAAATGTGACTTGTCCAATGGCAGAGCCAATCATGTGAGCAGGCCAATGGCAGAGCCAGGAACTGAACCCAGGTCTCCTGAGTTCTCATTCCCTACCCCAAGATGCTCTGTTTTGCTGTGGCATTTCTTTCTGATATTTATTCTAAGTTTTTGTCTGTTTAGCATGCTTTAAAACCATGAACTTAATTCAGAGTGGTGGTTTTTATCTGGAGTTTTCAAGCAGTGTCACTCTCAGAACTTCAAAGGCAGCTTTGAATTTGACTCAATTAATGGATTTATATTAGTTTGAAAGTATTAGGAGTTCAGAAATGATAAGCTCTGCAATGCACAAAATCAAGTTATCCAAGTACTAAACTGTTAGTGATATTCAGCATGTTTGATCCTTTAGCACATTTCCAAAAGCAGAAGAGATTCCCATCTGTTGATCTGCCAGCATGGGGAGTACCTGGAGAGAAAGTCAGGTGCATCCCAAGTACAGATCATAAACTTCAGACACATGTCAATTTCTGCACAAGCTAAGCTATTTTATTAACTAAAAGTTGTGAAAGTAAGTGTGTATTTTGAGTTCCATTATTTATCTGCAAGTGTACGTCCCTGGCTATTGCAAAGGGGCAATACTAGAGAATCTGGGGCTTGTGCTATTTGTCAAATCGGCAGGTATGATTTCTAATATATATATAAATATATATTATATTTAATCATTAACTATTTCTTCTCCTTCAAAGACCAGTTATCTGCCTGTCCAAAAAACAGTGAACTATCAAGATAGCTGTGTGTTAAATGCTGACAGACAATTTAGCTGCACAAAAACAACAAATTGCATGAGACGATTTCAACACCCAAGTCTAAAAAACAAATTATATTCTGAGATGTTAACATTAGCTGTGGAAACTTCATAGAGGTCATCCACATGTGAATCAGATCTCTGCATGCTGTAAAAGTAAGTTTTAAGCCATTCATAGGGAATGTTACAGTACCAATTAGCATACAAGTAGATTAAAATTACAGCTTTAAGACTTTTTTTTACATTACATGCTGCCTATATTCCCGTTAAATTTTATCTGCAATAGCTAGCTCCTACTATCCTGTATTATTACATTGTTAGGACATTGAATCCTGGCGTGTTGACCTCTGATAAACCTGTTTCATTGATTCTTTTAAACACAATGAAGTAACTTGCTTTGTCTCAGTAATGGAGAATTCATTGAGACAGAATGAATTTCAGATACAGCACTGATGGCTCTATCAGGTGTTCTGACTAGCTGTATATAACAGAAGCAAAATTTATCTAATGATAATTCACAGGACTTTAGAATAAATTATGTATCTGGATATCTTAAGAAACATTGTTGTGACAAACCAATATCCAAAGTATATAAATAAAATTAGGCTCCAATTTACAGCAAAGCCATTTAGCAGAGGTTAGCCTATGGTTAGTGTTTTCCTGAATTGGGGACTTAATGAATATCAGGTCCCTACATGTGACATTTGCCAACGCCTTAATGTTAGTTAAGGATGCTAAGTAATCTAGGAATTACCAGTTTCCCTGAATCTAAAGACTTAATATAGTTATTTCTCTTTCTACATTTTTGGGTGCTGGTTTTTTTTTTTTTTTATTGGATTGACATCTTTGTGAAAAAAGAATGCCGAGAGAGCCCTAAATTGTGGATTCTAGCTGTGATGATCATGGTATAAATGCCCACCTTGCTAGATTTTACTGCATCAGATCAGAGTGAAACTCTCCTACGCTACAATGTCTGTGCAAGCTGCCTCCACCCTGCACTACCATGTTACTCTTTTAGCAACAATTGCACAGGACTTAGTTGTCATATAGTAACCTTAATCTACAGTGTCAGCGTGCTTTGCTAACACCAGTGAAACCCTACCTCATTTATGTGTGGTAATTCACAGGGCTTGACCACTCACCAGCCCCGCTCTGCGCATGCGCGAGACCCGCATTGCACGTGCACAAACCGCTGGTGAACTGGGCGACCAGCTGAAATCTACTCACCACAGGCGAGTAGATAAGCGGATTTGTCGAGCCCTGGTAATTCAATCTCAGACCCATTTAGCAGATGGGGAAAATGAGAGGTGAAGTGATTTGCTCAAGGTGACAGGAAATCAGACAACAGAAACAAATCCTCTGCTCTAACCACTAACACACACTTCCATAAACTATCAGAAGGGCTAGGAATTGGGGGAACACTTCAGCTTTTATATCCACTGCTACCCTGACAATACATAAGAGAAGTTAGTCACTTAGAAAATGATCTCCGCGTGTCCATTTTGAGTAAGCACAGCTCAAGGAGTGCATCTATCCAACAAGCTGCTTCTTCATAATCAAGTGTGTGCTCCATATTCATTGTAACATTACTGGGCATATACTGTATCTACTGCATTTGGAAACATTCAAGTTCCCATTTAAAGCTTTTCTATCCTACTTTAAACTGCCATTGGTATATGAGCCAGAGTGTGGGTCAAGCATTGTTGTAGGTCTCAAAATGTATTTATTTAAAGTTACTCCAGAAACCTATCAGCCAGGACTAGACTAACAGCAGAGCCCAAACTTTCTTTTCTAAATAACCTTTTCCATGACAAAAGGAAATAAATTGGAGTTATGTTCCATAAGATCAACAATACACACTGGGAAAAGTGGCTTCTCCGATATAGTATTATCAGTTACCGTTAAACGATTTGATTGGAGTGCTTGAGGAAAGAAAATTTGAAAGATGGGAGCCTGTCAATTTCAATTCAAAACCAGTAAAGCATTTTAGAAAATATCTGATTAATTTAAAATGCAGTAGGAAGATTAAAATCCCATCTCAGCAGGCTGATATTAACTCCATCCGGATTCAAGGCGCAGGGCTCCCTTTATTCTACCACCATTTACTTGAGAAAATAAATAACACAGAGAGTAATGTATCTTGATGTGGCAACAAAGGAATTGATTTTCAGAGCAACTCACCCCACAGGGGATAAAGGACAAAATAATGAATGGTTTTAACTACTACCATGTCAGTTCCTGAATAATGGTTGTCACAGAGCACTGCTCTGAAGTGCTCACTAACTCTAAAGGGACTGCAAAAGTGACAAGGAGTCCTGTGGCACCTTACAGACTAACAGATGTATTGGAGCACAAGCTTTCGTGGGCAAAGACCCACTTCGTCAGATGCATGTAGTGGAAATTTCCAGAGGCAGGTATAAATATGCAGGCTAGAGATAACGAGGTTAATTCAGTCAGGGAGGGTGAGGCCCACTTCTAGCAGCTGATGTGGAGGTGTGAACACCAAGAGAGGAGAAACTGCTTTTGTACTTGGCTAGCCATTCACAGTCTTTGTTAATCCTGAACTGATGGTGTCAAATTTGCAGATGAATTCTAATTCTAAAGAGACTGGTGGCAAGAGTTAAGGATTTCTAACCTGATTCCTGCAAAACACCCCAACCCCACAACCTGCTCCAGACCATTTATACAGTCAGGCCATGTCTACACTAGAAGATTAGTCCACATTTACCAAGTTTGACTTCTGGGCACTCAATTTTACAAATTTGACATTCCACATATTCACTACGAGGAAGAATTGAATGTGGTCTGAGGCAGGCTCCGTTAATGTGTATGCTCTACCTCGGACTCAGAGCCCCAGGAAGCATTCTGGGGAGCTGCGGGAGGTCTCCCAAAGGCCAATAAGTTCGAATTAGCAGCACTGGAGCATCCACACCAACATTATTTCGGACTTACGAGTTTGGACATAGAGTTATTCCTCGTGAAAAGCAGGACTAGAGCTTGAATTCTGCGGCCCCTTGTTCCAGAATAACAGGCGTAACAGCATGACTCATGGTTTACAAATTTGACCTTGGGGGGCTAATTTCGGTCAGGCCTCACAGAATGCTGCTCACTTCCTCTTTAGATTGAACTGTGTGTAAAAGAGATACTGTTTAATCTCAACCTTCAAGTCTTCTGCTGTCAAAGACCCATCTGACAGGCAGATAATTCAAGCCACAATGCTTTTGGTAAATCTTTTGTTAAAAGGGATCTAAAAGCAGGTTGGAAGATGATGGCTCCAAGTTTCTTACTGTTCCTGTCTTGTAACACACATTTGCAAAGACAGGGGCAAACTTTCCATTTTGGATCAAAATGAGAAACCCATTACAACATCAGCAGGGAGAAGGCTCTGGATCTAATGGCCCATGGTAACAGTATTCTGCACAGCATTATCTAGGACCAAGTCCCATGCACACTGTATGTAAAAGTAGCTAATTTATAACCAATTTTTAAATTGTTCCACAAATGTGATTCAATCAGGAAAGGAAGTTTAATAGCAGTTTTCTACCTAGCACAAAGCCAATCTTCTGATCTCAACTCAGCATAATTAATAAATACTAATAATTAGGTCTTATGTTGAACTTTTCATAAATTGATTTCAAAAGGGAGACCTCATTTTACAGATAGGGGAAACTGAGGCACAGAAAGGCTTCACCAAAGGTTCCACAGCAGGCCAGTAACAGAGATGAGAACAGAACCCAGGCTCCCTGAGTTCCCAGCACACAATATTACTTTTAGAAGGTATTAGTAGACCTCCTCCCCATAGGACGCACAGCGCAGAGATTCACATGGCGGCAGCAGCTGGATGCTTTGAACAGCAAGTGGGGCTGTGGCAGGCAGGGAGCCTGTCCAAGGGTCCTGGTGGGCTGCTGGCCGAGAGCCACCAAGGGTAAGTGCCTTCAGGTCAGAGCCTGCACCTGGCACCCCAGCCCTTCCCACACCCCAACTCCCTGCCTCAGCTCACAAGCCCCTCCCCCCCAACGACCCCGCAGTTCCTTTCGCACCTCCTGCCTTAAGCCCCTTCCCACTCCCCAGATTCCCAGGCCCCAGCCTGGAGCCCCCTACTGTATCCCAAACACCTCATCCAGAGCGGCACTTCAAAGGGGCTTTGCAACGCGGAGCCCGGGATCATCTAGGCACTCCATCTGATCCCCTGCTCTGCCCCTTTGAAGTGCTGGAGCGGCACTTCAAAGAGGGAGTGCAGCATTAATGCCTGCGATTAACACATTCATTTTTTTAACACATTAATCCTGTCCTGTGTTAATCGCAGGCGTTAACACAGGTCAATTGACAGCCCCATTAAATAGGCATTTGTGGGCTAGCCTGGAAATTTAACCACCACCATGTATAACATTATTTCTATGGTCCAAGTTCCAGACAACCGACTTACAAATGAACTTTTAGAACATAACCTGTTCGTAAGCTGGGGACTTCCTATAATACTATTGTAAGCACATCCTTAAACAAACCTTTCCTTGGGCGCGGTTTTTGAAGCTCTGTAGCCATCAGGAAGGGGGAAGCCTGAAATGATACAAAAGGACAACGTTAATATGGCAAGGTGTCTTCAGGGAATTCCCCCACAAAACCTCCCAAAAGGACAACTGCCTCATTTTTTGAGGAGTAACGTTAGTTCGAACCAAGGGGTTTGGTTCGAACTAATGCGTCCCGGCGCGCACTTTCACTTTCGAAACAGCTGTTCAGCGGAGTAACCTGCCAGCGAGATCATGCTAATGAAACGCGGGATATTTAAATCCCCGCTTCATTCACGATTTTGGTCGCCTACATTTGCATCCCTAGTTCAAACTAGGGTATGTCTACACTTGCACCCTAAGGTGCCACAAGGCTCTTTGTTGTTTTTGCAGATACAGACTAACACAGCTACCCCGCTTAGACTGATCAATTTACTTAGTGCACCTACGTTTATAAAGGTTTGGGTAGTGAGAATTACATGCGGTACATTTTGCTTATTGAAAATACAACCATATAAAAAGCACCTTAAAATCAAAGAGGGAATGACAGAAGCCCATTACACAAGAACAACCACTACCTACAAAGCTAATTATACCACCGTGGGTCTAAATTGGTTAGCGAGGCAAAATTCTTCCATTGGCCTAGCCATGTCTACACAGGGGGTCAGGTTCATTTAACTGCAGCGCTCAGAGGAGTGAATTGTTCACAGTCCTGTGCACCACAGCTATGTCAGCCTAGCTTGCTGGGAAAAGAGAAAGGAAGGTTCTCTGTAGTAGTGAGTAATCCCATGGAACTTGCGGGAACTACTTGGATGAGCAGGGGTTTGCAGGACTGTGGCCCTAAGGAAAGGAGACCTAACCAATTCTGAGAAGCATTTGATAACAGCGTGTTTCAAAAGGCTCTGTGTGCTGAAGACATCACTGGTAAGGTCTGGTGCTGGAATAGGGTGGTCTCATTCTTGTACCCTAGCATGACACCTTTTCTGAATGAGGACATGTCAGCTCTGAACACTGGTCTGTTGTGCAGGGCAAGGTGATCTAGTAACCCCTTTTCTATTCTGGCACTGGCAGACAGAGGATACACATTCTTAGCATCCCTGACCGGTAAGACTTCCACTCCCACTCCACAAGCTAGTTATGAAACTGCTGAGCTGTAGTGAAGATGAGATCTTTTCTATGTTAAGAGAATATACACTAGGATCACAGCAATGCACTGGGACAGATCAAAGAGACACCTAGCCCAGACTTCCTCCTCTGACTGTGCCAAATGGTAAATGCTTCAGAGAAATGCCAGAGCCCTGCATACAAGACAGTATATCAGCATTTATTTCCATACACACCAATATCTCAAGCAGAAGTAGAACTGCTGCTTGTAGCACACCTGACATGTTGACAACAAAGAAGAAAGAATTATTCTTACAAAGATCATCAAACTCTTTTTGTTGTTTTGACATCTGGCTCCCTGCATGAAGCCAAGACAGGTGCTTAGGAAGTTAGAGCAGGCATTCACAAAAGGGAAACAGCCTTTAGACAAAAAAGAAGCAGGAGTGACTCAAAGTAGGTTTCCACTCTCAAAACACTTCCTGTGTGCAGTGAGGATCAGATCTGTGTTTTTAGTAACCAAAGTTAGGTGTGACTACAAGCCAATACAACTGAGCTAGAGTCTATTCCATCTCATACATCACCAAGAGTTAAGTTTAAAGACCAGCCTTCTGTTTAAAGTAGGGTTGTTAAATTTAGATTAATTGAATAGTCAATGGAAATGCCATCCACTATTTGATTAGCCTATAACTAGGCCTCCGCCTTTGAACTGTAACAAGAGCCCTGCTGGCCCTGCCTCCCTGCAGCGCCTAAGCCTTTGATATGTACAAGAGACCCAGCAGGGCTCTTGTACATTTCAAAAGCAGAATGGCATCAGAAGCAGCACAAGCAGAGACTGCTTCAGTCCCTGCTCGCACCATCTCCCCCGTGCCTCTACCTCCCCTGCTCCCCGCAGAGACGGTGCTGGGGGGAACCAGCTTTGAAGCAGGCTCCCCCCCAGCACCAACTCCTGCTCTCCTCACTTTCTGCTTCTGATAGAGGCATCAAGGGGGGGAAGCAACTAGTCACACCACTAGTCAACTATCCAATAAGCTTATGCTTGTCGGCTAGTCGCTTACATCCCTAACTTAAAGCTCTACCCTAGGATCTCTATAACCTGCCTGGTTACTTTGATTGCTGTGAAGTTGATTGTGTCTCATGAGGTCTCAGGGTTCTGTTAGTGATTGAATTTGGGAACCATTTGATCAAGATGGGGGGAAAAATACTTTTCTTAAAGTTGATGCATTCTGGCAATTTGAAGTGTTGTTATAGCCTTGTTGGTTATTAAAGAGACAAGGTGGGTGAGTTAATAAATTACTGGACCAACTTCAGTTGATGACAGAAACATTTTCCAGCTACAGTGACTCTTCTTCATTCTGGCATGGCTTTTTGAACAACTCTGGAAGAACAGCTGCCATATAGTTCAAACCAGGGCTTAGATCTCACATCCTCCCTCCACTACAGTGCCTGGCATCCACCAGCCTTTTGGGAGAAATCAAATTAAAACACTATTTGAAAAAGCAGCTTCTTCAAATAGGTGTGTAACATGCAGTTTGAAGGCAAGAATTAACAGATTTTAAGATTCATACCACCTGGACAGCTAGTAATTCTTTGATCCTAACCCACTCAGCCAGTGTCAGCTTGAGCCCAGTCTTGGAAAGAAATCTGGACATGCTCACAGCCATATTGCTTAAAATCTGTGCATTGATGTTACATAAGAACGGCCATACTGGGTATCCTGTCTGCCGACAGTGGCCAATACCAGATGCCCCAGAGGGAGGAATCACAACAGGAAATGCTCACATGATCCCTCCCCTGTCACCCATCTCCAGAGAAAGAGAGGCTAGGGACACCAATCTTAACCATCCTGGCTAATAGACATTGGTTGACCTAACCTCCATGAATCTATCGAGCCCTTTTCTGAACCTTGTTAAAGTTCTAGCCTTCACCGCATTCTCTGGCAAGGAGTTACACAGGTTGACTGTGCACTGAGTGAAGAAAAACTTCAAAGTTTCAGAGGGGTAGCCAAGTTAGTCTATAACAGGAAAAACTTAAAAAACAACAAATAGTGTGGTAGCACTTTAAAGACTAACAAAGCATGTAGATGGTATCATGAGCTTTCATGGGCACAGCCAGTCATCTGAAGAAGTGGGCTGTGCCCATGAAAGCTCATGCCACCATCTACATGTTTTGTTAGTCTTTAAAGTGCTACCATACTATTTGTTGTTTTTTAAGTTTTTCCTTTTGTTTGTAGGATATTTTTTGGGGGGGCGGGTGAGAAATGTAATCACAGTATTTTTGTAGAATAAAATTGGAAGTGCAAATGCTTGCTTCCAGTGAGGGGCATTTTGATGGGAAGGAATAAGAGTGAGAGGAGTTGTGGGGTTCAGAGGAAGGACACTGAGAAGGGAGATGGAGGGAGAATAGGGGCAGGGGTGCCTGTCAGCCCCATGTTTTCCCATGAGACACGTATTCCAGGATATAGGAGGATCTGAGCCCTTCTCGCTGTCCCCTCCTCTTCTGTGAGCTGGGCTATGAAGGAGCCTTGCCTCTCTGGTAGCATCCGAGCTCCTCTCCCTGCAGCGTAACGCTTCTTCCATACCAACTGGTAGTTGCTTGTAATGCCTTTATGTCCAGTGGAGTCAAGCTGAAGTGTTTCCTCCCTAAGAACATGTCAATACCACAGACACTACAGCTTCCTACAGGGCTGGAAGGGTTTTTTCCTGCTGCTGTAGGTAATGTATCTCTCCGAGGCAGTAACTAGGATGAGTCCACTAGGCAAAAGTCTACTAATTAGGCAAAATTCTTCCACTGACCTAGCCATGTCTACACCAGGGGTCAGGTTCACTTACTTGCAGCACTCAGAGGAGTGATTTTTTCACACTTCTGTGGACTGTAGCTATGTTATCCTAACTTGGAAGTGTGGACTAGGCCTCAATTTAGGACTAATTCTTGCCACTTACAACAATGGAGGATGTGGCAGGTCTTTTGTAAATCTCCCTGTGGCATGCCAGTGCCTCGCTGTGAACATTTTCTATAATCACATCTGTCTTGGCCAGGTCTACAAATTGTTAATCAGGGACTCAGAAAAGAATGAAACAGAAGTATGGATATAAAAGAAGAAAAAACAGCCTCCCCCCCACCCCCCAAACTAGCAACTCCTTTCATTTCCATAGCTCAGACATGCGACAAAATCCACGTGCCACTCTTTCCTATCGGGCATTTTCTTATAGACTCCAAAAGGAGGGTGAAGAAAGTGATCTACTGTGCCATGCCCTGCCACTTCCCAGGGCCCACTACAAGATCATTCCCTACAGAACATTCTCTATTAGTCTGGGAGACTACACTTAACATGTCTGAATCTTATGTTCATATTTCATATTACTCTCCCGCCCCCCTCCCCCGATGTCACCGCACAGAATTAGCCATACCACATAACACTGGCTGATTCCAACCAAGATGGATACATCCCTGGGCTTCAGCATGCTTGTTGGAAGAACCAAATCCATTTAGACTGGAGTATGGCCATTCTTCCCCGTGGCACAGGAAGCAATGCAGTGGAGAATAGGCAATGCTGCTGACGCTCTACAGCCCCTGTGAGGTAATAGAAACTCAGAGCTCCCAGGATGCAGCAGGCTTGTCAGGTGCTATTAAGAGACCTTTTCCACCTCCCTTAGAGCATGGCTGACAGATTAAGTCTTAGATTCAGTGAGGGAACTAATTATGGTGATTACATTTCTGTTCTAATCAGTTCATAAATCTCTTTCAGGACTCCAAAGATTAAAACATACCATGATTATACTGACAGCAGAGGAGGACAGAAGGCACAGGAAAACTCTCTAGCTGAAAAAGAAAACCCTTGGCCCTGTTGAAAGTAAGAGTAAGGTTGAATGCCTATTACACTGTGAATACAGGATGGCCCTCCCTGGTCCGGCACCCTCAGGACCTGACAGGTCCTGAACGAGGGTGTTTGCCATAGCAGTGGAAGCCCCGTTGCCAACAGCTCCCTAGCTCACTACCCCTCAGTGCCCCCAGCTCCACTTCCACCCCAGCTGGCCCCCGTGACTCCGGCCCCCACTACCACCAGCCCCAGCTGGGATGCTGCCAGCCCCTTGCCCAGGCCAGGCTGCGTCGGACTTCCACCCAACCTGGCTGCTGGCTCTGCTGCCAGTGGTCCCCTGTCCTGGGGCTGCCAGGTCACAGGCTTTAGCTCCGGTTGGGCTGCTGGAGGTCTTGGCCTCATGCTGCTGTGGGCTGCTGGCAGCTCCAGTCCTGGCCCCTCACTGCCGCAGGCTGCCAAGGGCTTGAGTCCCTGCCCCCCACTGCTGGCCCTCCTGGATCCAGGAACATCCACGGTACTGCTGGACCACGGATGTTGCCGGACCAGAGAGCGCTGTTTTGGGGAGGTGCAACTTGTATTACTGTCCACAAGAGTACAGTGTTGTTTTTAACCCAGTACACACATCTGGGACCACAGATCTAGCACAAGGAGTAAAGCAATGTTTAAACGTTGAAGAAGGACGCTACTTTGTGATAAGATTTTACATTGTACTTTTCACAGATCAAACTGTCAGTAGTTTCAGACTAACGCCAAGCTGAAAAATTCTTAACACCATGCTCAAGTGATTTAAATAAAAGTAGGTCACACACAGGCTTTCAGAGCATAATCCTTTTACCAGATGTGCCATGTCAAGCTGAAACGCAGCAATTAAACAATTAAAGACTGTCAAAATTAAATTGATTTTCATATGGAAACAAACTGATCTTGGGATGAACTCACTGGGAGCTGTTACTTGCCAAACTCTGCAGCTGTGGGTACCAAAATGTTCATAACATTTGACACCAGTGGTTCACTCTACCTCTGAAAGGAGGCAGGGGACAGATGCCCTCCTTACAAACCCACTGTTACAGCAAAGTACTACTCTAGCGACCAGTATCTTTCTCCACCAATATCCCCTGGGGGTATTCAGAACCTGCTCAATCTAGTGACTGCATTTTATTTATAGTAGCCTGACTGCTCTGAGTGAGCAAACTGGATTCTGTTCTAGATCACTCATCATTATCAGAATTATTAAGTGACTTCTCATCACCACAGAAATTTAGGGCTGGAAAGGATCTCAAGAAGTCATCTAGTGCAGCCCCCTGAACTGAGGCAGGATAAAGTAATCCTAGACCCATCCCTGACAGCCGTTTATCTAACTCATTCTTGAAAACCTCCAGTGACGGGGATTCCACAACCACCCTACATGACCTGTTCCAGTCCTTATCTCCACTTATAGCTAGAAAGTTTCTCCTAATACCTAACCTTAATCTCCTTTGTTGCAAACTAAGCCGATTACTTCTTGTCCTACCCTCAGTGGATATGGAAAACATCTGATCACGGTTTCTGCAAACAATCTTTTGCATAGTTGAAGATTGTTATGTCCTTCCTCAGCCTTCCCTTTTGTAGACTAAATATGCTCAATTCTTTCAACCTTTCCTCATAGGTCAATTTTTCTAAACCTCTAACCATGTATGTAGCTCTCCCCTGGACTCTCACAGCATTCTTAAAGACCAGTGCCCAAAACTGGACACAATACTCTTCAACGATGCTATGTACGGTGGAACAACTTCCTCCTGTGTCATACATACAACACTCCTGTTAAAACATCCAAGGATGACATTTTGCTTCTTTGAAACTGTGTGAACCAGAATAAGCCCAGTTTGACTGTCAGAGCCCAGTCTGAGAATGCAGTGCAGTCAATTATAAAGCAAACTAATAGACCCAGATAACTTCTCAGTCAGCTCACTGAGAATTTTAGGGTACATTTCAGCAGGCCCTGGTGACCTGAAGACATTTAACTTGACTAAACAATTTTTAATCTGAATCTATTTCAACTTCTGAACCTATTCATTTTCACCAGCATTCATTATGTTAGGTATCCAACAGCCACCAACTTTCTTGGTGAAAAGTGAAACAAAGATGTCATTAAGCACCTCTGCCATTTGCACATTCATGGTTACTATTTTCCCCTTTCATTGAGTCACTACCCTGTCTTTGGTCTTCCTCTTGCTTCTAACATTCGTAGAATGAATGTTTTCTTGTTATCCTTTATGTCTCTAGCTTGGGGGGGGGGGGTGACAGAACTGTTGGGTCCCTTAGGCAAGGTGTGGGGGGGCCAGCTCCAGGAAGGGGCAGGGCCTCCCATTGGCCAACCCTTCAGCACTGTGCACAGTGTGCTAACCAGTGCTCTGGCCACTGTCACTGCTGCAATTGTGAAGGCGAAGGCCAGGAGATTCGGCCCTTTTGAATCACCAGGCCCCAGACGTTGCCTTCTTCCCCATCGGTGGACTTCCTCTACTTCACTGGTTCCCAAAATTTTTGGCATCATGCCCCCTTTTTGATTTTTGAGAAACCCTCACTCCCCTCAAAAATAGCAGCAAAACTTGTTGAGCAAAAAAAAAAAAAAGAACCGAAATTTGGGGGGCATTGACAGTGGGGCTGGGTCACCTTGCGCAAACCCCCGTAAAATTTCTTAAGGCCCCCCCCCCCCCCCAGTTTGGGAACCCATGCTCTAGTTAATCCGAACTCATTTTGAGCCTTGGCCTATCTAATTTTGTCCCTACATACGTGTGTGTGTGGTGGGGGGTGTTAAATTCCTTCTTTGTAGCGTAACCTAGTTTCCACTTTTTGTGGAGTCCTTTTAGATTTATAGCTCATCCAAGATCTCCTAGTTGCAGCAGGGTGCTCGCTTCTCAACCTTCTGACCTTTCCTGGGCAACGGAACAGTTTGCTCTTGTACCTTTAATAGCGTCTCTGAAATACGCGCGAGTCCCTTGAACCGTGTTTCCCGCTGAGATTTGCTGCCCATGGATCCGACCTACCAACCCGGAGCTTGCGAACGTCTAAAATCTTGTCTTTGCGGCGGCGTTTTCCCGCCTGCCGCGCCCGCGGCTCAGGAGCTCGCGCCTCATGGTCCCCCAGCGGCCTTGCACCCAACTCTGAGCGGAGCGACACCGAGAAGGTTCCCCGCGGTCCCAGCTGCCGCCCGGGGCCGTTTCCAGGGGGGCTGGGCACGGATCTCGGGGCGGGGGGCGACGCCAGCGCCCGTGCACGGCTCGCACCAGCCTCAGGCAGCAGCACTGGGCGGCAGAGCCCGGACCCTCCAGAGCGAGCCCACCCCTGGAGAGGGCCCCCCCACCGGCGACCGGACTCGCAGCGAGGCCGCGCGGGCGGGGTTTGGCGTGGTGTTCCCAGCCCCGCCCTCACCGGCTCCGCCACAGGCCTGCTCGGCGTCGGAAGTTGTCTGTTACCCTGGTTACCAGCTGAGAGGAACCATAGAGAGGGGCGGGGCGGGGCGGGGCGGGACGCGGCGCAGGACCGACAACCACCGCGCCCGCCGGAAGGAGCCTCGCACTGGCGTCTAGGGGCGGGGCCGGCCGAGGCCTTCTCGCTGCGTCCAACCAATCGCGAAGGCCGCCATAGCAACAGCCCACTGGGTCCGGCTGGCTAGGAGCGCGCGGAGCGACGCGGACCCCCCGCCTCCCGGGCTCGCAGGCCCTAGGGTCTTGGTGACGTCAGTGGGCCCAGGCCAGCCCGGGGCGCGTGACGTACCCTGAGCGCGACGGCCAGCAGAGGGAGGGGGCTGCGGTGGGGGACGCGGAAGCGAGGGCCTGTGACGTCACAGCAGACCCCGGCCCGGCCCGCTCGCAGTGCCCCTCCCATGCAAGCTGCCCAGGGCGGAGCCGGCAGCGCTTGGTCCCGGCCCTAGGAGCCGCCGCGTAGACACGCCCCTTGGGAGGCGGAGCCGCGGAGGCATTGCCATGGCAACGGCAGCCGGCCCCCCCCCCCGCCTGCTCGAGGGCCGGGGGGCGCGGTTTCAAACAGCTCGTAGCAGCTCCACCCCGGCTTGTCCGCGGAGACTGCCCCCCCCCCCGCAGCTAGCCCGCGGCGCAGGCCCGCCCCACCCCGGGGGATGGGCTCACGGGGGTCCCCGAAGAGCCTCGCGTAGGGGGCAGGAGCAGAGACACCGGCCGGGCCCAGCCCCCCGCCGCACTGCCCGGGAAACCGGCTGTGGGGGCCACGCACCGAGCGCGCGTAAGGCCCGCGCCCCGCCCCGCCCCGCGAGCAGAGCGCGGGGGGGAGGAGAGAGAGAGGCTGGCACTTCAACGGCCCCCCCCCCCCCCCGCTGCTCGGCTCTGGCCCTTTGCCTGGGAGCTGCCCCTCCCGCTGGGAGCCTCCTGCTGGCGGGGCAATACACCAGTGTGCTGGTCGCTTATGGGAATACCCCCAGGCAGGGGGAGCCTGCCTTAGCCCCACTGCACCACCAGCCAGGAGCCACCTGCGGTAAACAGCCAGCTTGAGCCTGCATCCCACACTCCTACCGGAGTCAGGAACCAGCTCCTGCACCCCACACCCCTGCCTCCAAACACCATCCCACACCCTGCATCTAGAACCCCTTGGCATCCCAACTCCCTGTCCCAAGAGCCGCTCAGAGCCTCTCTCACACCCCAGTCTTTAATCCAAGATCAGAGCCTGCACCCCAACCCTCTGGCCCAGCGTGAGGAAAATCAGTGAGGATGGGTAAAAGCAGGAGGATGAAGTGGGGAGGGGGGGGCGCACACGCTGGGCTGCAGCAGAGGAGAGGAAGGAAGGCAGGGCAAGATTATTTATATTTAAAGGTAGATGTTGGCTTGTGCCTAAATTCAAAAAGTGATCTCATGCTTAAAAAGGTTGACAAGCCCTGGCTGAAGGGCACATAGTCACTAAGTGCCACAGTGTGTAAAAATGGTCAGCACTTAAGTACCTGAATGAATTTCAGTAGGAGTTAAAAATGTGCTTGTCAGTTTGTCAAATGTTTATTTTTATCTCAGTCTAAGGTGCTAATAAAGAAAGGTGATAATCAAAATCCTGTAGCGAGCAGGGTCAGGTTGGCTCATGTGGCAGTGTTAAAAGTTAAGTAATGCTAGCAAGCATGTTTAAATGGCTTGTGTGCACTTACTGTTTATTTAAAAGTTCCACTTTCTGTAAACTCCAAAATGTGAGTAGTGAAATCACTACTTCAGTGCCAGAACCTATTAACCTTCCTTAGTTTTCAACCAATTCAGGAGATTAGAACTTAGGACTCCTAAGCAATGACATTTAATATTCAGGTTTTTTTCAATTTAAAACATTTAAGGGGAAAAGTACCCCACCGCTTTCTTTACTTTAAGTGCCTATAATCCCATTCCCCTAACTGTATGTCTTCTTTTGAACTCGCAAGTCATTGTACTATTCTTTCCCCATTCCAAGTAAAGTAGCAACAAAT
Source organism: Pelochelys cantorii (assembly GCA_032595735.1). Classification (NCBI taxonomy): domain Eukaryota; kingdom Metazoa; phylum Chordata; order Testudines; family Trionychidae; genus Pelochelys; species Pelochelys cantorii. Next base: position 1,851,084 of record CM064338.1, read on the forward strand.
GAAGAATCAGGAGTACCTATCAGTACATAAGAAGGAGGAAGATACCCAGAATGTGGCTTTTTTGTGTAAATACAAGAACTGCAGCTTTGGATGCAGAGGCAAAACAGTATTATTGAAATCTGCAGCATAAATTCCTTGGCTCTTTGCAGCCAGATGTCAAAAGGCATCCTGACAGTCATCAGCAGGGCTAATCAGCTCCAAGCTTTGCCTCTGCTCATGGACTGCCGCAGCCTATAAAGGCTCATTTCTATAATGACTGGGTAGCTAGTGGAGGAAGCCACCCCACTCTGACACACACATTCCTCTTTCCCTATGCACACATTTCAAGGAGAGACTGGTACTACTGCTTTTATGAGCAGTCACCACCTCTCCCACCGGGAGGGCTTGGCAGCTGATTTATAACATATGGACATTAAGAAACTCAGCCTTGGGACAGACATCAGAATCCAAGTGGACACTAAGAAAAATCCAGACATATGTATCCTGTGGTGTCATGGTCACTATTTTAGACAGACAAGCTATGAACAGATCTTCCTAATCAAACCACCAATCAACATACCTTAGCAATTTATGACAAACACAAAAATAACTAATAAAATTAACAAAATAAATGTTTATTAGCATTAGGAATGCTTTCTCTCCCTCTAACCTTAACATGGCAACAGGCCAGCAGTTACAATGAAATTGCCTAAGAACAATTATTTCCACAGTATGAGGTGCTCTCCTGATGGAAAATTGGAAGGTAGGAGTCATGGATCAATCAACCCACCAGTCTGATTGTCACACCATCCCCAAGTGCTTAATAGGGCCCCATCAGCTGAAAGCTGAAGATAGAGTGTGTGTGTGTGTTTTGTGGCTGAGGATCTACTTCACTCCTAACTTCAATACGGTGGTCATACTAAAAAGAGCTAAAAACCAGGCAGTCATTGATCCCTATAGTATCACCAGAGCCACAGTGAGTTGCAGGGAATGTAGGGTTCTGAAGGCAAGCTGTTCGGTTCTGCCTTCTATTGGTAGGACCTTGTCACTGAGTTAGCCCCAGAGCAAGTTAGTGAGGCCCATTCAGTATTTTACATATTGCTATTAAACATCCAGTCCATACCTCCTAACCACAAATATCTGCCCTTAAGGGAAGGGTCTGCCAGCTTACATGAATGATCAAACAGTCTCACACTGAGCAAGAGACTCTGCAGCTGGCACTACTGAAAAGGATAATTCTTAGTAAGTATGGAGAATTAGAGTACAAGAGCTGGGATAAAGAGTCAGCAAGTAAGTAGACAGTGACAGGTGGCCCCTGCAGAACTTAAACACGACATGGGAGGTGGCAGTTTTAAAGGTCTATACAGCTCACAATTTAAAAACACAGTATGTCCCTTCATGTTAGGAGCTGAAATTGCATGTACACTGGGTTTCAATTCTCAGGTGAGGGAACCACTGGACATTTAAACAGCTAACCGTGGAACACTTCAGGGGACTCCCACCCAGCACTGCTAGCTCCAGGCAGAGATGCCATTTTAGGAAGCATTTTGATTTACCTTTACATTTAGGGGCAGATGTTTTCAAGAGCTAGAGAGCTGCAATGATAGGACAAGTGAGGCCAGATGTTCTTTGGTGATGTCTCTGTTGTGGGGCGCCCAGGCTATTAGAACAGAGTTCTTCAGACACAGACAGACACCCTCAGATTAATTCCCCCCACAGCAGCCGTCTAAAGAGATGTGCACAGGACAAGTCAGGGAGTGGGGTGCACGCGTTCATTCTGCTTCACAGCAGTCCTGCATGAGGGCTTGAGGCAAACAAGCCCTGTCGGGGAAGGTGAGGCACAGCAAGAGTGGGAGCGCAAAGCTAACCTGTACAAGTCTGCATTCAGCAGCATCTTCAAGAGGCGCAAGAGAGCTGAAGGAAATGACAGACTGGTGTTTCATATTGGGAACCTCTCTCTAGACTGCCTCAGCTCCCCCTTTATTCCTGCCCCCTGAACTTGGTAGGTTATCAGCAAGCTTTTAAGGACAATGGCCTGGTGAAAAATACCACAGAAGGGATTCCTATACAGAAGTCAATTTAATAAAACCACCACCAATCGTGTACTTCAACATAGCTCTTGTTACAGAAATAATAAAAATGGACGCAGTAGCTAGAACTCAGTAATTCTTAACCCTTTTAATTGAAAAAATATCCCAATGATTTCAATTGCTACTGCACTAGATGGAGTGTTTAATATTTGCCAGGATAGTTTGCCCAATAACTGAGCCCAAAACAGACAGACAATTCCACCATCTTCCTTTTCAACGTCACCATTTGTAATAATGTAAGTGAAACTCAAACCAGCAAGGAATGTTCCATTTGATACCGAACGGGAAGGAAGAGGAGATCCACAGTTAAACTCTTTCAATGCTCTTTGAGAAGTGGTCAGAGTGTGCCCCCCCCCCCTTTTCCTCCATCAAACGAAAAATTCCTAACAAACACTTCCTATAGGTTTGATTCTTAGCCAGGTTCAGAGCGCAGGTCCTGGTTACATGGGAATAGCTAGGTTTGATTTGGGCAGATAACATTCTGGGTGAAAAAGACAAAGCATCCTGAATGGCAACATGCATTCGTCTCTAATGAAACGCACACCAAGTTAATCGGTTTGCCTTAGGAGAGGACAGTTCCGTTGCCAGCAATGGACACAAACCATGGAGGCCAGGGAATCAACGATGCAGGAAGAGGAGAAACTTGACTTCTCACATAAAAGCCTTCAAAAGAGTCACTGCACCAGTGCACACTTCCCCCACCCCAATCCCCGGGCTAAAAAAAGCAAACCCAAAGAAAATGCACAGCAAATAGACATAATCTTGAAGATTTTTAAAGAATAAATATTTTTTGTAATTAAACATTATGCAAACACGTGCCACGCTTGCTCTTTGTCCATGCATATGCGCTATATACAATTTTGAAAAATACTGTTGTCCTCTTTTGTTTTAAAAGTCATATACAAAGTTTTTTCCTTGCTATGTACCCCCCTCCTCCCCTTCCCGAGAATCATCTTTACAATGAGCCAATCAACATTCATTCATGAACTTGGGTGTGTGAGAGGAGGAGGGAGAGGGAGAACCCCTTACCAAAGTACATCAAAATGGCTGGTTTGGACATGAAAAGCGGTGTCAAGAAACTGGTTTAAATTTCATCTGTACTACACACAGGAAAAAAAAGAAAAGAAAAAAAGGAGTCAGCTTGGAGAATGAAGCTACGTTACAAGTTAAAGTTGGAGGGTTTTTTTAGTGCATCTGTCACACTCTTATTGGCCGCCTAGAATACTGTTGTACAATGGTTTATCTACCTTTTTTATTACAATATAATTTACTTAAATTTTCTGTTAGCAAAACAGAATCCCATTACTACAGACCCAGCGGTGTAATAGGCGTAGTGCCTCTTTTTGTGTGTGTTTTGTTTTAATTGCATGAGCACTCTAGATGGTAAAGTTTTCAGAGTTCGTTTTATGCAGGGCCAGTCTCAGTCCTCAATGTACTCCCACAGGTCCTTCTCATAGCCTTCATGCACATGCTGCAACAAAACCCTTCGTCGACTCTCGCAGTATCTACAGAACAGGGGAAGAGCACATCGAGATGCTGGTTAGGAACTGAATGCCTGCTGGTTTGTAGCCACTATATGCAAGTGAATGCCATGTTTTGCAGACCCAAAATTCAACCTACCTTGAAAAAGATTATATTGTGTGGCATGTCTGTGAGGTACACACTAAAAACACGCTACACAGGGCTTTGACCTGCAGAAACCAAAGTCCTTTGCAAAGCTAGCTCAACATTTTCCCTATTTTACAAGCTGAAAGATGGACGCATGGAGCATCTGTGACATACCTATGGGCACGGTACGGGTTAACGCCAGAGCTGGAAACAGAAACCAAGTTCTGCTGACTCTCAGTGCGTGGTGTCCTGGCCACTGGACTACCTTAAGCTGACAGACAAGTCAAAATGACACAAATAGGGACTGGGTCCAATTTTGTTCACCGCAAAACAGTCAAGCTGGAAGCAATGAAGACAAAGCAACGGCTGGTTAGCCTAGCGGGACCAAGGCTCTGCTCTAGGAACCACCACCGCATGTGCCTGCAAAGTTTGCCCACTATGTCCTAAAAAGCCCCTCTAATTTGCACACATTCAAAACAAGACTTCTCTGCTGAAGCAGCAGCAATTAACACTGATCCCAGAACTAGGTACACTCCCTACCAATATCACTGACACTGGGGCAAGGCAATGAATCAGGGGAAGCCATGTTCATTTCAGGTGCAGTTGCCAACTAGAAAAATGAGAGAATTTTTAAAATATTAAGGTTTTTAGTGGAGATTATACACAGGGAAGCAAGTCTTCACTATCCCTTTAATGCTACTTATTGACACAATCCCTGTTGACTGGCTATGCCAAGGTCTGCCTCTCACTCCCTCCCACTTGCATGTTAGGGACAAAAAACTTTCCTCTGTTAATTGCTTCCTTGTCCAGCAGGCATGGCCATGCCACTGATTCCAAAGCTAATCAGGGCAGCTTGGCAGCACGGGTGGATACCACCAGCAGAAAAGCAGTTAGCTGAGCCAAAGCCATTCAGCTGCGTGGAAATGTTGAGCTGTAATATGAGAAGCTACAATTTAGGAACCAACTCATGAGTTAAGGCTCCCACTAGGAGTAAAGAGGCATGTGACCAGGGCAGCTAATTCAGCTTCCAGGCATATTTCTCTGTCAGCGTTGCAGCTGTGTACCATGTCTGCTCTGCAAAACCAAAACACCCCTCAACCTAGCTAAGGCAAAATGCATGTGGGGGAGGAGGTGTCGTCTCTGTAAATCTACTGCAGGAATCTTCAAACAGCCAGCAAGCCTGACTCCAAGTGCTACCATATCTAGGAACAAGAGGGGAAGAGCGGCTGCCTGCCCTCAACAGTCTTGCTTTAAGTTACAACCTTCACACTAACATTCAGCTCTGATCCAGCTGACAGATTTATTTCAATGAACTATTCCAGTTCTTCCCACTGGTATCAGCTGTTGCAATGTAAATCATAGCACAAAGTCCCATTGATTTCATAGAACATGCAATAAATGGAACATGCACAGTAATTGCTTTCCAATCCTCAGTTATTTTGCTGGGGTTTTCTAACTCCTGTTTTCCAGCAATGTCACCAGCATCACAAGCTGATAGGCCAAAGCCAGCTAGAGCTGAACAAGCAAAGTGGACATTGACTAGAATTCCCCAAAGAATTCTGTAGAGCTGCATAATTAAGGTAGCAGGAGACAGGTTAACCAAGGACCTGTGCGTGCCTGAAAGGCCACAGAAATATGAAAGCAGGTTCGAACGCTGCATTTCCAGGCAATCCAGGCCATGTTTAATTTGTCTTATTCTGTTATTAACTGCCTAAAACAGATATCCAATTTTAAGATCAACTGCATCGGAGCCAAAAATCACAGCTTAACGCCAGTTAAGTTAAAACGAACAAGTTACAAACTCCTCCAAACTGCAGTCTAACAGGAATGTTCCAGTTTAGTATGGCTGCCAGCCATTACCGGAGTGGGCAGTACCTCTATCATACGACCATTTGTGTTTATATTCACAGGAGAAACTTCCCAGTCAAAAGAGCTCATCTTACTTGAGCAGTGGTTTGATTTCCCTGCTAGACATAACAGACGTTTAGGAACTCTGGCCAGATGCCTCAGAACTGAAACCCATCTACGGCCACAGTAATTTTCCATATGGTCCGAGCACTCCCCAAGGACTCTGAGGAGCAGTGGGATGTGCACCCTCAGTCCCATCTCTGAGGCAGCGGTGAAGGAGCACGACCCTCCCTCTTTTCTTGCATGGTGCGCTCTCTCACTACAGCCACTCCACTGGTTAGCTTACAATCAGGGCAAAGATGCAATGGAGCCCAGCTACCAAACCACAAAAACATTTTGGTTACTTGTCTCTGGACAAAATTATTGTAAAACAACATTAAATCAACTTCTCCTCCCTTCGCTCCATGAGAACCTCCCTTGGTCTCTTTCAGTCCTCTTCCGGCAGCAACTGCACTTTCCCGAGGAGCCTTACATACACTAGGGCCAGGCTGAATGTTTACCGCCACTGCTCAATAGAAGAGGAGTTAACAGTACTGAGAGCCCTGCTGGGGGCTTCCCTCCAGGACCACAGCAGTCTGATTTGCCCCAAGAGGGCTAAGTGACTATGCTATGAACCAGTGGCGGGCAATCTGTGGCCTGCATGAGGCCCATTGGGGTTCTGTGTGTGGCCCATGAGACATTGTTAACTGCTGCTCATGTGCAGAGCTGCCAGACTGTGCTGGTTTCTGTCCGTGTAGTATTTTTCTTCCCGGTATTACTAACGTGATGAAAAGTACACAAAGCAAGGTGCGTGCCAGCTGCACGCTACACTGAAGCACATTGACACAGCTGCCAGAGCCAATCGGCACAGCCTGCAAATTCTAGGGACGCAAGCGCAGTAGCAAAACGACCCTGTTCCAGGAGACCGCCTTGGCTATGACAATCCTGCAGCCCACTGAGATGAAGGCCCACTCACTAGCCTTGGCTGCCCAACACTGCTGTAAACGGTACTGGTAGTCTGTCCTCACTAGCAACCCAGAATTGCTAATGCTTGTTTGGTTTGGGTGTGCTGGAGATCCACCTGTTCCTGCTGCACTAAGCAGACTGGAGATCGGCTGCTGCTCAGGAAACAAGGCAGAAGGCCAACAACGAGTGAGCGTCTGAAGGGGTACGGGTCTGGGGCAGCCCTGGCCAACCCGAGGCTCGCCTCCTCTCCCCCCCCCCCCCCAGTGCGGCTCACGAAGCCCACCCCGTGGCTCAAAAGCCTCCCCCGCAAACAGCCCTCTCCTCCCAGCTCCCTGTGCTGACCTGGGCAGGAGCGCCGTCCGGCGCAGCCACGAAAGCTGCAGAAATAAAGATGGCGACAGGAGCCTGCTGTGGCCAAAAAGCCTCAAAACACGTTTAAATGCGGTTTCTTAAATGGGCAGAGCCTTTTTTTAGAGCTGCTCCCCCCCCCCCCCCAACCAACCAGGGGCTCCTTTTAAAGGGGCAATCTTTTTTTGGGGGGAGGGGGCTCGATAACTTTGCCCCCATCTCTTCATGCTGGATCCACTGCTATCTTGGCTTTTTGCCCATAATGGGTTGGCCACCCCTGGTCTGGAAGAACCCGGCTGTCACAGAGGCGCTTTCCACAGGCTGTTCCCTGCCATCCCAAAAGTGACCTATAGAGGGACGGTACCATGTCGGACAGATACTCATTCCAAAGTGTACCTGTACTTATCTTGTACTTTCTGCTTGATGTCTTGCAGCGAATCTTGGGAAATATCTCGCTCCAGGTACCCAGAAAGCACCTCTGTAGCATTCTCTAAGTCTGCTTGGTTATTCTGCAAAAACAAAAAGTGGGCCAGTTTTTGTACAGACACTTCCTCACACCACCTAAGCATTCTGACTGAAATAAGAAGCAGATGGGGCAGGCCTGTTGGATAACACTTCAGCGTGTTCCCCTCTGCAGACTGGGACAGAGAAGGAGAATTCATTTCACAACTGAACCAGAAGTTACTAAAGTCTCAGAGGGGCAGCCGTGTTGGTCTTAACTTTAAAAACAGCGAGTAGCCCTGTGGCACCTTAGAGACGAACAAAAACATACATTTATACACTTATACAATAGATATTAGTCTCTAAGGTGCCACAGGACTACTTTCTGTTCTTAGAAATTACTCAAGATATTCAAAATTTCCTGTATGTTTGACATAATACTTGTTTCTGGGTTTAGTTTTTCCCGGAGGGCAAACAGAATCCCCTCCCTTCCTCTGTCCATCTTGGCCTTTGCTTGTGCATCCATACTCAGCGACAAAGCACAGCTTTTAGTACTGCTCTGTTACTCCATGCTCCTCCCAGAGTGGTAGGTCGCACCAGTTTACTCAGACGTTGCATGAAAAGGTAAACGGATTTCCAGTTAACAGCCACCACAGAGCAGACTCAGGGACGGTTCTGGCTTTTAAGCACTCTCTTACGGCTACTGCCCTGAAACCAAGCCATGAGGAGAGAGACATGCCATTCAAGAGCTCGGTGACTCTTCCCACAGACTGCACCCAAAGCTGGTTCTCCGTAGCTCTCATAACAGAGTGATTGTTTTACAGCACAAGCCAGCAGTTAGTACAGTGCCAGTTTACTTTACTCTCCCATTTCCTCAGCAGGGAATGCTTCACGTGACCCCCTGATGACCTCCAATTATTACATGGTCTCACCAGCATTCAAGAATACTGAATAAACCCCCATCTGTATGAGCGCTGAGTGACCCCCTTCCCTGGATCAAGTCCCCCCCACAGTGCCCAGGAGAACAGCAACGTATTTCCCTACCTCGAAGATAATGGACTGGTTATTCTTTTTGAGGTAGAAGGCAAAGACATAAGTGTACATGAGTGTGGCACGACACTGGCAGAGGACGTCAACTGCTTTCTTCAGGAATTGCACCTCGATCCACGACATGTTGTGCTGCTGCATCTCCTCCATTTTCTGCTTCACCTGAGCATAGAGTTTGTGCTCAAAGCGCAGGCTCTGCATGTGGTTCATGTAGCGGTTGCAGTAGAACAGGTACCTCTGCAGGGCTGCTCTGGATCGCTGTGTTAATTCCCATTTGGGAAAAGTAAATAAATAGTTACAACAAAGTAATGGCTGGAGACTAGGCGAGAACAAATGGTCTGGCGGACTCCCACAGTGACCAACAGAACAGAGTTTCCATTCAGAAGATGTTTCTGCTCCTTTCAACAGGTCAGGCACAGATGGGACCATGAAACTCATTGGGACTACTGAAACACACCCCAGCCATTGCGCAACTGAGTACGCATGTCCACCCCCCCTGGGGAAAGCCAGGTCCCACCAAGGGTGTTGGCGCTGCTCAAGGAAACCCCAACCCCTGACGTCTGGAAGATGAAAGCACATCCCACGTTTACAGCGTACATGCGCACCCCTAGGTTGTCATGCCAAGCACTGAATGAAGTGGGTTCCCAGCTGGAGGGGAGAGGACAGCGTGGGGGACTGTGTTAACCCTGCACTAAGTCTGGCCTTTCCTAATTGCCGAGTGCTTCTTTTGCTTTAACAATCCAATGGAGCTGTTTCAAAAGAAACCAAGCCACCAACCCAATTAACAAGAAGGCTTGAACTCTGGACCCTCTGCACCTGAGCTAATAAGTAACTTCAGCAGCTGTCTGCAAGAGTAGGCTGTTCTCCTCTGTGGAACAGGGACTGAAGGACAATGAGCCTCAGGAGGTTATACAGGCTAAAGATGCCCCCATTTTCTAGACAGCACAGCCAAGCACACACACGGCAGATTCTGAGAGGCAGTACAGCTACACAAGCAAGACAGTGTTCAATCATGTAGGAGAGAACAGGTCTCCTCCCAGTACTGCCAGAAATTACTGTGTGTAATCTCACGGGGGTATGAGGCTTTGCTCTTAATAAAGGTGGTGTTATTTCTGTACCCGTCACAGTGTCAGCAGGGAACATAATTCTAGAACTCCACTTGCTCCCAGCCAAGTGTATTTTCATTTAAGGCAGTGGCCCTCAGCCTATTCTGCATCTGACCCATCTTAGAGCTCCAGAGGGTGAGAGAATCAAATCAGACCGTGCGAGCCTGGTCACAACCCTTCCTGGACCCAGATTACAACAGAAGTTTGGGCCTCCCGGTCCCATCTAGTTATGGGAGAAGAAAGGCGGCCAGAGAATTCATGCCCTAAGTCAAAAGACATTGAGACTGACCACAAGAAGCCATGTCAGAAGGAGGATCAGCTGCATGCCCCTACCCAGAGGTTTTATTGTGCGCACATGTGACCACAAGAAAACGTGGAGAGTGGAACACAGGCATGGGAGTTTTGTTCGGCATTAAATGGCTCCCAGCTTGTCTCTTCAGCGCTGAAGATGCTCCACAGAGGCAGGCTAGTCAGCCAGAGCTGGCCCTAAACAAGCTTCTGTACATCAAAGCTCGCTTTCTCCCATCTCAATGGATTTTCACAGGGGAGCAAAAGCACCCGTCTAACCACAGTCACCTCCCTGGCAGATTTTAAATCCAAGCTGCAACCCAAGCAGGCAAGAGAGCTAGTCAAACTGCCAGAGAAGTTCTGGTCATTGGGAAGAGCCAGGCACCTGTGTCAGAGGGGTTATTACAACTCATCTGTACTGGCCATGTGGTGAGACAGCCTTTGAATGGCACTTACAAGCAGGCATGCATGTCTGTCACAAGGCCTTCCTCAGCATGGGTCTCCTTACAAAGCCCACCGCCAGCAGATTAAGAACATGACTGTGTGCATGCTGGCTCCCAAATCATCATCTAAGGAAGAACTCATTTTTTAAAGGAAGCCTTTCTGCTCCTGTAGGAACCTGAGGGTGTGTCCCCATTTCAACCTTAGCTCCTTTGTGGCCACATTGCCTTCAAGTGGAAAACAAGATTAACCACCATTCTGGTCTGGCCAGGGATCCAAGTGATATCACTGCTAATCCGCACGGGCCCATGCGGTTAGATCCACAAAGCAAACCAAGATCTTCTCTGCAGCTCTTGGACTCTCGAGAGACCACTGGAGTAGTCAAACATCATCTCCTCCTTATGGACACTCCTGAATTTAACAGGAAGTGACCTACTATGGGGGCACCTCACTCGAGTGTGTGCACACAGTGCAGCACACCAGGGCCTGATCCTGACTGCAACCTCTGGATCCAACTCTCAAAGAAAATTAATATCCTAATTAGAACACTGATTTACATCCTTCCAAGTTGAGTGCTGGTCACAGATACAACGTGACTAAGAAATAATGGGTATGACCAAGATAAATTAAAAAAAGTGTTTGCTGAACAAATTACATTTTCAGATTATCACATGGAGACAAACCATCAGTTTCACAATATCGATATTTACATTATACTAAGGGAAAACAACCTCAGAGTATGGGAAAGAGGTGCAATATATTTAGTAATGGAGAATAGCATCACTGATCAACAATACAGGCACAAATCACAGGTATCCTAGTTTTCTTTTCACTAGCAGATTAGCTGAGCCACTAATGACATGCACCAGAGACATATGATGCGCAGAAGATGGCTGTATCACATATTTCAGTACATGTGACAGCCGTCTGTAGGAGAGGATGTTTCAGGAAGTATGATAGCTCCCAGCTACAGGAGGAACAAGTGGGTGAAATGAACTGCGGCAATCTGCAGCACACATGGGGCAGTCCTTCCCAGTGTGAGTGTCCTCCTGTTGTACTTCCCACTTTTACAGCCCAGTGCAAGTACACCTGGGATGTCTATTCAGCCAGCCTGCCTCAGGAACACCCACTGAATGCCAGCAACCAACAAACCAGCCGGCAACAAGAACGGCACACTAGTTTAAATATCCGGAGGGTGTTCTACGTTGACCTTATCCCAAAAGGAGGATTTCATCGTTGTGACAGAACCCGTGTCTTTTGGACTCTGGCCCAACCGGTTCCTGGAGGTTAACTTTCAACAACAACATAGAACCATAGAGCTGGAAGAGACCTCAGGAGGTCATCAAGTCCAGCCCACTGCCCAAAGCAGGACCAATCCCAATGAAAGCCACCCAGCCAGGGCTTTGTGAAGCCGAGACTTAAACACCTCTAGGGTTGGAGATTCCACCACCTCCCTAGGCAACCCATCCCAGTGCATCCCCACCCTCCTAGGGAAATAGTTTTTCCTAATATCCAACCTAGACCTCCCCCACTGTAACTTGAGACCATTGCTCCTTGTTCTGCCATCCGTCACTACTGTGACCAGCCCCGTCCATCCTCTTTGGAACCTCCCTTCAGGAAGTTGAAGGCTGCTATCAAATCCCCCCTCACTCTTCTCTTCTGCAGACTAAACAGACCCAACTCCCTCAGCCTCTCCTCATAGGTCATGTGCTCCAGCCCCCTAATCATTTTGGTCGTCCACCGCTGGACCCTCTCCAATGCATCCACATCCTTTCTCTAGTGACAAATACAGGATGTAAAGGGTTACAGAGCCCAAAAGAAAAACATTTCCCAAACTAGATGTTCTTCTAGTCCCCACCAAGAGTTATGTACTCACCTCCTGTGCATCTCTTGCTGCCTTTGCATCATCCTCATTGTAGCGATTACAGTTGTACCTGAAAAAAGAGACAGACTGAAATCATGGACTGAAGTTAAACCATGCAGAATGCTGGCAATATAGTTGCCCTCTCCATCTGCCAGTTTAAGGTTCGAAACCTACCAGGCAGATCCATGTGGCTCCCAAGGGCCAAGACACACCCAGCAGAACTCTGCTTTACAGTTCTGGTTCCGACAGACCATGTGGTTGCAGCCTCCATCCTTTTCGATGGTCACATGGCATTTGGGGCATTCCTGTGAACAGAACAGACACTCATCAATGCTAGAAGCAGGACATGTGCTCTGATCTTTTCCCTCTTGTTAGAGCACCACAAAAATATGAACCCAATTCAGACAACTTGGTTTACAACAGAGCCATGAGAAATTATACATCCTCAGAAATTAAATGGGCAGGAGAAAAATCAACATGATTCTCTTCCCTCCTAACACAGAGCCCAAGAGACTTTCAAATACTGGAAGAGGCATGACGACACAGCTTTAAGAATGGCCCATCCGGTTTCATGACTAGTAAACTGGCTTGCTAATCTGCTACTCCAGGGGAAAAGGTAGTTTTGCAATTATCAGTAAAATCAGCAACTGCCCTATTGCTACCAGCAATTCCTGGAGTGGCTCAGAGGATGGGAGAGTATTTTGCAGTAAGACTAAGGCTATATCTAGACTACACAGTTTTTTTCGAAAAAAGTGGCCTTTTTCGAAAAAACTTCACCTGCATCTAGACTGCCATTGCATTTTTGAAATTAAATTGAAAGAACGCGGCAGTTTTTTCAACAGCGGTAAACCTCATTTTATGAGGAAGAATGCTTTTTTTTCCCCTAAGAGCGCTTTCAAAAAAAGGTGTTCTTGAATGCAAACAGGGCTCTTTTGAAAGAGAGCGTCCAGATTGCCTGGGTGCTCTCTTTCAAAAAAGCAGATTGTTTCTTCAAAAGTCTTGTGGCAGTCTAGATCTCTTTCGAAAGAGGCGTGTAGTCTAGACATTCCTTAAGTGTGCTCCATGCATGTTGGGAGATTTTTTTTTTTAAGCTTTGAAGACCAAGACTGAGATAGTCCAAGAGAGACTTTTTGGACTGGCTAAAATTGTGAAGTATTTAAAATCTGGTTGCCACTTATGGAAGCCAATCTGTGTAGACGTAAACTTTGGGGGTTTTTAACAGGTAAAGAGCTACTGCACTCAATATTGTACTCAACTGTTTCCTCTGTTTGGGTAGAACAGCCCATCACCCCAATGTAGGCAGCAAAGTTTGTTTTGCACAGTTCCTGTAATGACACCAGAGGTGCTTTTGCAGCATCCAGCCTTCTTCACAGCCAAAGTTTCAGGCTGTTCCAGGCTGCGCACTAAGTATCTGAGCATAACGTGCCCTGGGGGCCATCTGGGATCAGTGACAACTGATCTCATTCATCTAAAAAAGCATCTGAAAACCTGAGACACAAAGTGAAGTTCCGCCTTCCCGCTCCATCAACTAACTAGACCACTGTTTCACCCAATGTGCCCACCTAAACCACACTTGCCATGCAGTGCTCTCCACGTGCCTCTCCCCCCACAAGCCACCTCCATCAAGGCCCTGCATTGCCACTGCTGGCAAGGTTCAGTCAACTCCAGGATAACCGCTGAATGAAGGGAGGCCAGGAATACAGCACCGCCCATGGCGCCATTTCTAAATCAGTTTCCTAGAGCTGGGGCCCCAGTCACATAAACCATTCATGTCATGAGTAACAGTCTCTTCCTTCGCTGTACTCCTGAGCTACCGCCCCCCTCCCCCCCACTTGGCACTGTAAGGGAAACGTGCCTGGTTTCCTGGAAGTAATTTAACGATTGCTACACTGCACACAGATATTTGCCAGCCTGCCTACTGTGTGGGAAACAGTTGGGGCAAGGCCCAGAGAAAAAAATTCCCAAGGACACTCAAACCAATCTGCAAATGGCTATGCAGCTATGTCTACACTGGCACTTCACAGCGCTATAGCCTTCTGGCTTGGGGCATGAAACCCCCATCCCTAGCGGAAACTAAGCTGCAGCACTGCAAAGCGCCAGTGCGAAGCAGGCTCCAGCCGCGCTCCCAGCACTGGTAGCTCCTCCCCTCCTGGAGGTGGTTCATAGAGCGCTAGGGGAGAAGGCTCCCAGCACTCGTGCTGAGAACGTACTTTCAGTTTAAAGTGCTGCTGCAACAGTGTAGGCAAAGTGCATGCGTAACCAGCATCACCGGCTAAAGGGACGTCTCTACACTTCACTCGCCAGACGGCAAAAATACCAAGAATGTGACTTCCACTCCATGCACGCCTTGGGGGCACGCCTGGGCAGCGGAGATGCTCTTCCAAATGGAAAACAGATTTTCAATCAGTTTGCAACTATTATTCAGCAGTCACTGCATTTATTTCAGAACACAATTCAACATACTTTGTGCAAAGCCACTTTTACAATCTGAACTTAAATTCCTCATATGCATTTCAGGACTGGCGCCTAGAGAGAAACAGGATGTTGCTAACCTTTCACACTTGGGTAGAAACACAAGACAGCTCAGCCACAATTTCTGCATAACATTGCAGAGATTTATGAACAATGTATCTGTGTCCACATTTAAAAAGCGTATATTAATGTTACTGGTCCAACAATTAGCCAAATATTGGTCCCACAGTATGCTGCTCTGGTGTCGAAGCGGGTGTCCAGCACAGCTATGAAAAATTCCCTTTGAATATGTATTTGTCTCAAGGAGCACGAATCAGTAGCGTTCCTCCTTAAGATCCATTCAGAGCTGAAACAGGCTGGTAGTTCAGCAATGAGATGCACCTGGGAACTCTGTGGTGGAACTTCCAAGTCATTCGCTTGCCCAATGTTCTCTTTAACTAGTACCTCCGACTTCCTCAGTTAGGAGTATTGAAATTCACCCTGAAAAGGCAGCTCAGGAGGTTAAGCTCTTTGGGGAAGGGACCTATGTTTTGTCTTGTCGCCGGGTCTGCCCAAATGTGGCCCTGTGCCCATGACTGGGGATCCTAAACTGCCCCAAGGCAAACAAATGCAAATACCCTAACCATAACCACGGTTCCGATTCATCACATAACTGAAGCCTCCATACTCCTTCCAGGCCCATGGAACGTGAATTACACAGCAAGATCAGCATCGCTCTGAAGGAATTCCTTCATCAGACTGAGTATCAACGTACGAACCACAATTCAAGAATGCACACTAACGAAATGCTGAACAGTGGCAGAAAACCCAATAGCAGTAACAAGTCACTAAAAATGCTCAGGAGAGATCATTTATGGATTAAGGGGCCAGGAGAGGGAGGGGGACTCAGGGAAGGAAGATTTTAAGAACTATGGCCGAGCAATAACATTTGATCAGGAAATCAAATTACCATGCCAGTGGATTATTCTGGCTAGATTATCTAGCCACCTGCTGTGATGCAAGTAGTAACCCCATTAAAGTGCTTCAAACCCAAGTGAGTGTCTGATTATATGGTACAGTCAAATCTTGCACGTGGAAACAAAGGTCACGGCAAACCTGTTCCTCCTTTGTCAGGGCCCATTTTGTGATGTTTACGACCCTCCACTACCTTATGCTCAGATTCACAGGAATTCCATCAGTTCATAAACTGCAGTTCTTATCTCAAAGCATGCGGAAGAACAGCAGTGCTTCCTGCAGCAACACCACGAGATGAGTTATTCGAGACCCTCTGCCCCATGAAGTGCTACACAGGGTTGGTGCTGGGTCTGCATTCTAGCTCTCACCACAAAAATACATCTGGAGTGTAAGTGCAGGTAATAACTGGATTGTCAAATCCCCAGCTCAGCTAGACACATGCAATTCTGCGCCTTGTTTATTAGAATTAAGCGGTAAGAACTTGGTGCCATGACACCTAGAAATTATTCCACTAAATGGGCTGCTTTAACACACTTGCGTATCAGAGAAAAGACGCAATCCCACACGGGAGGCAAGACTGTTCATGGTTCTACACAGAGCTGCAGCAGCAAGAAGTGAAAGGGAAAAATTCTTAGTTTGGAGCCGAGTCTGCGAGAAGCCTTGTTTACTGTGTAACTATCCATCCAGGGTTTCCAAGCGTGGGAGTGGAACACACAGGCAGATGTTTAAAAGTGACCCGAAGAAGGAAGAGAACGGGGCCTGGGTTCCTTTACAGTGGATAAGGGCCTGACCAGGGCCATTGATGGGCAAAAGAGGCAGCTGCCCCAGGGCCCAGTGATTTAAAAGGGCCAGGGGCTCCCAGCCACTGTTGCTATCACCACTGCAGCAGCCAGAGCTCTGGACTCGTTCAACTGCCACCAGAATTCCCGGAGGCAGGTGCGGGCAGAGCTGATGAGTGGGCTGGGGAAGCCAGCCCCCGCCTCTCCCCATCTGCCTTCCTTCAGCAAAAGCCAGACCTGACAGTCCTGTGCTTGTTTTTACTTTCAACACAAGTTTCAAACGCTTTTTTCAGGCCTTTCTGAGGGACTGGGGAGGAGCACACAAGTACATGAACCCAGCTTTAAAAGAAACATTTAGTCTTAGCACAGAAGTTTTCTTCATGCCCCATCATATTAATAGGTGAGATACACAATCTCAGATACTGCATTATAACCTGACACACTGAGACCAGAGCTCTTTGGGGGCAAGAACAAGGAGCATCGGTTTAATTTGGAGCAATTTTAAGTGGATTCAGGGAAAGACTGACTTGTTTAACACGTAAGCAAGGCTAGGTGGTGCTTTCAGCCATAAAATTTTGCAAACTCCCACTAGAAACCACATTACCAGCACCAGTATTAAACAATTAATAAAAATCTGCACTTTAAATCTGATCAATTAATTCATAAAGAAATAAATATGCCAGAATACAGTAATTCCTGAATGAAAAGCATATTTAAACTGGATTTCATCTGTGTTCTCAGAGAAGCTGTTTGGTTTGCCCTCATCATTACTTTCCTGAAGGCCTCACGGTGCCTTTTTGACAAGGCAAGCTTGGACAAACATGTCGCATATTCTCCAGTTGTATTTGCAATAAGAGCACCATGATTTTGAATATGCAGAACTCAAGGACTGAGATCTTCTCCAATCACACTTTGGCCTTGGTAAAATGTAGTGAGTTTTCCCACACAGAGAAGCAGCCACAACGAACGGCACTGAAACCTGTGGTAGTACCCAAAGAGGCCACCATCTTTTAAGGACAGCTTTTGGAAGCTAGAAGCAGCAGCAACCTCTTTGGCCAAAACTAAGGCAGTGTAAATGAGACTAGAGAGCCAGACTGATCATATAACATTGATAGAGTGAGACTATTTCACCCAAGAGGAGGGAGTTTCAAAACTGGATCGTTTGAGTTCCTTTCAAGGCCCTTTTCTTCAAGACATGCCCAAGTTTAGAATCCAGAGAATTATTCTGGGCCTAATTTCCCTGTGGAATTACTGAGTGTGGCTGTTTCTTCCCCTTGTGCCTGAACTAGGAATATGAATGGTTAATCACTTAACTGGTAAGTATCATGCTTACCAGGTGATGCTTACAGGTTACAGTTAGCTACTGGAGGCTGTCAGCCTGCCGGGACCAGCCAGGGCCTAGCCGTGGCAGGCCGGGGAAGGGGGGGAGGGCTACTTCAGCCCAGCCAGGCTAGAGCAGCGCCCCCTCTGCCCAGCCTGTTTAACTGGTTAACCAGTTACAACAATACATTTAACTGATTAAATAGGGTTTTACATCCCTAGCCTGAACAGGAGTATGAGCATCTAATCAGCCTCTTGAAAGGGGCGGAGTCGCCTGGGAAGGCTGAGAACCACTGCTGCAGAACACAAGGAAATCATTTCGTTTTCTATCGAATTCGAAAGGACAATTCATTTTACCAAGAAATGTCCACAAGTCTGCCTGGAAGCGGAGCAAGTTTCAGAACTGGAGGCAGTCAGCAGATGAAGAGGGCCGTACAATGGAAGCACTGCTTGAACCCAACATCCCAGTGCAGTGGACAGTTCTGCTCCCACTAAAACGTAACGGATTCCACTCAGACAGTAAGCAAGCCACAGCCCTGATGCAGAGCAGCTGTCTGCAGGAAGCAATGTTGTTACCAGGTTACACTGCAAAAACCCTTCCTACTCCCAACAAGCTCCGCCCCCGTCACACACACACAGCCTCTTGTCCTCCCCAGCAAAGGCCCAGGTTTGCTCCTGAATTGCACTCCCCACATGGGAATTGTGTCTTGCTTCCTTGCCATCATGCCAACCCTTGTGTTCATTCCACACGAAGCGCATAAAACCAGCCCACTGACTTTGGGTAACCAATGCATTTGCATAACAAAATCTTAACAGCTGGTCTGTCAGTCTCTGCCAGGCTCCCTGCCCAACAGCAGTGAACAAGCCCTGAAAAGCCAACCGCAGGGGAACTTTGGAAGAAAGATGTAAATGAACCCAGCCTAACCAAGCCGGGGTGGCAAACATCTCACACACTGACAGCAGAATGAGGCCGATTTGCTGCACAGAAGCCCCAAGAACAGTAGCTTCAGCTTGCTTTGGGTTTCCCCTTAACGCTTTAGGACCAAAGCAAATAACCGGAAGCCACATTTCTGCTTGTGTCTGGGACGATCACGTTAGCTTGCTGCTGTGCTTAGTGCTGGATGCTGAGAACACTGCGCTGGGGTGGAGCATGTTCCTCCAGCCAAAGGGTTACGCTGCTGCTCTGGTTTTCATCAGGACTGCTGTGAAGGAAACTGAAACCAACCTTTGTGTTTGCTGCAATCCAATTGGAAGTTTCACTGTCATCATCACACTTCTTAATCCACTTCTTTAACCACTGTTCAGGAAGGGAAAACACAGACTCCTCAGACATCATGCAGCTTTGAATCTCACTAACACAGACATTCCACTACGCTCACACTTCACATGAAAGGTGCCCCAAAATTACACCATTGCCAAACAGGGTGGAGTGAGCTTTAAACTTGCAGCAGAAAATCTGCCTGACTCACTACGGATGGGACCTCTCTAGTCCGGCACCCTGGGGACCTGACCAGTGCTGAACCAGAGAATTTGCTGGATCGCTGGAGGTTAATATTATCTAGCACAGTGTTTCTCAAACTGTGCTCTGCGGAGCCCCAGGGCTCCGCGAGACATCTCCAGGGGCTCCGTGAGGTTGACAAACTGGAAACATCGATAGGTACAACACATACAATCAGTGGACCGCTGGGGCTCCGCATACATTTTTATGCACGTAAAGGGCTCCGGAGCCCAAAAAGTTTGAGAACCGCTGGTCTAGCAGCATCCCCAACACTTCCACTGCTTCCTGGGCTTTTAGAAGACATTTGGGATAAATTAGAGCTAAATAACACAGAGCCAGGACTGGTGGCAGTAAGACTGTATGGGCCTGCAGGAACCTTGGCCACACTCATAAGGAGACTTCCAGCTAACTAAAATCATGCCAGACCCTGGATATTGCCGGACCAGCGAGGTTCAACCTGTTGATAAACCCTAGAAAACAGTATTACAGGACCACAGGCATGCCAGAATGCCATCTGCTCGGGACTGTCCTACTAGCGAGTCCAGAAGAGCAGTAAGTTTTGCAAAGTAAGAGGAGGTGGCGGCGGCCACCCTAAGAGGAACCTTTGTGTCCTCCCCCTCGCGGGGAGGCTGTGGTGTTGGTGACACCCTTGAAGGCGAGGGAGGGAGGGGACTTGTCTGAGGACCAGGCATAAGCTGAGTGGCAGGCAGTGCAGCTTGTACTTGATAGTGCTGCTCTTCCATCTCCTCGGCCGGGATGGGAGTGGGGACCACAGTGGCTGAGGGAGAACTCTGGCACTGGTACCATCGAAGCAGGCTTACGCACAAGGCCCTGGGCATGGTGGTAGGCCCGGGGGGTCCCCAAATGGCCAGCTCATTGCTCTTTGCCACTGAAGAAGCTGAGAACATCTCCAGACTCCAAGAGGTGCTGACCCTGACAGTACCGGGGAATGGTAATGGGGGGAGACCAAGTTCCACAGGAGCATGGTCGGTTTGCCAGCTGCTGTCTAGGCAGTGCTGCAGCATTTGGTGCTTGTCACTTCCCCAACACGAGGAGGCAGAAGCCTACAGCCCCCCCCGAGTGCAAGCACAGCTGCAGCATCAGTCAGGCCAATAGGGCAAATCCTGCACATGCCCAAGGCTTGCCGTTTGGGGGCAATAATCTCTCACACTCCCCAAATGAAGCCCATGGATGTGAGCAAGGCAGCTGAAGGCTCACACCTAGACTCTGTCAATACCCACAGGACCATGCTGCTTTGCCAGAGAGCCCCACAGTTCTGCAAAGCCATGGGTTCAGCGAGGGTGCACATGCTCACCTTGCACTTAACAGGATCATGCCAATTCTCACCGCAGTTAAAGCTGTAGGCGGAAAGGAGAACAGATTTACACACGTTGTGCTATCACATTGTGCTTGGGAGTCTATCAGTGCCATTACGATTCCTTCTACAGTGCGTGTGTCTTTTGGTTACTCCATTGGAAGGGCCTGGCACCAGACCTTGCTCAAGGCAATATACTGTGAGTGTGTTTCAGTTTCCCTGTAGTCCCATGCCCCCTGCTGGGTGCATGACACTTGAGATTGTTCCCAGAAGGGTCCAGCTCTCACAGGGGACCTGAAATGGATTAGTCTTCCATCGGGAAGTATAAGACTGCCTTGTAAAACAAGCACCTGGGCTCTTAATAAAAAGCTAATGCTAAACAAAATGTCACCTACGCATCATGCTTGAAAATGGCTCAAGAGGTATAAACATGGATCCCTTACTTTATAGGGAGTTTCCATGTTTAACCGTTTTCAGACTCCCTACCTCTCCCAAAATAAGTGTTTCTGCTACTGAACATCATCTGTTTGAAGGAGATTAACTGCCCTAAGTTTGCAGACTTCCATACAATTTCTGTTGCAAAGCTCCTTCCCAATACATCTCAAGAGCATTTAAAAAACTTACGCTCCTTACCTTTTGGTAAAGTGAAAATCTGCTGTAGTTAGGGTGAAAGTCCTTCAAAAGTACTTATGCATGATGTAAATAGCCACCCTTTGCTACAGCGCCTCCTGTATAAGGTGCTCTCCCACTTGGTAACCTGATTAATTCTGCTGTAACCCTCCCCCTTACATGAGATACTGAGGTTGAGTGAGGGTGACTGGTTTTTCAAAGGCCACTGAGTGACTACGGGACTGACTGATTCCCAGTCCTCGGTTCTACCCCTAAAATGACCATACATCAACATGTTAATCCTGCCATTTCTCAAATGAAATTCCAGGCATTTATCAATGCATTTCCCAGGTTTAGTTTTTATTTTCATACATGTTCACCACCAAATGCTCTCAGAACGATTCAGATAATGAGGAAACTGACTTGAGCAGCTCCAGTTTGCTGAACACGACTCCTGTCTCTTCATTAAATGAATCAATTGAGGGAGAGGATCCAAGGGATTTGGAATTGCTCCAGAAGCTTCTCTGAAAGATTTCACCCTGTCAGCTGTTAGACATTTTCACTTGGAAGACATTTTCATTTTCCAGTTAGGAAGATGGGCAAGAACATTTTCAACTGAAGCAAAAGAAAGATGAACCACAAAACTAATACTCGCTTTTAAAACCTCTCCCCTTCTTCCAAGCTTTCTCCCCGCCCCTGCCCCCGCCCCCCAACACAGCCATTTACACAGTACATAACTTTTAGCTTCTGAACGGCCCTGGAAGATCTCAAATCACAAGAGTGTTTTTACCAAAACTGACGTCCACATTTGCAGCGAACAGGTTTAGCATCAGGATACTGAACTTTAACAACATGGTGGCAGTCTGGGGCAGGACACCATTTTAACAGTCGATTACACTACAAAATAAAATGAGACAACATGACACACAGAACTACCAGGAAAAGAGACTCTCCCCAACAACCTAGTCAGTTTCTTTTCAGCTCTTCCCCACAGCCCTGCATTGTCCATGTCCTTTAAGCTTAAGTGTCTCCAGGTATGTCCACACTGCAAGTAAAACCTGCAGCTGGCCCACACCAGGTGACTTAGGCTCAACTCTCCCCTTGACAAGACACATACGTTCTCAATCCCTGTGATAATACACCCCACTGCTCTGTTTGCATTTGTACTGTAGCCACCAATGGACTTCTATGCATTACAAACCCCTGGAGATTGTAACAGGACATGCCCAATGTTACATTAGTGCAATGTCAAGGCGGCTGATTTGAACAAGAGTCAAGACGTGAAAGTTTGTTTGACTGCATCCTTAATTTTCCCGAGCTATTTCTGATTAACAGAACAGGCTGTTTATAGTATACCTGACAATACACAACACACGTGCAGTGAGGTAGTTAATGAATTGGAAACTTCCCAACTTGTGTCTTTAAATCTTAGTTTCTGAAAGTGGGTTTATTTATTCCTAGTTAGAACACATGAATATTTTATTCAAAGCTGTTATACAGCTTCATGTCTTACAGACTGTCACCTGGGGGGGGTCTCTACACTTTAATGCGTGGTGTATCCTGGTTCTGAGGCTGTAAAACATTTACCCAAATACAGTGATTTCCACCTTGGAAAACCATGGGCGATTAAATCCTTTTCAGGATGAATGTAACACCTACTGCATTTTCCTCATATACTGTGGCAATACATTTCTAAATTCTAGGTACTATTCCATGGTACCCCTCCTCCCACATGCAGCACATGCCTTTCTGGGTCATGTGTCTTCCCATAACTCTGGGTTTAATATTTTCCTCATAATTGTACATAAGCTAAATGGTCTATAAACACTTGCTGCCAGAGTCCTGTCTTGTTACAACTGATTAGATCATCTCCTGAGCAGAAAACTACAGCCACTGAACTTGGGCAGCTTGGAACATAATGGCCATAACAGAGTCAATGACAAATGCCTGCCCACTTCAAAAAAGCAGAACCATAATAATAGGAAAAATTCTGACCCGCAAGTTCTCACATGCATATCTCCTGCCACAATTTAAAAATCTACACTGCCCCCCAGCACCTGGTCTGATTGAAATCAAGTGTTAACAAAGGGCCCTTTGACAAACAGAAATGCACCCCCCTCCCATGTAACAGCAACCATTGAACCATATAATTTAATCAAAAATTTGTCCAATACACCACTACACATGGAAATAATCAAAGGTAGTTAAAGTCTTCCTGTGTCTGTGCAGAAGAATAAAAAGATTAGAATAATCATTTCTTTCATTAAAAAATTGCAATTAAACTCACCTCTACAAAACTATTAGTTATTAAATGCTGGTACTTTAATTTAACCTTTGAATCTGTGATCAGACGCCTATGGAAAGGAGAGAAACGCAAAAACATTAATTGTAGTAGAAAAACACATTTCTTTGCACACAGTCAACTAAAGAAAGAGGCTGTGTATTAACACTGGTTGCTTTCCCAGATGCTTTCAGTTACATGGTAGGGATGTAAAAGTTTCACTAGTTAACTGATAAGTGATGCTTATCAGTTCTGGTTAACAGTTAAACTCCTGTGGGCTGCCAGCAACCTGTGGGGCCAGAGGCTGGTGCAACCAGCAGCCCACAAAGCCGGCAGCCCATGGGGGCTGGAACTGGCATGAACAGAAGTCCGTGGAGACTGGAGGGGCTGGGAGCCAGAGACTTGTGCGGCCAGGAGCTAGCAAAGCTGGAAGCCCATGGGGGCTGGAGGCTGAGCCCACAGTGCTTGTTCAACAGTGTAAAAGATTTACATTCCAGTTACACGGTTAGTATTTTTAGAAGTTTTTTACATCCCTATTACACATACCCATGTATCAGGATCCACAAACTAGGAACACTTACCCATTTCCTATTTGTGCAACATTAGAACACCACAATAGCAACGTCAGTCACTCTTACAGCTTTCCTTTCTGAGCCATAACGCAGAAGGACAAGACAGTTGTACAGTTCAAGTTAAGTCTGGTTTGAGACATGCCCTTGTATTTTTCTAAGGCTTTCCTGAAGACTCCAGGAAGTACAATAAGCAATTTTGCTAATTTTAGTCATGGCAGATTTGTATGTCTCCTGTAAAACTGCTTTCAAAACCAGAATGCACTCGCTGCACTGCTGACCTGCAGCAGGTATGTCCAAATGTTATGTGGATTTCAATGGAATGTTAATGATCATCAATTTAAACCTTAATGGGATATTGCTGATATAGTCATATGCAGAAAAGCAACAAATTAAAGCTGCAAGATCCCACAATACAGAGTCTTCTGGACAATGGCAAAAGCAAACAACATCTCATTAAATCAATCATTTCAATTGTTCAAAGGTTTTAAGGGAGTACAGGAGCACTCAATTATGTTTATTAATCTAACTCTGGGTTGTATAACTGTTGTGGATATACTGAGTTTAGGACTGATGCACTGTAAATAAGTACATTAAATTATGTATTACTGAAAACACATGCACAGGACTTCTAGGGCTGTCAATCGCAGTTAACGCACGCAATTAATGCAAACCAATTAACTAGTGCAAATATTAGTAATCCAAAATATAAAGTGAGCACTGTAACCTTTGTTTCCTATGTTGTAACAAATAAATTTACAAATATAGAAAAGCATCCAAAATATTTATAACACATTTAAATTGGTATGTATTTTAAAACTGCAATTACTTGCAGCAGTTAAATCTAACAATTAATTGACTTTTAAAAATTGTTTGACAACCCTAACGCCTTCAGGTGTACAAGGCAGCACAGCTGTGACTTGCTGGGGACTCTGACAATATCCTTTTGAGTATTTAAAATCTCAGCCTATGAAATGGGAATAATTTAAGCTTTGCACAATTTATGGTTAAACACAATCACTTACTGGCACTCCAGAAATCCCTGGCACACCTGCACCCTGAACACTGTCCAGGAGTTGAAAGGTTCAGAAAAGGGCAACAAAAATGATTAAGGGGATGGAACAGCTGCCATACAAGGAGAGATTAATAAGACTGGGACTTTACAGCTTGGAAAAGAGACGACTAAGGGGAGAGGTCTAGAAAATCATGATTGCTGTGAAGAAAGTGAAGGAAGAATTATTTGCTCCTTCCCATAACACAAGAACTAGGAGTCAGCAAATGAAATTAATAGGTAGCAGGTTTAAAAACAAACAAAAGAAGTCTTTCTTCACACAATGCACAGTTAATTTGTGGAACTCCTTGCCAGAGGATGTTGTAAAGGCCAAGACTATAACAGGGTTCAAAAAAAGAGCTAGATATTAATGGAGAATAAGTCCATCAGTGGCTATTAGCCAGGATGGACAGGGATGGTGTCGAACTGGGAAGGGGGTGACAGGGAAGGGATCACTTGAGGATTACCTGTTCTATTCGCTCCTTCTGGGGCATGTGTGGCTGTTCTTATAAACACTAACAAACTTTACGTGATTTTTCTACATACATACATACACACTAACCTGTTTATAGCCAAAGGGCCCTTAGAAGTAAATACTGAAATTAACACACAATATTTATAAACACACAATAAATATTGTAATAGTGAGCTTTTCTATGGGACCTGTCATCCATAGAGGTGTGTTCGCTTTATGTAAGCAGAACTTTCACAAGCTCATATTGTAATAGATTGAAATGAATATGCAATGAATTGTATAGCGTGCCAAACAAACTCGAGCACTTTCAATACTTGTAAGTGCTAGACCTAATGAAAAGTATAAGAATTGTGCACACACACTGCATGGGATTTTCAATTTATAATGGTCTTCAGGTATGTCAAAAACTTCTATCATTGAGGACCAAGTCCATAGCTAATTTACCAGTTTTTAAATGAAGCTATTGGTCACCTGAGAAAACAGTGAATTTTAATTTGACTCGTGATATATGTGTATGGAACTTTACTAAGAAGTTCACCTTTGGGATGAGAATAGAAATGATAAATTTCAGCTCCAAATTTTCCAAATGCTGTAAATAACCGAAGACAAAACCCTCAAATGTAACTAGAATACAGCTAATATGGCACTAGAATTTATATTTATCAAACTAGGCAAATAACCCACTTTCACAATTGCACCGTGCTTCTGTCTGATGGGTTTGAAAGTGTCACTTTAAAGTGACGACTGCATTTCTATGCCATTCATCCGAGGATCACAAATTCCTTAAGTGGTTGGGTGTTAATGCCATTTGAGAGACATGGAAACTGAGGCAGCCAATTCCCAGCTCCCCTGCTCTAGCCAAGCTTCCTTCCTTAAACTAAGTTAACTTGCAGACTGATCTCACTGAAGAAACTGAGCAGAAGCAGCACCTGCTTTACAATTTGTTACCCACTGACCTCTACCGAGGACAGGAAATAAAGCTTATATTCTGGGGAAATGTTTTTACCACAGCTCCATTAAACTTCACCCAAGCACAGTAGTCACAGATCACAGAGAGGTAGCCGGTAAAACAAAAAAGCAGTCATGCTTATCAGTTGGTAAAGACAACTGCCACAGAGTTAAAGGATCACTACCGTGCTTGGTAAAACAAAAAAGCAGTCATGTAGCACTTAAAGACTAACAAAATAGTTTATTAGGTGATGAGCTTTTGCGGGGCAGACCATTCACTTTCAGAATATGACCTGAAGAAGTGGGTCTGCCCCACAAAAGCTCATCACCTAATAAACTATCTTGTTAGTCTTTAAAGTGCCACATGACTGTTTTTGTATTTTACTAAGCATAGTAGTGATCCTTTAACTGCGTGGCAGTTGTCTTGACCAACTGATAAGGTTTAAAACATTACTGTATTACGAAATATCTTGCTGTCTATGGAACTTAAGACCCAGAGCAGTAGAAGTACAGCAGGATGATGTGCTATGGAAAGAGGTAGCTAGTTTGGATCAGAGCACCCAACACTGAAAACTCAGCTAGTTCTGTCTGCTCAGGGGTAGCAAGACAACCACTAGTATGGTTGGTGATAAAAACAAGACACTAATATTAGAGAGTAAGCACTTCTGACTTGCTGCACCCTCCCCTCTCTCACCAAGTTCCTCAACACTGTCCTTTCAATTTTGTCAGAGTCTTTTTAGCACTAGGCCAAATGGGAAGATTTGCAGATACTAAACTGTTCAAGATAGTTTAGACCAAAGCAGACTGAAGAGCTTCAAAAAGATCACAAAACTAAGTGATTGGGCAACAAACTGGAAAATGAAATTTAATGTTGATAAATGTAAAGTAATGCACATTGGAAAAAATAATCCCAACTATATATACAATATGGTAGGGACTAATTTGTCTACTAGTACTCAAGAGAGAGATCTTGGAGTCACTGGGGATAGTTCTCCAAAAAGATCCACACCGTGTGCAGCAGCAGTGAAAAAAGCAAATAGAATGTTAGGAATCATTATAAAAGGGATAGAGAATAAGACAGAATATCTTATTGACTCTATATAAAATCATGGTAGGCCCACATCTGGAATACTGCATACAGATGTGGTCGCCTCATCTCAAAAAAGATATTGGCATTGGAAAAGGTTCAGAAAAGGGCAACAAAAATTATTAGGAGTTTGTAACAGGCTCCCTATGAAGAGAGATTTAAAAAAAAAAAAACAAGGACTTTCCAGCTTAGAAAAAAGAAGGCTGGGGGGGGGGGGGGGAGAGATGATAGAGGTCTATAAAATCAAGACTGGTGTGGAAAAAGTGAAGGAAAAGTTATTCACTTGTTCCCATAAGAACTAGGGGTCACCAAATGAAATGAACAGGCAGCAGGTTTAAAACAAACAAAAGGAAGTTTTTCTTCACTCAGCGCACAGTCAACCTGTGGAACCACTTGGCAGAGGAGGTTGTGAAGACCAGGACTTTAACAGGGTTTAAGAAAGACACATTCATGGAGGTTAGGTCCATCAATGGTTATGAGCCAGGATGGGTAGGAACGGTGTCCCTAGCTTCTGTCAGGGGCTGGGAATGGATGACAGGAAGAGTATCATGTGATGATTCCCCGTTGTGATCCCTCCCTCTGGGGCATCTAGAATTGGGCACTGTCACAAGACAGGATACTAGGCTGGATGGACCTCTGGTCTGATCTAGTCTGGCTGTTCTTATGGAAACAGGACATGTTGTACCATAGAACTTCACCATAAGTTGTAGAGAAGCTGAGTAGGCAGATTTTTGCTGGTTGCTACTGGATGGCAGAGGCTACATGACAGCAGCAATCATTTGGCACCAGTAATAATGAAAGCAACAACAGTACATGTACGTGAAAGCAACACCAGCAGCATTAGACAGGGTGGGGAGGACAGAAGAGGTTACCTCCAGCTGGCTTGAAGGTCTGGAAAGCTTTGAGACAACTTTCTTCCTCCTCCCACACAAGATCAATGGCTACAAGGGCCATAGGAAGCATCCCTGGCAAACCCGCAGCTACACTGATGGATCTGGAAAGTCTCTCCTCACTGCAGAAACTGGCCTGCTCACCGGCAGCACAGCTTAGAGACCCTCTGCCTCAGGCAGGGCAAGGTGGAGCTGGGTCTGTGCTTCCTCTGCGTTTATGGGGTAAAGAAGCCCTGAAAAGTGTGTGCTTTTCATTAAAGCCTTTCCCTTTAGCAGGAGAAATTCAGCCCTTTGTAGTTGGGAAGGTTAGGGTTGAAGAGCTAGAGAAATGGTGACCTCACAAGAGCTCAGAATGGAAGTGAAATAATTGGTAGGACAGGGCTTTTTAGTCAGACTAGCGAAAACTGCTTTGGTTTGCAGCTGTTTATTCCAATTAATAGCCTGAAGCATCTGAAAGGGTGAGCCGCCTCAAAGCTTCAGTGAGAGCAGGGTGGAGACCCTACAGCTTGCCTTTATTCAGCCCATGAGGCTTGGGGTTCCTGTCCCTTGCATGGGGCTTGATCAACACAAGTGGTGGGTCAGCCCATGTGCTCAGCCTGGCAGGGGGGAGGGCAGCAGCTCTGTCTCCCCACGCACTCCTGTCCAGACCTCCCACCCTCAGCCCACTCCCACACCCTACCTCCCACCAAGCCCCCTCTGCCCAGCCCCCACCTGCTCCTTGGCAGCACCTTCCCACACCCTGAATCCCTCATTTTTAGCCTCGGATGCCCAGAAGAGGTAATTTGTCCCTGGGGTAAGCCCTAAGCCTCAGCGCCGCCCCACCTCCCACCGTGAGACTGGAGCTTGAACAGAGTGTCTTCTTTCCTGCTTCTCAGTTGGGGGCAACAATGGGGGGGGGAGGGGGTTTCCTCCTCATTTGGAGGTCAGGTGAGTGAGGGTTGGTTGTGGGGTTTTTTTTGGGGGGGGGGGGCGGGGGGAGATGAGATTCTCACGTGTGTGGGGCTTGTGACTGATTTCTGTGCATCAGTGGCATTCATCCCAAAAAATGTTCCCCACCCCTGAGTTTGTGTTACGGCTCATTAACCTCTTGTAGAAGAACCTCTGGGAGGTTGCAGATTAGGGAAGAATGGAAACAGGGAGGTAAAAGACAAGTGCTTGTCCAGAGAAGAGTAATTCACCCATGGAATTATATGGACATAGCTCCACTGCTGTAAGTCTGGATCCCAGTATAGAAGATCCCTACTAATAAAGTCTACTTAAAAGGTGGCATCTAAAATATCATGCAGTTGTCACTGCGAGACAACGTGCCTCCCTCCACCAAACACACACGGTCTTCCCCAGCCATGGCTGGTTATGAAGATATTCAAGATGAGCTTTCCACTTCCAGTCAACCTGGCTCCCCTTTCTGACTGACTCAGTGATGCCTCCATGCACGGTGACACTGCAATTCACTCTCTTGGAACAAAGTGATGTGAAACAGCCAATGAACATCAATGAACAAGTCTGGCTCCAGAGAGGAGGAGGAGGAGCAGGTTGACAACAAGCGTGCTTCAGTGCAGATGCTAATCAGCCATGAAGAGGCAGAATGGACATAAGTGAGGATTAGGATTGTGAAAGGTCGACCTGTTCTATCCGTTCAATAACAAAGGGCTCACCTCCCACTAAAAACAAGAAAAGGGACCCATAGATCTCATCTCTGCACAAGGCAGCAGTCACTTACCAGAGCTGGCCATTTTCTGAGCAATGCCACTTATGACCCTGGCTACCATAAAAGGGTAATTGACTCTCATGACTGAGGGTGGAATTCATGCAATTCCCTATGAGGAGGTGAGAAAGGCATCTCCCCCAACAGGCCCTGTGGATCAGGGAGCACCGCACAGGTGGCAAAGGCATTACAAGAGTGCTCTTGTGAAGCTTCCAGTATTTTTTGCTGCTTGATGGCCTGCTACAGAAAATTCTATATTCCTAGTCAGATGGGAGGACACCAACGACTGTAAGGCAGTTAGCTGGGGTTTTGGTGGCAGTCTGCCAGGGCATTTATTCTACTTGGATGTTTAATAAGTGTAGCAGGGATTCTCCCCTTTAGCACAGAGCTGAAAATGGGTACACCAATGCCAACACAGCAGTTTCCTGAACTTTAATCTAGTTACACCGTAAGACATGAAAGGAGCTTTGATTGAGCCAGTCTACACATACAACACTTACGGGAGGGCAAAATGGAAAAACATTAACAGAGGAAGAGTAACATGATGCCACCCTTCAACTGTGGTACTTACATAACTGTATTGTCGTCAACTAAGATATCACAGCCATGAGCAGGGCATGAAATAGTCTGAAAAAGGAATAAACGGGTCAAGCAAGGTCTTGGAATATTTTTGTGCCCCTCTTCCCTCATGAAGAACCCCAAAGGATTTTATTGCAACTAGCTATAGTTGCTCAGCAAAAAATCAGAATTCCAGATTCGTTGGCCAGACCCACCTCTAAGCAGCATGACTGTGTCCAACCTGGGCTACCGTACTTACAGTCTATGTAGTTCAAACCCACATGCACTCTGTAGATGAAGAAATTAACCTCTAAGACTTTTTTGTTCAAAAAAGACTCCTGCCTCCATCCATCCTTCCCTCTTTCCCAACACAAGACCAGCACAAGTCACACATATAATAGTTACCTGTCCCATGCCTTCCTCCATTATTTTGGTAGTTAAATATTCGCTCCAGCACTGCATACAGAACTTATGTCCACACTCTAGGCCAGTGAAGTACTGCAACAACAAAGAGATGCAACACGGTGTACATTCTGTCCTTCCGGGAGCTGCGCCATTCTGCTTATTTCATCTCTTACTTGCAGTGCAGCATCTGACAGTTCCAACAACCCCATACTGCTACTTTGCATTGCTGTCAATGCCACGCTGTTACACCAGCTTGCAACATGCACTCGAGGTAGCTGCAGCCTGCATCCTATCAGCAGCAGGAAAGATGCAGGTGGAGGACTCGTCCCTCCCTTCTCAACTACCTCTAAGTCGTCGCTCACTGACATTACGTCTGTACTTGGAGCTGAGTGGGTATGGGAGGGGGAAGCCATAGTAGACACTCCTGCTAACTCTCATTGATCTGGTATGCTAAAAGGAGCAGGGTAGCCATGGTAGCGAAAGTAGCACCGCAGGTTACCCCCATCCAGTATAAACCTGTCCAGACCCCAGGGGCATTGAGGCAGCTAGACCATACCACTGACACCCAGGCTTCCCCAGTGCCCACGTGGTCACAACTACAATATTACTTGTGCACCTGGCAGGAGACTTTTCCTACCTTTTATTTATTGTGTGCAAGCCACTAACAAATGCTGCATCATGGAATGGTGCTCAAGTTCGAATACCACCTCTGTGTTTCCTGCACTCCTCTCTTCACTTGATCACATTCAGCCCTTCTGCTCCAGAGTGATTACCAACCACGCCTGCCCAAGGCACATACCCAGGTACAGAGACGCAGCAAGGGACAAAGAGGGACTCGATTGTGTTATGGGGCTAATGGTGAGTATCAGGCTTTTACAGAGGTAGAGCGCAACATGAACTGATGTAGAAAGCAACTTTCAATATATCAACTAGTGTAGCCTCTCTTGGAATGCAGATGTTCATCTGATCAGAAGGCCAAGAACCTAGCTGGCAGAAATAAATTACCAACAGATTTGATACAAATGTTTAGCTCTAAGCAAAGTGTGCCAAGACACGGTTTGGGACTCAAGTGATTATGTGAGGGAGTAGTGGAAAAAGCCCAAGAGCAGTAAGTCTGACTGCTCGAGTAGAATGACTGAAGCAAGTGCTAAATACATGGGAGTCAGACAAAAGTCTCCCTCGCTGCTCCTGTGCAAGTTCTAATTTGGTACGATTTCAGGACTGAACCCTCACTTCATTTTCTACATGTGAAGCCTCACACACTTGTGAAAGGCACCACATTTCTTTCAGAAAGATGTACTGTTGTGAACACCGCTCAAGATTACACGCCTTACATTTCTGTGGGCATCTGACACTGGGGAATAAGGAATTTACACTTCCTTCCCTGGCATGACCATCCAACTCAGGTGCCACTTGGGGGGCACTCTCACTCTTCAAGGCCCTGCTAAGAAGGTCCTTTGGCCTCCACTAGAGCTGTCTAAATAAGCAATTCAGCTCCATGCCCGCCTTCCCCTCTACTAACCTAGACCAGCTCTAGTGCAGGCCCAGGGCACTGTCTTTCAGTAGCAGTTTCCTGTGGGAGAAGCTCTCCATCTTGGTCACCAGGCAGTTATCAACGAGGCAGGCAGCTAGACAGTCATAATCTCCACCCTGGAGAAAAACTGGTTCCGTTTTCAGTTATTTGCGCACCCCGATGATGATGACGACATCTGAGGAGCTGCCAACATCCCTGTGCTTGGCCTTGAGATGGTGCCTCGGGAGAATGGCAAGGAATTTATTTTGTTGCAGGCTGAGGAATCTCTGGCAACCCTGGGTGGAACTATGTGAGACCACAGATTGAGAGAGTACTGATTTATCACAGGTCTATGGTAACCGTGGCACAGAAGGCTCATCTGCATGGGATGGGAGTTTGCAGCCTAGAGATATCATTACCAAGGGTATCCTCTAAAGGCGTGCCTACACTGA
Source organism: Pelochelys cantorii (assembly GCA_032595735.1). Lineage (NCBI taxonomy): Eukaryota > Metazoa > Chordata > Testudines > Trionychidae > Pelochelys > Pelochelys cantorii. The sequence goes on from CM064338.1 coordinate 1,884,030, forward strand.
CAAATCACTGCACCAAAGCTTCCTCGCTCAGGAGTGAAAAATATCACCCACCTGAGCACAGCAAGTTTCAGCCCAGTAACTTGCCCCTGTAGACAGGCTCCCAGCACTGGTAGCTAAGTGCCACGTAGAGGTGGTTTTCCTACAGTGCTGGCGCCGCGACCACAAAGTCGTGTTACAGCACTGTTGCCAAAGGACACATCAGCCCCAGAAAGAGAGAAGAGCTCAAGGTGTATCCTTGGTGCAACGTTCATTCTGATGGCTTCCCGCAAGCCAGAGACCCGATAGCTCCTACTTCCTTGTCAGTCACTGCCTCCTCCCAAGCAGTACAGAAAACCTACTTCTCTAGCTAGCCATTCCTCACCGAGAAGTTCCTCCACGTCTGCCTGAGGCTGACTGGCAAGAAAGAAGGAACCCATAAAGGTCCCCCCATACACGCACCCCCCCCCCGGCAACTGAGACAGCTGAAGAACATTCTGTTCCAAAAATGGCACCCCAAGAGCAGACATTACCTTGCTCTCACCTTACCTTTCCATACCGATAAGACTAATGCCTTCACTTGGGGCGGGGGCAGGATCAGTGTCATCTTCCTCCTTTTTGCATAGTATCTGTAAACACTCCAGTATTGGTATTTTACTACTGCTTGATATCTGCATCTGCGCTTTTGTAAACAGTAACTGAACACACACAGTCAGGACTCTGCTGAGCCAAGACTGATGTTTACCAGAGCAGATCCATTTAAAACATTTTTCTACAGTAAACAGCTCAGCCAAAGGTGGCATAGTGACAGGTCCCAGAAAGGCATCCGTACAGCTACAGAACAAGTGCACAGCATGGATGGGCTGCAGAACAAGCTTCCCAGAAACACTGCCCTCTTAATGCTCCCATCGAACCTGACCTGAAGAGACATCGAGGCAGGAGGGAGGACAGAGTTCTGTCTACCTGGCCTTTTCAATTCCTCTCCTCACCTCTCTGCCCACAAGCGGTCGCAGTAGGATGGCTGATGGCCCAACATCTATGCACTGGGAATCAAACAGGCCAATTTTCACTTGGTCCACCAGACTGTCACTGCCGGCTTCCGACTGGTGAAAGACTAGGACAAGGCTCTCCCAGTATTCCTCACTGTGCTCATGTGTCCTGGAGGTCACCATTCTGCCAGCTGGAGTGGGGATTCAACCCAAACTTCTCCTGAGCAGGCCAGATGGGTTACTATACAGAACACAAAATCTACCCTCCTACTACTCCTACAAGGCAGAGTGATGCCATCTGATCTTTTCACCACAAGCTATCTTTTGTGAATTTTTAGCACTCTTTAAATCTCGGAAATCCCCAGCATTCGATAAACTGGAAGGAACTCTTACAAATGACAGTGTTCTGATCACCTGGGAAAAGTCAAAACTGTCCAAAACTACTAGCTGAGCATCTGATTCTACCTCCTTTTCCCTGACATTCACACTTCTGTCCAATCACTACTGACCTTTTTGGTTAAAAAAAAAAGTAGCACTTCTGTCATTTCCACATGACACTGTCTATTATTGTCACCCCCCAGCAATCCAAGAACTGTTACTATCCACAGCGCAGCCCTCATACAAAAGCTTCAGTTAAAACTGAAACTAGATGGCTGACAGCGAGCCCAAGCACAGATCCAGGCCTTTCCTATGAAAGAGAAAAGAACCTGGTTTTCGTGCACTATTTCCCCCAGATTCTTCCTATGCTGAAGAAATTGAGGCTCTCCTATTCTGATCAAGCTTGATAGCCTCACTCAGGAGGATTTTCCTGGAGACACTATTCGCCTTTCAGCTAAGGACTAGACTGGGCCGGTGTCCACAAGTCACCTACTACAGGTCAGACCCACCAAAGAAAGCAACAGAACAACACTGGCCATTACCTCCAGCTAAACCCTCTCCCACACATCTGCAACCTACCCTAGATAATGATCCCTCACTCTCAGACCTTGAGGGACAGGCCAGTGCTCGCTTACAGACAGTCCCCCAACCTGAAACAAATCCCACCAAGAGCACACTACGTCAGAGACACTAACCCAGGAACGAACCCCTGATAAACCCCACTGCCAACTCTGTCCGCAGAGCTACTCTAGTGACACTACCACAAGAGCTACGCCATCGGGCACATTCACTTGCACATCTGCTATGCCCTCATGTGCCTGGAATGCCCTTCTGCTATGTGCACTGGACAAACTACTGTCTTTACACAAAAGAATGGATGCAAAACAGGCATCAAGAACAGTAACATTCAAAAGCCAGTAGGAACATTTCAACCTCTCTGGACACTCAGTCACTTACTTAAAGCTGCCAGACTTCAGGAAAAACACTTCCAAACCAGACTGCAGAGCTTCTGTCCACATGCAAACTTGATGCTCACTACAGAAAGTGAATACTCCCTTTTGGTATTCTCACCATTTCTGTTGGGAGCAGGCCACATCCACCCCAATGAACTGGCCTCATTAACACTGCTCCTCCATATATTAAAGTAACACTCCTATCTCTGCATGTGTGTAAATATCCGTGTCAAACTGAAGGATCCACTTCATGCATCTGACAAAGTGGGCTCCAGCCTACAAAAGCTTATGCCTAAATAAATTTAAGTCGGGTCTTTATGGTGCCAAAGAGTGATAGGCAATTCAGTTATTACACTGTTCTGGCCAATACACTACTGCCAACTGTGCTGAGCTTGCTGTCTGTAAAACCCTCCAGACTTAACTCACTGGTATTCCCATGGTGGCCCAGGAAACAGAACTGTCGAGTGCAGTCTATCTTTGTGTCTGCTTTAAAATCACTGATTATGGAAGATTTACTGGAAGCTGAAAATTGAAGCAATTACAGCCGCACTGAAAGCAGAATACTGAGAGAGTCTATTTGCCTGGGAAAAGAGAGGGTGAGATTTTACTTAACGGGAAGTTTATGAAGGGGTCCTGGGCAGAGAGCTAAAGTCCAGCTGTGCAGGGCAGAAGCTTGGAGCCCAGAGCCCCACCACTTGGGCGAGGGGGTCAAAGCGTCAGCAACTTCACTTTACAGGGTCACGAGGTGTGGGGCCCCGGGCAACTACCGTGCTTGCTGTATCCTAATTCTGGCCCTGGATCTTATATGCAGAAACACAGTTGTAGCATAGGTGGGCTGTGTGGTTTTATAGCACATTGGGAGGGCCTCAAAGAAATGTTGAGAAATCCTGAGCTAGATAATCTCCCAGTGAGATATTGAGGAAGTCAAGCCCATTCTTCAGGAAGAAGTACAGTCAAACAATCCAGGGCCCGAAGAGTGAAGATACTAGCTTTGTGGACACTGGCCTACACCCAGATGTGTAAAAGCAGTGTCTGAAGGGGCTAGGTTAAGTGTCACAGTGATGCGCAAGGCATTAATATGAAGAGGCAGTAGGGATATGGGGGAGGTGCCCATGTGGGGCAGGAGGCTGGAGTTGAATTTACTATGCTCCACTTGTGACGTGGAACACTGGGAAGTGGGGCGGGGGGTGAATACATGCGCACACTAAGAGCTAAAGTGTCTGAGGGGGGAGGTAACTGACACGTGCCTTTATGATGGATAAAAAGCACTCAAGGTTTTTTTCAGGTGGCTTTTTGCTTTTTTAAAATTTTGTATTAGGCGTGTTAAGTCTGGTTGTTCCTGGCTTTAAGAGGAAACTTGCTGGAACTCAGGTGAACACAGATTTAAAAGTAAAGAGGATCCTTTCCCAGATATTTACATTAGGCAGTTTAGTAGTCTGAATCAAATTCATTTTGCTGTTAGCCAGGGCTCACTTTTCCAATGTCACAGCCCTACCAACTCTTCAGTCACTAGACTTTTTGAAGTAAACTAGACCTGAATTTCTAATGAAAAACAAGTATGAATTTCTCCTTGAGTGGATTTTTAATATCTTTATACAACAAAGTGGATTCACAAATTTCTCCCCTTAGGGCTCACTTTAAAGATGATGAGGGAGTGCAGAAGGCTCTGAAGATACAAAGGGAGGAGGAATGGGCAAATCTATTTCCTGAACCGTGTATTTGCATTTATGGAGACTGGCTAGCAAGCACCCAATGTACCTCGCACCACTGCAGCACAAGACCGAGAATCTCCCAGGTGGTGGCATCTGACCCTTGCTCATCCTTACACACACGCAGCTCGCACTGCTTCCTGGCACAAGCCTGACAGCCAGGCCAGGCAACAAGACCAACTCTTTTAAGGCAGCTCATAGAAGCCAAGTGCAAAATGGAGACCTAAAAGTTGAGCTAAACACACCAGTGTAAGAATGAAATGGTCTCATGTCTTGCTTATAGAAAGGCTTCCTGGTCCCAAAAAGGTCAAAGCAGGGTGCCCTTTGGTTCTGAGATCCATTTGGAATTGTAAGTTCAAATAAAGAAAAGGAAGCTCCTGATGGATACTGGTTCCTGGCAAAGCCACAGATAAGCTGAGAGGTTTTGTGTCAGAGACTTACATTGGTCTACTGATCTTATCCTTCCTCTCCCTGTTTGTTCTGTTCATCTGCAGCACCCCAACAGCCAGCACTCCGGGGCAGGGTCTGTCACATTACTTGACTGCACAGCACAAAGCAGCCCTGGAACCCCGACACTGATAGCTTACATCTGGGACTTCGTGCAAAACAAGGAAATCTGGCAATCCTGCCAGGACTCAGGAGGCTGAGCTGTAGCCAGTGGAGGACAGCTCCACCGAAGCTATTCAGTGAACACAGACCCACTGTGCACACAGCTCCCGACCCACTAGATCTAGTCACTGCAGAAGTGACTGTCCTTTTATTTTCCCTCAACTCCCATTTCAGTTTTATCACCCTGCACTTTTTAATTGGTCTATTCCGGGCTATCTTGTGCGCTTTTACAAAGGTTTCTATCTTGTCCTTTTTCAGTTATATCCACCAGCTTCCCCTCTAGTGTTTTTTTGACAACACTGATTTTTAGGATCATTTGAATTTTTTTCCCCCCATGTGTCATTGTGCAGCTGACCTTTTAAAAAAAATAATGTAATCTAATGGCTTGGTCTGTGCTTAACTGAATGGCATTACTGCATTGCTGCTCACAACCTGACACCACACCTTAACATGTGCCATTCTTCATGTTTCTGCAAACACAATAATGGTCAATATACCGTTGGAATGTCACACACCTAACTCTCGATACATGACAGATTTACAGTGCATCTTTGCATCAGGCTGTGTTACTTAACACCTCTGTCACTGCTCAAATGTTATTAGGTGAGACTGTGGCAGGACTTCTATATGAAAAGATTTAATGCATCACAAACTTCATTGCTCAGATATACTCTGAGGGTCCTCTCAGCCATGTCCTGGCTGGAGGCTAACTCCGAAATGTTCCATAACTCTCAAGAGGTTACAGACTTCAGTCATTCTGGGAGGAGGAGGGGGGACCGGAGTGTAAGGAGGGCTCACAGCTTCTACCCTGTGGGAGCAGGAGGGGTTCAACACTTTAGACCTGGGGGGAGTGTGAGGTTTGCAGTTTCACTCCTGCTCCCCATCTTGGGGGGAAGGGAGAAGAGGCAAGGGAGCTCAGGGTTTCAACAGTGATGCTCTGGTCCCAGTTCTGCCCTGTGGAAGGTGCTAAGACTCCACTTCTGGACGGAGAGTGAAGCAGGGATGGGGCGTTAGCTATGGGGGGGGGGGGGGGGAACCACACCGGGGCTGAAACAGGCACTCTCCTTGTAGCTAAAGCCCTGAGCTCCAGCACCCACTGTGAGCCTCAAGCCAGGAACAGAGCTGCAGGAGTGAATAATCCAAGCCCCAGCACCCCTCCATCTAAACACCTGAGCCTCAATGCTCCCCTCTCCACGACCCTGACCCACACCCCCACTGCTGAAGCCCTGAGCTTTTGCTTTTTTCATTTGGCCTGCTCTGCTGTCTGATTACACAGGGTGTCTGGCTGACAGGTAACTCCTTACTTCTGCTGTTTGTATCTTTGAGGTCTTACTGCATCTGCATGATCGGAACAAGCATTTGCAAAACTTTGAAATCAGAAAATGTTTGTGCCCTTTTTTGCTTCTCTGATGAATTACCATCCTACCCTCAATTCATGCTGCTAATATTAGACTTTAATTAAAAATAACTATTCTTTGTCTCCATCTGCTGGTAGGGAAACCTATATTTAGTCATATGAGTAGCCCAGCAGAGTTAAGAGAAAATGCTACCTGTTGTCTGAAATCCCTGATTCTCAAGAACAGCCATCCTCCCACATATGGTACAATCACTTTTAGCAAACTTGAGAAGTAATGTACTCTTGAAAAAAATCCAGGAGAAACAGCATATTACCCAAGTTATTCCTCTGCAGTGTCCCCAATGCTACTTCGCAGCCTTGTGCTTGTATGAGATGAAAATAGGAAACTGATTTTCAGCAAGATGTCAAGAAACTATACTCTATTTTCCACTCTGAAAACCTAAAAGTTACACATTTGTGAATTTTAGAGTTTATTTTTAAAAACCAGCGACGAACAGGAAAGAAATTGGGTTTTTAAACCTACTGTACCGAACTGAAGAGCGGGATTTAAAAGTAGAGGATCTCTGGGGGTAGGGGACAGAATTACATAATCTTACAGTCTCTGCCATGTAATTTCAATGTAATGTGCTGCATAAGGCGTTGGGCCGACAATACTTAAGGATGAGTGTTGCAGGAGAAATAGCACCCTGAACTCTGACCCTGGAAAAAAAGAGGCTTTTCAGTTTTCCCTAGATTAGAAGTTTCAACTCCCTAGATTAGAAGTTTCAACTCTCAAGTGTTACTTAAATGTACTTTTGAAAAGGCCATTTATTTTTGTTTGGAGCAGCATTCCTATTTCTCAGTGCTTGCACAGGTTTTAAGTGGTAACACATTTGAAGTAATCTGTTTGCCCCCAAAACATGCAATTAAGTTTTCACTCTAACTAATGGGGAATTTTCAGTTTAAGATGACAGACTTGCACTGAGCAATGAACAATTGCTCTGTGCACTGAGCTGCCAGGTACTCACCGAGTTGGGATAGTTCAGATAGCAGATCTGACAAGGCATGTCCTGGGCTGATGACCTTGTGTTCATCTGACGTGTTCGAGACTTTTTACTGGGGTTAATTACGTGACACTCAGCAAAGAGCTTCTCCAGATTCCCGTCAAAGTACCTACACGATGCACACAGGAAAAAGATGAGAATATAGCCCCCCACACTTACAAATCTGAACAGAAATAAATTAGACACATTATCTAACAATTCTTTCCTTTCAGAAAAGGCAGACTGCAATTTTCAATGAATTTCAGAATTCTGCTTGTACCAATCCAAATTGTGTTAGTGTCTTCAATCAGGTTATGCTTTGAGAAAATTGTACTAAATTCACAGCTGTGTCCAGAGTTTCAGAAATAACAGTTAGAAGCTGTTACTTTTACACAGAATAGTTCAGACAAAAATCCTTCACTGGGACACAGGCCAGGAGTGTACTGCAAAGACTTAGGAAGCTGGCAAAAGTTTGAGTCCATTTCCCACAGAAACTTATGGGTGTGTCGCAGGGAACTGCCAAGTCCTCAGGTGCATGCCACTCAAGTGAGTACACAAATCTGAGGAAGGTGAAGACCTGGCATAGATTTAACTTTCACTTTCTCTAATGAAAGTAAACTCAGGTCATGCAGTTACAAATTTGAGTGACAGAACAGGAACAAAGGCACCCTTCAATAAAATAGCCCAAGGCCAGTAAAACAGAAGTGGTGATGTGTTTTGGAGTCAAAAGGTTGGTTAGGTTTTCTGAGAGTCACCTGCTATTTGAAAAAGCAAGGGTTTTTTTGTTTTTTGTTTAGAGAACTGATATTGTATAAAGAAATGAGAATGGAGACTGGCAAGCAAGTTGACAGGACAACCGCAATAGAGTGTTTCAAGCCCCACAGACAGTAGTTTCCATCCTGACAGCTGGAAGACTAAACAGACAATTAGCACAGAAACCCACAGAGACTACATATTCTAGTGCCCTTTGATCACAAGAAGTTTAGGTTAAAGGGGCAACGGGAAGATTTCTTTACCCTAGTTTGTAACTCTCTCTCGGAGCCTTTTGTGCCAGGGAGACAGACAGAGGAATGGGTTGCCTGGCCTATTTGGTCTGTGAGCTCCAGCCTCATCAACAGGAAAGCTACAGAAAATAATGTCCTTATTTAAAGGAACAGGAGAACAAGAGACCAAGGCTGTGTCTACATTACACATTACCTTGGTGTAAATACCTTGCCCGGGAAGGTGGAGAGCAATGCCGTTAGAATAACCTTAACCTTGCCCCCCGTCGACAGCGCTTTTCCTGCCATTAACCACCACCATTTGCAGCGTGAAGCTGATGGGAGAGCTCACACATCGGCTCAGAACATCTTCACCAGAAGTGCTGCAACTGCACTGGAGAACGTTTGTACTGTGGAGCTGTCCACAGCATGTAACTTCTCTGTAGCTTTTACTGCCAAAACCATCCCAAGATGTCAAAGTTCGTATGTTCCATTTCCCTGCATCACTCATCTACTTGACACTGAGGTTTGCAGCAAGCAGAGAGATTGCGGGTAGAGCCAGTAGAAAAATATCAAATACTATAAACCTACCAAAGAGTTACCTGTTTGCCACAACGTGATGAAAATGTTCCGATCGGTGCTAGTTACACGCTAAAAAAGGTTCTTTTCCTACCTCAGGACTGTCCCACAATTTAAATATTCCACACAAATGTCAGAAGTTTAATGCCATGAGGAAGTTAGGGTGTGCTCACTTCTGGTGGCAGACTGCAGCTCCCTATTCTGACAGTATATCACCATGAGATCAACACAAGGAAGCTGAAAGCCAGTTGCTTTTCATAGTAAAGCAAGTGCATCGGGCTCTGAATTTAGAATTCAGGATCCTCTGTGCAATTCACTGCCTTCAGAGGGTTTCCCTAAGGGAAACTGGCCTTGTAATTAGGCCCTGCAAACAACTCTGGTGTACAAGAAGCAGAATTCTTTCCAAAAAGTTCTTCCGGGAGCTACGTTTGAGACAGATCAGCATTGTGACAAAGGAACAAGCTATGGCATTTATATAGGTCCCATCCCTATTTCTGTGGTATCAGAATGCCTTGCAATCTAATGAATTATTCTCCCAACTCTGCTACAAGGTTTGGAGAAGAGAGGCACAAAAAAAAATATGCCAGTTGCTTGTGGAGGAGCAGAAAATGAACGAGGACTCCCAAGCTGTAGGCTAGGGCCCTAACTCCACCCTCTGTCCCCTCTAATCTACTATCAACATTCTAACAGGAAGTGTTTTCTTAGCTAAGTGGCGTCACACACGGAGGGGCTCCCATGCTTCCACTTGGTTAGTGCACACTAATAAAAATCCAAGAATCAATTTCCTTGGTGACTTTTAATTTGTCATTATTTGTCCTCCATCTCCAGCCCCTCCCCCCGCCACCCCTCCAGGCCACAAAAAAGCACCACTAGACTTCCAAGCCTCATAGCCACTGCTACGCAGGATTTCCGGGTCCCGTGACAAGCAGAAGAGCACTGTGGGAGAAGAGGTTCAGGTAAATCACTACCACCTTCTCCACATATCACTGAGCAGCAGCAGCAGCAAGGACTTGACTCTGAAAACCCAACTTCAAGATATCACAAGATCTTCCATGCAGCTAGAGCAGTTGCAGGTGACTCACCAAGCCTGACAGATTAACTCATTTCATTGCAAATGGCTCAAGGAGGGGGAACAAAAAGGGCTATTTGTTACAACAGCTCTTCCTCCCCCACAAAAGTCAGCCAGTTAAATCCAATCCAGGTGGCATTTGCCCAAAAGTTACCACCATCTGAGAATGATTCAGTAGAACTGCATTTGCTTGTCTTTCTTCTACTGCCTGCTGACATTTGTCCCTGTGGCGAGGTGTGTGATCAGAGAGAGCCTCTGAAAGCCACATACCTGATTTGGTCGAAATCAAGGTACTGGAATGCTGGTCTCTGGTGGGAACTAAAAAGCCTCCTCTACTGGGCAGTGCAAGCCACCTGCCGGAAAGAAACTGGGCCTCCTCATACACAAGCCTGGCACTGTGCCAGCTGGAAGGGTAACTAGCTAACCTAACCTCTGCTTCCTGTCAGGTGGGTCTAACGCGGCTGCAGCTGTTCTAGAGGCCAGGAGTTCTCAGCAATTCTCCAGCTGTACATGTTTTAAAAGGCTTGGCACACCAAAGAGTCTGCTGATGTTTTTTAAACAAAATTCCATTCTTTACACCACTAACTGTGGTCAGGGACAGGAAAGGATATAAAATGAGAACCAAAATTGGTACAATGAGCCCAAAAGGGACATCAAAACACTCACAACTCAAGAGATATGAAGGACATGAGCAAACTTCTAACAGTGCAAGAGAGCGGTGAGCTCTACTCTGATTGTCCAAAGAGTCCAAATGGGATCAGGAAGAAATGAAATGAATACTTTGCACTGGTCTTTACGACCAACCAAGTGAGGAAGGAAAGAATCACTCAGGAAAGAGTTGGGAGTCTTTGGGGCTGTCAGGAAAAAAAAAAAAATCTCCTTTACAGGGTCAGAACAATGGTTCTCCCAGCCCACTATCCTGTCTTCTAGCAGTGGCCAGCACCAGATGCTTGAGAGCATAAAAAGAATGGGGCGATTATTCCGTGATCCATTCCTGCGCTAGCTTCTGGAAGCCAAAGACATAGGAACACCCAAAAGATGTAGATGTACCCTGATCATCTTGTCTAACAGCCAATGCTGGACATATCCCTCCATTAACTTGTTAACCCAGTTACACTTCTGGCCTTCACAGCCTCTCACAGTAAGTTCAACAGATTCTCTGTGTGCTGTGTAAAGTACTTTCTTATGCTGGTTTTGAACCTGCTTATCTATTAATTTCAGGATGCGTCCACTGGTTCTTGTTATGTGAAGGGTAAATAACATTCCCTTATTCACTTTCTCCACACCATTCATGATCTGTAGGTCTCTATCGTCTCTCAATATTCTCTTTTCCAAGGTGAACAGTTCCAGTCTTTTTAGTCTCCTCATATGGAAGCTGTTCCATACCCTCCCTCCATCATTTTTGCTGCCCTTCTCTGCACCTTTTTCCAAGTTTAATATTCTTCTCAGATGGGGTGACCAGAATTGCAGACAATATTCAAGGTGTGAGCATACTATGGATGATATTTTTGTCTTCTCTCTTTCCCACTGGTTCCTAACATCATTAGCTTTTTATGACTGCTGCTGCACACTGAGTGGATATTTTCAGAGAACTAGCAACAATCACTCCAACTAGTGATGTAAGTATCGGTTAAAAATGTTGACCTGTTATCCAATTAAAACTATATAGTTTAAACTGCTCTGGTCCCTGAGGACACTACTATTTACCTCTTCAAACTGTGAAAACTGGCCATTTGTCTCCTAGCCTTTAACTTATTACTGATCCATTAGAAGGCTCTTTTATCCAATGAATCCATAGGTGATGCACCAGGAGGGAGGTATGTGGGGTCAAATCCCCCCCGCCCTGATTTCAGTTGCTGAAATCAGGTGCCCTCACTTGGCTCTCCCCCCACACCTCTGCAGGCATGGGTCACCTCTGCACAAATCCTTACTTAACAGCCTTTGGTAAGAGATCTTGTCAAAGGATTTCTTCAAGTCCAAGCGAACTATCTGTTCTTGATCATCCTTGTCCACGTGCCTGACACCTTCAAAGAATTCTAAAGGATTGGTGGGGGAATGATTTCCCTTTACAAAAATCACATTAAACCTCTGACCCCACTGACGCAGGATATTAATTTTTGTATGTCTGATCATTTTGTTCTTATCAATTTGCCTGGTCCTGACGTGAGTTGTACTAGCCCATAACTGCCATGAGATCTTTAAGAAAAGATCAGTGTTATTGGTACAGAGTAGGGCTGTTAAATGTCGGTCAATTGAATAGTCGATTAACCTTGTGAATTCTTATTGGTTAGTCAACTATTCCATAGTCCCCAAGGGCGGGGCCGGCAGCCAGTGCACTCGATCCCCACTCCCGAGGAGAGCCCTCCCTGCCACTCCATGCTGCTGCTTCTCTATTAGCAGCATAGGGTGCCAGGCGGCAGCTGGTCCATGAGGGGAGCCAGTTTAAAAACCAGCTCCCCTTGCAGACTGGCTGCCCATTGCCCTGCAGCAGCTGATACAGAGGTGGCAGCAGCCCCTGTCTGGTGGGGGAGGAGGGGTGCTGAGCTCCCAGACCAAGCACAAGCTGGAACTGAGCTGGGCTGCCTGCCCACCTGCTGCCTAATACACTTTAAATGCAGAGCCACAGCAGGGGTAGGTCCAGGACCCGGCATGAGCCAGGACTGAGCCATGCAGCTGGCCAGCCTGCTAAAAAATTTACTGGCAGAAGAGGGGGAAATGTGTGTAGTCCACAGCATTAACCAATAAGCTTTTGCTTATCGATTAATCGACTATACTATTACATCCCTAGTACAGAGGCTGACTGAAGCAGTAGCTTGCGTATCAGTTAGTAGTTCTGTTATTTCATATTGGAGTTCCTTCTCAGGTGACTTCAACTGATCACTTTTCTCCAAAACATCATTCAGGGACAGTTCCTCAGATTTGTCACCTAAAAGAAATGGCACAGGTATGGGAATCTCCCTCACATCCTCAGCTGTGAGGACTGATGCAGAGAATTCGTTTAGCTGCTCTGCAATAATCCTGCACTTGAGGACCTTGATTGTTCAGTGGCCCCACTGACTGTTTCACAGGCTTCCTGCTTCTGATGCACTTAACATTTTTGCTGTTAGTTTGTGTGTGTTTTGCTAGTTGCTCTTTCAATTCTCTTGGGCCTGCTTAATGACATTTTTATACTTAACCTGCCAGAATTTATGCTTAGTGTTCTCCTAAGTAGGCTCAGGCTTCCGAGTTTTAACAGATGTCCATCTCACAACCTTTCATATACTGTTTAGCCATAGCGGTATTTTTTAATCTCTGTTACTACAGTTTGAACCACTCTAATTCAGCACTCTCTGGTCCGGCAACATCCGTGGCCCCGCATGATTTTAGTGAGCTGGATGTCCACTTATCATAGGTGTGGTCATTTCCTGCAGTCCTGTAAAGTTTGTTTACAGCCACCAGTCTGGGCTCTCACTGTTCTGTGCTGCTATTTAGCTCTAATTTATCCCTACATATCTTCTAAGAGCCCAGCAGGCAACGGTAGTGTTGATAGCACTGCTAAGCACAAGCATGGTTTTTATGCTTTTGCTACTCATTGACTGTACCAATACAGCAAAACTATGTAACACTAACACTTTGTTCCGACGAGAGCTGTTAAGCCTTGGCGTGTATAGGACGTATCAGAACAGTCACACATTATTAAGCAGCATTGCAAGCATTGTTCCATTTATCCACCTCAGCGAAAGAAAAATGAAAAACCTCACTCACTATATTAGTGACCTCCCCTGGTTCAGCACCTGTCAGGTCCCAAGGGTGCCAGACTAGAGAGGTTCAACCTGCATTATTTGGAATGTATACATTTAGTTTGAGCCTCTATTGTGGTGTTTTTAAAATGACTTTATGCAACTTGCAGGCATTTCACTTGTGTTCAAAAGAACTAGACAGATTCATGGAGGTTAGGCCCATCAATGACTATTAGCCAGGATGGGTAGGAACGGCATCCCTAGCCTCTGTTTGTCAGGGGCTGGAAATGGATGACAGGAAAGGGATCATGTAATGATTGCCTGTTCTGTACACTCCCTCTGGGGCATGTGGCATTGGCCACTGTTGGCAGACAGGATCCTGGGCTAGATGGATCTTTGGTCTGACTCAGTATGGCTGTGCTTATGTTCTTAACTGTTCCTTTTTAATTTCTCTTCAACTTTCTCCCTTCTTTGGTGTAGTTCCCTTCTTGTAGTTAAATGCTAGTGGGTGGGATTCTTTGCTATTTTCCCCCTACAAGGATGTAAAATTGAATTGCATTATGATCGCTAGGACTAAGATTTTGGCACAGATTTTTATTAAAATTCACAGGCCAGCAGCCCAAGTCCAGCCGCCTGGGACTGATATAGATGTCACTGAAGACTCTTACATGGGATCCATCACTTGCATGACCAAATTATATCCTTAATGATCATTATTACTGAGCAGGTCAGCTATATTCACCTCTTGGATCAGATCCTGTGTGCCACCAGCAACCAATCATGAATTGCTACTCTCCTTGCAGGTTCCAGAACCAGCTACTCCAAGAAGCAGTCAATTTCTCGACACTTATCTCTACATCCCGTCCTGAGTGGGCACGTTCCTAGTCAATATCAGGACAGCTGAAACTCTCCCCCTTATTACTGAGAGGCCTGTTTTTGTAGTCTCTCTACTCTATTTTAGCATTTCACAATCCCAGCCACCATTCTGGCTCAAGTGGCTGGTAGTAGATTCCTACAGCTATCCTTTTATTCAAGCATGGAATTTCTATTCAAGATATTCTGTGGTACAGTTTAATTTAGTTAAGATTATTATATTTGACAACACATAAGCTATTATGTCATTTGTATGGGTTTTGTAGCCTGGTATTACTGTGTCCCTCTGATCATCTTTTCACCTTTTTAAATATTTTTACCCCGCCTCTATTTAAAATATTTAAGGCAGCTTACAAAAATTTTAAACAATACAAATATATATAAAAATTTAAAATACGAGACCCCAAAAGGACATAAAACCTGCTAAAAACATATCGAGACACAACCACTTCTTTTTGCCTGAGGTTGTCTTCCTCCTCAAAGGCCAAATTAGTAAATTTCAGAAGAACTATTTCCCCTCCTTCCTTCCAATTTTTGCCAACAGCTCTATAGTTACAATATGAAAAGGTTGAAATGACTCAACATGTCATACTGGACTACTGGCTGGAGATAAAGCTGTCTCAGAGTTAGGTACCTAAATAAACTGCAATTTCTTGGCAGATTTCAGAGCAGATTTGAAAGCACTGATACACCTCTAAGTACCAGTCATATGTTCAACTTTCCTCAATCACAGGTTCAAGCATCTTGGTAATAAATAATCCTCGACGACAACAACAAAGTGAGGGTGTTAATACTGCCGAAGGGGGCCTGCCTAGCCAAGTCAAAATCATGCAGTGGTGGGATGGACAGAAGGGAGATTCTGTAGGCCAGACATTGCTCTGACAGGTGGGCACGGGATTGCTTTCAGAGGATTAAGGTGAGTAACAGCCCCTCTAATTGGAACTTTGTAAACAATTCTGCTACACAAAGAGTAAAATCCAGCTCACTCTCAGCTATGTAGCATCTGCAAGGCTAAAAAATAAATGAAATAAGCAGTAATATTTTTATTCCAAGTTTCCTGCTGCAGGACCTTTAGCCACATCGTTTTGAAAGAAACTGATGTGAATTTAAATATTCAGATGGTACGTGAAGAGAATTACAGAAATCTGTAAGCAGGCTGAAGATCCATCATATGACAATGAGTTCCAAGGATTTGGTAGGCAGTATGGATATACAGATCAGTGATTTTAGGAAAACCACATCTTCCTATCCCAAAGAAGTGGGTTGTGCCCACGAAAGCTCATGACACTATTTATGTATTTTTGTTAGTTTAAGATGCTACGGGACTGTTGGTTTTTTTCAGTTACTGAAACCTGTACTAGGAAAATGTGTCAGAGGGGTAGCTGTGTTAGTCTGTATTTGTGAGTGTCTCGCTCTAGAAAGTGACTGTTAAAAATAGCACCTGCTTACTGAAATAAAAAATCTGCTCCCTCTGCGCAGTGATATTTATTTTAACAACATTTTTGCTTGTTGCAGAAACTTTGCAACTAGAACAGAAAATAACGTCAATCCCAGAAGAACAGGACAATTTACATTCTAATGTAAACAGCAAGGTATTAGAAAATTTAGTAATAAGGACCTTCTGGCTAGTACACTTAGTCATTTCTCTTAGTCCAATATAAAGTAGTAGTAACTTGAATCTTACATAGTGTATCCAACAGAGTTTGTTACAAACTTATAATTCTGTTTCTTACCATGTACTTTTTCAAGTGTTTGCATTAATAGCTACCTGAGCCAGATTTCTGTATAATGGAATTGTATAAATTCTAATTTGGGTCAGTGTCCACCAATATCGAAAATTAATCCCCACTTACGAGTATGTAGGATATCAGCTATCCAGCAGCGAATCATGCTTAACATCTAGTTTTTGAACTAGAGAAATGTAAATCATGTCCATTCTTCACACTGCCAGAATTATGCTCATTGGGAAGTACAGGCATTAGGGAGTCCACCTTTTAACTAAGACATTCTTGTTGCCTCTGTCTTCTAGTCCGTATGAGATTCAAGGACACTGTACTCTTAGTAACAGGACAAACTCAGAACTCACATGCAATTAAAGCAACTTCTCAGGTTTAATGGGAGTTATTAGTGGGTACTATGCGAACTAATGTTTAGTAAAAGCATGCAACTTTGATCAGAACTTCACATGAAAAGTTTTGCATTCAAAGATATTTTCTTCCACATAACAAAATTCTGTATTTAGACTGGAAGTCTGGGTACCATGCAAAGATGCCAGAGGCATTTGGAAAATGGTCTCAAAATGAGTTTTAGATGTGACAGGAGTGTTTTAAAAAAGGGCACCAGCTTCAAATCATTAAGACGGAGAGAGTAGGTGCCCACTTCCACTAACTTTCCAAAGTTGTTAGGTACCCTAACCGCCACATGCACCTTTGAAAATCGTGCTACATTTCCAGATAACAGCTGTATTAACACGGATTTAAAATTCAGAGTAAAATGCATTACATGGATACTGGAATTGCCTCTAAACGAGTATTACAAACCCAAGAAATTCCTTGTTAACGTTAAGCTTTGAAGATGTTCAAATCTAAAAAAAATAGATGCAAGCGCTCCTGAAAATCTTAGTTTGTGATGCAAGGCTGTATGAGGAGATCTTGGCCCCAACTGCTATCTATTATATACAGCCAACACGTTTCACTGAGTCAGCCATGCCAGCCCTCGAGGCTCCTTCCTTTTATGGGCCAGACAGACTAGGTTTGTGATGCAGCCATGTAAGAACCACCCTAAAAGATCAAGCAAGCAACTTAGACTTCTACTTCCTTTCTGCACTGAAGAGAAGGATTTAATAAATTACCCGTTCAATCAGCCCCAACTGACTTTTTGCTCCCAAGAATGGGGGTGTATGAAATACCATACGGGTGCCACTAAAGCCATGTCACCTTCCTCTGGTGTCTTACAAAAGGACATAACATGATATTTTCCAATCTGGATTTGCGCAATTTGCCAGAGGCCCTGCAAAGTCAAACTGTCTGACACCTTAGACTTCAAGGACAAGACACAAGTGCCTTACTGATTAACAGAAACCAGAGCAGGCAAAGGACCTGTGGGCTATTCCAGAGGTCAAACAGGTCCAAGCAGGTTGCAACCATCTTCCCTTTTACTATGATTAGATGGAAGACCCTGACAGGTTGTAACAAAAATCTTAATATGGAAGAGGGTGAAAATCATTGGCTATCCTGCAGTGCAGGGCTATTCAAATTGGCCCGCAGCTCATTTGTTTGTGGCCCGCGATGCAGTTTGGGTGTAGGCTGGTGCTTGGGTTGATATGTGTTTTAGTAGTTAAATTCCTGGACTGTTATTACTCATTAAAAGTGCTGTCATATGGTTGGAAATCAGGTAAATATCGCATTTTACGGATATCAGCAGGACTGATTTAAAAGGGGCCTGTGTGTTGTGTAGTCTCTCTAATCTTTGTATTCATGCCTGTCAGTGCGAAGAGCTATTTGCATATATTTCCAAATATATTTGCATATATGTGCAACCACACTTAAGTTGTGGCCCTCAGCATATGCTGTAAGTAGCACTGTGGCTTCCAAAGTTGAGTAGCCCTGCTGTAGTAGCAACTGAAGGCAACCATTTCTCGAGTCAAATACCGCAGTCAGCCTTTCCTGAAGTCCTTAGTGGACTCAAGGTGTTAAGGACTCTGCCTCTGGAGAGGCAATACTGCTAGCCTTTACAGGCGTAATGTAGTCTCATGTATTATCACAACATTTGGGTTGCAAACACAACAGGGGCATTTAGGATTAAAAATTCTTTCACTGGAGTTTGTAATCTCATGGAATCCGGACAACTTGTTCTTCTTTTACTTTCACGATTCAAAAAACTCATGATGCGAGGCACTAACGGGCACAGCAATTAAGTCTATGTCACCACACTTTTTGCTACTATGCTTTGGGGTTATATAAAAAAGGAAGTACTGAATTCATATAGGCCACAAATGAAAGTTGCTGACAGTGCTATTTTTTCCTCCAGAAGAAAAAATTAAGGTTTGCCTTTGCTACAACAGGTGGCGCGAGTCATGACACTCACCAGCTCAAGTGAGAGCAAACACACCGCAAAATACCACTAGACCTACACTGAGCAATTGGATTAGCAGCTGGGGCGTGACTGCATCCCACTGCATTACTAACTTGAGCACCAGCAGCATTCGAGCTTCAACCCACCCTCCAATTGACCAGTTAGTTGGGTGCTTTCGGTTCCAGCTAACTCAAGCTAGAGATACGTGTATATGAATAGGAGTCAGGTTAGCAGCAGCATCACTGAAATTAAAGCTACACCTTAGGGAGCATAGGTCTGCTTTCTTATCATGGGAAAAAAAAACATGTTCATTGCCAGTGATAAGGACAAAATCCAGCCTGACTTTCATATCCCAGGCTGAGTTTATATACTGGGCAAACAATGTTTTTTTTTCCTGGTTAGCCACAGATTTTTGCTTTCAAAAAAAAAAAAAAAAAATCAGACACACGAACATGGCAACTTACATAAAGCATTTTAACATCTATGATTCTAGGATTCATTTTAACAGTCATTTTGAGACTGGTGCTGGGCTTTAAAATTAGATACTGAAAAAGGACACTTGGTTCGCAAAGAAGGGATTACAGGTCAGTGGCTAGAAAAATATGAGAAGTCATGAAACACCTGTTCACTTCATAAACTTCACATATGTACAGGTGGACTAACTCAGGCTGACCATGAAACGCTGAGGAGAGGATGATCAAGGGCTGGAAGGAAGAGGGTTCAGAACCCTGAGAGCTGGTGTCTGGCAGCCTTTATCCCATTCCAGTATGTCTTCAGAAGATGCAATATCAGAAGACAATAAAATTAGATACTACTCCATAAGCTGAAGATGTCACATGTAACCATGGAAAGCAGCCATTCAGATGACATCAGTGAAAAAATCCTGGATCCATCTTTCTGGTATACTCAGCAGTGGAGGGATTCAAATGTAGCAGCTCACGGCCCTGGTATAAGTGAAAATCTTGGAAGGTAACAAAACTTCTGTTCCAAGTACATGTCTGTCTTTCCTAACAGACACTCTTATTCCCTATAATAATGATACTTTCTAGTAAAAAACTAACTAGTAAAATTCATACGTCCAGAAGTACCTTCAGCTTTGTGGAAATTCAAGCGCAGCATCCTGCCAACTGCAATGACAACAGCATGAGTCATTGAGATCAAGAGTGGAAAATCGCGATACTTGAGCATTTTTTTTGTTCTGGAGTTGTGCAGCATGCTGCACATCAAATGTTAGCCACTGATAATATTACTTCCACACAAGCCTCAGTCCTCCAGCAATCCTCTCCACACAACAATTTTGCTTTCAGACACACATGGAGGACAATGGATGCTTAGTCATTGTTTCTCTTGACTGGATGCCCTGCTAACAGCATTACAGAGAATCTGATGAAACCTGCTCTGATAAGAAGAGAAACTCACAGACAATTATTTGGACTCTACATAAAGTGTCACACAAAAGGATAAAGTTAACCTGTTGAATATAAAATGTGCATGACAAGTGCAAAATATGCCATAGGACAGAGTCCAGATCTCCATGTTTGGAGAAGATGGTCATGATAGATTATAGAACATTGGTAATATGGGTGAAAACTAAGAAGTGGTTTATATTGCTAAAGAAAGACCATAGGATACGTGGGTACTCAGCATCTATGAAAAAAAAATCTGGCTACTTATTTATGTGCTTTATCTTAAGCATCCAAGTTTGATATTAAGAACCACAAAGTGTTGAACATTGCTCTGCTGACTCTCCAACACTACAGAGGGGGATGTGTAAATGAACAGCATGGTCAAAAAGGCACATTTGTTCTTTAAAAAGGCATACTGCTAATACCTTTAAATACTGAAACATTTCAATTATCTTTTTTCCCCATTTGCTGGCTAACTTCTGGATTCCACTTGGACAAGGAAAACACTAGTCATTTTGAGGATTGACTATAGTAGCACAATGCCAGAGAGTATTTAAAACAAGTGTTTGGTTTTGTAAGACTACCATATCTACATTAAGCAGATGGCCACATTCTTTGAAACAGAACTCTCACTAAAATAGAGGGACGAGTGCAGAAGATGGGTTCATTCTTGCTTCATTTCCAGCTCTGCCACCAACTCACTGCGAGTGTGAAATCTAAAGCCCTGAAGCTCAAATGACTCTCCTCTCCACTACATTACAAAACAGCAATTCTAGTCTTGAGAAGCAGTCAAGTTAGTACCGTGCCCTAAAAAGAGGCTGCCGGTTGGGTGTTCTCTATGAAGACTTTTCCCCAGCCATCCACTCCTTGGATTACACATCTGAGTATCAGGGGAGTGCTACAGAGTAGGGATGTTAAAATACATGTATTTGTGTAAAGGTGTAACCACTGACATTGTAACAGTTACACGTTTACACACGAGAGAGCAGATAGGAGCTGGCAGATCCCCACGAGCACTGGCTCCCACCTGGCGCCACCACCTCCCCTGATACAGAGGCAGCGGGAGGGCGAGGGGTTACGTGTAACTGTGCTGGTTAACCCGAGCCCAGGCTTATCGGTTAACTGTGAACACAAGTACAAGTTAACATCCCTACTACTTACCCTGTAGCTCCTGAGGAACCTCCTCCCCTGCTCCCAATACGTGAAGTGATTGCACCTCCAACACGACGAGTTGTTCGTAAGAAGGATCTCGGAGAGGGATGGAAGCAGAATGGGAGTATATATCCCACTTCCACCATGGGAAGGCCTCACAGACCCCATGTTCTATGGGACCACTCATGGTGAAAGTGGGAGAAGCAACTGAGGAAACCTGAGAGAGAATCCAGGATGTAGTTTGCTACACCATCCTCAGACATCCCAGCAAAACCTCTACTTGGGACTGGATTGGGGTTTTGCAGGTCCTGGGTCTGCCCTGAAGAGTGGTTGTGTGGTCTGCATTTATTGATCCTGCCCCGGCAGCAAACTGACCTTGTCTAGGGTGCATATGGCACTGGCTCTGCTGCTGCTGAGGCTTCAAGAGCTTTCACTGGATCGCCGGAGTGCGCATTCCCAGAAATTTCATGGTCACCCTGGAGTCTGAGGCTATGAAGCCTGAGTCCATTAGTTCTGACAACAAACCCAGGCCCTAAAAAAGCAAGCCCTGAAGTGCATACTAGAGAGGCCTGGAGCCATGAGGACCACCTCACGACCACCTCTGCAGAGATGGTGTGGGCAGCTGCGTCTGCTGCACCCAGAGAGGCCTGAAGAGTGGTTCTGGCCACAGTTTTGCCTTCTTCCAGAACAGCTGCGAACTCGGTTGACTAACAGCTCTTGCTGCTGAGAGTCCGAGTCCTGCCTCTGTGCCCTCGGGCCACTGGGTGGCTTAGCTGCTCTCTGGGGAGAGCAAACCTTCTCTGCCCTTTTGTGGTGTTGGAGCTGCACCAGGGATGGGAAGCCATCTCCTGGCATGGTGCCAATGACTTACGGTGCCCTGGCTCTTTGACAGAGTCCTTCCTCGGTGCTGATTCCTGTATCGAGGCCAGGGCACTGAACACCAAGGAGGCTGGGCCCAGGCGGTCAGGTGCCGCAAATCGAAGTGTTGCTTTCACCAGGAGCTGCTTCAAACGAAAGTTTCTTTGTGTGAGGTTTGAAAGTCTTGCCAATTTCACAGTGCTCTGAGTGATCTGCCTCCTGCAAGCACCTAAGGCAGGGGTCATGAGTGTCACTAATAGGCATAGACTCATGACAAGTACTTAAATCCCTGGGCTTCTGGTAGGCCCCGCAGCCCTGGGCAGGTGGTGGGACAGAACCACCAACTACTAATGGCTAAGGGAACACTAGTGAGCAAGCAAACATGCTTCCAACATCACCCGACAGTAAGAAGGAACTGTGGGGGCGGGGATATATATTGAGTACCATGAAGATGCCACTCTAGTGGGCTTCACAGCTGACTTGATGGGGGCCACTATGGGAAAAAGTTTCCGATGTCTGTGCAAGAGGCACATGCACACTTGATTAGAATCCACATGAAGAAACCACCACTATTGAAGCCAGCACCCCGAAATACAAGACATAAAAATTAGTGTCCAAAAGATGAAAACTAGCCAGGCTAGCATACACTGTACTGATGCCCTGTATCAGTCAAGAGTGATTTAGTGACTGCAGGATTAATGTGGAGTCTATTTCTGGCCACCCAAGACTCAACATGTTAGACACAGAAAAAGACTAAAATACAAGGACAACACGCAGAGGGCACCCCAGCTGAGTATTGCAAGTATTTGCAAGATATCAAGTACACGTTTGCACTTGCTTCTCTCTTAAGGGCATTTGGAATCCTTGCAGAAATACAGAATTCCTAAGGCATATACACATGGGATGGAGATGAGGCAAGAGCAACAAATGTCCCCTCGTTATCAGTGCTAAAACAACTGCTGGGGTGCATTGACACACAAACAAGGACAAATTTCCTCTGCCTTGCATTTTCCGTACATGCTGTATTAATCTGATCCCTGGCCAGATCAGTCCAGTTACCCACACTTCCTCCTGGGTTTCAAGTGAAGGGTGTTTATCTACCAAAAAGGTGGCTACTTACCTCTCCATCAGCTTCTCTTTATCCCAGTTGAAATGGCTAAGTAGTATTCTGGTGATGGTTGCTGGATTCTAGAGAAAGAGAAAATAAAATAATGTACAGTAAGTAAGAGGACACTCTTGTAACTCAGGTCACTGGTGATCAGTGACTTAAAGAAGGCTCTTGACAAGCAAATGTGGAGGTCAAGAATACTAAATGTTTATCTCCACGGTAAGTGAACTACTAGTCCAAGCTAGGGATGTAAAACTAGAACCGTTTAAATGTTTAACGTCAGTTTATAAGCGGGCTCCTGCTGCGCAGCGGCTCCCAGCTTTATGTATATAAGCTTATACAGTAGAGCCCGCAGCATGTGTAACTGCTAGGTTTTTTAATGGTCACATTTTTAACCGATTTTTTACATTCCTAGTTCAAGTAGTTAAACACATGTGAAAAACAGGCTTGTTTAAACTGTACTTGAGCATACGCATTGTTCATAAGTTCTACCCTAGGAAATTCAATTAAGCAAAATGGAAAAAAAAATTGTAAACTCAATGCTCTGCATGTCACCACAGTGGCTTCACGTCTACTGTATATCACTAAAGCAGGGGCTCTCAAACACGGGTTTTACAAGGGGTCACCAAGTGTCAGCCTCCACCCCAAAACCCTGCTTCACCCCAACATTTATAATAGTGCTAACTATAAAAAAGTTTTACATCCGAAAGGAAGTCACACTGAGGCTGGCAGCGCAAAAGGGGTCATCAATACGAAAGTTTGAGAACCACTGCACTAAAGAGAAGGCGGGAGAGGTGGGTTGAACGTGTCTAAACCATAGATGTAAAATCTCATTTAGTTAGTTAACTGGTTAAATGTTAAGTTTATCTGTTAATTGACTAAACCGGGGCTGCTCCGGGCTGGCTGCTTCCAGCTTTGTGCAGCGCCAGAAGCAGCAACTGAGTGGGCTGGGAACTGCAGACTGCTGGATTGGAGCAGCCCTCCACCTGCGGCAGATGGCAGGCTGGGAGCTGCTCCCAGGTAACTGCATGTTATGCTTACCGAGTAACCAGTTAACTGATTACCTGTTCACATCCCTACTCTAAACCAGGACTCTGGTTCAGCAACATCTGTAGTCCTAGAGGAGCTGCAGACTGCTGGTAGGGCTGGAAACCCAGACTGCTGGGCTGTGGGCCGGCAGGGCATCAGGGTCAGCGGCAGGAGAGGTGTGGGCATGGAGGTCAAACAGCCCTGCTGTGACAACAAGTCCAGCTGGGCCTGGCCACTAGTCTCCTGGCCAGCTCTCCTCCACCCCACCCCACCCCCCCACCCCCCGCCTGCCAGCTAGGAGCAAAGCTGGGCTGTGGTAAGGGGACCAGAAGAAGTGACCTCCCCTTGTCTGGCAAAATTCCTTCGTCAGGACCCGTCAGGTCCGAGACCAGAGAGGTTCAACCTATTGTATCTTCTACTGGATCAACTTCTCTTGGTGAAAGACAAGTTTCTGAGCTGCAGGTACTCAATTCACAGTCTAAATACACAATCAGATTGTTTAGCAGAGAGAGAGAGAGAGAGAGATAGTAGGGTATTGGGACCAGTGCTGTTCAACATTCATTAATGATCTGGAAAAGGGGGTAAACAGTGAGCTGCTGACTTTGGCACAAAACAGAATTACTCAAGATAATTAAGGCCAAAACAGACTGAGAAGTGTTACAAAGCAATCTTCACAAAATTGGGCCACTGGGCAACAAAATGGCAGATTGCATTTATCAACACTAAATGTTGAGCCATGCACATTGGAAAACAACTGCAAATAACCACACAAAACGATGGGGTCTAAATTAGCTATCACCACTCAGGAAAGATGTTGAAGAAATGTTTTCAGAAAACTATCCATCCACTCAATATGCAGCAGCAGACAAAAAGCTAACAGAATGGTAGGAACCATTACAGAAGGGATAGATAAAGACAGTAAATATAATGCCACTACATAAATCTATGATATGCCCTACTTTGATTATGCCATGAAGTTCTGTTTGCTCCATCTCAAAAAGATATTCAAATTGGAAAAAGTGCTGAGTAGAGCAATAAAAAATAGCTAGATATGAAAAAGATTTAAAAGCCTGTGACTGTTCAGCTTGGAAAACAGAGACAACTAAGGGGGGGGGGTGTCTCTAAAATCAGGATTGGTGTGGAGAAAGTAAATAAGGAAGAGTTCTTCGCCTCTTCACAGAACACAAGAACCAGGGGTTAAACAATGAAATTAATAACATCAGGTTTAAAAACAAACACAAGGAAGTATTTCTTCACACTATACCCAACCTGTGGAACTAGTTGCTACTAGGGATGTAAAATCCCATTTAGTTAACTGGTTAAAAGTTCAGTTTACCCAGTTAGCCTATTAAACTGGGCTGGAGAAGCTTCCTGCCTGCAGTGGCTGGGCCATGGGGCTCCTCCAGCTCTTATCAGTTAATCGCAACCAGAAAGCATCACCTGTTAGGGTAATGCTAGCCAGTTAAACACTCACATCCCTAGATGCCGATGCTGTGAACACCACTATTAGTGAACATGATCAGGAATGCAACCCCATGCTCTGGGTGTCCCTAAACCTTCAATTACCAGAAACCAGGACTGGACAATGGGATAGATCGAATTGTCCTGTTCATTCCTTCTGAAGCATCAAGCACCAGCCACTGTCAAAGAGACAAGATAGTGGGCTAGATGGACCATTGGTCTGACCCAATATGACCATTCCGATGTTCTCCTGGAAGCCCAGTGTAGAGCAGCTACTCTGCCCTGTCCTCAGTTTCCCTTGTGGGCTATCAAATTCAACGAGACACAGACAGCTAGTGGTGCTCCTTTAAGGGTATATGTTTATTTAATCAAAGCCCAATCAGACAAGCAATCAAGTGTCCCTGTACCTTAGCACAGGCAGGGAAGGGAGGCAGATGGTGGAAAATTACTATTTGTCTTCTCCATGGGAGACTGCGGTCCAGGCTCTTCACTCCTAATGCCTTCATGACCTGGGACCCTCTTCTGGAATCAGGTCTGCCCTCACACCAGGGCGAAGCGCTCTCCTGACTGAGTGCCTCTACACAGGCCAACCTGATGCAGCTCAGTTCCCAGTTATCTGGGCCTCTTTCTTTCTGGAAAGATCCTGTGGTTGGGAGGCGGCTTTCCCAGGGCTATGTCACTTTTTACCCTTTTGTGACCATCTCTGTCCAGAAGCACCTTTCCTGGGTCCCCTTTTCCTGATGAGCTCCCCTGAGATGTTCCTTTTCCAGGCATTCTAGACCTCTCCTCTGCATTTTGGGGTTGATGGAATCATTAGAAGCCCATATCTGGCCCAGGTGTTCCCTAATGCATTAACTGCCACCCTGTCACCGGGATGGATCTGGGCTGGCTCATTCCCCTAACAGAGTTTGGTCTCTGACCCTGCTGACAGTGCCCTTTTGGTACTGGACTTGATTTTACTGCCTGACTACCTAGGTCACAAGTTACAATTTCAAAAACTTAATCACTACAACTTGCACTTTAGAAAAAAATCCCCTCATTTCAATAAGGCAGTGTTTGGCCAGTGTCTCTGGCAGCGCCCTGCCAAGCGTATCTGACAAATGCCATATATGGGTTTCTCCAGCTAATCATCCCTGCACCATCATACACTGTTTAAATCAAGGTTTTGCTGTAAGACAGTTACCTCTGCCTTGCACTAGAAATCTAAGCAAGTCAACAAGAAAACATAGCAGTGAATTTGCCAGAAAGATGCATAAGGATGCAACATTTTCCTACATTATTTTTCCCTGGTGCAATGTTAAAACGGTCTTAATTATCTTGAAGTGCTGTCTTCCACGTGCTGCAGCAGCCCATTAGGCCCTTGGACCACTGAATTCACAATTCTGTATTTTCCCCTTAAGCACTTCAGAGATCAAGTGGGTACAGCAGCAGTGAATAAAGGGACCCTTCTGGAATCAATTGCGTCACACTGGCGGGAAAGCAGAAGGACAACATGGATACAGAAGCATCAGACATCTGAAGACCAGTGACCAGTATGCTATTTTGAAGAGGAGAAACAATTTTTAGTCAAATGCTTTGGATACAGATTGAACTTAAATGTTATTTCACCAGTTTGATTTGAAATTGTACAGCATTTTGACAAAGATGAACTAGTTTCATTTGTGGATTCTGCTGTTTTCCCAGGAAAATAGCACTGCGGCTCTCGACATCAAATCCTCTAAATCTGGATCCCCAAGACATCTTCAGCAATGTAACAATAGAGAAAAACTAAAGGAAACTATTTTCCTCTCTTCCTTCAATGGTAAAAGGCTTCAGTGTCACAAGAGGGAATGCTACACCTAAATACCTGACATACTGATGTCACATTACAGGCCCAGCGTGTTGCAATGTGTTTGCGACCAGAAAAGTGGCTCATTTCTACAAGCCAGCTGAGGTGCAGTTTCCCTTAGCTACTTCACTACCAAATTACATGTCTAAGTCCAAGATTTACTGGCAGCATACCAAGTTCCTACCAGATCTAAAAACTGGGTTATCTGCTTTCCACAGCAAAGATCTAAGACTTAAAACATAGCTGGTTTTGTTGATACAAAGCTGTCATATCCTGCCTTCTGTAACTCCATCCCTAATCTAATACAAGTTAAATCTTTGTTCATGAATTAAGCTAACAGCACCTTGGAAACCAGGGAGGAGAAAAGTTTAAAAGGCTTAATTTGGTAAAAATCACCATGTGATTTCAGCCACAATTAACTGCGGATGTGAAAATCTTTGGCATTAAGGACTGTGCTACTTAAAGTGACTACTAACAGTCCAATATGCAGTAATAAAAAAAAATCATTTGCAACTGACAGCTGAGACTACATTTCTGAAACTCTACTGCACAATCATCTTTAATACTACTACTATTGTATGAATATATATTTACTCACGCTCTTTTGGCTCTTATTCCCTATGCACTGTTAAAAGTTTACAGAATAGTTTAATAGCTGCATTTTAATAGACACCACCAGCAGATTGTCTTGCTTTCTTATGTTCTTATTCATTGAGTTACTCCGACTGCACATAAGATTATAATCCTTTGTGCCACCAGAAATAGTTGCTACAGGCAGGCTGTGATGATGCACACATAGGATTTAGTCTGAAACAGCAGCAGGAAGAAGTAGGTTATAAGGACATCTCCTGTTTACAAAAACACATTTTAATAACCAAATAAAGCAGCCAGAAACAGATGGCAAGCAAGGGAGAGACTAGCTGGTGTTCCAATATTAGATTTTCATTCAAACAATGTTTGAGGACAGCCAAAATAGATTTACCACACAAGACCAATCACCTGTTAATTTTACATGCTTAAACCTAGAAAGGTTGCTTATTATTCCCTAGAAGCTAATCAAAAGGTGAGTGATATCTTGAGAGTAAGTGAAACAGAAAGCAGCCATTTTGTTGAAAGAAATTCTAGAAACACTTTACAGACAAGCTGACTACTACTGTAGAAGGGAAGATACTCCCAACTGTTTTACAGAATTTCAAGGACTGCCACTTGTTTGAGGACTCATTCTGTTCTAAAGGAATCTCTGCTCTCTACTTGGGTACCTAGAGATAGGAAGATTAAACATGAAAAGAAGAATGCAGGAAAGAAGCAAATGGGCATCCTAAAAACTTCAGAATGCAGGCTTGGTGGAGTTTGGGGGGGAACGCTACTGGGAAGTGATGATGACTGAAGTGTAAACTCCTTAGTTTTGCGGATTGATTGTATTTATAGCTAAGCAAATATACAAATCAAGTTGTTAAAGTCAATTTGTTTGGCTACCAAATAAAACCTTTCCATTTATCATTGGCCAATCCCCACAGACGGGTCACAGAAGAGAAAAGCTCCTCACCCCTAAAAGAAAAAGTTAAAATCCTGTGGGCATATTAAAATGATACATGAATTGAGTTAGCTTCGGAGAAATTGAGAACAAATTTAAAATGGGGGATTTGAAAATACTGGAGTGACATTTTGCAGTATCTGATTGTCATTGCATTCAGTTTCAAGACAAGTTTTCTAGGCAGTTTAACTTTTTCAGCTAACAGAAATGCATTTGAAGAAATCAGCTTCTCACCAGTACTTGCTGTTCCAGTCTAGCATTCAGTACACATAAATAGCCTTTTAGCAGTAACCCAGCTCATGTTTAGCTCCCCAGCAAAACCGCTCCACCTCCTCATGACACAGCATGGATAAGTTCCTTATCTTGGTCTGGGTCTAGACTACAGGGCTTTATCGGAAAAAGCTACGCAAATTGTGCTCCGCAATTTGCGTAGCTTTTTCCAGTAGCTTTTCTGTCATTTGGGCCAGTCTAGACAGGGCCAAATGGCAGAAAAGCCTCCTCTTTCGGCAGAGCCCTTACACCTCGTGAAACGAGGTATACAGGGCTCCGCGAAAGAGCACATTTGCTGTTCCACTTTTTTTCGCGGAAGAGCGAACACATTCCTTGGATACCTCCGGTATCCCGCAAAAACCCTGTAGTCTAGACGCAGCCTTGGACATTACCATTATACAGCATTTATTTCAGTGCGACAGCTTTTGCATTTCTACAGTTTGCATCAAAGGTTAAACTGACAGGGAATAGAACGTCCATGCCTTTATACGGCCTATTTGGACTCTACATGGCCAAACCCTTCTAATGCTGCTCCTGATTGTACACGCAAACTATGCCTTCTGTCATCCTGCTCACATGAGTCATCCACGCCGATACTCTCAAAAATGCTGACTCTACCAAACCTCTCAAGTATTTGAGTGATGGGCTCAGAGACACTCCACAGGCAGACACACCAAGAAAGGTGAAATTCCTTGGCTAGTGGCAGCCAGCTGATCTCCAAGAAGATGTTTCAGCAAATACAACAGAAAGTTCTACCTGTTGTAGAAGGACATCTTGTACAAGGCGGTGTAGAACAGGCATCTCTAAGATATGCAGTGTAGAAACTGGAAGTTAAGTGCTTAAACCACACGGCCAACCACCACAAACATCTTTTTAATAAAGTAGCATCAACATATTGCTGCAGTCATCCCATGCTGCAAATAGTTAATCAGTCAAAACAGTAACCATTGTGTCAATATCAAAGTGCCAAACATTTTTGAGCATGTGCAGAACAGCACTGGATGGGCTCATCCCAAAATCCTCTCTGCGAAGTCACTGATCTGTCTTGTAAAACTAGCACACAGGTCAGGTCAGTGGTGCTCTGGGACCACATAATGAGCTGGTATTTTAGTGATGTTGCCACTAAAAGGCAAACACATTTATATGATGCAACTTGTATAAAAAACTATAAAGCTTTGTCATAGCCTCTCACCTGCCTGAGCAATATAACGAAGCCTGATCCCTCCACAGCCATGTGCCAACATCCAATTGGCTATTAAGCTTCCTGGCCTCCAGCTACTCATCTCTGGGTTGCACACTCTTAAATTAATGGGGGGAGGGGAGGGGAGTCAGGCTGACTGATGCAAACACACAGTATAAAAGTGCACCAAAGCCAAGAAGCGTGGCTCAGAATGCATAAAACTCCCAGTACATCCTAGTATCCCACCTAGGCGAGTAAAGGGCTTTACATCTCTCCGTTGGTGGCAACAGCTCAATTCCCACACTGCCACACAAAAGAAGGCAACCAACAGGAGGCACAGAACATTAGATACCTGTTTCTACTGCTTGGTTAGTAGCTGGCTTGAAACCTACATTACACCCCCTCCTGACAATAACCTAGCTGCATGTTATTTAGCCTTCCCCATCCCCCACTGAAGATAGGACTACCAATTTAAGCTTAACATGGTGGGACCCCAATAGTCTGTCACCGAACACCACTATTCACTAGGGACGTGACAGTTTCACCGGTGGAGCTGGAGCAGTGCCCCACCTGCCGTAGGCAGGGGGCAGCTCCAGCCCTGCAGGGGCCCACCGTGGACAGGGGCTACTCCGGCCAGGCTGAAGCAGCCCCTGCCTGTAGGGAGCCCTGGCCCACCACAAGCAAGGGGGGGGGCTACAGGAAAGGGCTGCTCTGGCTGGGATGGAGTGCTCTCCTATCCCCCACCGCTCACCCACCTTTATATTGTTTAACCACTTAGCTAATTCAAGGGGATATAAAATCCCTGCTATTCACTCAGGCTGCTTATGTGGAGAAAACTCCTCCCCCCTAACACAACCCCACAAGCCATGACCAAATCCTTAGGAAGAAGCAGCCTTTCCATTCCTAAAGCTGATGCTTGTTCACATCCTAGGTCCCATCTGGATTCCTAGAAGCTCTGCCTTACTGGCCTTCTATGGCCACTTTACCTTCAGTCCTCATCTAAGGTAGCAGGAAAGATCAAATGCCTTGCCTCTTTCTGACCATGTCACCCATTTTGAATCCCTCCATCATGCCCTTCTCTCTCCCCAATCTAAATAACAGCTTAAACCTGCAAAGCCCTGCTGCACTCCAGGCTTGTCTGCACAGCAAGTTACCCTGCCGCAATCCAAGGCGCGACACTACAGCACACCAGCTGGTCATCCAGCAACGTCCCTACATCTTACAGCAAGCCAAGCCACCCTGGGACATTCAGTGCCCCCAGCAGCATTCACACAGCAAATTAGTGTACAGCAAGCTGGGACACCTGCCCTACTTACATACCTGCTCTAGTTGTCAACTCTGTAACAAGGTCAGTTTCACCTGTCTGCTCTGTCACTTCCAAAACATTGCCACACACTCCGGCATGCCACTCCCATGCTTGGAATTGGCCTTCCAGAACGCCCTGTCCTCACACCAGCCTCTCCCAAAGGCCCACGCTACTGCAGCATCTTCTGAAAAAAGGCTGGCTGGCCATGGCACAAAGCAGTGATTTGAAATTCAGTTCAATATTTCTACAAATAATATACAAATAATATTTTCTACAAATAATATACAGTGTTATGGCACAGATGGCTGTAGCCTAAAAATGGACAGCAAGTAAAATCAACTGCCTCATTTTGTTGTTTGAGCTCTCTGGAAAGTTTCTAGCTTAACCATTAATAGGCACAAGGTTCCTTTGCCTCATCAAGCTCTTGAAACACTAAATACACAAGTGACAATGCCAGAATGAATTCCCCAGTGAGGAATGCCAGTAGCATTTCTCAACTAGAAATCATCTTGATTTGTCCAGCTTCTCAAGCACTCTCAAAAATTATTTGTCGTCTCAAATGATTACATAAACTCTGCTACTGCATCGCAACACAGAATTAAAAACTGCACATGGATTACAGGAAAACAAGGCATTTAAAAGGTCAGATTTTGACATCTGTTTTTGTAAGATAAGGATCAGTGGTCTCAGAATAGGAACAGATTTTCAGCTGAAATACTTACAGATCTGCATTCAGGAATGTTTTGACTATTAGCAATTCATTGTGGTAAATGTATATAAAGTTAAGCCTTTAAAAACCACCAGAAGAAAGTCCCACAAATTTAGAGGCACTTGCAAATAGTGACCAGTGTCACTGGACACCATTCAAGTAATAGAACACACAACATCACTGAACTTTGGTTCCTTGGCAAACAGTTCTTCCATTTAGCCCAGAGGTTCTCAAATTGGTGTCATAAAACCTCAAGGGACTGCAAGGTGGTTACATGGGGGTAGTAAGATAGCCCCCACTAAATTACCCCTCCTATTTTTTAATGTATAAGGAGGAAGGCGTCACTCCTAAGCTTGCTGTGTGAAAGGGGTCACCAACACAGAAAGTTTGAAAACCTACCCTTTCCAGAGTTAGCACCCACTGTAGTCACCAGAGAGCTTTAAGACAGGCTACCATTACAGAATATAATCCAGCCACGTTTTAGCATATCCATTACAGGAAAGAATAGAAAACTTTTATCCTAAGGTTTTAACACCCCAGACAAGGGTTAACGCACCACAATAAACCACATGGCTAAGGTGCCTCTGGATGCTCCATACCAGGGCTACTCAACACGCAGCCCGTGTAAGCACCCACTGGGCAATGCAGTAAAACCACCTCCCTGAATGGTGTTAAGCCATGTTCAACCTGGTGAGGGCCATGCTGCGCAACTGTAGAGACTCTTTGAGCTGTGCTCAACCAACAGTCTTCTAGCAGCTGTTCACATTGCTCAGATCCCAGCAACGGTAACCACTTGAGTTGCGATTGTGACCTACAGTACCTCGAGCACCATGGGGAGTGGAAGCCACCCTCTCTCAAACACCCTGCGTGTTTTTGAAATGCCTGTTCCCGATTGCCCAGCTTGCTGAGCACACTTAGAAGATCTTCCTTGTTGTGTGGGGCTGCCCGGCTGGCTCCACGCCCTAGATCTGTGTTTCTCAAATTGTGGGTCCCGGGGGGTGGGGGGGGTCGCAAGCAACTTAGAGGGGAGTCGTGGTATCACAAAGTTTGAGAACCCCTGCCCTAGATGCCTGCTTGCCTGGAGTAGACCGCAGTACTGGATCTCCTGGGGAGAAGAGGCTGGGCAGGCTCAGCTATGGAAGCGTGGACATGGATGAAAAGATCGCAGGGGGGAAGCAACAGGTGTGCCAAGCTCTCTTCCAGACTCATGGGACCAGTGTTTCTTAAACTGTGTTCCGTGGCACACCGGTGTGCCACAGGGACCAACAGAATTCAAAATAGCCACCCTTAAAGGGGCAGGCGACCTTATAACTTTTCCCCTGACCCTTCCCCGACCTTTTTTTGGGCTCAACAAAAAAAATCCTTGGTGTTCCTCATGAAAAATTATTGTTTGGTGGTCCTCAATCTTAAAAAGTTTAAGAAACACTGCACTGGATGGAGCAAGTAATTACCTTTTCCCCCCACTGTGTCAGCTCTGACCAGCCACGTGCTTAGGGCAGACCCTCCACCATATGTAGCTAAGGCCTGCTGACTGAGGATTTCCCTGATTGTAAACATAGGTGGTGATATTGGCCTCAGGCAGCGCGTATGAGAAGGAGAAAGCCAGATGAGAGCCTGGAGAAGCAGCTGAGTATTTCATCATGAGAGGAAACAGCTTCTTGGGAACAAAGCTCCCTAGAGCGCCATGGCGCATGCTTCAGGATTTCTGAGCAGGGAAATTGTCTGCTTTTTTTTACTGCATGCAGGGAAACAGGACTTGGTGTACACAGACTGTCACTTACATATGGATTTTTTCCATCCTAGCAGAAACCAACGTTAAAGGCTCCAAATGCTTAGGTTTCAGGGGCAAGAGTCTCATTTGTTAAAAACTAGAATTATAACTGGATGAAACAAAGGGCCTCCTGCATCTCAAGATACTGGAAAGTGCGATATGGTATAGAGCAGGGCTACTCAACTTTGGAAGCCCCAGGAACCACCATGATACTCACAGCACATGCCGAAGGCCGCAACTTAATCATAGAACACTAGAACGGGAAGGGACCTCGAGAGGTTGAGTCTAGTCCCCTGCCCTCACGGCAGGACCCAGTACCGTCTACCATCCTGGACCATTAAACGCAAATATACATGCAAATATATGCAAATAGCTTCTTTCACATTGATGGGCATGAATACAAAGATTAAGGCAAGACTACACAACACGCAGGCCCAATTTAAGTCAGTTATGCTGATGATAATAAAATGCAGTATCTACCCATTTCCACCCATTGCAATGAGCAATGACAGTCCAGGAATTTAATTATTAGAACCCATAGCAACAGAAGACCATTATATTGACTCACCACTGTGGAGGCCATGTTCAAAGGATCCCACCTGCGGGCCATGTGTTGAGTCCCGCATAAACCTAAACAGCACCATGGGCCACAAACAAAATGTGCAGACACATGCACAAACAGGTCAATGCAAGGTGTCTGTCAGCCTAACTTTGTAATGTAAACCAGGCCTAGATCTGCGATTATCTTGGAATCCAAGAGGCCTCAGATGGTGGCCATTAATACCTTTCAACGTTTACTTTGGTCCATGAACCGTCTTTTAGAACAACT
The DNA here is from genome assembly GCA_032595735.1 of Pelochelys cantorii. NCBI lineage: Eukaryota > Metazoa > Chordata > Testudines > Trionychidae > Pelochelys > Pelochelys cantorii. Next base: position 1,918,758 of record CM064338.1, read on the forward strand.
TCCTCTGGTTGGAAGACCAGGAATGATTGACAGCTCTTTCAACTTCCACATCTCATCAAGCCCAGATAACAGCCACACTGAAGCGTAGAGACTGATGAAAACATACTTAACGTGCTCAGATTCATAAGTCCAACAGAAAACTATTTTGCCTTAAGAAAGAATGGCTAAGCAATTGTGTCACCTGCATGTGTGACCGTGCCTCTTCTACAAAGAGCTCAAGGCTTGTCTATACTTAGAACACTACAGCAGTACCAGTGTACCACTACAGCAATTCAGAGTAGACATTCTACTGCAAGAAAAAGGGTTCTCCCATCACTGTGGTCAATCCACATCCTGAGAGGTGACAGGTAGATCAGCCGAAGAATTCCTCTGTCTACACGAAAGGTTAGGGAGTGAAAAATCTATACCCCTGAGAGAGAGTGCTATATCAATGCTAGTATAGACCAGCTGGTGCAGCACAGACATACACCCTGGCAAATAGTTAGCTCGTACGCATGCATAAAAATAGGACATACAGATTCAGATTGCAACTGTAAAATTGACATGTAACATGACCTGTTTCACATAAACCTTTTAAAGTTATGCACATTTATATCCATAACCCAATTTACATAAAGCGGAGGGGGGGGGGGAGACACGGAACGTGAGAGGTCCATCAATGACTATGAGCCAGGCTAAGCAGGAACGGTGTCCCAGCCTCTGTTTGCCAGGAGCTGGGAATGGGCAACAGAGGATGGATCGTTTGATGGGTCCCGGTTCTGTTCATTCATAGAATCATAGAACCATAGAGCTGGAAGAGACCTCAGAAGGTCATCAAGTCCAGCCCCCTGCTCTAGGCAGGACCAATCCCAACTAAATCAACCCAGCCAGAGCTTGGTCAAGCCGAGACTTAAACACCTCTAGGGATGGAGACTCCACTACTTCCCGAGGTAACCCATTCCAGTGCTTCACCACCTTCCTAGGGAAATAGTTTTTCCTAATATCCAACCTGGACCTCTCCCACCACAACTTGAGACCATTGCTCCTTGTTCTGCCATCTGTCACTACTGAGAACAGCCTCTCTCCATCCTCTTTGGAATCTCCCTTCCGGAAGTTGAAGGCTGTTATCAAATCCCCCCTCACTCTTCGCTTCTGCAGACTAAACAGACCCAACTCCCTCAGCCTCTCCTCATAGGTCGTATGCTCCAGCCCCCTAATCATTTTGGTTGCCCTCCGCTGGACCCTCTCCAATGCGTCCACATCCTTTTTGTAGCGGGGGGCCCAGAACTGGACACAATACTCCAGATGTGGCCTCACCAGAGCAGAATAAAGGGGAATAATGACATCTCTGGATCTGCTGGCAATGCTCCTCTTAATGCAACCTAATATGCCATTAGCCTTCTTGGCTACAAGGGCACACTGTTGACTCATATCCAGCTTCTCATCCACTGTAACCCCCAGGTCCTTTTCTGCAGAACTGCTACTTAACTGGTTGGTCCCCAGCTTGTAACTATGCTTGGGATTCTTCCGTCCCAAGTGCAGGACTCTGCACTTGTCCTTGTTGAACCTCATCAGATTTCTTGTGGCCCAATCCTCCAATTTGTCTAAGTCACTCTGGACCCTATCTCTGCCCTCCAGCGTATCTACCTCTCCCCCTAGCTTAGTGTCATCCGCAAACTTGCTGAGGGTGCAATCCATCCCCTCATCCAGGTCATTAATAAAGATATTGAACAAAACCGGTCCCAGAACCGAACCTTGGGGCACTCTGCTAGAAACCGACTGCCATCCTGACATCGAGCCGTTGATCACTACCCACTGGGCCCAGCCTTCTAGCCATCTTTCTATCCATCTTACTGTCCATTTATCCAATCCACACTCCCTTAACTTGCTGGCAAGAATATTGTGGGAGACCGTATCAAAAGCCTTGCTAAAGTCAAGGCAGATCACATCCACTGACTCTCCCACGTCCACAGAGCCCATTACCTCATCATAGAAGCTAATCAAATTGGTCAGGCACGACTTGCCCTTTGTGAATCCATGCTGACTATTCCTAATCACTTTCCTCTCTTCCAAGTGCCTCAAAATGGATTCCTTAAGGATCCCTTCCATGATTTTTCCAGGAACCGAGGTCAGACTGACCGGCCTATAGTTCCCTGGATCGTCCTTCTTCCCTTTTTTGAAGATGGGCACTACATTTGCCTTTTTCCAATCATCCGGGATTGCTCCCGATCTCCACAACTTTGCTCCCTCTTGGGCACCTGGTATTGGCCACTGTCGGCAGACAGGACTCTGGGCGGGATGGCAGAGATGCAGAACATGTACATGGCTAGCGGATGAGCCTGGGCTCATCAGTCAACCTTCATGAGGGGGTAAGTGGACAGGAGCCAGTATCTGTGGGGAGCTAGCTTTTAAGCCAGCTCCCCATGCGTACCAGCTCCTGCGGAGCTGCCTGCCTCCCCATGCTGTTGCCTCCGATAGAAAGACAGCAGCGTGGGGCCACCTCCTCCTGCGCGTAAACATGTAACTGCTGAAATGCTCAGCCTTTATACATTTACCTATACACATTTTAACATCCCTACTAGATGGGCTTTTGGTCTGACCCAGTACAGTCGTTCTTATGTGTTTCAAATTGACAGCGTTACACAATGGTTTATTACAATGCGCCTCTGGATCATTACTTGTTTGCTAACACTGTACAGCCCAGCATTCTAAATTCATTACATGGCTCCGTGTCAGAGTTGTAATTTGACTTGGTAAAGAACAACTGCTTCCATTTTTATCTGGCTTAGGTGCCTACTTACTCCGAGGTCTCTCTCTCTGTGGTACCCACTTACATACAAGCTTGGAAATGGGGTGGTTGCCTCGTTCAGTCCTACCTTCATTTCAAGAAGCTTCAGGGGGGTAGCTGAGTTAGTCTGTACAGGATAAACTTAAAGAACAACAAATAGTCTGGTAGCACTTTAAAGACTAACAAAACATGGAGATGGTATCATGAGCTTTCGTGGGCCCAGCCCACTTCTTCAGGTGGGGCCCACGAAAGCTCATGATACCATCTCCATGTTTTGTTAGTCTTTAAAGTGCTACCAGACTATTTGTTTTTTATGTTCATTTTAAGAGACTGCCATCAGACATGGGCAAACAATGACAATGCTGCTGTCTCTGCCAATCAAGGGTTTCCGAGAGAAAAAAGAGCAGATTGTGTGTTCTCCTGTCCCTTGCACATCTTCCACTGAGGACACTCCGTGATAGCAGAAAAAGTTTTTATTGTCTGAGGACAGCAGCACTTTTCCATTACTGTCCCTGACACACTTTAAATAGGATTCAAGATGCCATCAGACTGCATAGTCTACCTGCTCCCTGGACACTGTCTGGTCAAACCAGTCAGACACCACACGAGTACTCAGCCCTCTTTTCATAAAGTTGCTATTACCATCGCCTCCTCCCTTTTATCAACAACTAAGGCTGTGGCTAGCCTGAATGAAGAGGCCATTACTGGAGAGGGACAACCCCCAGAGAACTCTAGTATCCAAGGAGGACCACCACAAAACAATGCAACATCTTGGCTTATTCCACATGTTTTAATAATTCCCGTTATGACTAAAGCTAAGGTTTTCTAGGGATGTTTTCAGTCCACGTCATGGACAGGTTACGGGGCATCCGTGAATTTTTGTTTACTGTCCATGACCTAGTTCCTGACTTTGACTAAAAATATCCCTGACAAAATGGGGAGGGAGCGAGTCCAGTTTAATGGGGGGGGGGAGGGGGCATCGCATCCATAGGACTGTTGGGGTGGCTGCTATGGGACACCCAAAAGTGTGGAGCCCAAGGTAGGCTGCCCCAAACCGCCCTATGGATGGGATAGCTCTAGATCCAGGCTCCTCCCACTGCCCACAGCAGCTGGGACCAATGGGGTAACCCCCCTATCCCGTAGAGGCTGGGAGCTACACTCTCCCTGCGTACATCACTGTGGGAACTGAGGGGCCACCACTGCCAGCAGCAGCTGCTAAGAACAGCCCCAGGGCTAACATGGCCAATGTCAGACCTCTCTGGAAGTGCTTGAGTTAATCGGCACCTTAGTTCTGACCAGTGTTAGAAGGCAGGCTGCTGCAACACACACACACACACACACACACACACACACACACACACCCCCCCCCAAAGCCATTCTCTGTATAACTCGGGGTAAGCAGGACAGGGTTGCACAAAGCAGCAACAGGCACCTTCACAGAAAGATGGACTGTTGGCTTCAAAAGGCTCCACAGCCAACACCAAGGAAAGGTAACTGCAGGGTGTGAGAAAGGGCCCTGACAGACCCCGGGAGAAAATGAAACAAGAATCAAATAGGGATGTAATAGTGTAGTCGATTAAACGATTAACCGATAAGCATGTGCTCATCCATTAATGCTAGCAACCGCACACAACCCCCTCCTCCTCCCCTGCAGCTCTGCAAGTAAATTCTTAGTGAAGTGGCAGGCTGGCTCAGTCCCAGCTCATGCCTGGTCCTGCTGCAGCTCTGCATGAGCTGGAACTGAGCTAGCCTGCCCGTGCACCTGCTCTTAAACTGCTTGCAGTGCAGAGCCATAGCAGGGGTAGTTGCCAGGACCCGGCACAAGCTAGGACTGAGTGGTTGCAGTGCTAACCCACATTAGTTCATCATGCAGTCAACAAATTGTGCTGACTACATGATTAACCAACTGCATGCTTCTTAATATCCCTAGAATCAAATATGGAGCTATTTACATAGCCAGATTCCAGAATGCGACTCCAGGGCTGGTTACAGTAGCACAGTAAAGCGTTTTCAGATCACACCACTCCCAACCAACAGCAAAACATTTTACGTTTCTAACAGCCTTCAAGATCTACACAACGGTGAAGCCTGCACCTCTGATAGGACAGGCTTAGCCATGAATCTCATTTGTCTCATCTGAAACCAGTAAAGCTTAGTCGCATCCTCTATTGTGCACCGTCGGCTTCCTTTGCTCAAGTGGACATGTGTAAGAACCTATGAGTACACACACTGCATTTTTTACAATTCAGTGTTAATTCCATGTATCAGCAATATAGGGAAGGCATTTTGTTTAACACCTGGTTTGAGTGAGAGCCTCAAAGCTAAACAAGCTCAGCTGTAAATAAGAAAAACCTTATGTATACTTATTACAGAAATGCTTTTAAAAAACCCTTCCTAGTTGTTATCTAAAAACAAAAATGAAGAAAACTGACTCAATCCACACTGGCCTTAAAATCATACGTGGAATGCTCTGGCCATTGACAATGGCTTTTTGGGGTGGGTTTGTTCTGCAGACCTTACTGGTAATAATACAGGAGAACTATCCCTCATTTCATAGATGCTTGCCAGGCATTTTAAGTTCTTACCATACAAAATCCTTCCACCAGTGTGAAATCTGACAGTTGAAGTCAGACCTGTTACTAGTGTGATTAAGTTTGGAAGGATGCATTCTGTTTAGGGCAACGAATCAGAACTTCAGTTTATGGAATCACGGAACCAACACTAAGCTATCCAAACCCCCCTCTCTGACAATGCAGGATTGTATCCTTTGAGACAATTCCTAGGATTTTACCCAGTCTAGGATTAAGATGCGTCAAGAACTGAGGCTTCTGAGACTTGTGGGCGACTGTCCAATCTCAATTAGGCAGTATTCAGTCTCAGTTATTTCAATTTTGTCCCACTAATCCTGTTTTCACAACATAAACCCTTCCAGATTTGTGCCCACTACTCGCTCCACACACCCACACACTCTCCCCTAATGAAGGTTTATACATTTAACTTGTAACCTTTCTTCAAATCATTTCCTCCAACCCCATAATCCTCTGCATACTACAGTTCCTAATGCCAGAGTTTGCATAAGGGATCCAAGCACCTCAGTGGACTACAGTTTATTGATTTTTCTTAATATGAATAAGATCACTATGAAGAACTAAATTCACCCAGACACTCTTCCTCCCTACACCAGCACGTTGGACGAGTTGGTCCCTATTTGCCCAGACTATTCTGGCTCTCGTGGTGTTTCCCACTTCATTTTGGGACACTGAACATAGCGTATGTTTGCTTTTTACTGTTGAGCAAGAATAGGTGCAATCCCCAACCATATCAATTGATGTATATACACACACACACACCCCCCTGTGGTGAGGGCTTGGTGACTCAGAGGCCACAAACACACAAGATCAAGTCTTATTTTAAGACACAAATGAAAGGTAATAGTGACATAGCTTTGCATGATCACATCAAAAACAAAACAAAGATTGTCCAGCATGGTACCCCATGCTTGACAAGCCTAAGTACTGGAAGAGCAAGAGTTTGCTAGAGTTACAAGCAGAGTCGTAATGGGAAGTTTATCAGTAACTGCCCATTGAGCACCAAACTAGGAAGGAAAAAAATAAATGATTTAATAAATTGATTTTTAATCATTTTATTTAAATCATTAAGAATACTGCATTTCTCTCATTTAAGAAACAGAGAATTAAATCTAACCACAAACACGCTTGACCTACACTTCATCTCATAAAAATGAATGAATGGCTCTAGTCTGCCCAGACTAACCAGCACCTCTTGCTTCTTGAAAGTTCAGGGCTTTCAGTTCGTTTCTCAACAGACTCAAGTCACACGTACAAAGACAGACACAGACTGGATAGGATTATTGTTGTTCTGTGCATGTGGGGTGGCGGAGCTGGGCCTAGCAAGGCAGAGGAGCTAGTTCAGACGCTGCCTTGACAGACATGATATATAGGAAAGAATGGAGGCAGAACAGAAAGGCAAAGTAGACTGGAAAGAAAAAGGGAAGACATTCTGTACACACTCAGCTTCCCACGTTCCCCCCCACATTCCCACAGAAATACTGCATGGCTTATGGGCATAAGAGATGCCCAATCTGGTAATATTTTGAAGGAATTCCTTCCCTGGGTAAAAGAGGAAAACATATAAAGTGTAAGCAGTGAAAGGAGGAGATACTGGGCCTAGTTACAAGAATGAAACATCCTAAGGAAAACTGCTCATTGGGAGGAAGTGATGTGGATGTGTCTGAAGAACACTGTGGGTGGTCAACTGGTTAACTTAAATAATTCACTTTGCAAAGCATCGTTCTTCAGGACTCTCTCTGTGCTCAGAGTAGAAGTGTGAGTTAAGTCAATTCCCAAGCTGTTTGTTATGTTGGATGTTGCGAGAAAGAGTTTAAACAAGTCATAAGGGTTAGTTTCTAAAACATTAGCTTAGCTATCACCCAAGTATCCAGCACAGAAAGCTGCAGTAAGATAGATCTAGAGCATCCAGTTGCCACTGGGTATCATTTTCTTTTTATATTGCATAATACATGCCCCCTTTTTGGCCACAGACTGTAATGATGATTTTATAAATCTATTCCGTTTTATTTCAGCATAGCACAACTTTCCCAAGAGAACCCCATCCTATATGACTCAAAAAACAGAAATGCCAGTGAACTTAATGGGGCTCACTCCAAAATTAAGTGTATTCTATAGTCAGTCCTCGCTTTTTTTGGTAATTTGGAATTGGAGCTGCATCCTTACTAAAAAAAAATGTAAATGATTAACTGAATAACGAGTGAGAAGAACGACCATTCAAATCATTTTTAAATTTTGTTTCAGGATCCCATTTAAGTGGGAAAGATTGGTCTTAGACTATCTGCAACAACTTCTACTAAAAGTACCAGTGCGTGACTCTGCACTGCTGCAACTTAATATATTTCAAGACAAAGTATCAGTAGCAAACAAAAATATTTCAATCATCCAGTAAAACCACCACGAAGGATGAGTTTATGATAAGGACCAGCAAATATCCACAGGCCACCACAGATGAAGATTGCTTGTGGTTCACTTATGCCACAAATTCTTTTTATGCTGTTAACAATAAGACACTTCACTGACATGGTTGCGTCCTCACCTCCAGGCTACGCTCCACCTGGTAGAGCAGACACAGACAGAAGGTTGCTAGACACAAGGCGTGAGAAGGAACTTGAACGTGCGCAAGTAGTAGTGAGGAGAAGAGCATCTACCAGTTTCAGCCTTGACAGGTGGCACACTGTACGCAATGATTCAGTCACACGTGCATGTGACAACGGAAGATGGCGCTGCATCTCTTTGAAGAACAACAGATACATCAGGAAATGCCCACGCAAGAGAACATTTAAAAGCAGTGGCAGTGAATGCGGTAATAAACTGAACAAAAATTCAATTGTTGCGTGCACAGTTGTGTGTCAGACAACGCTGCAAATGTGGCAAAGAGGAGAAGATACTTGAAAGAAGAAACAGAAGTATGCTCCGTAACACCTGGCCACAGTGCCCATACAACGCATCCTTTAGCCAAAGACTTAAGGAACTCTCCTCCAGGAAGGATAGAAAATGAAGTGGCAAAATACTTCCACAACCACCATTTTGCTTCAGCTTCACTGAAGAGAGCAGGAAGATCCAAACTAACTCTCCCTCCAGATGTTGGATGAAAAATCACATAGACTCATAGACTTTAAGGTCAGAAGGGACCATTTTGATCATCTAGTCTGACCCCCTGCACAATGCAGGCCACAGAATCTCACCCACCCACTGTTAGAATAATCCTCTCATCTATATCATCTGTGATTGACTGCTCTGAACAGCTTATTAAGAACTAGCTTATTCTCATCAAACTTTGTGAAGAAAACAGTGATTAAGTAGATTTGGTACCTCATCCAAAGTATTGAACATTGGATTATAGAGGAATGTAGAAAATATGCTCACTACACTGAAGCCTTAAACAAACTTCAATGAAATTGCTGCAGCACTGCTGATGTTGTAGAAATCTGGAGACATTGACAAAAGTACCACCTCCCCAGAAGGTTAAACTATAGGGCACAAAAGAAGCAAATGGATCAAGCACTAACTCCACTTCATTTTCTTTCAAACATTCCTGGCCCAAGCTAAAAGTAGATGCCAAACTTCTGAAGATGGTGCTGCTGCCAGGACATGGACATCTCAAAGTCACTCTTCAGCTATAATAAATTTCAGGGCCAGAGTGAAACCTTTTAATCAGTATACTGTTCAGAACCTCACCAGTAAACAAGTCACTCCCTTGAATTGGTGGAAATCATTAGCCAGGCACCTTGAAACTGAGCTCCTTCCCTTGCAAAGCCAACTTTTCCCAGCAGTAGCTTCCTCTGCAGGCACAGAGAGAATATTGTCATGGTCTGGCATTATTCACTCTCAGGTATGAAATTGACTAGGAGTTGAAAAAGCAAGAACACTAATAATCTTGTTTCAGTCTATCAATAAAAATGACAGCAGGAGTGGGGAAGATGAGAGCTCCTTAACATTTGGTGTTGTGAATATTTGTCTGTTAAGTGTTAAAGTTTGAAAATTAATTTTAAAAAGTTTAAGGAAAACCTTCAGCTGGCAACTCAAGAGACTACTGCAATTGCAAATGTAAAACATTTAAGATTTGGTTTAATAAAATATAAGTGCTATTGTGAGAGTGAGAGATTTAGTTCTTACCATCCCTAATGTACTGCTGCTGCATCTGCAGCTTGACAGAGGTAATAAATATGATGTGCTCATTCCTAAATTAATAAAAATCAATATAATGTGTCTAACAAAGTGGGTTTTACCCACGAAAGCCTATGCCCAAATAAACGTTAGTCTTTGAGGTGCAACAGAACTCCTTGTGTTTACTAAAAGTGAAGTTCTCTCTCCTAGATGTTGTAAAATGCTATAAAGAGTTGTACATGTTTTAGTGATCAGATCTGCACCCTGTTTAAGAAATGTGAAATAATATTGGTGGGAAATTTGATTTAAACCAATCCACCCAGCCCCAAACTAACTAAAATTTGAAGGAGTTACAGTCTTTGAACCAAGGACCTCCTTGTATTCCTGTATTTTGCCTTTTCGCACCACACCTATCTAAAGGATTCATAGGAATGATACTTAGAGTGAACCAATCCCATTGTGATATATTTGACAATGGCCTTGTTCAAGTGTGAACATGCATAAGAAAAAGTCAACCATATCCAGTCTAGGTCCAGCCATCACCTCTTTCCACATCGCCCTCTGGCCCCATCAGTGATGTCGGCCTCATCCACTCATTTGTCAGCTTCTCACACCAGCTGCTTTACACGTGCCATGGCCCCATGCAAGGAATGCCTTTTCCAAGCTCATCTACAAGGCATAGACACAACCTTCATAACATTCAAGTTCCTCCTAAACGCCTCTCTGTCGATGCCTGCGGAAAACACAGGCAACACTGATAAGCCTGAGAAGTAAGTGGGGAAATTCACACTTCCTACAGTACTGAAAAGGTAATACCCTCCCTTCCCCTCTATCTGTGCTATCACTGGCACTGGCAGGTCAGTCAGGGTGTGATGGGGCAGTCTGACATCTGTGACATCAAAACGCAGCACTGTTGCCAACACAAGCTGTGTGTACACCAGGGGTGGGCAATCATTTTGGACCAGGGGCCACTTCCAGAAGGAGCGGGGCCAGGACACTTCCATGCTTCCTCACCCACAGACCCCGACTGATCCAGGGGTGGTGAGCACACACAGCTGGCGGTTCCCTCTAGGTGCCCCTGTCCCTGGCACTGGGAAGAGACTTCACACGCTCCTCCCTTCTGCCCCAGGTCAATCAGGGCTTGGGAAGGGGGAGCACAAAGTCTCTCGCTCCCTGCCCTGCGAGGAAGCGCTGCACTTGGAGGCAAACACCAGCTGAGCAGCAGCTGGGGGCTGACTAAGTGCTGAGCCCCTTGCAGGGTGGGAGAAGACTTCACGAGCTCGGACTGGCCTGGGGACAGGGGAGCATGCGCAGTTTCCTCCTGCCCTGCCAGGAGCACATGGCGCTTCTAAGTGCTACACACTGCTTGCGGGGCAGGAGTAGACTTCACGCGCTTCCCCCTGGCCCCAAGCCCTGATTGGCCAGGGGTGGGGGAACAGCAGGGCCTCCACGGGCCAGATCAACTTGCTTGGCGGGCCAGATATGGCCCGCGGAGGCCCTTTTGCCCACCGTGATATACACTAAGAGTGCTTTGCCAGCATATTATACCCCATCAGCTTATTGGGTGATGCTTGCCAGTTATGCTTAACCAAAGGGGGCTAAAGCAGCCCTCGTCCACTGCGAACAGAGAGCTGCTCCAGCCCCACACTGCAACCCAGCCAGAGTGCTTTGCCAGCATATTATACCCCATCAGCTTATTGGGTGATGCTTGCCAGTTATGCTTAACCAAAGGGGGCTAAAGCAGCCCTCGTCCACTGCGAACAGAGAGCTGCTCCAGCCCCACACTGCAACCCAGCCAGAGCAGCCCCCATCCATGGGGAGGGTTTGGGGGGGGGGGGGGGAGGAGGTTGCTTCAGCCCACATCCATTTAACTGGTTAACTAATTCAACGGGATCCCTAATTCCTCGACTGCTGTCAAAGACCAGCCACTTCTGTTGGCAGTGGCTACAAAAATCCACCTGCTCCTCTACCCAATGACAGCATTTGGATCCTTCTTCCCTCAACTGCTGAAAGTTGGCGCCTGCACTGGGAGGGACTGTTGCGGCAGCCGGGGGGGGAAGAGACCCAGCTCTGGCATGGTTGGGCAGCAGCTCAGTTTAACTTCACACATTTCCTGGAGAGGTTCACTAAGACAGGGAGCATCCTACTCACAAACTAGCTCTGAAGAAGTGGGCTGTGCCCACGAAAGCTCATGATACCATCGACATGTTTTGTTAGTCTATCAAGTGCTACCAGACCATTTGTTGTTGTTTTTTCCTGTAACAGACTAACTCGGCTACCCCCTGAAGTTCTATAGGCAGAGTCCCAATTCTCAGCAGCCAGGAATCCTGCCTAGTGCTGCCCAAGACAGTTGGACAGCAGCACCTCCCTTCAAAAGAGGCTGGCAAGATGGTTAGCGTAACCATCATGGTAACGTCTGGAAACACTAAAAGTTTAAGTACTGGCCGAAGTTTTAAAAAACTGCCGAAAGCTAGGCTAAGGGGTGGGATTTTCAACAGTCTCTGTGGTCTAGGCACACGAGTCCCAGGTGCTTCTAGAAATTGCAATCTTAGGCACAAATGTGCATTGTTAAAAGTTTAGAGCTCTAAGTTTAGGTCCACTAATGGTGAGAAAGTGAAACATTTAGCGCAAACAATCCAGTGTATTTAGATACAGTTAATTATACTTGAATGAACAAAGTATTTTGAATACTGAGTGTAAGTACTCTGAACTAAATCAGGTAAATATTATAGGGTTTGAAAGTCATCTTTAAATTCCAGATAAGAGCATTTACGATGCTCAGAAAACAAATTCCAGGAAAATACAAACTATACCAGAATGGAGTTGACATGGGAAATCAAACATTATTGCAAAGCGTGAATGCAAAATGTCTTGGATCAGTCAAGTGCAAAAAATTAAGTTGTGTGGAATAAGAATGCCAAGTGCTGATCAGACAAAACCATTGGCTTCTCAATATTCTCAATCAAAAAACCCCAGGATAGTTATGTATTCAACGGTAAACTAATTTTCATATAAGACTACAAAACAGAATGCAAATACTTCAAAAGCAGAGCCAGGCACTTCATTCCTCTTTCACCAGCATCCCACATAAGCTTGATTGAGGTTTTGGCTGTTTTTAATTCTCATGTACAACTTGCATTGGTATCCTGGGCCTCGTTCAAATACGTCTTTCCTAGTACACTGTATCTACACAAGTGCTCTCCAACCTTTTTACACCCAAGATCACTTTTTAAAATTTCAGAACAAGCCAAGATCTACAGCCCCACCCTTCCCCCAAGCCCTGCCCTTCTGTTCTCCTTCTCTCCATCACTTGCTATCCCCAGCCCTTATACACTCTCAGGATACAGCTACACTGCCGCTTTTTTTTCCAATTCTTCTGTAGGAAGAGGTTTTTCCAACATTTGGCCTGTCTAGACTGGGCCAAATGTCAGAAAAACCCCTTCTTTCGGAAGCCCCATTATTCCTTGTTCTTCCACTAAAAAAAGCAGACGAACAAACACGTCCCAGGACGTGGAAGAGTTTTTCCTAGGATACCGCTGGAATCCCGGAAAAACTCCTGCAGTCTAGCCGTGCCCTCACAGGCGCGCACGCATGCACGCACACACACACCCCCCGCAGAGGAGGGAAGCCCCAGCGCACGCCTCCTCTGGGGACTCCTACCCACGCAGCAAGTCCCCGGCGTGCCACAGACATGGGTTGGGGTACTGCACCGGCTGCTTGGGGGAGGGGGAGCAGCCAGCGCACTTCCTGACACCCCGGAAGTGACGGGCAGCTGCCAGACTTCTTTCCACCCTGCAGGAAGCCAGCACTACCTCCACTGTCACTGGAGGTAGGTAGTGGGACTTCTTGGGGGTGAGGGAAAAATGGGAGGGCCCCCTAACACCTCCCGATCGACCGGTCGAGCCCTCCCGATCGACCAGTCGATCGCAATCGACAGGTTGGTGACCATGGATCTACAATCCCTCTGTGCATGTTTACAACCAACGAGATGGCAGTTTGCTTGCAAACCCTGATGCTATTGCACAACTTCACTAAAAACCCCTGCAGTAGTCTGTCTGCACACATGCAAAGCCTCTGCATCCTGTTTAAGCTCATCGCACCAGCCACTACATCACTTTGTCCAACAGAACAAGAAGAAACTATATTCTACATTAAGAGGCACAATCTTAAATATCACTTATGTATGAAAGTTAACCCATCATTGGTACAAAGGTACAAGTGAAAAGTTACAGAAAAGTTTTCTAGTCTGTTCTAACGCTTCTGATGCTCAGTAGTCATTTTCGCCTACTGAGATGCCTCTTTCATAAAGAAATGGGGAAAAGGAACATTTTCCAACTAGGAAAGTGACAGAATACAGCAGTTTGGAGGGATTTGAAGATGCAGTGTAGAAATGTAATCTTTAGAGTTAATGGTAAATTCAGTAATTTTTCAGGTATAACTTCAATACACCCAGAACTAGCGAGTCACCATCTTGTCAAAACTCAGTGCTTCACATTCCTAAGTTTTGCTCTCTGCATAGCTCTGAGCAAGTTGTGAAACATTCGTAAATCGGCTGCACAATCGCTGCCTTATATCATTGCCATACCATAAACACTAAGTTTACTCTTATGTCCTATGAGAACAGGAAATTGATACATGATTAAAAGCCACTTACCTTCAGTTGTAGCAAGGTGACATACAGAAGAACATCTATTGCTTCAAGTTAAGAGTAATATGAAAACTACACGGCCTCAATTGTAATCGTGCAGTGACACACAATGAGCCATTCATTTAGCAATGTGCTATAGCTTGGGCATGTTAAGTTCTTTCATTTCATCTGGTGAGAACTAGCAGTAGAGCCCTAATTCATTTGAATGCCCTAACTAAGTATGTTTCACCTATGCTTTTCATTTAAGTTGTGATGTGCGATGGTCATGGAGGTGAACATGTAATAGGAGCTAGGAGCAAGGTTTTCAAGTACTGTAAAACTCCAATTGTCCGGCATCCAGTGGTCCGGCACTCCCGACAGTCTGGCACCAACTGGATCCCGGAAGTGCTCTGGCCAGCCGGACAATTGGAGCTGCTGTGAGCCCCATGGGCGCTTGCGGCTGGGAAAGGGAAGGGGAGAAGAGGGGAAGGGGATTATACCCCTGTGACGGGTCTGCCGGGACCCGCACTGTGACCAGCCGGGGGGTGGGCGGGCGGGGAACGGCACAGCGAGGGGCGAACCCTCCGCCGTTTTGCAGGAAGGTGGGGGATGCCCCGCACCGCCGCGGAGAGTTTCCGGGAGGGGAGCAGGCTCCCCACCCCCCCAGACTGCAGTAGTTATTGCCAAGCGGGGGGGGGGGGGGGGGGAGGGGCAGCACTGCGGGACCAACCTGGCAGCACCCAAGCTGCTCTGCTCCGCCGCTTCCCCAAGTCCACCACTGCCGAAACTGATAAGCGGCAGACTTGGGGAAGCAGCGGAGCAGAGCAGCTCAGGGACTGCCAGGTTGGTCCCACAGCACCGCCTCTCACCCCCCTGCTCAGCTATAACTACTGCAGTCTGGGGAGCCCACTCCCCTCCCAGAAACTCTCAGTGGCAGCACAGGGCGTCCCCCGCCTTCCTGCAAAACGGCGGAGGGTTCACCCCTCGCCGCGCTGTTCCCCGCCCACCCCCCAGACGCAGTGTGGGTCCCGGAAGACCCGTCAAAGCCCCCTGCTGGAGTACCTCCCGATACTCCGGCATATCCGATCATCTGGCACCACCTACATCCCAAAGGTGCCGGATTATCCGAAGTCTACTGTACCATGAAAGCACCTCCACTAGGGATGAAAAAACTTCTAAAAACATTAACCATGTAACCAATTCAAATTTTGATTGGTTACACAGTTGAGGGGAGTTTAACCGTTAACATCCCTAAATCTCCAAGCAGCTAGTGCTGACTTGTGTCAACCTCCTCAGTGCAGTCCTGGGCTTCTCAGGTGAAAGCTGCCAATACCACTGATGGATGGTGATTTTGGCAAGAAGATGCTAAGGGCAAGAACGAGACCAGCAAATTCTATTTTTTTTAAATATATGACCAGAGCTGGAATTTCACACACTGCTAAATATAGGAATCTAAGGCATTAGCCTAATATATGCCACTTAGCTGAAAAGCTCAGGTTAATTTTTTCGCAAGATGACAAAGTGAAGTCATCATGTCACTCTGCGTCCCGCCTGCCTCCTCCCCTCTCTCTGGTGCTCAGGGGGCAGGTGCCGTGCCGCCTTCCTCCTCCCTGGTGGCCGGGGGGGGAAGAGCCAGGTCTAATATGCTGCGGCCTCAGCCTGGCCCAATCCTCCAGTCGCTGGCAGGAGAGAGCCAGGCCTGCCAAGACAGGAAGGGGAACAGAGGAAAGCCAGGGCTGAACGGGGTGTAGTCAGGACTGTCCTACCCGGTGGGGAAGGGGGAAGACCCATGGCTGCCTACCGCCAGAGAGTGGGGGGTTGGCGAGCATAGCAAGCAGGGGGGTGCAGCACCCTAGTAAATGTAGACAGATACAGTGGACTTACATAGCCCACTAAAGAAAATAATTCCAAATATATATAGAATCACAGGACCAGAGATTTAGAAGGGGCCACCAGGGTCATCTAGTATAACCCCCTGCCAAAAGGCAGGCTCTACTGTGTCTAAACCATCATATAAAAATTGATCTCTAATTCCAAAGTACCACTATTTTAAACCTTCTGAAATTAACTGATAGGTCGGCCAATTAACCAATTGGAACAAACAAGTACAATGTAATAATTTTTAAAAGCTGTGCAGTAATTACTCAAAGGAGCTCTTACAGGAGAGCTTTGTTACAATGAAAGTTCTACTGCTCCTGGGAAACACAATGCATTCCTGTTATAATGAAACACCTTATAAACACCATATGACAGAAGAATGAAGTTTAATAAAGCATTCCTTCTAGTATCACAATGCCTAGGGCCCTAAACAGTATTTTATTATAAGCTAAGTACTCTCTGAGAAGACAGACACCAAGGCGTCACAATTTACCTCATACAGGTTACTAGGCCAGATCAAAACACAATGCATATTAGGTTTAAATAGGTCTTTTTCTTACAGTAGACTGCTACTTTGAATGCTAGCATCAGGCAGTTTGGAGTATGTAATAGTGTCAAGATTCCATCTATGACATTAGGTAAGATTTTTTTTAATACAAGCCACTTGGCATCAGCATTTTCTGCAAACACTGGCACATCAATCCTATCATGGGCTACATATTTGATTATGTTGCCAGCAATGCTGAGTCCAGTCAACACTGAGAACATTTCATAAATCCCATGGCCAGAAATCAGTACATTCTGTGCTAACCAGAACATCTAAGGAAATCCATTGTTTAACAGTACCACTTTTTCCGAGCAACAATAGGTTCACATTTGCTATAAAACAGCTCTATTTAACAGCCAAAGAGAATTCTGGGGAATTTCCACAGGCCTATTTGTGCCGTACTCTTGAAAACGCTGTTCCTCAATACCTCAACAAACACTGCATTGTAACTTAGGAGCGTCATGGATATTTTGTGCGTCCGTGTCAAGATTTTTATTTGATAGGGGTCTGACTCTCCCCCCACAGATATTAACAAGACTTGCTCATGTCAATGGAAGCAGGACTAGGCCCTAACTTAGGTACCAATTTTCAACATTACAAGCACTCAAATACATTACATTTCATCTGTTCAGCTAGAGAGAATGGTTAAATTTAGGCTACCATGGTGGTTTTGCAGTAGGCCTGGATCCTGCAATGTGCTGAGCATTCCATCCCAATCCAGCAAAGCACTTAAGCACAGGCTGAAAACTAAGCACATTCTTTGCCAAATTAGGACCAGAATTCTCAGCACCTCGCAGGACAGAGCACCAAACTACAAGTTATGCAATTATGAAATCCTGTCAGACTCCCAAAAGTTTCTCTTACATGTCAGTGCATTCTTCTTGAGTAGTATTTTTGCCATGTCAGCCACCCTAGATTTTTAGCCAAGTATTTATAATATGTTTACCAGTTCCAAGAAAGCAAAAGACTAGTTCTGCTACTGGCAACAGCAGTACTGATATAATTCAGAGGATCAAGTAAAGCCTGTTAACCAGGATGAGAAAAAGATTGAAGTCAAACAAGCCTTTTGCTTGAAATGAAATAAGGAGAAAGCTAAAACGAACAAAAATCATCATCCACATCACCGTTCTACTGAGACTTCAAAGTAGAAATATGGATCAAAAGACTGAAGCTTAATTTTCACAAGTGCGTTATTCATATAAAATGTGAATACAAATAAATGTAGTCAAGATAGAAGCATGACATGATACAGAAAAGCCTCAATGCTAACAGGGTATCTCTCTACCACCAGTAGAACAATGCTGTGGCAGTCAATACCACTGGAGGTCAATTCCACTAAATCAACCACAGAATTAGGGATGTAACAGTGTAGTCAATTTAGCTTATCGGTTAACACTACAGACTACATGCATTCCCCCTCTCCCCCAGTACAATTTTTTAGCAGCCTGGCCAGGCCGCCTGGCTTAGTTCTGGCTCCCACCCGGTCCAGAAGCTCAGATTTCCCTCCTCAGACGGGGGCTACTGCCACCCCATGCTGCTGCCTCTGTATCAGAGACAGCAGCATAGGGCGACAGGCAGCCAGTCTGTAAGGGGAGCTGGTTTTTAAATTGGCTCCCCTCGCAGATCAGCTCCCTCCTGGCACCCCTTACTATTGCTTCTGATACAGAGGCAGCAGCGCAGAGCGGCAGACGGCTCCTGGAACTGGGGCTAGAGTGCACTGGCTGCCAGCCCCACCCCCCGGGGACTATGGAATAGTTGACTAACCAATAAGAATTCATTCGGTTAGTCAACGGACATTTTAACATCCCTACACCAAATGCACTCCCACTGACTACAGTACTCCACCGCAACTAGGTAAGTACAACAAAGTTTCTCCCATCAACTTAGTATGGTGTGGATGTAAAGCCAACAGGCAAAACCGAACCTGGGATCTCTGGAGCTTTGTGCATGAGCTTCTACAGCCTGAGCTAAACGCCAGCTGGCTCTGAGATAAGGCTGGAGAGTAAACTCATTCTCTCTGTCAGCGGTCTAAGTGCCATTACATGGGACAGTGCACCACACGCAGAAGGTGCATGGGTTACACAGACACCACATAAAGACGACCTCAAGTATGTTGACTCCAGCTATGTTATACACACATCTGGAGTTGTGCAACAGGCCAACTTTACCCACATCATGTAGATCTGCCCATCGTTAGTCAAAAGTTTCAGAGAGGTAGCTGAGTTAGTCTGTAACAGGAAAAACAAACTATGAATAGTCTGGTAGCACTTTAAAGACTAACAAAACATGGAGATGGTATCATGAGCACAATCCACTTCTTCAGAAGATGGGAGTGTTGGTTATCTGAAGAACACTCCCGACATCTGAAAAAGTGGGTTGTGCCCACGAAAGCTCATGATACCATCTCCATGTTTTGTTAGTCTTTAAAGTGCTGCCACACTATTTGTTGTTTAAGTTTTTCATAGTTAGTCAACCATTCAGACATAATCCTATTAATAAAAAATTGACAAGAGGAAATTCTTGGCAAGACAATCACTTGTATTGAAGTGCCCTTTTTAAGGAAGAAAGCCTCTCCTGTTAGTGGGTCAAGTCTCAAACATCTCCCAGCTTATGTTTGCTCATTTAAAAACCAATCCAGTAAATAACTCTACAAAAACCCTGGGGAAAATATGTAAGAAATCTGCACAGTCATTTTGAAGATCAAAATGCAAAGTGGTTTGCAAAGTGGTGCTGTGCTGTACACAATCAGATTCCAAGATAACAGACAACATTCTGACCTATGGTTTAAAGACTGGTTAGCTGAAAAATTCCAGACAGACAACATGAGTTTAAGTGGCTTATCACATCTCTTCCCCTTGTATTAGCTGCATCCCACAATAGCCCTTCCTCAGAAGAAGAGTGAGTTCCTAATCAAATATTAGCAACATAAACACTGAGCACTCTACATAGCAAACATTACCAAACACCCGCAATCCTGCTTATGTCTGTGGAAGCATGCAAATGTAATCCCTGGGAGGCATTCAGCAGTTTAGAGTTATCAGGTACTGTTTCAACTGCATCAGACTAATGGTTTTTAAAAAAAAAAAATGCACCTAGTTCTGGAAGCTGCCATCATCAGATTAAAAGGTTATCAAGACTTTACAGATCGCTTCGTCACCGAACACTGAGCCGAGAATTTATATCACTTAAGATAATCATCTCCACAATCACTCTGGAACTGTATGCTCATCCCTGATGGGGAAAAGCAGCAAGTTACACCGTGTTTCCATCTATTGTAGAGCACCGAGCATCAGAAAAAAAAATGGCATTATCAGTCAGCATTTCAACAGCATGACAAATTCTATCACCGTTAGGGATGTAAACTCCAGATTAATGAGTTAACCTGTAAAATGTTAGGTTAACTAACTAAGCAGGATTCCAGGTGGGCGACCGCTCCAGTCTGGCTAGAGCAGTGGCAGGCTGCAGGCAGCTTCCGGGAAACTGGTTAACCATAACTCGGTAAGCATCCTACAGTAAGGGTGATGTTTACCGGTTACCTGGGCACATCCCTAATGACCATGGAATTTGTAATTAAGTTTTCACAGACTCAAATGTCAAAAGGAACCATTGTGATCATCCATTTTGACTGACATCTAACAGGGCAGGGAATTTCTCAAATTAGTTCCCAGAACATCTTTCAGAAAAACATCCAACTCAGATGTAAACATGGTCACTGATGGAGAATCCATCATGATCCTTAGTAAACTGGCCCCTGGAAAATTACTCTTAAATTACGTAATTCCCAGTCTGACTTTTCCTAACGCCAGCTCTCAGCCATTAGATCATGCTAGACCTTTCTCTGCTAGATAGAAAAGCCCATTATAAAATATTTGTTCCTCGTAGAGGTATTTATAGACTAACCAAGTCACCCTTAGTTAAGCTAACCTGACTGACTAGATGACTGGAAGACATGCCTTATAGCAATAGAGTCAAGGAGCTCATCGTGATAGCTCTTCTCTGAACCCTCTCCCATTTATCAACTTCCTTCATGAATCACAGGCTCCAGTCCTGGACACAGCATCCCAGCAGCAGTCGCACCAGTGCCCAATACAGAAGTAAAATGATCTCTCCGGTCCTACTCTAGAGTCTCCTCTTTATGCACGCAAGGATTGCTTTAACCCTTTGGGCCACAGCATCATATTAGGATCTCATGTTCAGCTGATTACACACTACCCCTCCCACGCCAATCATTTTCATAGTCACTGCTTCCCAGGACAGATTGGTCATTGCATAAATATGGCCTACCTCCTTCCTTCCTGGAGGTCTACATTTACCTTCAGCAACATTAAAACAGTTGCCTTGCATTCAGTTTACCAAGCAATCCAAATAGCTCTCAGTGAACAGTCCTCGTGGAGGTTTACCACTCCACCCATTTGAGTCACCTGCACATTTTATGAGCAATGATTCTGTGTTTTCAGATAAAAATGTTAAACAGAACAAAGCCAAAAACAGATGCCCACTAAACACACACCGACTCAATGATAATTCCCCGTTTACAATTACATTTTGAGACCTATCAGTCAGTTTGCTCTATTTGTGGCCTACAATTTTATTTCAATTAAGTTAAAATTTCAGTATGGGCACAGACCAAACAAACAGATAAGCAGCTGCTCCTGTTCAAGATTTGCCTTATGCTCTACTGTGCATCTTCTACAGCTTTTGGTGGCAGGCCAGTCAGAAGATAAATTTACTTCAGTCTTATTCACACAGGAAAGAAAATTAATGCTACTAGGTAACAAGATGTTTTCTTGCAAATGTTTTAGCATGGCCAAAGACCCACTGAAACTGCAAGCGCATGGAATATATTACACTAGCAAGATCCTGTGTTCCATCCATGTGTAGCTACAAGAGTTTTAATTAGTGTTTTTCCTTTCCTGAAACTGCAAGTTTGCTCAGTCAAAAAAATTCAGCAAGGTTGGTCTAACGTTTGCAATGGATTCTGATTAGAGATGTTAGTGTATAGCTGGTTAAGCAATTAACCAACAAGCCAAAGTTTATCAGTTAATGCAAAGGACAACATACAACTCCCCCTCTTGCTGCCTCTGTATCAGAGGCAGCAGCGGGAGGGAGGGGGGGGCCAGCAGGCAGGATTGCCAGAGCAGCCTTTGTCCGTGAGGAACTTGGGCCTCCTGCAGACGGGCTGCTGCCACCTCCCCTCCAAGACGTGCTCTGCCTGCCATCCCGGACTGCTGTCTCTGATACAGAAGCAGCAGCATGGATTGGCAGGGGGCTCCCTGGGAGTGGGGCTCGGAGCATGGAGTACACTGGCTCCTGAGGAATATTTTAGTAACCACTAAAAGTTGTTGGGGCTACACAGTTACTAAAATACAAGATATCTAACATCCCTAATTTTGATCAGAGTCAGGTACATTCACTAATTGACAGAACTGCCAGACAATTCTAAAAAAATTCCCAGATATTAGGCAACTCTACATCAAAAATCTCACTAATATGCTATGAATTATTATGCATTATAAAACAGTTGTAAACATGATTTAATCCACTGCTTGACACTGCACACTAGGAACGTTAACGTTTATTCAGTTATTCTCTAACTTCCCTACCACACACTATCAGTAAAGTTCTCTTATAGCATCCAGTGTCAGAGACACCAAAACATCTACTACTAGACGGAAGTGGAACAGCAATCTCAGATATGCCGCAGAATCCGGGCCAATATTACTATGCAACTCTGAACAAGGTTTACTGAACCTGAAATAGCAGCAACAATCTTGATTGAATGCCACAGACACAACACAGACTAGAATCCTGGGAACAGTAACGGGTGGAGACGAGCAATCACTGGAAGAATAACTTTAAAAACCTGACTATATCTTTAAGTACCATGTTTATCCATGAATGGATTTTAAACCCATTTGTATTCAAATCAGCAAGTGATGATTTATACTCTCTTCTAATATCCTCTAGCACGTAAGTTGATTTTAGATCAAAAGTTTACTTATTACTATTCCAGCCTAAGCACGGAAACTGATTTTCTAAACTCATGTGTGCAAACGTAGGGCTAATTCAGAGCCATAAACATATATAAGCAATAAAAGGCTTTGCTATCTAAAAAAAGATCCTACAAGTTGTTCTGGGCTGGCAGACCATGAGACCTGTGTGAAGCCCCAATGAAATTAATATTCTCTGCTATTATATGCTTAGTCTAAGCTCTATTTTGGGGAAGTTCTATAGACTAGATGACCACAGTGGTCCTTCAGGCTTGGGAAACAGCATCAGGGTCTCTTGCACGCAGAGAGTGATGAGCTGGAGGTTCTGTCTTGGATTTTTGTGTGTGTTTTTTACTTTAATATAACTCCCATCCTGTGGATGTATAGAGATAGGTACACAAAAGACCACACTTTGACTTAGAAATGTAATGAATGAGGCAGAGAAGCTGCCGAGTGGTTAACATTCAATTCTAGAAAAGCTCAATTTTCAATCTAGCTCTCAATGGCCCTACTTCTTTAGCACTTTACGTACACGCTTGGTACAGATGGCTGACAGCTCAGGAACGAATCAGGACTGATCTATATCACTTCAATTTAAATCACCAATTTTAACAATTTAAATAAGCAAGCAGGAAACCTTACTTACACCACCGATTTTAGTTGTGTTTTTCTACTTTATTTTCCTAAAGAAATTTTGAGTCTGATTGGTACACCCACTAAAACATGTGATTTGTAACTAAACATAGCGCTTGTACTAAATTTAGTACATTTTACTAAACCAGAAAATACAGTCTGTCTAGACACATGTAAGCAATTATATAAAGCGCTACATTTATTCAGATTCTTAATTTTTGCATTTCTTATAATAGAAGATGGTGAATGACATTTAACATTATGTTAACACTGATTATCTTTTGTACTTGTGATTGGTTAATAATGCCTTTGAATGACACTTGGAATTCAATTCAAATGTTCAAGTAGTATTTTAAAAACTTTTTTTAGTTAAAATAAACCTCTTAGATGTGCTGCATACATAAGAAAAAAAGTTTCTAAACAGACTTTGCATTTAAAACAGATTTAAATTACAGAAGTGTTGTGTTGTTAGGGTATTTAACTCATGGATATCAGACAACATCCTTCAAGATTTCAGAACTAGTAGATCTCTTCCTCACACCTCACTTTTTTCAGCTCCCAATCAGATTCTCAGTTTTGAATAAATAGCCATTAACCTGAACTAGTTGAGTAAATTAAAAGAAGAAAATATTCTCTCTGCAGATGCAGAAGAGGCTTCTACTGTCAATAGGTGATTTAGTACAGCAACAAACTCTTGTTCCAGGGGCTTAGCAGTGACTTCCCCAGCAGTTCAGCAGTCTGGCTTTCTTTAAAACTTCAGCAGCAGACAAGTACTGCTTGATTTTTAAATTTAAATTGACAAACTTACTTGAATTCTCAATTTCAAATTTTAACAGTTTAAAAAAAAAACACAAAAAAATCCATTCTCATCAATCGTAACCAGCACTAGGGATGTTAGAGTTTAACCGATTAGCCAGGGAACCAGCTGCAGAGCCTGCAGTGAAACCTCTTCCCCAGAGTGGAGCTGGCAGCCCCTGTCAGCCAGTCTCCTCCCCAAGAGCAGGGCCTGCAGGGGCTGGTGGTCCCGCTCCCAGGAAGGCTTGACTGCGGGCTTTACAGTATAAAGCTTAAATAGAGCCCACAGTGCATGTAACCACTAAGATTTTTAGCAGTTACACAGTTACCTTTTTAACCGACTTTTTACACCCCTAATCAGCGCTAGAATAGCAGAGATGCTACAGGGAAGGATTTAGCTTTCTGCAAGCACACTTGTACAAAAAGCAGTGTGCCTAGCTTCTTTTTCTCTGGTTCTAGCATCTAGATAGACTGCTATCAATTCATGGTCACTGCTGTTCACCCACAAAGCCTTATCTACACAACTTATAATTAAACAGAAAGATTAAAGGAAAAATAGAAATTATAGCCAAAATAACTCCCTGATTTCCACCACACAATAAACAGCCTTGCTCTTAACCTGAACATGGGCCTTTGTAGGCTTGTGTAAAGCAAATGCATGCCACTGCTGTGAAGCAGTCAGGAAGCTGGTTCAGCTGCAACAAATGCACCAAAAGATTTAGTAATGGAGTCAGCCATACAAAAATATTGTCATATTGTCTGAAGGCAGTAGATGAAGCAGCCCTTTCAATTAAGGGAAGGAATATTAATAGTCACCAGAACTCCTACCATTTACTAATTTGTAATCCAAATTTTGGGCACTGTGAATGCATCCAGCCCACTGGAGTACTAGAGGGGGCTAGTCTGGTTCAAGTTGCCTGTGTTTTTTTTAATTTTACATTAGTGACACATAGCCATCTCTATGGTAAAATACCATGCTGTAAATGTCCTAATAATGCAGCATAGTACAGTGCCAACATAAGCATGATAGTTTAAGTTACTTTTGTATCAAAATGTCAACATATACCGAGACAACCTTCTAGGTTTTCAGTTGTTGAAAGTTCTGATATAGGAGATTTTTACACAAGAGATGTGTTTCAGTAGACAGTTTAATACATACACCACTAAGTTATTTCTTTAGTTTCCTATAGCCAGACCCCCAGAAAAAATAATTAACATCATATTCATTATTCACATTCTATGTATTAACTACATAAGTTTCTAAATATACTCAGGAATAACTGAGGGTGACAAATCTGGATGTGAGAAAATAATTCTGTTGCATATCAAGCATCTCCCCATTTTACTGTATAAATTGACTAGTGACTCAATCAGAAAAAACACTCCACATCTTGCAACGGTAACCAAAACGTACACATTCTGGTCTATACAAACCAAGTTCTTTGGATGGACCAATAAAAGGCTTAAAGAAATTTTTCCCCGTCCCTGTACAGTTTCTACTACATGCCCATTAAACTGCTTTCAGGTTCCTGAAGTCCAACAGTTAATTGACCAGAGATTTTGTTTGTTTGTTTTTAAGAGACAGTTATAGGGCTGAACAAGACTCACCCAGTTCTGAGATAAAGTAGTTATAACAAAAGAAAGGATCCAAATGCACAAACGTGCAGGAGTCCACACATTTGAGGAAACCTTTTATTTTCTAACTTTAAAGTTAGCCGAGAGAGTCATAGCCATTCCTCTCTGCACATGTGCTACCATCCGCCTTGCAACGAGACCACAGAGATAAACAGCATGTCATGCTTACTCAAATGGTCCATGGAAGTCAGATGGCGGCAGAACCAACTACTTAGCCAATAAGTGACTTAGATACCCCGGAGGGGGGGGGGAAATGAGACTTTCACCCCCTGGATCAAGACGCTGCGAGCAACAAGTGTCCCGACGTCCAGTGTGGAGCCGTGGTTCCAGGCAGCCGGGGCTGGGGCCTGGCACGAGTCCACACAGGGATGGCTTGAGCCCCACTCTTCCGCCCCCAAAGGCCGGCCCGAGGGGCGCGGGAGAGCGGGATCGGGCGCTGCGCACCCCGCCGCGAGGGGCCGGCAGAGGGGTTTCCCCCGGCGCTGGGGGGGGTCCGGCTAAGGGGGGGGGGTGCCGCCTCCGCCCGCCCGCCCGCCCGCCCGGCCCGGCCCGCACCTGGATGACCTCGTTGACCTCGCGGATGCACTCCACCATGTGCTGCAGGATCTGCTCGGCCGTCAGCACCTCGTAGCGGTAGTCCTCCTCCTGCTCGTGGCCGCCGCCGCCGGGGCCCGGCCCGCCGCCCAGCCCGCTGCCGCCGCCGGGGCCCAGCCCGCCCGTCTCCCCGCACAGCAGCCCGTCGCGCTCGCCGCCCACGCCCAGCCCGGGCTCCACCAGCTCCACCTCGCCCAGGTCCAGGGTGTCGTCGTCGGGCTCGTCCTCCTCCTCCTCGTCCTCCTCGTCCTCCTCGGCGCCGCTGTCCTCGCTGCACTCCTCGTCCTCGTCGAACTCGTAGTTGTAGCCCTCGTCCGAGTCCATGGCGAGCCCGGCCCGGCGGCGCGGCCCGGGGCTGCCCGCGCCGACCTGCTCCCGCTCCCGCGCCGCGGCCTGCGCTGCCTCGGCCCGCGGGACGCCACCACCCAGCGCCGCCGCCGCTGAGCCAACAAAGGGACGCGGCGGGCCCGCTCCGTCACCGCGCGCCGCCGCCGCCGCACGCACGCGCGCGCGCACGCACGCACGCACGCACGCACGGCGGGCCTCCGCCGAGCGCGGCGTCGCGTCGCGGCCGCCATCGGGAGTGGGGCCGGCCTGCCTCTGCCCGGCGGCGGCCGCCCGCCTTTCGCTTCCGGGTCTCGGGGGCGGCCATCTTGAGCGTGGCGGAAGCTCCCCGCGCTTCCTCCCGCTACGCGCGGCCATCTTGGATGGGGCGAGACCCGGCCAGGCCCCGCGCTGTCTCCGCCATGTTGAGCGTGGCAGCGCTTGTCTCCCCCTTCCCCCACTGCTCCACGGGTTCCAGGCCGGCCCCCGGTGGTCGCTAAGCAACCAGGGCTCCATTGGGCCCGGGCCCAGCGCAGGCGGGTGGAACCAGGGGCTCTCCCCTGCACGGCACCGGGGGAGGACTGGCCCGCGGAGGTGGGCGCCCCATGGCCAGACATGGCTGGCCCTGGACACCCCTGGGGGGAAGGGCTGTGAGACGGGCTCTGCAGCCTACACAGGGGGTGAGCAAGGGTGGAGAAAGCCAATGCAGAAGAGTGGTTAATTCCTTCCCGCCACACTAGAACTAGGGGGCACCAAATGAAATTAAGGGGCAGCAAGTTTTAAACAAGCAAAAGGAAATACTTCTTCGCACAACTCACAGTCAACCTGTGGAACTCCGTGCCAGAGGATGTTGTGAAGGCCAAGACTATAACAGGGTTTGGAAAAGAGCTAGATAAATCCACAGAGGTTAGGTCCATCAGTGGCTATTAGCTAGGATGGGCAGGGATGGTGTCCCTAGCCTCTGTGTGATTGATGATTGCCTGTTCTGTTTGTTCCCGCTGGGGCCCTTGTCAGAAGACAGGACACTGGGCTAAATGGACCCTTGGTCTGACCCTGCTTATGTTCTTAAGGACCCCCCCCCCGGAAAACATCAGTGGGGACAGAAAGAGCTTCAGCTCAACTGTCTCCATCCACACAACACAGGGGCTTTGGCAAGTGTTGGACACCTGAGGACAATATTAATTGAGCTCTGGGGTAGTAGCTTCTCATTCTCTCCCCCCCCCCATCTCTACAACCCACCACCCTGCGCTCCCCAGGAGAAAGCCTTATCTCCCCTGGAACACTCCAGGGCCCATGCCACCTCCCCACCTTCAGCAGGTCCCTTATCCTATGTTGCCTGTCCAGCTGCTCCCAGGGTAGGCAGGACTCAAAGCCCGAACTCTGCACTCCCCAGGCAAACACTGTATCCCCTAGACCAGTGTTTCTCAAGCAGTGGTAAAGAGTACCCTTAGGGGTACTCGAGAGAAGGCTGCGGGGTACATCAACACAACTGAAATTTGGAGAAAACTGAATTTTTGTTTTAAGTTTTCCAGTCACTCCCAGGGTGGGTGGAGAGGGGGGACAGGACTTGAACCCACCCTGGGTTCCCCAGGCAAATGCCCTATTCCCCTCCAAAACCCACACCACCTCCCTACCTTCAGCAGGTCCCTTATCCTGCCTTCCTAATACAGGAACCAGCTCCATCCCTGAGGCAGTCTGTGTTGGCTGTCCAGCCACTTCTAGGGTGGAAAGGGACTTGAGCCCCCAACCCTACAATCCCCAAGCAAATGCCCTGTCCCTAGGACACTCCAGAACCCACTCACCTCCCTACCTTCAGGGTGTCCCCTCCCATATTCCGAACCCCTTGGCCCAAGACCAGAGCCTGCACCCAAACCCCTACCCCAGCCTGATGAAAGTGAATGAGATTCGGGGAGGAAGGGGGAGAGAGTGAGCAGGGTGAGGCCTCAGAGAAGGGGTGGAGCATCTGAGAAGCGGGGGAAGGAAGCTGGGCAAGGGTATTTTGGTTTGAGGTAGATCTTGCACTTAAATTGAAAAAGTGATCATGTGCTTAAAAAGGTTGGAGATCACTGATGTATCATGAACTTTCTCATCTTCAGTCCCTCCGTTGGGCTCTCCTTTCTATTGCTGGGTAGTAGAGATGCCGGCAACTGAACAGTGGCATCTTACACTTGCTGAATTATGCAGGTTCCCTGGGTGCAGTGGCTGGAGAAAGAAACAAGGTTAGAAAGATATCCATTCCTAGGAGATGCCACTTCTGTCAGGACAACATTACAAGAGATCACACCATTGTTTTTGGTAATTTGCCTTTTTCTCCAACTGATCATCAACACTTTACTAGAAAGCTATGCTTGATTCTCTGCTATCAGTGGGATTAGAATTGTCTTTGGGTTTTGTACATAAATTCATTACCAAACAAACAAAGTTTAAGCTGAAGTTGTCAAATCTTGCTCTCAAGCTGAATTTCCGTGATATTATAACACCAAACTGTCTGCACAGCAATTGTCTTTCCCAGGCTCCTAGACACTAAGAAACAGCAATAGTCACTAGCTCATTCTCCACGGGTTTAATTTCTAGTTATTTATAAATCCTTAAGTCTTATTCTGGAATATCAAATTCCTATTTAAATAACTAGCAGGAATATATCAACAGCACAGTACATGTTCACTTAGTAATACATATTTAACCATTTTCGGTTGCTGACACGAAAACATTTAACATCGTGTGTCAAGAACCCCAGTTCAAGTGCAGAACCGATCATAACTCTAGCAAACTGACAAGTAATAATTAACATTTGTCTCCTGTTTGCTAGAAAAACTGCAGCTAAAGAGGCACCCCGTGAAATCTATAGTCGCCTTGCCCCAAATATTTTTCCTTCTTGTTATTCAAACAGAAAGGTTTCAGACCACAGCTGCCTTTCACACCTGATTTTTTTCCTTCTGGGATTTCATCCCAATGATAAATGTGTATAAACCACCACAAGATCATCTTCCTGCCACAAAGACTGCTCTTGTTCAAATCTGGAAAATGACATTCTCCTCCTACAGAAAGAGAAGGAGCTGACAGAATGGAACTTACCTTTAACATGGAGAAACTGACATTTTTACAAGATTATGTGTCAAGACTTTGCCACTCTCTGGTTTCCTTTTCATACAATTTTATGGAACTCAATGATCTATGGGCTAATTATTCAGCACAATTCCATAATGTAGATATTTACTGACTTACTACTTAGAGATAATATTGCTTTGTTGTAAGTCAACATTTCTGTGTAGTTGCAATTGTGTCTAGAGTAAAATTTTTGAAGAAGAGTGGGTTTTGTCTGTTCTTGTTTTTCTTTGTTTCCAGACTGGAAAGTGATTTAGATGTAGGTACAAAAAAAACAAGGAATCCTGTGGCACCTTAGAGACTAGATTTGGGCATAAGCTTTCATGGGTAAAACCCACTTCACCAGATGTAGGTGGATATTCTGCTATTTCGTTCTATGTTGCAATAGTTAATTACATTAACAGTTTTAATCACTGTTAATACTGAAATTTACAAGAGGAAATATTGCATTGTAATCACCGCCTTCGGTAAAGTAAAGCAAAGTTAACTGATTTATTGAACTGGACCTTTCAACACACTCATTTCATTTAGATGCAATCTATACCTACAACTTAGATCAACCTGATACACTGCTCAGGGCTGTGAAAAATCCACAGACCTAACTACCTCCTCTTGAGATAGTGTCTTTACTATGGCATCTGAAACCCTCTTTTGCAGCTGTAATAAGTGTGTAAGCTACAGCACGCCTGTACTGGTATAGCATTTGTAGTGCGGACGTACCCTTATAGACAAAGGAATTCTCCAACGTACAACCCTGGCTGCTAGCTGATGTAGGTTAAGCTAACTGCTTTAACTCAGTCACTAGCTTCACGGACATGATTAAGAGAAGGCAGAATCATGGCTCCACACACTCTGCTCCCACCTTACACACTGAAGAGTCTTAGCCTGCATGGTAACTGGAGCTGATCTACTAACACCGCCACCTCCTAACCTTTGCTGCTGACATCTGGAAGTGGGTAGGCAAAACAAACATATAAAGTGGCATGCTCTGAGTTGGAGACTTAGTATATGATATGAGTCTAACTTGTATCTACTGTACATTCTCTCCTGAATATAGGGGAACATCTACTGGTACCTATAAGAACGTGCAAAAGTCTGTATTTATGTCATGAATTTTTTTTCTCATATAATGATGCTCTTGGTTAGGTCATCTCTGGGGATAAAAGCATGAGTCTCTGCTACTTGAGTTAAAGGAGGAGGTCTCAACATTTCACAGCGAATAACTCTCATAGATGCCTGTACATGGTCTAGCCAGTAGAGGGCAACAAAGACACACCACGTTAACATGGGATTCCTTTCATCACAGCAAAGAGATTCACAAACATGTACCAAAATATAGGAATCATTTCACCCAGTGCTGAAATGCAGCTACATCTGGGGTGGAACATGTCAGCTGCTTAACAGTGCACAGCACCTGCTCCAAAGAGAAAAGAAGATCATGTCCAAACAAAATTACACAGGGAATTTGTGAACAGACAGAATCCAAATACCTGAGTTAGACTGGCCAGGACAGTTGAGCTAACACTCCTATACTGATAAGTGCATAAGATTTTTAATTATTAATATTTTCCATCATTAATAGTGTGGCAGCATTTAGAACAGGGCTACTCAACACATGGCGTGGCCCGTTTGTTTGCGGCCCGCGGTGCAGTTTGGGTTTACGCGGGGCTGAACACGCAGCCTGTGGGTAGGAGCTAAAATAAAAAAGTAGCTAATATAATGATCTTCTGTTGATATGCGTTTTAGTAGTTAAATTCCTGAACTGTCATTGCTCATTAAAAGTGCTGTCATATGGGTGGAAATTGGGTAAATATTGCATTTTATTAATATCAGCAGAACTGACTTAAATGATGTCTGCGTGTTGTGTAGTTTTGCCTTAATCTTTGTATTCATGCCCATCAATGTGAAAGAAGCTATTTGCATATATTTGCGTATGTATTTGCATGTACATGCAACCACACTTAAGTTGTGGCCCTCAGCATGTGCTGTGAGTTTCATTGTGGCCCCCAGGGATTCCAAAGTTGAGTAGCCCTGATCTAGAAGCTACAATCAAGTCAGGACCCTGTTATACTAAGTGCTGTACAAATATATCGTAATAAACATACCTTGCCCCCGAAGAGTTTACAATCCATTCAGTGGTCAGGACTCTAGTTTCTCATCTCTTCCAAAAGGCAGCACAGCTGCTCCTAGGAAAGAGCGCCACCTACTGGATCAATATCACTTCCCGCAGCATGCACCAAAGGTCAGGAGTGGGCAGTAATTGTTGATGGCCACTCCAAGAATTTGGTAAGTAGTCAAGGGCCACACTCCTTCATGATATTAATGGAGGAGGTGCAGGGTGTTGGATGGGGGTTGGGTGCAGAAGGGAGCTTGCTATAAAGGACTGGGGTTCAGAGGGAGATCTGGGAGGGAGTTTGGGAGAGGGATTGGGGTTCAGGAGGAAATGTGGGATCTTGGAGGGAGTTTGAGTGACTTTGACTTCTTGATTTAGTTAGCTCATTGACAGCCAATAAACTCATTAACTAATGCCCCTATATTACTAGCCTAGACCTTGTACAAACATGTGCCATTTGCCCTGTACTGAAAGCAACAAAGCTGTGAGCTGAAAGCAATAAAGATGTTTGCATTTTGTACACCTACAAATAAAGAGATGTTTTACAAAAAAAAAAATCCAATAGTTTTTGATTGTGTAACTGTCCCTCAAGGCGGAGGTAAAGCTTTCCAAAGGTGCCTGAACTGGAGAGCCAAAACCTTTCCATGGCTTTGAAAATCTCACCTATACTTTTTGTAGTAAGCTTGCCTTTTAAGTTACTGTTTGTTAAAATGCTCCCATTCACAAATATGTCCTAAGATAAGAAATTGCCTGTCTGCTAATACTGAAATTGCTCATACTTTTGTCACACTTCCCTGTGCCCTTGCATCTCTCCTTTCACGAGCACTGTATCTGAAAAATAGATTATCTGCATTCATTTGTTAAAACCATAAAGCGGCAGAATATAATGTAAGAGGAAGCCATATGTACTATGGATGTCAACAACTGATTCAACTGCAGCGTCATGGATTGCTTGTTAATTGGTACAGAATTACGTCAGACTGAACCAGGCTTCTGGTACAGAAGATGATAGTCAAAGTTCTCTGCATCTGTGGGTACCAATTCAGAATTGTCTTTATCTTAGGATCTTCTTTACTAATAGCTGTGCTATACTGCACTTAACTGTCATTTTTAAATGACAACCACCACCAATGCATGTTATAGTCACTTTAACTCTTAGTGTTATGTTGTCCTGAGCTACCTTGTTCCCAAAGAAGAGATTTGCAATATAAGAGCCCAATCCTGCATTACTGTTACTTCCAGCAGATAACATGCACATGTAAAGTTCCTCAAGCACATAAATGTTCACAGCATCAGGCTCTGGAGTTTTTAAATCCCATTCAGATATTCCCTCTTAATTCTCTTCAAGAAGATTAAAGGGGATTTATAGAAGTGACTGCAGTGCAAGTAGGAAATGAAATCCCTTTAATCAGAAATGTTAAATTGTAAGTCAGAGAGATGCATGCAACTGCTGGCTTTCATGAAGGAAGAATTCTGCTTTCCAAAGGCCTCTGCCCAGCATATAAACAGGTCCGTTTGACCCAAGACCAGGACTGGGAGCTGGTGTCACTCAGGACTGAGTGTGCTGGAGGAGCATTTAGTTAAAAAAGCAAAACAAACAGGGAATTAGAGCAAGCTGTCCAATCAGTTATCTAGGATTAGTGTGGAAATCAAACCTGTCCATCTTTAGCAGCTTGCCCCTTCATTTAGACCCCAGTTTCTTTAAAGCGCTACATAGTTTTTCCTTTTGTTTTATGCTTGCATCCGGTGGGACTTAAGGATATGCTTTGCTGAACTGGGCCACTGTTCATCCAGTTCTTAGTGTTCCCCTTCTTTGGGCTCTCCCCATTCTTGCTGGGGAGGAATACATATTCGACATGGCTGCTTGTTATAGGCAGATTCAAATGATGTTACAGTGAGTGTTAGATGAGAAGAGATAATTCTCTGCTTTATGAAAAAAAAATATGAGACGATTATGCCGAAGACTGGGATGCCACTTGACAGCCCACAGAAGGTCTCCATCCCCCTGAAATTAGGCAGCTTGAAATAATACAAGTTTGAAATTGGCCAATACAGTGGGATTCATTCCCTTTCTTTTGAGAATAACGGCAGGGGATACTTATGTCCATGCACGTCCTTCAGCAGCACAGCTGGGTCACTTCCTGGTACAGCACTGGCTCAAGGGGAAATTTCCTATTTTTTCCTTCTCTTTCCCTCCCCATGCCCCAGCCCCCTGCTATTTATTTGTACCCTGGACAAACACCCTTATTCCATTCATCTGAAGAAGTGCATTGTGCCTACAAAAGCTCATGCCATCTACATTTTTTGTTAGTCTCTAAGGTGCTGCAAGACTATTTGTTGTTTTTAATATTTTTCAGAACATCAAGGGGAATTAGGCACCTATCTGCATCTTTGGGTGCCAAAACCCCTTGGGAAATCTGACCCTCAGGTCAACAGAGCATATAGGCACGAACCTAACCTCTAGTCCAGTTACCGTCAATAGGCTTTATACTGTGCTATAAATACAGCACATGCATAACTGCCTCTGGTGCCATAAAAGCCAATTCACACACTCCCCATCCCAGAAGTGCGTTTCCCCAAGTCTGGGACTGTGAGTCTGATTCTGATCTCACACCGGGGGTCTCGGGAGGATGCAATAGAACTGAATGTCGTGGCACAGAGCTGAAACAGGGAGGAGAAACAGGGCCAGTGTCACTGTCTGCAATAGCAGCCGCCAAGGGTAAAGGCAGAGGTACTGGTTGCCACGGAAACGTGGAAAATTTAACAGCTATTTCCCCAAAGCATTTCTGATGTGGGGATCTCAGTGAAGTAACCATCTCCAAGTGCCCCTGCTGTCAGTTTATGGATTAGACAACATGGGCTAGTGCAGTTCCTGAGACAATCCCCCAGATCTGGGCCTATTTCCCTATTTCACTTTGATGTTAAACACATCTTGAGGTGGCAAAGCCGATCACTGGCAAGGGTCCAAATTACCATTTCCCAAGGATCCTTAACTCCGCCCCCTGGTGCCATCTGACACACTCCGATCCCATGCTGTGTGGGGCTGCTCTTAGGGCCTTTGCAGAGACAGTGCAAAGCAGGAGAGTGAAAGGGGAGTCCCTTCTGGAGGCTGCATCTTTCCTCAAAGGCCCTTCTAGCCCTCAGGCTGGAGCTCCCTTCCCTCAGCTTCGTCCAGCATAACCTTCCCCCCCGGGAACTCCCCACATCTACAAGTCATTGATCCGCAGCCACAAAGTGGGGCCCCAAACTCTGTCCCAGGGTTCCCCAGACACTGGTATCTCACGGTGCTCCCTGCTCCCCAGAGATGGGTCCCGCAGGCCCTAGGGAGGAGTCTTCTGACCAGGTCCAGATCCTCAAAGGGTTTGGGCCTCTGGACCAGGAATGTGACACTGCCAGCCATGCACAATGCAGAAAATGCAGCTAAGGGAAGAGCCAGTGAGTGCAAATGAGACCCTGCATGTGGGCCAGGGCCCTGCAGCCAGGACCCAACCCATGAAGCCATTGCACCCCCAGCCAAGGGCATGTTCCACTCAGGGCCTTAGTTACCCCTGGCCATGGGGTCCACACTAGCCAGCCCACTGAAGCTCTTCCACCCCCCTCTCCAAGTGGTGACTCTGCTGCCCAGCATTAGCCCAGTGTGACTGGTCACTTTCCAGGATCAGGCTCTTGAAATGAGCATGCCCAGCTGTCAGGGGCCATGGCCAGATGCTTTCCTCCTCTTCCTCCTTCTCGCAGCAGGAGAGGGCCTCTCAGCACAACAGGGCCCAGTTCAGAGTAACCCTGTTCCCATTTCCTCCACTCCGTGCATAAGAATGGCCACCCTGGGTTGGACCATGGTCCTTCTAGCGCAGTGTCCTGTCTCCCGACAGTGGGTCTGGGTGGTGCCAGGTGCTTCAGAGACAAAGCATGGAACAGGGCAATGACAGAGCGGTTCATCCCTTGTCATCCAGTCCCAGCTCCTGGCAGTGGAACCTTTAGGGAAACCCAGAGCCTGGAGTTGCATCCCTGTCCAATCGTAGCCATTGATGGACCTACCCTCCATGAACTAACTTACCCATCTCTTTTCTGAACAGTTGCACTTTTGGCTACTATTATGAGCTCCGTGATTATAAGTGTGGTGGCACCTGGCAGCCCTAGTCAAGGCCCATTGTCCTTGTTGCTGCACAGATACAGAGCAGCAGACAACCCCTGGACCCCAGAGAGGTTACTGTTAGGGATGTGAATGGTTAACCAGTTAACAGGGAGGAATCATGTGCAGGGTGGTCATGTGTCTGGTACCCTCCTTGTGTTCCTCCCCAGGAGTCACCACAGCTGGCTGGGACATAAAGGATGGGCTGGACCCCGCTGCATTTATGAGGAGGCCAAACCCCAAACTCCATCCAATCCCAGATACCACTCAGCCCCCAAGTAGGGCTACTACTGAGAACTGACCCTTTCGCAGCCTGAGCCTGATTCCTCCCCAGCCTTTGTCCTGCCTGGGGATCCACCCAATATCCCCCCAGCAAAAGCCCCAAAGAAAGCATTGAGCTCCCTTCCACCCCACAGAAGAAGCTGAAGGCGAATCCTGCCTCTGACACGGAGCACGAGAGTGTGAGTCCATCCTCATCCCCAGAACGGTCCATTCTGCAGAGACAAACACAAACCTTCATAGACACAGGGGAAGGTAATTGGGGGAAGAGGTGGAATGGGGACAAGGGAGGGACCCATAAAATTAATGGGGGGCTGCTTCCCAGTTCCATCCCCAGGCCTGTAGCCTGATGGAAAAGCTGAAAGTAGCAGCTGAGCAATGGCTCCTACATGTGATGCTGGCTTGAAAACTGCTCTGGGGCCACAAGGCATCTCGCCAGCACGTAGGTAGCAATGTGTGCTGGACGAGGTAATTGAGATGTGTGGCATTCGGACAGGGCAGCGCCGCTATTTCTCTGAAGGCTGCTCTTTGTATGGGATTAAATATCGGTAGTGCTTTTAGACAAACTCAGTTTACCACAGAAACACAGGGTAAACTGAGTGTGGATGCCTGGTCCTGAAATAGGGAGCAAGGAGGGTATGTGTCATTGTTATCAGGGGAAAAACAGAAGACACTTGGGGTCTGCCAGCTCCAATTTGCCCTGGACGTTGCCTTGTGACTGATTAGTCATTCCCATGTCAGTCGGGACAAGTCACACACCATGGGCCAGTCCCAAGCCACATCTGTTTTGCTGCATCTGACCCCGCCCACCCCGGGGCGCGGGGCTGAGGGGCTGTGCCAGGCCCCGGGCTGGGTGGGCCGGTCCCCGGGGGCTCCGACCCCTGCCCACCCCGGGGCGCGGGGCTGAGGGGCTGTGCCAGGCCCCGGGCTGGGTGGGCCGGTCCCCGGGGGCTCCGATCCCTGCCCACCCCGGGGCGCGGGGCTGAGGGGCTGTGCCAGGCCCCGGGCTGGGTGGGCCGGTCCCCGGGGGCTCCGATCCCTGCCCACCCCGGGGCGCGGGGCTGAGGGGCTGTGCCAGGCCCGGGCTGGGTGGGGATGGGGACTCCCCACATGCCCCCGCACAGGCCCTGAGGGGACCCCTCTGAGGGCAGATGCCTGGACTCCCCTGCCCCGCCCCCTCTGGCTGCCGCCCCGCCCGTGCCGGCGCCCGCGAAGGGAGGGGGTGTGGTCACGGGGCCTGTCACCTGACCGGGCTGGAGTCACATGACCGGTGCCGGTTGCCATGGCAGGGCTGGCGCTGCTGCTGCTGGCGGGGCTGGTGCCCGCGGGCGCCTTGTGGCCCCGGCCCCAGCTGGTCCGCCAGTCTCCGGGCGGGGGCCGCTGCCGCCTCAGCCCCGCCCGGTTCCGCTTCGGCTACGCGCGCTCCTCGGCGGTGGGGCCGGGCTGCGCCGTGCTGGACCAGGCCTTCCAGCGCTACTGGCGGCTGCTGCGCCAGGCCGGCCCGCGCGCGACAGGTGAGGGCGGGAGGCGCTGCCCGTGGGGGGAGGGGCATAGCGCGGCCATGGGGGGGGGTTGCTGCCCGTGGGGGGAGGGGCATAGCGCGGCCATGGGGGGGTTGCTGCCCGTGGGGGGAGGGGCATAGCGCGGCCATGGGGGGGGTTGCTGCCCGTGGGGGGAGGGCATAGCGCGGCCATGGGGGGTTGCTGCCCGTGGGGGGAGGGGCATAGTACGCGGCCATGGGGGGGGGGCCATAGCCGGCCATGGGGGGGGTTGCTGCCCGTGGGGGGAGGGGCATAGCGCGGCCATGGGGGGGGGTTGCTGCCCGTGGGGGGAGGGGCATAGCGCGGCGTGGGGAGGGGCATAGCACGGGGGGGGGGTTGCTGCCCGTGGGGGGAGGGGCATAGCGCGGCCTGGGGGAGGGGCATAGCCGGCCTGGGGGGGTTGCTGCCCGTGGGGGGAGGGGCATAGCGCGGCCATGGGGGGGGTTGCTGCCCGTGGGGGGAGGGCATAGCGCGCCGTGGGGGGAGGGGCATAGCGCGGCCATGGGGGGGGGTTGCTGCCCGTGGGGGGAGGGGCATAGCGCGGCCGTGGGGGGGGGTTGCTGCCCGTGGGGGGAGGGGCATAGTGTGGCCATGGGGGGGGTTGCTGCCCGTGGGGGGAGGGGCAGAGCACGGGCGGGCGGTGGTGAGCTTCTCTAGAGTGGGTTGTGATCCCACTCTGTTAAACGGGTCCCGGTGGGTGCGGCCCCCCCCTCACTATGATATTCCCAACACAGGCGAGGGGCTGGCAGGCCTGGAGCATTTTGCTCCCCAATGGCCCAGGCACTCAGCCTGAGCTGGGGTCCCTAGGGCTCCTGCAGGCTTGGGAGCAGCAGACATCGTGCTTGTGCCCACGAGGATGCTTCATATTGCTCCCTCCCTCCTGCTTGGCCAGCACCAATAGCACTAACTCCTTGTGCAAAGTGGGGGGCTGGGCGAGCTTGCCCCATGTCAGTGCTGGGCATTGAATTCATGCATGTCAAGGGACTTCTTCAAATTGTTGCAAAACTCAAGACCAACAGCAATATTTCCATTGCCTTTTTAAAGGGAGACCTATAGAGACCATGCTTTGAGCACAAATCTTCCATTGCAGTCTTTGCAGCGCTAGCAACTTGAAATAAAAAAGTATTACAAACATGCTACTGGCTTGGTGACTCCTGATTATTGGACTGAGGGAAATGGAAAGAGTGTGAGTTGTGCCACGAGATTGGCTTACCGCACTGGATGGTTTATGATGTGACTGTATTGAGTAACCAGTACGCCTCTTCCTGTCAGCTGGGAAACTGCCGCCTTTAGGCAAGGTCTCTGCAAAGCATTTGCATGTCCAGTTGTGAAAAGTGAATGTGCTGTGCTAGCTTTCAGTTACAGCAGCCAAAAATGAATGCTTCCTGCTGATCTGCCTACCTTGGCTCCTCCAAGCAGGGTTTACAATTAAAAAATTAACATATGGTTAGCGGGCAACAAATGAAATCAGCTGACATTTTTTTAGATCACATCTATGGTACATGTCCTATAATAGTTCCAGGAGCATCTGTATTCTAACACAACTTTTTGTTTATAGTGAGGCCTGGACTTCTTGGGCTACTACAACACTGATCTGTAGCGGTTGTCCCATGGCAACTACATGCCAAAAGCATGTTAGCCTAATGTTGGCAGACAGCTGTGTGTGGTACACTTAGATTTGCATATTTGGGCCCAGTGAGGCAGTTGCCTTTCCCAGCATCATACAAGTAATGTATCATGTGTTTCTTTAAATGTCCACATGACTGTTTCCTGTCTTCTAAAAAGCTTAAAATTGTTACACTCCATACAAGATGATATGCTAGTAAGCAGAGTGCCAACCTGGGCTCTTCATTTACAGTGAACCAAAACAGCTGCTATGGTGCTGGAAAGTAGGTGGCTGCAACCCTTCTAAGGGGTCCCTTCTGTAGACTCATACACTGGATTCATGTGAGAACAAAACTGGCTAGTACTAGCGGCCAGTTGGAGTCTAGCAGCCCTAATGATAGATTGTAATCTCTTTAATGACTGTAGACACATAGAATGAAAGTAATACCTAGCGTTTACATCATGAGTAGCTCTTAAGGTGCATCACAATGGATGTCAGCAGCATCCACATTTAACAGATGGGGAAAATGAGGTGAAGTCCCTCACCCAGCATCATCCACTCAGTTCCAGAACTGGGAATAAAACCTAGGTCTCCTGATTCCTATTCCAGTGTTCTCTGTGCACCAAACAGTTAACAATTTTAATATAGAGCTAGAAGCACAAACAAAATCACCCTGAGAGAGCGGGTTAAATGTTTGTAGCAGATATCCCAGTCCTTACTGTGAGACAAGCACAGCAATGAGTGGGCAAACATCCCCTGAATGTGTGTATATAAAACTCAAACACTGTCAAACAATACACTTCAGATTGTTTAAGCAAAAGAAACTTGTTCTGGTTTACTAGTCAATAATTAGCAAAATCTCCCCCCCCCCCCCCCCCCTTCCCCAACAGCTGAACAAAGCGGTTTCTCTCCCAATTTTGCTTGCCTTGTCAGGTCAGTTCTGTCAAACACAGGCAGACACCAGATCCCCATTTTCATTGGCAGTCCAGTCTTAATTCTAAAAGTGGTGATAAATCAACTATTTTGTGAAATATGGAAAAAATCTGAACCCTCAGGATGTCTACGCTGCGTTGTAACTTGAAATAAGATACACAGTTTGAGCTACGCAAATTGCATATCTTATTTGAATGTTGTTTCAAAATAGCTTATTTTGTCAGTTTCTAAATCAAGCGCTATTCTGAAACATCCCTTGCTCCTTGTAGAATGAGGTTTGCAGGGACATTGGAATAGTGAGCCTGAAATAACGGCCTTGCTGTGAAGATGCAGGATAGCTCCAGTGTAGACATGCCCTCATTGCACTCCCATCAGTATAGGATGCGGCTGTTGAATTGGTCTGTATGTTCTGTTCTGAACTGCATTCCTTCCTTTTGCATATGGGACTCAAGTTGCTTTACAAATATCAATGAATTAACCTGCCTTATCTGCCCAGGAGTCAGGGAAGCAATGTCATCCCCATTATACAGATGGAGAAATAGAGCTAACAGCTCAGAGTCTCAAAGGCATTTAGGTGCTCTCCTGCCTCTGGGAATCTGAATGTCAGCAGCTTTTCTAAACTCTCAATGATTTATAAGTGTGGGAACACAATCCAAAGCCATCCTCCATCCTAGTACTCAGGTAATAGCCCGAGGTAGCCGGTGGGTTGGACATAATTTGCTAGGGTTAGGCTTTGCAGCCTGACCACCTGGTGGCTAAGCCTGGCCTCAGGGTTAGTCCCAGGTAGGCTGCCAGTGCTCTATTTATCTGCACATCTGCAGTAAGGACCAGGACAGCACTTCCTGCAGCTCCCCTTGGCCAGCCCAGGAATGGCAATCCATTGCCAATGGGAGTTGCAAGCGGATGTACCTGCAGACGAGAGGCAGCAGCGTGCGAGGTGGGGAGGCAGGTGGGAGCTGGTAGACATGAAAAGCGGCTTTCAAGCCAGCTCCCATACATATCGGCTCCTGCCTGTCTCCCCTCCCTCCCCTCTGCCATGTGTAACCACTAAAATGTCAAGCATTTACACACATACCCGATAGCTAACATCCCTAGTTCAAAGTGTGAGTGTGTTCTCTGTTGCTTTCTCCTTGGGTCTCTTGGTTTCTTTCATTCTCTTCATATCCCCCTCATGATTTCAGGGTTCTACTCTACCTTGCTTCCTGCCCTCTCACTCCAGGCTGTGGGTTGTGCGGGCTGCAGTGGCTGTATCATAGAATCATAGAACTGGAAGGGACCTCAAGAGGTCGTCCAGTCCCCTGCTGTCACGGC
The DNA here is from genome assembly GCA_032595735.1 of Pelochelys cantorii. NCBI lineage: Eukaryota > Metazoa > Chordata > Testudines > Trionychidae > Pelochelys > Pelochelys cantorii. The sequence goes on from CM064338.1 coordinate 1,960,263, forward strand.
AGGACCAAGCACTGTCTAGATCATCCCTGACAGGTGTCTGTCTAACCTGCTCTTCAATATCTCCAGTGACAGAGATTCCACAATCCCCTGAGGCAATTTATTCCAGTGTTTAACCACCCTGACAGTTAGGAAGTTTTTTCCAATGTCCAACCTAAACCTCCCTTGCTGCAGTTGAAGCCCATTGCTGCTTGTCCTATCCTCAGAGGCCAAGGAGAACAATTTTTCTTCCTCCTCCTTGTAACACCCTTTTAGATACTTGAAAACCGCTGTCACATCCCCTCTCAGTCTTCTCTTTTCTAAACTAAACAAGCCCAATTCTTTCAGTCTTATAACTCATATTTTCTAGACCTTTAATTATTTTTGTTGCTCTTTTCTGGACGTTCTCCAGTTTCTCCACATCTTTCTTGAAATGTGGTGGCCAGAACTGGACACAATACTCCAGCTGAGGCCTAATCAACGTAGAGTGGAGCGGAAGAATGACTTCTCGTGTCTTGCTCACAACACTCCTGTTAATGCAGCCCGGAATCATGTTTTCTTTTTTTGCAACAGTTTTGGATCTCTCAGCTCTTTTTGTTTTTAGCACAGCCCTCAACATGCTTGCTTGCTGTTTGAAGAGCCACTGGAAGGATTCTCCTGCCATGTGTTACCACCTCTCAAATGCATCCCTATCCTCTTGCCGTCTCTGAAAGCCTGTTCAAACAAACACACTTTGCAGCCTGACCTCGAGCAAATGGAGATGCTCTTTCACACTGTGAGGACTGTCCCTAAGAACCCCCTCCCAGCAGTATGCTCCAATCCATGCCAGGGGTTGCCAGCTCCGGGTGCCTTAGCTGATGTCAGCTGTCATGGTATCGGGTACCAGAGGTGAGGTTGTCCGTGGAGATTCCATCAGAGCTCAGTGCTTTCCTTACACAACCCACTTGGCACTCCCCTTTGCATGCTCCCTGGGAAGCCGGGGCAGTGGTTTTCAGTTATCCCTGGGACAAGGCTCTTTGGCTGGTGGGTGTCCTGCCAGCTCTCGGCTCATCATTGAGCAGACAACTCTTGCTTCCTGGCGAGGTGGCTTAAAGAACAGCTGGTGCCTGATGGAAAATTCTCAAAGGCCTTTTCATTGGAAACAATCCGTCCGTTATTGACTCAGTCTTGGATTAGCAGAACCACGGCTATTGTTCTGCACTCAGAGAGAGCTGTTTATAGCCTGCCCTGGGGGTGGGTCACGCCTCCCTATTGGCCTCCCTCTGCCTACTCAGAAAGTTCATCTAAAAAAAAACCCCTTCTTCTCCTGACTTGGTTCTCCACTTGGCTGGGCTGAGAATTGCTGGTCCCAGGAAGAGTCCTGGCGAGAGCGAGGCCCTACCTCTTCAATTCAGTGGTGGGTCTTTCTCTCCAGTAGTGGGGGTGTGTGAAAGGTGCTTTCCCTGATACTCACAGGGATTGGGTTTCTGCTTTGCCCAGCCCGGGCAATGTGGCAGCCTTTGCTAGTGACCTCCCCATGTCTGGGCGTTAAATAATAGGATGTCTGTCAGCCTGCAACCTGCCCCTTCCCCACATAACGGTCTGTCCTAGAAATATCATGTGTGGTTCTTTAGATCCTCTCTGCAGGCTTCAGCTCCCAGCACTCGGTCCCTTATGCCATCTGAATACCGGGTGGACCCGAACCCATGGGAAGTCTTAGGGTATGTCTAGACTACATGGCTCTGTCGTCAGAGCCATGTAGATTAGTTTACTAGACATACCCAAATGAAGCGGCGATTTAAATAATCGCCGCTTCATTTAAATTAAAATGGCTGCCGCGCTGTGCCGATCAGCTGTTTGTCAGCACAGCGCTGTAGTCTGGACGCTCCGCAGTCAACATCAAAGGCATTTGTTGACCTCCCCAGTATGCCTCATCGTGGGATGAGGTTTACCGGGGAGGTTGACAAATGCCTTTGTTGTTGACTGCAGAGTGTCCAGACTACAGAGCTGTGCTGACAAACAGCTGATCGGCACAGCGCGGCAGCCATTTTAATTTAAATGAAGCGGCGATTATTTAAATCGCCGCTTCATTTCGGTATGTCTAGTAAACTAATCTACATGGTTCGGCAACAGAGCCATGTAGTCTAGACATACCCTTAGTCTCTGTAACTGACGTGTGCGCTCTCCTTTGCATCCTGTAGCATGTTGGTCCCCTCAGCCTTCAGCCATGTGTTGGCTCTGGTTGTCCCCAGGAATGTTAACCAGTGGTACTGGTTAAGGTGGGCAAAGTATGAGCAGTGCCACCGGGTCTGGTGGGCAGCACCTCCTGCCACTCTAGCTCTGAGCTCCCTCTGAGCTGAGACTGGACTAGCTGACCATGGTTCCCAGCAGGAGCTATGCATTATGGGCCCTCAATTAATCCTCCTTGAGTTTGCTTTGGACAGCCCCACCCTTTGCTCGGCTTGGCCTAGCCTCTCTCATTGGAGTCCGTGTTTTTGGCCGGGACTCCAGGGGGAGCAGGGTTAGGCTGATAATGGGTGCTTGGAAAATCCCGCCTCACATCCAAACCAGGCTCTGGATTGTGGGAAGGAGTGGCTAGGGCTCACCTGCAGAGCCACCAAGTGCCACTGTATCCTCTCCACTCTTTAATGTGCCTGAGCGTCGTCTCCCCTGACCCCGTTGCTGCTTTCACCAGCCACGCACAGGGAGGCTGATCAGTGGGGGGTCTCTGGTGATTTCACTGGATGGGGCCTGGTGATAAGGGCACATTCTGTGGTGCACTCTGAAATGCATGGTCATCTCTCCCCCTCAGCGTTTGGGAAGGGGAGGAATGCCCTGGGGTCTGGTCTCCGTCCCAGGACCCTGCAGCCCTGAGACCAGCTAATAAAGGTGACCTCACCTCTGCTCTCCAAACAGGGTTACGCTAACCAGAGTGTGGTGTGAGCTGGTGAGCATGTGGACTCTGGTCTGTTAGGTATCTTCCCCCCACCCCTACGTTTGTGTTTAACTGGTGCGAGTCAGTCTAGCCAGTCTGCCCTTTGGTCTCTCTAGCACTGAGGGCAGACTTCACTGGTGAGCATGGCCCTTCCTGCTCAGGTGGCTTGGGTAGTGATCAGTCCCCTGCTGGCTCTCCTAGGATGGCCAAGGCAGCGCTCACCAGGTTCTCCGACTTCCAGCTGGCTGGGGTAGAGCGTGAGGGGCAATGTGTTACTCATGGTTCCGTTGCCCTGGAATGAGAGACAGGCAGCAGCCTAGCAGAGGTTCGGCTGGGTTGGTTGGTTGCTCTGGCCTTGTAGGACAGGCCTTTGACTTTGGAGCTCGCTGTCCGCTTTGGTCTGACGACGCCCCTGTCTCTGCTCTGCGAACAGGCAGCGTCCTCACCTCTCTCTGGATTAAGCCCTGCCCTTGGCCCAGGGACTGGGGCAGTGCTTTTATTGGCAACTGGAACAACGGTAGCGTGACAGTCCAAGCTTTGTGGCCTTAGCTAGGCTGGCTGTAGGGATTCTCTGCCCAAGCCTGATTTGCTCTGCCCTGATCTACCCCAAGTGAGCAGGGACAGGTCAGCACGTCAGCAGGTACCCTGCAAAGCTGGGCTGGGGCAGCGTTTGGTTAATCCATGTTCTGTGTGTGTTACAGAGGATGCGCGCTCCTGGGAGCCTCTTTGCACGGAGCTGCTGGTCTCTGTCTCCACACCACACTGCGATGGCTTTCCCGACATGGACTCCGTGGAGAGCTGTAAGCATCAGCCAGTCACACAGCGAGAGCTGCGCTAGCTGGCTCAAAGATCTCGGCCAGCTTTAAGCCGGGCGGTCATTGGCTGCAGCCAGAGCGTGTTGCCGGGAAGCTCTGGACGCAGGGCGTATGTGGCTGTACAGAACGTGCCCGCCTTTCCGATTAATGGCAGCTGTCAATGAGACAGTTAAACCAGGAGTCTCCTGTTCCCTTGAGCCCGCAGTGCTGGGGACCTCCGGTCCCTCTGGGTCACTGCTGTGGAAAACATCAGTGCTCTGTCTGTTATACCCAGGCGCCCGAGTCCTGCCTCACTGCAAGCACGTGGCTCCGTGGGAGTGTGGGGCTGTTGGTGGGCCTACAGGCATCTGGGCTATATAGTACGCTCTACCCTTGATCTCCCAACTTCTGGGCAAAGGAGGGCAGTATTGTTAACTCCAGTTTACATTTGGGGAAACTGAGGCACGGGGGGGGCTGTGACTGCTGGCCGAAGGTCTCCTGGCAGGTTGGTGGCAGAACATTTTGACTTGAGCCTGTGTAAATGGGAAGGCTAAGGAGGGGATTGGTTATATCTGGCTCCCGCCCGTCTTCCATTCTTGCAGAAGTCCCCCTTTCAGTCTCCTGTCTGTTGGTGCACTCCTGTTAGTGCTGGAGTCCCAGGAGCACCGAGGCACTAAGCGAGGCGGACGGTGTGGCTTGGACTCTGGTGGGCTGGAGGGTCCCTGGGGAAAGCCGTCCAGAACTTAGCAGCGCCCGCCTCAGTCCAGGCCCTGGTGCTGGGGAGGGCTGGGCCGGCGCTGCTAACAGCCCTGTGGGGCTGTGTTTCAGACAAGCTGTCCACGTCAGAGGAGCTTTCGCTGCTGTCTGCAGAGAGCGTCTGGGGAGCCCTCCGAGGTGAGGCTGCATTTGCTGTTTGTGGTGCCTGTCCCCAGGAGCGGTTTTTGGGGAGCCCTGCTGCTGCCTCTGCTCCTGGGCCCAGTGGCTGGAGCATCGCCCTGCTCCAGCTTGGTTGTGAATTGGGCTCTGCTCCTTAGGGCAGACTCCACACCCAGCGCCTGACTTTGTCTGCTTCCCGCAGGCCTGGAGACCTTCAGCCAGCTGGTCTGGAGAGACGAGGCCGGGACGGTGAGTGTGGCGCTTGTGAACTGGAGGTGGGGGTGCACTGCCCTGCCTTGCTGTGGCTGGACTGCAAAGTGCCATCTGCAGCCCAATGGAGGTGCCCCTGCCCGACCCTCCTGTGCCCCCGGGGAGGCAGCTAACGCTGCTGTAGCGCGCGCTCTCCGGGGGACAGTAGGCTGTTTGGGTATTTGCTCTGGGCCTTCCCCGGCAGGCTGCTCATCTCCCCGGGGCCCTTTCTTGCAGTTCTACCTCAACAGGACGGACATCGTGGACTTTCCCCGCTTCACCCACCGGGGGCTGCTACTGGACACGTCTCGCCACTACCTGCCTGTGCGGGCCATCCTGGAGACGCTGGTGCGTGCCCGGGCACTGAAGCACATGCCCCGCCTTGCTGCCAGGCTGGCCAGCCTCTGCTGTGGGCTTGTAGGCAGAACAGTCTGGCTGGCCGCTCCCTTCTGTGGGATAACTGGGGGCTTCTTGAGGGCCTCTGGGCCTGGGCCCTGCAGTGGCTGCAGCTGTGTTTGACGGGGCTGCGGTCAGATGGTTCCTCCTAGCCACGGCCAGCCCCTGCAGCTGGGTACAGCTGAAGCTCCGTGGCAGCGCTCATGGGCAGGGAAAGGCGCTCCGAGTGAAGCTGCTTGCTGGGTTTCAGCCAGAGCACAGGGGGGGGGTGGATTGGAACCAAGGACAGATGGTCCGAACGGTGCACGCTCCCGGCTTGCTGTCCTCCTTAGGCGCCTTGCAGGGTTCACTCCCTTGGGAACTCGCAGCTGCCTCCTTTGGGCTGTTTTCATTCTCTGTGTGGATGAGATGGAGGGGAGAGCACCCCGCAGACACCCCCCAGCCGCAGCAGGAGCGCTAGTCCTGCGGCTGATGGTTCTGTGCTTGTCCAGAAAGAACCGGGCCTGAGGGGGGTGTTGGATCATCTGTAGGTGGTGCTGGGAGTTAGGCTGGTGGTATCTTTCCCCCAAGCCTTTCCCCTCACCCTGAGGTTAGTGCAGGATCTCCTAGTATTGGCAGCACGGTTCGTTGAATCATTTCCTCCTGTGAACACGGCTTTACAAGTGTCCAGGGCAGAACCACTTACCAGTGACAATGTGTAAAGCCCCTGGTACTCCAATGCCAGAGGGCGGGGGGTGGGTATGGCCCTGTCCTGATGACTGATGCGTGTTCAAAGTAGAAGTCGAGTGGGAATCGCGCTGGGTGCCCGGATCCCCGTCGGGAGGCTGTGTGAGCGCACGGAGTGTGAAAGGCTGGCCGAGTGCCAGTGCAGGGCCCGGGCGTGCTTCTCTGAATCTGCTTGCTCTCTTACGGCTCCCCAGGACGTCATGGCCTACAACAAGCTCAACGTGTTTCACTGGCACATCGTGGATGACCCCTCCTTCCCCTACGAGAGCACAGCCTTCCCGGAGCTCAGCCGAAAGGTAGCGCTCCCTGCGCAGCGCCCTGACCTCTGACAGGCTCCCAGAGCAAGGCCCAGGGCCCCTTTGCCTTGTGGGCCCCCACAAGAGCCGGTGGGAATCCCCTGTGTCCTACAAAGCCACATGGGCTCAGTATTGTCCTCTCCCGGTGGAGGTGTGTCTGCCTGTGCGGTCTGTGTGAAAGGGGGCTTGGCCCAACTGCTGCCCGGGCAAACCTCGGTGCTGCTCAGCACCTGATTCTGTCAGCAGCCCTGTGGGAGAGACTGCCGCCTCCTGCGTGCCTGGGCTTTGTGCTGCTGGGAAAGATCAGGTTTGAACAGAAGCCTGGATCACCCGTGAAATGAGTCCCGCGGCTCAGTCCAGGCCCTGAACAATATTCACATCACTGAAGTGCAGCATGCATACTTATGAGGCAGTGAGGTGTCTGGACCCAGGGCTAGGATAGCAGGGCGGCGGTGGTAGGGCAAGGGCCGTGCTGTGTGGGGCCAGGGCTGGGATAGCAGGGCGGGGGTGGTAGGGCAAGGGCCGTGCTGTGTGGGGCCAGGGCTGGGATAGGAGGGTGGGAGTGGTAGGCCAGGGGCCGTGCTGTGTGGGGCCAGGGCTGGGATAGCAGGGCGGGGGTGGTAGGCCAGGGGCCATGCTGTGTGGGGCCAGGGCTAGGATAGCAGGGTGGGGGTGGTAGGGCAAGGTACATGATGTGTGGGGCCAGGGCTAGGTTAGCAGGACGGGGGTGGTAGGCCAGGGGCCGTGCTGTGTGGGGCCAGGGCTGGGATAGCAGGGCGGGGGTGGTAGGCCAGGGGCCGTGCTGTGTGCAGCCAGGGCTGGGATAGCAGGGCGGGGGTGGTAGGCCAGGGGCCGTGCTGTGTGGGGCCAGGGCTGGGATAGCAGGGCGGGGGTGGTAGGCCAGGGGCCGTGCTGTGTGGGGCCAGGGCTGGGATAGCAGGGCGGGGGTGGTAGGGCAAGGTACATGATGTGTGGGGCCAGGGCTAGGTTAGCAGGACGGGGGTGGTAGGCCAGGGGCCGTGCTGTGTGGGGCCAGGGCTGGGATAGCAGGGCGGGGGTGGTAGGCCAGGGGCCGTGCTGTGTGGGGCCAGGGCTGGGATAGCAGGGCGGGGGTGGTAGGCCAGGGGCCGTGCTGTGTGGGGCCAGGGCTGGGATAGCAGGGCGGGGGTGGTAGGGCAAGGGCCGTGCTGTGTGGGGCCAGGGCTGGGATAGGAGGGTGGGAGTGGTAGGCCAGGGGCCGTGCTGTGTGGGGCCAGGGCTGGGATAGCAGGGCGGGGGTGGTAGGCCAGGGGCCATGCTGTGTGGGGCCAGGGCTAGGATAGCAGGGTGGGGGTGGTAGGGCAAGGTACATGATGTGTGGGGCCAGGGCTAGGTTAGCAGGACGGGGGTGGTAGGCCAGGGGCCGTGCTGTGTGGGGCCAGGGCTGGGATAGCAGGGCGGGGGTGGTAGGCCAGGGGCCGTGCTGTGTGGGGCCAGGGCTGGGATAGCAGGGCGGGGGTGGTAGGCCAGGGGCCGTGCTGTGTGGGGCCAGGGCTGGGATAGCAGGGCGGGGGTGGTAGGCCAGGGGCCGTGCTGTGTGCAGCCAGGGCTGGGATAGCAGGGCGGGGGTGGTAGGCCAGGGGCCGTGCTGTGTGGGGCCAGGGCTGGGATAGCAGGGCGGGGGTGGTAGGCCAGGGGCCGTGCTGTGTGGGGCCAGGGCTGGGATAGCAGGGCGGGGGTGGTAGGCCAGGGGCCGTGCTGTGTGGGGCCAGGGCTGGGATAGCAGGGCGGGGGTGGTAGGCCAGGGGCCGTGCTGTGTGCGGCCAGGGCTGGGATAGCAGGGCGGGGGTGGTAGGCCAGGGGCCGTGCTGTGTGCGGCCAGGGCTGGGATAGCAGTGGGGTCTGCAGGCACAGGGCTGAATGGAGAGCTTGTGGCCATGTGCTCACTTTACCTGGCGTGACAGGTCTCAGCTGAAGAGCTGCTCTCTCTGATTTCAGCCTAGAACGGAAGGAGCACTGTGGGTGACAAGCCAGCGCTTCCTTGCTAGCAGCTGAGGGGGTTGGGTCCAAATCCTTGGGGCCAGGTCTGGGCTTCCCGGGGCAGCGCCCCATCTTCCTTCACTCGCGTGACTGTCTGATGTAAGGAGGAAACTTGGACACTTCCCGATAACCTGCTGCTCAGCCTGGAAACTGCGGCTGGCTGGGGAAGTTCCCAGCCACACGCTGGCCTGCAGGGGCAGCACAGAAAGCCCTATCCCGGCTCTTTCCCCCAGCCCTGCAAAGCGGTGTGGGCAGAGACTGGGGCCCAGCTGCTGCTGCGGTGGGAGGAGGCAGATCTCGGCGGCCTCTGTGCCCGGCACGAAAGCTTTCCGGTCATTACACGTTGCTGGGGCCTTTCCTGTCAGCGCAGCAGGGAGCTGACCAGTGCCAAGGGCTGATGGGGAGCGGGGTGGGTCTGGATGGAGCAGTAGGGATTTGATTCTTTTGCCCGCCCAGGGGGCTTACAATCCTGCCACGCATGTGTACACGGCGAACGACGTGAAGCTGGTGATCGAGTATGCCCGGCTCCGGGGAATCCGAGTCATTTCGGAGTTTGACACCCCTGGCCACACCCTCTCTTGGGGCCCAGGTAAGGGACAAGGCCAACCCGGGCACAGAGCAAAAGGTGGGCTGGGAATTCAGGGGTTGTGCCCAAAGGTGGATCTCAGCGGTCTAGATCTTAGCGCAGATACCCAGCTATATCTGCGCGCATCCTCCTGTCAGTGACTGCTCTCAGCGACCCTCCCTGCGTGTCTGGTGGGTGGAGGATGTAGCCGGGCACAGTACAGAGGCGCTGTCAGTGCGCTCTGTCCCTGCTCCTCACTCCTGATCTATAACCCTCCTTGCTGCCCCATTCCGGGCCCCCATCGCCTCTGCCAGTGCACCACCACCCGCCCCTGCTGCCTGCCATGAGCATTTGTAAGGGTGGGGGTGGAGGGGCTGTAATCCAGGGGAGGCCAGGCCCAGTAGGAACACACAAGCTTGGGGCAAGGGGAAGAGAATTCCAGCTCCGGGCTACTCCATGCTTAGTATTGTGCTTTCCTCCAGAAGCCATGGCCATGCAACCCTTGTGTTTCCCCACGCAGGTGAAGAGCCTGGGCTGGAGGGTTCAGGGTATGGCCCCTTCCCCTCCCACACCCAGCTGCCCACTGCAGCACAGCCACAGAGATCTCAGCCTCGCTTGGCAAACTTGAGGCTGCCCAACCCAGGCAGGAAGCACTGGGCTGGGAGTCCGGAGGTCTGGGCCTATTCCCAGGTCTGCCACTGACCGGCTGGCTGACCCTGGGTACATCCCTTCCCCTCTCTAGGCCTCAGTCTGCTCCATCCATGGGCTGATGGGACATACCCCACTGATGCGCTGAGATCCGGGGTTGGGACATGCTTGTGGGGGGCTGGGGATGGGTGTCACCGAAGCATGAGATGGGAGAAGATGGAGTCAACCCACAGCTGCCTGTCCTGGGCGGAGCCTTTACTTTCTCCTCTCCCTGCCCCCTGGTTTGCTCTGCCTGGCTGTCCTGTCTGGTGGCCAGTGCTGGGGAGCAGCCGGTGGCTTTGGCCTGCCAGTGGTGGCACGTAAACTCTTCCTTACGGTGTTCTCTGGTACTGACCCAGGTGCTCCGGGCTTGCTGACGCCCTGCTATGCAGGCTCGGTTCCCTCTGGGTCCTACGGGCCGGTCAACCCCACCCTGAATGCCACTTACCAGTTCATGAAGGAGCTCTTCAGAGAGGTCAGCTCCGTGTTCCCAGACTTCTACCTCCACCTTGGCGGCGACGAGGTTGACTTCACCTGCTGGTGGGTTGTGCGCCTTGGCCGCTGCTCGGCGGGGGCGGGCCACCAGGGACAGGCTCTGCAGGGTGAATGGCTGTAGGCTGTGGGCACCGATCACTGGAGGTCTGGTTACAGCAGTGCGTAGAAACCCCAAAGGAGATTGGCTCCTTGCTGTGCTAGGTAGTGTATGTAAGCCCCAGGGAGATGGAAAGGAGAGACGGGGGGCAGGACAGTACTCTGATCCCCCTGCACAGAGGGGGAACTGAGGCACCGAGCCATCGGCTAGACGCAAGGTGAGAGATGAATGCTGAGCCCATCCCAAGACGGTTCTGGGGTTGCATCCTTCGGGCCGTTGGGGTTATCCCTCCCCACACTGTGGCGATGGTCACTGTGGCGTGACTCGTCCTCAGCACGTCCCCGGGGCGCAGCGTGGCCTGTGCGTTCATATTGCTCCTCTCTCGGGTACGCAGGCGGTCGAATCCGGAAATCCAGGCCTTCATGCAGAAGATGGGCTTTGGCCAAGACTACACCAGGCTGGAGTCTTTCTACATCCAGAGGTGAGGCGCACGGCGGGGCCTGCAGGGAGCAGTAGTGCAGTCTGACCAGTGTGCCTCATGGGCTCACGGGCCCGCCCCACCACTCTTCCCGGGAACACCCACCCCATGCCAGAGGTGGCTCCTGCCTGTGCCCACCACACCTTGTCCGGAGACCTCACCCCAGGTGTACAGGGCTCTGGATTGTGGGTGGGGATGGGCTGGGGGCCCTGCTTAGGACCAGTCTTGGGATGGGGAGGGAGAGAAACGTCCCGTCTTGCTGGGAGCGCCTGGCCTAGGGAAGGTTCCTGTCTAGACACAGCTTGGGGCTCGGGCGGGACTCTCCTTGGTGCCAGGGAGCTGGCCCTGTTGATTCAGTGCTGCTTCTCTCCTGACTCCAGGCTGCTGGATATTGTCTCTTCCTACGGCAAGGGCTACGTGGTGTGGCAGGAGGTGTTTGATAATGGCGTGAAGGTGAGAGCCGTTCCCTGCCCCAGGCCCGGCTTGCAGCGGCGTGGCCGTGGGGCTCCAGTCATGCCCTGTGCCCCAGTGTGGCGCGGGAATGGGGGGCCCGTCTGTGTGTGAGCAGGGAGACACCTGCTCACTGCATGGCCTCTTCCTGCACCAGGTCCGGGGCTCGTTCTTGGCCCAGAGGTTGGTGGAGGTGAGGAATTCTCCACCCTTGCCCATTGGCTTTCTCTTGCTCCTTGTGGCTTGGCCCTGGCAGGGCAGATCTTTGATCTTGTCCAGGGCGTGCTTCCCCTTTGGGCCAGAGCTCCCTTTGCAGCCTGTGGCTGCCTGGTCACAGCCTGCCAGACCAGCTGCTTGCTGGACCTGCTCCAGGCCTCACCCTGCAGCCTGCTGGCGGTGGGGGTGGGCGAGGAATACAGCCAGGGACTGTCACTTGCAGGCATGGCACTCAGAGCTGCCCTGCTCTGCAGCCTCGCTGCCCCCCCAGGGTGAGGCTCCTGCCTGGTGTGGGGGAGTGTGGCAGCCGCTCCTGCCTGCTGCTGGGGGGGAGTGTGGCGGCCGCTCCTGCCTGCTGCTGGGGGGGGGGGAGTGTGGTGGTCACTCCTGCCTGCTGCTGGGGGGGGGAGTGTGGTGGCCACTCCTGCCTGCTGCTGGGGGGGGAGTGTGGTGGTCACTCCTGCCTGCTGCTGGGGGGGGAGTGTGGTGGCCACTCCTGCCTGCTGCTGGGGGGGGAGTGTGGTGGTCACTCCTGCCTGCTGCTGGGGGGGAGTATGGCGGCTGCTCCTGTCTGCTGCTGGGTGGGAGTGTGGCGGCCGCCCCGGTCTGCTGCTGGGGGGGGGGAGTGTGGCGGCCGCCCCGGTCTGCTGCTGGGGGGGGGAGTGTGGCGGTCACTCCTGCCTGCTGCTGGGGGGGGGAGTGTGGTGGCCACTCCTGCCTGCTGCTGGGGGGGGAGTGTGGTGGTCACTCCTGCCTGCTGCTGGGGGGGGGAGTGTGGTGGCCACTCCTGCCTGCTGCTGGGGGGGGGAGTGTGGTGGCCACTCCTGCCTGCTGCTGGGGGGGGGAGTGTGGTGGCCACTCCTGCCTGCTGCTGGGGGGGGGGAGTGTGGTGGTCACTCCTGCCTGCTGCTGGGGGGGGAGGGTGCTGCTCAGAGAGGGCTGCAGCAGGGACTCCCCTGGGAGCGCTGTCCAGGTACCGCCCTTGTTGCCATAGTAACTGAGCACCTCCCGCTGTTCCTGGGTTTGTCCTGCTGGGAGGCTGGCAGGGGCTGCGGGGTGGAGGGGAGGGGGGCACTCACAGACTTGCCTGAGGTCCTGGAGGAAGTCCAGAATCCCAGTCCAGTGCCCTGCCCACCGGGCCGTCCTTCCGGCCTCCCTCTTGGGCTGGGCACGTGGTAGGAGGGACAGCGGATGTGCCATCCCTTGGGTTGGGTAGGGACTGGTTTGTCTCCGCCATTGCCAGGGCAGCAGCGGCAGGGTCCCCGGCTGAAGGGTAGGAGGCAAGCGTGTCTAGCAAGGTGCTCTGGGGGGCTGTGGGCTGGCACTGCGCCCCTCCCTGCAGTGCTGTGTGCTGCAGATTGCCTCGGGGGCTCTCCTCTCATGGTAGGCGAGCGGGACCCGCTGACCCTTTGCATGGAGCATGATGTGCGTTTCTGGGATGGGGGGCCAGGTGAAGCCAGACACCATCATCCATGTGTGGCGGGAGAATGCTGGGGCGTACCAGCAAGAGATGGCTCGAGTCACGAAGGCTGGTTACCGGGCCCTGCTGTCTGCCCCCTGGTACCTGAACCGCATCTCGTATGGGCAGGACTGGCAGGCGGCCTACGAGGTGGAGCCGCTGGCGTTTGAAGGTGTGTCCCTTGCCCAGATGGGCTGTGTCAGCCTCCCCTGCGGGGGCTGGCGTACAGCCTCGCACGCAGCTGGCTGGCCAGGTTGTGATGCGGCAGCCCTGGCTGGTCAGTTAACAGCGAGCAGGCCAGTCGAGTGCTTCCTTTGCTGAACCCAGTGAGCACAAGCGCGTGTGGCCTTGTCTCCAGGTACAGCCGCAGCCTGGTGTGAAATGGTCAGACTGTCCCTCAGCGTGTGGCGCTGACGACTGTCCATCCAGGGAGTCTCCACAGCCCGAACGAGTGGGGCAGGCTCTGTGGCTGGAGGCTCTTCCAGACTCTTCTCTGTGGGCGCTGAGGGCCGTGCTCAGTGGGTCACGTTGTCTTCTGTCCTTTGTCATTGACAGGCAGCCCTGAGCAGAGAGCGCTGGTCACTGGCGGAGAGGCCTGCATGTGGGGGGAATACGTGGATGTAACTAACCTGGCGCCCAGGCTCTGGTAAGAGAACCCAGCAGCGAGGGGGGCTGGCGTGAGCTCTTCTCTTCTCACAGAGGTGACTTTCCTTGGCCCATCACCGGAGCCGATGGGCGGACACTGGGGGGGAAGAGAATTGGGCCTGTGTCTCAGTGGGAGTGCAGAGCTGCGGTGGTCTCCTGATCTGTCTCCCCGCGCTGGAGTGCGTGGCCCCTATCAGCCTGGATTTATGGCTGTGTCTGCCTGGCTGTAGTGCGGCCCCGCAGCCGGGAGCAGAAAGGAAGTGCCCCCGCTGTGTGAGTGTATCCCAGCTCTGTGCAGCATGGGGCGTGCTCAGAGCAGGGTGCACTGGCAGAGCAGAGCAGGCAGCCGCCTTCCAGCTGGGCGTGAATCCCGTGGAAATGCACTGGCCCCAGTGCTGGCTCAGAGGGCCCTTTGGAGATGAGTAGCTGGGCGTCGGGGCTTATGGGCGCTGCAGGACAAGGGGCTTTGGTCCTTGTGCCACCTCCTTCTAACGGCCTTGTGCAGAACTGCACGGCCTGAATCGTTGACCGTCTCCAGCCGCCTCGGGCACAGCTAAGTGGCCGTTACCCTAGGCTGGGCCTGGCGTGGTTCCTCGAGTGCTTGTTTTCCAAGGGCCTCTAAAAATCCCGCCAGCTACATTATTATCAAAACAAGAACGTAAGCGCGGCCAGACAGGGCCAGCCCAAAGGTCCATGCAGCCCAGGGTCCTGTCTGCCCACAGTGGCCGATGCCAGATGCCCCACAGGGAGTGAACAGAACTGGGAATTACCAAGTGATCCCTCCCATCGCCCGTTCCCAGCCCCAGACACGCACAGGCCAGGGGCACCCTTCCTGCCCAGCCTGGCTTATAAGTTTTGATGGACTGATACAAAAAATTGTTGGCTTAAAATGGCCAGTGGCCTGCTCCTGTCATTCTCATGGGCCTGCTCCGGGCTCACCAGCTCAGCTGGCAATGGAGAGGTGTCAGCTGGAGTTCTCTAGGCCCCGTGGGACTCATTACCCCCTCCCAGGAGGATGGCACTGGAAGGCCTCTATGAGGTTGTCATGCTACCATCCTACTTCAGTTTTCTTCTTGCCTTCTCCCCTGGGTGAAGCTGCGCGAATGGGTCTCACTGCTGAGCAGTACGATCCACTGGCCCTCAGAAGGATTTAGCCAGTCTTCCTGTCGTCAGTCCTCTAGCACCACTGGTCCCCCTCCGCCCGACTTTCCCCTCGTCTCCGCTTACGCTTTACTACGCAGGGGCGGCCTCTCGTATTTTTGCTGCAAAATGTTACTGAAGGCGAGATCCTGGGGCGTCTGTTCTGCCGTCGCGTCCTGTTCAGTCTGTGTCCAGGTACGGTGGCCATTGCCACAAAGGTGCACACAAGCAGTGTGCTGTTTATTGGGGAACATCTGCGAGGAACCAGCTGGCAGGTTTCCTTAAGTACACTCAGTCTCTTGGCTGTGGACTGGCCTCCTCCCACCTCCAAGGGTCTGTCTACGCTGCAGTCACTGGGTGTGTGTGCCACACGTGCAGATGTACCCAAGCGAGCTTTAATGTAGCTCGGTGCCAGTAACAGCAAAGCCAGGGCAGTGCTGGGCAAGTGTGTACTACTGCTAAAGCCTTGTACTCTACGTGGAGCATAGGTCATCTCCAAGTCTCCTCCACTTCACTCTGTCCCTAGACAAAATCCATCTGGCTATTCTGGGGCCGGCACTAGCTCGGTTAAAACTCACTTGGGTGGGCTGGCCTGAGCTGCAGCCACCCGGACCCATGGCAGGTGACGCGCTGCTTTCCCAGTGACTTACAAGCACAAGTGGGTCGGTGCTGCTAATTTGCCGAGGTGCCGGTTCGATTTTAAAGCTGAAACCTCACACACTGGATTTGCCAATTGAGTAAATGTTCCAGCCACTATTGGAACGGAACAGAACGGAGAGAAGCCCTTTCTGTTGAGCGCAGGGAGAAATCGCTTACTGAGTAACACCACGTCCTTTTCACATCCACTTTACCGTGGGACAGGACTTTGCCAGTCAGGGCGCTCAGTTGTTCTTAGCCAGACAGCAAGTTTATTATTTCAGCCAGAACCACCTCAGGATACAATCCACAGCCTTATAGTCACATATAGATAGCAGAGGGGCCAGCATGTGCTGAATACAACATGCTGCTTATACCAGCCATCAGTACAAATAACCAGCACTTCTTATTGCGCTTCTGAGGGACAGTTACCAGTTCCCTAGTGTGTGTAGAGTATTTGTCGCATGTCAGGTAACTGCAGAGAGCAAGGCTGGACTAGTGTTTGGTACGAAAAGGAGGAGATGAAAACATCAAAAGCAACAGCTCCGAGTTGTTAATCGAGGTTCTTTCGGACCAGTTTTACATAGCCAGTCCCAGGTTCCTTGGGGTCTCCCTACAAGGGGCGGTGACCCAGCAAGCAGGCTTTCAGGCTTGTAAGTAATAGTCTCTGAAATGAAACCTCCACCCTCCTTTGTGCTAGGAACCCTGGGAGGGGAGAGCCTGCCCAGGCAAGGGGCTGGTCAAAGATGCCTTGTTGTGTATCTCGCTTCTGCAGCTTTTTTGCATGGGGGGATTCAGAAAACTGAGCTCCCCCTCCCCCCCACACTGCTTCCGGGAGTGTTGCAGGGGGCGTGGCTCTTATTTCCGATGGGCATCTGACAAACGAACTCTCAGTTTTCCTGCTGCTTCCCACAACAAACAGTAACTGGTGTTGGCTTATAACATTCGTTTGACGCTTTTTTTTAATGGGAGGTTTTTGTTTTCTTCCTTTCAGGGATTGAATTTCTCTATTAACTCCTACTATTAATAGGGATTTTCGCCCCTTTAACTAATTTCTTTTAATATTCCAAAGCTATACCCTGCATAGGTGCTTCTATCTGTCAATGTTCTTTTTCCTCCTTGTTATTTGGAATTAGCATCCCTTCCAGAGTGCAACAACCCTTGCAAGAAAGAGCCAGCAAAATCCCGTCGAGTTCTGCTGACTTGAGTGGAGCGAGCCCATTCAGTTTTGGTTGCATATAAAGCATTTCACGTCCTTGAGAGTTTGCAGTGCAAGAGAATGTTTTGAAGGAACAGAACAGATTAGCCACATCTGGAGAGAGTGATTCATAAAGCAAGCAAATGTGTTGGGAAGTTTAGCCCATGGAGCCTTTAGTTCTCTGGGCCTCGCAGCAAGCTGCTATTTAAACTGTTTATTTGATTTACAGTTGCCCCCCCAGAAAAAGGCTCTGGTACTTCATTGGCTCACAGGGTGGAACAGACAAAGACCCTGACTGCGTAGCAAAGCAAGGTGCCGTGCCCATCAGACTGCAGAGGAAGGAGTGTTCGTAGCAGCCAGCTAGTGAGACAGGGCCAGGTGCAGATCATGAGGGGAACTTGGCTGAGTAACAGGGCCGTGCAGAGTTTGTTTTCTGTTTCTTAGCTCTGGGGGTCTGAGGGTTCTCAGCCCTGTCTCTCCTGCATGCTGGGGAGTGGATGCTGGTCTCATTGCCGTGAGTTCCTTCTGGAGGAACTGGCACGTGGAACTGGCGGAAAGAGCGGTAGCTTCAACCCTGCTTGTACAGAGAAGAGATGAGAGTGGTTGCTTTTCCCTTTTAAGGGTCTTAGGGACTAACAGTTATTCGTGATATTTAAGGCACATTTGATATTCGACTTCTCATAGCTCCCCTGCCGCCTCCATCACCGTTCCGTTTTTTTCTGGCCTTTGAGAGGCTTTGGTTCAGTTCAACCCTGTCTATGCTGACACCATGATAGCAAAGCGTAGCAGCCTGGTAATAGTTCCGCACTCCCAGAGCTTGCACCCGGAGCCCCCGTGCTCCTCCGCAGGTTAGTGCGTCCTTTCAGCAGACATCCCTGCATTGCTGCCTCCTCTCAGTCAGTGCAGAAGTGTCTGGGAGCTCCTGCTCTGAGCAGCTCTCCAGCTCCCTGTGTAGAGTGACCCATCCCTGTGTCCTTTCTCCAGGCCGCGAGCTGGGGCTGTAGCTGAGAGGCTGTGGAGCAACGAGACGGTGAGAGATCTGCAAGATGCGTATGCACGACTGGCGGGTTTCCGCTGCACACTGCTCAGGTAATGGTGGCTGCCAGATGCTAGCTCCTTCCACCCGCGACTCTGGCTAGACGGGTGGGGGGCAGGGGTCACCGCTGGGGTGCTCAGGGAATGAGGCACCCCTTTGGAACTGCGGAGGGTCTGCAGGGAGGCAGGCTGTAAGTGGAAGCCAGGCATTTACTGGGGCCATGGGCTTATGCAAAGTGCACTCCTGCCCAGGAGTGGTCAGGACCTCAGCTTGCCATCTGGGGGGCTGGCAGCACTCGGCACAAAGCCCCCAGGGCCATGCTGCAGCATTGCCTCGATGCTGACTCCAGGACACGCCAGCACCACTTGTTGGAGCGTGTGGCTTTGCCGTGAGGGTCTCCGTTGCTTAGCCTGTGAAAACGGGGCTCCTCCCTGGCCTTCCTGAGCCCTGGCGTGTCATCAGATACCTCAGAGCTTCAGTGTCCGGGCGAGAGGCGACAGGAAGCCTTCACCTCAGCACGTCATCCTGGGCAGGGAGCCGAGGAGCGCCTCCCCCTCCAAGGCCCGACTGCTTGGCTTCTGCTGTGTCCTGTTCCATCTCCATCTCTTCTGTTCCAGGCGCGGCATCCAGGCACAGCCTCTCTTTACGGGGTTCTGTGACCCTGAGTACGGTGGGTCCTGAATGGAGCACGCAGCCGCCCCTCCCCCGCCCTGCGCGCCGTGTGTGTCCGGACGAGAGCGGTGCCGTGTGCTCCAAGGCGTCCCCGTTGCTCTTGCTCTTGCAATGAGCCGGTTTAGATAGTTGCCTTTTTTCTACTGTTTGAATTTTAAATCCAATAAAGGAGGAATCCAGAGGGAAAAGGCGCCTTCCAGTCTGTGCCGGTGCTGGGGCAGGCTGCATGAGGCTCCTGGCCGCCTGCAGGGCTGCGTGCTGGGCTCTAGTCGGCTGTTGCCCAGGATGCACAGGGTTTGACCTGTGGAAAGGTCCTTACAGGGCGAGCCCAGGCTGGAGCTGCCACATTGGCAGCTACGAACCCTCTTGCTTTGTAGTGGCCCATGCAGCACCCCAGGCCAGAGGGAGAGGCATTCGGAATGGACACCCGTGCCCCCTAGCAGGGGACCCTGCCTGTGCCCTGCACCCCACTCCTCGTGCTGCAGAATAGCTGCTCTTCCCTCTACCTCCATGCCTGCCTGCCTGCCTGCCTCCCTCTGGGAGCAGCGGCCTCCGCTCAGGGTTGGTCCCTGTCCCCGCCATGCCTAAGCATGGTGCTGCTGCTGGGAAGCCAGGCTGGCCTGGCTCACCCTGTGGGGCCCAGCATAACTTGTGAGTGGTCTGGGTCTGTCTCAGGCTTTGGGGGCACAAGGAGGTTAGCCTGGGGGGCGGGGGCGGGCAGTTGTAGGCTTAGCTGGGTCCACTTAGCTGTAACACCCCTCCCCCTTTTCCTAGCACGGACACACCATTGGCACACAAGCTTCTCTCCAGTACCAATGCGCAGGCTGCTGGGGATGGAAGAGTTTAACCGGTTAGCCAAAGAGCGGATGCCTATTGGTTACCGTGAAGGGTTAAACTCTGCCTGGGGCTGTGGGCAGCTCCCGCAGCTCAACCGTGTGACTGCTGAAAATCGGATCCGTTCCAAGGTTAATATTTGTATTCGTTTTTTCCATCCCTGCAAGCTGGAAGTGGGGACAAGCTATGCCAGGCCATTTAGCCCAGCCCTTGTTTGTTCTGCATTTCCTCTCTCCTTGTCCCTGTGAGCCCCTCGGCTTGCAGCCCAGCTGTGCTTTCCTCTTCATGCCTCGTCCCTGCTCCCCCTCCTGGGCGCTGTTCCTGCTCTTGCCTGAGTCTTGCCCAGTGCTGTTATGAGACAATTGTTCCAGCTTCCTCCTGGAGCTTCCCTCTTGCCTGTCTGCTTTTCAGGGAGCCCTAAAGGAGCTGCCCACCAATATTACGGTCCCATCTGGGCCCTCCCTCGCAGGTACTAATTTTCCAGTGTTCTGCCCCAGGTCCACTCCGCCCCTTCACCTTCCTGCACTCTCACTGGCCAGCCCTTGGTGGGTGCGCAGCTTCAAGCAGGACTCAGTCAATGTATCATCCTCCCAAGGTTTGAGTCCCGGCAGTGAGGGTCGGCCCACATTTCTCTTGGGGTTGATTAGATGCTCCTAGAGGCAGCGACCAGATGGGCTGTTCGCTAGATGATTGCTGAGGCAGGACCCCCGTCCCTGACGGCGAGGATCTCCTGGTATCCATCCAACTGGCATCTGGTTCTGGGTTGATTTTTCTGTACTGGACAAGATGCTGCACTGTAGGATCTAGGGATGCCATGTCCCCTTTCAAAAGTTAACTAGTTACATGGCATGTTGAACCAGGTAACTGGGATACTGAGGGTGGGGGCTGCTCTGGCCAGGCTGGGCCACGCCCACTGTGCTGTGGGCAGGGACTTGTGCCGTGGGAGGGGGCTGCTCCGGCTGAGCCAGCCACCAGTTAATCGGTTACCCTGGTAAGGTGAATGTGTACTGGGTAACTGGTTAACCCTTTATAACCCTTTATATCCCTAGTAAGACCACTGTGTAGCTCTTCTTTAAATGAGCCACTGCTGTGCTGTCACTTCTCTGCAACTGTTCACATTGGATGATTATTAAATTTTCGTTAAAAATCTCCACAAGTGGCTGCGTTTGAATTTATTTTAAATCTCTAGTGCTCGAGTGTGTTCTTAAAGGGAGAGTTATGTCTGCAGTCCTTCCTGTCACCACTAGGGGGCAGTCTTGGGAGAGCTGCTGTTTCTGTAGGCCAGTGGCTTTCAGCTCGTGGTCTGTGGACCACTGGGGGGGTCACAGAAGGTGGTTGTTACCGTAGAACAGTGGTTTTCAACTGTAGGCCATGGACCCTGGCAGTCCACCGTCTGTGTCTAAGCTCTCCAAAGAGGTCGTCACTTGTATTTGCAATTTTTTAGGGGTCTGCACAAGACGGAAAGTTGAAAACCTCTGCTGTAAGCTCTGCACGATCTAAAGCCCTGGGACAGGGAGGGAACATTGCCAGGGACCCTGCACTGTAATGTGAAATAGTGAGCACATCCCAGCCTCCTCCCTTGCGGGGTGCTGCTTCTGGGCACCAGTCTGCCAGGGCCCACGAGGTATGAATGTTTGAAACAGCCTGAACATCGCATCTCATTTAAAGATTGTGGGAAATTAATGCACTGTCTGAAATGTATGTTGCTAAATACAAAAATCAAACCAACAGGAAACTGCTGTCTTCAAATAATGTGGGATTGTGTTGTGCAGCTTGTGCTGACTGGAAGACTTCCCAAACCGGCAATAGAAATTGGTGCCTTGTTTGCAGGGTCTTAACCAGCATGACCTATGTGGTAAAGATCAGTGCCAAGCAGAGTTTCCTAGTGGTTACAGCACTGGACTGGGACTTGAGTACCTGGCTTCTATTCTTGGCTCTGCTGCGGACCTCCTGGGTGATATTGGGCAAGTTGCTTATGTTGCTTTGTGCCTCGGTTTCCCCATATGTAAAATGCCCTGAAGTCTAGGAATGAAAAGCAGTATGCAAGAGCTAGGCAGTACTATTGCTTCTAGGGGTGTAACTCTTCTAAACATCATTCATCTTACAGAGAGCAGTTTTTTGGAACATCCAGAAAAAATGATTTTAAAAGGCATGTCTAACACTCACGATTTCATCAGGAGTCTGGCACTACTTGGTGGTGTTCTTGAAGCCCAAGCTGCTGGAGTCCAGGGGTTATGTGAGATCTCTGTTTTCATTTCAAGCCCTCACTGGTACAAAGATAAGCTTGCGAACGTGACCCCAAGGAATACAAAGACTCCAACATTTCTTTGCTTTAAAAATCACTCATGACTTTTTTGGTGGGGTGGGGGAGAGTCATGGTTTTGGAATGCTTGAAATAGTTAATACTTGATTCAATACCTTTGCAGCAGAATACAGTGTTCTAATCCTTTCCATTGTTATGTTTAGGCTTAGCAGAATTTGATTTTTTTATACAATGCTGGAGAGGTGGCTGTATTTTATAGAAGCCTTATTGAGGGCACAGCGCAAACCATCCCAGTATGCAGAAGGAATAGCAAAAATGGCGGATGACCAGCTTGGCCGAACAGAGAAATCTTTGATGAGCTTAAACACAAAAATGAAGCTTGCAAGAGTGGAAACTTGGCCAGATGGTGATAAAACCATTGCTCGAGCATGCAGGATATAAGCAGGGAGCCAAAGCGCAATTGGCGTTACTGCTGGCAAGGGATGAGAAGGGGAACAAGAAGGGTTTCTACAGATATGTTAGCAACAAGAAGGTGGTCAGGGAAAGTGTCAAGACGCTTATTGAATGGGGGAGGCAACCCAGTGACAGACGATGTAGAAAAAGCTTAAGTCCTCAATGCCTTTCTGTGCCTCAGTCTTCCCAGCCAAGGTCAGCTCCCAGACTGCTGCACTAGACAGCACGGTATGGGGAGGAGGGGAGCAGCCCGCAGTAGGGAAAGAACAGACTAAGGAGTATTTAGACATGCTGGAGATGCACATATCCATGGGGCCGGATTCAGCCGAGAGCGCTGAGAGAGTCTGCTGCTGTGATTAGAACCACTGGCTGTTATCTTTGAAAACTTATGGCAATTGGGGGGAGGTCCCAGACAAGTGGGAAAAGGCAAATGGGCCCATCTTTTAAAAAGGGAAGGAGAATCCAGGGAACTACAGACCAGTCAGCCTTACCTCAGTCCATGGAAAATCCTGGAGGGGTCCTCAAGGAATCCGTTTTGAAGCACTTGGAAGAGGGGACAGTGATCAGGGACAGTCAACATGGATTCGCCTGATTGCCTTCTATGATGAGGTAACTGACGCTGTGGACATGGGGAAGGCGGAAGATGTGCTAGACCTTGACTTTAGCAAGGCTTTTGAGACAATCTTCCACAGTATTCTTGCAGCAAGGTAAGGAAGCATAGATTGGATGAATGGTCTGTAAGGTGGATAGAAAACTGGCTGGATTGTTGGGCTCAACGAGCGGTGATCAACGTCTTGAAGTCTGGTTGGCAGGTGGGCGGTGTCAAGCGGGGTCAGTCCTGCGGCCGGTTTTGTTCAGTCTCTTTATTACTGCCCTTGATGAGGGGATGGATTGCACCCTCAGCTAGTCTGTGGAAGACACAGGGTTGGGCTTGTGGGGTGAGGGCTCTGGCTGGGGGGGAGGGCTCTGGCCAAGGGGGAGGAGTGAGGCTCTGGCTGGGGGAGAGGGGTGAGGGCTCTGGCTGAGGGGGAGGGGTCGGTATACAGGCTGCCCAGGGGAGAGAACAAGCCCAGCCCTCTCATGGCAGCAACTTGGGGCCAGGGGAGAGGTGCCTGTCCATGGCCGCCACACCTCCAGCAGGGACAGCCAGGGAAGGGCGTGTGTCCCACAGCCGGCACTGGCCTGGGCTAGGCTGGGTGGGGGCCAGGGAAGGGGTGCCTGTCCCCTGTCAGCGGCAGCTGTGGGGGAGCTCCGGGTTGGGGTCTGTGGGCAGAGGAGAAGCAGACTCCCCCAACCTCAGCATGGAGCTCCCATGGCTGGCAGGGAGAAATGCTTCTGGCCCGGTCATGGTGGCTCCATGCTGGGTCTGGCGGGAAGAGGTGATGCTCTGTGTGGCCACCCTGAACCCCTGCGCAGGACTTGCTAGGCAGCTGCCTGGCTGCCCTACCGTGCAGCTTAGAGGGAGCTTAGATGGCTTAGATGGATTGCACCCTCAGCAAGTTTGCAGATGACACAAGGCTGGGAGGAGAGGTCGATACGCTGGAGGGCAGGGATAGAGTCCTGGGTGACCAAGAAATTGGAGGATTGAGCCCCAGGAAATCTGATGAGGTTCAACAAGGACAAGTGCAGAGTCCTGCCCTTGGGATGGGGGGGATCCCAAGCATGGCTGCAGGCTGGGGACCGACTGGCTAAGTAGCCGTTCTGCGGAAAAGGACCTGGGGGTTACAGTGGCAGAGAAGCTGGAGATGAGCCAACAGGGCGCCCTTGTAGCCAAGCAGGCAAATGGCACGTTAGGGTGTATTAGGAGGAGCAGCGCAGCAGATCGAGGGAAGTGACTGTTCCCCTCAATTCGGCACCGGTTTTGCGCCTCCCTACTCCAGAAGGGCCGTGGACAAACGAGTCCAGCGGAGCGGAATGAAAAGGAGCTGGGGGCAGGGCACATGCCCTGCGAGCAGAGGCTGCCAAGTGGGCGTTAGTATGTGGAAGAGAAGGGTGAGGGGGGTTCGATAGCAGCCTGGCTGTGTGCTTGGGTGATTGTTGGTGGAAATGCGTTTTCCTGTGTGTGTGCCTGTAGGGGGACACGATCGGCAGGCTCCTTCCACGCCTAGCGTGCCGGGGGCTGCGGAAGGGTGTCGTGCTGCGTGCAGTGTGGGGCACATGCCGAAGAGCTGCTGGCCGTGCAGCGTGGATGGACTCTGCCATTTGAAGTCTCTAGCTGTGGTGAGCCCTTAGCTGTCCTGTGGGCAACGGCTCAATGGAGAATGTGATCCCAGCAGGGCCAGGCCAGCACTGCACATGCCCTGTGCCAGGCGCCCTCCATTGTAACTGCCTGGGGGGGGAACAGGGGGACAGGCTGTGGCAACATTTTGCTCCCCTCCGTTGCTGCCTCCTTCCCCCTGCAGCCGGGAAAGGCTGGCGTGGTGCGGCCATTTCGAGTGCCGAGTGGGTCACAAGGCCGGGGCGGTGCCTGGTCACTGGGAGCAGTGGCGGAGGGAGCAGAGCAGGAGAGAGCACAAGGAGCCCTGACGTGATCCCGCTACACCCAGTCTTGAGCAAAGACCAGAACTGGGGCCGGCCATCCCCTCCCAGCTCTGTAGGCCGGGCTGTCCCCTTCTGCCCCGGGCAGCTCTGCCAGGGACCATGCCTGGCTTCCCCTTGTGGTACCCACCCGGTCCCCCTCAGCCAGGCTCCTGGCCAGTCATGGGCTGGGGGAGGCAGGCCCGGGGGCAGGATGGCACCTGAGGAGCTGCTTGTACTGCAGGCAGTGTGGCTGAGGCGCCAGAAGGGGGCAGTGCTGCACTGGGGATGAGCACCCCTCTCGAGCGGTGGGCATGGGGGGGGTTCTCATCCCTCCCTACTTCCAAAGTGGCTGTGGTGTTCCCCAAGCAGTGTAAACTGCCACCCTGCCATGGTGGGAAGCCAGGGTGAGCAGGCAGAGGCTGACTGGCGGGGCCGGGCACGTGGGGGGCCCAGCCACAGAAGTTCACAGCTCTGGGGCTGCTGCTGCTGCTGTCAGGCCCGGTGGCCTGGCTTCTAAGCAGAGACCCCCCATGGGCACACTTTCCAGGGGCTGCCTGCCTACGGAGCCCCTCTGCCCCCAGCATGAGCCTGTTCCTTCTCCCCTGACCCAGAGCAGGGTGGCTCCCTCCTCAGCTTGTCCCCCTCATTTCTTCCCCTCCCCTCGGTGGCCCTTTCATCCATGTGTCAGCCACCCTGGGACTGTGGGTGAAACAGGACTTAGTTGCTGTCTAGGGCCAGCCCCTCACCACAGCTCAGTGGCCACGGAGGACCTCCAGCCCAGCAAGGGCTGCCGAGCCAGGGAGCGGGGCTAGGTGGACCCAGGACCGGCCTGGTCCCACACGGGTAGCAGCAGGGTCACCTGCCTCCTAGCCAGTACGGGGTGACGGGCAGTTCTCTAGAGAGTAGATGACTCCACAGGCTCTGTTTGATTCTGGGCTTCTCGACACCTGCCCCCATGGGGCCAGACCCCCACGCAGGTGGCCGCCAAGTGACCAGCTGCTGGGGATGGCTTGTGATGGGCGTCAGCCTGGGTCGGTGGCTGGGGCTTGGTGCACAAGGGAACCCCCCCCCCCCCAAATACCAGGGCAGCCTCCCCTGTGAGGGGGGTTTGGGCTCCGGCCAGCGCTTTCTGCCATGCTCACCCTGGGCGTCAGGCCAGGCTCTGCCCGCTGGGGCATGGTGTTCCCCGCCCTCGCGGGGGGGTGGAGGGGACGGAAGCAGGGGCCACAGCATGGAGGGGGCTGGGAGAGCAGATGGAATTAGTCATCCTGCAGCGTCTGCTGTGGGGGAGGCAACGCGCCGGCGCCGCCAATGCTGCCACCTGTCTGCTGGCACCGATGGCGTCAGCAGCGGCCCGGCCCTGGCACGTCCCAGCAGCCCGGCACGCTGACAGTTCGGTGGGGGGGGGATGCTCCTTCGTGTGGAGCCCAGGAAGCAAATAACAATAACCCGGGGCCAGCTATAACCCAGGTGACGGCGGCCCAGCCTCAGAGCAAGCTCCTCAGGCCGCCTGTGCCCCGGCGCCGCTAGGAGCAGCCTGACGCAAGTCGGCCCCCCGCCACAGCAGAGCAGTCAGTGCCCGGCGTGCGCTGGACACGCCGCGCTGCACCCCTCACCCGGCAGCCCAGCGCGGCTTCCCAGCGGCTGCTTGCCAAGCGGCTTGGCAGGCCCCTCCTGGTTGCTAGGGCCGTCGCCATCACCCAGCAGTTCCCGCTCGGTGGAGCTGGCAGGTGCTTGCAGGAGTTCAGAGCAATCCCCTGTCCAGACCCCTCCAGCATCACCCCTCTCGCCCACACCTGGGGTTGCCAACCCTCCAGGATTGCCCCGGGGTCTCCAGGAATTCGAGATGACTAAGTCAAGCCCCTGTGGTGATGAAACCTGCAGGAATCCCTCCAGCCCGAGCTGGCGGCTCTGCCCACCCGAGGGACTCCGATCCCACGGCCAGCCGCTGGGCGCCTCCGTCAGGCCCGGCCCCTGGCCGCCGAGGGACTCCGATCCCCCGCCCAGCCGCTGGGCGCCTCCGTCAGGCCCGGCCCCTGCCCGCCGAGGGACTCCGATCCCACGGCCAGCCGCTGGGCGCCTCCGTCAGGCCCGGCCCCTGGCCGCCGAGGGACTCAGATCCCACGGCCAGCCGCTGGGCGCCTCCGTCAGGCCCGGCCCCTGGCCGCCGAGGGACTCCGATCCCACGGCCAGCCGCTGGGCGCCTCCGTCAGGCCCGGCCCCTGGCCGCCGAGGGACTCCGATCCCACGCCCAGCCGCTGGGCGCCTCCGTCAGGCCCGGCCCCTGCCCGCCGAGGGACTCTGCTAACGGCTGTGCCTGCCTGCCCACCTCCAGCACCGCTCCCCTCAGCCCTGCAGGGAACCCCTGCTCACAGCCCTGGCCGGAGAGGCCTAGTCACACGGGCAGAGACGCCGTCTGGGAGCCAGCTTTCTGCTCTCCTGCTGCCCGGCCGTGGAAAGGAGGGAAGCAGCAGTGCACCTGCCTCCCTGGTGCCCCTCCAGAGCTCAGGGGCTAGACCCCTGGACAGGGGTCCATGGACGGGGAATGCAGTGAGGAGGACCCGCCCCTCCCTGGATCCCTGAAGGAAGGCCCACTGCCAGCGGCCCTGCCTGCGCCTGCTCAGCTCTCTGCTCAGCTCCTCCACTCCCGCTCCCTCCTGGCCCCGCCGAGCTGCGCCTGTGCCCATGTGCTGGCTGCCGGCTAGGTGCTGCCTGGCCCGTGGCTCGTGCATGCGGCCGGCTGCCGGGCCCTCGGAGGCAGGCCCGTCCCAGCATGGCGGGGCCTGGGTGAGGGTGGAGTCATCGCTGTGGTGGCTGGTACACGTTGCCATCGGATGGGCGCTGGGCTAGGACTTAGAGCTGCTGGGGTGAGGGGCTCCAAGGGCCGTCTGTATGCTAATGGCATTGCCCTGTGCCTCCTTCCATCAGAGCCAGACAAAGGCAGCTCCCTGCCCGCCCCGCGCCTGGCAGAGATGTGGGTCTGGGCAAGAGCCAGTTGGCTTAAGCTCAGCCCGCACAGGCGGAAGGTGAGGCCGACGGGAAGCATCTTGAGGCCTGGCAGAGGCTGGCATCGCCTGGCCACTGCAGGGGATCTGCCCCCACCCCTGTGGCCAAAGTGGCCTGTGTGGGCTCACTGTGGGGTGAACGACTCACCTCGCTCATCCTTGCTGGGCTACACTCCGGGGCTGAGCGCAGGGACCAGCCACCCGCAGGGTGGGCTCACCCCTCACACCCCCTCGCTCCGTGCTGCCTGCTGGGAGGCTGCTGGCTGGAATTCAAGGGGCAGTTCCCAGGGCCAGGTGGCCCTGTCTGCCCAGCCTGCCAGCCTGGGCCACTGTGAGGCCTGCAGAGAGCGGCTGACGCATGTACCTAAACTAACACTCCCGTGCTCTAGGGCTCTGGGCCGCCCCAAACTCCCCCAGACAGGAGGGGGGAGCATTAATGTCCCTGGGCACCGGAGACTGGGGCTGCTGAGTTCTGTTGTGAGTCGCTTGTCGTCACCCAAAGGGAGGAAACGCAGGATTCCCGAGCGGGACGCAGCGAGCATTCCCGAGGCCTCCACGCGGAGAAGCCAAGTGCAAGAAACCCGCGTTAGACGCAGAAAATGCTGCTGCTGACAGCATCCGCGGGGACAGTGGCCGGGCCACCCCACTTACTTTGTCTCCGCTTGGAGCAGGCACTGCTGGGTCGGGAGGGCTGACTCTGCGCCTGCTCATCCCCGGGAACCGCTTGGGGACCAGGCCTTGGCGCTGCCATTGGGGGGGGCAGGTAAGCACCAGCAAGAAGCCAGGGTTGGGAATACTATGGCTTGTCTGGGACACGCCCCTCGCTTCCAGCCTCTCTGTGCCCCTGGGGCACCTTGGCATTCAATTGATTGTTACGCAAAGCAGCCAGCCTTGCACTGAAATTAGATTAGCAATTTACACCTTTGTAAAAGGATTAGCAGAACTCAATTCTTTTGATGTCTGAGTCTTCATTGCGTCCTTAACGAGGTGGGAGCCCATCCAAGGCCTATCCAGGGAGCGTTTGCAGCTCCAGAGAGGACGGGGTGGGGCTGGGTGGCCGTGAATGAGTCCTGAGGCCAATTCTGCCGGGGGCTGGGTGTTCCTGGGGCCTAGGGAGGTCAGTGGGGCCCAGGGAGCCAGCATCCAGAGGAGATTTAAAAGGGAGACCCAGGGTTTGAAGAAAACATGCTTCTGGGAGGTAAGGAGAGAAATTCAGCATCTGAGACAGGCTTTGAAACAGGGTCTCCAGGCCACAGGGGGTCAGAAATGAGGCTCAGGATACCTGCTAAGTTTGACCAGGGTGGCCACCCTTTTTGCAGAAGCTGGGGCAAGGTGGGGCTGATCGGAAGGAGGGGCATGTCCAAGGAGAATCCTGCTGTAGCTTGAAATCCAAAGTCGCCTGCACTGGGGGTTGGATCCTGGGGAAATAGAAAATAGACCCAAATGACACTCAAGGGCAGGCTTCTGCTGTGGGAAGGTGCCGGGCTGGGCTGGTTAAGGCTAATGGGATAGGGATAGAGATGGGGGCTGGGCTCTGTGTGGGATCTTACACAGCGACATGTTAGCAAACCTCGGGCTCAGGATTGGTTGTTGACTATCAAGAACAGGGGGAGACTGGTAGCAGGGAATGGTTTGGCTCGCCCGTGTGCTGGCTAGAGGGACGTTCAGTTTCAAATGGGAATTATGAAATCTGCAGCGCTGGGTACTGTATCTTCGTTAACAGTGTCAGCCCTAAGTGCTCCCCCCAGCAAGCGCAGCTTTGGATCTACTGCAGCATCAGGACGAGGAGTGTTGCAAGCGTCCCAGGGCCCCGGGTAGCAGCTCCTCCAGTAAAACAAGGTCTGGCAGACCTGTAAGGAGTTACCAACATTTTGCCAGTCAATGCGGAGACACTGGGAAAGTGAGACTAAAGCAGTGGTCCCCAACGCGGTGCCTGTGGGTGCCATGGTGCCCGCCGGGGCATTTATATGCGCCTGCGGAATGATGTAGGCTGGCCCCTGCCCCGGGCGTGCAGCACATGCGTGGTGCTGGCCCCGGGCACGTGGCGCATGGGCGGCCCCGCCCCTGGGTGCCCAGCAGCCCCGAAACTTGGGGACCACTGGACTAAAGGATCGGCATCCCTGCAAGCTGCACCCAGTACAGAAGCCATTTGCATATGTAAAACTCAAGTTGGGCTACAGAGACTGGCTTCTGTTGCTTTATTGCAACCTTGTTCAGGTCCACGAGGAGATCCCACAACGGTGGCAAAAAGTGTTGACACTGTGGAAACAGGATTAGTGCCTGTTAGGGTCTGAAATATGGGGCCAGACCTGTGACACTGTATAGAAACCAGGCAGCCAGCATCTGATGCGCACATGTTGGGAAGAGGTCTCGGTGCTCGGGGAACAGATTGGGGAAGTCAGACTCTGTCAGACGGTGACCCAGGATGGTGGGGTAGATCCATAGGTCTGGACAAAGGAAATCCGCTTGGGAAAGCTGTCAGTGTCTGCAGAGCAGGTAGAAAGATGAGCACAATTGTCTAAGAAACAGGAACAAGCTTTCTCCCAACATCTTTGGCTTTTGGAGGAGGCCTCTGGACAAGGCACACCACCCTTCCAGGTATGCAGCCTCCAAAGAGGGAATGCTTTCGATCCACTGCTCCAGCTTCATGTCAGCCGGTGAAGGAAATCTAGAAAGAGATGTTGGAAGCTGATGTAACAAGAGAGTCACAGTCCATTGTGCTAATTAAGAAACTGCACTGTTGTGTTAATTACTGAAAATGGAACCAGGTCACCCATAGCCATGAGGACACCTATCCCTTACCTAGCATTGAAAATTCCTTACTGGCATTAAAGTCAGCAAGTTTCTTCTCCACTATCCATTTAGCAAGTGGGTTTGGGCAAATTCCAGCGGCGCCAGAAGATGAAGAAAAAAAGCGCCTTCGTAATACCCATGGGATTTGATGAATTTACAAGAATGCCATTTTGGTTAGGTAATGCTCCGGGGCTTTTCAGAGAGCGTGGAGCATTGTCTAGGCCCTGAGAACTTTCAGACCATTTCAGCATAGCTTGTTGACATCACTGGCAGAAGACACACAAAGTGCTTCGAGTTTCTCAGTTAGTACCATTGATTTATTAAGGACTATGCTCAAGTTGCTCTGCCATGATATGAATTGCTCCGAGACCCCACGGATAACATTTCTAATGCTGCCCGGTACAACGAAGCACAGCGCGCCAAGTAGCACTGAAGAATTGAAATCTCTTCTAGTGCAACCACCTATCGTAAGAACATAAGAATGGCCATACTGGGTCAGACCAAAGGTCCATCTAGCCCAGTAGTCTGTCTGCTGACAGTGGCCAGCGCCAGGTGCCCCGGAGGGGGTGGACCGAAGACAATGATCAAGCGATTTGTCTCGTGCTATCCATCTCCAGCCTTTGACAAACAGAGGCCAGGGACACCATTCCTATCCCCTGGCTAATAGCCTTTTATGGACCTAACCTCCATGAATTTATCTAGCTTCTCTTTAAACTCTATTATAGTCCTAGCCTTCACAGCCTCCTCCGGCAAGGAGTTCCACAGGTTGACTATGCGCTGTGTGAAGAAGAACTTTCTTTTTTAGTTTTAAATCTGCTACCCATTAATTTCATTTGGTGTCCTCTAGTCCTTATATTATGGGAACTAATTAATAGCTTTTCTTTATTCACCCTGGTTAGGAACTACTGTTTAGAGTACACATTGACCCCAGCAACCAAGGATGGGAGCTATCTTTGCTCAGGAATAAGATAGTAGGAATCACGTGATTGTTTTATGCAGATCAGGGCGTATAGGGATCTGCAAGAAAGGATGAGAAATACAGTTCATTCACATTGGAATTCCCTCGCACTGGTCTGGGCAGCAACCGAAAACTTTCACCATTCTCTGACAGCAACGTCAGCCAAAGTGTTTTGAATTGACAAACCACTGACATATCTGCAACCTGGCATGGTAGGGATGCTGGAGAGATGCTGGGCTTCTCGTCTGGTGAGCTGTAACTTCGCCATCAGATACCAATCAGGCAAAATTCATGTCAAATCCAATGTGTCTTCTAGGCTGCCATGAGGGAGGATTCCAAAAGGAGACTTGGATGGAAGGAAGGATTTGGAAATGTCTCCATTTCTGAGCGTTGCTATGGAGGAGATGTAGGTTCGTTGCCAGTTGTAGGAAAGGCCTGAGGCCGGGGATGAAGAGCTAGAACTTGATGTCCAGCCAGATTTATGGAAGGAGATTCCATCACAAAGTCCAGCAATCCAGGAATCAGGAAGACATTTAGTGCTGAGAGCTGATCGCTGGAAAACGTTACCAGCTGGGGCAGTAGAATTGTAGCGACACAAAAGTACCTCTAGGAAGAGAATGGGAGGCTAGTAAGGAAGGCTTCAGACCTTAAATCGAACAAGGAGCCAATACCGATTGTCTTGTCCAGACTGAGTCAAGCTGGCATCAGAAGTTTACCACAATGCGCCTGGGTAGTTTGGACAGAAAAGGCAGAATTGAATGTAAGGTTCTGTGGGGTGAGGACGAAGGGCAGCATTGCTCAGTGGTGTCAGACAGGTGACATTTGCAACCTGGCACCGCTGGGCTTGCTGCCTCCGTGATGAATGTTACATAATTCCTGGAGCCCTGGCCCTCCTGAGTTACAAATGAAACCCCAGTTCCAGCCCTTGGGGTCGCTAAGGAACTTTGCTTTTTCAATGCGGGCCCTGGAAATCCAATTGCAGCCTGTCAGTCCCAGCCCGATGACCCTCGGCTAAGAGTTAATGGGCTTCACATGATGGTTATTGGCAGGTTGTTTGTGTCTCTTTAAAAGCTGCCTAATGAATTGGATTGTGGGTATTGATCCTGCATTTCCTCCTTGCGCCTGCTCCCCCTCTGTCTGTGCTATGGGCCTGTCCGGCTTCATTACAACTTGCAGCTTGTTCAGTCTGGCGGGTGGGTTGCGGGGGAGGCAGAGGGGTCTTACTCGGCTCTCAGCGTAGCTGTGGGAGGGTGGCCGCAGGTCGTAGCTGGGGCAGCCTGTAGATTCTCTGGGCCAGCCGGCAGACCAAGGTCGGCAATGGATACACCCAGCTGTCTCCAGGTAACGAGCGCTGCCTCCTTGTGGTGTCCCAGAGATGGGGAAGGAGGACGCGGCCAGGGGCGCCTCATCAGGGCACCCTGGGTCCTTGGCCAGGGGCGTCTCATCAGGCCCCCCCCCGTCAGTGGGGTCTGGTCCCTGCCGGCCACGAGCCCCTTGCAGAGCCTCCAGGGAGACTGAGCGCAGGCTGGCAGAGGCCATGTGCTCTTCAAGGGCCATTCCCACCCAGACCCTCCCACATAGTCGCCGCGCCACCTGCCAGCCCCACCCCGCCTCGTAGTCAGCGCCCCTCTGCTGCCCCTTGGCTGCTGAGAGCCTCTGGCCCCGACTGGTTCCTGGGCTTCCAGCCACCTTTGCAGCCAGGCCTGGGCTCAGCCAGGATCTTCCTCCTCCATGCAGTACGTTAGCCTAGGCCAGCGGGGCGGGGCAGGGCTGCGGGGCAGGGCAGCAGGTGGGACACACGGGCAGGGCTGGGCTGTGGGGCAGGGCGGCGGGTGGGACATGTGGGCAGAGCCGGGCTGCAGAGCAGGGCGGCGGGTGGGACACGTGGGCAGGGCCGGGCTGTGGCGGCGGGTGGGACATGTGGGCAGAGCCGGGCTGCAGGGCAGGCGTCGGGTGGGACATGAGGAGCCAGGCTGCGGGAGGGCGGCGGTGGGACACGTGGGCAGGGCCGGGCTGTGGCAGCGGGTGGGACATGTGGGCAGGGCTGGGCTGCGGGGCAGGGCGGCGGGTGGGACATGTGGGGAGGGCCAGGCTGCGGGGGAGGGCGGCGGGTGGGACATGCGGGCAGGGCCGGGCTGTGGCGGGGGTGGGACATGCGGGGAGGGCCAGGCTGCGGGGGAGGGCGGCAGGTGGGACATGCGGGGAGGGCCAGGCTGCGGGGCAGGGCGGTGGGTGGGACACGTGGGCAGGGCGGGGCTGCAGGGCAGTGGCAGGAAGCATGCATCGAATCTCCCTGCAGTACCCCGGCTCCAGACGATGCCACGCCGGCCTCCGCCTCCCAGGCACGGAGACATGCCTCTGCTCTGTGTTCCCATGTGGCTCGTTGGGGCGGAGGCAGCCGGCCCTGGCACACGGCCCTTGCTCTGCCGCTCTGGGTGCCCTGTCACCCACAATCCTGCTGCTCCCTGGAACGCGCTGCACAATTTGGCTGCTCGTCTCCGCTGGCTTTTCTCGCTCCTCACTTGCTGTCAGGCCCCCTGCCCGGTGCCAGCGTCTGCCTGCGGCCACTCCGCAACAAGATCCACCGCAGCAGGAAGGGTCTGAACCAAATTCCCTTCGGCCTGGGCCCTGGTCTCTGGAGGGGCGGCGACACTTCCACTTGCTGACGGCTGGGCCACAGGTTGGAGCGAGAGCTCGCTCCCGGCTCGCTTCCCGCGGGCGTTTCCTGCCCAGTGCTACGGCGCCTGCAGCGCTCACCCGCTCACAGCTTCCCCTGCAAGAGGCAGCTCGGCTGGCGCATTAGTTCTGGCCTTGCCCCTCCCTGGCCGGGTCCCGAGTGCGACCTCTGGGCCTCACCGTGTCAGCATGAGATCCCTCCTTGCCCCGCGGGAGCCTGGCGCTCCCCGGCCCAAAGCAGGCAGGGGCTGAGTCGGCGAGGAGGCTGCTTCGGAACCCCCCGGGCGCTGGCCAGGACTGGCGGTTGCTCCTCACTGGCACTCAGCGCTGCAGCCACGGCTCCGCACG
The DNA here is from genome assembly GCA_032595735.1 of Pelochelys cantorii. NCBI lineage: Eukaryota > Metazoa > Chordata > Testudines > Trionychidae > Pelochelys > Pelochelys cantorii. The sequence goes on from CM064338.1 coordinate 1,994,133, forward strand.
CAGGGATCGCCAGGACAGACCTCAGGCACTGTCCCCTGCGCTGGGGATGGGGCAGCTGCTAACGCGGCTCTTGGTCCAAGGAGAAAGGAAAAATCTGTCTCCCGGTCCAGCTGCATGGGGGTGTCGCGCTGCCTGGAGGGGCTCCCGGCTGTGAGCACCAACCTCTGGGCAGGCTGTCAGAGGCAGGGCAGGCCCCCCGGGTGCCCTCTAAGTGTTTCCATCCATATGCGGAATACATTTTATTTTGTGCACCAAAGCAAATGCAGATGTGCACCACCAGTAGAAACATGCTACCAGCTGTGGGCGCGCTGCCAATCAGCTGGATGGCACTTTGATGGCCCAGTGCTCAGTGTCCAGGGAGTCCTGCAGACACCCCAAACCGGCGGTGTGGCGTAGAATTCGATTTCATCAACTCTGTCACAAATGTGCACGCCTGGACCACTGTCGCAGTCCTGCCATGGAGGCTTAGGCAGTCCCCTGCAGCTCACCAGTCTGCCTTGCCCCCGGGCAAACTGGCTTTAGAGAGAAATGGTCGCTTGCCTCGAAAATCACACCGTGGTCAGGCTGCTTCGAAACTCATGAGACCAGTCGCGTACCCCAGATCTGTGGGCCCTCAGAGTCTCTGCCAAAGACACTGCCTGCAGCCATTCTGTGAGGCACTGACGAAGGGTGATTAAGGAGGGAAAGGAAGAGCAGAGTGATTTTCAGGCTAAAGCAAACACACACAGGGCAGCACATCCTACCAGTGACGGAGGTGTAGTGAGCTGTCCATTCAAAACGTCTTCCAGGGCAAGCTCTGCCTGGGACAGCCCTGGGAGATCTCGTGCTTCCGTGTGGAGCCTCTGGTCCCAGGGGATTTCCGACAGCAAAGATGAAACATTCCCACGTGACCCCTCTTGTGCATTTAGCCTTCCAGGCAGTGGGACAAGCGCATGAGAGCGGCCTTCACCGGTCCTTCGTGGCACGATGCTCCGGCCGGGTCTGTTTAGTCTTGGTAGGTCTCCTGAAGGAGTGGGGGCTGGGGGCCGACTCTCATGTCTGGGTTCACAAGTTTAGAGCAAACCTTTTCCAAGAAATAAAGCAAATCTTGCCTATTTCCTTCCAGCCTGGGGCATGGACCTTGCCTGTGCGATTAACACAGGCAGCAACATACTAGCATTTCATATTACTAAGGACAAATGCAAAGTGCTCCACTTAGGAAGGAACAATCCGATTCACACATACAGAATGGGAAGCGACTGTCTAGGAAGGAGTACGGCAGAAAGGAATCTAGGGGTCAGAGTAGGACACAAGCTAAATATGAGTCAACAGTGTGACGCTGTTGCAAAAAAAGCTAACATGATTCTAGGATGCATTAACAGGAGTGTTGTGAGCAAGACACCAGAAGTCATTCTTCTGCTCTACTCTGCACTGATTAGGCCTCAGTTGGAGTATTGTGTCCAGTTCTGGGCACCACATTTCAAGAAAGATGTGGAGAAATTGGAGAAGGCCCAGAGAAGAGCAACAAGAATGATGAAAGGTCGAGAGAACATGAGCCATGAAGGAAGACTGAAGGAATTGGGCTTGTTTAGTTTGGAAAGGAGAAGACTGAGAGGGGACATGAGAGCGGTTTTCAGGTATCTAAAAGGGTGTCACAAAGAGGAGGGAGAAAAATTGTTCTCCTTGGCCTCTGAGGACAGGACAAGAAACAATGGGCTTAAACTGCAGCAAGGGAGGTTTAGGTTGGACATTAGGAAAAACTTCCTGCCTGTCAGGGTGTTTAAACACTGGAATAAGTTGCCCAGGGAGGTTGTGGAATCTCCATCTCTGGAGATATTTAAGAGCAGGGTAGACAGACATCTATCAGGGATGGTCTACATGGTGCTTGGTCTTGCCGTGAAGGCAGGGGACTGGATTCGATGACCTCTCAAGGTCCCTTCCAGTTCTAGTGTGCTGTGATTCATTGACTTTGAACACTAGAGACATTCTCATAATTTGAACAAAACCAATGTACGGGGGAGCTGGGTTGGCTTCCAGTTCTGAGTTTGTCAGTTCCTAGCTAGCACGAAGGGCTTGGCTAGAGCAGGCATTTGGGTTTCTTTACTTCCTGTCCCCAGCTCTTATATCATCCTGCTAAACAGCCGAGGTGTCCACACTGAGCCCAGCAGGAACCAGACTGGAACGATGGGACTCTAAAGATGAGCCGCTCTCATGGCAGGGCCGGGGGGAGAGTTTCTCTCCATGTAGAATGGGATCGACTGGGGCCAGTATCTCCTGGAGGGCCCTGGACAGGCTTCTCAGGGGTGGCTATTGGCAGTGGCGGGCCCCGGGGTGGATGGTCCCTCCATCACAGCAGCATTCCTATCTAAGTGTTCCCTTCGCCCGACAAGCAAATTCATTCTCTGCACAGCCAGTGGCTTGGCCAGTCTGTCCTTGGGGCTCAGCGGGAAGCCCTGGTTTAAATGAATTGGTTCAGCCGAGGAAATGGATATAAAATTAATGAGAACCTTTAAATAACCCAGCTCTGGAAAAATAAAACACCGCTTGCTAAGCTGGGCAGGCAGCAGACAGGACCTATGAATCAAGCTGCCGTACCCGTCTAGCCGCTAAAGCATTGCAAAGTGCTTCCCATCCCACGCCCCCCTCCAGGTCCCCTGGCCAGCGGCTTTGTCCCCATCCTGCTGGGGGAGAAATGCAAGGAACATGACTCCCCAAGATTACCCAGCCAGGCAGTGGCAGAGAGGAGAGGAGAAGCCGGGTCCGGGGGCTCTCTGTGTGACCCACTCAAGATCAGTCTCCTCCTCACCTCTGTTTTCAGTTGAGTTGGGCAAGGGGCGACCAGTCGCCTTTTCTCTTGCCCCGGGGCCCTCTCAGAGGAGAGGCAGTTGGGAACCAGGGTCTCTCCCACGCGAAACGCTGGCGGTTCAAAAGGGATTTTTGTTCTGAGTTGGAAGAACAAGTGGAAATTTCTCCTGGAATGGAAATCCAGGCACAAACGGGTCTATAAAAGGGTTTATTTCCAGAGTGTCAGACCATTATTGTAACGTATTTAATACAGCCGCTACTGAAATCAGTCAAACGAATGGCTTACACATTGGAATGGCCCGAAGCCAGACAATAAAGCTGCAACCCAAAAGTGCCGTGTTCCCAGCAGGAGTGAAGAGAGCATGTTCGGTGTCTTTCTGGGAGGCCGCAACAGAAGAACTTGATTTCTCCAAAGCCAGAACCTAACACCCGGCCTGAACCCAGGCTGCTCCTCAGGCCGGCTGGCTCTTTGCGGGCTGACAGCTGACAGACCCAGACCCCCTGAGCAGGTGGGGAAGCCCTCACAAGGGAAGCGGTAGCTGTGGCAGTTTTCAAAATGCCACAGACACAGGCTTGTCGTATCCAAGCGACCTCTTTCAGCCTTCTTAAAAGAAAGCGAGAAGGGTGAAATGGTTCCTTCCGGCAGGCGGTGAAATGGCCACGTTCCCAGAAAACGTTCTGAGGCATTTCTCCTGGAAAACGTCTGGATGTGAGGGGGCACACGCCCCCCACGCGGGCACGGAGGGGGCAGTGGGAGCCCAGGTGACGCCACGCTGCTACAGCTGCCGTACATGCCAGGCGTGGGGCAAGGAGTTAAAAGGAGGAGACCTTGCCCCATGGGCCAGGACGGGTAGCGAAGCGCCCTCTCTACGTGAGGGAAGTCCGGAGCCTGAGGTAACTTGGCTGTGTGAGGAGTCAGGAGGGATGGCCAGACCCTGGAAGCCGGGCCAGAGAGCTGGTTATCGGAAGTCAAGCCCCGACAAGAAGGGCAAGGCTCCATGGAGGGTTTATCGGACCAGCCTGTTCTGAGCTGCTGTTTCCCGATTTCAGCTGGGCCTTAACCCACCGGAGGACAGTGCTGGCCCTCACACGAGACAGCGGAGACTTGTGGCGGGGTGAGTCATTCCCGGATGGGCTGTGTGTATGTGTGTCTGTCTGTCTATGGTGTGTGTGTGTGTGTGTCTGTCTGTCTATGGTGTGTGTGTGTGTATCTGTCTCTCTGTTGTATGTGTGTGTGTGTGTATCTGTCTGTCTATTGTGTGTGTGTGTGTGTGTTGATACTGTGGGAGGTGGGGGGAGAGTGTGTGTGTGTTAATGATACTGTGGGAGGTGGGGGGGAAGAGTGTGTGTGTGCGCGCGGGCAGAGGCACATCCGATTCCAGGGCTTGTCTACAGACCAGTCAAGGTAGAGCAGAGGCTGGAACTTGCCCAGTTTGGGGCGTGCTAAAGGCAGCGTGGCCTTGTCTGCACTAGCCACTCGCAGTGTGTTTCCGTGCTACCGCTGCCCCTTTCAGCTTGACATGGGGTGGCTCTTCCCTGCCAAATGCCTGGTGTCTTCTTACTCAGCTGAGCAGATCCAGTGGGGGCCCAGCCCCCCGTGGCTGTGTAAAGGCCAGTTAACTGAGGGGGCGGGGTAAGAACACAGCTGCGGGTGTCATGCAGGGAAGAGATCCCCTTTGGAAGGACTGACCTACAGCTCACCCGGACTAGAGAAAGAGGCTTTTTGATGAAGACAGCTAAGTCTGGCAATCTGAACTCCCCTGGAACCCCGCCCCCGGAACACAGGTGAAGACCTGCCTCAGAGGGGTGCCCATGTTAATCTGTTCAGCAAAACGCAATCGTCCTCGCACACCTGAAAGACTAACAAGTGTATTTGGGCTGGAGCTCACTTGGTCAGATGCATGAAGAGGAAACACGTGCCAAGATGCGTGGGTTATGTAGCTTTATTTAGGCAGGGAGAGTTCTGGCTCCACCCCCCTGTGACTCAGTTTCCCGTGTGCTAGAGTACAGCCGCTAGAGTTCTCAGCCTTGTGTTCACTGAGAAGAATGGTGTGTTCTGAACTTGGAGTGAGCTCACACCTTTCGGTGCTATGAAGACAAGACCTTAGACAATGCTGCTGTCGGCATTGTGACCAGGGCAGGTAGGACTAAGGGTCAGAGCAGGCCTGAGAGAAGCGGAGGAGTTTGCAGTCAGATTCCCGGCCAGGGTCGATACCAAGGCTCAGAAGCAGAGTCGGCGTTCCAAATCCAGGGCAGGTGATGTGCACAGCAAGCCGAGGTCGCAGCCCGGATCCCAAGGGCGGCGACAGGAGATGCACGGACACTTCCTGGAATGCCCCAGGGCTTTGTGTCAGGAGGGGAGCCAATCGGCCTGTCAGAACCCATGAGGCAGGACTCCCTGTGGTCTGTGTTCACAGTGGGCCATGAGCCGCGAAGAGCAAGCCGGCTCCACTTGCTACGGGCTGGCCAGGTAATTGGAAGCCTGGTGTGCAGGTTACATTTCGATCAACATCCCCACGCGCTTGGGTGTGAAAGATCCGTCCCACTGCGTGACGCAGCAGTGCCAGCCTTGGCTACTGTTGCTCCAGGAAGTGCTGGTCCTACAGCTGATGGGCAGCTGTAAGGGCCGGGGAGGAGGGGTGAGCTTGCCACGGTCCCCGTGGATCTATGGGCTGGCTGCCCTGGCCCCGCCCCTGCCACCTGAGGCCCCGCCCCGTCCAGGAGTGGCGCTAAGAGCCAGGGCTGGAGGGTCAGGTACAAAAATCAGTATCTGACCACGTGCCACATGCTTTAGATTGCCAGCTCTTTGGGGACCGCCTGTGGTGTGTGTCACGCCGCACCTGGTTTGTGAGCGTGGCTGCTAGGCCCTGTGGAGACACAAATAGCTGCCGGCAGAGCGGGGACCCGTATGGGGGCAGAGCGGGGAAAGGCCCTGGAATATTCATTTGAACTTGAAAACTCGGTTGGGTTCAATTAGGCCGAGGAACTGTTTGTGTTCGCTTCTCGCAGAGGCTGGTGACCCCGGGCGTTTGTGAGGGGGTGCCCCACAAAGTGCAGCATGACCTGTGCGTGTCCCATTGCCTCCCCCGAACCTTCCCCTGCCCGCATCTAGGTTACTCACAGAGGGATCCAGTCGGGCTGGGAAGAATATCACATGACATCTGGAACTTCCCAACGTCATGGCCCTGGATTGGTGCAGCTCTCGGCAGCTGGGGGTGCATGAGGCTGTGGGGGTGTGCTCATTGGTCATGCCTCTGAATGTTGTCACATTGAAAGTGGCTTTCTCAGCTTACAGGGCTCAATGCAGGGAGCAGGGGGTGTGGCCTGTGCTTGGCCCCAGGTCAGGTTAGATGACATGACCAAGGCCCTCTGCTGCAGAGGGCTTTATGGACAGAAGAAAGGGCAACACTGGGGGGGGGGTCAGATCCCCCCATGCACGTGCCTGGCTCCGCTCCACTAGTGGGTGAATTTCCCCTGGCGTGTGACTGTTGCACACTAAGCCCGAGGGGGCATGTTTGCCAAGGAGAGGAGCCGCAAGCAAGTCACGCAGCTTTTCATCCCGCTTCTCGCTCAGAATCCCAGCCTGGCACAGACCCCTGCTGCTGGCTCCTCCCGCCAGGCGTTACAGAGGAACACAGCGAGCGCGTTCGTGCAGAGGGGGACAGGGCGGAAGAGACGCTGAGGAGGAGGAGAGGGAGGGAGCGGGAAACACACAGGAGAGGAGAGAGAGCGAAGGGCTGGGAAGAGGGAACCCGGTGCGCCAGCTGCCGTGTCTTTCAGCTCTTAACACAGAGCGAAATCATGGCGCTGCCCTGTGTGTTGTGCACTCAATTTGCCCTGCTATTGATCCCAGTTAGTAAATAGGAGCTGCGAGCCCAATAAAAATTATTTATCCTCCCCAATTCCTTAATCCGGATCCAATCCTCTCGTTAAGGTGATTGACGGTGCTGACAGGCGGAACACGGCGCAGACTCCCTGCTGTGCTGGGAGCAGCTCTCGGTTCCCTTCCCCGGCTCCCATCACCGCCTCTAATGACACTATCGATCCAGCCCTGGCAGTGGCTCCCTGGTAATTGAAAGCCCATCTGAGTCTCCCACTAGCTCGTACACCACCCCAGTGAGAGCCGGGGACCGTGCGCCCGGAGCAGCCCACACGCTCAGCGGCCCTGGCCGGGCGGGTGATGCTGGCATTGCCCACGCATCCTGCTGCTCTTTCCAGACGGGGTCTCACTGGCCAGAGTGGAGAACCCATCTCGTCACCTCCCCATGCCCATGCAACCCCTCCCCAGCCCGCCCGCTTACCCCTTGGCCCCTCACTGGGCAGCCCGTGGCTGAGATGCTGCCATCTGAGCACGGAGACCTGCCCTGCAGGGCAGCAGGTTTTCATGGCCCCGTGGGCTGCCAGCCAGGAGGGCAGGCACCGTGGTGAATGGGGGGGGGAGGGGCGGGTCCCCAGCTGTCGCCCCGGGGGGATGAGTTCTGGTCCCTGCTGATCTGGGGGGGACAGAGATGGTGACCAATGTCCCCTCTGCTGCCCATCAAGCCCTCCCCTGCCCCTGCTCCAGAGCGGCTCAGACGACCAGATCCCGGGAGGGCTGTGGCCTGGATTCCAGGCTGCTGAGCTCCGGCCTGCGGCGAGGCCCTGTGGTGTCCAGGAGCTAGCGAGCCCCAGAGCCGTCTGTGTCCAGCAGCCTCAGCCTGGGGCCCCCACCTCCTGCCTCTTCTCTGCTGTGCTGGACGCTACGGGGCCTGGCCTGCACCCACAGGTCCTAGGGCGCCCCAAGCAGAGGTTAAAGCTGCTCCCCTCTGCAGGGTGCCAGGTTCTGCCCGGCCCGGTGGCGTGGCGGGACCCATCTCTGCCAGCCAATGCTCCGGAGCCATGGCAGGCAGAGGCCCCTGTCTGCAGCAGCTGGCCGGCAGGTGACCAGCGGGAGGCACCTGTGCGGTGCCGTGCCGGGAGGGCGTTGCTGGATGCCCACGTACCGCAGTCGGGAGCCCAGGCAAGCTGCTTGGGCAAGAACCCCTGGGCACCCTCCACGTCTCCATGCTACCCCGGTGGGTCTGAACCAGCAGAGCCTTCCCTGCCGTGCCACAGCCGCGACGTCGACAGTGCCAGCTCTGCCACCTCGGCGTCAGCCAAAGCCCCCCCCATGGGACGTCCCTCCTGCCAAGGGCTGCACTCGTGAGGCCGCCGAGAGGGTGTGGGGGGGGAGGGCGGCAGAAGGGACGAAGACAGAGAAGAGGGCCAGGGCTGCATCCTTGACAAGACTGGCCACAGTCCTCACTGGGCCCTGGGCGCCAGGCCCCCAAAAGGGGCAGGGTCTCGGGCGGAAGGAGCGGGGCTAGGCGTAGCCAGAGGCCATGCCGTGTCTCCCACACCCCGCCCTCTGTGCTGCTTGAACGGCGCCACACAAGGCTCCGGCGGCGATTTAAAGGGGCTGGGGCGTCCCAGAGCCCCCGGCCCTTTTAAATCTTCAGGCCCCCTTTTCCTCCTCCCCGTTGGCGGCTCTGACCTTGGTGGATTTATTGCTGAGCAGCAACAATGACCTTGAGGTTGGCTGATCAGCGGCAGCTCCAGCTGAAGACACAGGCTCAGCCCCAGTGTGGGCCCATGAGAGCCCGGGCATTAAACCAGGCAATCCATGTGGCACCACTCCAAGGTGGGGTGAGCAGAGAAGGCCTCCAGTGGCTCTCCCAGCTGTCCCGGGGCTGGCTTGGGCTGGCCTCGTCCCACAGGAGTCCCCCAAAGGGGAAGGGTCCTGCCGCTGAGAGCCACTGACCCCCGGGGGCTCTTCAGTGCCAGCAAGTTAACAAGAGAATATTTCCATGCAGTTGACCTTTAAGTATCAGGTAATTTATTGCGTGTTTACCCACAATGACACTGGGCCCCTGCTGGGGATTTAATTACTAACCCAGATTGCTCCAATAAAGCTGCAGGGAGACAATTACGAGGTGATATTTATGATCAGGTGTAAATATCACCTTCCTTTTGCCTTCCCATTTCCTCTTCATTCCCTCCGTCCCCTGCTTCTTTCAGTGCTGGAGCTCTGCTGTCTGCTGTGGCCAGTGGGAGCGGCGGGTCTGGCAGCGTGCAGAACCGTTGGCTGGGAGGCCACGACGTGGCCCCTGCTCCCATGTCCAAGCAGGGATTCCTGTGTACCGCGGTGTGGCCCCTGCTGCCGTGTCCAAGCAGGGATTGCTGTGTACCGTGGTGTGGCCCCTCCAGGGATTGCTGTGTATCGCGGCGTGACCCCTGTTCCCGTATCTAAGCAGGGATTGCTGTGTACCGTGGTGTGGCCCCTCTAGGGATTGCTGTGTACCGCGGCGTGGCCCCTGTTCCCATGTCTAAGCAGGGAGTGCTGTGTACTGTGGTGTGGCCCCTGCTCCCGTGTCCAAGCAGGGTTTGCTGTGTACCAGGTGTGGCCCCTCCAGGGATTGCTGTGTACCGCGGCGTGGCCCCTGTTCCCGTGTCTAAGCAGGGATTGCTGTGTACCGCAGCGTGGCCCCTGTTCCCGTGTCTAAGCAGGGATTGCTGTGTACCGGGGCGTGGCCCCTGTTCCCGTGTCCAAGCAGGGTTTGCTGTGTACCAGGTGTGGCCCCTCCAGGGATTGCTGTGCACCATGGCATGGCCCCTCCAGGGATTGCTGTGTACCATGGCGTGGCCCCAAGGAGCTCTGCAGACACAGCTGGACTCTGGGAGGAGGTCCCTGGGTCACAGTGGCGTTGGTGGCAGGGTTGGAAGGAGTCAGTGGAGGAAATCAGTGCAGTGGTCTCTCTCAGAGGTGCTTTGCAGGCTCCTGGTGGCTGGTACATCCCCCCAGCACAGCCAGGAGTTTTGGAAGAGTTCCACTGGAAAACTGGGCCGTGAGCTCATAAGCTCTGAGGGTCGTGTCTGCTCAGGGTTCCTAAAAGGGTGTAACAAGGTGGAGGGAGAAAAATTGTTCTCCTTGGCCTCTGAGGACAGGACAAGAAGCAATGGGCTTAAACTGCAGCAAGGGAGGTTGAGGTTGGACATCAGGAAAAACTTCCTGTCCGGGTGGTGAAACACTGGAATAAATTGCCCAGGGAGGTTGTGGAATCTCCATCATTGGAGATACGTAAGAGCAGGTTGGACGGGCACCTGTCAGGGATGATCTAGATGGTCCTGGGTCCTGCCGTGAGGGTGGGGGACTGGACTCGGCCTCTCGAGGTCCCTCCCTGTTCTCGTGCTCTCTGGCTCTCTGATGCTGGGGTATGCATGGAGCCCTCCAGGGAAAAGCCTGAAAGAGGCTGCATTCTGCTGTCCTGGTCCAAGCTGCTCTGCTGTGTCCCGCCCCAGAGGGGGCTGCATGGAGGTGGCAGGTGGCAGCCACCTTGCGAAAAGCCCTGGGACGTGCCCAAGGGCCCAATTGTTGTCATCGCGGGATGGGTTGGAGCAGCCATGCCCCCCTTGCGCAAACCAGGCTGCCGACCCAGCTGGGGAGCAGGGTGGCTCGTCTCTGAGAGAGGGATGGTAAATCTCGGTTCATTGAACAGTCAAGTAACCTCGTGAATTCTTATCGGTTACTCGACTATTCGATAGTCCCCGGAGGCTGGGCCATCAGCCAGTGCGTTCCACCCCCACTCCGAGGAGCTCTGTACCAGAGGCACCAGCATGGGGGGGCAGGCGGGAGCTGGTCTGTGAGGGGAGCCAGTTTAAAAACCAGCTCCCCTCACAGACCGGCTGCCTGTTGCCCTGTGCTGCTGCCTCTGATCCAGAGGCAGCAGCACGCAGTGGGAGCATCCCCTGTCCAGGGTGGGGGGGCGGGTCTGAGCTCCTGGACCCGATGCAAGCCTGCCCGCCTGGCTCCTAATACACTTCAAATGCAGAGCCGCAGTGGGGGCAGGTCCTGGACCCAGCGCGAGCCAGGACTGAGCCAGGCAGCTGGCCAGCCTGCTAACAAATGTACTGGCAAAGGGGGATGCGCGTAGTCTCCAGCATAAACTGATAAGCTTTTGTTATGGGTCAATGGGTTAATCGGCTGCACTGTTACATCCCTGGTCGGAGACACTGCGCTAAGACCCAGAGCAGGAAGGGTCAGAGGGATGGTGCTTCGGGGGCCAGTCCACAGGACAGCAGAGACGGACCAGCAGTAGGAGCAGGCGGTGGGGCGGCAGGTGGCGCTCCCCAAGGGGAGATAGTGGCTCAGCTATTGTCGGTCGATGCTCCCGTCCTACCTCTGCTCCTGGCCAGCTCTGCGGGGAGGCGCTTTCCCCGAGCGGCTGAACGGGGGAGAGAAGCCGGCCCCCTACCGCTCCGTGTGGGGAGCGCCACGTTCCAGCGCAGCAGTGGGTGTGTTTCGTCGCCGGCAGCCTGGCTCCCTGGGTGCAGGGGGAGCGACAGTTTGTGTCCTCGCCACATGTTTGATTCCTTCAAGAACATCTATTTTTAACCGGTGTTTGTCGTGCCGGGCCTGCCAGGGATACACAAGAACATGCAGCGCGCCGCGCTGGTGGCCAAGGCGGCTAAAAATAGCCCTGGGCTTCATTAAAGAGCAGCTGATGCCTCCTGCCCCGCACGGAGAGACAGTCTATTTCCGAACTGTGGCAGGCTGCGTTCGCCTCCCCCATGGCTGCCTCTTCCCTGCTGCTTCCTTGTGGAGGGGGAGCCAGGACACGGGCGGGAGCCCGGGAGTGGAGTTCTGAAGGGGCCCTGCTTGCCCGTCCCTGGGAAGAGGAGACGTAGGGGCAGTCGTCCATACCCACCCTTGTCAAACAGCCAGAGAAGAGTCCAGGTGCCTCGCCACCTCAGGAACAGAGCGGCCTCCTTCGCGGCTCCCCGGCCACCTCGGGAGCAGAGCGGCCTCCTTCGCGGCTCCCCGGCCACCTCGGGAGCAGAGCGGCCTTCTTCGCGGCTCCCCGGCCACCTCGGGAGCAGAGCGGCCTTCTTCGCGGCTCCCCGGCCACCTCGGGAGCAGAGCGGCCTCCTTCGCGGCTCCCCGGCCATCTCGGGAGCAGAGCGGCCTCCTTCGCGGCTCCCCGGCCATCTCGGGAGCAGAGCGGCCTCCTTCGCGGCTCCCCGGCCACCTCGGGAGCAGAGCGGCCTCCTTCGCGGCTCCCCGGCCACCTTGGGAGCAGAGCGGCCTTCTTCGCGGCTCCCCGGCCATCTCGGGAGCAGAGCGGCCTCCTTCGCGGCTCCCCGGCCACCTCGGGAGCAGAGCGGCCTTCTTCGCGGCTCCCCGGCCATCTCGGGAGCAGAGCGGCCTCCTTCGCGGCTCCCCGGCCACCTCGGGAGCAGAGCGGCCTCCTTCGCGGCTCCCCGGCCACCTCGGGAGCAGAGCGGCCTCCTTCGCGGCTCCCCGGCCATCTCGGGAGCAGAGCGGCCTCCTTCGCGGCTCCCCGGCCACCTCGGGAGCAGAGCGGCCTTCTTCGCGGCTCCCCGGCCATCTCGGGAGCAGAGCGGCCTCCTTCGCGGCTCCCCGGCCACTCGGGAGCAGAGCGGCCTCCTTCGCGGCTCCCCGGCCACCTCGGGAGCAGAGCGGCCTCCTTCGCGGCTCCCCGGCCACCTCGGGAGCAGAGCGGCCTCCTTCACGGCTCCCCGGTCGCTCTTGGCTTGGGGCCACTGGACACTTCTTCCTTGGGAGCAGGCAGAGGAGTTTCCCTGCATCGCCTGGGCCTGCCCCAGTGCCCAGTGCCAGTCGGTGCTGGCCTGAAAGCCCAGCCCAGGCACGAAGGTACGGGAAGCCCTCAGGGCTGAGCCAAAGGCTGCTGCAGTCAGTGGGCAGACTCAGGTTTTGCTGGGTCCAGGGTCAGGCCCCTGCTTGCCAGGTTCGCAAAAGGGCTCGAGCCTGGAAGGAGAAAATCCTGGCAGCGGGACTGGCAGCGATGTGGGTCCAGAAGCCGAACGTGGACAGGGCAGGGTGTCGGGCGAGACACCAGGCAGCAGGAGGCGCCCGGCTGAGGAAAGGACTAATTCCTGGGCACCTTGGCCGTGAGTGCTCGCCCCACGACGGCTCCTAATTGCCTCCGATTTCCATTTACATGCAGGCCTGCAAACGTATTCATCCCTCAGTGAGGCTCGCTGATCACGGGGGGAGGGCAGACTGCGATAACCCCGCCCACTGCTCCATGGCTTGGACCGACATGGCCCCACTGAAGCTGCGGAGATAGGTGACGCTCATTGGCTCTCATTTGAGGTGGGACTGTAGCTAGGGTTGCCAGCTTTCTAATTGACGCCCCCTGAGGCCCCGCCCCCTGCTCCGCCTCTTTTCCCAAGGCCCTGCCCCCCCATCATGGCTCACCACTGTCTCCTCCTGAGGTGGGGCTGCCTGCCCTAGAGATGGAGGTAGCAGGCTGTCCCAGCTGGGCAGGGCTGTTATGGGTTGAGGACCCAGCACTTCCCCCCTAGAACTGTCCTGTGGGGGGTGCAAGGCCCCACCCTGCCTCTGCTCCACCCCACCCCTTCCCCAAGCCCCGCCCCTGCTTTGGAGTTTGCTGCCAGTAGTACAAGGAGGCCTCAGCCGAGCATGGGATCCCCCTGTGCTAGGTGCTGTACGTACACAGAGTGGGCAATGGCCCCCCTCAGCATGTTCACAATCCAAACAAGCTACGGAAGCATTTGTCCCTGTTCCGCCGCTGGAGAGCAGAGACCCAGGGCACAGGGCAGTTGGGCAGTGGTGCACGACCCGGCCTGCCCCAGGGCGTGGGTGGCTCGCCCCACCCCGGAGGCCCCACTGAGTCTGCCCTGCAGAAAAACAGTTTCAAAAAGTGCATCTTGCGAGTTTCCTTGGCAACTGCCGAGCCACTGCAGCCCCTTCTCCGGCGTGGCTCCATTCTGGGTCTGTCTGACAGATCGTGCTGGTGACGGCACAGACCCGCCCTCCCACTGTGCGCTCGCTTGTTTCCTGTGCGTCCCAGTTGTGCAGTGACGCAGCCTGCACAAGCCAAGAGGGACTCTGACACTACCCAGGGCTGGGGACAGCGTGCTCGGTTCCTGTCCTCGAACGAGCTGTCGCTGTAAATGTCCCAGAGCGCCGGGACCTGGCTCCTGTGTGTTCTGGCAGGGAACAGGATTTTTTCTGATCCACGGAGTCAGTTAGGCTGGAAAACTCCCGCTCAGGGATTGTGTCCCAGTGAATTCGGGTGTGATTCCAAATTTCTGGATCAGCCAGAAGAAGAGGCAGGGAGCTCGTGTGAAACCGCAGTCAGACCAGCCACAAACGCGCTCGGAGGGAAGCAACTCGGCGGCTCTGGGTGTGGGGTGCAGGGGCCGTCTGCCGTGCACGGGCCGGGGCAGAGGGGCGGGCGGGCTGAGCTGGGAGCGGCTTTCCCTGTTAGTGCCAGCCGGGACACGCGCCGCGCAAGTCAAGACAGCCAGTCTGGCTCAGGGTCTGTCCCGGATGTGGGCTGGAGCCAGCCCTGCCATTTACACGGGGGAAGTGCTTTGTGCCTGGGAGAGAGCCAATGTCTCTGCTGTTGCCATCCACCATGGCAGCCACGTTGGTGCAACCCCGGTGTGGCCGGGGCCACGCCCAAATCCTGCCCACCGAGATGGTGTCAGTCCATAGAACCCCAGGGCGGGCAGAGACCTCAGGAGGCATCGGGTCCAGCCCCTGCCCAGAGCAGGGCCAGCCCAACTCAACCATCCCAGCCAGGGCTGTGTCAGGCTGGGACTTAACAACCTCTAGGGATGGAGATTTCGCCCCCCCCCTCCCTGGGGAACCCAGCCCAGGGCTTCCCCACCCCCTAGGGAAATAGATTTTCCTAATATCCAACCTAGACCTCCCCCACTGCAACTTGAGACCATTGCTCCTTGTTCTGCCATCCGCCTCCACTGAGAACAGCCTCTCTCCATCCTCTTTGGAACCCCCTTCAGGAAGTTGAAGGCTGCTATCAAATCCCCCTCACTCTTCTCGTCTGCAGACTGAACAAGCCGAAATCCCTCAGCCTCTCCCCATAGGTCATGTGCTCCAGCCCCCTGGTCATTTCGGTCGCCCTCCGCTGGACCCTCTCCAGTTTGTCCACGTCCCTGCTGTAGCGGGGGGCCCAGAACTGACGCAACACTCCAGTTGTGGCCTTGTGCCGAATAAAGGGGAATAATCACTTCCCTTGCTCTGCTGGCATGGTGGGGGGAAGCCGCCTGCCTGGACATGTGCTGCACTCAGAGCTTTCCTCCAAAGCTGGGGGCTCCAGGCGGAGAGGGGGCTGTTCTGGGAGGGGACCTGGCTGGGATGGGTTAGTTGGGGCTGGTCCTGCTCTGGGCAGGGGACCGGACTCGGTGACTCCTGAGGTCTCTGCCAGCCCTGGGGTTATATGAAAGCCTAGAACAGTGGTTGCGACAATGATCCGTGTGGGCCTATCACAATCCAGTAACGGCATCAGGGGCTTGAGCTGGTTTCTCTGTCCAGGCCTTGCCTGCCACCACTCCGCAGCGGGCGGGGGATGGGTCCTGGGACAGACCAGGGGCACTGTCCTGCTGGGATTCCTACGTCCCTTCCCCACCGTGACAGGCTGGAGACCAGTGTGTGCGTGTGCAGGGGTGTGTCGTCTTCCCCTTCCCCCCCCCCCCCCAGCAGGACAGGACACCCCCGTGAGTCCACGCGCAGGAGCTCTGGCAAATGCAAATTGCACAGGAAATGCTGATAATGTTTGTACAAAACCTCCATATGTCAGAAATGAGATTAAAAAAGTAATTACCAAAGTTGGGAAGGAAGGACAAATGTATTTCGTAGTGCAACAAGCAGCAGGAATCAATAATTCCCAGCTCAGGTTAAGATGATAAAAGATAAGTACATTTTGCCTTTGGGTTTAGTTGTGAATTAAATGGAGCTTCATGCTGTATAAATTAATTTCCATTTTCCATATAAAACTATCAGTCCTTGCCTGGAAATCCTTAAAGGTCAGACAGACACAGCAAATCAGCTTTGCCAAAGCCCTTTGGATGGGAGCCAGCAGTTCACAACATGCTGGGAAAACATACCCATTAACACACACACACACACTCTCCCCCCCACCTCCCACAGTATCATTAACACATGGACACACTCCCTCCCACAATATCAACACACACACTCCCCCCACCTCCCACAGTATCATTAACACATACACACTCTTCCCCCCACCTCCCACAGTATCAACAACACATACACACACTCCCTCCCACAATATCAACACACACACACTCTCCCCCCCACCTCCCACAGTATCATTAACACACACACACTCCCCCCACCTCCGGCAGTACCACTAACCATAGACACGTGCGTGTGCATATGCGTAGAGCATTCTAACCACGCACAGGGGATGTGTTACAGGGCATGGCCCCAGGCGGAGCCAATAAAGCTCTCTCTCCTGGAGGGCTAGCTTTGACAGCTGCCCCCTCCGTAACTTTCCTGGAACATCTTTTCCATACGGCAGGGGTGGGGAGCATACGGCCGAGGGGCTGGATCCGGCCCCCAAGGCTCCTGCACCCTCTCTCTTGTCCAGCCCCCCCAGCCTGTTTCCTAGAGGCCCCCTCCCACACGTCGAACCCCTCGTTTTTGACAGAATTGATTAGCTAGGCCCCCTAGGGCTGGGAGCATCCCGAGCGAGCCGGAGGCTCACAACTCTGCAGGCTGTCCGGAGGCGTGTTGGCCGCGTGTGGCCATTCCCCCTCTGCGCCGGGGCCCACTCCGGATAGGCTGTGCCACGAGCTGCCGTGGGGCCTGGCGGGAGTCCACGCCCCGATGGAAGGGAGCTTACACACAGGGCCCGCTCCGGATAGGCTGTGCCACGAGCTGCCATGGGGCCTGGCGGGAGTCCACGCCCCGATGGAAGGGAGCTTAAACACTGGGCCCGCTCCGGATAGGCCGTGCCACGAGCTGCCGTGGGCCCTGGCGTGAGTCCACGCCCCGATGGAAGGGAGCTTAGACACGGGGCCCGCTCCGGATAAGCCGTGCCACGAGCTGCCGTGGGGCCTGGCGGGAGTCCACGCCCCGATGGAAGGGAGCTTACACACGGGGCCCGCTCCGGATAAGCCGTGCCACGAGCTGCCGTGGGGCCTGGCGGGAGTCCACGCCCCGATGGAAGGGAGCTTACACACGGGGCCCGCTCCGGATAGGCCGTGCCACGAGCTGCCGTGGGGCCTGGCGGGAGTCCACACCCCGATGGAAGGGAGCTTACACACGGGGCCCGCTCCGGATAGGCCGTGCCACGAGCTGCCGTGGGGCCTGGCGGGAGTCCACGCCCCGATGGAAGGGAGCTTAAACACGGGGCCCGCTCCGGATAAGCCGTGCCACGAGCTGCCGTGGGGCCTGGCGGGAGTCCACGCCCCGATGGAAGGGAGCTTACACACGGGGCCCGCTCCAGATAGGCCGTGCCACGAGCTGCCGTGGGGCCTGGCGGGAGTCCACGCCCCGATGGAAGGGAGCTTACACACAGGGCCCGCTCCGGATAGGCCGTGCCACGAGCTGCCGTGGGGCCTGGCGGGAGTCCACGCCCCGATGGAAGGGAGCTTACACACAGGGCCCGCTCCGGATAGGCCGTGCCACGAGCTGCCGTGGGGCCTGGCGGGAGTCCACGCCCCGATGGAAGGGAGCTTACACACAGGGCCCGCTCCGGATAGGCTGTGCCACGAGCTGCCGTGGGGCCTGGCGGGAGTCCACGCCCCGATGGAAGGGAGCTTAAACACTGGGCCCGCTCCGGATAGGCCGTGCCACGAGCTGCCGTGGGCCCTGGCGTGAGTCCACGCCCCGATGGAAGGGAGCTTAAACACGGGGCCCGCTCCGGATAAGCCGTGCCACGAGCTGCCGTGGGGCCTGGCGGGAGTCCACGCCCCGATGGAAGGGAGCTTACACACGGGGCCCGCTCCGGATAAGCCGTGCCACGAGCTGCCGTGGGGCCTGGCGGGAGTCCACGCCCCGATGGAAGGGAGCTTACACACGGGGCCCGCTCCGGATAGGCCGTGCCACGAGCTGCCGTGGGGCCTGGCGGGAGTCCACGCCCCGATGGAAGGGAGCTTACACACGGGGCCCGCTCCGGATAGGCCGTGCCACGAGCTGCCGTGGGGCCTGGCGGGAGTCCACGCCCCGATGGAAGGGAGCTTAAACACGGGGCCCGCTCCGGATAAGCCGTGCCACGAGCTGCCGTGGGGCCTGGCGGGAGTCCACGCCCCGATGGAAGGGAGCTTACACACGGGGCCCGCTCCGGATAGGCCGTGCCACGAGCTGCCGTGGGGCCTGGCATGAGTCCACGCCCCGATGGAAGGGAGCTTACACACGGGGCCCGCTCCGGATAGGCCGTGCCACGAGCTGCCGTGGGGCCTGGCGGGAGTCCACGCCCCGATGGAAGGGAGCTTACACACGGGGCCCGCTCTGGATAAGCCCCTTGCCGCTGTGTGGGGAGGGGAGAAGCAGGAGGTCTCCACGCACAGCGGCTTTGAGGCCTGCCCCGGTGACGCTGAGGCAGGCTCTTCCCAGGCCCACGCCGTGAGAGCTGAGGGTCTCCTTGGCACACGCCCAGGCTGCACACAGGCAATGGGGGGCAACCTGGGCCTTCGCACATGGCCGGGGGCAGAAAGTCCTTGAACTGAGGGACTCCCTGCCAGAAGGGGTGCCCCCGGCACGCGGCAGGGCTGGGACACGGTGCCCATGGTGCACACTCCCAGCTAAGGGGTGGTGGCATCTCGCCCGCGGCTCAGGCAGGCAGAGGGGCGACAGGCTGGAGGTGGGGCTGAGGGGCAAGCAGAGGACAGGCGGAGAAAGGGGCTGTGGGTAGAATTCAGGGGAGACGTCGCGCGGCGGGTTTGGCTTGAAATCGCGGAGATCTGTGAATCCGGCTGAGTTCAGAGCCAGCCGCCCCCTCGCCCCCGCCCTGACCTTGAGAGCAGGATCAGAGCCAGGCTGTGCGGTCAATAACCTTTGCAATTGATGACAGCTTCAATCAGCCGTGGGATTTGTGTTCCTTCTCTTGCTGCCTTTGCCAGGGCAGTGACGTGAGGAGCTGGGCGCTTATCTCTGGCAGGCAGCTACCTTGGAGCCACATTCAGCCTGATTGATTTACAAGCCCAGGGTCTTTTAGCCTCTCCGTCGGGCTGTGCTGGTGATGGGGGCAAGCCGCTCCCAGGCAGCGGGTGGAGATACAGCTCTTTGCTGTGAAATGCAGCTGTGCCCCCCAGACCCCTCCCGTGCTCCAGCTGCTTAATATCAGAGCGTCCTCTCAGCAGCGGCAGAAGCGAGACGCGCTCAGCTGCCCAGCCTAGCACGCCGCACGCTGTGTGAAGGGGTAACTTGTGGAGCGTGGCGGGACAGGAGGGCTTGTAGGACAGGCTGTGGGCGGGGGGAGCAGCAGCCAGCAACATCCTGCTATGGGAGCCGGCCCAGAGGGGAGGGCACACGTCCGACCTTCCTGGACTCTCCACCGCAGGCTGATGGAGAGCACAGCGGTGGAGAGCCCCGACTGGTTGGGGGAGTTTTCAAGGAAGTTCCCCCCTTGCCCATGTGACAGCCTAGCCGTGGAGGGTCCTCTCCGCTGTACTCGGCCCCGATTAGCCTGGGTTGGGTGCTGGGTCCCCGTCTGGGTGCCATGTTCCAGGAACGCTGGGGAGAAATCGGAGAAGGCCCAGAGAAGAGCAATGAGAATGATGAACCATCTCGAAAACGTGAGGTCTGGGGGAAGGCTGAAGGAATTGGGCTTGTTTAGCCTGGAAAAGAGAGGCCTGAGAGGGGACAGGAGAGCAGCTTTCAAATACCTGAAAGGGTGTGACGAGGAGGGAGCAAATTTGTTCCCCTTGGCCTCTGCTAACAGGATGAGAAGCAATGGGCTTAAACTGCAGCAAGGGAGGTTGAGGTTGGACATTAGGAAAAACGTCCTGCCTGTTGGGGGAGGGGGGCATTAAGCACTGGAATAAATTGCCTGAGGGGTGTGGACGCTCCATCGCTGGAGACATGTCAGAGCAGGCTGGACACACCCCTGTCCGGGATGGTCTAGAGGTGCTGGGTCCGGCCGCGAGGGCAGGGAAGGGATTTGATGGCCTCCCGAGGTGCCTCCCAGCACTATAATTCCATGAGAGTCCCAACTGGCTGAGGCAGTGACGTCCTCCTTGGTAGCCCCGCTCCCAAGCACCTGACATCTAACGGAAGAGCTGTTGACTCGAGTCCCACGACTTGAACTCCAGTCCGATGTAAGTCGCCCAGGTGAGTGACTCAACTTGAGCCTCGACTCGGGTCCACAGTTTGTGACTTGAGACGCGACTTGGACTTGACAATGACGACTTGAAGACAACAGTGCCAACAGAGGCAGCGCAGGGGCCCTATTGTAAGCCTGGGGGCTGCTATTGGGCACCACAGGACACTTGGGGCATGTCTACACTAGCCCCCTAGTTCGAAGTAGGGTGGCTAATGTAGGCATTCGAACTTGCAAATGAAGCCCGGGATTTAAATATCCTGGGCTTCATTTGCATGTTCCCGGGCGGGCGCCATTTTTAAATCCCCTTAGTTCGAACTAACTGCCCGCAGCTACACGCGGCAGTCAGAAGTTAATCCCAACTAAGTCCTTAGTTCGGATTAACTGTTACTTCTCCTGCAATGAGGTGAAACAGTTAATCCGAACAAAGGACTTAGTTCGGATTAACTTCTGACTGCCGCATGTAGCCGCGGACAGTCAGTTCGAACTAAGGGGATTTAAAAATGGCGCCCGCCCGGGAACATGCAAATGAAGCCTGGGATATTTAAATCCCGGGCTTCATTTGCAAGTTCGAATGCCTACATTAGCCACCCTACTTCGAACTAGGGGGCTAGTGTAGACATACCCTTGGAGTGTATGTCTGTCTCAGGGCCTTCCTGGGCAGGCTGCTTCTGCCAGCCCCCTGCCACGGCCCTGGCCATACAGGAGCATGGGGTGGGAGAGCAGGGACTTGGCCGTGTGAACCAAGGGCCCACCAGAGACACCCAGATCCCATGTGCCCCCGTTGGCTGCGTCATTCAGGGCACCCCAGCCCCTCCCAGCCCCCCATAGGGCTGGCGCTGAGCCACCAGCAGCCGTGGGGCAGAGCCAGTATCGCAAGGCTCAGGGCCCTAGGCCTTCCCCCCCGCACATCCCCTGCGGTCTCCCCACCCCCCAGCCAGGTGTCCCCAGCGTTGGGTTAGGACAGATCCCTTGTTTCACCAAGTGGCCGGGGAGCAGCCAGCAGCTGCCCTGTGCCAAGGTGATGGGGGGGCTGGCAGGAGCAGGCCCTGTGCCAGCGTGATGGAGGGCTGGCAGGAGCTGTGATCATGGGTGACTTGGCAGCTCCCCGCCCACATGCCACAATCCCACCTGCTCTCGTCGTCTCGGGCGGCTGCGCTGCCCCAGCCCAGAGGGATCTGTGGGGGGGGGGGGGGGTCCCAGGTGGCTGCAGCTCAGGAAAGCCTAATTGGGCCCCGTGGGCAGCCCCAGGGCCCTGCGTGGGTTCCAGAACCGGCGCTTTCCTGCTTCAAGTATGTCAAGGCCTTCCTCTTCCCCCTCCCCCCTTCTTCTCCCTCTGCTGCCTCCCCACCGCCTCCGGTCACCCCCTCTATCTGCCACCTGCCCCCTCCCTTCCCTGCTCTCTCCTATCCCCTTCCCCAGGAGCTCGGCGGAGACCCTGGGGCGGCAGCTCCCAACTGCTCCTGCTCGCCAGCCCCTTCCACGGACTGAGCAGCACCCCGTGGCAGGCCCTGGCTGAGCCCGTCTATGCCACGCGCGTGGCAGGGCCGTCCCATGTATTGGACTCCAGCGCTTGCCCCCCCTGCATGACAGCCGGCGCCGAAGCCATTCCGTAGCAGGGAGGAGCAAGGCGGCTTGGCTCAGCCCACCTGGAGCTGTGGCCCAAGGCAGGGCCGGTGCTGTGCGTGACACTGTGACGCGTTGTGTGGCCTGCCCCTTCCCACTGCCCAGCCCGGCCTGTGCACCTGCTCCCCTCCCCTGGCCACAGCCGGCCAAGCTGGGGCCTGCGCTGTCCTTTGGGCCCCTGCAAACGTGGCCTAAGCGGCCGGCCCAGATTACAGAGCTGGGGAGGTGCCCCTGGGCACGCAGGCTCCCCCTCACTGCGCTAGGCGGGTGGGGATTGGCTGGGGATGTCAGCAAGCAGTCGACGGTAAGCTACTCCACTGCTCGCTTTCCCACCCCCTTGCTGCCTCTGTATGAGAGGCAGCAAGGGGGCGGGGGATCAGGAGCTGGTGCTGGGGGGAGCCGGCTTAAAAGCCAGTTTCCCCCCAGCACTGTCTCCATGGTGCCCTCTGCCCCCCACCTCCAGCGGCAGCCTCTGTCCCTGGCCGCCCCGAACGGGGGCTGCTGGACCTGGCGCGAGCTGGCACCGAGCAGTCCTGGCTCGGCCGGCCCAGGACGCTGCGCCTCTGCATTTCAAATGAGGCAAGAGCCCAGCGGCTCCTACTGCGTGTAAACTGTGGCGCCACAGCGGTCCAGAGCCGGCGCGAGCCAGGCCTGCTCGGTCCCGGCTCCTGCTGCGGCGCCGCCCAGGGCCCCCATCAACTCCTCGAACTGTGCGACGGCTCGGTGAGCCAGCTCCGCGCATTCCGCAGCGCAGATTCGGCTTGGCCGTCGGGATGGGCTCTCGAGCTCTGCTCCAGCTCCGCCGCAGAGGAGCCAGACGCTGGGGCAGTGGGAGATTTGTCGCCTGCCTGAAGCAGGCTGGATCACACGGTTCCCTCCTGGCCTCCTCCGCTCGCGTTTTCTCTGCACGCAGCCTTCCTGCGGCCGCCGGGTGCTGGGCCAGGCCGGCTCCCTCCCTTGGCACGCTTGCCCACGACCCAGCTGGTCCCCGTGCAGCCCAGAGCAGCTCTGCGGCTGGCAGTGCGGCCGGTGGGCAGGGCCAGGCAGCTGGTCAACACCCAGCTCTTGCGAGGCAGAGCATCCAGGGTGCCCTTGCCCTCCTGCCGGGGTGGGTCCCTCCCGGTCCCTTGCCATCCTCCTGCCGGGGTGGGTCCCTCCCGGTCCCTTGCCATCCTCCTGCCGGGGTGGGTCCCTCCAGGTCCTTTGCCCTCATCGGACTCGTGACTCCTGGCTCTTGGGACAGGTATCCCTGCGGTGGCTGGCTGGCTGCCCCCGCTCCCCATTGCTTCCCCAAAGCCATTTGCATCACTTGGCTGCTCCAGCTGCCCCGTCCTGTTTGCTCCCTGCTCCTGCCTGGTTCCCCCTGGTACAGGAGGGGGCTGTAGCCGGCAGGCCTGGGCCAGCAGAGTCAGGGTGGGGGTTGGCTGGAGGCTCTGAGCGACTTGGAGAGCATCTGGGTGGTGATTGGCTGTGGGTCAGGAGCTGCTCCCTGCTCGCCTTGTGGTTCGCGCCCGTCCCCCTGGGCACGTCCCCACTGCTTTCCCCACTGCCCCGTGCGGCCGGCTGGGTCTCGCCACCGCGAGTCTGTTCCCTCTCCCTCTCTACATGTCCCCAGGGGCTTGGCTGCTCTTGGGCCCTAAGGCTAAGGGCTAGGCTGGGACTCAAACATCAGGGCTTGGTTCCTTGCTCTGCCACAGACTTTCTGGGTGACCTTGAGCAAGTCACTGAACTGTTGCGGGCCTCGGCTTCCCCACCTGTAAAATGGGGATCGTATTTCTGTCCTGTCTGTTTTGCCCTTGTCTGCCCGGGATGGTTGCAGCGCTGTAACCAATGGCATGACCTGAAACCCATCTAGTTCAACAGCTCCAACCCGTGTGTGAAGACCCTGATTGCGGGGCGAGAGCAGCCTCTAGCCCCTGGCTGGAAGGGAATGGACTAGGTGCCACCGAAAGCCGGGCACTGGTTTAAAGCCCCACTCGCGGTACGATGGAGCTACTTTCCCATGCGGACGTAGGCAAGAGCACCCGAGGCCCATTTTCAAAGTGGCTGACAAAGGCAGGCCTGGGAGCCCGAAGGACGGGCACACCTGCCTTCTGTTGAGGCTCTGGCCCCTGGCTCAGGGCAGGGGAGCAGGGCCTGGCTCGGGGGGGCCGACAGGGGAAATGCGAGAGGACCATCGGGGTGAGTGCCAGCCGGGAAGGCTCCCCGCTCAGGAAGTAAGTGAACCGCTGACAAGTCTGTGCCTGCCTTGCAAGGGTTAAGGAAAACGGAGCCGAGACACAAAATGCAACTAAACAAATAGAGAAAACCTTTTGCTTTCAAGCCATTTCCATTTATTTAAACCCTGCCTTGTTCCCCGGTTCCTTTCTTTAACGAGTTGTCTTTGTAAATTTCCCCAGAGCTCTGGGGCTCGGCTCTTGTTTGTTCTGGCAGGGAGCAGGGAGAGGAATTTTTCACGACCCACAGATTCAATTACGCTGGAGTAATCCCGCGCAGGGTGCTGATTGCATCGCAATGAATTTGGGTGTAATTTGAAATCTCTGGACCAAATAAGGAGGAAGAAAAGGGGAGGCAGGAGGGAGCATTTCCAAAAAAGACTCCAACGCATCACGTTCCCTTCCTGCGAACAGCCTGGATTTGACGGCGCCTTCTTGGCCAGCGCAAAGACAGCGGGAGAGGGGAGATCGGCCCGAGGGAGAAGCTGCAGCCACGCCATTCAGAGGCCCTTGCTGGTGTGGTGCTGAGCCCACCACGGCCACTCCTGCAGGCTGAGGGCCTAGCAGCGTGTCGCCTGCTTGCCCGGTGCTCAAAGGGGCTGTGGGGGAGGAGGGCACAGGGCTTGGGTTTCTGGTCTCTCACTCTCAGACTTCACGGGTGACGTTGCTGGGTGGGCACAGAGCCCTGGGTGGTTTCGCGAGGCACCCCAGCAAGCTGGGGAGGTGTCGGCTAAGATGGCATCCATGCTTTGTGGTCAAAGACAAAGCTGCAAAATAGAGGACCAGCTCCGTCCGCGAGCCCCAACTCCACCCAGTCTCCCACTTTTGCTCTTTGGATTCTGTGCTCACCAGCTCCTTCCACTCGCTCCTGGAGGGTCTCCACGGATGGCATCGCAGCCTCCATGCAGGCCTGAATGCAGACGCAACCTCCCCTTGGCGTGGCAACCGAACTCAGGCTCCTTCAGGCTAACTCTTCCCCGAAGTGCTGTACAGTTGGGAAATCCGGGCACCACCGCACAGCCTGGGCAAAGCTGGGGGCTTTCCCCATAAATGCCACCACTGTACATGGCACGTGAAGGAGAAGGGCATTACAAATAAAGTCACCGTTTACAGCCGCTCCGGTCAACAAGCTCCTGGGGCCAGAGTCTGCAGAGGGCGTCTGACGGATGCTGGACACGTGGCGAGACAGCTGAGCCATTCTCCAGGGGCTCGGGACACGCGGCGTGAAATTCCACCGACCAAGGGGCGGGGCAGCCTCGAGGCAGACCCCCTCTTCCAGGGGCATCGAGGCTGTTCCAGTGAGGGACTCTCAGGCTGCCAAGTTCTTGTGGTCACATGGGGCAGGTGCACGCGAGCAATGAGGCCTAGAGCCGGCTGCTTGGCTCAGAACCGGAGCAGAGACAGCGGGTTCAGAGCTCGCTGGTGAATCCCTGGGGAAGCCTGGGGTTGCTGGGCGGGAGCTCAGGGAGTTCTCTCCCTTGGCTCCAGGCTGGAGGGGTCTATGTATCCAGGGTACATCATCCAGTGCAGCCACCTCTGGTTCCCTCACAAGCGCTGCAGGGGCAAGGTGCTCAGGTTGGATCCAAGTCCAGTGAAGCTACGACTTCCAGGGACCCCAGTGGGTTTTGAACCGCAATGAGCTTCTTTCTGGTCCCTCCCCCTGTGGTACATTCCTGCGGGGACGGGTCTGGGCGGCGTCCGGCCTGGGCCGAGCTGCAGGGACAGGGTCTGGGCGGTGTCTGGCCTGGGCCGAGCTGCAGGGACAGGGTCTGGGCGGTGTCTGGCCTGGGCCGAGCTGCAGGGACAGGGTCTGGGCGGCGTCTGACCTGGGCTGAGCTGCAGGGACAGGGTCTGGGTGGTGTCTGATTTGGGCTGAGCTGCGGGGACAGGGTCTGGGCGGTGTCTGACCTGGGCTGAGCTGCAGGGACAGGGTCTGGGCGGCGTCTGACCTGGGCTGAGCTGCAGGGACAGGGTCTGGGTGGTGTCTGATTTGGGCTGAGCTGCGGGGACAGGGTCTGGGCGGCGTCTGACCTGGGCTGAGCTGCAGGGACAGGGTCTGGGCGGCGTCTGACCTGGGCTGAGCTGCAGGGACAGGGTCTGGGCGGCGTCTGACCTGGGCTGAGCTGCGGGGACGGGTCTGGGCGGTGTCTGGCCTGGGCTGAGCTGCAGGGACAGGGTCTGGGCGGTGTCTGGCCTGGGCCGAGCTGCAGGGACAGGGTCTGGGTGGCGTCTGGCCTGGGCTGAGCTGCAGGGACAGGGTCTGGGTGGCGTCTGATTTGGGCCGAGCTGCGGGGACGGGGTCTGGGCGGCGTCTCACTTGGGCCAAGCTGCGGGGACGGGGTCTGGGCAGCATCCGGGCTGGGCTGAGCTGCGGGGATGGGGATGGGTCTGGGCGGTGTCTGACCTGGGCTGAGCTGCAGGGACAAGGTCTGGGTGGCGTCTGGCCTGGGCCGAGCTGCGGGGACGGGTCTGGGCAGTGTCTGACTTGGGCCAAGCTGCGGGGATGGGTCTGGGCAGCGTCTGACCTGGTCCGAGCTGCGGGGATGGGGTCTGGGTGGTGTCTGGCCTGGGCTGAGCTGCAGGGACAGGGTCTGGGCGGTGTCTGGCCTGGGCTGAGCTGCAGGGACAGGGTCTGGGCGGTGTCTGACCTGGGCTGAGCTGCAGGGACAGGGTCTGGGTGGTGTCTGACCTGGGCTGAGCTGCAGGGACAGGGTCTGGGCAGCGTCTGACCTGGGCTGAGCTGCAGGGACAGGGTCTGGGTGGTGTCTGGCCTGGGCTGAGCTGCAGGGACAGGGTCTGGGCGGTGTCTGCCCTGGGCTGAGCTGCAGGGACAGGGTCTGGGCAGTGTCTGGCCTGGGCTGAGCTGCAGGGACAGGGTCTGGGCGGTGTCTGCCCTGGGCTGAGCTGCAGGGACAGGGTCTGGGCGGTGTCTGACCTGGGCTGAGCTGCAGGGACAGGGTCTGGGCGGCGTCTGACCTGGGCTGAGCTGCGGGGACGGGTCTGGGTGGTGTCTGATTTGGGCCGAGCTGCGGGGACAGGGTCTGGGTGGTGTCTGGCCTGGGCTGAGCTGCGAGGACAGGGTCTGGGTGGTGTCTGACTTGGGCCGAGCTGCGGGGACAGGGTCTGGGTGGCGTCCGGCCTGGGCCGAGCTGCGGGGATGGGTCTGGGCAGCGTCCGGCCTGGGCGAAGCTGCGGGGATGGGTCTGGGCGGCGTCTGACCTGGGCTGAGCTGCGGGGACAGGGTCTGGGTGGCGTCCGGCCTGGGCCGAGCTGCGGGGACAGGGTCTGGGCGGCGTCTGGCCTGGTCCGAGCTGTGGGGACAGGGTCTGGGTGGCGTCCGGCCTGGGCTGAGCTGCGGGGACAGGGTCTGGGTGGCGTCCGGCCTGGGCTGAGCTGCGGGGATGGGTCTGGGCAGCGTCTGACCCGGTCCGAGCTGCGGGGACGGGGTCTGGGTGGTGTCTGATTTGGGGTGAGCTGCGGGGATGGGTCTGGGTGGCGTCTGGCCTGGACTGAGCTGCAGGGACAGGGTCTGGGCGGTGTCTGACCTGGGCTGAGCTGCAGGGACAGGGTCTGGGCGGTGTCTGGCCTGGGCTGAGCTGCAGGGACAGGGTCTGGGCGGTGTCTGACCTGGGCTGAGCTGCAGGGACAGGGTCTGGGCAGCGTCTGACCTGGGCCGAGCTGCAGGGACAGGGTCTGGGTGGCGTCTGATTTGGGCCGAGCTGCGGGGACGGGGTCTGGGCGGCGTCTCACTTGGGCCAAGCTGCGGGGACGGGGTCTGGGCAGCATCCGGGCTGGGCCGAGCTGCGGGGACGGGGTCTGGGTGGCGTCTGGCCTGGGCTGAGCTGCAGGGACAGGGTCTGGGCGGTGTCTGACCTGGGCTGAGCTGCAGGGACAGGGTCTGGGCAGTGTCTGGCCTGGGCTGAGCTGCAGGGACGGGGTCTGGGCGGCGTCCGGCATGGACCGAGCTGCGGGGACGGGGTCTGGGTGGCGTCTGGCCTGGGCTGAGCTGCAGGGACAAGGTCTGGGCGGTGTCTGACCTGGGCCGAGCTGCAGGGACAGGGTCTGGGCGGTGTCTGACCTGGGCTGAGCTGCAGGGACAAGGCCTGGGTGGCGTCTGGCCTGGGCCGAGCTGCGGGGACGGGTCTGGGCAGCGTCTGACTTGGGCCAAGCTGCGGGGATGGGTCTGGGCAGCGTCTGACCTGGTCCGAGCTGCGGGGACGGGGTCTGGGTGGTGTCTGGCCTGGGCTGAGCTGCAGGGACAGGGTCTGGGCGGTGTCTGGCCTGGGCTGAGCTGCAGGGACAGGGTCTGGGCGGTGTCTGACCTGGGCTGAGCTGCAGGGACAGGGTCTGGGCGGTGTCTGACCTGGGCTGAGCTGCAGGGACAGGGTCTGGGTGGTGTCTGACCTGGGTTGAGCTGCAGGGACAGGGTCTGGGTGGTGTCTGATTTGGGCTGAGCTGCGGGGATGGGTCTGGGCGGCGTCTGACCTGGGCTGAGCTGCGGGGACAGGGTCTGGGTGGCGTCTGGCATGGACCGAGCTGCGGGGACGGGGTCTGGGTGGCGTCTGGCCTGGTCCGAGCTGCGGGGACAGGGTCTGGGTGGCGTCTGGCATGTACCGAGCTGCGGGGACGGGGTCTGGGTGGCGTCTGGCATGTACCGAGCTGCAGGGACAGGGTCTGGGTGGCGTCTGGCCTGGGCTGAGCTGCGGGGACAGGGTCTGGGCAGTGTCTGGCCTGGGCTGAGCTGCAGGGACGGGGTCTGGGCGGCGTCCGGCATGGACCGAGCTGCGGGGACGGGGTCTGGGTGGCGTCTGGCCTGGGCTGAGCTGCAGGGACAAGGTCTGGGCGGTGTCTGACCTGGGCCGAGCTGCAGGGACAGGGTCTGGGCGGTGTCTGACCTGGGCTGAGCTGCAGGGACAAGGCCTGGGCGGCGTCTGGCCTGGGCCGAGCTGCGGGGACGGGTCTGGGCAGCGTCTGACTTGGGCCAAGCTGCGGGGATGGGTCTGGGCAGCGTCTGACCTGGTCCGAGCTGCGGGGACGGGGTCTGGGCGGTGTCTGGCCTGGGCTGAGCTGCAGGGACAGGGTCTGGGCGGTGTCTGGCCTGGGCTGAGCTGCAGGGACAGGGTCTGGGTGGTGTCTGACCTGGGTTGAGCTGCAGGGACAGGGTCTGGGCGGTGTCTGACCTGGGCTGAGCTGCAGGGACAGGGTCTGGGTGGTGTCTGATTTGGGCTGAGCTGCAGGGACAGGGTCTGGGTGGTGTCTGATTTGGGCTGAGCTGCGGGGATGGGTCTGGGCGGCGTCTGACCTGGGCTGAGCTGCGGGGACGGGTCTGGGTGGCGTCTGATTCGGGCCGAGCTGCGGGGACAGGGTCTGGGTGGTGTCTGACTTGGGCCAAGCTGCGGGAACGGGGTCTGGGCAGTGTCTGGCCTGGGCCGAGCTGCGGGGACGGGGTCTGGGCAGTGTCTGGCCTGGGCTGAGCTGCGGGGACAGGGTCTGGGTGGCGTCTGACCTGGGCTGAGCTGCAGGGACAGGGTCTGGGTGGTGTCTGATTTGGGCTGAGCTGCGGGGATGGGTCTGGGCGGCGTCTGACCTGGGCTGAGCTGCGGGGACGGGTCTGGGTGGCGTCTGATTTGGGCCGAGCTGCGGGGACAGGGTCTGGGTGGTGTCTGACATGGGCCAAGCTGCGGGGACGGGGTCTGGGCAGTGTCTGGCCTGGGCCGAGCTGCGGGGACGGGGGTCTGGGCAGTGTCTGGCCTGGGCTGAGCTGCGGGGACAGGGTCTGGGTGGCGTCTGACCTGGGCTGAGCTGCAGGGACAGGGTCTGGGTGGTGTCTGATTTGGGCTGAGCTGCGGGGATGGGTCTGGGCGGCGTCTGACCTGGGCTGAGCTGCGGGGACGGGTCTGGGTGGCGTCTGGCCTGGGCCGAGCTGCGGGGACGGGGTCTGGGCAGTGTCTGGCCTGGGCCGAGCTGCGGGGACAGGGTCTGGGCAGTGTCTGACTTGGGCCGAGCTGCGGGGACAGGGTCTGGGCAGTGTCTGGCCTGGGCCGAGCTGCGGGGACAGCGTCTGGGCGGCGTCTGGCCTGGGCCGAGCTGCGGGGACAGGGTCTGGGCGGCGTCTGGCCTGGTCCGAGCTGCGGGGACAGGGTCTGGGCGGCGTCTGGCCTGGGCCAAGCTGCAGGGACAGGGTCTGGGTGGCGTCTGGCCTGGGCCGAGCTGCGGGGACAGGGTCTGGGTGGCGTCTGGCCTGGGCCGAGCTGCGGGGACGGGTCTGGGCAGCGTCCGGCCTGGTCCGAGCTGCGGGGACAGGGTCTGGGTGGCGTCCGGCCTGGGCTGAGCTGCGGGGATGGGTCTGGGCAGCGTCTGACCCGGTCCGAGCTGCGGGGACGGGGTCTGGGTGGTGTCTGATTTGGGGTGAGCTGCGGGGACAGGGTCTGGGCGGTGTCTGGCCTGGGCCGAGCTGCAGGGACAGGGTCTGGGTGGCGTCTGGCATGGACCGAGCTGCGGGGACAGGGTCTGGGTGGCGTCTGGCCTGGTCCGAGCTGCGGGGACAGGGTCTGGGTGGCGTCTGGCATGGACCGAGCTGCGGGGACAGGGTCTGGGTGGCGTCTGGCCTGGTCCGAGCTGCAGGGACAGGGTCTGGGTGGCGTCTGGCATGGACCGAGCTGCAGGGACAGGGTCTGGGTTGCGTCTGGCCTGGGCTGAGCTGCGGGGACAGGGTCTGGGTGGCGTCTGGCCTGGGCTGAGCTGCAGGGACAGGGTCTGGGTGGCGTCTGGCCTGGGCCGAGCTGCGGGGACGGGGTCTGGGTGGTGTCTGACTTGGGCCGAGCTGCAGGGACGGGGTCTGGGTGGTGTCTGACTTGGGCCGAGCTGCAGGGACGGGGTCTGGGCGGCGTCTGGCCTGGTCCGAGCTGCGGGGACGGGGTCTGGGTGGTGTCTGGCCTGGGCCGAGCTGCAGGGACGGGGTCTGGGTGGTGTCTGGCCTGGTCCGAGCTGTGGGGACGGGGTCTGGGTGGTGTCTGACCTGGGCTGAGCTGCGGGGACAGGGTCTGGGCGGTGTCTGGCTTGGGCTGAGCTGCAGGGACAGGTCTGGGTGGCGTCTGGCCTGGGCCGAGCTGCGGGGACGGGGTCTGGACGGCGTCTGGCGTGGGCCGAGCTGCGGGGATGGGTCTGGACGGCGTCTGGCCTGGGCCGAGCTGCAGGGACAGGTCTGGGCGGCGTCTGGCCTGGGCCGAGCTGTGGGGACGGGGTCTGGGCGGTGTCTGGCGTGGGCCGAGCTGCAGGGACAGGTCTGGGTGGTGTCTGGCCTGGGCCGAGCTGCGGGGACGGGTCTGGGTGGTGTCTGATCACTGCGTAAACCCTGACTGGGGCCGTCATGGGGGCAGGTGCGGGGCAGCTGGCCCAGCTGCTGCACCGGCTCTGTCGCGTGATCTGTCGCCTGCCACTGGCATTGTTCAAAGGGAAACCTGCCCTGTGGCTCAGAGCCTTCCTGTAGGGCAGGTGTGGCCTGTTCCTTTAAGAGTGGCGCTGGGCCAGCTCCTGAGACCGTGGCGCAGCAGGGCTCCATCTGCCGCACTTTACTTGTTGATTGTGGAGACGCAGTTAAGCGAACGGCCCTTTGTCTTAGCGCTTGGCACGGGCCCGGCTTGGCACGGACGCCCAGCGTGGGCCACTGGCTGTAATTAAGTGGGATAAATATGTTCTCTTGGCTGGCATTTGCCTGCAGCTCAGCTCTGCTGCTTGCTAAGGTGTCCGTGTTGGGAGGGAGCCAGCGGGCGCTGCCCAGCCACAGGAGATGCTGGGATACCAGAGCTGGGCAAAGGAGGCTTGTGTTGGCATGGCCATGGGGCCTGGGGCTACGGGATGCAGGCAGGGCTGGGGCTGGGGCATGGGAGGCGGTCGAGGTAGGGGGAGGCCGTGGGGCAGGGCTGGGGCATGGGAGGCGGGTGAGGTGGGGAGAGGCTGTGGGGCAGAGCTGGGAGGGTAGGTGTAGGCGATTGGTGTCAGAGGCTGCTCTCCGGCCCTGCCCCAGAGGACAGGTCTGTGTTCCAGGCCTGTGGTGTCTGGGAGCCTCGTCCTCCATCATCTGCCACCACCTCCTGGAGCCCAGTTCCAGGGGCCTGAACGCTCCTGCCCTGGCCACACTGCAGACCACGGAGCCTTGCCCCCACCCCGAGCATCCACTCTAGGGCTCCCTCTCCTGCCTAAGAACCAGGCCTTCCCACCCAGCTGGAGCCCAGCCCAGCCCAGCCCAGCCCCCTGCCCCCCGGCAGTGCTGAGCACCCCTCCCTGGGCCGGGAGCTCGGCCAGGACCCGCCTGGCAGTGCCCTGCTGCTCGGCTGAGCTGGTCCCGCTCCCCAGCACACACCGGCGTGGCCACGCAGAGCAGCCCACGCAGCCCGACTGCTTGGCGCTGGCACCCGGGAGGGTGGAGAGCAGCTCGTGGGCACGTGGCGTGCGCTGCGGCTCCCTCGCACAGACCATCTGCTGCCTCTTCCTGCCAGTGACGGCTGAGGGGGCGGGAGGAGGCTGTGCAGCACCAGCTCCGCTGCAGAGAGGAAGCCAGGCCCTGTTGGCGCCCCCCCTGCGCTTGCTGGCGTGCTCAGAGCGGCCTGCAGGGGCTACCGCCGGAGCTGGGGCTCTCGCCATGGCCCAGGTATTGGGCATGGGCTGCAGGACGGGGCTCTCTGCCCCCCGGCCCCTCTGGAACGTAGCAGCCCCCACAGCTGCCTGGAGAGCTGCCCAGTGTGTGTGGCACCACGTGGGGCGGTCAGGACCGTATGCAGTACGTCTGGGACCACAACAGGCAGCGATCCCGGACCCCAGCCCCCGTTTCCCCAGGGCTGCCTCACACCAGGGCCGTGGCCCGACCTTTGGGGCGTGAGGGTCATGTGAACTGGGGCATCCTCAGGTATAGCGGTGGGGACAGGGACCTCACCCCACATCTTCAGCATTCCCACCATGCCTGGGGGGCACAGGACAGCAGCTCAGGGGGCCCAGGCTGGCTGCGCCACGGCGAATGCCGCCCACTGCAGCGCCGGGACGGCAGTGGCCACTAGAGGGCGGCACGTGTGCGCCTGCCAAATGCTTGTGTTCTCCAGCAGAGGGCGGTGGCGCACACGCCCCTGGCGAGCAAATCTGCTGCTGGGAGCCGGGGCCGCCCAGCCAAACCCTGCTGCTTCCTCCCTGTGCCCAGGCAGCAGTCTCCATTGCGCAGCTTGTGGGAGACGCGGCAGGGCCACCAACTCCACACGCAGGGAAGGGGCCTGAGAGGCCCAGGGGGCAGCACTAGCCCCACCCCTCTGGTCCTGTCAATCATGTATGCGAGGGCAGATGAATTTAAGTGCATGCAGGTGGGCGGGGGAGGAGCGGGCTTGAGGGCCACCCTGCTAAGCAGCCGGCTGCGCCCAGCCAGAGACCCGACCCTCCAGCAAGGGCAGGGAGCTCCCGGGGGGAGCTGGGCAGACTAGTCCAGGCCAGGAGATTTCTCCAAGCCTGTGTTGCTGGCAGCCCTGCGGCCTCCCTCCCCCACCCTGAATTTAGAGGGGCTCTGGGAAGGGACAGGCCGGGGGTGACTTGCCTCTGGATCCATTCTCCAGAGAGGTGTGAGGAGACCACAAAAGAAGGGACTCGCCTTGCAAGGGGTAAGGGACTTGGCCTGCTGGGGGCAGTCACCTCCCCCCACCTGGGGAAAGGGCAGGAGCCCTCCTACGGTGTCATGGTCATGTGTCACGAGAGTGACCCTGCTGCCGCCTGGCCTGGCTCCTGAGAGCACAGCGCAGCCACCCCCCATGGCTTTAGGCCACCCTGTTCCTGGCTGTTATGTTCCTGTACCACACTGGGACAGGCCCCAGAGCTTCCTCGCACACCCCCCCCCCCGCCCGATACGTCCAGCATCATACCCATCATGTGCTGCCAGCCATGGCTGCTGTCATTTCTGCAAGGTCTTTGACCCAGGGCCCCACCGAAGGGCTGAGTCTAATGCAGCCTGTTCCACGCCCGGTAGTCACACGGCCCTGCAGTCGGGGAAGTTCAGGCAGCAAAGTGCCTCGCACTCAGACTGGCTTTCTGGCGGCCTTGCGTGCTCATCAGCCTGCCCGCTGGGCGCAGCGCCGGGCTGCTGGCGCTCTGGAATCCGGGAGTCTCCACTTTGTCCTGCCTCTGCCGCCTGTCACGCTGGCTCTCGACTGACTTTTCTGAGGAGCAGACCGGAGATGTCGACAGGGTCTGCAGAACTTACCAGGGTCGCTCTCAGGCAAGTTCCTTTGCTTCACAATAGCTGGTGATGCCCATCGCTCGTCTTCTTTCGACTGGCCATGAGCACAGTTGCCATGCGGGAGAGGCAGCAGCTCTTGGGCTCAGAAGAGCATTCATAAGCACTTTCAGCCCCTTTATCTCATGTGGCTTCTTGGCATGGCCTCCTGCTGTGCAGGTATTTCCCCAAAGTCAGAACACTTGGGCTAGTAACAGATCAAAATCTTATTTAATTCAGCATGCCTTAGATTCTGCTGCTGTCCACCGCTAACTGGTCTGGAAAACCAACGTGAGCAGCATTGTGACAGTTGTATTATTTCTATATATGGGGGAAATGGTCCTCCATGACCAGGAAATGACATCTCTGTTCACATCAATCTGCAGCTAGTTTCTTCCACATTCTTTCTAGTAATGGTGTTGTTATTGCAGGGTCTCCAGGGCGTGTTGCTTTGTTAGTTCTGCATTAGTCACATGCAGATACTTTATTCTTTATGTCCTTGCTGAGGTCTGGCCACTGACTGGTTGGCCCGTTCATGGCATCTAGTTAATCCTTGATGTCCTTCATGGACGAGGTTTAGGGTTTCTCCTCATTTTGTTCGGAATTATGATGCCGTTGCCTTGAATCGTGAGTCCACTTGACTTGTAATTGTCTGTGCACCACAAAACGGTCTCTTGTTGCTTCCTTACCATCCTTTAGATACTTGGCTCAGTGTCCCTGAAGTAACCTAGAACTTCCTGAAGTCATGTGTCTGCTTTGAAGCTGGTGTAGTCTCTTTGCTGGCCCTGGCCTGTGTGTGACACAGCACCCATGGGTGCTTTGATGTCACCTTTAAGTGCATGGGTGTGATGCTGGGCCCTGTGACAAAGTGTCAGCTGCCACCAGATTTTTCCCAGCAATAGTTAGCAGTTGGGTTACAACAGACATCAGGATCTTAGCAGCGCTGGACCCACGTCTTGTCAGCTGATGAGGGTTATAAGCAGCTTGTGGTCTGCATACATGACTTCAGACCACCCAGATAGCTGTGTCAGGCCCCTGCGCTCACCAGTCCTTTCAGCCTGGGCCTATTGCCTCTCAGCTGCTCCGGTGTGGGAGAGAGACACGTAGTAGCTTCCCCTCAGAGCCATCTTGCTGCAACCGTATGTCACCTAGGCCATAGCTGCTTGGATCCCACACCGAGCGCTGTGGGCTTGTTCACATCGAAGGACTTGAGCGCTGGAGGTGGTGAGATCATTTCTGTTACCTTTTAGAAGGCACTTTCTTGATTTGGCCCCCATAGCCAAGCTGTGTTGGACTTGAACAGTTTCTGCGGTGGCGTATCACTGTAGAAAGGTCTTGCAGGTATCTGTGATCATGGAAGTCCCCCGGGTTGTTTCCCTGGTGTGCTGATCATGCCACTAACAGCTGCCTTCCTGCGCTCTAGGGCTCCTCCCCACCCTGTCCTGCTGGGCCAGATCCTCTGTTCTCTGCCAGACAAGGCACAGAGTTGGGGTTACTGCTGCTCTGCAGAGCAACAGACACTGAGCCAGGTCAGCTCTAGGAGGGCTCAGTTCTAGAGCTCAGCCCCCAGGAAACCAGCCCCTAAATGGGACTAAAACCCCGGAGACATCCGTCTGACTCTGTGTGTAAAAGTTTTATACAAGGGAAGCTCATAAAGTTAGTTCACTTAAGCAGTGCAAGAGAGATATGCACAGTGTTTGATTCCCCCCAGGTAACAATTATTTACGCTCGTCCAGATAATAAACAAAAGTGCTTTTATTAAGTACAAAAAGCAGGATTTAAGTGGTGCAAGTGAAAACAGTCACATCAAAGTAAGTTACTTAATTAAAATGAACAGAAAACACATAGCAATTCTAATCCACTAAGAAACTTGTTATATGCAAATTCTTACCCTAAACAGCTGTTCATATTTCAGGTGTAAGCTTCAAATCAGAGTAGATATTTTTACTCTGACTTGGGTCTACAGCCTTCTTCAGAGTTCTTTTGTAGCCTCTTAGGGTGGGCCAGGCAGTTTCCAAAGCCAGCTGAAGACAAAAGCCAATGGCTTCCCATGGCTTAAATAGATTTTCTCCCAGGGCAGGAATCCTTTGTGTGACAGACCCAGACCAGCTGGCTGCCGCACACTGATGGACAGAAGACATGCTGGGGCTTGGGTGAACAGCTTTCTCTTCCTTGAGTAAAAAAGGCCAAGCCTAACTGCAGCATAATCATGCAGGCTCCTGGGGTCAGTTAGAGCTTGCTAGAAGCTGCAGGCTGATTAGACACCAATTAAGGCCTTTTGCTGCTTTAAAAGGGCTCCTGAGGGCTAGGAATGGGGAAGGAAGAGAGTGAAGGACAGGAAGGAGGAAGTGCTGTGTGCAGGAGTGGCGTGGGTGCGAGCTGTGGACTGGCGAGCAGGTACCAGGGGAAAGGTGCTGGGAGGGATTGTCTGGGGCAGTGGCCCAGGGAAAAGCTGCTAGATTGCGAGTGGCAGTAACCCTGCCTGTTGCTGCTGCCTTAGGGTCCCTGGGACAGAACCCGGACTAGTGGGGTGGGCCTGGGTTCCCCCAACCTCCCCACGACATCTCAACCGCTGCCTTAGGGTCCCTGGGACAGAACCCGGACAAGTGGGGTGGGCCTGGGTTCCCCCAACCTCCCCACGACATCTCAACCGCTGCCTTGAGCAGGGAGATCAGGACTCCAGAGGGGAGTTTACCCCAAACGTGTGAACTGGCCTGTGATGAGCGTGGCTCAGCAGGCTGAGGCTCCTGCCGCTAGTGGAGAGAAAAGGGGCCGTGAGGAGGCCACGGCGAGCCTCTGAGGCTAACACCATCTGCCAGCAGCGTGAGACCCTCCAGGAACGGCCGGAGCTTTGCCACATTCATTGTGAATCTCCCACCCCCATGGAAAAGCAGCAGGTTCAAAATGGATTCCAGTACGGGGCGGTTTGGTCCCAGGTCTTCCTAGGACCAACCACTGTTGGGGCTCAAAGGACAAACAAGGCTGTTTACAGGTGGTTGAGTTGATCACGGAGCCGTTAGGTTCCCAAGGCACCAGCAATGGCTCACTAGCCCGTTTGAAGCTATAAACAGATCCACACGTTCTATTTCTAGCCTCACATACAAGAACGATATGTGTACCAAAACAGGATCTACAGCCCCAGCCGATTGTAACAGCAGCATTGACCGGTCACATCAGGCATTTTGTCGAAAGCCCCTTTGAGTTATGTACATTTCTGTTCACAGGCCAATTCTCATAAGGCTGGGGGGGGGGGCACTGTGACAATATTGACCAATATTGACCCACTAAGCTAGAGGGAGAGGTAGATATGCTGGAGGGCAGGGATAGAGTCCAGAGTGACTTAGACAAATTGGAGGATTGGGCCACAAGAAATCCGATGAGGTTCAACAAGGACAAGTGCAGAGTCCTGCACTTGGGACGGAAGAATCCCAAGCATAGTTACAGGCTGGGGACCGAACTGGCTAAGTAGCAGTTCTGCAGAAAAGGACCTGGGGGTTACAGTGGATGAGAAGCTGGATATGAGTCAACAGTGTGCCCTTGTAGCCAAGAAGGCTAATGGCATATTAGGGTGCATTAGGAGGAGCATTGCCAGCAGATCCAGAGATGTGATTATTCCCCTTTATTCGGCTCTGGTGAGGCCACATCTGGAGTATTGTGTCCAGTTCTGGGCCCCCTGCTACAAAAAGTATGTGGACGCATTGGAGAGGGTCCAGCGGAGGGCAACAAAATGATTAGGGGGCTGGAGCATACGACCTATGAGGAGAGGCTGAGGGAGTTGGGTCTGTTTAGTCTGCAGAAGCGAAGAGTGAGGGGGGATTTGATAGCAGCCTTCAACTTCCGGAAGGGAGGTTCCAAAGAGGCTGGAGAGAGGCTGTTCTCAGTAGTGACGGATGG
Organism: Pelochelys cantorii; assembly: GCA_032595735.1. Taxonomy (NCBI): domain Eukaryota; kingdom Metazoa; phylum Chordata; order Testudines; family Trionychidae; genus Pelochelys; species Pelochelys cantorii. The sequence goes on from CM064338.1 coordinate 2,032,016, forward strand.
CAGAACAAGGAGCAATGGTCTCAAGTTGTGGTGGGAGAGGTCTAGGTTGGATATTAGGAAAAGCTATTTCACTAGGAGAGTGGTGAAGCACTGGAATGGGTTACCTAGGGAAGTAGTGGAGTCTCCATCCCTAGAGGTATTTGAGTCTTTGCTTAACAAAGCCCTGACTGGGTTGATCTAATTGGGATTGGTCCTGCCTAGAGCAGGGGGCTGGACTTGATGACCTCCTGAGGTCTCTTTCAGCTCTATGGTTCTATGATTCTATGAAAGATAATTTACCATCTCCAGCATACAGCTCAGTTCTGATACATTAGTTGAGGCATTCACTCAATTCTTGAATTGCTTTTACTTTCTCGGGGCTGGGACTGATTCCATCTTTGTGCGTTGTCTGCCCCCATGCTCTGTTTGGGGTAGGGGGAAAACACACTTTTCCTTGGGCAGCTACAGTCTGGCCATCTGATTTGGCGTTGGACTTAGAGCATTTCCTTGTGTTCCAAATATCGCCCATGAGAACTGCACCTCCATTTGCATTCACTCACAGCTCTGCCATCTTTGTTTGGAAAACTGCAGGTGCCCTGCTCATCCCAAGCGGCTTCCCAAGGGTGTGATAAACGGAGTCAGCTTAGCACTGTCTTTGCCTACAGGCACTTGCGCGAATGGGCTCCAGCCAGCCAGTTTGCAGAGCACTCTGGCTGCTTTGCCGCCAAGGAGGGCCATGTGCTGGCGGAAGGACCTGTCTGTCTCTCCCCGTGCTTCAGTGCATCTTTGAACACCCACGTGGATGGTACTTTGCCATTTTTCTTTCTGACTGGTGCCACTGAGGCACACCAGGCCATTGGCTCGCAGCGCTCCTCAATTATGCCAATAGGCTCCATGCTCTGTACCTCAGTTTCCATTGCGTGAGGTAATAGAATAGGAATCCCATGAGGCATAGGTGCACTGTGCGGGTCACCACCGCCCGCTGAGGGTATTTGTCCTGGGCCTCCTTTTGAATGTCAAATATCACCAGCTATCCCATCGGGGGCTTTGCCCTCCTCACGAGGCCCGTCATGCCCGCCTGGCTGTGGCTGGCCCTCAAGGCACTGCAAAGCTTTGGCCTAGGGGAGCTGTTTCTGTGGGGAATGGCCCACATTGTCCGGAATCCTCTGGGGCTAGTCAGAGCTGTGTCTCATAGACTCATAGTCTTTAAGGTCAGAAGGGACCATTATGATCATCTAGTCTGACCCTCTGCACAATGCAGTCCACAGAATCTCACCCACCCACTCCTGGAATAATCCTCTCACCTATAGCTCAGATACTGAAGTCCTCAAATGATGGTTTAAAGACCCCAAGATGCAGAGAATCCTCCAGCAAGTGATCTGTGCCCCATGCTACAGAGGAAGGCGAAAAACCTCCAGGGCCTCAGCCAATCTACCCTGGAGGAAAATTCCTTCCCGACCCCAAATAACTGGACTCCAGCTCAGAGTGGAGGGGCCGGTGACTATAAGTCCCCCCTCTGAGATACGCCTGGTGTCTGCTCCTGTATCGGTTCCGTTGTCTTGCTACGAACGTTTAGTGTCACTCTCCAGGCAGGCCCTGCGCCCTCGCAAATAACTCCCAGAAACAATGTCTCTTGCAATACAACCTAATGCCCTCACCACTTTGGTGTGGCAAACATCTGAAAATGCTCATATTTTGTGCATTTATTACACGATGCATCTTTGATTGGATGGGCACCATCCTTTGGACTGTGGCTTTTCCCACACCTCGTGCATGTCGGCTGGCCCGGGTCCCTCTCTGCCGGGAATTCTCTCACCTTGCCTCAAGGGATTAATGGTAATGAACTTGAACACTTACAGGTCTGTTTCTAGTATCTAAGATAGTGACAGGTCTCTCAAGTTGCTCCTGCCTGTTGTTCAACTAATTCTGACGTCTTTACTTGCTATATAGCCGTGGCGAGGGTTAAATCTTCCCTCACTTGTAGCTGCTGTGAAAGATTTTTACTTGTTAACCCAATAACCAGCCTGTCTCTGATCTTCTCCTGTTTTGCAGTCCCAAAAGCCCAGTTTTCAGCCAATATATGCAGAGCTCTTATAAAACCTTCAATGTTTTCCCCTGATTCTTGAATTCTTCGGTGGTAATTTGCTTTCATAAACTGCATCTCGCTGAGCTATAAAGTATACATCAAGCATAGCCCGAACCCATTCATAGTCCTCGGAACTGAAAAATACCCCCTGCTTGCTTCCCATAGCATACAGTAAAGGAGATCCCTGTATATCTCCAGTTTCTTTGTGGAGTTGGAAATGCATAATCTTGTTTCCAGTCCATCCATTGTGAAGGTTTGTCAAAGCTGAAATTCTCTGGGGCATTGTGGAGTGGCGCGTTTAATGAGACCTGGCAACCTCTGATGCTTTGCTCCTTCTGTCTGCAGCATTGGTTGTTGTTTGCCTTCTGTTTCTGTTCTGACTTTACTCTTGACACCATGTCATGGGCCGGCACCAGATCTGGACTCGTCAGAGAGCTTGTTTATAAACACCAGCTGTGTTCCTCATTAGATCCATTAATGCTCTTTCTGGAATGGCTGGGGTTTACTTAAATACGGGTATTTTACTCCCACCACCTCTCATACAGGGTAGCATTCCAGCTCCCCAGCCTTGTTTCACCCTGCCCAAGCGTGGGAATAGGGAGGCTCAAACGCCTTGTGTTTATGTTTCTAGCTTTTATAATCCCAAAGGAAACCTTCCAGCTGTGCACTGCGGTGCGCTGGTCTCGTCAGCCGCCCTCACACAGTGGCTCTGAGAAACGTGGCCTGCCCCATCCATCGCAATGGGGCCTCACCACCTGTCCCACCTAGTAGGGTCCAGACTCAACATGGTTAACGGTTTCATGGCTGCCCACATTACCCTTCGAGCCGCATGCTCGTTGTGTGGTGTGGGGCACATACTGGCGAAGGGGCAGTGGGCTGCTGTGCAGGTGCATGGCCCCTCGTAAGAGTGGGTGAGCCCTGGTGCGTGTGGCTGGCCTGCTGAAGAGGAGGTGTTTGGGGAGACAGGAAGGAGGCTGGGCGAGGCAGACACCGGAGTGCCAGGGACTGAGAGAAAGGAGCAACGAGAGCAGCTGGGGAGGCAGAGGGTGGGGAGGAAGAGGGGAGCTCGGCAAGGGGACCAGTCACAGGGGCTGGCCCGGAGAGCTGGCGTGGGAGGCTGACACCAGCTGTGTCACTGGACTGTGTTCGGGCAGGAGAGCCCTGGGATTTGTCCCTCAGCTGGCAGTGTGGAGAAAGGAGCCCTAGATGGGAGCTGAGCGCTGCAGCCCCTGGCTGAGGGGGACAAACCAGTGCCAGGTCTTTCTCTGTCTTGCTCCGGGAGTCGGGAGGAGAGCTGGCCAGCGGATGGTTGTACGTGTACAGGCTGAGCTTTGGGTTAAAGATTGCTGGGTTAGCAGGTTTAAAACAAACAAAAGGAAGTTTTTCTTCATGCAGCACACAGTCAACCTGTGGAACTCCTTGCCTGAGGATGCTGTGAAGACCAGGACTTTACCAGGGTTCAGAAAAGAACTAGATAAGATCATGGAGGTTAGGTGCATCAATAGCTATGAGTCAGGATGAGTAGGAATGGTGTCCCTAGCCTCTGTCAGAGGCTGGAAATGGACAATAGGAGAGGGATCACATGATGATTCCCTGTTCTGTTCGCTCCCTCTGGGGCACCCGGCATTGGCCACCGAGGGCAGACAGGACACTGGGCTGAATGGACCTTTGGTCTGACCCCGTCTGGCCCTTCTTACGTTCTTACAGTGAGAGAGACAGTGCTGTGCTAATGGCTGGACCAAGGGGAAACTGAGGCGTCCTTGTGCCACAACATGCCACAGAAGGTTGCCCCAAGAGGGGCCAGCCTCTGATAAGAAACCAAGAGGTAAACTCTCCCGCTGTCACCGTCCAATTTCCAGTCAATCCTGCCTACGAGAGTGAGGCTTCCCCTGCCTCCTCAAATCCTTAGCTACCTTCTAAGAGCCGTAGCTACGAAACCCCCCAAGCCGCCTTAGCCCCACGGCCAAACCCGCCAGCTGCTGCAAGGCTGCCAGGAATCCTCAACGGCAAAGAATTGGCAGTCGGCTGGGCAGCGTGGCAGGCGGTGTGAGATCCCAGAAGCACACACCGCAGGGCGGCTGGCCAGGCGGGCTCAGCCATTGCCATACTGCGGCCCTTGACAGCGAGCGAGCGAGCAGGGGGTGAGGTCAGTTTCCTTTCTGTACAGCACCTGGCACACATGAGGTCTCAGTCCCAGCTGGCACCTACTGGGGCTGCTGTACTGAAGGATCAGCAGCCCCTGCTTCAGCGAAATGAGTCAGGCCCCAAGACATGCGCGCGTCTGAAAAATGAAGCGATTTTTTAAAATGTTCTTTTGATTTCCTTTGTGGCGAAGGAGCCGGGAGGGTACTCGCGGGGCACGTTTCCAAGCTTTCCTCAGCTCTCCTGAGGGTTCAGCGTGTAATTCTCAAGTGTAATCACATGGCTCCGGGAGCTCAGGCCTTAAGACGGATGCCAAAGAGCGCGAGGCTTGCGTTCAAATGGCAAGGGTTTGTAAAGTTCAGGTGCACCGCCTGGAGCCAGGGGCGGCCCATGTGTATAGGCCGACTCGGCTATCGCCTAGGGCACTGCGTTAAATGGGGTGCCCAATGATGACGTCACGCCATTGAGGGCTGTGGAGGCGGGGCGCCGATCGTGCTTTCCACCTGGGGCGCCAGCTGCCGGCAGCCCACCTCGGGCCGCCCCTGCCCGGAGCTAAGTGCTGGAGCTGGTTGCTGCATTGCTGGCGGGACGTTGTCCATCAGAATCGTTTTGTCTAAACAACCTCTCAGAAAGTGGCGCTGCGGGTGCCAATGTCAATGAAATCTCACTTTAAAAAACAATTGAAAGAAAGTCTTTCCCTCAGGCTGGCACCCAGGTTGGTTTCAACATTTCTGAAAGGAGAAGTTTACCCACGATGCAGCACGCACACTGCCCGGAGAGGCTGACAACCCACCATGCACCACGCCCACCGCCCGGAGAAGCTGATGACCCATCATGCACCACGCCCACTGCCAGGAGAGGCTGATGACCCACGATGCACCACACCCACCGCCAGGAGAGGCTGATGACCCACGATGCACCACGCCCACCGCCAGGAGAGGCTGATGACCCACGATGCACCACGCCCACTGCCAGGAGAGGCTGATGACCCACGATGCACCACGCCCACTGCCAGGAGAGGCTGATGACCCATGATGCACCACGCCCACCGCCAGGAGAGGCTGATGACCCACGATGCACCACGCCCACCGCCAGGAGAGGCTGATGACCCACAATGCACCAGGCCCACAGCCAGGAGAGGCTGAGGACCCACAATGCACCACACCCACCGCCCGGAGAGGCTGACAACCCACAATGCACCACGTCCAGTCCAGCTGCCAGGAAAGGCTATCCGCTCACAGGGTGCTAGCCCCAATCTTCTGACCCCAGTGGGTTCCAATGAGATCAGAAGCCTCCCACCCTGGGCCCTGGCAGACTCAGGCAGGAAAAGCGTCTCAGCTTTCTCTGGACCCAGCCTCTAGCCCTTCCTGGGAGCACATCCCCCAGAGCTGGGAAGAACAGGGGCCGGGGGAGCCAAAGCCGGCACGCAGCCAGCCGGAAGCCAGGCCGGCCCGCTGGAGAGCCCTGGCCGGCGGCTCGCCCCCCCAGCCACACGGTGGGAGGTGAGCAGCCATGCGCTGGCTCTTTCCGAGGGCGCCAGCTATTTCTGGAGAGCTGGGTTTTCATAATTAAATTCCTAATTATCTGTTTGCTTGTTAATTAGGATTGTCAGGATAACTGGCAAGGAGATGCCGCTAAAGAGGCAATTACTGGGGAAGAGGCCTGTGCGCCGAGCAGCAATGGCTGCGCGCTCTTGCCCTGCTTGCCACGTCCCCCTTGGCTGGGTGACGCTTCCCCGTGTCCCCTTCTCGGGCCTGAGCCACGGCTCCTGGCGCGGGGGGGCTCTGCCAGGGGTGGCGCAGGCAGCTCTGTGCTCCGGGGGCAACGCTCCCCCGGGAGCTAACTGCATTTCTCCGGCCCCCCGCAGGGCCTAGCTGGGCCGGAGGAGCTCCAGGTAGCACCACCAGTGTCCTCCAGGCCTGGGTGTTGGGGCGTGTACGTGCATGTGTGTGTCTGTGCGTCTGTGCCTGCGTGTGCGTTTGTACATGCATGTGTATGTGCATGTAATTACTGGATGCTCCCTGCTTAGCTCTGTTCTCCAGCCCGCCTGGGTCAGAGCTGCCTTCATGCCCCTTACGCTGGTGTAATGGTCGCTCACCTGGAGCGGCTCCCTGCAGGAGCCAGGGGCCTTCACCCTGGGTCTCCCAGAAGGGTCAGCGTCATTCACTCTCGCCTGAGGCCCCACGGTGCCCCCAGAGTCACTGCCCTACCTGGAGTGACTGGGCGCTGGCCTCCACGGGCTGCTTGTGGGGCGGGGCCTTTGCTCCGGGTTTGTGCAAAACAACAGGGCCCTGGGGCTGATTGTCTGGGCCCATCCCCGGGGAAGGAAGGGACCTGCCACTCGAGTGGCTCTCCTGCCCACGTGTGTCCCGGTGGTCTTCAGCCACGGAGCCAATGGCAGGTGCCACGCTGCTGCTTTCCAGCACACGCCCCCCGAGCAGGGGCACAAGGACAGGCAGTCCAGCACCCTCCCCAGCTGCGCTGCCCTCTGCCAGGCCTTGCACTCTCACTGCACACTTGGCAGCTTGGAGGGTTTTCTTGCCCTCCCCATGCCAGGTGTCACATCCCCTGCACCGCCCTGCTCCCCTGTTCTTCAGAGCCCTGGCTGCATAGCCCAGCCTGAAATCACCAGCCGCAGGGCTCCCAGGAAAAGATCTCCACAGTGATTGGTTTGGAGCTGGGATTGGGTGGGCCCGGCTCATGATTTCTGCACCCTGGGCTTTGTGGGGTGCACAGGGAGGGTGTTACGGAGGGTGCAGCGTGGTTCTCGTGTCTCCCACCATGCTTCGACCAGACTCGGCTCCCGGAAACTCAGCGTGGTTCTCGTGTCTCCCCACGATGCTTCGACCAGGCTCGGCTCCTGAAAACTCAGCGTGATTCTCATCTCTCCCACAACGTTTTGACCGGACTTGGACCCCGGAAACTCAGCGTGGTTCTCGTCTCTCCCACAACTCTTTGACCAGACTCAGACCCCGAAAACTCAGCATGGTTCTCGTCTCTCCCACAATGCTTTGACCGGACTCGGATCTCGGAAACTCAGCGTGGTTCTCGTCTCTCCCACCATGCTTCTACCAGACTCGGACACCAGAAACTCAGCGTGGTTCTCGTGTCTCCCATGACGCTTTGACTGGACTTGGACCCCGAAGCAAGCTGGGGACAAAAGGTGCCTGTGGTGGCAAAGTGAAATGTTGGCAAGACCGAGGCTTCCCCAAGAGACCTCTGGAGTTTGACCAAAAGGTGTTTTCCCCTGGAAAATTCCTGAGCCACTTTCCTACCACAGACTGGCCACCAGAGCCCCCCCCCCCCCCCGCTCCATATGCTCCCGGGGATCGAGAGTCGTTTCCTGAAGGGCCTCGTCCCACCCGCTTGGCAAGGCGGCTGTGCGGCCAGTGTACACAGGGAACAAGCCCTTTGCCCCAGAACCTCCGTTGTTTAGGCACCTGGCTCCACCGATGTTAATGTAGCTCCAGGCCTCAGAGTTTGCCAGGAGGCAGTAGTGGGATGGGCCCTGTGGGTTCTCTCCCAGTCCCTGCCTCCCCATGTCTCCACCACTCCGGGCCTCCGTTTCCCCAGCTGTGGAGCAGGGGGAGAGCACTTGGGTGCCTCTGTGGGATCCGAGGTTCAGGCCCTGGATGCGCTCGGTGGCAGTGGGTCAGTCGGCCACTCTGAACAGACTGGGCTGGCTCGTCCCCCCCTCGCTGGGCCAAATCCAGCCAGGGCTGAGTTTGGCCAGTTGTGTTCATGCTGCAGCGGCCTTGCTGAGCCCCTCATAGCCATTGGAGGGGGGCTCGTGCCAGGCCCAGCAAGGGGAACGGTTCCCCTGCATGCAGCTGGAGCACACCCAGCACAGCTGCCCGGGCTGCCCACCCCAGCTGAACCAGTCTGGGAAACTAGCCCGGGTCGAAGGAAGGAGAATCGGGGGAGCCGGGGCAGTGCAGTGGCCTGCGAGTGGGGTGCAGTGGGACCTGAGGGCCTTGCGACAGAAGGTGACTTGCCCTGCAGTTCAGGAGTCAATTGGCTCCTCTGAGGTGACATGGGCTAGGCTAGTGTGAGAAGGCCAGAAGGACGGCAGAGAGGCGGGGGGCTGCCCCCTGCAGGCAGCTATTGGGTGGGCCCCAGCCTGGGCTGCTCTGAACGCATGACGTGGGGCAGGGAGCAGTTTTTGGGAGGCAGTGGAGGATCACGTCTCCCGGGGGAGTGGTCAGGGAATTTAAGGAGGCAGAAGGCTACAGACCAGCCTGGAATCTGGTGTTGAGAGCCTGCCTTGCAAAATGGGCTCTTTCAGAACTCCTGGCTGAACTGGGGAACTCACTGCCACAGGAAAGTCTTGAGGCCAAGAATTTAGGAAGATTCCAAAAGATTTTGACCAAGCTGGTTTCGAAGTGCACGAGCCCTGGTGGTCTGTGTGGGGGCAGATTGTCTCCCATTGGCTACTGTGGTGTTCTCGTGCCTTCCTGTGCGCACCTGCCCCTGGTGACACCTCGGCCTGACCCAGTCTGGCAATTCCCAGAACCTCCCATGGAATGGGCCCCCCAGCTGCATGGCACCTCCTCGTGCTCTCAGTCCATCTGACCGAGATGGACGAGTGCCACCGTCTATCCAGCTGCCACGTCGGCTGTTAGTCTAGCAGTGCCCCATCCCAGCACTGACTCACGTACCGGCTGGTCTGCCCAGATCCCCACCCCATGGCGGCGGTGCACCCTGCCTGGCTTGGCCTCTCCCACAGCTGGCCGGTCCCTGCCCCGGATGGGTTGCTAGTGGCTTGTTGCAAAGTGCTGAAAAATGGAGCCAGTTTGGGGAAATGCCAGTGCGAGCCCTGGAGGAGCATGCTGCAAGCGGCACCAGCACTCACCCGGGCTGCCGAGCTCGGGCTGTATTAAATAAAAAAGAGTTTCATTATGTAAGCGGCAAGAACGCTGCCAGAGACCCCAGTGTAGTAATTACGATGCCTTTTATTAGATGCATGGAGAAAGATGAAGATTGTACAGCCCTGGAGACCTCCTGCAAGTTCTTTGAGGTCTGAAAATCTCCTGTGTTTTTGTCCTTGCTTTTAGACTAGTAGGAGATGTCACGATTGCGTTCCCCGCGCTGCTCTTCGTTTTACAAAGCTGTGCAGATCTGGAATCCGATGGGACAGCGGCCTGTGAGACCGGCTGGGAGGGAAGGAATCCAGAGACACAGCATGGCTTGGAGCTGGCTCAGGACCAGAGGAAAGGGGGTGCGTGTGTGTGTGCACGCGTGCATGAGGGTGTGTGTGCAGGCATACACACACATGCCTGATGAGGTGTGTGTCTCCTCATTATTACAGTGTGCCCTACGGCCCTTGGACAGGGAGCAGGGTGCAGACATGGAACAGAAAGGCAGCCCCGGCCCTGCAGAACTAGTCTATATTGACAGCAGATGGAGACTGACTGAGGGGGAAGCACAAGAAACCAATGAGACCATATTGCGTCTCTGGTGTGGTGTGTGTGTACAGACAGGTGTGTGCACGTCTCTTTGGGGTGCTATAACTGGCAGTGCAGCAGTGCTTAGAGGCCACACAAGACAGCCCCCGTCGGGTGGGTGCCGTACGGCCACAATCCCTGTGAGATGCACTCCACACGAGAGCCCTGGGGTGGCGAGATGGAGTCTAATATCCAGTGTGTTGGACCAGCAGTTGTCTCTTGACCTGCCAGGGCTGCCTCCGCACCCCTTCAGGCAGCGCTGGGAGCAGCGGGCCCTGTGTATCCTGGGCCAGTGACAGTAACACCGCAAAGTCTCTTGCAAATTGCTGGGTCCTCTGCGCATGGTCTCCATGATGCACGACCCTGTCCTGCCCATGGCGTCATATGGCACAGGGGAGAGCCCTGGAGCTGGTCTCACTCTCTCTTTGCCTCACCGCAGAGCTACTCCCCAGCCCCCAGCTTCCTGCTCCCCGGTTCAAGGCACCGGGCACGGCCCCCCTGAGGGAGCAGCTGCCGGTGCGTCTTGCTAGAGAAGCGGGCCCAGATCCAGAGCAGTGAACGTAACTTACAATTCTTACGGGCGCTGTCCTATCGCAAGCCGGGCCCCTGCCAGCTCTTTCCATAGTTCCCTGCCGGCTTCTGCCACAGCTCAGCCAGCGCTTGCCGGAGCTGCGCACCAGGCCGCCCCCGCTGATGTGCGCCTCTGGCTGGCGTAAATGCGCAAGCCATGGCTGGGCAGAGGAAAACAAACGCGCAGCCAGCGGCCTCCCAGGTGGGCTGTGCACACAGATGGAAGCAGCGCTGGGCCAGGGCACTCCTACCAGACAGGAAACCCCTAAGGGACTCGGAGGTGCTGTGGCCAGTTCACCAAGCTGGCTTCCCTGCTGAGTCAGGGCTGACTCAGTGTCCCTACCTGGCCTGCACGACCCCAGCATGTGATCGGGATGGCACGACCCCAGCATGTGATCGGGGTGCGTGATTCCCTGCTAGCCTGCACACTGTGCTGTCCTTTGCACCAGCACGAGTGCCACCCACACCCGCTCTGCACACTCTTTGCAGGGTGCAAGGGAACATGCCGGGAGTGAGGCAACAGAAAATCAGCCCGACGGGGAGAGGGAGCAGGGGTGTCAAATCTCCTGTTCTGGCTGAATCTGACCCTGGGTCACTCTGCTCTAGCCAGCGACACTCCCTCTGCGGCCTTGGCTTGAGAAGGGATTCTCCTCCACTTCCTGCCTCCAAACGGGGGTCAACGGCAAAGGAGGGCGGGGCAGGGGGGCTGGAATGAGGGCCCTGCAGCACGGAGCCGAGTATGTTCCATAGGAACTGTGGAACAGGAGCAGCAGCAAAGCCTCTCGCCCTGCCCTCGTGAGGGACCTCAAGGGACCAGGCCAAGAAACCGGAGGGGAACTCACACTGCCCAGCTGGCTCTGCCTTTGGCCTTTCTGCTGGGACTGACCTGGTGGCCGGCTGAACCCCCAGGATGCTGACAACTCTGGGGCTGGGCAGTCCCTGTGTTCACTTCCGACACGTCCGAGGCCCTCCCAGTTGGCCCAATGTCTCATTCCTGCCAGTCACAGCGGTGCCCGTTTGAGGCAGGTATTTACCCCGCCTGGTGGGCCCTGGACATTGGCCCGGAGGTGCCTGGCGTTCCTCCAGCCGCTGCGCAGCTCTCCAGGGCACTCGGCTCAGCTCCCTGCTTGGCAGCCAAGGGCCCCGGGCTGATCTGCAGGGGATGCTGCTGGGGTGTGGGGCAGCTCTCCCATTCCCGGCTGGTTTGCACAGCGCCGTGAACATTCCCCTGTGGGGCATCTGCTCTGTGAACAGCTGCATGGCTGGAGGCCCCTTCAGAGTAGCAGGGTGGCTGTGGGTCCTTTGCCACACACGCGCGTGTGTAAATAAACGTGCCTCTTTCCTCACCCCAGCTCCCCGCCGCCTGGGCAGCCCCTGTGCAGCCAGTGGTGCCACGTGCTGTGCCAAGGGCCGGCGAGGCCCGAGCTGGGTGGGACATAGGAGTGTCTCTTCCAGTGCCCGTGGTGTATGGAGCGCGAGCAGGGGCGGTTGATGGGAGGGGAATTATGCAAACAGCATTTGGCTCCCACGGGGCTTGCCCCCCACTGGGCGTGTGCAGGGGGTCCCAGAGCTGCAAGGGCTCATTTTGCAGGATGGGTGAGTTTCCCTGCACGCTGTCAAACCACCCAGTCTCACTCCCAGCCCCCTCCCCCCTCACATGCAGAGCCTGGCACTGGGCTTTGCGGGCACTACCCCTAGGGTGGGACCCAGCTGCCCCCTCCTCCCAAGCTCCCTCCTGGCTGGTGAGTTTTTTGACAGGCCCAGGGAGCTTCCCTGTTACATGCTCCCTTTCAACTGGCCTTTCAGTGCCTGGATGAGACTAGAAAGGAATGTGCTGAAATCCCAAGTGCCTCCCGCACAGCCGGCTTCTCCCCCCCGGCTTCCTTGCCAGGGCCACAGCAGCTCCCTTCTGCTCCCAGCCAGTGTATTTATGGGAAAAACCACATAGGCCCTGGCCCACCACTGACACCAATAGGAGCCAGATCTAGCAACCGAGCTGCTGGGGATGGGCAGACAACTCAGCTTGGGGCTGGGGTTAGACATTTCCCTGGCACCCTGTCCCCCATTTCTCCCCAGCAGCCCCGAAAGTTGTCAGTGGCTGAACAGCTGGGGGCTACAACCCTCTGTGCAAGGGAGGCTGAGAGAGACTGGCCCCACATGTGATGGGCACCACCGGAGCCAGGCGTGCGCCTCCCCCAGCCCCCCGCCAGCCTCGTGCCCCCCTGCTGCCAGCTCTGTGAGCCACGCACGGCTCTTCCGGGAGGAAAGGGGCTGCCCGAGCAGGTGCTCTGCTCCTGCCCCAGGCTCTGTTCCTGGAGCCAGCCCAGCACCCCAGTGCTCGCCCCACTCCCCTGCCCTGGCTGGGCAACCGGCCCCCGCCTGGCAGCCCCATGCCCCCCTCCCATGCCCCTCCTGGGCCCTCGCCCTCCACCCGGCCCCGCCCAGCCCTGGCCCCACTCCCACGCCCCCCTGCAGGCGCGTGCTCCCTCCTGCGCCCTCCCTACCACTCCTGGGCACTCGCCCTCCGCCCAGCCCCCCAGAGCCCCGTGACCCCGCCCCCCCGGGCAGCCCCCTCCGCCCGCACCGTGCCCCACCCCCGCCCCTCCTGCGCAGCCCCCCGCCGCGCGCCCCAGCCCCAGCTGGCGCGCGGGGGGCGGGGTGGCACGCGGCGGGAGGGGCCGCCTCCCAGCCCCTGTCCCGCAGCCGGCCGCCCTCCCTGATTGGCTGCCGCCGCCTCCTTATGCTAATACGGCGCGTCTCGTGGCGGGTCCGCCGCTGACGTCACCCGCGCGGGCGGGGGCGGGCGCGAGGAGCGGGGCGCGGAGGGCGCGCGGAGCATGGCCACGGGCAGCGGCGGCGCCGCGCTCAGCACCGCGGACAGCGCCGGCGGCATGAACGGGCTGGGCCCCGCGCCCGGCCTGGCCATGAAGGACCGCGACGCCATCAAGCTCTTCGTGGGGCAGATCCCGCGGCACCTGGAGGAGCGGGACCTCAAGCCGCTCTTCGAGGAGTTCGGCAGCATCTACGAGCTCACCGTGCTCAAGGACCGCTTCACCGGCATGCACAAAGGTGGGACCCGGGACCCCGCCCCGCGCCGCCCGTGCACCCCCCCGCCCCGCGGCCCCCCATGCACCCCCATGCAACCCCGCCCCACGGAGCCCCCCCATGCAGCCCCATGCACCCCCCCCGCCCCGCGCCCCCCGTGCACCCCCCCGCTCCGCGGCCCCCCCATGCACCCCCATGCAACCCCGCCCCACGGAGCCCCCCCATGCAGCCCCATGCACCCCCCCCCGCCCCGCGCCCCCCGTGCACCCCCCCACCCCGCGGCCCCCCATGCACCCCCATGCAACCCCGCCCCACGGAGCCCCCCCATGCAGCCCCAAGCACCCCCCCCCCGCCCCGCGCCCCCCGTGCACCCCCCCGCTCCGCGGCCCCCCCATGCACCCCCATGCAACCCCGCCCCACGGAGCCCCCCCATGCAGCCCCATGCACCCCCCCCCGCGGCCCCCCCATGCACCCCCCGCCCCACGGACCCCCCATGCAGCCCCACGCACCCCCCCGCTCTGCGGCCCCCCATGCACCCCTAGCCCCACGGACCCCCCCATGCAGCCCCATGCATCCCCCCCGCCCCGCGGCCCCCCATGCACCCCCCGCCCCACGGACCCCCCATGCAGCCCCATGCACCCCCCCGCCCCGCGGCCCCCCATGCACCCCCATGCAACCCCTCCCCACGGAGCCCCCCCATGCAGCCCCATGCACCCCCCCCGCCCCGTGCCCCCCGTGCACCCCCCGCCCCACGGACCCCCCCATGCAGCCCCATGCAACCCCGCCCCACGGAGCCCCCCCATGCACCCCTAGCCCCACGGACCCCCCCATGCACCCCCATGCATCCCCCCCGCCCCGCGGCCCCCCATGCACCCCCATGCAACCCCGCCCCACGGACCCCCCATGCACCCCCCGCCCCACGGACCCCCCATGCAGCCCCACGCACCCCCCCGCTCCGCGGCCCCCCATGCACCCCTAGCCCCACGGACCCCCCCATGCACCCCCATGCATCCCCCCCGCCCGGCGGCCCCCCATGTACCCCCCGCCCCAGGGACCCCCCCATGCAGCCCCATGCACCCCCCCGCTCCGCGGCCCCCCATGCACCCCCCACCCCATGGACCCCACCATGCACCCCCATGCACCCCCCGCCCAACGGACCACCCCCATGCAGCCCCATGCACCCCCCCGCCCCACGGACCCCCATGCACCCCTCGCCCCACGGACTCCCCCATGCAGCCCCATGCACCCCCCCCGCCCCGCGGCCCCCCATGCACCCCTAGCCCCACGGACCCCCCCATGCACCCCCATGCACCCCCCCGCCCCGCGGCCCCCCATGCACCCCCCGCCCCACGGACCCCCCCATGCACCCCCATGCACCCCCCCGCCCCGCGGCCCCCCATGCACCCCCCGCCCCACGGACCCCCCCCATGCACCCCCATGCACCCCCCCGCCCCGCGGCCCCCCATGCACCCCTCGCCCCACGGACCCCCCCATGCAGCCCCATGCACCCCCCGCTCCACGGCCCCCCATGCACCCCCATGCACCCCCTGCCCCACGGACCCCCCCCCATGCAGCCCCACGCACCCCCCCGCCCCGTGGCCCCCATGCACCCCTCGCCCCACGGACCCCCCCATGCAGCCCCACGCACCCCCCCGCCGCGCGGCCCCTCATGCACCCCCCGCCCCACGGACCCCCCCATGCAGCCCCACGCACCCCCCCGCCCCGCGGCCCCCCATGCACTCCCCACCCCACGGACCCCCCCATGCACCCCCATGCACCCCCTGCCCAACGGACCACCCCCATGCAGCCCCATGCACCCCCCCCGCCCCACGGACCCCCATGCACCCCCCTCCCCATGGACCCCCCGATGCAGCCCCATGCACCCCCCCGCCCCACGGACCCCCATGCACCCCTTGCCCCACGGACCCCCCCATGCAGCCCCACGGACCCCCCCCATGCAGCCCCATGCACCTCCCTGCCCCGCAGCCCCCCATGCACCCCCATGCACCCCTCGCCCCACGGACCCCCCCATGCAGCCCCATGCACCCCCCCGCCCCGCGGCCCCCCCATGCACCCTTCGCCCCACGGACCCCCCCATGCAGCCCCATGCACCCCCCGCCCCACGGACCCCCCCTATGCAGCCCTGCCACGGCACCCCCCCATGCAGCCCACCCCCCCGCCGCGCCCCCATGCACCCCTCGCCCACGGACCCCCCCATGCAGCCCCACGCACCCCCCCACCCCGCGGCCCCTCATGCACCCCCCGCCCCAAGGACCCCCATGCACTCCCCACCCCACGGACCCCCCATGCACCCCCATGCACC
Source organism: Pelochelys cantorii (assembly GCA_032595735.1). Classification (NCBI taxonomy): domain Eukaryota; kingdom Metazoa; phylum Chordata; order Testudines; family Trionychidae; genus Pelochelys; species Pelochelys cantorii. The sequence goes on from CM064338.1 coordinate 2,047,605, forward strand.
CCCCGCCCAACGGACCACCCCCATGCAGCCCCATGCACCCCCCCGCCCCACGGACCCCCATGCACCCCTTGCAACACGGACCCCCCCATGCAGCCCCACGGACCCCCCCCACGCAGCCCCATGCACCTCCCTGCCCCGCAGCCCCCCATGCACCCCCATGCACCCCTCGCCCCACGGACCCCCCCATGCAGCCCCATGCACCCCCCCGCCCCGCGGCCCCCCATGCACCCCCCACCCCACGGACCCCCCATGCACCCCCCGCCCAACGGACCACCCCCATGCAGCCCCATGCACCCCCCCGCCCCACGGACCCCCATGCACCCCTTGCCACACGGACCCCCCCATGCAGCCCCACGGACCCCCCCCACGCAGCCCCATGCACCTCCCTGCCCCGCAGCCCCCCATGCACCCCCATGCACCCCTTGCCCCACGGACCCCCCCATGCAGCCCCATGCACCCCCCCGCCCCACGGACCCCCATGCACCCCTTGCCACACGGACCCCCCCATGCAGCCCCATGGACCCCCCCCATGCAGCCCCATGCACCCCCCCGCCCCGCGGCCCCCCCATGCACCCCCCGCCCCACGGACCCCCCCATGCACCCCCCCGCCCCGCGGCCCCCCATGCACCCCCCCACCCTACGGCCCCCCACGCAGCCCCCCGCCTCGTGGCCCCCATGCACCCCCATGCACCCCCCGCCCACGGACCCCCCCATGCAGCCCCATGCACCCCCCCACCCCACGGCCCCCCACGCAGCCCCCTCCCCACGGACCCCCCGATGCAGCCCCATGCACCCCCCCGCCCCACAGACCCCCATGCACCCCTCGCCCCACAGACCTCCCCATGCAGCCCCACGCACCCCCCCGCCCGCGGCCCCCCATGCACCCCCCACCCACGGACCCCCCCATGCACCCCCATGCACCCCCCACCCCACGGACCCCCCCATGCACCCCCATGCACCCCCCGCCCAACGGACCACCCCCATGCAGCCCCATGCACCCCCCGCCCCACGGACCCCCCCCATGCAGCCCCATGCACCCCCTCACCCCGCAGCCCCCCATGCACCCCCATGCACCCCTCGCCCCACGGACCCCCCCAGGCAGCCCCATGCATCCCCCCGCCCCACGGACCCCCCATGCAGCCCCATGCACCCCCCCACCCTACGGCCCCCCACGCAGCCCCCCGCCTCATGGCCCCCATGCACCCCCATGCACCCCCCGCCCCACGGACCCCCCCATGCAGCCCCATGCACCCCCCCCACCCCACAGCCCCCCACGCAGCCCCCCGCCTCGTGGCCCCTATGCAACCCCCGCCCCACGGACCCCCCATGTAGCCCCATGCACCCCCCTGCCCCGCAGCCCCCCATGCACCCCCCTGCACCCTCCGCCCCACAGACCCCCATGTACCCCCCGCCCCACGGCCCCCCCATGTACCCGCCCACACCCCCTCTGCCCCATGGACCCCCCCCATACAGCCCCCCGCCTCATGGCCCCCCATGTACCCCCTGCTTCACCGGCATGCACAAAGGTGGGACCCAGGACCCCTGCCCCACGTACCCTCCCCATGCAGCCCCCTGCCCCATGCACCTCCCCGCCCCACAGACCCCCCCCATGCAGCCCCCCCACCCCACGGACCCCCCCATATACCTCCTGCTTCACTGGCATGCACAAAGGTGGGGACCCGGGACCCCCGCCCCATGGACCCCCATGCACCCCCCCTGCCTCCTGGCCCCCCATGTACCGCCTGCTTCACCGGCATGCACAAAGGTGGGACCCAAGACCCCTGCCCCACGGCCCCCCCCCATGCAGCACCCCACCCCCATGCACCCCCCTGTCCCACGGCCCCCCCATGCACCCCCTGCTTCACCAGCATGCACAAAGGTGGGGACCTGGGACCCTCCGCCCCACGGCCCCCCCATGCAGCCCCCCACCCCATGCACCCCCTGCTTCACTGGCATGCACAAAGGGGGGGACCCTGGACCCCCCTCCCCATGGCCCCCCCGAACTCCCATCCCCCTGCTTCACCAGCATGCACAAAGGTGGGGCCCCCAGATTCCCGCCCCATGCAACCCCCGCCCCATGCACCCCCACCCCCAGCACCCTTGCTTCACCGGCATGGACAAAGGTGGGGCCCTTGGACTCCTGCCCCATGCACCCCATGCCCCACAGATCCCCCGCTCCATGCACCCCCCCACCTGCTGCATTCCCCTGCCCCCTGCTTCACTGCATGCACAAAGAGGGGGCCCCCTAGACCCCTCGCCCCACAGCCTCCCTCCCCCGCCCCATGCACCCCCCTCCCCTCACTTCACCGGTATGCACAAAGGCCGGCACCCCGCTTTCCAGCCCTGGGACCCTCCCACCTACCCGACAGACCCCCCACCTTGCACACCAGCATGCACAAAGGTGAGGCGCCGGGACAGCCCTGGAACCTCCCAGCCTTGGGACCCCCCCACCGCACAGACCCTCCAGCTCCTTGTGCTGGGCCCAGCCCCACCCTGCCCCACAGACCCTCTCCCACTCCCTGCCCAACCCCCCTGCCCCACAGACCTCTCCACCCTCCATACCGGCATGCACAAAGGTGGGGTGCTGGGACCCCACTCCCTGTTCTGGGCCCAGCCCCACCCTACCCCACAGACCCCCCACTCCCTGCCCAGCACCCCCTTGCCCCACAGACCCCCCAGACTGCCTGGGTTCTCACCCTTGGGGGTGTGGGCAGGGGAAGGGCAGGTGGGACCCTCCCTCACCCAGAGACTCCCATCTCCTCTCACCAGGGCCCGCCCCCCACCCCAGAGATCTCCAGGTCCCTACACTGGGGACTACCCGCCCAAGCCCGCTTCAGAGAAGCCTGGCTCCCTGGGCTAGGGTGCAGCCCCGGCACCCCCACCTGCCCCAGAGTCCCCCAGATTACCTGGATTCTGAGTCCTGTGGCTCAGCCCCAGCCAATACCCACACCTGCCCCCAAACACAGCCCCCCGATCTGCCAGCCCACCCAGCTCTGCTGCACGTGGCCCCAGGACCTCTACCTGCACAGTGCCCCCTGCCCCCAGGTTCCAAGCTGTGTGTGTGCTGGGCCCCAGCACCTCCACCTGCACCTACAGACCTCCCAGATTGCCCACACAGCCCACTGAACCCTGGGCGAGGGGCCCAGCCCCTCTGCTCCCAAAGCCCCCCAGCTCCCCAAACTCAGGGCTCTGTGTGTGCAGCAAGGGAGAGGGCCCCAACTCCCAGCACCCCAACTCCCTGCACCCAGAGCTCCCCCAGATTCCCACCCAGCTGCTCCCAGCGCACCCATGTTCTGCACTGTGGGGAGGGTAACAGGGGAGCAGATGAAGAGCAGAGTTCCTGGTTATACACCACACAGCCTGGTCCCTGTGGGGCTGAGCCCCACGTGTGTGCCATCGCAAAGCGCTGGGCTGCCCTCCTTTGCCAGGAGTGGTATGGTTCACGCATGGGGAGTTGCCTTCCTCTCCCTCTTTGTCTAGTGATTTAAATTAGTGCCGGAAATTGTGTTGGGATTTGGAAATCAATGGTTTTGGGCCCACGGAGTGTAGCCAGACAGGAACTGTCGGCTGACACGGAGGGGGCAGCTTTTGGCTTGGTTTGGTTTCCTAGCCGGAGAGACAACCACTTCCACTGGAGACGGAGGGCCCCTGGCCCCTTTCTGTAACAATAGTGGGGTTGTGTGGCTGTGCTTGTTGTGCAGTCGAGGTGTGTCATTGGCTGGCAGCTGGTAACCGCGCGGCGGGTGGAAGGCCAGGGACAGTGGCCCTGGACAGGATTACCTGTTGGGTGGCTTCTTGCAAGGGTGGGAAAGTAGCAGCATGCAGAAAGCCAAGGGAACAGCAGCAGCCGCAGAGCGAGGTGAGGGAAGCAGCCGTCGCGCTCTGATTTGTACCACGGTAAATGTTCGCCCTCCATGCCATCTGGGTCTCTCAAAAGAATCCGGTTTGTATTTTGAAAGGGAACAAAGACAGGAGGCTCTCCCTCTTGGGCTGTAGAAAGCAGAGGGTCCAAATCAGACTCTGTCTAATGACGGGGTCCCGGCTTGTGTTTTGAAAGCTCCAATGAGCTTTACGTGTGTCACGGAACAGTCTCTGCTCATCAGAGGGATCGTCCTCCAGGGAGGGGGAAGGAACCACCTGGCCAGGCGGGAGTTTAGCTCGTTGTACCCCTCTCCCAAGACTGCTGTCACCAAACACTTGACAGCAGTAAGGAAATCACCCCACGCCTTTGTAACTTTTCCCTGATGGTTGTTTTCCACAGCTCCCCTGCTGAATGCCAACCAGAGGCCTTGTCATCCTGCTTGTTTTCCCCGTTGTAGCATTAGGAGTTAATGCCCTGTAGCGCGTGTGAGTGCATTACTGCTTGGTTTCCAAGAGTTCCCAGGTAGGGTCCTGAGAGGAGGTGCTTATATAAAGCTGAGCCTCAGTTCAGGTAGAGGCACCAGATGACAGAAACAGAGGGGGTACGTAGGAGGTCTGTCTCTCCCAGGTGGAAATGACAGAATGGTTTCCAAGACATAAAATGAGACTCCAGGATTCAGGTAGCAAGAGACAGACAGATAGATAGATAGATAGGAGGGGTCTGTCGGGGATAGATAGATTAGATTACATTAGATTAGATAGGTAGAGAGATCGATCGATCCACAGATGGCAACTGGTCATTTTAACTCTCTGGTTCTCCAGTCCGTTACTGAGCATCCCAGATTTCTCTGTGTGCTTTCCTAGGTCTAGTTTACACATCTAGCGCTAGCAAGGCAGGGGCAGTTGACATTTCAATACACAAAGTGAATACAACTTTCTCTCTCTTTCTCCCTCCATCTTTGGGAAAACCCTTCCCCATTCCCCCAAATAATCAGACTTGTGCATCTTTAAATATCATGCCAAACAAATGCCATTTAATTTGAGACACTTATCTAATTAAAATGTCATCCTTCTTTACATTCTAAGCTTTAGCGTGGAGCTGGCTCACGCATGTACACTCAGAACTTCTACCAGCATTTCTGGATAGATAGATAGATAGGTTCCTGCAGAATCTACAGAATGCTGAGTTGATTTGAAATGCCAAGTATTGTCCATGCAGACAGCTGATAGGAACATAAAGGGCTAGTAGCTAAATAGCTTTAGTTGGATATTTTCAATTTCACATTAGCACCTTTTGTAAAACACCAAAAGATGGTTTGTCTGTGTGATCTCTTTGCTTTACACAGGAGAGTAAATAAATTAAACATAAAGGAAGTTTAAAGATTGTTAAACAAACATTAGGAATTGGCTGCCCCCAGTTGCTGTTATCTATCCCACTGCATGCTGATGGCAACACTCCTTGCATTGCTCCACTCCTGAATTCATTCTACAATGTTTGAAGGCAAGTTGATTGCACTTATTAAGAGTTATTAATACTTAATCATCTGGCAGATTTAATTGTGCCAATATTAAAAATGCATCAATGTCAATTTCATTCATTAAATATTTACTTTTTTGAAGGGAAACTGTTTTGCTGCTGCTTTAATATCACTTTAAGGAGCTTTGAATTTGACCTAATAAAATAATTGGAAGAGAAAGATGGGTGATTATGTGTACAGTGTCCAGGGAGCCTGGCACCATTCTCCCTTCCTACTTGCTTTGGCTCATTCTTTCTGTGAAACACTCGTGAAATATCTTTCATTCATTTCATCAGCATCCTAACGACGGGGTAAATAGATTTTGTGCCGGGGCGGGCAGAATCGTGCTGACAGTTTTGCCAGCCAGATATATAAACAGTGCCGGCTAGATTGTGCAACCCTCCTACACAAGCGCAAGCCTTTATGCGCTTGGCTGTGGCAGAGCTACTCGGGTGAGTAAGGGCTCGTCAGATTGCACCTCTCGTTCCGGTTGCATTTCTGATTCACAGACCAAAGCATCGGAGACTGAAGGGGCAGAAAGCACCTCCTTCCCACAGTGAAGTCGTACCTCTCCCCAGCAATAGCCCCTTTAAAATCAATAGGCATTACGGAACAGAAGGCTGTGAAGGGGTTCAGAATCAGGCCCCAAGAGATTAGGTCGAAAGCTGTCAAGATTCAGCATTGTCATTTAGTCCTGAAAATGAAATGATACATTCGCAGTGGTAGCTATGTGCTCGCTCGCTCTCTCGTATTTGCTTAGCACTCAGCCCAGCAAGGCACTCCGCTCTACTAGGACTGACCCAAAAGGTTAAGATTTCTGCTTGACACCCCTTCCCCCTAAAATTTACAATGTGAATCAAAACCTGTCCTGGAAGAGTTTTGCAAACCCTTCCCCTGCAGCACTAGGCGCTGTCTGTTCCCGAGTATCACCCACCACAATAACTCTCTGGAACAAAAATGAGGAACACAAATACCTAGAAAAGCCTCCGAACTCCCCAAAATTGCTGTCCCTTCATTCTCTCTTTCTTTCATTTTTTCCCTCGTCTTCCTTTTCCTTTCCTTCCTCTTCGCTCTTTGATCGTTCATCAGCACCCCCCTTCCTGGTCCCCCCTTCATTGACAGTTTTTCCGTACGGTGTCACTGCTGAGATTTGGACTCCTCCTCCAGTCTCCTTCAGGGGCATTTTGGTGACTGAATTGAAATGTGCTATTGCAATGTAGCCTCTGGACCCAGAGTCGCTGGCAGCACTGACGGAGGCTGGAGGAAGGGAATCGAGATGTTTAAGAAAGAAGAAGAGGAGCTGTGAAGGCAAGGAAATAACCAGCAGCACCAGACACAGGGCCAGGGAGATCCCCCCCCCCCCACACACACAGTCTGCACCAATATAGATTGCACTTGCTTCCTGTGTAGTGACAGTAATTAACAGCAACGCTGTGCAATGCCCTGTATTGGTACATGGTGCCTTTCGCGAGGGAGGGTTGGTGCCTGCTGTGTTACAGACTGCCTCCGGGGACATGAGGTGTTTATTTCTTTGCCTTTGCCCACCACCGAATTGCGTCTGCCTCTGGGGTGCATCGCAGTGCAAGTTTACTGGTGCCAGGCACAACAGTTCAGGCCAGGGAGGTAGTGGGACTGCGGTGCTCAGTTTTGCAGGGGGAATGTAGGGAAGCCAAATGTAAATGCCAGAGTTGGGTGCCAGAGTGTAAATGCCATGGCCAAGTGTCGGTACAGTGTGGCCGTAGACAGACTTTGGTGGGGGTGGTGTCCTGTTGTCTGATGCGCACAGGACCTAACTTCCCTGGCCAATGCCTGCTGACCTCCTCGGCAGCCAAGCGAGCCACTGGACGGCCGGTGTGTGCGCCCGGAAGCTGCGCAGAGAGGCGCTAGCTGATGCGGTGCTTGCAAACCCAGGTCCTGGCCCGGCGGGACGCGGGGTCCTGCCTGAGGAGCCAAAGTGGCATGAGCAGGAGTGAGACCGTTCAGTGGCTTGAGGCTGGTGCGGACAGGGTTGCAATTCACCCTCCTGGTCAGGGACTGCTGGGAAGGGCCGGCTTTCCCACGGGCCCTAGTCCAAAGCCCAGTGACCTCCGTGGGGCTTACTGGTCTCCGATGGCCAGCTGTAGCCTGTGCCAGGCTCCCTCTTCCCAATGCCCCTTTGGGCAGGGGCACATCAGAGCCTCTCCTTGCAGAATTAGCCTTGCCCAGTGCAAGCCAAGCAGCTGGCCCCTGAAGTGCCCATGTGCCCATCTGAGGGCTGAGGGGAGGTGGCCGAGGTGGGCTGTGTTCTCCCGTGGCTTGGGGTGACGCAGTCCACCCAGGGGACCCCAGCCGGACTCCTCAGCAGAGCCCCCCTCCTGATGCGCAGGCAGCTCCCCAGGAGAGCGCTTTCGGAGTCAGTGGTTACGCTGGGAAAGGGCCCAGATTGCCAGCCGAGGGGGTCTGGTTGTGCCTGGTGACTGCAGGGTAAGCATGCTCCCCAGTGCGCCCCCACCCCCCCGTGTGCGTCCCTGCCCGGCGAGAGGGGAGGTCGCTGTCCCCAGCACACCCACCCCTGGGTGACTCTCAGCAGGGAGCCAGCTGGCGCCGGCTTTTGGAGACCACTGGGCTGAGGCCCATGGGGATATGCAGGCCTCCAGCCAGCCGCCAGGACTGGACATGGGGCTGCTAGTGCCACACGGTCCTTGGCGGAACCGCCGCTGCTGGTCTTGCCTGCTGGAGGGAAGCCCAGGGAGGGGCAAGGCTGGGAAGGTGAGAAGGGGCTGGAGAGCCAGCGCCTTGCTGCTTGCGGCCTGCTCAGCCCACGGGCCGGGCAGTGGGACAGGGCTGGGCTGGCTGCCCTCTTGGCACATGGAGGCAGGGAAGCTTTCTCCTGCCAATGGCTGGGATTGCTGAGGGAGATGAGATTACGGTGACACGGTCTCCCTGGTTACCAGCTCCCTGGCGAGTCTGGGAAGGTCTGTGTGACACACGGCGCCCCTGGGGAATGCTGGGGGAGCCACTGCTGACAGCACCCCCCCAGTGGGATGGGTCATGCAGAGCTGCCCCCCGCCCCTCCCGAGGGAGTAGGACATGGACCCTCAATACCAGGGTGGCTGCAGCTGAGAGCGGGGGTGGGCAGCCCGGGTACCTAGATGTACAGACAATGTGAATTGCCAAGGCTGGATCAGCCTCTCTGCTTCCTTAGGGGAGGGGTCCCAGATCTGGAGGGCCACCCCGGGGGAGCAACCCTGCAGGTCACTGTGGGGAGCAGCTCCAGTTTGGGGGGCGGCTCCTGGGACACCACGATCAGGGCTGGGCTGGCATTATGGGGCAGGGAGCAGCCTCTTCGCAGCATCTCTTAGTGCCCCAGGATGTCTGAACCGGAGCGAACACACGGGCTTGGCCAGGCCGCTCTGTCGCTGCTGCATTCGCCGTGCTAATGAGGGGTGGTGAGCTCAGCGGGGATGTGCTGAGCGCTGCCAGGCTCAGCTCCGTGGGGTGCATAGGCTGCTCAGGAGAGCCCCCCCTCCCTGGAGTATGAACCCCCTCCCTTGCCCCACATGCCTGGGGGGCTGGTGGCCCCTTGCTTTCCTTTCTTTGGTTTGCCCAGTGCTGGAGAGGACAGGGCCCTGAGTGGTGTCAGTGTTCGTTAATTTCTCTCTAGGAGCTGGAACATTCTGGGCGGGTTACGCAGCTTGTCTGAGTCGATGGTGCTAACAGGTGTCTCATCGGGAGTGCTGAAATTCCGTGGCAGAAAACCACCATAGAGCAGTTTGGTTGCTTAATGGCTGGTTGTCACTGAAAATCGAGCAAAACACACACGGCTAAAAAGCCGGGGATGCAGCGTTAAGCTCGCCCGAACAACCTTAACTGCCCCCTTTCAGCAATGCCCCAACAGACCCATTAATACCCCCCTCCCCACTGCCAGCATGTATTTACAGTATACACTGTGCAGGCTCTTCCACTCTGTTCACAGCGTGCTCATTCCCCCAGACTCCATTAGACACAAGTCAAGGCCAAAGGGAAATAACCCCAAAGGCTACCCGCCCCACCTTCTTTGTGTTCCCCTAGAGCGGGCAGCAGCAGGGGTGTCTCAGGTGGAGGCCGGCCTGCTTGGCACCTAAGATCCATGAGGTTTCAGATCCTGGCCTGTCTCTCACACTTAGCCAAGGCCCCAGAAGAACCCCCCACAGATTCAATTTCTGTCCCCTGTCCCCAGTCTCTTTTCCTCGCCAGGGCTCCTTGTTAGTTTCAGCTGGCCCCAATGGTCGCTTTAACAAAGCGGCCCAGGAAGATGACGCTGTAAGGGCCCACGCCCACACTGTGAGCCACTGCCATGGCCAGGCTGGGGAAGACGTCCGTGGTTCACACTCGTGACTGAGGGCTGAGAGCCCCCGCCCAGGTGGCCAGTTTCACTTCCCGCAGCTTTGGAACATGACATCCTACGTGTCCCGGATCCTCCAGCCTTGGCTGTCCATCCCGGTCCCGCGATAACCAGCCCACATCCCCAGAGCGGAGTCGGGACACTGGCAGGGGAGGGCTCTGGGTGATTGCAGAGAATTCTTGCCCCGGGGTCTGCCTGGTGGTCTGGCCCACGCACTTGGGGGCTTGCTGCTCACCATGTCTGGAGTGGGAAAGGAATCCCCCCCCCCCCCGTCAGACTGGCAGAATCCACGGGGGGCTTTCGCCTTCCTCTGCAGCCTGGGGCCCGGTGAGTCACGTGCCTGGCGGACGCACTGTACCTTGATGTGTTCAGACCCTGATTTGAGGGCGTCAGTCGCTCAGCCCGAGGTCGGGGCTGCGACAGGAGCGGGCGGGGGAGGTTCTGTGGCCTGCGATGTGCAGGAGGCCAGGCTAGATCACAGTGGTCCCTTCTGAGCTTAAAGTCCATGAGGCTTGAGTGGATTGTGCTTGGCCACCCTAGGGCAGCCGGGCCACGCTGGCTGAGCCAGCTGCAGAATTGCCTGCACTAAGGGACTCCTTTGCTGCTGCCCCAGGCGGCGTTGGCAGAGCCGTCCCGTCCATGGGACGGTTTAGGGTGTCTTCCCTGGGCCCTGCACTTTGGGGCCCCGCGGTGGCTGCCCCAACAGTCGAATGGACGGAACAGTTCCCGGGGGATTCCCTGGGGGGCTGGCGCGGGGCGGCAGCAAGGGCTGGGCCCCGCACTCACTGTGGGGCGAGAGCCGTGAGAAAATGCGCACAGCAGCCTGCTCTGCACTGCCCTCTCCCAGCCGGTCGCTCTGCTTGGCCATGGCCGGTGTACCAGGCACACCCCAGAAGCAGGCGCCAAGGGGAGGATGCCCAGCACTCCCAGGCTCCCGTGGCTGGCTGTGGGACTGGCCGCTGCTCCCTGGCTAAGGACAGCCAGGCTGCCCCACGATGCTCTAGGCAGGTCAGTTCCTGGAATCTGGGACTACATTTCCCAGCTTGCCCTGCGCCTGAGCTTCCCACAAGCGGCTGATGGCGTGAGCCCAAGCCCAGGGATGCGTCTTTGGGATCAGCCATCGCTGCCCTGGGGAGAGCGCAGCGCTGCGGAGAGCACGCCCAGCAGCCTGCCCGCAGGCGACACCCTCAAGCACCCCTGCCAGTGCCGGAGAGGATGGGGCCGGCCCTCAGGGATTGGCTGTGAGGAACCCCCTTGGGCTGGCCCCATTCCCAGGTCCCGCGAGCGTCGGCAACCCACGGTCCCAGGGTGGGCCTTGGAGCCCGGCGGTGTCTGCACAGCCACTGCCCCAGGGCTGCCAGATGGTTACAACAAAAATACCGGACACACGTGACACTCCATCACAATCGACATCCCGCCTGGTTTGGAAAACACCCGCCGGTTCTTTCTCAGTGTGATTCCCGGACAGAACGCTCAGATACCGAACTGTCCGGCTCGAAACCGGACCCCTGGCAGCCCTCCCTGCCCTGGTACAGCCTGGGCTTCAGGCTGGCGCCGTGAGGACTCCTGCTCTCTGCCCCCCGCCCTGTGGGGTGCTTGCAATGGGCCTGGCGGGAGCATTACAGGGGAGCTGCTGTCAGTTCCCCTGGGCAGGAGCAAAGGCTGCTCCCCCCCCAGTGACACCTCTGTGACGACGTGTTGGGGTCCCCCGACTCCTGCACCCCCGTAGTGGCACGAACAGACTCCACCAGCCAGTAGAATAGAGGGAGTTTATTGCTTCTCCAGGATACAGCACAGCATAGATGTTACAGGGCCAGGCCTAGGATGCCTCAGCCCCCCTTGAGATGGGGGAGACTGGGCCCCTAAATCCCAGCCCCCCTTTGCTCAGGCTGCTTCCTCCATGATTCCAGACAGAAACTAACTCTTCCTTCCAGCCCTGCCCCCAGCCAGGGCTCCACTCCCCTCCTTCCCATTGCTCCGCTCCCTGGGGGATAATCGTTGGACAAGTTCGGAGCCCCCTTTGCATAATGACTCATCCCCTGCCCTGCTGGGCCGTGCTGCAGACAGCAGCCAGCGGAGGTCACCCACAGCCCACTGCCGAGCATAGCAGCCAGCAAGGTACCCCCCACTACGTCACAACCTCTCTTCTAGGAGAGTCCTTGGCCTCCCGGAAGGGCCCTGCAGGGGAGATTCCTGCCCCACAGAGATCATCCTGTGGCCTTTTCACATGCAGGGCCCCTGGCCAAAGCCCACCTCCCCGGAAGTCACGGCTGTGTCAGTTGCAGGCTGGACAGCCCTTCGTAAACTGGACGGGGCAGCGCTGCTGTGCTCCGTTGAACAGCTGCCCTGGCTCACCCCAAAAGGGGCTGCATTTCAGGGGAGATCCCTGGAGAGGGCATGTGGAGACGGATGCTGGAACAGGCTTGTCAAATAAGGCACCGGATGTATCCCGGGTGTAGTTGCTGGCATTATGTCGGGCGAGTGGGACCCGCCGCCCCGCCCCCAGGGTGCAGGCAAAGCTGCCTGTCGGGCCCTAACCGCCACCTGCAGCCGCAGCCGATCCCCAGGGAGAGCAGGGGGGATGGACTCTCAGTCCTTTAGCTCTCTGGATGCGGCGGTCTCTGAGCTAGTGCAGGACTGACAAGTGGCCGCTGGCTGAGGGGGGGCTGCTTGTGGCGGGAGTGGCTGCTGGGGAGGCCTGCCCTGGCAGGGTCTGACCGTCTGGGCCACTTTCAGGCAGGAGGGTGCCCCACCCCCAGCACAGCACAGCCCATGCCTGGTCGCGAGGGCAATCGAGGGCCCTTGCATGGGGCCCTGTGAGGACCGGAGCTTTTGTTAGAAACCAAGAGGCAGCTTCCGGGCTGCAGGCTGGGAGGAAATGCTTGGAAACATGACGCTGGGGAAACGATGTTGCCCAGGTTTGCATTGAGCCTGAGACAGTAGCTCTGAGAGCGCCATGTGTCTCCAGGGGGTGTTACCCCCACCCCAGGTAGATACGCCCCCAATGTGGGGGGAGAAATGGAGGGTGTCTCCAGGGTGCACCATTCTGCAGGGCCCAAGGGAAGGGAGCCCTGGGGGCTTCCTGCTGCCCCTGCCTCTCTGGGGGAGGGGTGACCCTAGTGGAGGTGGGGCAATGGCATGAGGGTGGGACTGTGCCCAAAGGCAGCGCTCTCAGGGCAGCCCACTCCCCCTGGCCTGGGCCCATCCCACCTCCCCACTGTGGCTGCTTTGTTAATCTGGAGGGATTTGCTGTAATCCCAGCCTGTTTGGCTCTGCTCACTGATTTCAATTAACCAGGCCTGGCTAATGCATTCTGATTGCCTGAGGGCCAAGCCGCCACCCCCTCCCCGCCCTGCGCCCAGCACTGACCTAGCACAGCAGCCCGATCCGCATCCACTCACGGATGGTTTAGACACAAGCCTGTTGGTCTCCATGCCAGGGGAGTCGGTGCCAACGGCCAGGCACCTGTGGGAGGGCAGCCAGATCCCGTCTCCGTTCCCTGGGGCTTCCAGTCTCCATGGCCCATGGCGTCGTGGGCTTGCCCAGCGGCAGTGCCACCAGGGGCCAAGGCAGTGCGGTCGTGGGCTGTGAGGCTGCCCTGCCCTGCCCTCCGCTGGCATGAACCACGGGACTGACTCCTCGGAACAGCGCCTGGCTCGCGCGGGGCTTTCTGCAGCAATCTCAGCACGCTTCACCCAGGAGGGGGGCGTCATTTCCCCCCCTGTGGCAGGTGGGGAAACCGAGGCACGGAGCAGCTCAGCCCACAGGCCAGTGGCAGAGCTGGGACTTGAAGGAACACTCACCTGCCCGCCCCACTGACTTGGGTGGGGATCCCAGGTGAGAGGACCTGCCGAACCCTCTCTAGCACCCCCTAACCGAGCCCTTGCCAATCCCTGTGGGAAATCCCTGCCTGACCCCTCCCATGCGAGGAGCACAGGACACACCCTTGGGGGTCGCTGCCTGCTCTCCAGAGCCTGGCTTGTGTCAGGTAGCCCTGGGGCAGAGAAGGCTTGTGGCCCCAGCTGCCTGTGGAGTGGCAGGGGTGGCTGCAGTTGGAGTGAGGGGCTACAAGGAGCCTGGGGCAGGGCGTGGATGTGGGGGCGGTTGTGTGCGTGGCTCAGGGCAGGGAGGGTGCGGGGGCAGAGGGGCGTCACGGCGTGGCTGGGTGGGGCCATCACCATACGCCTGGCACTGACACGAGGACGCCAGTGGCAGGCGAGAAGGAACGGGCCCCAGCCCCCCCCGGGGACACCTCGGAGCACCAGGAAGGCTGGCTGTCGGCAGGCCCCACGATGCATGGCCTCGGTCCCACTCGCGGGGTGTGGGTACCACGCAGCCCATGTCAGCGCTGCCTGTGCTCGGCGGCCCAGGGAGGAGATGTGTTTGCTGGGCCCCAGCCCTGCACGCTCCCTAGGGCCTGGCTAGGCAAAGCTGGGCTCTGCGTGGCTCCTGCAGCATCCCCCGGGTGAGCTGCTGCCGTCCAGGCCTCCCTCGGCTTCCCGGGCCGCAGTGGAGGGGGAGTCGAGGGCCGAGCGGGGCTCTGGCGTGGGGGGTGGGGCCGAGCCACAGGGGAATCCCGCGCCCTGGCGCAGGGCAGTGCTAGCTCTGCAGGGCTCAGGAACGCCCCAGAGGGAGAGGCTGTTGTCCAGGGGCGCCGCAGTGCGTGGGACCCCGCAATCTGCCTTCTGCGGTTCCCCCGAGGGCCGGCCGCGAGTGGGTGGCGGCACGACTTGCCCGGGCACGCACACTGCCCCCTCCGTGCTGCCGCCGGGTGAGCACCGCGCCGGCTCCATGCTGGGCTTGCCCTCGGCGTGTGCCGTGACTGCCTTCTCTCCCTCCAGGCTGTGCTTTCCTCACGTACTGCGCCCGGGACTCTGCCCTGAAAGCCCAGAGCGCCTTGCATGAGCAGAAGACATTACCTGGGGTAAGTGATGCCAGCTGGTTCTCCAGGCAGGGGGGTGGGTGGCATCAGGGAGGTCGCTTGCCAGGGGGCGGAAGCCCAAGTCAGGTCTCAGCTGTGGGGCCGGCTGGAGTCAGGCAAGAGCCAGCAGAGGCCGCGTGGCTGCCAGACGCGAGGGGCTCCCTGCCTGAAGGGCTGGCGGGCCGGTGAGGGTGACGCGTTCTGTGACGACGCGTCGGGGAGCCCCCAACCCTGCACCCCCGTAGCAGCCAGAACAGTCTCCACCAGCCGGTAGAACAGGGGGGTTATTGCTCCTCCAGGATACAGCCCAGCACAGATGGGATGTGGGTACAGGAGTCAGGGCCAGGATGCCTCAGACCCCTTGAGATGGGGTCCCTGGGTGCCTGGACTCCTTAGTCTGTCTCCTTCATGGTTCCAGCCTAAGACTGCCTCGCTCCCAGCCCTGCCCCAAACCAGGTGCCGTCTCAGCCTCCCTCCCTTTGTCTCCCCCCCGGGAGGAGCCTTGTTATCTGCTCAGGCTGGGCCGAGGTGTCTGGGCTAAGTGGGGGAGTCAGAAGCACAGAATCATAGAATACCAGGACTGGAAGGGACCTCGAGAGGCATCGAGTCCAGCCCCCTGCCCTCATGGCAGGACCCAGCACTGTCTAGACCATCCCTGCCAGACATTTCTCTCACCTGCTCTGAAATATCTCCAGAGACGGGGATTCCACAACCTCCCTGGGCAATTTATTCCCATGTTTCACCACCCGGACAGTTAGGAGTCAGTGGGAATCGCACCTCCCAGCGCAGGGGACAGAGCAGACAGCCCCCCCACTACGTCACAGATGTGTTCGGAGAAGCCCCAGGGCCAGGCTTCCGCGTGCTGGGTCCAGTGTGTTACGTGGGGCTGCCCGGATGCAGCCATCCCGGGGACCAGAGGGGGGTGGGCCCCAGGAACCAAGTGGACTAGCGCCACTAAGTTACGCTCCTCCGGGGAGTGCACCTGCATTGTTCTCTGCTGCTTCACGCATCTGGGGGCTGGGTTGGCTCCATTTCCGTCGCTCACTGAGCTGGTGGACCCCTGGTTCTCCGTGTGGAGGGGTCTTGGAGGCACCCAGATGGCAGCCCGGCCACTAGCCCCAGGCCCGATGGCGCAGGCACAGGGCAGCGTGCAGCTCCCCAGGCAGGTTTGGTGCATCTCCTCCACTCCCTGGGAGTCGGCGGGATCCAGGCCTTTAGCCGTTGGCTCCTTCCCTGCTAGCTTCTGCCCCTGGTGCCCCCGAGAAGCTCTGGGGCCGGTGTGTGTCTTCCCTTCCCTGAGTCAGGGAGAGTCACTCTGCATGGCTCCAAGCCAGGATGCAAGAGAACCCGGATTGCTGCCTGGGGGCGTCCAGTGGCTGCTTCCACAGGGTTCCCCCGTGTCTATAGAGTGTGGGCATGTGGGGGGCTAGCACGAGGCCAATGCTCTGCCCAGCAGGAAATCTCGCCCGCAGGTGCCAAGCCCCCCAGCAATCCAGGTGGGCATATGAGTGGCTGACTTGCAGTGGAGTGAGGGGGCAGGGTCCCCGATGGCCTCGCTGGGGGCTGTTGCTCACTTGTGGGGAGGGCGGGGGCAAGAGCCGGTGGTCGGGTGAGCTCGCTGGTGGGAACGTGAAGTCAAGTCCCCCTCAGCCGAGCCCACGTCTGAGGCCCTTGGGCCGATGCTGCGAAGCCCAAGCCGCCGAGGCGAGACAAAGCTGCGTGGTGGCACCGTGCCGAGGGCGTCAGCTGGCTCTGCTTGCCCAGGCCAGAGCATCGTCGCCAGCCCCCCCATGAGGGGTGGCGCCCGACACGGAGCGGGCCGCGCTTTGCCTGCCTGTGGCTCTGATGATTTGGGGGGGCCGCCCTGAGACACCTGGAAGGGGCCTGGCTCCGGGCAGTGCGGAGCAGCCTCCCCGCTAAGGGAGCTCGGTTCGGGCGCCCAGCTGCCCGCGCCTGTTTGCAACCCTTGGCCGAGACTCTGGGGGTGCGGCAGACCCAGGATGGGATTCCGCTCTCCACTGACCGGCCCGGCCAGAGCCCCGGCAGGAGGGGGGGGGGTGGCGTAGTGGGGGGGCTGGGTGCTCTGTGACCCGGCTTTCCCCTGCGCTGTGCTGTGTGACTCCCCCACATGTGGATTGGCCCAGACACCAGTCCCAGCCTGAGCAGATAACAAGGCTCTTCCCAGGGGGAGAGACAAAGGAAGGGAGGTGGAGATGGCGACGGCCGGCTGGGGGGCAGGGCCCGGGAGCTGGGCAGTTTGTGGCTGGGATGACATGAAGAGAGGAGACTAAGCAGGGGGCTGGGAGTTCAGGGGGGGCGATGTGCCTCTGCCCCAAGGGGTCTAGGGCTGCCAGCTCCTGACTCCTGTAGCCATATCACGTCTGTGCTGGGCTGCACCTCGGAGAAGCAGTGAACCCTCTGTTCTACTGGCTGGCGGAGTCTCATCGTGCTGCTATGGGGGTGCAGGGTCGGGGGGATCCCCGACGCGCCGCCACAGGGGCTCTCCCGGGAAGGCTGTTCTCCTGAGCTCTCCAGCCCATGGCAGCGCGGGAGGGCTCGGCCAGCCTTCTCCCTCGCCGCACGGGAAGTGCCCGGCACAGGCAGAGCGGAAGCTGTCACAGGGATCTCGCTCCCCACGTCCGGCTCCGCTTGGGGGCAGAGGGCTCCTTGTGCCTGCTGCTAGCAGGGCTGTGTGAAATAACATGGGGGGGCAATACCCACCGCTCGCTCCTCTAGGCCGCCTTCCCGCCGGGGGCGCTCAGAGCCCTGCACGGGCATGAGTGCAGCGTGGCTCCCTCCCCCACAGGGACTTAGGTCCTATCCCCATTGTCCAGATGGGAAACTGAGGCACCCTGTGGGCTTGAGAGTCGCCCCCATATGAAATCAGTGGAAGAGCAGCTGAGCCTCCTTTGCCCCCTGCCCCACCAGCCTTGTGCCTCATTCCTGGGCATTAAACACAACTACGGACTGAGACGACACGCCCATAACAAACAACCCAGTGCCCTATGTTTCCTCCAGCGTGCCTGTGCAACACTGAAATGTGCTGGCTACAGTCTGCACTGCTGCACTGTGTGTCATAGCCCCTGTACTGCTCGGGCGGTCCTCCGTGGGGGCGGCAGGGAAGGAATGCTTTGGGGACAGAGGGGCCCTAGTGCAGCTGGCGAGTGCGTGTGAGGCAGCGGTGATGGTGCAGCACTCATGTAGCTCCTCTCTGTCGCTGCCTTCTGCCCGGCAGTGGCAAATGTTGGGGTGTTGCGGTCGGCTTGGCATCAGAGGAGGAATGACGGGTGGAGGCTCCGGGTGCTCCCCCTCGCGTGGGTTGGTTGCCCTTCGTGCAGCAGGCCTGAGGAGAGGTGGCCCCATGCAGGCTTCACACCATCCCCTCTCTACAGTTCTGGCCCAGACGCCAGTGTCCGGGGGCAGCACGGCCGGGGGAAATGAGTCTGATTAAAGAGCTCAAGGCACAGACGCCTCTGCCGCTTGCCACGGGTCCCGAAAAAGAACCGGCCCCACATAAGCTACCGCGGGGCAGCGTTTCCTCCAGCCCCGCTGGCATGCTTAGAAAGCACGTGCCCCGCGGCGTGCCCTGCCACACGCCATGCCTGCCTGCCTGCCTGCGTGCAGCTAACGTCTGCCCTGACGGGTGTTGTTTAATGTCTGTGCTTGTCACACGCTCCGCCTTGTCACCCTGCCGAGATCAGTGACGCTGTTGTCCAGCACCACGGTCCCTCCCATCTCGCTCAGTAACCAGCCTGGAGCCCAGTGGCTTAAACACTCACCGGGACTCCGGCACTGGGCGAGTCGCACCTTCAACTGGTACCTCAGTTTCCCCATCTGTAAAACGGGGGAGGGGCTCCCTGACAAGGGAGCGGTGAGGTTTGGTTAGTGAATGTTTGCAGAGTGCCGGGAGAGTCTCAGGTGCTGCTCAGCACATGGCCACGGTGACTGCCCCCGGGGTATTTTCCATGGGGGTCTCTGCCCCAGGGACCGGGTCTGCCGAGTAAAACGGGCGCTGGGCCCTCGGGGCGTAGGGCTGTTCCCTGACATGGACTAAGAGCGGTTTGCTCCTGGTGAGAGCTAGGGTGGGGATGTCAATGGCCAGCAGGCTCCCTGGGACCGTGTGGCCCTGCCCCCCTCTGGAGAACGTTTGCCCGGATCTCACCACCATCCAGGGAGCCCTCTGAGTTGGGAGCCCCGAGCCCTCTTCAGCTGGCCCTGCCGGCTTCCTGGGAGGGCTCGGGGAGGGAGAGAGCGGGGAGCAGCCGAAGGAGCCCGGGAGGGGCGGACCCTGGTGAGGGGGGCAGCCCAGCCCGGGGTGGGCAGCAGAGCACTTGGATCGGAGGAGCGAAGCCAGAGCCCTCAGGCTGTGTTGTGTTCCTTGTGTCCTGGATTCCCTGCAGGGTGTGTGTGTGTGTGTGTGGGTGTGTGTGTTGGCCCTGCAGCAAGTCACCGCTGTGGCGGGAGGAAGGCAAAGGCAGCTGTGGGGACACTGAGGCAGGACAGTGTCGTGCCAGGGCTGGCTGCAAGGGGTGCTCAGGGAGCGATGCTGTACCCCAGAGCTATCAGGCGTCATGTGTCAGGCTGTGAGGGATCACGATGAGACCCGGGCAGGAGGGGGGATCATCCCGCATCTGCTTGCGGGCGGGGGGGGCGCCTTCCGCCGAGGTGCTGGCACCGATCACTGCCAGAGACAGGCTATGGCAGCGAGGGGCAGCCGAGGCTGGCGCGTGGGCCGCAGGACCGGTGTAACCAGGGCGCTCTCCCGGGACAGGCGGTTTGCTCCCGGCGCTTGCGGCCCTAGAGTGGGGGGGCAGTCGCCTGTGTTTGGCTGCGGAGGGGGTGCCCGGCGGTGACGGCCAGTGTGTGTGCAGGATGCGCCGCCTCACGGCCGCGCTCTGCAGGTGCGTCACCCTCGGGACTCCGCAGCGTGGGCAGAGGCAGCGGAGTCTGGCCCCCCGCGCGTGGGCAGCAGCAAACAAAATGCCTCGTTGCCCACCAGGAGGCTATGGGCAAGCCTGTCAGGAGGTTCCCGTGTTCACAGGAACAGCCAGTTTTAACCAGCTTTGGAGAACACCGTCTGGGCTCGTCACCGTCAGATCCCCGATTCTGGGAGCTCCCTTCCCCCACCAGAAAGACACGCCGCGTCTCCGCCGGCTCCCGGCAGAGCAGCTGGTGCCACGCGCTGGAAGGAGCCGCGCACACGGCCCATGTGGGAACCCCGCATGAAGGCAGGAGCTGGGGAAAGGGTCTGTTCTGAATGATGCGGCCGCCGCCCCTGGGCCTGGCACCAGGAAAGCCAGAGCGGACTCGGACTCAGGCGGACTCGGACTCAGTTAGGGGCCGATCAGAGCTTCTCAGGAGCTGTCCCCGTGTTCTCAGCTACATAGGACAGGGTCGAGCCCTCGGCATCTTCTGGGGGCTTCCAAGCAGCCTCAGCCCCCTGGGACGCCTGTGGGGTGCAGGGTGCTGAGCACCACCCAGAATGGACCCCAAGGGCCCAGGCTGGCAAACCCTAAACTTCATGCACTGCTCAGTCCCTCCTACGGAGCAAAGCTCTTAACCGCAGGCTCAGCTCCCCCCGATCTGATGGGACATACGCTCACCCGTATAGCTACGCACGTGGCTGAATTGGGGCTATGGTGAGGGACACGCAGGAGACGCAGGCTCTGTCTGCACGGGGAGACGCTGCTGTGACAGAAGGGGCTCTTCCATCACGGCAAAGAATCCACCGCGCCGAGAGGCCTGCGAGCCCCATGGGAGAGTTCTGCCCCCAGCCGGGCCGGGCCCACGCCTGGCTTAGGTTGGCCCGATTACACCACACATGGTGGGGAGGTGGTGGCGGGTGGAAAGGAAGCCAGTCCAGCCCCTGCTCGCCATTCCCATGGGACAGTGGCACGGGGACTGTCGCTGAAATGCCCAGACAACGGGCTTTGAAACAGGGCCGCTAGCAGCAGCCCTTTACGGCCCACGTCCCCTGGCCGGAAATGGGCACGAGGAAGCGTCTTCTCGTCGCACTCTTTTCTTGGAGAAAATCTGGAACTGGATGGGTCTTTTCCACCAGCGTGGTGGGGGGTGGCACTGTGGAAGAAGTGGCTTTGCGCTTCTCAGTGAGAACGGGAAACTCTCCATGGAAACTGTCAGGCCAAAACAGCAAGCGAGGGGGTTTCCCTCCAAAATGCTCCCAGAAAAGACCAGTTGAGTTTAGCAGGGTGAGTACGAGGCTCTACAGTGACCATGGCTGGGATAAAAAGAACCAGTTCTCTAGATACCATCATGCTTCAGGGCAGCAGCATCTCTCCAGCTGGGGTCAGGCAGGTTTCCTCGAGGCATGGCTCTAGGGAAGTAGGTGGAGGCCAGGTGATGGTCTTGGAAGCTCTGAGCAGAAGCAGGCAAGCAGTATTCTAGGCTGTGAGCTGGAGAGAGCGAGAGTGAGTGTGTGTGTGTGTGTGTGTGTGTGTGTGTGTGTGTGAGAGCGCAGAGTGCCTGCTCTCTGGATCAGCACTCTCAATTGCTTCTCTCCGCTGGCTGTGGAGAGACCCTGCCTGGGGCAGAGGCCTGGACAAGGGCAGGTGGGACAGCTGCAGTGAGGGATGCGGAGCACTTATGTTGTTCCAGACGTTGTTAGAGCCTCTCCGGGTCACCCGGGGCTTGCTCTGCGGGCCCTGCCTGCGCTCTCTTTGGCTCGCCAGCCGGAACAGGGGCGACCGACTTGGGGACAGGGAAACTGCCTGTAATGTTCCTGCTTTGGGCGGGCCTGGAGCCCTTCGTGGCAGGGGTGTGCTTGGCTTACCTCTGGGCGGGCCGGCCGCAGGGCAGGCTGGGGAGGCCGGCAGAGCATCAGCCATGCAGTGGAGTCATGACGGCCGACCCAGGCGTGAGTCGGTGCGAGCCCTTAAGGGCTTGTGAGCCCCGGTGAACTCTGCTGTGAGCCGGGCCAGTTGTACTTTGGGAAGATCCCGGGAAGGGTTCATTGCTCTGGGCCTTGGTTTGGTTCTCTCCAACCCGCTCCTCTCCGTGGCTGCGGTGAGAGACGAGAGCGGTGGGTGAGGGCGAAGGTCTGGGACGGGCTGGGGGTCGGGGCTATGAATCAGGGACTGTGAGGAGGTCTGACCTGCTGCCCTTTGGTGGCCGTGCCTGCATCATCCCGTGGCAAGGGGCTGCAGGACACGCCGCCCCTGTGGCAAAGGGCGGTCCCTTGCCTGCATCCCATGGAACGGACCCCTGCAAGCGTGGCTCGTGCAGAACAGCCACGTGCAGACGTGAGTTGTGCAGGAAATAACCCCGCACAAAAGGCGCCATTTTCTCAACTCTCCCGTGAATTGGATCCAAGGGGACACGGCAGCAGCCTTGGCAACCCGAAGGACACGATCCTGCCGCCCCCACGCTCTGCCCAGGCCAGCCTAAACGCTCCTTCGTGAGTCCCGGGGTGGAGTCCACCTCTCTGCGGGAGGGTGGGTAGCACAGTGCTCGGTTCCTCCCCAGAGGCCCTTTTAATCCTGGGTGGGGGAGTGAACGGAGGCGATCATGGACAGTCTTTGCCTTCCTTGTTTCCCTCTGTCTGGGGGGGGGTCTTTGCCCTGCCTTACGGGGGGGAGGGGCCAAGAAGGGCAGGAAGAAAAGAGAGTTAGTAGCAGCTTGCAGGTCTCACGTGGCTTTCCCGCCTCAGGCCACCCGTGAGTTCTCCCACCATGGAAATGCAACCCCCTCTGGGGTGGGACCCATCATCCCCATGGCAACTCCTGAGCGGGAGCGGGGCTCCTGGCAGGTTGAGCGCCCCGGGGCTGTCTCTGGCCAGGTCCTTCATGTGGTTTTGCTGGATCCTAAGCTGGGGAGGGACTGGCCATGTGTTTACACGCCCCTAGGTGAGGAGCCTGCCAGGACAGGACACTCGGGGGGCACTCTGCTAGGGAGGCCATGTAGGGACCTTGGCCAGGGTACCCAGGGCTGCACCCCTACCCTGGCCGTAATCCCTCCAGCAGCCCGGCGCCCCCAGCACCAGGGTCACCGGGCCCAGGCCACCTCTGGGGTTGCTGGCAGAACTCCCGGGAGTCTGGGACCGAGCGCCTTAGCTCGGGGAGCGGGGCCGAGCCCCCAGGCCGAGGGGCAGGGCTGCGGCTCCACGAGGTGAGCTGCGTGGGCCCGGCCAGCGGCGCCCCACGTCCTGCTTGCAGAGAGGCTGCCTGGCGCTAGTGAGCGGCGCTAATTGCCTGGCGCTCTGCTTAGCAAACCCAATGGCTGCAGCCCGGAGTTGAACGGGAGGCTGTTAAATGGGGATTGACAGCTGGGGCCAGGGACCTGATTACAGACGTTCCTCGTGCCCAGCACGCGCGTGCACTGCCGCCGTTGCCTTGGAAACACGCAGGCCCCACATGCCGTGTGGGAAGGAAATTGCAGGCATCCAACAGCCAGGCCCGGTGGGCGCTTGTTCTCGGAGCTTGTGTGGGCAGGCGTGTGCCTGGCACTGCTGCCGGGCGAGGGTGGCGCTGGGGGGTTGTTCACGGGGGGCCCACATCGCTGCTGCAGCGAGTTTGGGGGCTCAGATGGGGCACTGGGAGGAAACGCCCCGGGAAAGGCAGGGCTTGGCGCGGTGTGCACTGTGCCTGCTGGGAGGGTTCATGATGAGGTGTCTCCGGGTATTCCAGGGGCACACTGGGGCAGGGGTGTTAACGATTAACCAGTTAATGAGTAAGCCTCTCCCCTAGCCCCTGATTGGTACTGGTCACGGTTAACGGGTGGGGACTGCCACCGGGGGGAGGGGGTGCTCCTGCCTGGCCAGGTCAGCCCCCATCCACAGCAGGGGGGCTGCTCCAGCCCAGCCGTGGCAGCTCCCCCCCTTACCCCCATGAAATCGGTTCAAAGGTAAGTTTAACAAATCCCATGGGATCTGACACCCGGCCAGTGGGGTCGGCTTCCCCGCAAGGGGCAGCGCCTCCCAGCTGGGCCTGCGGCGGTGGGCTCACAATCTGGCACTAAGTCGTGGGGACACTCTCGCGCAGGGGCTGGTCTCTGAGCCCGGCTTGTGTGAGCAGCAGAATGTGGCCCTGTTGTGCCCCATTGCCTGGTGCAGTGTTTCATGCAGTGTCGACAGCCCCACAGAGGTGCCAGCTCAGATCAGGGCCCCGCAGGCTGGGGCTGGACAGACACACAGACCCTCTGTAACCGGGTGGGCTGCTGCTAGCCAGCCCTGTTCAGTCACCCCCTGAGCCCCAATTAGCAGCCTTCCAGCCGCAGGGCAGGTCTGGTGCAGGCGGGTGGCAGCCTGCACCGATGCCTAGGGAGCTGTGCTCCCGTGGAAGGCCCAGAAAGGACTCGGGGGGAGGGGGACAGTCAGTCAGTGCCCTGTCCCAGGGTGGAGAGGCTGAAAGGTGACCTAGAGGAGCTGGGAACAGAGCCCAGGGGGCACGCTGTAGGCAGCCCAAGCGGGGTGGGAAAACCTCATCACCCTGGAAGGTAATCAAACTTTGGGGGTGCTGTGACTTGTGAATCCCTGGGGGAAACAGAAAATCCTGCAAAGGGAAACTGAGGCAGGGCATGCCTGCAGCCCCATGTTCAGCCAGCAGGGGGAGCTACAGGGCAGCGTTCTCTAGAGTGACTGCCCCAAAGAGCTTACAGTATAGACAAGGCAGGAAGTATCCTCAGCTTGCAGAGGGGGAAACTGAGGCACAGAGCGGCTAAGCCACTTGCTCAGGGGAGCCTGTAGCAGAGCAAGGGACTGAATCCTGGACTCCTAGGAGCCAGGCCCTGCCTCAGTATTTCCTCCACGCCCATTAGCAGGAAGAGGCAGGTGTTTTTCAGTAATCCAAGCCAGACAGCATCCTGAGTTTGAGTTGGGTGGCATGTGTTGGCATGGGAAGGGAGTCTGGACTCGGCTGCTGTGACAGGGGCATCTAGGTGCGTGTGTGTGCCAGGTGCTCAGACCATTCCCAGCAGAACGGTCAGGCCGAAACGGTCCGGCGTTCTGAGAGCTTGCCTGGAAATGGCGCTGCTGCCTTGAGCCGAAGGGTGAACAGAAAAAGTCCTCCCCTGTTGTCTTCCCGGGGGGAGGGGAGAAACACCCCACCCACCAACTTCTGCTTGGCTAGCCAGGGTGCCCCCGGGGCGTGTGCTGGCTTGCTCCAGGAGGATTCCTACAGCTGGAGGCACGAGGATTTCACAGGCTGGGGACGCGCTGCTGGTTAGCAAACCGGCTGGAGTCCACAGCTGACAGGGACCCTGGGGACCAGCTAATCTGACCCCCCGTGCTGCGCAAGCCTTCAATTAACCCCGGCTTGAACCAGAGATGATCTCTTAGAAAAACATCCACCTCTTGATTTGAAAACTGCTTTGAAAAAGCCTCGGTCAGTTGTCCGAGGGCTAATTGCCCTCCCTCACCCTTCACCGTTCCTGCAGTGCCCCTCTGAACTTGTCTAGCGTCAGCCCGGAGCAGGCTGTGCCTCTGCCGGCTGGACTGAAGAGCGCTGTGTCAAACTGTGGTTCCCCCCAGGTAGCTACAGGCCCATCACGTTGTCCCTGAGCCATAGGCGGCTGCCCCAGACCCAGAGCTCACAAAGCCGGCCCCTGAACCCACACTGCAGCTCCACTCGAAATGAGCCTCTTCCTGCCTGTGTCAAAATGGCCACTTGTGGGCAGCGCTGGTCAGGGGTTTCCCGGGCGGGGGGCAGCTGAGCCCTGGCAAACTGCCTGCCTGGGTGGCTGTGCAGTATTGTGCGTATTCCCTTTAAGGGTGGGCGTGTGGAGTGAGCATGTGTGGAGCGAGGAGGAGGATGGCGGAGCAGCCTGGCGGCCTGTAGCAGCGCCATGCCCCGGGGAGGCACTTAGCGATGCAAGAGGAAAGGTAGGGTGCAAAGGTGCCTGTGGGGTGAGCACAAAGCAGGCAGCTGTCAGGAGAGCGCTGCCGGGTCCGGGGCCGGGGCCTGGCCGGGCTGCGCGTTTGCTCTGGCCACGTCTGCAGAGATTAGATTCCACGTCCTCTCTTTGACAAGCAACCGGGGGCTGGAAACCCTGCGGGGGCCCTCCGTGGGCAGGCCCCAGCCCGGGGAGGGGACGCGCGGCAGGCCGGGGCCCGGAAGCTCCTGCTCTCTGAATAGATCCCTCTGCTGTATTACGTTTGCCTTTTGTGTGCGCCGGCTCTGCAGAGCAGGGTGCCTGGAGATGGACGCTGGCTGTCAGTCACTGCTCAGCATCGGGCCAGCTGTGTGGGGGTGCTCCGCTCCTGGCTTCCCCAGCACCCCCGCTGGTTCTCCCATGCCTGATGCAGCCCCCCGCTGGGCCTGATCTCCCCCCCCCCCCCCGGTCTGCATGGAGCCTGCCCGGACCACAGCGGTGAGAGGGACTAAGCGCGGCTGTGGGCGTCCGGATGGTGTGCGGTGCAAGCAGAGCCGAAGGGCCCTGTGCACACAGGTGTGGGCTGTGAGTCGGCCTTCCAGCATGCAGTGCGCCGGTGGGAGTGGGGCGGCTGCTCTGCGCAGTGGGCGCTGCGACCAGAGGCCACTCGGGCAGAGGGGGTTGCTGGGCAGACGTCAGGCCCAGAGGTAGCGGGCCAGCCCCGCCGTGAGCCAGTGGTGGGAGGGCCGTGTGCCTCGGGCAGCTGCTCTGATGCTATCCCGGCTCAGGCAGAGGGGAGGGGCCCTGGTCCCTGCGGCCTTTGGGTTTGGTTCAGCTGCCTGCTGCTTGCTGGGGTGGGGCGGGGTGCTGGAGCGTGCCCCCGGGGCAGGTACCCGGCTGAGACTCACAGCCAGCGCGCGGGCATTCCGCGGAACGGGGTGCAATGGCGTTCAGTCGCGGGGAATCGGGTTCACCCCGGCGGGGCAGTGCAGCCGTGTCCGCGTGGCCTAGCGCTGCTGCACCTTCTCTGGCTGGGGGCTGGTGAACCTCCACCATCCCTCGGGGGGGCCGCCCCGGGGGAGATTGGCACCCATGGGGTCAAACGGGCTCCCCAGAGCCCAGTCTGCAAAGCAGAGTCTGGTGCATGAGTAGCTCGGGGCCTCCTGGCCCAGCAAAGGGACCGGCGCGCTGGCCCACAGACAGCCCAGTCCTGAGGGGCGGCTGGAGGGCCTGGGCCTGCCCGGTGCATGGCTCGTCAGCACACGTGTGGGTTCTTGTGGGGTTTCTCCCAGGCTGTCTGCCTGCAGCCTGACATGGGCCGGCCGAGAGCAGTAGCTTTTCCCGGCCTCTGGGGAGAAGCAGCCGGTCTCTCTGGGCAGCTGGCCCAGGCTGGGAGCACACAGTGAAGGCAGGGGGACATGCCCCGCTCGGAAAGACGTGAGGTGCAGGTTTCACCCAACACCTGGGGAGCGGGGTGCCTGGGACCAGGGGCCCATGGGCTGTGACCGCAGCCTGGAGATCCAGGAGCACTTGCCCTGGGCTGGGAGGGGAGGCAGCGGATGCCATGGATTCATAGGGGGAGCGCCGCCTCCTTGTGGGTTCTACACGTGTCCAGGCCCCGTCCCCTGCCTGAAGCCGTCCCTCAGGGCCTGTTGCCAGGTGTGCCGTCGCTAAGGAAGATGCTGTAGGTGCTTCGGTTGCTAAGGCTGCCTCTGCTAGTGGCCTCCAGCGCCGTGCCCCCAGCGTGCTGCAGACAGGTGCCTCCGGCCCCGGGCACCCGCTCGTGTCACCGGCTCATGCTCGTGGCCCAGGGTAATGAGGCAGCACCAGCTAGCAGGGCGCTGTGGGCTTCTGCTCCTGATGCTGCCTGTGTGCCTCAGTTTCCTCATCTGTGCAGTGGGGGGCTGCTGGGCTCAAGGCATGATGGGAACGTGATGGGCAGTGGAGGATGAGTCCCTGGGCCCTGACGCACTGCGCTCCCTGTGGTTGCTGCCAGGGAGCGTCGGAGGCCGGCGCGCTGGCGAGGTCATGCTGCAGGCAGCCCTGTCCTCTCCCGGGGGCGGGCGGCCCAGTGGACGGGTCTGATCGCGGGCGGCCTCAGGCAGGAGCCGTGTGTGAGAGGTGCGGGGGGGGGGCTGCTGTGCTCACTCGCTACCAGGCCTGCCCTGACCCCCCCCCGCCACCTGCCACCCTCCCCGCCGGCTGCTCCGGGCACTGCCCGGTCTGGTGAGGCCTCCGGCACGGCCCAGAATCCTTTGCTCTCAGCTGCCACGGCCTCCTTGAAACGTGAGTGCAAAGGATTCTGGGAAGCTGCCGGCTCCCGCAGCATGGGAGCGAGCAGAGCCAGAGCCACGCCGCCCCTTGGGAGCAGGGTGGCTCAGTGTGGGGGGGCAGGAAGGATGAGGCAGCCCCCCCTGTCCTGTGGGGAGAGAGGAAGGGGCAGTGCCGGCTCCCCCCATAGCTGCCACCTCGGGCAGGGAGGGAGTGTGGGGGAGTCTCTTGGAGAGCAGGTTGGCGGCCTCTGGTGCCCGCTCTGCCCGGCTCAGGCTGCCTGCCGTGGTACGGCTACTTGCGACCGGGCACTGGCAGAGCTGTCCGTAAATTACTAGGGGCCATCGCCCTGTCCCCCAGGGCGCAACTCCAAGGGGGGAGCACCCACAAACGCCCCCCGATCCTGGCTGGGGACCGCCACAGCCGAGCCGGCGCCGCCCCTGAGGGGAAGGAGCAGAGAGTGGGGGGTCAGCCGGTCGCATCCGGGGGGGGGGGGGGGGGGCTGATGGAGCTCTTGAGATCAGGGTTGGGAATCCCTGGCGTCTGGAGAGGCTGGAGCTGTTCCGTGCCCGGCGTCCTAGGACTGACTCTCTGGGTGGTGCTGCCAAGAGAGCTCCCTCAGTGCCAGCCCCAGAGCCCCTGTGTTGGCGGGGAGAAGTGCCCAGCAGCTCCTTTGCCCGGTTTGGGGTGCCGAGCAGCAAGAGCAGAGCTGGGGCAGCCCCGTTTTTATTGACATGCGCCCCGGGCTCCCCATTCTCCTGGCTTGGAGAAGGGCGGGATTGGCCTGACTGAGATCAGGCATTTCCCTCACCCGATCTCCAGTGCACCTCGGAGGGCTGCTGTGCCCACACTGCTGTGAAGGGTGGCACTGCCCCTCCCCCCCCTGGGAGCAGCGGCCGGGGCGGGGGGCGCCGTGTTCCCTGGAGGTGGGGGTTCTGTGTATTGCAGGCTGGGGCAGCGCTTATCTTGGGGGGACTGAGCTGTCGTGCAGGATACAAAGGGAGGAGCCTTCCAAGTAGGCTAATGGCTGGGAAACTCATTGGCCAAGGGCCGGGTGACGTGTAGCCACAACTCAGGAGATCTGGGCTCTGTCGCCTGTGAAAATCCCAAGCGGCGCCTCAGTTCCCCACATCTAAAGAGGAGAACTTGACCTCACAGGCCGTCGGGAGACTGCATTAAGTAATGACGGTGAGGTGCTGGGATACTAGACTGGTGCATGCCTGAGATG
Organism: Pelochelys cantorii; assembly: GCA_032595735.1. Taxonomy (NCBI): domain Eukaryota; kingdom Metazoa; phylum Chordata; order Testudines; family Trionychidae; genus Pelochelys; species Pelochelys cantorii. Next base: position 2,076,590 of record CM064338.1, read on the forward strand.
CGCCCATACAGGCCTCTGGGGTGAATCCAAGCAGGGTTTGGGACAGGACAGGGCAAGAGAATTCAGCTTTAATTGCCCATGCTGACTTTTCGCTGGGACTCCAGCTGTCACACCTCTACCCTCATGTGACGGACCCGGCCAGGTCTGGGCACCGTTGAGGGCGCCCGCTCAGGGCAAATTGCTCAGAATCAGAGCTCTTTACAGCCCCTGACTGGAGACTGTCCCCAAGTAGGCCACAAACCAGTCACACCGAGCAAAACCCCTCAGACAGCCCAGCTCTCCCTGTGCCACAATCAGCCCCGGGCCTAACACACAGGTGAGGGGTTATAGAACCCAATCTCACCTACCCCAAACGGGTCTTTCTGGTCCCAAAGAACCAGCCACCGTTCCCAATATATTTACACTCTGGATCTTACCCACAAGATCACACTGGGCCAATCCTGTAGAATCTAATATCGAAAGGTTTATTAATAAAAGAAAGAAAAGCATGAGAGTGAGGTGGTGAAGGAGAATACATTACATGCATCGAATCTCCCAGTTCTTGATGCAGGCTCTTAGCAGAGATGTTACAAACTGCTATCTTAAAAGTCTCTGGTGCACATCCTATGTCAGCATGGGCCAACGATTCGTCCTGGCTCTCTGTCCCTCGCACGGCTGCATGTGGGATCAGGAGCAGAATTGAAGGCAAGATGGAGTTTGCCTCGTGGTATTTTATATCTTCCAAGCTGGAGCAGGTCACATGGCCCAGTGACCTAGCCCTGTGTCCCATGCCAGCTGTCATCAGATACTGGCTGGTTTGCAGGTCCCAGTCACATTCCTCAGGTGTGTGTTGGCCTCTCTGAGAGCCTTGTCCCTGGGGCCTTGCTAATTAGCACAGTCATTGACTGAACATTCCTGCCCATTGCTGGGTCTCAGACAGAGAATCTTCCTGCATCCACACAGAGTCCATAGTTATAACTCCACATACAGATATCCAGGGCTTGACAAACTATAGAATCTACTTGCCCGTGGCGAGTAGATTTCAGCCGCGCGCCCCGTTTACCAGCGGCGCACGCATGCGCAATGCGGCTCTTGCGTATGCGCGGTGCGGGACTGGCAAGCGGCTTTCACCGCCGTTTGTCAAGACCTGCAGATATCACACAAGTACATGAGTAGAATATATAGAATCAGTAGAGCACAAGCTTTCCTTTGACACCTCACACGGCCCCTTTGTACGGACTTTCGGGCAAACACCCGCCCCCCGGGGTGCAGCAGTGACCTGTCTGATCCCCTTACAATCCAGTAACATGACACCTTATGCACTGGCCCGAGGGCTTTTCATGCCTGTGAGCGGCCAGTGAGCAGTCCTGTGCACCGTAGAGACTAACCCAAATCTGCATCTGTAGTAGCGCCGGCTTTTGGGGGCACAGCCCGCTTCTCCTGGTGAGATGATCTTAACTGGAGAAAAAAAAGGGGGGGGGGGCTCAGAATAAGAAGGAAGAGGGGAGAAAAGCAATTACCTGTCGATTGTAGTCCGGGTGCTAATGAGGCTAACTGAGTGGGCTAGAAGTGTCCTACCCTTAGCTTTTGATGTCAGTTGGGTGTTGGAAGGGTGAAGGCGAGTAGAAGGGGCGGGGCAGGGCGAGGGTAAAGGCGAGTAGAAGGGGCGGGGTAGGGCGAGGGTGAAGGCGAGTAGAAGGGGCGGGGCAGGGCGAGGGTAAAGGCGAGTAGAAGGGGCGGGGTAGGGCGAGGGTGAAGGCGAGTAGAAGGGGCGGGGCAGGGCGAGGGTAAAGGCGAGTAGAAGGGGCGGGGCAGGGCGAGGGTAAAGGCGAGTAGAAGGGGCGGGGCGGGGCGAGGGTAAAAGCGAGTAGAAGGGGCGGGGCAGGGCGAGGGTAAAGTGAGTAGAAGGGGCGGGGCAGGGCGAGGGTGAAGGCGAGTAGAAGGGGCGGGGCGGGGCGAGGGTGAAGGCGAGTAGAAGGGGCGGGGCGAGGGTAAAAGCGAGTAGAAGGGGCGGGGCGGGGCGAGGGTGAAGGCGAGTAGAAGGGGCGGGGCGGGGCGAGGGTAAAGGCGAGTAGAAGGGGCGGGGCGGGCGAGGGTGAAGGCGAGTAGAAGGGGCGGGGCGGGGCGAGGGTGAAGGCGAGTAGAAGGGGCGGGGCGGGGCGAGGGTAAAGGCGAGTAGAAGGGGCAGGGGCAGGGCGAGGGTAAAAGCGAGTAGAAGGGGCGGGGCAGGGCGAGGGTAAAGGCGAGTAGAAGGGGCGGGGCAGGGCGAGGGTAAAGGCGAGTAGAAGGGGCGGGGCAGGGCGAGGGTAAAAGCGAGTAGAAGGGGCGGGGCAGGGCGAGGGTAAAAGCGAGTAGAAGGGGCGGGGCAGGGCGAGGGTAAAAGCGAGTAGAAGGGGCGGGGCAGGGCGAGGGTGAAGGCGAGTAGAAGGGGCGGGGCGGGGTGGGCGGGCGAGGGTAAAAGCGAGTAGAAGGGGCGGGGCAGGGCGAGGGTGAAGGCGAGTAGAAGGGGCGGGGCGGGGCGAGGGTGAAGGTGAGTAGAAGGGGCGGGGCGGGGCGAGGGTGAAGGCGAGTAGAAGGGGCGGGGCGGGGCGAGGGTAAAAGCGAGTAGAAGGGGCGGGGCGGGGAGAGGGTGAAGGCGAGTAGAAGGGGCGGGGCGGGGCGAGGGTGAAGGCGAGTAGAAGGGGCGGGGCGGGGCGAGGGTAAAGGCGAGTAGAAGGGGCGTGGCGGGGCGAGGGTAAAAGCGAGTAGAAGGGGCGGGGCAGGGCGAGGGTGAAGGCGAGTAGAAGGGGCGGGGCGGGGCGAGGGTGAAGGCGAGTAGAAGGGGCGGGGCGGGGCGAGGGTAAAGGCGAGTAGAAGGGGCGGGGCGGGGCGAGGGTAAAAGCGAGTAGAAGGGGCGGGGCAGGGCGAGGGTGAAGGCGAGTAGAAGGGGCGGGGGCGGGGTGGGGCAGGGCGAGGGTGAAAGCGAGTAGAAGGGGCGGGGCAGGGCGAGGGTGAAGGCGAGTAGAAGGGGCGGGGCGGGGCGAGGGTGAAGGCGAGTAGAAGGGGCGGGGCGAGGGTGAAGGCGAGTAGAAGGGGCGGGGCAGGGCGAGGGTAAAAGCGAGTAGAAGGGGCGGGGCGGGGCGAGGGTGAAGGCGAGTAGAAGGGGCGGGGCGGGGCGGGGCGAACGTGAAGGCGAGTAGAAGGGGCGGGGCGGGGCGAGGGTAAAAGCGAGTAGAAGGGGCGGGGCGGGGCGAGGGTAAAGGCGAGTAGAAGGGGCGGGGCGGGGCGAGGGTGAAGGCGAGTAGAAGGGGCGGGGCGGGGCGAGGGTAAAGGCGAGTAGAAGGGGCGGGGCAGGTGAGGGCAAAGGCGAGTAGAAGGGGCGGGGCAGGGCGAGGGTGAAGGCGAGTAGAAGGGGCGGGGCGGGGCGAGGGTGAAGGCGAGTAGAAGGGGCGGGGCAGGTGAGGGCAAAGGCGAGTAGAAGGGGCGGGGCAGGGCGAGGGTGAAGGCGAGTAGAAGGGGCGGGGCAGGGCGAGGGTGAAGGCGAGTAGAAGGGGCGGGGCAGGTGAGGGCAAAGGCGAGTAGAAGGGGCGGGGCGGGGCGAGGGCGAAGGCGAGTAGAAGGGGCGGGGCAGGGCGAGGGTGAAGGCGAGTAGAAGGGGCGGGGCAGGGCGAGGGTAAAGGCGAGTAGAAGGGGCGGGGCAGGGCGAGGGTGAAGGCGAGTAGAAGGGGCGGGGCAGGTGAGGGCAAAGGCGAGTAGAAGGGGCGGGGCGGGGCGAGGGCGAAGGCAAAACGAAACGCAAAAAGAAACCGGCTTTTCATTTCAGAAATTGGACCCTTCTCGGGTTTTGTTTCTTTTCTCAGGAGAAAATGGCCGTTCCCGGCAGACAGTTGGAAGGAAGCTGCGGCCCTGGGCTGGCCGGGCAGCCTCTCCGGGCTTCCAGAGCCCTCGCTTTGCCTGCGCCGGGCGCCTCAGCCGCGCCCAGGGGAAAAGGCTGCCGGTCCAAGGGGCGGGCGGCTGCTGCAGAGGCTGAAGGAACCCTCGGCAGTCTGCAGGGAAGCTGCCCCGCGGGCTGGGCCTCCAGGACAAGGGGATCACAGGAGGGGCTGGGAGGGGCTGGCAGGAACCAGCCGGGAACTGAGAGAAACTGGCCTCAGCCCCTCCCCGCTCTGGCAGAAGAGTTAGCAAAGCCCATGGCCCACAGGGGTCCAAACCCCCAAGAGGCCTGAAGCTGTTGACCTTGGTAGACTTACTGGCCTCCTGACTCAGCCTCCCTGCTGTCCTGAGAGCGGAGAGACTCTGTGAGCTGCCAGAGGGAAGGGAAGCCAGGCCCCGGGCTAAATGCTGGTTGGGTGAACAAAGGGGAAACTGAGGCAGGATCTCCCTAATTCCTGCCTTGCTGGGGGGTGGGGGCTCCAGCAGCTCCAGACAATGCCCTCTGGTGTGAAAATAGCCTGTCTTCCTAGGCTTTCTTAGTGAGGGGGAAGCTGCGTTGCAACTCTCCCACTCCTGGGTTGTTCCCGCACCCGCTCGGTCGTGGCTGCTTGCAGCCGGGGCTGGCTACACACGACTAAGCTCCCAGCAAGCGGCGGTGCCCATGGCAGCCGCGCAGGTCAGGAGAGAGGCTGGAAATCTCACGCCGCAGGGAGACGTTCGGCCTCGTTTGCAGAGGGTGTGCGTTTTAAAGCCGGAAGGTCCGTGGCTCTGGAGCGAAGGCCCCACGCCAGACCCGCTGCCCTGGAAAGGCTCCCAGGCAGGGGCTCAGCATCAGCTCCTGCGGCTCTGCTGGCTGGTCGTAGCCAAGTCGCTTCAGCAGTGCCTCCGTGTTGCCAGCTCCAAAGCGGGGCTAATGGCCCTTCCCCACCCGTGTACAGCGCCCTCCGTGCCTCCTCTGGGCACAGCCGGGCGGTTCGTCCCTCGCTGCCGCCGCCGCCGCCGCCGCCTCTCTGCCTGCTGCGCTCGAGGGCCGCCCTGCCGCTGCCTCTCCACCCCGCCCTGCCGTTCCCTCCCTGCCCCGCCGCTGCCTCCCCGCCCCTCCCCGCCGCTGCCTCCCGCCTGCCCCGCCGCTCGCCTCTCTGCCCTGCCCTGCCCTCTGCCGCTGCCTCGCCCTCCCCGCCCCGCCGCTGCCTCTCTGCCCTGCCCCGCCACTTCCGCCCCCCCCCGCCGCTGCCTCTCTGCCCTGCCCTGCCCTGCCACTGCCTCACCTCCCCGCCCCGCCGCTGCCTCTCCGTCCCTGCCCCGCCACTTCCGCCCCACCCCGCCGCTGCCTCTCTGCCCTGCCCCGCCCTGCCACTTCCTTCCCGCCGCTCCCTCCCCGCCCCGCCACCCCTCTCCACTCCGCCGCTGCCTCTCCGCCCTGCTCCGCCACTCCCCCCTGCCCTGCCACTGCCTCTCCGCCCCGCCGCTGCCCTCCTCGCCCCCCGCTGCCTCTCCGCCCCGCCGCTCCCGCCTCCCCCCCACTGCCTCTCCGCCCTGCCGCTCCCGCCCCCCCCACCGCTGCCTCGCCTCGCCCCACCGCTGCCTCTCCGCCCCGCCGCTCCCGCCTCGCCCCACCGCTGCCTCTCCGCCCTGCCGCTCCCGCCCCGCCCCACCGCTGCCTCGCCTCGCCGCCTCGCCCCACCGCTGCCTCTCTGCCCCGCCGCTGCCTCGCCTCCCCGCCCCGCCGCTTCTGCCCCGCCCCGCTGCTGCCTCTCTGCCCTGCCGCTCCCTTCCTGCCGCTCCCTCTCCGCCCCACCACTCCCTCTCCGCCCTGCCCCACCACTGCCTCTCCGCCCCGCCACTCCCTCTCCACCCCGCCCCGCCGCTGCCTCCCCACCCCGCCGCTCCCTCCCTGCCCTGCCGCTGCCTCTCCGCCCCGCCGCTCCCGCCCCGCCCCACCGCTGCCTCGCCTCGCCCCACCGCTGCCTCTCTGCCCCGCCGCTGCCTCGCCTCCCCGCCCCACCGCTTCTGCCCCGCCCCGCTGCTGCCTCTCTGCCCTGCCGCTCCCTTCCCGCCGCTCCCTCTCCGCCCCGCCCCACCACTGCCTCTCCACCCTGCCCCACCACTGCCTCTCCGCCCCGCCACTCCCTCTCCACCCCGCCCCGCCGCTGCCTCCCCGCCCCGCTGCTGCCTCCCCACCCCGCCGCTCCCTCCCTGCCTCGCCTCCCCGCCCCGCTGCTGCCTCCCCGCCCCGCCACTGCCTCTCCACCCCACCCTGCTGCTCCCTCCCTGCCTCGTCCTGCCGCTGCCTCACCGCCCTGCCCCACCGCTTCCGCCCTGCCCCGCCGCTGCTTCTCCGCCCCTCCCCGCCGCTCCCACCCTGTCCCGCCTCTCCCTCTCTGCCCCGCCCCGCTGCTCCTGCTCCTCCTCCCCGCTGCTCCCTCCAGCCCGCAGAGTGCTGGGATCTCCAGGAACTCACCTGCCAGGCCCTCGCTGCTCCAGGCAGGGGGCTGAGAACCAAGCTGGGCAGGAGAGGGATCCCAGCCTGATGCCACTGGCTTGCTGGGAGCAGGGCTGGGCCCAGCAACTCCATGCAGTCACCTCTTCCCTTGCCTGGCTATTGTGCGACCTCTGCATGGTCCCAGCCAAGCGGCTCCCCGGGGCAGCTCCCAGCGACATGCGGGGGAACCGTGCGCAGGTTTGGGGGGTGGGGAAGTGCAGAGTGAGTGGAGGTGCCTCTGAGATGAAATATTCCCAAAGCCGCAAGCCAGAGCATTGATTTCCTCCCATCTGTGTGCTGTTCTGCTTTATGTGGGCTTCGACCTCCTGAGCTTAACAAAGTGAAAATAAATATTTAATTATTCTCCTAAATAAAAATCAATAGCACTGCTGGTTGGCTAAGTAAATCGCCGGGCCCATAAATCCCCCCCTGCCCCCCCACAGCTGCAGATCTCCCAGGAAGGTTACGGCTAATGGAGAGAGGCCTTCGCTAAATGGTGCTGCACAGAAGCCATAATTAAAGAGCAGGAGGGGCTGGACGGACTGCAGGGAAAACACCGGCCCAGGCTGGGTTTGCTCGGGGTCCAGCGCCCGCTCCCCTGCTGTTGGCCAGAGAGGATTCCCGGGGCTTAGGCCAGCACCGTGCCGAGCAGCAAGACAGAGCCCAGAGCGACAGAGCGCGTTGGTGGGCAGGTGTGTGCGGCGTCTGAGAATGGAGAGTGTGTTCTTGCAGCAGGGCTGCAGTGTGTGTGTACATGTGTGCACTAGAAAGGAGCTACCCATGTCACAACCTAAGCACGGCCATGCTGGGATGGGTCCATCTGGCCCGGCCTCCGGCCCTCTGACAGTGCAGGTGTCAGAGGCTGCGGAGGGAAGGAACAGAACGGAGCAGTGGCCACGTGCCTGGTCCCAGCGCCTGGCACTCAGAGGCCTGGGACACGCAGGGCCAGGCATGCAGAGCACGTGGGTACATGCAGCCGCTGTGCGGCACGAGGGCTCTGGCAGGTGTGTGCCGTTCGTGTGCGGTGCCTGTGCCCTGGCTAGGCCCTGCTGTACCAGCCATGCACGCAGGGAGGGCTCTTGCTTGGCCCACTCTGGTCCTCTCTGGTGGTGCCCAGCCGCCTCCGGGCCAGCTACCCGCTGCAGGGCTTGCGAAGCGCCAGCGTGCAGGCATTACACCTCAATGGCCCATCCGGCTGCTGGCGCCCAGCTGGCCTGGCCCTGTCTTGGCCTGGGCAGCCGTCAGAGGCCTGAGGTGTGTGCCCGCCAGCAGGCGCCTCCAGCCAGCTGCTGCCGCCGTCCAGCAGGAGAGTTTTTAATCTTGGTATAAAATTGAATCGGATCTTTCCCTTTGGCGAGTTCCTCTGCCGGCGGCTCAGTTGCTGGGTACGGCCTAGGGCCATGGGGCTGGCCCGACCAGCGTGGTGCAAGAGGAGCTTTCGGCTCCCGTGCTCGAGCGCTGACGGACGACTCTGCCTTGATTCTCTCTGCCGCTCCCTGGGTGTCGGCTTTGCCTTGTGTGCCTCTCTGCCGTGGGCACGGGGAATCCCTGCTGTCCTGGAGAGGGCTCAGAGGTGGAGCCCTGCCAGCCCTGCTGCCCCTGGGTGCTAGCGGTGCCCGCGGGTGATCCCCTCGTCCCTGGGCGCTAGCGGTGCCTGCGGGCCACCCCCCGTCCCTGGGCGCTAGCGGTGCCCGCGGGCCACCCCCTGTCCCTGGGTGTTAGCGGTGCCTGCGGGCGACCCCCCCCCCCCGTCCCTCTGTATTCTGAATATGCAAAGTTTGGAATGGCCGGCTGATCGCGAGCCGATTAGCGTGCTGGAAGGGGGCTTGATCTGGGGGCCCGGGTTCTGTTCCTGACTCCCCCAGCGTCTCGGGCAGGGCGCTTCCCTATGGGCCTGGCTCGCCTGGGAGATCTCCAGGCAGAGCGCGGTCCACGGGAGCCCTGGAGGCCCACGGCCAGGAGAGGCCTTACAGCTAGTCACTGGGTGAACCCTTGGGGATTGTCTCCCACTGCTGCCGGGAGTGGTCAGTTTGGACGTCTCCTTCCCCACGCTCCCCGCCGTGTGCCTCGCAGAATGGGGCCGTCCGTCTCCCTGCCGGGCAGGTGCAAATGGAAGTGTTTGTACTTGCCTAAGTCCTCCCCCCCCCCCCCCGAGCACTTGCGTCGCCGGCCAGGCGCCTGTTCGAGTGGGCGGGAGAAGCAGAGGGCAAAGGCTGCAGCCCTGGCTCAGGAGGGAGAGGCCGGGGAGGCGGAGGGCTCTGCAGGCGGCTTTGCCTGGGGCACAGTGAGCCGTGTGCAGCGGTGTCTGGAGCAGAAGGAAGCGCGACTAGCAGCGTGCAGTGCCCAGGCCAGCCACAGGCCACTTGGTGTAGAGGGCTCGGATAACAGCCTGCTCTTGGTACCAGCTGATGGAGCTGCTCCCCTGGCTGCAGTGATGGAGGCCCATGCGGCGGGGCTGGCTGTGCCCCCGCTCCGAGCTGGGGGCTGTTGCAGACACATGCTCCAGTACCTGTTACTGTGGACATGGGGAGCGAGTCAGAGGGCAGGTGTCAAGCTCAGGGCATGTCGGTGCAAATGCCGGGATCCCCCCGCCCCCGGCGGTGGTGCAAACACTGGCTTTGGCTACATGGGAGGCAGAGGGGCACGTGGGGTGGATGGAGGGATACACATGGGGGGCAGAGGGGTGTGTGGGACGGATGGAGGGATACACGTGGGGGGCAGAGAGATGTGTGGGGCGGATGGAGATGGAGGGATACACGGGGGGGCAGAGGGCGGATGGAGATGGAGGGATACACAGGGGGGCAGGGAGGCAGAGGGGCGCATGGGGCGGATGGAGATGGAGGGATACACGTGGGGGGCAGAGGGCGGATGGAAATGGAGGGATACACATGGGGGCAGGGAGGCAGAGGGGCACGTGGGGTGGAGGGAGATGGAGGGATACACGTGGGGGGCAGAGGGCGGATGGAAATGGAGGGATACACATGGGGTCAGGGAGGCAGAGGGGCACGTGGGGCGGAGGGAGATGGAGGGATACACGTGGGGGGCAGAGGGCGGATGGAAATGGAGGGATACACATGGGGGCAGGGAGGCAGAGGGGCACGTGGGGTGGAGGGAGATGGAGGGATACACAGGGGGCAGGGAGGCAGAGGGGCACGTGGGGCAGAGGGAGATGGAGGGATACACGTGGGGGGCAGAGGGCGGATGGAAATGGAGGGATACACATGGGGGCAGGGAGGCAGAGGGGCACGTGGGGCGGAGGGAGATGGAGGGATACACGTGGGGGGCAGAGGGCGGATGGAAATGGAGGGATACACATGGGGGCAGGGAGGCAGAGGGGCACGTGGGGCAGAGGGAGATGGAGGGATACACGGGGGGCAGGGAGGCAGAGGGGTGCATGGGGCGGAGGGAGATGGAGGGATACACGGGGGGCAGGGAGGCAGAGGGGCGCGTGGGGCAGAGGGAGATGGAGGGATACACGTGGGGGGCAGAGGGGCACCCGGGGGTAGATGGATACTATCTCCTGAGCTGAAAGCTGAGCCATGATCACACCATCCCTTGCTCTGCCTCATCCCAGGTGACGGGGCCGCCGATGAAGCTGTGCGGCCCTTGCTGCCATGGGCTGCACTTCAGCACCGGGGACAGTGGCCGGGCCCGTTCCTGGCGGACATGGGCCCAGTGAGCCGGGAATCCGGGGCGTGGCGGGGGCTGCGTTTGATCCCAGCTGGGCCGGTTACCAGGACGGGGTGATTGGGGCGGGCTCCTCAGAACAAGGCCAGGCTCTCCAAGGCAGTCGTGGGGGGACAGGACCCGCAGGGAGATAACTGAGCCCAGCATGCGTCAGGCAGCTGAGAGATGCTCCTTGGCCTGCCTTGCCAAGGATCCTGCCATCTGCCACCTCAGCCCAGAGCCCTGCCCCATCCAGACGGACTGCCTGCCACGCGGCAGGGAACCATCGGAGCGGTCTGTGGACGGCAGGGTGGAGGCGGACGGTCCCTTCTTGGAGGGTCCCCCCTGCAGGAGGGCCAGTCCCCTGTGTCTGTGGGAGCCATGCGGCGGGGCTGCAGAGGCCCAGGGGGAAGATCAGAGGGCGTGCTCCTCCCCGGCGGAAGGACTTGGGTTTGGCATGTGCATTGCAGAAGGTGCGTCCCAGCTCTGGGCAGGGTGGTGTGAGAGCCTGGCGGGAGGCAGGGAATCAGATTCTCCCCAAGAGCCAGCTTTGGCCGGGCTGAGTTTGCAGCTGTTCCTGCTGCAGGATCTGTGCAGCCCAGCCGAGACCCTGGCTCCTGGGGGCTGGAGCTGTGTAGAACCAACCCCCATGGGACCCCGGGGAGCTGGGGGGTCCCCGGGCTCTCTGCACTCCTAGGGTTACGCCAGCCGTTGGGCCAGGAGGTAGCAGTGCCCTTCAGCTTGACCTAGAACCAGTCAGACTTTGGGATGCACCAGAGGCCGGAGGCAGCTTCCACTGTACCACCGCCATCTGGCTCCCCTTTGTCTAAGCAGCAGAGCTGAGGATGTGCCGGGGGGCTCACCTCCTCCCCTGGGAGGGGTTCCTCCCCCTTTGGAGGAGTCCTGCCTCCGCGCTGCCCTGCCTGGCACTCCTGGGCGTTGGTAACTTCCCATTCCGCTCACCCCGGGCCTTCCCAACCCACTTCTCCAGCCCCATTGCAGGGGCTTCTCATCAGCGGGGCAGAGCGGAACAGGTCAGTCCACGGCGCGAGAGCCGCTGCAGAGGCCGGTCCGGGGCGGGAGAGGCCGGTCCGGGGCGGGAGAGGCCGGTCCGAGGCGGGAGAGGCCGGTCCGGGGCGGGAGAGGCCGGTCCGCGGCGGGAGAGGCCGGTCCGTGGCGACAGGCGTCAGGAGGCCGGCTGCGTGTGGGATGGCTCCATGTTGGTTTGCGTGCCTGGCTTCAGGGTTGCCCCTTCCTCTGGCCCGCAGGAAGCAGCTCGCGTTTGGCAGCTGAGCGTCTCGACGCCTGCAGGACGTGCTCATCTCTGGCACGTGCGCGGCGCCCAGAGTCTGCATCGAGGCCCCGGTTCGCGGCGAAGGCCCCCCCTTGGGACGCTCTGCTCTGCGTAGTCCTGGGCCTGTGCGTCAGTGTTCAGGCTACTCAGCACAGACCTCCTGGAGCAGCTGCCATCGGCTCAGCAGCTGTGAGCCTCCTACAGGCCAGGCCTTGAGAGCCGCGCCAGGCCCAGAGCGCAGCCCACCCCCTGCGCTGCCGAGGCGATGCACCCTCGCGGGCTTGCTGTGCTCCCGGCCAGCCTCAGGCTGGGATGCTTTGTGCCTCGGTTTCTCTCTGCCAGCTGCACAACCCCCCAGCTCCGCAAGCCAGTCCTCAGGAGGCCAGCGATTGCCCTGGGTCTCAGCCAGTGGGAGGGCGCCGTGTCCGCCCTGCCCCAGCTCCCTCGCTGCTGGCAATGCCAGAAGCCGCTCGCACCGGCCGGGTCCCGTGTCCTGGCGGCGTGACTCCACGGTCAGGCTGCACATTGGCCTCCCGCCATGGAGAGCACGTCACCGGCCCCAGGGCCGCCCCCCCCCAGGATGTACCACGTCAGTCAGCACGGGGCGCTTGGCCCTGACTCCTGGACCACGGCTCCTCTGATCGCACCTGCTGGTGCCACGTAGAGATGAGGCCGCTCTCCTGGCAGGGGGTGTAGGCAGGGGCCAGGGGCCGCCAGCGGACACTGCAGAGTGCTGTGCAGTTGGGCCTAGCCCAGGCAGACTGAGAAGGCGAAGTGTCAGCCTTTGGGCTCCCCGTTCTCCCCTGCCGTTTTACAGCCTGGCAGGCTGAGCCGGGGAGAGGCCAGACGCAGGCAGGTGCTTACTGCAGTGTGAACACACCACAGAAATGACGATGGAGCCATTACGGTCCCTCCCTGCGATGCTGGGCTGGCCCTCAGGACACCCCCCCAACGGTTCCACTCCAGAGGCGCCCTCCCCCAGTCGGGCTGATGCCTGAGGTGTCAGATCTCAGTTGGTGGGTGTGACGGACCGGGCCGGGTCTGGGCACAGCTGAGAGCGTCCACTCAGGGTGAATTGCTCAAATTCGGGGCTCCTTACAGCCCCAGACTGGAGGCCCTTCCCAAACAGGCCACAAACCAGTCGCACCGAGCGCTTCAGCTGCCTACCTGGCCAGCCAGAAGCCTCACGAGCAAAACCCCTCCAACACCCCAGCTCTTCCTGTGCCCCAATCAGTCCCAGGCCTGCACACAGGTGAGGGGCTTTAGAACCCAATCTCCTCTACCCCGAACCGGTTCTTCCCGGTCCCAAGAAACCAGCCACAGTTCCCAGGTCAATTTACCCTCTGGATCTTACCCACAAGATCACGCCGAGCCAATCATTTAGAATCTACAATCTAAAGGTTTATTATTAAAAGAAAGAAAAGCAGGAGAGTGAGGTGGTTAAGGAGAATACATTACATGCATCGAATCTCCCAGTTCTCGACGCAGGCTCTTAGCAGAGAAGTTATAAACTGGCTTAAAAGTCTCTGGTTACATCCTGTGTCAGGACGGGTCCACGGTTCTTTCCAGCTCGTTGTTCCCTGCAAGGCTGCGTCTGGGATCAGGAGCAAAACTGAAGACCAAAAAATGGAGTCCACCACATGGCATTTTATATCCATCCCTGGTCTCTTCTAAGCTGGAGAGGGTCACATGGTCAGTGGCCAGGGGTCTTTGGCATTTAGAGATCCTTTGTCCCTGGAGCCTCACTCATTAGCATAGCCATTGGCTGAGCGTTCCTCGCCCATTGCTCAACCACAGACAGAGAAGTTTCCAGCATCCACACAGAGTCCATGTTTCTAACTCCACACACAGACATTATACAATTACGTGACTAGCATCTACAGACTCAGTAGAAGGTAAGCTTTTGTCTGACACCTCACATGGCCCCTTCTGGACACACTTTTGGGGCAAACACCCCCCCATGGGTGCAGCAGTGAGCTGGCTGCTCCCCTTAAAATCCAGTAACGTGACAGAGGGTTCATCTCGGGGACATCAAGACCCGGGGCCGGTCTCTGGACGAGGTGGCACGGCATAGTAACGTCTCTGCGCGGCCCGTCTTGCAGCTCTTCCTGCTCTCAGGCTGGCGGGCAGAGGTCCAGGTCCTCACGGGCATGTGGCCTGGGTGTTTGACATCAGCAGGCCAGGGGCACTCGGTCATTAGCCCTTTGCCAAGAGGCCCTCATGCTGCAGGACTTCTGTGTCAGCCTCCGCATTGGCTTGGAGGCGTGGCTCCTTCTGGGGACCCAGAGCTCCCTGGGGGGTCGCCTAGCCGAGACGTCTCTTCTCACCAGGAGCGGATGTGGCACCCGGTGTGGCCTCAGGATCTGCTGGCAGCGGGCACTGCCCGGGCGGGGCTCTTTGCGAGCAGGTCTGGGCATGGGCTCCCTGTCCAACGCCTTCCTCTTGTCTTGGGGCCTGGGCTTTGACCCAGAGTGGGCGATGCTGCCCAGCTCTCTGTCTCTGGTGGAGCAGACGGGCCAGCCCGTCTCCACACAGAGAATTTCAAAGGGGATCCCTTCGGGCATTTGCCCCTGCTGCAACCCGACGCCAGTTGCGAGAGCCCGTTCGAGCAGGGCCCAGGCCTCCGCACAGTTGGATCCTCGTGGCTGTCCGGGCGTGTCGCCAGCCCGACGAGGGATGCCGCTGGGGTGGGCAGAGCTGTGCTGCCGCCTTCTACCTCCTCCAGGTGCCTGCTGCTTGGGTGCTGCCGAGTGTGGGATGGGCGTGAGCGGGCACCTGAAGAAAGGGCATTACTGCTGCTTGGGTGCCTGCTGCTTGGGTGCTGCCCGTAACTGGTGCCCTTGGCGATGCTGCTCACGCCGTTCCACGGCCCGCATGCCTTCCCCCGGCCGGGGCTTCCCACAAGAAGGCACCCGGGGGGCACGGTGCCCCTTACACCGCGCCTTGCAGCTGCCACTCGGGTGCTGCGAGGGGAAGAACGCCCACTCCGGCGCCCGGGGCGAGCGCACCCCCCCAGGCCAGAGCAGACGTGCACCACGGCGGAACCAGGGGCTGGTCTTTATGCAGGAGGCCTCCGGGGTATGCAACCCTGAGTGGTCAGACAGCCCTGCCATGGGACTGGCTGACCACCACTAAGGGCCGCTTCTCCACTGAGCCCCAGCCCTTCGTCCCGCCCTTCTCCCCACGCAGTGCCAAGCCTGGGGCCAGGGAGTGCCTGTGTGCGTCTGGGGCAGGGAGGGCTTGGGGATAGCGAGGCAGGCAGCGTGCTCCCTCCTGCACCCCGTAGGAACATCCCTGGTGGCACCGTCTCCCACGCTGTGTGGTGCAGGCTACCCCAAATGGGCGCTGATAACCCTCAGCTGCTGCATTTATTCCACTTATTTTTGTCCTCTTCTAGTGCGCCTCCCGGCTCCCCTTTTGAAGTGTACTGGTTTCTATGGAAACAATTATTTGGTTGCTCTAGGCAGGAGTAACATCAGGTCCATGTGCAATGGAGGATCCGGGTGGTCGGTTGTTGGAACTGGGCTGGGAAGCCTTTCTGTGGAGCGATGGAAGTGCAGACGTACCCGGCCGTGCGATCCCCCCCAGAATCGCTCGCAGTGGCGTACAGCAAGGCGGGGCCTGCCTGGGGGAGCTTGCCTGTCGAGGGCGGGGTGTGCATCGCCGAGGGGGCAATGTCCAAGCGTGTGGGCGGGGCGCGCTTTCCCGCTGTCACCCGGGCACAGGCTGCTTTCCGGGACAGATGACAAGCGGCCCTGAGCCAGAGTTACTTCCCTGCGCTCGTTGTCAGGGCAGTGCGGCAGCAGCTGGGCTCCCAGAAGAGAAGAGCGTTGGCCCTGTCCGGGCGTGACTGCGCTCCTTCAAACGGGCCGGGCTTCCCGCTGTGCTCCATCCAGCGCCCGGCGCGTGGCTAGGCCCGACCAGCTGCCCTGCCACCGCTCGGCATGTGGGGATCCCGCCACCATCGAGCGGGGCCGTGCGCAGAGATGAGGTGGTGTTTGGACGTGTGGTGTCGTCCCCGCCAGCCCCCCAAATCGCTGTCTCAGCTCCGTGGCGCAGCGGGGCCGCACCGCGACTTCCCACAGCTCGCTTTCTTAGAGCGGCTGCACGGCTTTCTTCCGGGCTGTGTCCTCCTTACCCATGTCCAGCCGGTGCAGCCCCGGTCGCCCTCTGCTTGGAGCTCCCGGCGCTCGGTCTGCATGGCCCTGTGGGAGAGCCTGTCTGATCCAGCCTGGGCATCGCAGTCCCCTTTCTTGGCTCTTCCAGAGCATTGTCTCGTGGCCTCCCCATTTTCTTGTCTCTTCCTTGTTTATTTTCTGCGGCCTTGGAGCTCTCCATAGTCACCTTAGAATCCTAGAACCCCAGGGCTGGCAGAGACCTCAGGAGGCATCCAGTCCAGCCCCCGCCTAAGGCAGGACCAACCCCAACCTGCAGCCACTCTGTTTATAGAGTCGCTGTCTCTCCCGAAGGGGCTCTCTGTGTCCGGCCCAGACAGTAGGGCCAGCCCGGCACTTCTCTTGTGTGCCCGGATCTTGCGGGTTTCCAGACGCCATCGCTGCCAGTCCAGCTTGGCTTGTGGGGCCACCTTCCCCATTCCCGTTCTTTGGCGTGAGTCTTCTGAGGGACACGTTTCTCTGCTCGTTCCTGTGTGCTGTGGGGGGGGGGGGGGGAGCTGTACATGCTTGTGGCCCTGGGCCCACTGTGTTGGGCATTCACTGGTTGCTGTGTGGGCTGTGGGTGACCCCTACTGGCCCGTGTCTGTGTGCACTGCCCAACCGGGGGGGGGGGGGGGCGGGGGGGGGGTCTCTGCAGACAGGCCCGTAGACAATGGCCTAGCAGCTTCTCACCTGGCCAGGGGAGGGAGTTAAACAAAGGAAGGGGTGTGGCTACCGGGGGAGAGTGAGCGGCCAGGGGCTGAGAGGGGGGCAGTCTGGGCTGGGCAAACATGAAGAGAACAGACTAAGTCGAATGCGGGGGGTTCAGGGGCCTGCATACGCCTGCCCCAAGGGGTCCAAGGCTGCCTGCCCCCTTACTCCAATGCCCACGTCGAACCCGGGCTGGGCTGGATCTCGGAGCAGCAATAAACCCTCCCTATTCTACTGGCTGGTGGAGTCTCATCTTGCTGTGGATGGGGGTGCAGGGTCGGGGGGGTCACAACCCGACATTGATTGTCATCTCCTCCTCTTCCTGTGCGGTGTCCGTGGACGTAACTGACTGGCCGTTGACGAGCGCCAGGCCCGGCAGAATCCGATTCTTTTGGTGATTCTACCTGGTAATAGCCATGTTTATTTGAAGCATTTTTTTCTAGTGTTACAGATTTAAAACTTCACGCTTATGCAAAATGACAGGGTGTGATGGATCGGGCCGGGTCTGGGCACAGCTGAGGGTGTCTGCTCAGGGTAAATTGCTCAAACTCAGGGCTCCTTACAGCCCCAGACTGGAGACCTTCCAAACAGGTCACAAACCAGTCATGCCGAGTGCTCCAGCTGCCAATCTGGCCAGCCAGAAGCCTCACGAGCAAAACCCCTCCAACACCCCAGCTCTCCCTGTGCCCCAATCAGCTCCGGGCCTGCCCACAGGTGAGGGGTTATAGAACCCAATCTCACCTACCCCGAACAGCTTCTTCCAGTCCCAAGAAACCAGCCACAGATCCCAGGTCAATTTACACTCTGGATCTTACCCACAAGATCACGCCGAGCCAATCCTTAGAATCTACAATCTAAAGGTTTATTACTAAAGGAAAGAAAAGCATGAGAGTGAGGTTGCTAAGGAGAATACGTTACATGCATCGAATCTCCCAGTTCTCGATGCAGGCCCTTAGCAAAGATGTTATGAACTGCTAGCTTATAAGTCTCTGGTGTACATCCTATGTCAGGATGGGTCCACGGTTCTTCCCGGCTCGTTGTTCCCTGCAAGGCTGCATCTGGGATCAGGAGCTGAACTGTAGACCAGATGGAGGGTGCCACATGGCACTTATACACCTCTCCTGGCATCCTCCTGGCCAGAGCAGGTCACACGGTCCGAGCGACCTATCTCTGTTTCACATGCTGGCAGTCATTCTGCCCTGGCCGGTTTGCATGGATCATTCACATTCCTCAGGTGTGTATTGGCACCTAGAGATTCATTGTCTCCTTGCTAATTAACACAGCCACTGGCTGAGCATTCCTTGCCCATTGCTCTGTCTCAGACAGAGACTTTTTCAGCATCAACACAGAGTACATATTTATAACTCCACATACAGATATTATACAAGTACATGAATGGCATACACAGAATCAGTAGAACATACGCTTTCATTTAACATCTCACGTGACCCCCTTTGTACAGACTTTTGGGGCCAACAGCCCCCCATGGGTGCAACAGTGATCTTTAGAATCCAATAACATGACACAGGTTTAAAGCTTATTTTAAACAATTTTTATCAATTAACATTTTTACAGTGTGGGAAGTTACTGGGGGCAGAGTGGAGAGGGGCTGTGACTATTTAATGACAGCAGATGTTGCAATCAATGTTCCCTCTTGTTTTTACATACATGTGTGGAATGAATTTTGTTATGTGCACCGATATGGAGGTGATGTGTGGTGGGGGTGGGGACAAGGGTTTTGGAGTGCAGGAGGGGCCTCAGGGCTTGGCCAGAGAGGAGGGAGGGCTGGATTGGGGCCAAAGATGAGGGGTTGGGGTTCAGGAGGGGGCTCAGGGCTGGGGCAGAGGGTTGGGCTGCAGGGGGCAAAGGCTTCAGCTGGGGGTGTAAGCTCTATGTTGGGGCCAGGGATGAGGGCCTTGGGGTGCAGGCTGCCCAGGGCTGCAGGGGGGAGAGAAGACGCCCCTCCAGCCCTCTCTCCCTGCCCCAGCCCTGCACGCTCCACTTTGCTCCCTGCCCACCCCCTGCCCCTCTGCTCTCCAACCAGGCCCCGTGGCTGCAGGCCCGCATGGCCCTTGACAGCCTGCCCACCGCGTGCACCTTAGCGGGAACCTGGGCTGGAACTGGGAAAGTTAAAGCTCATCAGAGACCGAGGTGCCAGCCCCACTGCCCAGCGGTGCCAAGGGAGCGCCCCCACCAAACGCCGGGAAGCAGCCTTTTCCGGGCGGGTCTCTGGGCCGTGTGGCTTGGTAGCCGTGGCACTGGGGCTTGGCGGAGAACCGACACACCTGGCCTCACCTGGCGGGAGTTGGTGCAGTGCCAGGGGGAGGACTTACAGCAATGCAGCCCTAGGGAGTGACGCCATTCAAGGCAGTGGCCAGCGGAGGTCTGGCCGGTGCTGGAAGGGCCTCGTCCTTATTTGTATGCGTTTACTCTGCTAAAAGGGTGCCTGGCAGCAGGCGTGGAACTCACAGGGCGGCCTGGCCCGGAGCGGGAGAAAAGGACACCTGCCTCAGTTTCCCCATCCTTGCCGCTGGCGGCTGGGCTGTGTGGTCCCGTTGCGGGGCGAGATTCCAACCGACGGTTAATGAAAAACCCGCATTCAAATGTCGGTGAATCGGAAAACGAAATGTGTTGCGCAAAGACTCAATGCTTTTGGGGGTTAAAAATCCCGACATACAAGGCGGTGACAAGGTTCAGCACCTGGAGAGCCCCCCTGCTTCCAGAACCGGCCCCAGGAAAACCCTGTCTGAGTTTGCCAGCTCTGCTTAGCATCCCGGGACCCCACTGGCTCCTCTAGATGGGGGGGCACCAATGTAACGGGTTGCAGCTGGAAACTGGTTCATGCTGCTTTACTGCTGGCACTGCTCCAGCACATGGGGGCCCTGCTGCAGGCCAGGCCCCGTTACGCCAGGTGCTGTACAGACACAGACCACCAGCATAGCCGGTGCCCCTGAGGCTGACCCTCTGAGATGTTGACAAGCAGGGGAACGCTGTGTGGGGCTCACGCTTTGGGTTAAGCCCCCTTCAGCTTTCATCATTTGGGAACAGCTTCTACAAGCTGAACGGGGCATTGTGTCCTCAGCCTTTTGCAGCAGCCTCAGGGAGGCAGCGCATGGGCTAAATGCCAGCAATGCCAGGCTGGCACAGAGCCGCCCGGGCCTGGGAGCGGGTGGCGCTTCCTCTCCGTCTCCTAGCTGGGAGAGGCGGTTGGAAAATGGCATTTCCAGCTCCCAGGAAACTCTCTCTGAGATTTGTTCTGGTCCCAAATGGTCGAGACGCTGCAGTTTGTGGTCAGACCTGGGAATCTGGCCTCATGGGAGTATCAAAAGGGCCTGCCGACCAGGGTTGAGTCTGATCGTTTCACGAGAGCCGACGCAGAGATACGGGCAGGAGCGGCTCGCGATGGCTGGCAGGAAACGCTGCATTGCGAGGCCGGGGGGGGGGTTTCCACTGACAGTCGCAGCCGAATGGCCACGTTGCCCTGCGAGAGTTTGAGTTTGACAAAGCAGTTTGCTGACGGCCCCCCTGTCGGCAGCTGGCTCTAGTGCAGGCCTGGCTAGCTGCGTTGTGAGGCTGTTGCTGGGGGATCAGCCGCTCCCCTTTCAGTGCCCACAGTCCTGGGTTCAAATCCCACCTGCCCCCAGCTCAGTCCCTGCTGCGCCCTCATGTCGCCTGTCCTGTCCCTCAGCTCTCCAGGCCACGAGGGGCAGGGTGAGTTGGTGCCCACAGGTGCCTCCTGCCTGGCCGTGGGAGGCAAATGTGGTGCACCCATCACCTTGCTGGTGCCTGGTGCTCGCCTGCCAGACCCCTCTTGGTGCCCATGCACCCGCCTCTCGGTGGCCCAGGCCCTCTGCATTTCCTGGCTGGCGCCTTCCAGGGCCCTGGCCCAGGCCTCCCGTGCTGGCTGGGGCCATCTGCAGCAGGGCCCCTGGCCCACCGGAGGGGAAAGCAGCCCCCCGCGTGGGGTGAGCCGGGCCCTGCTGGCGTGTGCGGGCAGGGCGGGACTCAGGGCCCCTCGGCGCGGCAGGGAATTGAGCTGTGACCGGGGAGCTGTCACGCCTGCTTAAAGGAGCCGCTCGTCTCATTTGAATGGAAATGGAATTCTCTCCTGTTTGACATAAGCCAATTTGGATGAAAAATCAGAGGGCGAGCGAGGGAAACGGCTGGGAGGCTGGAAAGGAGAGAGGGGAGCTGGCAGGGGTTTAGCATGTGGGGAGGCAGTGCGGTCTAGTGGTTAAAGCACCCGAACGCGAGGCAGGCTTGGCAGGGGCTTCTGCTCCCAACGCTGACCCTTGCAGGTCACCGGCCCTCCCCGAGCCCGGCTTGTGGGACTGGCATCCTGATGCTGCCCTGGACGGTGGGTGCCTGGGGAGGGAAAGAGGCTCCCAGGAAGAGCTGGACACGGGCTTCGGCCTGGCCTGAGTGCGCGTGTCTGGGGTGCGGGGGCGCCCGGGGGGGTCTGCATTGTGCGTGCGAGTGGCACAAACGGGGGGTGTGCGTAGGAAGATGGCTCCTATGGGGGTGTTTGTGTGACGCAGGTGTGGCTGTGCAGGGGGATGTGGGGTGCAGTGGGGGTGGAGCCTGGCGGAGTGTTGCACATAGGCTTGTGTGAGGTGACGGTGCTGGCCTGGGTCAGGGTGTGCTCTCTCCCCCAGGCAGTGTCCAGGGGCGGGGGGAGGGATCGGGTTTGTGTCAGTGCCTCGATGGCTTACTCCCAACTCACACCAGGGGATCCCATCCCACGTCCTTCCCTTGGCCCGTGCCTGTAGGACGCTGCCTGCTGCTTGCACAGCCGATGCGGCACGGGGCATTACGCACTGCCCCAGCCCAGGCCAACAGCGTTTCCTCTCCCTGCCCTCCCGCCTGGGGAGTCAGTGTGCCTGGAGCCCAGGCTGCACTCCGCCACTGAGTCGGCGCGCGAGCTGGGGGAGTTCCTGAGCTGTCTGTGCCACAGGGTGCCCAGCAGATACTGCTGGCCCCTCCAGGGCTGGGGGGACGAAAGGAACGGTTGTGAGACTCGGGGCGATTCTGGGGGGGAAATCTCCAGGATCGGGTCCAGCCCTGCTCCAGCTGCACCAGCTTCAGTGGCATCCCCAAGCCGGCGCAGGCCTAGCATCTCCCCGTGGCAGGGGAGGGCAGAGCGGGCTGGGGCTTCCTGGCCCTGTGCATCCGCGAAAGCAGCTAATAGCGCCAGGCCCGCCTCTGCGCCCCCTTCCCCTTCCCCCCTGCCCAAGGGGGTCCTCTGCCTGCCCCTGCCCCCAGAACACGGCCGCTCGGCAGGAGCCAGTCCCTGGGGCGCGGCGGGGCGAGACGGGGAGCTGTGCCCGTGAGCGCGGCCGCGCCAGCCGGCAGTCCTTGGGCAGCCGCCTGAGTCCCTGCCCTTGGGATCACGCCAGCCCACTTGAGGCTTGCAAACACCAGATGCCCCCAAGTCGCAGTAGAGTTTAATGCGCAGCGGGCGCAGGCCAAGCCGCTGCGTAGGCAAACGCTGCTCTGAATCGCCCTCCCTGGGCCTTCGCTGCAGGAGGCGAAGAGCGGCGGCCCTGGGGCTACAGGGGCATGTCACTGGGCAGTGGGGCTCGCAGGACAGCGGGGACGTGCTGGCGCTGCCGTGTTCCCTGGCGTGCGGGGGTGCGGGCAGGCGCTGGCTCCCCCTGGCGCCGGGGGCAGACGTGGCACCATGCGCCTTGCTGGGATTCCCCCAAGACAGGGAGCGTCCGGGGCACCAGCCCAGGCCTGCAAAGTGCAGAATGTGCCCATGGGCAGGTCCAGCACCTCCGGGGGGGGGTGGCACTCTGGGCCAGCGCCTCCAAGGAGTGTGGGGTGCCAGAGGAAGAGCTGGCCGGCATGGCCGTGTGGGGTGCCAGAGGAAGGGCTAGCTGGCGTGGCCATGTGGGGTGCCGGAGGAAGAGCTGGCTGGTGTGGCCGTGGGGGGCGCCAGAGGGAGAGCTGGCCGGCGTGGCGGTGTGGGGTACAGGAGGAAGGTCTGGCCAGCGTGGCCGTGTGGGGCGCCGGAGAAAGGGCTGGCCGGTGTGGCCGTGTGGGGCGCCGGGGGAAGGGCTGGCCAGCGTGGCCGTGTGGGGCGCCGGAGGAAGAGCTGGCCGGCGCGGTGGTGTGGGGTACAGGAAGAAGGGCTGGCTGGTATGGCCATGTGGGGTGCCGGAGGAAGGGCTGGCTGGCGTGGCCGTGTGAGGTGCTGGAGGAAGGGCTGGCCGGCGTGGCTTTGTGGGGCGCCGAAGGAAGGGCTGGCCGGCGTGGCTGTGTGAGGTGCCGGAGGAAGGGCTGGCCGGCGTGGCTGTGTGAGGTGCCGGAGGAAGGGCTGGCCGGCGTGGCCGTGTGAGGTGCCGGAGGAAGGGCTGGCCGGCGTGGCCGTGTGGGGCGCCGGAGGAAGGGCTGGCTGGCGTGGCCGTGTGAGGTGCCGGAGGAAGGGCTGGCTGGCGTGGCCGTGTGGGGCGCCGGAGGAAGGGCTGGCCGGCGTGGCCGTGTGGGGCGCCGGAGGAAGGGCTGGCCGGCGTGGCCGTGTGGGGCGCCGGAGGAAGGGCTGGCCGGCGTGGCCGTGTGGGGCGCCGGAGGAAGGGCTGGCCGGCGTGGCTGTGTGAGGTGCCGGAGGAAGGGCTGGCCGGCGTGGCCGTGTGGGGCGCCGGAGGAAGGGCTGGCCGGCGTGGCCGTGTGGGGCGCCGGAGGAAGGGCTGGCTGGCGTGGCCGTGTGAGGTGCCGGAGAAAGGGCTGGCCGGCGTGGCCGTGTGAGGTGCCGGAGGAAGGGCTGGCCGGCGTGGCCGTGTGGGGTGCCGGAGGAAGGGCTGGCCGGCGTGGCCGTGTGGGGCGCCGGAGGAAGGGCTGGCCGGCGTGGCTGTCACATGGCTGGAAGCAGTGAAAGGGAATGCTGCCAGCAGGCACTGGGCTGCAGTGGCAGGAGGGGCGGGCAGAGGTGAAGGGGACAAGGAGGCTTTGGGTGTGTGGTTCGGGCTGGCCAGGGCTGGGGTGCGGGACCGCCTCCGACGGCACTGCGAGTCTGCCACACGCTCGCAAAGTCCCATCCCCTCTGTGGGCCTCAGTCTGGCCCCAGAGCCTGTGGATTCTTTGGGCAGAGACGTGCTGCTCCCGTGTCGTGTACAGCGCCTAGCACCGTTGGGCCTGCTCCAGCACCCTCCCTGTGCTGCAGGGAGCCGCAGCAGCCCCACAGATCGGAGTCTGTACCCAACACTGCCAATGCTGAGTCTCCCATCCTGGCTCGGGGGAGTTACCCACAATGCAATGCAAGGGCCGCATGCTTGCCCCTGGGCGGGAGAGTCGGGGGGGCTGGCCCGTGGAACTGGCTGCGTGGCCCCAGGGTCTCCGTGCGCTGCCGTGGGGGGTGGTGTGGGGCTGCTCCCATGGAAAGGGAGGCAGGCAGCCACCCTTTGGGTCAGGAAGACGTGCGTCTGCCCCCACCCCCGGGCACTGAGTGGGCGCGCTCCCCTTTGGCTGGAGCACAGGGCAGGCGGGCGGGGTACTGGGCTGTGCGGGTGTGTCGGGCACGCGTTGTGTGTGGAGGCCGTACAGGCGTAGGGCTGTGTCAGGGGGCGGGCAGGGTACTGGGTTGTGCCAGGGTGTGTCGGGCACGCGTTGTGTGTGGAGGCCGTACAGGCGTAGGGCTGTGTCAGGGGGCGGGCAGGGTACTGGGTTGTGCCAGGGTGTGTCGGGCACGCGTTGTGTGTGGAGGCCATACAGGCGTAGGGCTGTGTCAGGGGGCGGGCAGGGTACTGGGTTGTGCCAGGGTGTGTCGGGCACACGTTGTGTGTGGAGGCCGTGCAGGCGTAGGGCTGTGTCAGGGGGCGGGCAGGGTACTGGGTTGTGCCAGGGTGTGTCGGGCACACGTTGTGTGTGGAGGCCGTGCAGGCGTAGGGCTGTGTCAGGGGGCGGGCAGGGTACTGGGTTGTGCCAGGGTGTGTCGGGCACACGTTGTGTGTGGAGGCCGTGCAGGCGTAGGGCTGTGTCAGGGGGCGGGCAGGGTACTGGGTTGTGCCAGGGTGTGTCGGGCACACGTTGTGTGTGGAGGCCGTGCAGGCGTAGGGTTGTGTCAGGGGGCGGGCAGGGTACTGGGTTGTGCCAGGGTGTGTCGGGCACACGTTGTGTGTGGAGGCCATGCAGGCGTAGGGCTGTGTCAGGGGGCGGGCAGGGTACTGGGTTGTGCCAGGGTGTGTCGGGCACACGTTGTGTGTGAAGGCCGTGCAGGCGTAGGGCTGTGTCAGGGGGCGGGCAGGGTACTGGGTTGTGCCAGGGTGTGTCGGGCACGCGTTGTGTGTGGAGGCCGTACAGGCGTAGGGCTGTGTCAGGGGGCGGGCAGGGTACTGGGTTGTGCCAGGGTGTGTCGGGCACACGTTGTGTGTGGAGGCCGTGCAGGCGTAGGGCTGTGTCAGGGGGCGGGCGGGGTACTGGGCTGTGTGGGTGTGTTGGGCACGCGTTGTGCGTGGAGGCCGTGCAGGCGTAGGGCTGTGTCAGGGGGCGGGCAGGGTACTGGGTTGTGCCAGGGTGTGTCGGGCACACGTTGTGTGTGGAGGCCGTGCAGGCGTAGGGCTGTGTCAGGGGGCGGGCAGGGTACTGGGTTGTGCCAGGGTGTGTCGGGCACACGTTGTGTGTGGAGGCCGTGCAGGCGTAGGGCTGTGTCAGGGGGCGGGCGGGGTACTGGGCTGTGTGGGTGTGTCGGGCACGCGTTGTGCGTGGAGGCCGTGGGCGTAGGGCTGTGTCAGGGGGCGGGCGGGGTACTGGGCTGTGTGGGTGTGTCGGGCACGTGTTGTGCGTGGAGGCCGTGCCCGTGGCAGTGCCAGCTGTACGCTGTGCTCTGCTCCTCTCTCCGCCAGCTGCACTGATTAACAGCTCAAAAAGTCAATTGTTCAACTGGAACTGTCTCTTGTGTTGCCATAGCTACCATCCCAAGCACATGGCACATCTCCAGGGCAACCGCAGGGGAAGCACGCTCTGTTGCTAGGGAAACCAATATAATTGTAGTGCTTTTAGGAAGAAGGGGGGGGTAAAGATAAAAAGGAGGCAACAACACCAGTTGTCCATGGGGGGGGGGACAGTGGGCGCAGCGGGCGGGCAGGAGTGGGCGGGTGTAGGGCTGTATGGGGTGTGGGTGTATCCCTGGCTGGGTGTGGCTGTACAGGGGGGCGTGGGGTGTGGGTGTATCCTGGCTGGGTGTGGCTGTACAGGGGTGTGTGGGTGTATCCTGGCTAGGTGTGGCTGTCGGGGGTGTGCGTTCTGTGGGTGTATCCTGGCTGGGTGTGGCTGTACAGTGGGGTGTGGGGCTGAGCAGGGCTGACCCGGGGTGGGGCAGGCCTGTGGGGAAGGAAGGGCAGCGTCTCTCACGGCATGCACCTCACACACTGCCCCCCTGCTAGCGTGTCTGGGCCCTGCCCCGCAGGGACTCAGCAGCAGAGAGTGGCACTGGCCGCCCAGCTCAGACTGCCCCCTGGGGCCCACTGGGGGGGGTCAGTTCACGGGGAAACAGGCTGAGCCCTGTTTCATCTCCCCCCATATGGCCCTGGACTGCCCTGGTCACTGACCCCCCACCCTTCTGCCTCCCCACCCCCACAGAGCAGAGCGCCCTGGCACGGGGGGGGGCACTCACTTCCTCCTAGACCTGCCCCAAATCTGAGCCCCCTCCTCTCCCCTAACTCCCACCCAGAGCCTGCGCCTCCCCCCCGCCTCCTGCCCTGAGCCTGCTCCCGCACTCCAAACCCCTGGGCCCCCGCCTGGAGCCCCCTCCTGCATCCCATATGCCTCATCCCCCAACCCGGCGCCCCTCCCCCACTGCAGACCCTGGGCCCGCCCCAGACGGTGGGGGTGCAGAATGGGTTGCTGTGCCGGGGTGGTGCTGTCACACAGCTGCACACTGGTGCACGTTACAGTT
Organism: Pelochelys cantorii; assembly: GCA_032595735.1. NCBI lineage: Eukaryota > Metazoa > Chordata > Testudines > Trionychidae > Pelochelys > Pelochelys cantorii. Next base: position 2,102,680 of record CM064338.1, read on the forward strand.
CCTTCTGCACACGGCGTGGTGCGAGGGAGCCCGGCTCTGCAGGCTCAGCCGTGGCACAGGCCTGCCCCTGCCTCCAGCCAGCCCGGACCCAGCCTCCGCAGAGGGCAGGGTGAGTGGGGCTCTGAGGCGCTCCGGAGAAGCCTCTTCCTCGCCAGCCCAGGGTCCGGGTCTGGCCGAGCCCCAGCCGTGGGCTGCAGAAGGGATTTCCCCGTCTCGTTGGCAGGGGTGAGGGTTTCTGGCAAGGCGCAGCGGCCGGGGGCAGCTGGAGCAGTGGGGCTGAGGGCTGGGGCGCTGGGGCTGAGGGCCAGGGGCGGCTGGAGCTGAGGCCGGGGGCAGCTGGGGCGGCTGGGGCGGAGTCCAGGAGCAGTTGAGGCTGGAGTGGGGTCTGGGCTCTCCTGCGCTCTGTCCGTCCTTGTGGGGAGCCCCCCGGCCCAGGTGTAATGGGGTGCTGCCCTGCCCCGTGCTGCCCCAGGGTGCTGTACTTATTTACGCCAACCTGGGCCACCGCTGGGCGTGCCAGGCGCTCGGTGAGAACCGGGACAGGCCGGCACGGGGCCCAGGCCGTGACACCAGGGGGGAGCAGCGCCTCCTTTTGCTGGTGCCTCGCTGGTCGTCTGCCAGGCAGCCGCCTCGCCAAGCTGATCCAAGTGCCCCTGGGCGGAGGGGGGGCCCAGGGCAGGCGGTCCCAGCCCTCGCCTTTCCTGTGGGCCCAGAGGAGCATGGAGCCGGCAGTGACAAGCTGGGACCAGGGCTGGTAAAAATTCCCCTCGGTGTCAGTTTGACTAATTCGTTAGTCCTGCCGCTGGCGGGATGCGCTGGGCCTGGCCCCGGCCCAGGCCATAAAACTAATGTAGCGCGGCAGGCGCCGGGCGGAATGCAGGGGACGGCTCAGCGCCTGGAACAGGCATTAGCTTTATGAACCGGGGGTAATTGAAAGGAAACGTGTGTCATTGGGCTCCGGCAGAGGAGAAGTTCATGGGAAACTTTGTGGCAGCGGCTGCCTGGGCCCTGGCCTGCCAGGCCGCCTGCCACCCAGACGAGCAGGAGGCCCATGGCGGAGAACAGCGCCCAGGGCAGCTCCTCAGCCTGTCCCCAGCCGGCATCTCGCCCGAGGACGGGCCAGGGGAGGCTCTGGACTCTGTGCCCCGGGGGACATGCCGCTGGAGGTGCTGATTTCAGACAGGTCTCTGCTGACACCCCTCGATTCACCCATGCACCTCACAGCTCAGCTGCAGCCTCCCCTACCCCATCCCCTCCTGCCCCCCTGCCCCGCACGCCTGCTGTCCCCGTCCTGACGCCCCCTTCCCACCCAACTCTGCCAGGGCCTCCCCGACCGGGGCTTTGTCCCTTGCACATCCTGCCTGAGGGCTGGATGCTCTGAGGTGAGCCAGGAGCCTTTTCTCTGGTCTGCCCCCGCCAGTGTAAATCACCCCAACCCACCCCTCCCCGCGAAGGCCCTGCACTGTATCGGGACCTGCTTAGCCCAGCCACCTCCCTTCTCTGGCCTGACCTCCCTGTCCGGCCACACGTACTCCCGCCAGCCGCCAGCCCACTGCAGCACGGCCCACGTGGATGTGTGCGTTTGTGCGGTTGTGTGTGATTGTGATGTGGACATGTGTGTGTTTGTGATGTTGTGGATAGGTGTGCGGTTGTGTGTGATTGTGATGTGGACATGTGCGCGGTTGTGTGGTGTTTGTGCACGGTTGTGATGTTGTGGGCCTGTGCGTGGTTGTGATGTTCTGGGCATGTGTGTGATTGTGATGTGGACATGTGTGCAGTTGTGATGATGTGGCCGTGTGCAGTTGTGATGTGGGCCTGTGCTCGGTTGTGTGTGATTGTAATGTGGACATGTGTGCAGCTGTGTGTGATTGTAATGTTGTGGACATGTGTGCGGTTGTGGACATGTGCGCACCTGTGTGCGAGTGTGATCTTATGGTCATGTGTGCGGTTGTGATGTGCATGTGTGCGGTTGTGATGTTGTGGACATGTGCGTGGCTATGTCAGGCAGTGCAGGCGAGATGATGGATGGGAAACTCACCGTCCTGTCGTCCGTCATGCTGACGAGTCTGAGGAGCGTTAATTGACTTTAATAGCCAGCGAACGACATCAGCAGCTATTCAGGCGCAGCTCGGTTAGCAGGCTGGACTGGCAGGAGGGAGTCTGCGAGCGCTGCAGGCGGCCAGACAGGCGGCGTTCATCCAAGGGCTCCTGGTGCGACATGCAGCCACCTCTGGGGGCAGGGGCAGCCTTCCCGCAGCGCCCAGCACGGCTCCCCTTTGTCCCGCTGTAGATGGCGCGTTGTCTGCAGGGCATGGGGCGCGTGGGATTAGACCGGCCGGCTGCCCCCCCGTCTCCTGCAGCGTCTGAGCACTCCGGCTGGGCAGGGTTTCGCTGCCGCACCTCTGGCTCTGAGCCTCATCCAGATTGTGGGGGGAAAGTGTCTCGGGCCCAGGCCCCGGCTTGCAGCCTCGCCTGGTCCGGCGCGCCCCATGTGCCCACTGCTCAGGAGAGAGGGGGACCCGCCTGGTCCGTTTCACGGCTGGCGCTGCCCTCGGAGGAGCAGGCTGACAAACCCTCCCGCCCAGCACTGGGGTTTAACTGAGCATTGTTACCCCGTAGGGACCTTCCAGAGCTGAGCCACAAAGCCCCACTCAGCCCCCTGCGTGCCAAGCCCTGGGCACACGCAGAGCAGCTGTCCCAGGGCAAACCTCAGCCTGGCAGCCTCTGCCCTGCCCCAGCGGGTGCCCTGGTTGCGGGGGGCGGCTTGCAGGCTCCTGATGCTGGGCCGACAGGGCCCTTGGTAGCGAGGCGCCATGGGGACCTTCCCTGCCCGCCGAGCAGACGGCAGGGCAACCAGGACCAGGGCAGGGCATCCAGGGCCTGACAGGGCAGCCAGGGCCAGGGCAGGGTAGCCAGGGCCAGGGCAGGCGAGGGCAGGGCAGGGCAGGGCAGGGCAGCCAGGGCCAGGGCAGGGCAGCCAGGGCCAGGGCAGCCAGGGCCTGACAGGGCAGCCAGGGCCAGGGCAGGATAGCCAGGGCCAGGGCAGGCGAGGGCAGGGCAGGGCAGGGCAGCCAGGGCCTGACAGGGCAGCCAGGGCCAGGGCAGGGCAGCCAGGATCAGGGCAGGCGAGGGCAGGGCAGGGCAGCCAGGGCAGGGCAGGGCAGGGCAGCCAGGGCCAGGGCAGGTGAGGGCAGGGGCAGGGCAGGGCAGCCAGGGCCAGGGCAGGCGAGGGCAGGGCAGGGCAGGGCAGCCAGGGCCAGGGCAGGTGAGGGCAGGGCAGCCAGGGCCTGACAGGGCAGCCAGGGCCAGGGCAGGATAGCCAGGGCCAGGGCAGGCGAGGGCAGGGCAGGGCAGCCAGGGCCAGGGCAGGTGAGGGCAGAGCAGCCAGGGCCTGACAGGGCAGCCAGGGCCAGGGCAGGCGAGGGCAGGGCAGGGCAGGGCAGCCAGGGCCAGGGCAGGGCAGCCAGGGCCAGGGCAGGTGAGGGCAGGGCAGCCAGGGCCAGGGCAGGGCAGCCAGGGCCAGGGCAGGGCAGCCAGGGCCTGACAGGGCAGCCAGGGCCAGGGCAGGGTAGCCAGGATCAGGGCAGGGCAATCAGGGCCTGACAGGGCAGCCAGAGCCAGGGCAGGGCAGCCAGGGACAGGGCAGGTGAGGGCAGGGCAGGGCAGCCAGGGACAGGGCAGGTGAGGGCAGGGCAGGGCAGCCAGGGCAGGGCAGGGCAGGGCAGCCAGGGCAGGGCAGGGCAGGCGAGGGCAGGGCAGGGCAGGCGCGGGCAGGGCAGGGCAGGGCTCACTGGCTCCCCCTGCCAGGCCCAGCCCCTGCTGCCTCTCCTTGGGAGGGTCACAGCCCTGCACAGAGCTCCATTACCAGCTAGCTCTTCCCAGCCCGCCCCTTGTGAGCCCTACCACTCGCCAGCTCCCTTTGGGGCACCGCCCTGCCCGCTGCGGGCGTGTCCCTACGGTCTGTGCTAGTCGGGGAATGGGAGATGGCTGGAGCCCTCCGCTAGCAGCGAGGCCAGAGGGGCTGGAAAGTCCCTGCTGTTGCTGTCAGAGCCTCCCGCTGGCCATGGGGCTTCCTGGTTGGGAGCTCATCCCCAGCAGCCCGGGGCGTGTGCCCTGCCCCAGCAGCCAGGCCTGGCCCAGCTGGGAGGGACGGCGGCCTTGCGCCCTGAGTGCAGGCTGAGCACACAGGGGCCCGCCTGGCATGGAGCCCCTGCCAGCAGCCGGGTAGGGTACTCGGCACGGGTAGCGTCACCGGGACATTCGCCGGTCTGAGCCAGGTTGCCAGCGTCCAGCCCAGCTAGGCCCCCGATCCAGGGCCGGCTTCTGCCCACGGAGCTGGGGGTCTTTCTCCCCGTGCGGACGCTCCGACCTGGGCCCGTCACGTGGAAAGCCCCAGCTGGCCAGCGGTGCCACCTGGAACAGACCCTGCTGGTGGCTCCTGCTTCCGTGGGGCCTGGATCCAGCTCGTAGCCCCCGCCTGCGTCCGAGCCTGCAGACTAACCACGCTGCTCCTCCTCTGTTGCAGATGAATCGCCCCATCCAGGTGAAGCCGGCGGACAGCGAGGGCCGAGGAGGTAGCTGTCTCTTGGATACGTACCCGGGGGTCTTGGCTGGCTGCTCCGGCGGGGGTAGGGGCTTGCCCTGTGTGGGGAGGGGCTGGCAAGGACTCACTGCTCTGCGATCCCATCCCCCACCCCCAGGGCACATCTCCCCGGGCATGGCCAACGACAGCAGGGAGCCGGGCTCTCACTGGCTCAGCGATGAAACCCTCCGAGTCCCCGCTCGGGGCCCTGAATGAACGGGGCAGCCAGAGGGTCATGTAAGGCACGGCCCAGGCCCTCTAGGGATTGTCTGTCTGTCTGTCCCCACGCACCCCCTCTATCCATCTATCCCCACACCCCCCATCCATCTATCTATCCACACCCACCCCATCCATCTATCTATCTATCCCCACACCCCCCATCCATCTATCTATCTATCCCCACACCCCCAACCAATCTATCTATATATCCACACCCCCCCCATCTATCTATCTATCCCCACACCCCCCATCCATCTATCTATCTATCCCCACACCCCCCACCCATCTATCTATATATCCACACCCCCCCATCTATCTATCTATCTATCTATCCCCACATCCCGCATCCATCTATCTATCCCCGCACACCCCCTCTATCTATCTCTCTATCTATCTATCCCCACACCTCTATCTGTCTATCTATCCCCGCACACCCCCTCTATCTATCTCTCTATCTCTCTATCCCCACACCTCTATCTGTCTATCTATCCCCACACCTCTATCTGTCTGTCTATCTATCCCCACACACCCCCTCTATCTATCTATCTTTCCCCACACACCGCATCTATCTATCCCCACATACCCATCTATCTATCCCCACACACCCCCTCTATCTATCTATCTATCTATCCCCACACCCCCCATCTATCTATCTATCCCCACACACCCCCTCTATCTATCTATCTATCTATCTATCTATCCCCATACACCCCATCTATCTATCTATCCCCACACCCCCCATCTATCTATCTATCCCCACACACCCCCTCTATCTATCTATCTATCCCCACACACACCCTCTATCTATCTATCCCCATACACCCCCTCTATCTATCTATCTATCTATCTATCCCCATACACCCCCTCTATCTATCTATCTATCTATCCCCACACACCCCCTCTATCTATCTATCCCCATACACCCCCTCTATCTATCTATGGGTCTAGCTGCTGTTCAAGGCCCATGCCCACAATGCTTTGGCACCGCACAAGGATTTAATGCCGTATGCAGACAGGCAGTGCATAGGTGTGCTGTAAGTGCCACGTAACTTGCCCTTTGAATGCCCCCCTGGGGTTCTCTGCAGGGCGTTTATAACCCTCTCCTTTCCCACATGGGCCATGCAGGGCCAGAAGCAGGATGTGTGGTGCTCCCGTGTGCTGTCTGATCAGGGCCGGTGGAAATCCGTTCCGAATGTTACTGATTTACATGGTCAAGTTGTGGAAATTGGGGGGGTTGTGGAAAAAGGGCGGTGGGATAGGTCCTCAGGTCCCCGAGGTTACGGTGGGGTAGGATGTGTTCCTGCCTGTGGCAGGCAGTGGGGTGTGGCTGTTTCAGTCAGACAGCATTGCTTTCCCTGTCTCCATTTCGAGTGCTGTGTGGACCTTTAGCCTTCCGTGCCTCGGTTTCCCCATCTGCACTGTGCTTGTCCTGGGGACTGAGGTAGGGCCCAGAGAGCCCAGCCAGGCCGGTGCTTGGTGCGACCCAGCACTGGAAGGAGAAAATCTCCCGTAGCCACAAGGGGACTGAGGGGGGCGCTGAGCGAGCAGGAGTGAAAAGAGGAATGTTAAGCCAGCCTCTGCCTCCCCCCCACCGCAAGCCAGTGGGCTTGGTGGGATCTGGAATGGCTACGAAGCCCCGATGGGCCGTGTTGCTCACAGGCCCGTGTCCCAGCGCTCCTGTGGCGTGCAAGGCCTGGCGCGGCAGCTGGCAAGGGATCCCCAGGGCAGGGGTCAGTCAGGGCGCGCAGTGCGATGCGGTCATTAGCCACGACTCAGCTGGCGCAAGCGACACCGCCAGCCCGTCCCAGAGGGACCCAGGCAATAAATTACCCACTTACAGGGTGTAATTGGTGAGGGATTAAAAATCGATAGATGGGAGAGAGCGGGCGAGCAGCCTTCACCTGGCTGGGCCGCGTGGCTGGGCAGAGGAGACATCCCCCGTTGGCAGGCGATCGCTGCTCTCCGGTCCCGTACCCTGAATGTCCAGCCCCCCCGCTGTCTCCGCACCCATGGGGGTGTCTGGAACGGCAGGGCCTTGGCCTCTCTTGGAGATACTGTCATGACAGCCTCTGGCAAAGGACTCCGCCTCACCCCCCCCCCGCGTGCCAGAGCAGACCTGAGCCTTGTCCCTGCAGCCCCCCCAGTGTCTGCTTGTGGTCCTGGCTGGGGCCTGGTACAGACTGCGTCACACACTGGCCCACGGAGCGGCACCGGGCCCCCTGCCAGAGAACAGCACTCTGCGCTACGGCCTGAGCTGAGAACTGGGGGCACTTTCCCCGACATCCTTGCAGGGAAGAAAGCTGGGCTGGCAAGGAGGGCACGTCTACACAGCAGGGCTTCACTCGAAATAAGCGATGTCACCTGCGTGTCTTATTTCGAAAGAGGGAGCGTCTCCACAGCACTGAGTTGGAAATAGAGCCCTCTTCCTCCGACTCCCCTTCCTCCTCAGACAAGGAGGGGTACAGGAGTCGCAGGAAGAAGTCCTCCAGCTGGACAGCATTTCGCCACTATTCCGAAATAACTGCCTGCTGTGTAGACGCAGACTCAGGTATTTCGGAATAGTGTTGCCGTGTAGACGTACCGTGAGTTGTAACAAACCCTGCACTGCCATTTCCAAAGGACAAAATCCGCCGACTCTTTGCTTTGAGACGCCTTTTTGGTCTGACTTTGAAAATGGTGCCACGTGCCGCGTGGGCATACAGCACGTCCCAGACTAAAGATGAGAAGAGCCAAACAAAACACGCCTGGGGCCAGAGCGAAATGTTGGGTCGTCTCAAAACTCGTCTCTGTTCAGTGTTTTCCTTAGCGAAGGGTTGTGGAAGGTTTGGCTCTGGTTCGGCTGTTGAAATCTCCAGTCACAGAGCATATCTCTCCTCCCCCCAGCACAGGGGGGAGTGTTTTGTGAGGGTGCTCAGCAACCCCTGCACTTCAGCCCGGCCCTTGGGAGAACGCTGGGCCCAGGCCTACTCCTGAGCTGTCACTGCAGCCGTGCGGGACTCTGTCGATAAGAAAACCCCTGTAGCTGTTCAGAGGGGACTTCCCAGTGCTCCTCTGAATGGCGACCCGCGGGAATCTGGCTTACCGTCCTCATCTCTCTCTTTGGTCCTCACCTGGCCCCTGCTCCGTCTCAGTGCATGCCCCCGAGCACTCCTGTGCGCTCGGACAGCGCTGCCCTGTGCAGTTTGGGAAGAGGCACAGAGAGGTGAATGGACTTGGTCACTGTCCCACGGGAAGTCTGTGGCAGGGCAGTGACTCTCGGGCTCTCAAGTTCAAGGCTAGCGCCCTGGCCCATAGCTAAGGTCTTGTCTACACAGGAGAGTTATTCTGGATTACGGTAGAATATATGGCTGCCCTTCTTCCAGAGCGTGTGCTCCTGTTCCCAGATTAGCGCCATCCTCTTTGGAAGTGGATTGGACCAGAAAGCCCAGCTGGAGTCAATCCAAAGTCTTTCATGTCACACCCTGCTCCAGAATAACGGCCGCGTGCAGAGGGCCCAGGCAGCAATCGCTGGGATCCGAGGGACGGCCGAGGAGGAAAAGGTGGCATGGAGCTGCCAGGAGAATGAACACCAGGCTGAATGCTACAGCTCAATAGAAGGCAGGCTTTCTTCCCGATGGTTTATGTTTAACTAGACAATAGAGGAGGCCTGTTCCCTTAACTAATTTGCCTGGTGCTGAAACTGACAAAGCATTAATCGTCCCTGCCATTATTTATTTATTTGCTGGGCCGGGCTGTGACAGGACACCTTATTTTCTTCGTCAACTGCCATTAGCCTCAGCACCGGCACCCAGGCTGCAGAAGACAGATGTGGGTAATAATCGTGAAATTCTCATTATTTACCATCACTTCCATCGTGTTTAAGTTATTTATGTCCCGAGGGCCCGGCCAGAGACTGTGGGTTACTCTGATAGTCAATCATAAAAATGCAATTGTTACTTCATAGTCACTCTGTCTCTCTTGGTTTCGCCAGCTCGCCCGCCGCTGCCCCCGCGCCTTGCGCCTCCCCCCGTGCACTGTCTTTGGGGGCAGGGGTGGGCGGGGTCGCAGGGGGTGCGCAGGGAGCAAGCGCCAGAGAAAGACGGGCCCAGGCAGGGTTCCCCCCTGGGCTCCCACCCAACAGCCCTGCCGGTGACCCTCCCCTGACCTCCGATCCAACAAGCTGAGTTTCACCGTGGCCCGAGGAGCAAAGCCCAGGCCTTGTGGGGTGACCACAAACCCCTCAGCGGTCTCCTCTGCCCTCAAGGGCAGTTGAATGCAGGGCTGGCTCGTTGGCCATGGCACCCCAGCAAAGCTCCCGACGCCAGGCATGCGGCCCCTGCCGAGCCAGGGCAGGAAGAGGGGCTCCCTGGCTGGGCCATGCACTGGGACTGCTGGCAGAGGCACTAACTCGGGGCGACTCTCTCGCTGCACAACTTGGGGCCAGGTGAGAAGTGCCTCTGCATGGCCGCTGCAGCCCCAGCGGGCACAGCTGGGGGATGGGGGCATGTCCCCCAGCTGGGGCAGGTCCAACGTCCTCTGCCCCCTGCGTTCCCCAGCCACAGCGAGGCAGGCAGCAGACTGCACATTCCCCTGGCTCCCTGGCAGAGGGGAACAGCCAGTGATGTTCCCATACAAACCCGGTGGGGGGAGGCTGAAACCCCCACCCAGCCTCCCGAAAGGGCGCCTGGGGAGCTGCGAGGCTCAGGCCTGGGCTTGTCTAACGTGCTCTTAAGAATCTCCAGGGATGGAGGTTCCACAGCCTCCCTGGGCAATTTATTCCCATGCTGAACTGGAACCAGATGGGAAGTTTTTCCTACTGTCCAATCTAACCCTAAACCTCCCTTGCTGCTGTTTAAGCCCCTTGCTTCTTGTCCTGTCACCAGAGGCCAAGGAGAACCGTTTTTCGCCCTCCTCCCTGTGACACCCTTTTAGGTACTTGAAATAACAGAGAGAGAGAGAGAGAATGGGGATAGATAGACAGACAGACAGATAGATAGATAGAGGGGGTGAATGGGGATAGATAGATTGAGGAGAGACGGTGAATGGGGATAGATAGATAGACAGACAGACAGATAGATAGATAGAGGGGGTGAATGGGGATAGATAGATTGAGGAGAGACGGTGAATGGGGATAGATAGATAGACAGACAGACAGATAGATAGATAGAGGGGGTGAATGGGGATAGATAGATTGAGGAGAGAGGGTGAATGGGGATAGATAGATTGAGAGAGAGAGGATGAGTGGGGATAGATAGATTGAGAGAGAGAGGGTGAATGGGGATAGATAGACAGACAGACAGACAGATAGATAGATAGATAGATAGAGGGGGTGAATTGGGATAGATAGATTGAGAGAGAGAGGGTGAATGGGGATAGATAGATAGATAGATAGATAGATAGAGGGGGTGAATGGGGATTGATCGATTGAGAGAGAGAGAGGGTGAATGGGGATAGATAGACAGACAGATAGATAGATAGAGGGGGTGAATGGGGATAGATAGATTGAGAGAGAGAGGGTGAATGGGGATAGATAGACAGACAGACAGATAGATAGATAGATAGATAGAGGGGGTGAATTGGGATAGATAGATTGAGAGAGAGAGGGTGAATGGGGATAGATAGATAAATAGATAGATAGAGGGGGTGAATGGGGATAGATAGATTGAGAGAGAGAGAGAGGGTGAATGGGGATAGATAGACAGACAGACAGATAGATAGATAGATAGATAGAGGGGGTGAATTGGGATAGATAGATTGAGAGAGAGAGGGTGAATGGGGATAGATAGATAAATAGATAGATAGAGGGGGTGAATGGGGATAGATAGATTGAGAGAGAGAGAGAGGGTGAATGGGGATAGATAGACAGACAGACAGATAGATAGATAGATAGATAGAGAGGGTGAATGGGGATAGATAGATAGATAGATAGATAGAGGGGGTGAATGGGGATTGATAGATTGAGAGAGAGAGAGGGTGAATGGGGATAGATAGATAGATAGATAGATAGAGGGGGTGAATGGGGATAGATAGATAGATTAAAGCCATACCAGCTGGGCCTGCCCACCCTTGTGCCCGTAGCACACTGCTCTGCCCTCAGACCACGCTGGGCTGTTTGCATTGTTTGCACTGTGCACGCTCGCCATGGGTTGGGGGGAGGGTGGCGCCGGGGCGCAACGCCCGTGTATGAGAAATGCCGGGATTTTAAAGGTGGTTTTGTTCTGAATCGGAATAAAATGTCGAATTTCTAAATTTCCCACCATTGGCATTTCAAAAATCAGTTTGGATCCAGTGAAGTTTTTCATGCAGATTCAGCTGAAACATTTTGTTTGTTTTTCAACGCTTTAACATTTAAAAAATATTATAATATAAAATAAATTTCAACATGGCCCCATGACATTATTTTATTTTATATTTGAAAAACAAAGTCATTTCCAAAAAGGAAACATTCTCTTTGGAAAATGTCAAAACAGCCCATTTTGACATTAACAAAAAGCTTTGTTTTGATTCATTTCTAAACTCAGTTGAATCAAAATTGGGAAATTCTCCCAGGACGTTTCGAGTTAGATGAAATGGCTTTTTCTGATGGCCAAGTGCTCAGTTACAAAATTTCCCAGTAGCTCTGCTAGAGAGAATTCTTCCTCCCAGCCCAGTGAACCGCTTCCATTGCGAGGCAGAGCTCTCGATAGCACAATCACACTGTGGGTAACGCAAATCATCCCTTACAAAGTGGGATTCAAATGAAGGAGCCGACCCTTTCCCGGTGTTGATTGGATTGTAAAGGGAAATATTTCTGGCACCTTAACTCAGCGCTTGGGCGGCCACCCAGGAGAGATTCAAATGCCGCCCAGCTGATTCTCAGAGAGCCCACAGCACCCTCAACCAGCAGCCTGTGTTTCCCCTGGTGGTGCACATATGCCCATGCCTGGGTGCACATAACAACATTCATTCTGCACACGGATGGACAAAACTCGCTAGCGGCTACCAGCAATGGTGGGTCTAGAGGCTCAGAAACATTCCCGATGTCTTGGTCTGGCTGAGCCGCCAGAGCAGAGTGAGATCTGCCCGTCTCTAGCCCAGCCACTGAACAAGTCTGGTCCTATAATCCGCGCTTGCCAAGCCAAGACTAAGGGGCTGCCAGCTGGATCCTGCTTCTCTCTTCATGGCCCTTGTCTGACTCTCGCCATATGCGCTGTCTGGGGCGGGCATAACAGAGAGAGCAGTGCGCTACGGGCACAGGGCGGGCAGGCCCCGCGTGGTCTGGGGGCAGAGCAGTGCGCTACGGGCACAGGGCGGGCAGGCCCCGCGTGGTCTGGGGGCAGAGCAGTGCGCTACGGGCACAGGGCGGGCAGGCCCCGCGTGGTCTGGAGGCAGAGCAGTGCGCTACGGGCACAGGGCGGGCAGGCCCCGCGTGGTCTGGGGGCAGAGCAATGCGCTGCGGGCACAGGGCGGGCAGGCCCCGCGTGGTCTGGGGGCAGAGCAGTGCGCTACGGGCACAGGGCGGGCAGGCCCCGCGTGGTCTGGGGGCAGAGCAGTGCGCTACGGGCACAGGGCGGGCAGGCCCCGCGTGGTCTGGGGGCAGAGCAGTGCGCTGCGGGCACAGGGCGGGCAGGCCCCGCGTGGTCTGGGGGCAGAGCAGTGCGCTGCGGGCACAGGGCGGGCAGGCCCCGCGTGGTCTGGGGGCAGAGCAGTGCGCTGCGGGCACAGGGCGGGCAGGCCCCGCGTGGTCTGGGGGCAGAGCAGTGCGCTACGGGCACAGGGCGGGCAGGCCCCGCGTGGTCTGGGGGCAGAGCAGTGCGCTACGGGCACAGGGCGGGCAGGCCCCGCGTGGTCTGGGGGCAGAGCAGTGCGCTGCGGGCACAGGGCGGGCAGGCCCCGCGTGGTCTGGGGGCAGAGCAGTGCGCTACGGGCACAGGGCGGGCAGGCCCCGCGTGGTCTGGGGGCAGAGCAGTGCGCTACGGGCACAGGGCGGGCAGGCCCCGCGTGGTCTGGGGGCAGAGCAGTGCGCTGCGGGCACAGGGCGGGCAGGCCCCGCGTGGTCTGGGGGCAGAGCAGTGCGCTGCGAGCACAAGGCGGGCAGGCCCCGCGTGGTCTGGGGGCAGAGCAGTGCGCTACGGGCACAGGGATGGGTGGGGGGCAACAGCCCAGGGCTCTGGTCGCTGCCCTGCTGCTGACAGCACAGCGAGGCTCAGACAAGTTTCGTGCCCGCCCCAAGCGCTGACTTTGCAGCTCCCATTGGCCAGGAACTGCAGCCGGTGAGAACTGCAGCAGTGGTGCCTGGGGGAGGCAGCACAGAGACCACCCCATCCCTCTTTCCCCCCCAAGGCTGCTGCCAGAGTGGGGTGCTGGTCGTTTTCAGTAAGCACCGCTCCTATGACCCTCTCCTGTCCCCAGCCCTCTGCCCCAGCTGACAGCCCACATCTGGCATCCAAACTCCCCCCAGAGCTGCACCCTGCACCCCGCCCGCCTCCAGACTCCCCCCCCCAGAGCTGCACCCTGCACCTCACCCTCCTCCAGACTCCCCCCCCCCCGAGCTGCACCCTGCCTGCCCCCAAACTCCCTCCCACAGCCTGCACCCTGCACCCCTTCCATGTCCCAACCACCGACCCTCGGCTGGTGAAAAGAGCAGGGAGAGCGAGTGCCAGAGGGAGGAGGTGTGCTTGTAATGCGTGAGAGCCCCCTTGGCGCCCGCCCTGTCACTGCTGCAGGGTCCGTGCCTGGCCCTCTGCTCAGAGCGTCTGTCTGGTTCCAGAAGACCGGAAGCTCTTTGTGGGCATGCTGGGGAAGCAGCAGAGCGAAGACGACGTCAGGCGGCTCTTTGAACCCTTTGGCCAGATCGAAGAGTGCACCATCCTCAGAGGGCCTGATGGAGCCAGCAAAGGTGAGAGCTGCTCCAGACAGCTGGGCAGAGGCTGCTGCCCGGTGCCCCTCAAACAGCCGCGGGATGTGGCTTTGCCCAGCTCCTTCCCACGAGTGTCCGTGCATCCTTTCCACGAGTGTCCGTGCGTCCTTCCCACTAGTGTCCGTACATCCATCCCACAAACATCTGTGCATACTTTTCTCTAATGTCTGTGCATCCTTCCCACAAGCATCCATGTGTCCTTCCTGCTAGTGTCTGTGCATCCATCCCACGAGCGTCTGTGCATCCTTTCCACGAGCATCCGTGCATCCTTCCTGCTAGTGTCCGTGCATCCTTCCCACGAGCATCCGTGCATTCTTCCCTCCCGCGAGCATCCATGCGACCTTCCCACTAGTGTCTGTGCATCCATCCCATGAGCGTCTGTGGATCCTTCCCACCAGCATCCGTGCATCCTTCCCACAAGTGTCAGTGCATCCTTTCCACCAGCATCTGTGCATCCTTCCCGTGAGCGTCCGTGCGTCCTTCCTGCTAGCGTCCGTGCATCTTTCCCATGAGCATCCGTGCATCCTTCCCGTGAGCGTCTGTGCATCCTTTTCACTAGCATCCCTTTCCCCAGCAGCGTGCAGGCCTCACCCCGGCACAAGTCATCATGCCCAGAGTGACAGCAGCCCTTTGCACCAGGGTGGGGCACAGCTGTGTCCGAGACACTCAGCACCCTCGGGAGCGCCCGGGGCCTCACTGCTTAGGACGGCGGGTGGGGAGCTTAGATGTCATAGGGAGAATCGGCAGTGACATTTCAAGTCCTCCTCCCCCTGCCAGGCAGAGACCTCCTCGGCCCCTCCCCCTCCCAGCCAGTGACCCCCTCAGCTCCTCCCCACCCAGCTAGTGACCCCCTCAGCTCCTTCCCCTCCCAGGCAGAGTTAGGGTTGCCAGGTGTCCAGTATTTTCACCTCCTGTCCGGTTAAAAAAAACCCAGAAAACACTGGACACCTAACATGTCCTAAAATGTCCGGTATTTTCTGATTTTTTTTTCCCTGCCAGGAGGCAAAAATACCAGACACCTGGCAACCCGACACACACTCTGCAACCGGACCCAGTCCCCAGGCCCCCTGAATCCCCCCTCCTCCCCACTTACCTGGTTCTTCCCGCGCAGAGTAAGAAAACAAGATGGCTGCCAGCAAAAAAAAAAATCCCAAAGCTCTTAAAGGGGCCATGCTGGCTTTTTTTATTTTTTTTCTTAATAACTGTCAGGTCCTTTTTATTTTTTTTTGCTCAACAACTTTGGGGGGGAGGGGAGGGTTCAGTATATTTTTGGTTAAACCATCTGGCTACCCTAGGCAGAGACTCCCTAGGCCCCTCCCCAACCCAGCTAGCAACCCACCCAGCCCCTCCCCTCCCAGCCAGAGACCCCTTCAGCCCTTCCCTACCCAGACAGCAACCCCCTCAGCTCCTCTCGCATCCAGCCAGTGACCCCTTGAGCGCCTCTCCCACCCAGCTAGAGATCCCCTCAGTTCCTCCCCCACCCAGCTAGTGCCCACCTTAGCTCCTCCCCATCCAGTGATCCCCCTCAGCCCCTCCCCACCCATCCAGTGACCCCCTCAGCCCCTCCCCACTCAGTCAGTGACCCACCCAGCCCTTCCCCCACCCAGTCAGCGACCCCCTCAACTTCTCCCCCACCCATTCAGTGACCCCTTCAGCTCCTCTCCAGCCATCCAGCAACCCCCTCCGCTCCTTCCTCTCCCAGTCAGCGATCCCCTCAGTCCTTTGCCCACCCAGCCCTTGCCTCTAGGCAGTGCTGCCTCTCCTGGGTGTCCTGGGCGGGTGCTGCTGGGCCGGGCAGGCGATGTTCTCGCCACGAGCACCCATTCTCCTCTGCAGTGCAAGGCCCCTCTTGCTGGAGGCCTGTCCTTTCTCCCCCAGGATGTGCCTTCGTCAAATACGGGAGCCACGGGGAGGCCCAGGCAGCCATCAGCAGCCTGCACGGCAGCCAGACCATGCCGGTAAGTGCCGGGCTGGGGCAGGAGAGAGGAACGGGAAGGGCTCCCCCTTCTTTCCCATTGCTCGGGCCAAGTAACTTCCAGGCCCCAGTCCCATGGGTCGGCGTGCCCGAGCATCTGATGGTCCCTCTGTGAGTGTAGCTGGGAGACCCCGGGGCCCGGGGATCTGTGGGGCCAGGTGGCAGGGACATTTGCCTCCCTAGATTTTTGCACTTGCTCAACGTTCCCCAGGCCGCAGAGCCGGGAGGACCCGGGGCCCAGCCGCTTTTAAGCAGCGGTGCCAGATTCCGCCAGCATGGGGCCGTGTGGCCACTGGGATCTGAGCCAGCTGCCCCGCCGTGCAGAACGGCCGTGAGGGGCCGCTGGGCCTTGCAGCCAGGCGCTCAGGGGGTTGGTTCCTGACTAGCGTAGCACAGGGGGGTCCGCCGAGAACTCCCCTGTCAGCTGAGCTGGGGTGCGCCCTCCCCTGCTTGCACCCTGGGCCCTTCCGTGCGCCTGTCACAGGTGACATTGGGCACAACGCAACGGTCCCGCCAATATTTCACCATCACTCGTGCACACCCCCCGTGCATTTCAGTGCCCTTGCTTGGCACCCCTGTGAAATCCCCACCCCGGGAGGCACTGAGAAGGGGGCAGAGAAATGGCCACGCTGTCTTCCCCTCCCCCGCCCACGGCGTGGGGCTTGCTCCTTAATCCAGCCACCACCTAATCTGATCCTCCATTGAATTCAGTCCACATCAGAGGGATCGAGCGGTTTGTTGTCAGATAACACTGGCCCCTCTTTGGTCCTGAGCAGCCCTGCGCTCTGTCCGCCGGCGCTGCGGGTTCATTCGGTCACCGGCGGGAGAAAGTTGCTGTTTAATTAAGAGTGACGGCAGAATGGGAGCGGACGGGCAGAGTCCAGGGCAAAGCAGGACGCATAGAAGACGACGTTGCACTGATCAGACCGTGCTGGGGGCGGGGGGATGCCCTGGGATCCCGCTCTGGACAGGGATGCACACTGCCGCACACCGGGCGGGCAGGGAGAGGCACTCTGCCCTCCATGGATACTCGAGGTCCGTCGCTCCCTGCCACGGAGAAGGACGAGGAGTCTTCCTCCCCATGTCAGCCCCCAAACCTGCCCTCCACTGGGGGGACGGGTGGTTTCAAACTCCGACTCTTTTGCTTTCCTGCTCAGTGGTCCACTGGGTTGTGATCTGAGCCAGCTTCTGACTCGTGGCTCAGGTCTCTGGGCGTGGAGGGTTTTTCCAAGGGCCTAGCGCAGGAATGAGTTAACCAGGCTCCGGGGGCAAGTGTCCCTCCCACTCTGTGGTCACCCCGCCGTCCCCCACTCCGAACGCTCCCTCCGGCGGGGCCCTGCCGACGCAGAGCAAAGCCAGCCCAGCGGGAACAGACGCTTGGCCGTTATTACGAGCCCCGCCAATTGGGACGGCGGCAGTGAGAGCCTGGGATGCTGCAGCTGGAAGCCGTTCTAGAGCCAGGCAATTCAAAATCCAGGCCTCTGACTCCCGGAGATAGGGGCCCAACCTTCAGCTGGCACAAAGTGGCCTCGTGCGGTGGCCTGCAGTGGAGCCCTGCTGATTTGCCCCAGGCCAGTGGCTAACACGGACGTTGCAGCTAGCGAGGCGAGCGTCTCGGGGGGGGACCAGCCTGGCGGAGAACAGAGACTCCTGCCAGGTGTGTTGCAGGCCCTTGGTCCCTCTCGGGGCGGCCTGGCGGCAGCGACGCAACTCTGCTTTTCCGCCCTCCAGGGAGCCTCCTCCAGCCTGGTGGTGAAGTTTGCAGACACGGACAAGGAAAGGACCTTACGGCGGATGCATCAGATGGCAGGTCAGCTGGGGATCTTCAACCCGATGACCATCCAGTTCGGCGCCTACGGGGCATATACGCAAGCGGTAGGAGACGCGGGCGGGGGCTGAACTCTTCATCAGCGATGTGGTCCCACAGCCGGGTCCCGCAGAGAGCCGCGTGCCGCGGATGCCCTAGCTCCAGGGGTCCAGAATAAACTCTCAGCAGTAGGGTGTCCTGGTGTCCGTAAAGGCCCAGGGACTAGATACTACAGTCCAGGGCACCTGGGCGCTGGGGCCCCCGCTTGGACGAGCTGAGACACCCAGAGCACAGCTCACCCTCCTGGCTGGGCCCTTTCTCCCCCCTCCAAAGCCTCCACGGACCTGAGACTCATCAGGCGGGAGGCCTGAGAGTTGAGCGAGGGGCCGATGGTGCAGGAGTTCCCTTTGGGTTTTGCAGCTGCCGCCATTAGTGGCTTCTGCAAGATGAGGTGGGAGCCCGCCGGGGCGGGGCGGGGGCAGCTCCACAACCCGCAAAGGGTCGGGGCCCGGGCGGAAGGAGCCGGGCTGAGGCTGCCTTCCTCCGGCAGCCCTCAGCACTGCCCAGGCACGCCGCGTGGGGCTCCGGCGGTGATTTAAAGGGCCGGAGTTCCAGCAGCCGTGGGGCCCCAGCTGCTGTCCGTGTCCTGCTTTGTTAACTGGGGCATCTACTCCAGCCAGGCGAGCCTAGGAGGCCGTGTGGCCTGGCGCCGAGCCAGGCGCAGGGCATCCCCACGCGCCCCCCTTCCAGGAGCCATGGGGCTGGGATCCCGGGCCCATGCTTCGCCCGAGAGCAGGCCAGATGACGGGAATGGTCCGTTCAGGCCTTCCCACCTGTGAATGGGCTTGGCAGCTGTGGGAACGTGGTGACTGGCAGGTCACCCCTGCGGCAGGCCCCACGCCGCCCGAGACCTGTCTGACCCGGCGTGGCAGGTAGCGCCGCGTCCTCCGAACAGAGACAGCCGGAAAATAGCACCCAGGCCTCCCTGGCCCGGCCGTGCAGCAGCAGTCTCCGTCTCCGCCTGCCCTCCATGCCGCAGCCGGGGGGGTTGGAGAAGGCTCTGAAGGCTAAGATATTACCAAGGCCGTTTCCCCTCTCTGGGAATCCACTTTTCCACCTCAGCTGCTGGGAAAGGTCTCAGCGAGGTCGCCCTGTTCGTCTGCAGCTGCAAAACCAGCAAGGAGTCCTAGCACCGGAGGCCCTCACGGTTACTGGGGCGTCAGCTTTCCTGGGTGAAACCCACTTGGTCAGCGGCGTGGGAGTGGAAGGGGCAGAGGCAGGGTGTGCGCGGGGAAGGTACTCTGTGTTACTGACTCAGGCTCGTTCACAGCAATGGGGTGGAGCTGTGAATATGCGGAGAGGGGGAATGGCCTTTGCACTGCGTTCACATGCTGAGAGCCTTCTTCGGCCCAGGTGGTTAGTGTGGAATTTGCAAATGAATTCGAGTTCAGATGCCAAAGGATGAACGGGCACAAATCGGACGTGAGGAATGGGTGTGCACGCAGACCTGCAGGGGCCATTTTACCCCCCCTCCACAGACATTCAGGAGAGGGCTTGAAAGTAGCCATCCTGCTACAGAAGAGTTTCAAAACCCCGTTCCAAGAAAGAGGCATCTGCCAGGCCCGAGGGTTGCGGTGGGGCCGGGGGGCTGGGCCTGCGTGCAAAGTGAGGGTGGGCACTGCCCACTTGTGCCCACCTGTGGGCGACACAGGAGAGTGTGACTGGCTCCTGGGAACAGAGAGAAGCTAATTTACAATCCCATCCTGCTCCCTCCTCCCGCTGCCTTTCTCCCCTCCCCTCCCTCCCCACCGCATCCTCCCCTCCCCTCCCTCCTCCCGCTGCCTTTCTCCCCTCCCCTCCCTCCCCTACCGCATCCTCCCCTCCCCTCCCTCCTCCCGCTGCCTTTCTCCCCTCCCCTCCCTCCCCTACCGCATCCTCCCCTCCCCTCCCTCCTCCCGCTGCCTTTCTCCCCTCCCCTCCCTCCTCCCACTGCCTTTCTCCCCTCCCCTCCCCTCCCCTCCCTCCCCTACCGCATCCTCCCCTCCCCTCCCCTCCCTCCTCCCGCTGCCTTTCTCCCCTCTTGCCTTCTTCTTTCCTTAAGATAATGCAGCAGCAGGCAGCTCTCATGGCAGCAGCACAAGGGACCTGCCTGAACCCCATGGCCGCCATCGCCGCCGCCCAGATGCAGCAGATGGCGGCCTTTAACGTCAGTGGGCTCGTGGCTGCCCCGATGACCCCCTCGTCAGGTACCTGTCAGCCCCGCTCTGCCTCTGCCGCGTGGGT
Organism: Pelochelys cantorii; assembly: GCA_032595735.1. Lineage (NCBI taxonomy): Eukaryota > Metazoa > Chordata > Testudines > Trionychidae > Pelochelys > Pelochelys cantorii. The sequence goes on from CM064338.1 coordinate 2,122,424, forward strand.
TTCCACGCCCTGCTGTGGCAGCCAGAGAGCAGGTCTGGGTAACGCAGGGGCTGGATCCCCTTGGAATTGGGGAGCCTTCGTCAGGCATGCGTAGGGGACCTGTCATCTCCTTCCCTAACAAACTGTGCCCATGCAGGGGTTGACTTTGACTTTTCAGCTTAGAAGAGAGACAGCTAAGGGGGGATTGATAGAGGTCTATAAAATCATGACTGGTGTGGAAAAAGTGAACAAGGAAAAGTTATTTACTTATTCCCACAACATAAGAACTAGGGGTCACCAAATGAAATGAACAGGCAGCAGGTTTAAAACAAACAAAAGGAAGTTTTTCTTCGCTCAGCGCACAGTCACCCTGTGGAACTCCTTGCCAGAGGATGTTGTGAAGACCAGGACTTTAAAAGGGTTCAAAAAAGAGGTAGATAGATTCATGGAGGTTAAGTCCATCAGTGGCTGTTAGCCAGGATGGGTAGGAACGGTGTCCCTAGCCTCTGATTGGGATCATGTGAGGATTTCCTGTTGTGTCCCCTCCCTCTGGGGCACCTGGCATTGGCCACTGTGGGCAGACAGGGCACTGGGCTGGATGGACCTTTGGTCTGAGCCAGCCTGGCCGCTTTTATGTTCTCTGTTTGTTAAAAGCCAACAAGCCAGCGATCGCGGTGCACCGACAAGCTCCGTGTGGGCCCGAAATGCTCCCCGCCTGACTCAGCAACCCCGAGCTAACGCTCTCCTTCTGTCTCCCGCCGCCCCTTTGCGTGGGGGTTAGGTACAAGCACACCCCCTGGGATCAGCACAGCGCCGGTCCCCAGCATAGCCACGCCCATCGGGGTGAATGGCTTCAGCCCGCTCCCCCCACAGACCAATGGGCAGCCAGCCTCCGAGACCATTTACACCAATGGAATCCATCCATACCCAGGTAGGTCCCGGCGGGGGAGGAGCCTGGGAATGTTCCCGCGCTCTTGCTGCTGGGCTGGGCTGGCTTGTGCCCGGCTGCTGGAGGGGAAGGGGCTGGGTGAGGCAGTGCAGTGGCTGTGGCCAACGGGAACTCGGGGGCTCTTTGGACCCCTCTGAGACAGCTCCATCCTGCACAGCGCGGTGCCGGAGTGGCCCAGCGTGCCCGAGTGAGCAGCCCTCAACTGCGGCTTTAGAACAGGCCTTGGCGAGGAGCGGGGATATGCTGGGTGGGGCAGGCATTCGGGGGCAGGATGCCAGCTCGCCAGCTCCCATCCGCCCGGGGTCGGAGCCAGTGGGGAAACGCCATGCAGCCTGCGACGGCCTCCCGGGGCACCGGGCTCTGGGGGAGGCTGTGCTACTGGCAGGAGAGCGGAGGTGGTTGGTGTGGGGCCGGGGCTGCGTCCGGCCCCCGGACTCTGCTGGGCGATCTGCCATGTCCTGGCCCACCCAGAGAGGAGAGTTGGCTGTCAGAGCTGGGTGGGAATTGTTCCATGACGTGTTCCAGCAGCTTCGTCCACCCCAAACTGTGCCGGGAAGGGTCGGCTTCGGCAGGTGTCCCCTCTTGAAAAAAACTGGGGACGGAGCCTGTGGCCTTGTGCACATGTCCCATTGCAACGTTTGCCTGGCGAGAAGGTTCCGGTTTCGTTCCAAACGACTTTGTCTTTCCACGAGAGAGGCCAGCGGCCAGCCGCTTTGTTTCTCTCTGAAAGGTCGGCTGGGAAGGGGAGCAAAGCTCCCCCCAAGTGACTGCTGTGTTCAGACCGTCCACGGGTGCCGCTTTGGAGGGGTTTGACTGGAACCGTCTCCGAGAGCTCACAGCGCCGTGCGGAACAAGAATCCCATTCCCACCCGCTCTGCCGCCATGCTCGAGAGGCCGGCTGGCCTCTGGCGTGGCCCTGGACACGCTCCCATTCCCTGCTAGAAGCCTCCTTCCCTTGGAGGGGCCTGACCCTGCCAGGCGCTGGGACCCCTCAACGCCCATGACGAGCTCTGAGCGCTTGGTGCCCCACGATAGGAGGCGGCGTGACTGTTCCAGAAGGAGCAGCCGATCCCCTGGTTTGCGAGGGATCTGGGGCAGGCCGGCTGCTTTGGATCTCAGGGCAGGTTGCTTTGCTGAGCGGGGACAAAAAGCCAACAGGAAGCAGAGGGGCGGTCGGGTGATCGGCTGGATCTCTGATTGATCCCTGCTGGCTGTCGCCGCCTGGCCTGTTCCTCTCTGGTTCATCTTGCTCACTCTCTCTCCCTTCTTCCTTCTTTTCTCTTCCCAGCTCAAAGTCCCACTGTGGCAGATCCCCTCCAACAAGCCTACGCAGGCATGCAGCACTATGCAGGTCTCCCACCTTGCTTTGCACGTCTCCCCTGTCTCGGCCTTGTGCTCTCTCTGCCTCTCGGTTTGGGGAGGAGCATGAAGGGGACTGCATGCTGAGGGAGGGGCAGGGACACTTGCAAGCCCTGGCCAGTCCGTGCCCTGGTGAACCGTGGTACTTGCAGCCATGGCAGGCACTGGGTTGCCCGGTGAGTCCCGCTGGGACTGTTCCCTGAAAGCCATGCAACCGCAGGCTGTTGGGATCAAGCCGGGAATCCCTGGGGGAAACTCTCTAGCCTTGGTTAGATGGGAGGCCAGACTCGATCAGCACGTCTCCAGCTGGGGGTCCTAGCCCAAAAGCAGGCGGCAAGACTGTCGTGGGGAGAGTTGCAAGCAGTAGCCGCTGCTGGCCAGGCGCGCAGCTCGGAAAGCAGCACCGCTGCCAGCAGCAGCACGGCGGGAAGCGGGGCAAAGTAAGGCTTGGCTCCATGCTGAGCACGCTCACCGCCATGCCCTTATCCCAGGGTCCTGGCTACTGGTGAGGGGGGAGTTTTACTGCAAATACGCCTGAGCTACTGCAGCAGAGGTGGGCTGGCTGGCGACACAGCCACACGTCCAGGGAGAGCTCGGTGCAGGAGCGCGCTGCAGGGTAATGGTGGAGAACCGGCTCGCTGCCAGTCTCGGTCGGGAGGCGATTGGGCGGAAGGGCCGGCCAGTGCAGCCTGCCGAAGGAAAGCAGAGGCTCTCGTTCGGTTTGCGGGGGTTCAGGTTTGATTTGTTGCTGGCCCTATCAATGGGCTCCCTTCCGGAAAGGGTGTTTGGGGGCGGGGAGGGGAGACATCAGCTTCCGTTTTTTACTAGCAGGAAATATAACCCCCCCGGCCATTCACAGTCACAGTGTGCTCAAAATCTGGGGCTGGCAGGAGCTGGGAACCTGAGAGACTCAGAAATGAAGTTTAGACCAGCCTGCTGCACAGGGCCAACAATTCCTCCTCCTCGCTCCCTGCTCAGCGCCACCCAGAAATGATGAGGGCTTTGGAGCTTAGAGACCACGAAGGGGGCATAGGACAGAGGTCTATAAATCATGCCTGGAGAAAGGGAATGAAGAAGAATTATTTACTCCTTCCCATAACACAAGAACTAGGGGTCACCTAATGAAATGAATAGGCAGCAGGTTTAAAACAAACAAAAGGAAGTATTTCTTCACTCAGCACACAGACAACCTGTGGAACTCCTCGCCAGAGGAGGTTGTGAAGACCAGAACTTTAACAAGGTTCAAAAAAGAGCTAGATGGATTCATGGAGGTTAAGCCCATCAATGACCATCAGCCAGGGTGGGCAGAGATGGGGTTCCTGGCCTCTGTTTACCAGAAGCTGGGAACGGGTGACGGGAGAGGGATTGCTTGATGATTCCCTGTTCTGCTCCTTGCCTCTGGGGCACCTGGCACTGGCCACAGTCAGCAGACAGGCCACTGGGCGAGAGGGACCTTCGGTCGGACCCTGTCTGGCCGTTCCGGTGTTCTTGTTTGCAAGCTGTCCCGGGGGTGTCCCACACGCCGGCTGGGACCAAACAAGCCGCTTTCTGGGCGAGAGCAGCAGCCCTGCCTGCAGCTTCAGAGCTGAGCTGCCTTGTAAAGCCAGCGCAGTCCTGGAAACGTGGCCCTGCACCCGGCTGTCCCCTAGCCTTCCCGGGCACCGCTGGGGCCAGGCTGGAGCGTCAGCAAAGCAGAACAAGGCGCCCGGGCGTGACCCTTGTGTTCTTCTGTTGTCCAGCAGCTTACCCAGCAGCCTATGCACCCATCGGCCAGGCCTTCCCCCAGCAAGCGCCCATCATGCCGCAGCAGCAGCGAGAAGGTGAGGAGGGCGGGGCCCCACGGGCGGCCCATTGGCTGCTCACATAGCCAGCTGCCTGGCTCTTCTGGGGTGGGGAGGCATCTTTTGGCCAGTGAAGCTGTGTGTGTGTGTGTGTGTGTGTGTGTGTGTGTGAGAGAGACACAGAGAGAATGTGCACGCGTGTGAGTGTGTGTGATGCCAATGAAGTTGTGTATGTGTGTGTGCGTGTGCAAGTGTGTGTGTGTGTGTGTGTGTGTGTGAGAGAGTGTGTGTGATGCCAGTGAAGTGGGGGTGTGTGCACATATGTGCATGTGACTGATGCCAATGAAGTGTGTGTGTGTTTGTGTGAGTGTCTGAGAGAATGTGTGTGTGTGATGCCAACGAAGTGTGTGTGTGTGTGTGTGTGTGTGAGATGCCAATGAAGTGGACAGTGTGTGTGTGTGTGTGTGTGTGTGTGTGATGCCAACGACGTGGAGGGGTGTGTGTGTGATGCCAACGAAGTGTGTGTGTGTGTGTGTGTGTGTGTGTGTGTGTGATGCCAACGAAGTGGAGTGCGTGTGTGTGTGTGTGCGCGTGCGTGAGCAATGAGAGAGACAGAGAGAGATCACTCCAAAGCAAAGCTCAGTGATGGCCATTAGGCTGCTCAGAAGAAAACGTTTCCAGGCGAGGGGATAAATGTGCCGGCCCAGTGATTTGCGAGGCGTCCGTGGGAGGCCTGGTCTCCCGGGGCAGTGGGAGAATGAAGCCCGTGCTTCATGGCTTGGTAGGAACGAGGCGCATGACAGACGGAGGAAGGAGAGTTCCTGGGAGGATTTGGGGGGTGCCTGCCATCCCGGGGACCAGTGGCTGGCGATGGGGGATGAATGGAGAAGGGTCAGACGGGAGGTAGGGGTAGGTGATGTGCAGAGAGGGAAACTGAGGCAGGCCAGGAGAGGAGGGTGAAAAGCGCCCAGGCCACGGGGCAGGAGGCGAGGCGGAGGGGTGATGGGCAGTCACTGGCGTGCAGAGGGACTAGGCCAGAGCCCTGGCTGAGAGGCCAAGGGGCCATCTAGAGACCTTGCTGGATGGGCGCAGTTAGCTGAAGGGGCCTCGCGGTGTGCGGAGAAAGCCTGGGGGGAGCCAGCCGGGCCGTCTGGGTGCGTGGACGGGGAGCGGGCGGCGTGCAGCGGGCGGGGTGGGTGGCTGGCAAAGGGGCGCCCTGGGGACTGGCTGGGGAGACGGCAGCGCGGACGCGGGGCGCTGCGCCAGTCGGGACAAGAGAAGGGCGCCTATGGGCTCTGTGCTAACAGGCGGCTGTTCTTTGTGTGTGCACATGTTCTACCCCAGGTCCCGAAGGATGTAACCTGTTTATTTATCACCTGCCCCAGGAGTTCGGAGACGCCGAGCTCATGCAGATGTTTTTGCCTTTCGGCAATGTCATCTCTGCCAAAGTCTTTGTTGACCGTGCCACCAACCAAAGTAAATGCTTTGGTAAGTACCAGAGCCCTGCTCGCCCCTGTGCCCCCAGGCGCCTCTGGGGGTCGGCTCTCCTCTCGCCTCCCGCCCCGAAGAGCATTTGGATCACCAGCCAATGTGAGCGATTTGGGAAGCACGGAGCCTCGCCCCCGCTCTCTCCAGTGACACACACAGCAATCAGCCTCTGAGCACTCACTGCCTGGCCTGATCGGCAAGGCCAGACCCAGTCCCCCCACGATCCCCAGCATTACTGACGTGCCCAGGCCAGGATGCGCACAGGCCGGCGCTGTCACTGACCGGGCCAGGAGCCCCAGCGCTGCCACGTCAATCCACCCTCAGTACCACCCGGAGCATGTCATGTCAGCCCTTAGTGCCGCCCGGAGTGTGCCACATCAGCCCTTAGCGCCACCTGGAGCGTGCCACGTCAGCCCACCCTCAGCACCACCCAGAGTGTGCCACGTCAGCCCTTAGCACCACCCGGAGTGTGCCACATCAGCCCTTAGCGCCACCTGGAGCGTGCCACGTCAGCCCACCCTCAGCACCACCAGGAGTGTGCCACGTCAGCCCTTAGCACCACCCGGAGTGTGCCACGTCAGCCCTTAGCGCCACCTGGAGCGTGCCACATCAGCCCTTAGCGCCACCTGGAGCGTGCCACGTCAGCCCACCCTCAGCACCACCCGGAGTGTGCCACGTCAGCCCACCCTCAGCACCACCCGGAGTGTGCCACGTCAGCCCTTAGCACCACCCGGAGTGTGCCATGTCAGCCCTTAGCGCCGCCCGGAGCGTGCCACGTCAGCCCTCAGCGCCGCCCGGAGCGTGCCACGTCAGCCCTTAGCGCCGCCCGGAGCGTGCCATGTCAGCCCTCAGTGCTGCCCAGAACGTGCCACGTCAGTCCTAAATGCTGCCCTGAGTGTGCCAGGCCCTGGGGTTTGTTAGTGCCCCAGCGCCTGGCACTTGGGTTTGTTAGTGATCCAGTGCCTGGCACAGGGGGTGTGTTAGTGCCCCAGGGCCTGGCACTGGGGTGTGTTAGTGCCCCAGCACCTGGCCTGGCACCTCAGTGCTGTGTGTCACGGCAGGTCACGCCTGCCTGAGCACCAGACCTGTCTAGGCTTTGGGGCCCATGTGGGTGCCCGGAGATGTGTGCTGCGGCACCTGCCGTCTCCCTCGGCCCACCTCAGCAGCCGTGCTGGTGCCTCGGGGCGGGATCGCCTCAGGGCCAGTGCAGCCTCTGGTGCCCTCCCTGCACGATTTCCCTCTGGGGCCCCCGGAAATGGGGCTCTTGGCCCCTCACCTGAAACCACAAACCAACCACCTGAGTGGCTGCCCCTGGCACCGAGGGCGTTAGCAGGGCGCCGCGCCCGCTGTTGGGCCCCTCCACGCGATGGCCGCTTCCCGGCTGCTGGCAACCCCTCTGGCAGCAGGGCAGGGTGGGGAGAGGCTGCAGTGTGGGGCGCCCAGCCCTTCCAGTGCCCTGCCTAACACTGACCTCACCCCCTGGCCTTCTGTCTGACTGAAAGCCGGAGCCAGCCAGGTGCCGCTGGCAGCCATCTGCCTCGCTCCCTCATTAGAGGGCAGGCCAGTGTCGCGGCAGGCCTGGTGCCAGGCTCCTGGCCACTTCTGGGCGCCCTTTGGACCCGGCAGCCCCTGTGGTGTCAGTGGCTTCTGGCGTGGCGAGTGTGGGAGCTAAGGCTGTTACCGGTCCCCTGGCCAGGGACGGCAGGTGGCTTTGTGACGCGGGCCCCGGGTGTGGCCTGAGCAGGGCGCCAGGTGGCGGTTGCTGGGGTCAGTGGAGCCAGCGCTGCGTCAGGGTGGCCTGCAGTGGGCCTCAGCGCCGCCATCTTTGTTTGGGGCGGTGCCTGAGGGGAAAGGGGCCAGTGAAGAGACGTTCTGGGCTTGCCCTGAGTGTGAGAAGAGACTCATGGATCCAGGTTCCTCCCGCTGGGTCTCAGGGCTCCCATCCGTAGCGGGGTGGGCCGCTCGGACCAGCTTCACTCTGCCGGCCGGGCTGTTCCTGGAGCCACGGAGCCACGGAAACGTCTAGAGCCCTGCCATCCACCTGCACCTTCCCGGCCGGCAGTGCGCCCCGCGCGGGCACTCCTCCTGAGTCCCTGCTCGACACAGCGTCCGGGCACTGGCTCCTGGGCGGGCCCCGGGGACCCGGCGTGGCTGTTCGTGACACGGGGCGGGGGGATGTCTCTTACTGGACCCGCCTCTGCGGCGGGAGGGAGGTGAGCATCCCAGCTGCGGGTCCGGTGAAAGATGGCACCTCTCCCGCCGAGTGCCTAGTCTGCGAGTCACTCTCCGGCCTCGCCTCGCTGTCATGGGGTGGGGGTTAGTCCCAGCGCTCAGAGCAGCTCTGGGTTCCTCCTCCGGCCCCCCCGTGGGCGGGGTGTGGCCCTGGTGAACGCCACTGGAAGGGAAAGGACTGCAGCGGGGGGTGGGCCGGGCTTTCCCGCCTGCCCCGCATCCTCAGGTCTCCCGTACTGCCGACGGCCGGCGCCTAGTGACCACGGCCACCCGGGGCCTGAGGAGGAAGGGGCTCCATGAAGCTCCGGTGGGGCTGCGCACCCCCCAGGGTCCCTTCCCAAGTGGGGGGGGGGTTCTGCCCTAATGCGCGGTGCTGACATTGGCCACGCACCCGCCAGTGCCCCCGGACGGGCCCCGCTCTGCGTGCTCACTGGGAGCCGCTGCCTGCGTGGTCCCCAGCGCCTTCAAACACTTGCCTGACGTCCATCCCACCCCGCGCTCTCCCTGAGAGGAGCATGGGGTGCCGCTGGCCTCGCGCTGCTGTGCCAGGCTGGCCTGGAATTAGAGGCCCTGTTAAGGCCCATGCAGGCCAAGGCACAGGGACCTTCCCGGACGTCTGCTGGGCTTCTCTGTACTTTACGGAGGCACCGTGGCCCGGGCCCCGCCTGCAGGCGGCAATCTGGCTCCAGAGCCTTCCTGGGTGCCAAGCGGGGAGACCGGGTTTCCATTCGGCGTCCCATTGGCACAGAGCAGTTTTCCCCAGGCCGCCGTGGAGGGTTTTCCTTGTTCCCACAGGCAGGCAGGCGATGGGACCAGCCGCTGCCGGCTCGCCTTGGGGCTTGGACCTGGCCGTGGGTGCCTGCCGCCCCTACGCTCCTGCGAGTGCCTTCTCTGGGGCGAGAGTTGGGCGGTGGGTCTCTGGGGGAAGGGCGATTCCAGGCGCCATTCACCCCCAGGGAATCCCCTCCCTGAGAGCGGGGGGGGGGGGGCGTTGAGGCTGCACTTTTACTTCACTGTCTCTCGAGGCCTGATTGATCAACGGGCGTGTTCCTTTGTGCCCGACCCGCCCTGCCGCCTTCGACCCAAGGTAGCCTGGCCGCGCGGCGGGGGGGCGCCACCTCACAGCAGCCCTTCGCCACCACTCTTACGGGCTCCGAGACCGTGGGGAGGTGGCGTGCTCTGGGGCCCTGCGGGGAGAGGCCGAGGCGGGGTAAGTCGCTTCCTTTCCATGCTACCCCACGGCAATGCTGGCTCTTCCTCCCCATGCCGAGCTGGATTTCACTCCACCGGCGGTGGAATTCCCCGGGGCAGGCGGCGTTCCCTGCGCGGGGCGGGGAGCACTCGCTGCGAATGTTCCGGCCGGGTTTCCGGGGTCACTGTGCAACGCGCCGCCTGCTCCTCTTGTCCTTCGAGCCAGTGGGGACGATCTGCCAGGCTGCCCTGTCCGTGCAAGGTCCCAGGCGCTGCAGTGCTCCAGGAATGCACACGCGGGGGGCCGTGGGCAAAGGCGGTGCCCGCATGGGCGCACACACGGCTCTGCTCGTCCCGCGCCGGCAGTGCGCTCCCGGTCTGCGCTGAGACCACCATGCAAGGGGCACCCACCTCGTCTGGCCAGCAGCTCCCACAGAGCGAGGGTGGCACCGCAGGCCTCTCGGCTCTCTGCTGAGCCTGCCACGAGAGGTGCGGCTGAACGCCGGCGCGAGGTTCGCGGGGCAGGAGCCCCTTGCGGCTGTGACTGGCCCAGGCTGCATTTAGACCAATGCCACAGGGCGCCAGACTCCTGTTCCAGGGCCTGTCCTCCCATCCCGATAGCCCTCTCCCGGACGCTGAGTTCTTGGTTCTGGTCTGGGCCCCTCGCCCGCTCTTGCTGCGGCCTCTGCTCGTGCGGTGTGGGGCGCCCCCCTCGATGTGGAGAGACCCCGGGCAGCCCTGCCTTATTTTCGGTTGTGGCAAGCCGCAGCTGCTCCAGCCTCCTGTTCGGCCGCTGAGACGGCGCTACCCCGGGTCCGCCAGGCACAACGCAAGCCCCGCGCTCCTGGTGCGCTGGAAAGGGCCCCACTTCCCATCGGAAACGCCGAGCTCGGCACGCAGCCCCTCCGTGCACAGCGGCAGTGGGCACTCTGCCGGGCCCTGCACCATGCCGCCGGCCTGGCGGGGAGCCCAGTGGCAAGGGGATGTGGGTGCCACCCCTAGCTCCGACGTGACTCGCTGCATGACCGAGGGGAAGCTCCTGCCCCTCTCTGCCCGCATTGAATGGCTCCGACGCCTTCACTCGCCCTGGCCTGCAGAGGAGGCTTCACGCGGCCGTGCGCCGGGCTGGGAGGTGCCGGGCAGGTATTTATTGCCACTGATGAGGAATTCTCACTGCATTACCGCCGCCACTGCCTCTGTAGCCCTCCTCCTGCCAGCGCTGCTCCGCGGAGCCCGCCCCGCACTCTCAGGGCAGGAGGGATCATCGCCCTGCAGCCCCTTGAGAGTAAGGTGCCCAGCCCCTCCACGTGCCCCCTTGCTACGCTCAGTTCAAAGGCGCTCCTGCTGGGACTGGCTGCAGGGCCAAATGGAGCTGCAGTGTGCACTGGACGCCCCGGTTATTACTGCCCGTGGCTTTTCTCTTGCAGCAGACGTTCACACGGGGAGAAAAATGCCACGAGAGGTGGCAGGCAAGACCCTTTCGAAAGTACAGAACCAGCCCATCAGTCTCTGGCGAGGCTGGTATGTTGGGGCACCAGGCCCCAGGGGCTCAGTCTCAGGGGTCCTGGACTGGGCTGAGGTCTCCTGCCAGCCACGTGGAGAACTGGAAGGATGCGGCGAGGGTCTTAGGTACTGGAGCGGTTGGCAGTTTGTTTGGAGACTGCTCTCGGAGGAAGCGGGGGGGCTCTGACGTGCCTGCTTGGGGTGGTGGATCCGGCAATGCACAGCCCGGATTTGGAGCTGACTGCATGAATACGCAGGAAGGGCTGTGTGAGCAAAGGGCAAATCTCAACAGCAGCCACGGCAGACGTCAGGCAATTCCCAGGAGCCTGATTGGTCTCTGCTTTGGACCTTTCTTGGCATGTCGTCCTGGCAAAGTGGCTGCAAAATGCTGTGGAAAGTAAGTGGCCGCGCTGCACCCCGGCCCTGCACAGCTGTACATGAGAGGGCAGGGGGCAAGGCGGAGAAACGGAGCCCAGCTCACAAATCCTCTGGAAGGTCAGAGAATCATAGAGCACGAGGACTGGCAGGGACCTCAAGAGGCCATCGCGTCCAGTCCCCTGCCCTCATGGCAGGACCCAGCACTGCCAGGTGTCTGGCCAACCTGCTCTTAAAGATCTCCAGGGATGGAGATTCCACAACCCCCCTAGGCAATTTAGTCCAGTGTTTAACCACCCTGACAAGTTTTTCCTAATGTCCAACCTAAACCTCCCTTGCTGCAGTTGAAGCCCATTGCTTCTTCTCATATCCTCAGAGGCCCAGGAGAACCATTTTTCTCCTCCTTGTGACACCCTTTCAGGAGGTCAGAGGTTAGGTCGCCTGCGTTTTGTTGAGACCCCTGTAAAGGTGGAACCATTTACAAAATTCCTGCCATGCGTTGCGGTGTGTAGCTATGGGGTATCCTCCTAGGGCCTCTCTCACTCAGGTTCAGTTCTTCTGAGCCTCCAAGGTTCAGACAAGCCCTCACTTAACCCTCGCAGTACTCTTGGGAGAAGGGGCCTTTCTTGTAATGGATGTTCTGCGGTTAGTAGAGCTTGTGATGTCCCTCCTCGGGCATGGGGGGCTTTGGGGTCTTGCCCCCCAGCTGCAGAAACAGCAGCAGCGCTCAGAGGAAGTGCGGGGAGGTTCTCACCCCTCCCAGGCTCAGGGTCCCGGTGGCAGGGAAGGGGGGGTGTTGATCAGACTGTCTCCAAAGCAACCGAGCCGCGTTGACAGCAGTACAGACCTCTTGGCTTTAGCTGTTGGGTTTTGCCTGCACCTCGCTGCTCTGTGAGGGGCCGCCGGGGAGCGCAAGGGGCCTTTGCTTTCAAACAGCTTTCCGCTGGCCTCCCTCGAGGGGCCTGCTCTCAGGGGGCAGGGTTATCGGGCACTTCACCTCCAGACGCAGGCCACGGGAGGAGCCGGGGGCAAGGGGCAGCGCTGGCATCTCGGGGTCTCCACAGAGGGGCTGTGGTCACCTTATTCCCAGCCTCAGCTCCCCCTCCCCTGCCCCAGAGCCTTCTGGGCAACCCCAGGCCCTTGCCCGGCGGTTACCATTGGGGGCTCGGCGTGAGGAGCGGGGAGGGTCTCTGGCACTCTTGGTGACGAATTGTGTCCTTCCTTCTCCGCCCCCCTCTTACCTCCCCCCCAGGTTTCGTCAGTTTTGACAATCCAGCTAGCGCTCAGGCAGCCATTCAGGCCATGAACGGCTTCCAGATCGGCATGAAGAGGCTAAAGGTCCAACTAAAGCGGCCCAAAGATGCCAACAGACCCTACTGACCCCTGCTCACCCTGGCCCTGCAAACAGGTAAGCCATTGGCAGCCCGGCATGGTCCCCGCGGGAGAACCGGGGATAGTGTGCTGTTTCCTGGGCTTGCTGCCAGGAAGCCAGGGGGCAGTATGGCATCTCCCGGTGCCGGGACGGCTGTGCGCTGCTGCCATCTGCTGGGCAGTGTTGGACCTACTTGGCTGGAGCACGTGGCCCTGGGCCTTCGCGCTCAGCGCCTCTCCCTTAGCTCTGCCGCCGTCTTTCCAGCCCGTCTGAGTCCGGGCGGTCCCAGGCCAAGAGCGCCAGGCACGACTCCCTCCCACAGCTGCTTCTGCTTACTGGGCCAGCAGGGGCAAGTCGCGGTCCTGCTCTGGCCTCGGGGCTACAGTGAGAGCGACGTTCCCACCATGAGGAGTCCTGGGGCCCCTTAGAGGCTGGCCCATTGATTCGTGGGTAAAACCCACTTCGGTAGCTGCATTGCGGGCTGTACCCAGGAAAGCTGACGCCCGAATCAATCTGTTCATCGCTAAGGTGCCCCAGGACCCTCGTGCTTTTGGCAGATCCAGACTAACGCAGCGACCCCTCTGAGACCTGACGTCCCCTTAAAGTGCTGGGAGGCTCTCCTGGATATTGCTACTGCTGTTGCTTCCTTCGGAGTTGGCTAGATCCCGGGTGTCTTCTACGTGTCATATTCAGCCACAAACTATCACAGCATCCCCGACCTGAAGGATCCCAGAAATCCCCTTGCCGTGAAAAACCACGGCACAAAAATTATGACTTTTCATTTCTACAGAGACTCTCCTTTTTCCTCAGGCGCCCAGTTCTGTGGGCAGGGCAGAGAACCTGCCGGGCGCCCAGCTCTGACGGCAGGGCAGAGAACCCGCCGGGCGCCCAGCTCTGTGGGCAGGGCAGAGAACCCGCCGGGCGCCCAGCTCTGTGGGCAGGGCAGAGAACCCGCCGGGCGCCCAGCTCTGTGGGCAGGGCAGGGAACCCGCCGGGCGCCCAGCTCTGACGGCAGGGCAGAGAACCCGCCAGGCGCCCAGCTCTGACGGCAGGGCAGAGAACCCGCCGGGCGCCCAGCTCTGTGGGCAGGGCAGAGAACCCGCCGGGCGCCCAGCTCTGTGGGCAGGGCAGGGAACCCGCCGGGCGCCCAGCTCTGACGGCAGGGCAGAGAACCCGCCAGGCGCCCAGCTCTGACGGCAGGGCAGAGAACCCGCCGGGCGCCCAGCTCTGTGGGCAGGGCAGGGAACCCGCCGGGCGCCCAGCTCTGTGGGCAGGGCAGGGAACCCGCCGGGCGCCCAGCTCTGTGGGCAGGGCAGGGAACCCGCCGGGCGCCCAGCTCTGACGGCAGGGCAGAGAACCCGCCAGGCGCCCAGCTCTGTGGGCAGGGCAGGGAACCCGCCGGGCGCCCAGCTCTGACGGCAGGGCAGAGAACCCGCCGGGCGCCCAGCTCTGTGGGCAGGGCAGGGAACCCGCCGGGCGCCCAGCTCTGACGGCAGGGCAGAGAACCCGCCGGGCACCCAGCTCTGTGGGCAGGGCAGAGAACCCGCCGGGCGCCCAGCTCTGACGGCAGGGCAGAGAACCCGCCGGGCGCCCAGCTCTGTGGGCAGGGCAGGGAACCCGCCGGACGCCCAGCTCTGTGGGCAGGGCAGGGAACCCGCCGGGCGCCCAGCTCTGTGGGCAGGGCAGGGAACCCGCCGGGCGCCCAGCTCTGACGGCAGGGCAGAGAACCCGCCGGGCGCCCAGCTCTGACGGCAGGGCAGAGAACCCGCCGGGCGCCCAGCTCTGTGGGCAGGGCAGGGAACCCGCCGGGCGCCCAGCTCTGTGGGCAGGGCAGGGAACCCGCCGGGCGCCCAGCTCTGACGGCAGGGCAGAGAACCCGCCGGGCGCCCAGCTCTGTGGGCAGGGCAGAGAACCCGCCGGGCGCCCAGCTCTGACGGCAGGGCAGAGAACCCGCCGGGCGCCCAGCTCTGACGGCAGGGCAGAGAACCCGCCGGGCGCCCAGCTCTGTGGGCAGGGCAGAGAACCCGCCGGGCGCCCAGCTCTGACGGCAGGGCAGAGAACCCGCCGGGCGCCCAGCTCTGTGGGCAGGGCAGAGAACCCGCCAGGCGCCCAGCTCTGACGGCAGGGCAGAGAACCCGCCGGGCGCCCAGCTCTGACGGCAGGGCAGGGAACCCGCCGGGCGCCCAGCTCTGACGGCAGGGCAGAGAACCCGCCGGGCGCCCAGCTCTGACGGCAGGGCAGAGAACCCGCCCGGTGCCCAGCTCTGACGGCAGTGCCACTGCCCTCAGCAGCAGAGAAGGAAGGGTGGTGTGGCAGGGTACTGCCACCCTTCGATTTTCACTGCTGCTGGCGATCGTGCTGCCTTCACAGCGAGGGTCCTGGGCTGTCCAGCAGCTGTCACTGGCCAGTCCCCCAGCTCTGGCCAGCCAGGGATTTCATGGAAAAACGATGCTTCTGGTCTTATTGCTATCCCGGATGAGAGGCTCCCTGCTGAGCATGTGCTGTCTACAGGAGCGCCTGGATGCATCTGCAGGGCGTAGGCCCACATGGTGACATGGTCAGCTACCGACATGCGCCAGCAGCATCCAGCCTCCAGCAGCAGACACCAGCAGGGGCCAGTGATGCGCCAGCCTGGGGCTACCAGGTCCTGCGCGCGGCAGAAGCTCTTGATTAGCTTACTGCCCAGGGGTCGGCTTGTTTGCAGAGGGACACGCACTGGGGTGGACCTCGACCCCACTGGACACCCACCCACCCACGGGCTCACCTTCCGGAGCGCCGAACCCTTCCCGCCTCGGCAGGGCACTTCCCAACAGCGCTGGGCATGAGCTGCCGAGTTTGGAGCCGAAGTCAGAGGAGGGGAAGTGCTTGGATTCTGGGCCAAGGCCCTGGGCGCTCTCTGCTTTCAAGCTGGGCTGGATGTTCCACGGCCAAAAGGCCATCTGGCCCGCCGCCAACCCTGCACTGGCCCTTTAAGGGCAAACTCAGCCCTGAGCAAGGGCTAAGAGCCATGCCCCAGCTGAGGTGGTTATTGCTAATTCGGGCCCAGCTGGGGGCCATATAAAGGAGGTAGAGGGACTTACACTTGCTCTGGCTGGAGAGTGGGAGGGACCTGGCTGCTTGGGGATCAGGAAAGGAAAGGAAAGGAAAGGAAAGGAAAGGAAAGAAAGGAAGCGAAGCGAAGCGAAGCTCTGGCCAGGCAAGCTCCCAGGCTGCAGGGCCTGAGGCCAGACCCAAGTGCAGGAAGGCTGCAGGGGGCAGGCAGAGGCAGCAGGCCCCCACCCCCTTGCCAGTACTGAGTGGCCATTCCAGACAGCAGTTTGCCTCTGAGGCAGGGCGAGATGAAGCTTGGCCGTGGGTTACTGAGGCCAGGAGCGAGTAGGCAGGGCTGGATTAAGGGGGTGGCTAGGCGGGCAGCTGCCCAGGGCACCAGCCTATGGCGGGCGCCTGGCTCCCGGGTTGCGGGCTGCAGCAGCTCCCAGCAGCCACCCTGCAAGGACCGTGCGGGGCCGGGGCCGTGTTAATCCCCACAGCACTGGCCAGCAGCGCCCTTCCCCCTGTGGCTGCGGGGCCCTGCACAGCCAGGCTCAGCCCGCCCCGGGTGGCCCTGGGCTATGTGCCAGTGGCAGAAGCCGGGCAGGGCCGGGCCAGGCATGTGTCCTGCTGCTGCCAGCTCCATGTGCCCTCCCCCATGCACTGGGTGGGGGCGGGGCCACCTATGTGCCCTCCCCCAACCCGGGGCACAATTAAAACTCTCTGCCTGGGGCGCCAGAATGGCTCGGTCTGGCCCTGCGTGCAGGAGGAGTGGGTGCTCTGTGGGGGGGAGGGCCCCCGGGCGTAGGAGGAGCGGGTGTTGCCGGGGGGGAGGGCCCTGGAGGACAGAGACTGACAAACACCCCCGGAAGGGGGCCAAGGACACTGGAGTGGGCGCGGCTGGAGGGCGGTGTCCTGAAGCAGGCGCTGGGGCCAAGAGTGCTGCGGGTCCAGACTGGAGAGGGAAGGGAGGGCACGGGGGGACCCAGCCCGCGGGAGGCGTCTAGCAAGCCAACAAAAGCGAATCCCCCGGGGCTACCCGCCAGGGCACCGTGGCGACAAGTCTGAGCTGGGGATATGGGATAAAATACGATTTTCAGACCCAATCTTCACTAAAACTCCCCAGAGCGCCCCCCCCCCCATATGACTCAAACTGCCTCTTCTCTGTCCCGCCCCCTCCCAGAGCCACGGGAGCCACCCCAGGCCCAGTCAGGGGCTAAACGGCTCCGTTCGCCTTTTCATCACTTCCTCTTCTGTTTGCCGGCCCGCGCTGCCTCGCTCTGGCGGGGGCTGGCCGCGGAGGCGCTTGTGTGCCCCCCGAGCTGGAGCTCAGGAGCAGGGAAGACCGCTTGTGAGACAGCCGGCTCTTGCCCAGTGTCCAAGCTAGCAGGGAGACCAAGGCGCTGGGTGTCCGCAAGCCTGGATCCAAAGTGGTCCCGAGCCTCTGGCTGACAACTGTTCTGAGCGGGGACTGGAGGTGCTTGTGGACGGGTAGGCAGGAGTCTGTGGCTCTCCAGGGCCGGTGCGGGGCTGGCTGGTCCTCGTGGGAGCAAATCGGCCTGTCTGTGAGGCCACTGGGCTATTACGCCGCCTCTTTTGAACGGGGGGGGGGTGTTTGACCCTTTTTAGACGGGACGGGCAGGTGTCCGCGGGACATTTCGAGTTCTGGGTGAAAAATAAAGATCTGAAATACTGGCCAGAAACAGAAATAATTTGACGTTGAGAAGCTGCTGCGGTGCTGAGATACGAACTTACTCAACAGCCCGGAGGTCTTTCAAAATCGGTTTTGGGACTGAACAGAGTTCTGGACCAGCCCCACTTCCCCAGTGTGCTGCCCCCTGCTGCTCGGCGGCGTAGGGAACCCCTGAGTCTCCCTGCTTCAAAATGCGCCCCCTCCCGAGACACGCATGCAGAAATGTGACCGGCCCCCCCAAAGCCAGAGCTGTCCCGAGGGGTGTGGGGCCGGGACAACCCCTTCCCCCTGCTGCCGCATGAGAACGGGTCCCGTGGGGCCTCAGCTGGCAGGCCCAGGCTTTCTGCTTTGTGTTCTCTTGCCTCCGTTCTTCTGGCACCTTCCCACTTTCGGAGACGTCTCCACCCCACTGGCCGGGAGCGCTGTACCTTGCTTTGCCAAGTCCCTTGCTGCCCTGTGACTCAGATCGGGCCCGGCCGGCCTGTCCATGCAGGGCAGCCAGACCCACTGAGAAACAAGCCCTCCGTTGACTTTGCCACCCAAGGTCTTTCCCAAAGAGTAGCGGGGCAGCCATGGTGAAAACACCTGCCTGCTGGGCGTGCTGGTGCCGGGTGCAAAAGGGCACCAGGAGCGCAGTCCGGCTACTGAACTGGAAATCTAATTACCAGGGGAGGGCTGGGTGCAGCCGGGGACTGCGGCCTGCCTCTCTCTGCCCCGGAGCCCTGAGAGCTGGGCCTGAACTGGGGCCTGGAGACATGTGGGGACATTTATCTGCAGCACGAGGCACACGGCGGGCGTGGATCGGGGGGCTGGCACTGCAGCCAGGCGCCACAAGGAAGGGAAGGGGACTGAGTCGGGAAGCACAGAGGGAGCTGGGCAGTGTGTGAGCCCAGGGGGTGACACAGGAGGGGCAGAGCTGGGGGGCGCACCGGAAGCGGCTCTCGCTCAGGTCTGCTGGAGGAGCTGAGGGAGAAAAGGAGGCGGCACTGCCTGGCCGGAGGGAGCAGGATAAAGGCGGCCTGCTCTTGGCTGCACGCTGTGGAGGATTCTGACCTCGTAAGCATAGAATCATAGAACCATAGAGCTGAAAGAGACCTCAGGAGGTCATCAAGTCCAGCCCCCTGCTCTAGGCAGGACCAATCCCAATTAGATCAACCCAGTCAGGGCTTTGTCAAGCCGAGACTTAAACACCTCTAGGGATGGAGACTCCACTACTTCCCTAGGTAACCCATTCCAGTGCTTCACCACCCTCCTAGGGAAATAGTTTTTCCTAATATCCAACCTGGACCTCTCCCACCACAACTTGAGACCATTGCGCCTTGTTCTGTCATCCATCACTACTGAGAACAGCCTCTCTCCATCCTCTTTGGAACCCCCCTTCAGGAAGTTGAAGGCTGCTATCAAATCCCCCCTCACTCTTCGCTTCTGCAGACTAAACAGACCCAACTCCCTCAGCCGCTCCTCATAGGTCGTATGCTCCAGCCCCCTAATCATTTTGGTTGCCCTCCGCTGGACCCTCTCCAATGCGTCCACATCCTTTTTGTAGCGGGGGCCCAGAACTGGACACAATACTCCAGATGTGGCCTCACCAGAGCCGAATAAAGGGGAATAATCACGTCTCTGGATCTGCTGGCAATGCTCCTCTTAATGCAACCTAATATGCCGTTAGCCTTCTTGGCTACAAGGGCGCCCTGTTGACTCATATCCAGCTTCTGATCCACTGTAATCCCCAGGTCCTTTTCTGCAGAACTACTACTTAGCTGTTGGTCCCCAGCCTGTAACAATGCTTGGGATTCTTCCGTCCCAAGTGCAGGACTCTGCACTTGTCCTTGTTGAACCTCATCAGATTTCTTGTGGCCCAATCCTCCAATTTGTCTAAGTCACTCTGGACTCGATCCCTGCCCTCCAGCTTATCTACCTCTCCCTCTAGCAATCCATCCCCTCATCCAGGTCATTAATAAAGATATTGAACAAAACCGGTCCCAGAACCGAACCTTGGGGCACTCCGCTAGAAACCGACCGCCATCCTGACATCGAGCCCATCGAGCGCTGGGCCCGGCCTTCTAGCCAGCTTTCTATCCATCTTACTGTCCATTTATCCAATCCACACTCCCTTAACTTGCTGGCAATATTTTGGGAGACCGTATCAAAAGCCTTGCTAAAGTCAAGGTAGATCACATCCACAGAGCCAGTTACCTCATCATAGAAGCTAATCAAATTGGTCAGGCACGACTTGCCCTTTGTGAATCCATGCTGACTATTCCTAATCACTTTCCTCTCCTCCAAGTGCCTCAAAATGGATTCCTTAAGGATCCCTTCCATGATTTTTCCAGGAACCGAGGTAAGACTGACCGGCCTATAGTTCCCTGGATCGTCCTTCTTCCCTTTTTTGAAGATGGGCACTACATTTGCCTTTTTCCAATCATCCGGGATCTCTCCCGATCTCCACGACTTTTCAAAGATAATGGCCAAAGGCTCCTCAATGACATTTGCCAACTCCCTCAGTACCCTCGGATGCGTTAAGTCCGGACCCATGGATTTGTGTACGTTTAGCTTTTCTAAATAGTTCCTAACCTGTTCTTTACCCACCACGGGCTGTCCATCTTCATCCCATCTTGCGTCACTTGGCTCCTGGACTTCTGCGCTGACCTTGTCCGTGAATACAGACGCAAAAAAAGCATTGAGTACTTCAGCTTTCCCCACATCATCTGTCACTAGGTTACCTCCTTCATCCAGTAAGGGCCCCACACCCTCTCTGATCACCTTCTTCTTGCTAACATGCCTGTAGAAACCTTTCTTGTTACCCTTCACATCCTTAGCCAGTTGCAATTCCATTTGCGCTTTCGCCTTCCTGATAACCCCCCGGCATTCTCGAGCTACACATTTAAACCCCTCCCTGGTCACCACCCTGCCACCAGGGAACAAAGGAGCTGGCTGTTGGGTCCGGGTGACAAAGTACAGGCGCGCCAGCTCTCAGGGTGTCCCCAAGAGGTGGGTGACACTTGGGCTATAGCAACACTGCAGGCTTCTTGCGCAAGAGGGCAGTGTGGACGGGCAACAGGGGTTTCTTGCACAAGAGAGTGTCCACACTGCCATGGACCTTGCACCAAAGCACGTGGCCGTGTGTATGTGCTCTTGCACAAGACCTTTGTGCAAGAACTCTTGTGTAAAACAGTTCTAGTACAAGAAGCCTGCAGTGTAGACATAGCCTTGATGTTGTGCTATAATCCTCAGCTCTTGGAGGCATGTGGGCGGTGAAAACCTCCGCTTCACTCTGACCCCCGCCCCAGGTTCTAGTCCCCCCCCCCCCCGGTGGCAGAGGCTGGCTTGAAACCACGGCCCACGTGAACCTACGTGCTCCCAGTGTCGTTTTCATGCCTCTCACGACGAGCTGCACAAGCCGGTGCACAACCTGCACCATCCCGTGCAAGCAGATTTTGTAGCCCCTTTGGGCACTTGACTTTGGAACAGCTGACCCCCGACATCCTAGTTCTCGGGGCCATGTGGCGGCGCTTCTCCATCCTGCCAGCTGCCCCGTGGGGCGGCCTTCGCAGCTGCATAGGCGGAGCTGTCTCACAAGCATGCGCGGCGTCTGATGGGGGGGTTTCTTTCTCCCCCTCCTCCCAGCGATCAGAGCAGGTTGCGGAACAGGGAAACGGTGTCACCGAAAACTGCCGCGTTGTTTCCGTTTTGCAGGGAGCGGTGGGGCCCTCTGGGCCATGGAACTGTCTGCAGCATTTTGCCCAGCAAACACCTTTCAAAATCATGAACAAAATGTTTCGGTTCCTGAGCGCCAGGTTTCCAAACACTCCGGATCATATGCTTAGAGCAGGCTGGATTCAAAATGCGCCAACGCTTCAGTCGGCGATTTTACAAGGGAAACGTTTCGGTCGCGGTGATGCTTCTTTGCAAAAAGTGGCCTTTTCAGAAAAAGCCCGTTTTTTACATGAAAATTGGTGTGGTGAAAAATTGCAAACAGCCCTGAGACCAGTCCCAGGGCCCTTGTTACGGAAATGGGTGCAGACCCATTCGCATGCCCTGGGCCCAGTCAGCTCCGTTGGATTGGAGGGTACGTTGCTAGCCCAGGACTTGGGCGACCTGCCTCGATTCCTCTAGGGCTGCCAACACTGTACTTCAAAAATAAGGGGCTTTTTCTGAGCACCCCTGCCCCGCCCTCCTCCCGCTGTTGTTATTGTCATCAGGCATCGCCTCCATACACAGGGGCTCTTCTTGCAGCGCTGCGCAGCTCACGGTCGTGTTGTACATTGATGGAGAAATAAGCGCCAGCCCCCTGCACACTCAGCGCGTGGGCAGCCACCCAGGAGAGGGTCCGGTGCTGGCCAGCTGTTTAGCAAAGCGCCCCCAGCCGGCAGCCTGCGTTTCGGTCGGTGGTGCACATCCGCTCATGCCTCGGTGCACATCATACATGTTATTCTGTGCATGGATGGAATGTAGCCAGTGCTGTTAAAAGCCGACTGGGAAGGCCCAGACCCCACCTTCCCGTCCCGGCTACACAAGGTGCTGCGGCTGTGGGCACTCCCCTCTGTGCCAGATAGATAAGTACAAGCGGAAGTGTCACCGCGCTCACCCTTTCGCAAGGGAAATGAAGCAGCACGCCGAGCTGGGCCCGGGGATGGGTGGCTGATCACCAGACGCTTCACAGCTGCTGGCCCTATGGTGCTGACTTGGCGCTCCCCGAGACACGCTGGCTTTTCAGGAGGCCAGTGTGCTTTGCGGCTGTCTTAGGGCCGAGCTGGGCTCTCTGATGTCCTGAGAAGTACTTGGCCTTGCTGCTCTGCTCCTTAACTGCCGGGAAGCTGCAGACACAGCCCCCGGAACCTACGTTCTAGATCACCCCTCCACGGCCTAGACGGTGCAAAGCAGAACCTGTGGGGTGCGTTCGGGGGTTAGATTTTGCAGGCTGTTGCGTGCCCTCAGTGTCACGTAGGTAACCAGCTGGGTGCCAGGCGCCAGTGCAGCCTGCAGACACCAGCCGCATATTCCCCGACCCCCGGGCTGAGGGGGAAGCACGCTGCGTGCAAATACGGGCACCGTGGGGAGACGGGCCTGAAGACCTGGCTCTTTGGCATGTGCCTTTTGGATCTGTCCGGGCTCCTCCTTGTGCTGGAAACCCCCCAAACCGGCCGCTGGCGTGCGAGGCGGTTCAGGTCCTGTCCCGTCGGCGCTCATGAGGCGGAAGGAGAATGCACGCCGTGCGGGGCCGGTTCTAGGCCGCTGCCTGTGTTGAAATGGCTCATAAGAGGCAGGATGAGCGAGGGGCCCAGGTGGCGCCGTTCTCAGCCCCGTTACCGATACTCCACCTCTGCTCCGGCGTCTCGGGACGGGTCACGCGCCGAGCCTAGGCAAACTTTCCAGCAGGTCCCCGGGCACCTGCCCTGCCCTGTCGGCACCGCTGCCCCTCGCAGAGTGCACTGGGCCCTCAGCTGGAACGTGCAGGGGCCACAGTCGGAGGCCTCCGTGCGGCTCGTGCTGCCTCCAGTTGTATAAGGGGGCTCCGGAGTTGGCCCAGCATTGTTTGTGTCACCGGGCTGTGGCATTGCTGCCCTCTCCTGGTGATCGCCAGGCAGTCCGGCCCACGCCGCTCTTCCTTCTGGCTGCCGGCAGAGCAGCGAGGGCAGAGCCCGCGTGGCAGGCCGAGGGGAAAGGAAGGGGGTGCATGCCCATGTACCTCTCCGGTGTCCCCCCGCCCCCGCCCACGCGCCCCCGGGTGGCACAGGCCGCCGTGACTGCTCTAATCACCTCTGGGTCTCCATTCACGAGTTGGGGCGTCGCAGATCCTGGCCGGGTTCCCCCGGCGGAGCACACTCACGTCTGCTCTGAGGCGGCCTGGCCGTGCGGCCCTCTCGCGCCCGCCCTGGGGTGGCCGAAGGGACATTGCTCTCAGCCCGGCCTGCAGGGAAGCGCTGCTGGCTTCTCCTTTCTGGGGCACGGCGGGGAACTGTCCGCGTGACACGGGGCGCGTCCCTTCCCCTGGCGATTCGTGCTGCCATCAAACCCCCCTCCCCATGCCGCCCCTCACAGTGGCTGTCTGCCCGGGAGCTGCGCAGCGGCCGGCAGGGGGGGTCAGCGGGGATCGTGCGCCCCAGCGGGAGAGACACAAACCTCCCGTCCCTGGCTGCTGCCTCCAAACACCCAGCCAGCCTGGGGCCTTTGTGTCCCATCCCACCGGCGCCTCTCGCCCCTGGGTTCTCCTCTGGCCTTGGGGCTGCAGCGTGGATTTGGAGACCTCAGAGGCTCACCAGGGCCGGGCTGGGCACCAGTAGCCTAGGAAATCAAGGGGCCACGTAGCGGGCGGTCAGAAGGGTTCCCTCTCAGCACAGCACCAGGGCTGAGCCAGGGGTCAGCAAGTGCCGGGCTGGTGAGGCCACACCGGATTTCAGATCCAGCTTAAATGTCAGGGCTCAGCTCCCGGCAGCCCCCGGGTAGGGCTGAGAGCCCCCGTGTCCTGGGCAAATTCTAGCTCACATAATTTCACACCTGCCCTCCCCGCGGACGGCCCCGCGCCCCCTCCCCGCGGGATGTCCCCGCGCCCCCTCCCCGTGGGATGTCCCCGCGCCCCTTCTCAGCGGGACGTACCTGCGCCCCCTCCCCATAGGACGTCCTGCGCCCCCTCCCCATAGGACCTCCTGCACCCCCTCCCCATAGGACATCCCCACTTGCCCTCTCGGGGGCTCTGTCGCCACATAAGAGGATCAGCACAATCCCAAACCAGCACCTGGAAGCAAATGAGGCCCATATGCACCCCCAGGTCCAGTTTGTGATTGTGGGCTGGGCAGGAAATGCAGGGAGGGTGGGATTTCTGCCCAGGCCTGGCGGGACCCCAGCGAGAGGCATGCCTCCTACTGGCAGTAGCCAGCCCTGGGTCCATCTGGCCTGCACCAAAGGTCTCAAACGCGCATGCGGCTTGGTCCCCTTTGGGGCCAAAGGGCCGGGGGGAGTTCAGTGTTACGGTGCTCCTTGCGCCCTGAGGTTACAGACACCCAAAGGCAGCCGCGCCCTGCGCCCCTAGTCCCAGCAGCTGTGCCCGGGGGTGTAAAATCGGAAGCCGTGGCCTGGCGACCCAGCTCACAGTATCTGTGCTTCACCCTGCGCCTGTCTCGGAGCTCGGCACCGGGACACCAGGGGCGTGGCCTCTGGGCGAAGGGGCAGGAGCGGCGAGGCTGCCGAGGACTGATTTTGCACCGGCGGGCACGGGCGAGTCGGGGACGGTCTAGCACTGCAGCTGGGAGGAAGCCTGACGACGGGCCATTTCCCCACCAGCGCTTTGTCGAATGCTCTGCAAAGTTCCCTGGCAGACGAGAGCCAGAATGTGCAGTCTCGGTCTCCTTCCCCGCCCACTGAGCGCGCACAGCTAGTGTCGCCTGTTCCTGGAAACGGGAGCGCTTGTCTCCTGGCTAGAGGGAATGGGTTTGGAGCCAGGGTCCCTGGGTGCGAGGCCCAGCTCTGTTTCACTGCGCCATCAATACAGGTAGCAAAGAAAGAGGGAGGGATGGAGGTGTAGAAGCAAAGATTTTCTACAGAGGGAAGTTCATGATGAATTTTAAAGTCCCGTATGTAGGTGTTCGTGGCTGCCAAACGTCAGACTGTCCCGTTGGATGTGTTTGCCGGCTCTCATCCAGTCAGGGAAGAGAAATTATACCAGGTAGCTTCTCTGACCAGTCACAACTCAGCATCAGAGCTCAGACCGTGCATAACTGTTTGTGATCAATCCAGAGCGTAGAGCATTCGGAAAAGTAACTCGACTAACCGCAGCTGCCGCAGACACCCATCTAGGCACCGTTTCCACTGACAGACGGAAGCCGCGTGACTCAGATAAGGTGTCGCTTGTGAGTTACTCTGGTGGCTCTGGCAAGGGGCACAGCTCCTGGGTCCCATGGGGGTGAGGTGCTAGAGGGATCCAGGCCTCATTACACTAGGCCTCACAGCCTGGCTTTCCGTCCTCGATCGACCCGATCTGCAAACGACATGGGAAAGTGCCATCAAACCAATTCATCTTTTCTGTATGTTTTGTTTCCTCCAACCCAACCCTACTGCACCTCCCCAGACCAAGCCAATCATTCCTCCAAGATGGCCCCACGGTTGCCTAGCAACCCTCTAGCTGTTGTGAGAGACCCAACCCCAAACCCTCTCTCCTAAATAAACCGAAACTGTAAGTGCCTCACTCACGTTATCACCGTGCTCAGCGGCGGGGCCGTGCAGCCGGTTGTAACCTCGTTGCATGACTTGATGTTGAGTTCGCTACGTCTCTACTTCTGTATCTTTACCTCTTCTGCACTGGTGCTGTTCTTTTGGCGATTGTGAAGCCCCTGGTGGAGAGTTTTTGGAGTGCTGGTTGGTCAGTCTTGAGTAGCTGTGACCCTTGACGTCTCTGCCCTCTCTTCTTTTCTCTCTGTTGTAACGTACGAATCTGTGTTGGTGTTTCTCTTGCATTCGCTGCGCGACCGTGGGAGCTGGGAAATGGTGGGATTGGTCCTGAGTCACCCTTGGGCCCAGTGGTATTTCGGAAAAAGAGGGTTTCATTTGATGTAAGGGTCTTGTTTTGCATGAGTCCCTTTTCTTACTTACAAAATACAGACATGCATGCAAGAACGCCCTTTTGCAAATATCCTGTCTGCTAACCCTTCAGTGGGGTGGTTTGCTCGCTCTGAGTTAACATAAGAACGGCCCTACTGGGTCAGACCAAAGATCCATCCAGCCCAGTACCCTGTCTGCCCACAGTGGCCAATACCAGATGCCCCAAAGGAAGGGATCACAACAGATAATCCCTTTGAGTACATCTACACTAGCCCCCTAGATCAATCTAGGGAGGCTAATAAGGGCAACCGAAATTGCAAATGAAGCGCGGGATTTAAATATCCCGCGCTTGATTTGCATGTTCCCGGCCGGTCGCCATTTTAGAAATTGACTAGCCCGAAGTAACTGCCCGCGTCTACACGCGGCAGTGAAACGGGATTCCGAAATAAAGCCCTAAATTGAATTAGCTGGTAAACCTTACCAGCTAATTCGATTTAGGGCTTTATTTCGGAATCCCGTTTCACTGCCGCGTGTAGACGCGGGCAGTTACTTCGGGCTAGTCAATTTCTAAAATGGCGACCGGCCGGGAACATGCAAATCAAGCGCGGGATATTTAAATCCTGTGCTTCATTTGCAATTTCAGTCGCCCTCATTAGCCTCCCTAGATCGATCTAGGGGGCTAGTGTAGACGTACCCTATGTGATCTTCCCCTGTCACCCACTTCCAGAGAAACAGAGGCTAGGGACACCATTCCTAGACATCCTGGCTAATAGCCATTGATGGACCAAACCTCCAGGAATCTATCTAGCTCTTGTTTGAACCCTGTTAAAGTTCTAGCCTTCACCACATCCTCTGGCAAGGAGTTCCACAGGTTGACTATGCACTGAGTGAAGAAAAACTTCCTTTTGTTTGTGTTAAACCTGCTGCCTATTCATTTCATTTGGTGACCCCTAGTTTTTATATTGTGGGAACAAGTAAATAATTTTTCCTTATTCACTTTTTCCACACCAGTCATGATTTTATAGACCTCTATCATAGCCCCCCCTTAGCCATCTCTTTTCTAAGCTGAAAAGTCCAAGTCTTTTTAATCTCTCTCTTTCATATGGGACCTGTTCCAAACCCCGAATCATTTTTGTTGCCCTTTTCTGAACCTTTTCCAATGCCAATACCTTCTGTTTCCTTGCTGCATATTCCTTCTCACCCCAGCCAAGCGGGGGGTCAGAGTCAAATAGCAGGAAGTGACGCTGGAGGCAGGAGAGGCCGAGTCAGGAGGAAAGTCTGAGATGGGATTTTCAAAGGATCAGAGAGGCGCTCCACTCCCATTCCCTCCCGCAGGGGGATGTGTCTCTCATCTCGGGCTATGTCTGCGCTGCACGCTTATCCCAAAAGAACAGACTGCCCATCTACACAGCAGGCCTGTTACTTTGAAATCATTTCGAAATATCGGGCTTCTGTGTGGCCCTCATCTGACGAGGAGCAAGGGCGGCCGCAGGCAGAGTGCTCTTCCTTCGACTTCAGCTACGCAACTGATGTAGCTGATGCCGCGCAGCTCACCTCGACGTTAGCCCGCAGTGCAGACGTGCCCTGGGTGAGGCGGTGCAGTGCAGCTCCGTTCCACTAGGACATCAGATTTCTGTGCCGACCCTTTCGGAAGGGGTGCCGGCGCTGGCAGTCTCCACAAAGCTAGGGAGCCCAGACGTAGCGCCCTGCACGGCCACAAAGTTTGCATCTGCATCTGCAAAAATGATCCGTGGCTATGAAGTGGAGAGCCACGAATTTGCCTGGCTCCAGCTACAAAATGGGTATCCACATCCGCAGCCTCCATGGATCTGCAGGGCTCTCCCTGTGCACACAGTGACAAAAAGAGCCCAGTCCGATTTCTAAAGGAACGTAGGACACAACTCTCCGCTGATGTAATTGCTTTGGCTTTGGTGGAGCTCTGGCCCCAGAGACTTTAAAGAAGAAGTGCCATCTCTTTAAACAGCAGACTGGGTATTTGTATGGGCCGAGCGCCCCGCAGAAGCACACCTGCCTTCACAGAGCTCCTCCCGTCATTGTCCCAGGTAGCGGGAACCCTGTGAGATGTAGCCGTGTCCCGGCCTCTTTTGTATTTGAAGACTTGGCCTCTGTCCCAAGTGGGAATGTGCTTAGTGGATCTAAAGGGAGTGGCAAACTCCCAGTGCTATGTACTCCAGCCAGGCGTGGCAAAGCCGGTTACAGGCCAGGACGGGGTGCCCGGGCAGGGTGGAGGGGACCTAGGCCTGAGGCAGGTCAGGACGGAGATACATGCCTTAGCAGAGCTGTGTGGGGAGTCAAGGACTGGACGAGCAGGGGGGCTGCAGGTGGGGCATGAGCAGGGCTGGACCGAGCCACTCCGGTGCCCCGGGCAGACAGTTTAATTGCACCCCGGGTTGGGGGAGGGTGCACGCGCGGCCCCGCCCCCGCCCGGCGCGTGGGGGAGGGCGCGCGGAGCTGGCGGCGGCAGGATGCATGTGCCCAGCCCGGCCCAGCCCAGCTACCGCCGCTGGCGCACAGCCTGGGGCCCCCTGGGGCGGGCCAAGCCTGGCCGTGCAGGGCCCCGTGGCCGTGGGGGGAAGGGTGCTGCTGGCCGGCGCTGCGGGGGTTAACGCGGCCCCCACCCCGGGCAGCCGCTGCAGGGTGGCCGCTGGGATCTGCTGCAGCCCACGATCCGGGAGCCGGCCGCGCGGCGCCCGATGGCAGCTATAAGGGGCGCCGCGCCCCTTACAGCTGCCATCAGGCGCCCCCCATCGGTTGGCGCCCCAGGCAGCTGCCTGGCTAGCCCCTGCCTTAATCCGGCCCTGGGCGTGAGGGTGGTTGGCAGAGCTGCAGGAGGGGAGCCCAGGCGGGGAATAAGAGCGTGTGCCTGGATGAGTGGGAACGGTGGGGGAGCTGCAGCACAGAAGGGAGGTGGCCTGGCAGCCGTGCATACGAGAAAGGAACTTGCGTAGTTCCTCCCCTCCATGACGCATGACCCTGCGGTGTCTATGTCCCTTCCTCTCTCCCAAGCACTAACACTCGACGCGTTCAAGCCCAGCTCTGGGGTCTCTCGTGCACTGTACAGCCCCATGGGCCTTGCGAACCCTAGAACTCTGCCATGTGCCCTTTCTTCTCTTGCAGGCTGGATGCCCTGCAGTGTCTGAGGAGAGTTCACCCTTTCCCGCGTGCAGTATCCAAACTTGTGCTCTCTTTCTTTGCGACATGTCACGGAGGAGGCGGGAGCGAAGGAGGGGAAAGGCTGGTGGAAAAGAGCCAGTGCGGCTTTTTCTTCTTTTTCTTTTCTAATGTTTGAAGCCGTTTGATTTGTTTCTTAACGAGAAAGAAAACGACACGATGGTGCTGGAGAAAAGACAAACGGGCGCAGTTATTTGCTGAACAAGACTCTTAACCGACGTGGCGGGAGGAGACGGGGAATTTCTCGCCAGGAGACAGGTGGGATTCGTGGAAGGAAAAACCGCCTGCCCCAGGACTGAGAGCTGGGACCACTCCTTCACGAGGATGAGCCCTGCCCTTGCAAAGCACTCATTTGCTGCTAAAAGTGTGGAAGGAGGAACTAGGAAAGAGGATCCAAACGGAGATAAACCAAAGCCGGTGGGATTGGACCAGGCGCGTATGTTTCACCTGGATTATGTTTTGTTTTAAAAGGGAAAGAGAAATTGATTTTTTTTTCCATATCTGTCTGGAAAAAAAAGAAATCAAAGGCTAAGGAGATGTTGGACTTACAGAAGAGATATAGAAATAAGTTTATATATATATATAGACATATATATATATATACACACCACGGAGTGGGGCCGAACGGCATGCTCTTCTCCTTGCGTGTCACTGGCACAGGGATATTGGGTTTACTTCCTTCAAAGTCATATCATTCCTTAGAGTTTAGGGACCAAAGGACTACTGCTTTTTTAAATATATATATATATATATATATATAAATAAATTAATTTAAAAAAAAAACAAAGAAAAAGGTAGAAGTATTGCGTAAAAGTTGCAGGCATTTCCAAGAGACAGAGGGAAACACGGAAGAGCTTTGTTTGCTGTGTAGCGTGGTCCAGTGGCCCGGTGGCTGCAGAGGCTGTTCTGGGGGAGCTTTTCCAAGGCTGTGGCACATGGAATTGTGGCCTTTTGGTGGTAGCAGTGTCTTCTCTCTCCCCTCTCCTACCCCTGCAGAACCAAATAGAAATGCCAACTTTGGGTGGTAAGTGGAGCTGGTGGAGAGATCCACTTTTACCTCCCCCAAGGAGATGGATGAAAATGGTTCCACTTGAAATTGTTCCCCAAATTGGGGTTTGCCAAAGGAAAAATTTGACACCAAGCAAAACTGTTGGGTTCGAAGGACGTTTTCCATTTTGTTTCTAGTCCTTGAGAAACTGCAGGTTCCGCCCAAATTGGCCTGTTTCCCCCAAACTTTCCAGTTCTGCTCAACTCGATCTGTGACAAAAAATGATTTTGGTCGACAGACGTCTCCCCGCTCTGTAGCTGAGAAAATGGCGGGAAATGTGCTGCCACCTTTGCTAGCTCCTGAGGGCTCTCTGATCTCTGCCGCCTCCCCTTTGCACTGGGTGCAAGAGGAGAACCAGAGCCCGAGCGCTGTGCGTGCAAATCCAGCTCTTAGTTACACCAGTGCATCCCTTGTGAGCTCACTACCCAGGCCTAGCCAATCAGCAGTTGGTTCCTAGGCCGCAGATATGGTAACAGATCTGGCACCCGACACCTGATGTTGCAGTGTAATACTGTCTCCAACTGTGCCAAATCTGATGTGTAGCGCCTGTCTCCGCCGTGTGCCTACCGGTGCCATGGCAAAAGCAAGATTTTCTTCCCCACACTCCCCCACAGCACCTCTCACAACGTCCTAGCAGACGGGCAGATTTGCTCAGGGTCAGATATTTGCATTCCAGTATGAATCTTCCCCTCCAGCCGATCTCACTGACTATTGCACGTGGCCAAAGGTAACATGGAAGCTCAGACAGGCAGCGTGGGAGGCCAACCATTATTAAACAGTGGGCCCTCCCAGGGCCGGCTCGCTCCTGGGGATCTGAAAGGAGCAGGCCTGTTGCGCTTTGGTTTTCATCTCTCCCCCCCACCCCCTCCGCTGCCACAACTCGCAGTTCCCCCGGGCCCCGTCCGCGCGGTGAGCCTGCCAGCCTGAGGCCTACAGAATACAGGGATTCGGGCTACCACGCCAGGCCCTGAGCTGTGCTCCAGGAGGAAAGGGGGGGCTGTTCCGAAGCCTCAAACGGCACCCCTTCCTCAGGTCCTTGCCTCCCTTCCTCCCTGAGAGGCGTCTGTCCAATCTGCTCTTCAGTATCTCCAGTGATGGAGACTCCACAACCCCCCTGGGCAATTTATTCCAGTGTTTAACCCCCCTGACGGGCAGGAAGTTTTTCCCAATGTCCAGCCTAAGCCTCCCTTGCTGCAGTTTAAGCCCATTGCGGCTTGTCCTGTCCTCAGAGGCCCGGGGGTACAATTTGACTCCCTCCTCCTTGTGACACCCTTTCAGGAACTTGAAAGCTGCTGTTGTGTCCCCTCTCGGAAGAGGGGTGCAGGGGATGGTGCTGTCCCCGCGCGGCCTGGCTAGAGCAGGGTCTGGGAGCTGGGACTCGGCCTTTCTTCTGACATGGCTGCAGATTCCTTGGCTGGGATCGTGGCTCTGCTTAAGGTCACTCCCCTCACTCCGCCACAGTTTTCGGTGGGACTCGTAGGGGTAACCGACTTGCCCACTGTGTGCGAGGTGCTGGACCAGGCGCCGCAGCAGCGGAAAACGTTCTTCTGTGGCTGCACAGGGCAGGCCCTGCAGTGCCAGCTCCGGAGGGCGCCACCCCAAGCCTGTCGCGGAACGAAAACCACGAACCTGGGGGCCAGAACCCTCCTGCTCCAACCCTAACCTAACCCAGGCTCTGATCCAGGGGGGGCGGCAGCTTCCATGGGCCCCCAGGCGAGGGGTGTGGGTGGGTGGCTCCACACGCTGGAAGGGGCGGGGCCTCGGTGGAGGGGGCGGGGCCAAGCCAGCCAACCCTCAGTGTCGCCCAGACTAGAGCGCTAGGCCGGGGTGGCCAACCTGTGGCTCTTCAGCCGTGAATAGGCGGCTCCTTGCCTAGGGACCAACTCCAGGGCTGGCGCTACAGGTGCCAACGTTCCACTGGGCTGGAGGGCGCTCACTGTTCAACCCCCAGCTCTGCCCCCTCCACCCTCCCCCCCCCGGATCCTGCCACTTCCCACCCTCTCCGCTGAGCCTGGCACCCCTGCTCCCCCCTCCCGTGTCTCCCCCTGAGCGGTGCTCCCAGTGGGCAGGAGGAAAGGGAGGTGGCGGCGCTGCCTGGCGGGGCTGCCCGTGGGCGGGATGTGCTGCGAGCGGCGTGGGGCGATGAGCAGGGCTGGGGACACACAACTGTTGCTCTCTGGCCGCGTGCATTGGTCAGTTCTGGCTCCTTCTCAGGTTTAGGTTGGCTGCCCCACGCTAGCCCCTCCGCCTCCGCACACAGCGCGGCGCTCCGGCGGCTTTAAAGGGCCCAGGGCTCCAGCTGCTTCTCCATTGGCTCTCCAGGCCCCGTGGCACCTGCCCCCTCTGCCTCGGTCAGCGGGCCTGCTCTGGTCCTCCTGTCAGCGCAGGCACCGGCCCGCCCTCCATTGCAGCGCTGCCACTGCCTTCAGCGTGTACCGCCCCAGCCCCGCCTGCCCCCCGGACAGGGGCAGACTGGCCCGGCGGGACACCAGGAATTTCCCGGTGGGCCATCGTGGCCGCACGCCGTTGCCCTTCACTCCGAGCGGCTCCGCGTCCATGCTGTATGTGGCACGCAGAGCCCGACCCGCCTGCCTGCGCCACGTGCCGGACATGACGCAGGGGGCGGGGCTTGAGGGGCACGTGGGGTGACATCATGGGGCGGGCCGTTCTCAACCCATTTCCCGGGCCTATTTTGCTTGCCAGTGCGCTCCTGCCCCCGGTGCCCCAAGACACAAGGGCTGCCCAGCCGGCCCCAGGGAGGGCTCTCAGGGCGCGCGTGGGGTGGGAAGACGCCCCCAGTGCTGCGCCCTGAGGGGAGACTGGAGCTGGTTGGCTGAATGCAGTCGAAACCAAAGAGCTTCCAACGCCGGCAGGAGGAGCCAGGCCGCTCCTAGCTCCTGGCGGGTGCTTGGCGCCAAAAGCCAGCTGCCCAGGGGAAATGCTGGCAGAAATTCGGCATTGCGCCGCCTCGGTGTTTGGCATCTCTTGAGGTGTCTCCTGCCAGATGGGCCTGGTCGGAGAGTCAGTTGCACGCCTGCACCCCGCTCACCCCACAGCACTCGTGTCGTCTTCAACCTCGCTGCCACCTGCAGGCACCCCGCAAGGGAGGTGGGGGCTGTGGCCCTGGGCACTCACCAAGGGCCACGTCCCGCTCTCAACTGCACTGGCAAAACTTCCCCCTCCTCTGCCCTTCCGCACCCAGGCACTTTGCACCATGGCTTTTGGGGGGGCCCGGCGGCCCGAAGCCGGGAGGGGAGCAGGGGTCGGAGAGGGGATGCGGAGAATGCCCGGCCACATGGAATGCAGGACGGACAAGGCCTGTGAAGAGACTAGATGTGTCTAGTATCAGAGGGGTAGCCGTGTTAGTCTGAATCAGCAAAAGCGGCAAAGAGTTAGTCTATAAGGTGCCACAGGACTCTTCGCCGCTAGATGTGTCTAGTCGCCTCTCACAGCTCCCATGCCCTGGTTTGCTCGCTTGGCCACTGGACTCCTTTTTCTGTGATTGGTTGTTACATGTCCTAGTGGTTTAGCCCAGAATGCGGTTGTAGCGCGTTGCATTTACCGTAGGCCAGCTCTCCCGTTGAAAACAAAACAAAGACAATCGACTTTAGCCAGCCTGTGGAAGTGACTTTTTTTTAAAAAAAAAGAAACAAAGTGAAAAAAAACCCGTGCAACAAAGCTGCTCCGATCAGCTGGTGACACTCCGAGTCCACAGGCAAAGTGGCCGCTGGTGTGAACATGGCCCTGCCCCGGCTCACACCAGGCAACTTCGTGAATGACTCAGCCCTCGTTTTTAGCTAAGAGGCCTGAGAAATATGGTGACCTGCTCCCGTCTGCCTTGTGCCAGAGCCGGGGATCTGGCGAGCCCGGGCTGTTCTTTAGCTCATCGCGCCCTTTTCTGAGAGGCTAAGGCTTTGCTGGCTTAGCCCCAGGTCCACCCCGCACAAAGCCACTGCACTGCCCAGGGGAGCTCCAGGCCAGTTTTAGAAGACAGTTTATGATCCGCAATCACCTAATAAAAGACAACAGGAGGTCTGAGCCTGAGACCCAGGCGGTGCCGGGAGAGCGTGTCTGTCTGAATGGCTGATGCATTGCACAGAAAGGGGTGTCCTTTTCCTGGGGAAGGGCAGCTGCGCGCTTCGCCGCCTGCAAGGAAATCGCCTCACTAGCCAGAGGCCCTGACCAGCCTTCACTGTCACCATTTACACCAGTTACCAGCGCACAATTGGTGCCTCTTAGAGCCACTTGGCACCAGGGCTCCCTGCACTCTGAGTGCCCGGGCAGCCACCCAGGAGAGTCAGGGGCCGCCCAGCTGATCAGCAGAGCGCCCCCAGCTGGCGTATCTATTGGTGGTGCACATCTGCATACACCTCAGTGCACGGAACAAAATGTATTCTGCGCATGGATGGGAACAAGCAGTCGGGGGACACTGCTGCGCCCAGCGCAAATGGCAGCAAAGGGTGCCGGGCAGTGGGACTGCAGGCCCCGAGCCCTCTGCCGCACCCAGTCAATGAAGCGGCTGAATGTGTCTTGGATGACTATGGCCAGGCGCCTCCCCTGCCACGAGCCCCTCTGGAAAGGTTCTAGACAGGCTCCATGCTGGTGTCCCGCTGTTGGCTGCCCCAACGGGAGGGGCGGGGGGGACAATAAGGGAGCTGCCGGGGACTGAAGCAGTGGCGTGGAAGAGACGTGAGATCGGCTTTGTGGCCCACGCCTGGGCTCACTCCCGTGGCGAGCAAGGCGGGATGTTCTGCAGCTCTCGGCGTTCTGGCTGGGAGAGGCACAGCCAGTCTGGCTGCCCCGGGCTGCATGACGAGAGGCAGCTGGAAGCCCCAGCCCCTGCCCTGGCCAGGCATTTACACAGGGATTGGCCAGGCCGGTGCGGTGACCTCGGAGAGCGGGGGTAGGGAAGCGCCCTGGGCACCTCAGCCAGGGGTGCCAGGCTGGGACGAAGGGCCCCAGGCACGTTCTGCCCCCTCCTAGTGCTGCGGCCACCCCGCCTGGACCAAACGCACAGGGCTGAGTGACTCAGGCCACCCAGGGATGCTCCCAGCAGCCCGGCTTGCAGCGCCCCCGTACTGGCGTGGCTGCCCCGTGACCATGCCTGGGTGGGGCACGTGCGCTCCTGGTGCCCTGTGGGTCCCAGGCTGGGCTCACAGCTCATCCCCTCCTGTGGCTGGCAGGCGAGGCGGGGAAATGCCAGTCGGACCTGGAGCAAAGCAGCTGTTCCGCCCATCAGACCCCTGGGAACCGCGCCACCCTGCAACTCACCCTGCCAGCCCCAGCCCCGGGTCCAAATGCCAACGTAGCCACCCCGTGCACTGCAAAAGGGGCTCCCAAACACAGGGCCTGCCGCACTAAAGCTCACTTGTGTGAGGGCAGCAAAGCCACTAAGGGGCTGCAGCCGTGGGTTCTCCTCTGTCTGGCCCAACCCCACGGCACAGGCCCCTTACACCAAGGCAGAGCCGGGGACAGGTTTGTAAAGAACTTTAATAAGCTAAAACCTTTTCTTTTTCTTTTTCTTTTTTTGCTTCGCTTTGTTTATTGTCGTTAAAAACGTCCTTGCTGTAAACGTGAGAACGGCCCGTGCGCCCGGGGCAACGCTCAGGTCCAAGTGCAGGCCCACGACGCCGGGCGTGCCCGCGGCGCCACTCGAGGCGGGGGGGTGGGGACATATCAACAAGCCCTCCCTGGCCATGTTCTCTGCTTTACAGCCCTGGCCAGGCCGCAGGGCGCCAGCGGGGAACCCGGACTCCCGGGCGCAGCCCCGCTTCCCAGGCGTGGTGCGGAGCCGTCGCCCCCGGCCGCGGCACCGGCCGCAGAGTCCTGCTCCCAGGGGATGCTGAGGCCTTCCCCTCAGCCCCGCGGGGCCTGTGGCCTTCCTAAAGCCAGTGGTGTCCTTGGGCAGCCTCGCTCGCCCGCGCTGGGCGGCTCCCGCTGGAAAAGTGCAGCTCCGCCGGCCCCCTCAGTTTGTGTAGACCTGAGTTCCGATCACGCGCATGATCTCCTTCTGGATCTTGGGGTCCTGAGTGTTGATATTGGCGTCTCCGACCTGTCCGTCTTCGTACCTGGGGGGGCGAGGCCGGGAGAGGACCAGCAATAACCCCCGCTCGGCCCCCGGCGCCACGCCCCTTTCCACGCGGGGCACAGCGCTGGGCAGCAGGCCCCGAGGGGGAGCCAGGCCCCAAGGGGGAGCCAGGCCTGGGGCTCTGCCGCCGGGCGCTCCCACGGACACCGAGGGGTCCTCGCCAGGTTTGCCAACAGGGCTGCAGCTGGTCCGCTGCTGGCATCCTGCCAAGGGCCGAGCCGGGCGGGGGCACCAGCAGCCGGACCTCGGGGCCTTGCGGGCTGGGTCTGTCCCGGCAGGGCTGGCTCCTGACGACAGAGCACCTCCCGCGCCGTGCTGCCCAGCAAGGACCCTCCCTGCCCCCCTCGTCCCCCCCGCACTGCCTTGTGCACCAGGTCTGAGCGGCTCGGGGGTCCCCTAGGGAGCAGGGGCGGCGTGGCAGCGAATGGGGGCCAGGCCTCGGGCGGCTGTTTGCTGGTGCACAGGGCACAGCTGGGCCCTGGCAGATCCCGGGGGCGTGGCTCCCCCTCCCGGGGGCGGAGCTGAGCTGCTGACAGACAGCTCTGGGCCGCCCCACCCCCGCGCCCGGCACTCACACGAAGAAGAAG
Source organism: Pelochelys cantorii (assembly GCA_032595735.1). Taxonomy (NCBI): domain Eukaryota; kingdom Metazoa; phylum Chordata; order Testudines; family Trionychidae; genus Pelochelys; species Pelochelys cantorii. The sequence goes on from CM064338.1 coordinate 2,158,826, forward strand.
CGGGTGCAGACGTGGTCGGAGACCGGGCACACCCAGATGTTCCCGTGCTTCTGCAGATCCTTGGAGGTGATCACTGCGAAGGGAGGAGGCGTCAGACGCTGCTGCCCTGCCGGCTCACTGGCTAATGGGGCCCGGGGTGTCTGGGGGGCAGGGGCTGAGTCCCCAGCAGACAGGCCATGCGCTGGGAGAGGCACAACTGGCCGGGAGCCTGGGAATCGCCCCGGCCCTCAGCCCCCGAGACGCGCCCCAGGCGGGGGCAGGGGGGAGTTCGGGCCTGTGCGATGCAGGGAGCAGCGAGCCGGGCCATGGCCCAGGGCCACACGCCACAGGGGCCCCGCAAACGCTGCTCAGGCGGCAGCTCCCTGCCCTCAGCCCAGCAGCCCCCTGAACCCTGCTTGAGGCTTCCCGGGCCCGGTGCGACCCACTGGCCTGCAGGAGGTAGCCGTCTGGCCCTGAAAGCTCTAGGAAGCCCCAGGGACCTGCCTCTGCAACTAGGCTTCCGAGGCGGGGGAAGGGGCTGTGCCGTGTTTGCATTGCTGGGCGCTCGGAGCTGCAGGCCCCGTTACGCTAGGAGCTGCACAAACACCCAGCGGGCCAGCCGGCCGAGCGAGGGAAGGGCCGTGGCGCCAGCAAAGCGCACGCAGCGGGCTGGGAGCGCGTCAGGCCAGCGCTTTGCCAAAGCACCACAGATGCGTCCACAGCGAAACTGGCTGAGTGCCGTGGCGCCGTGGGGAGAACGCTGGCGGGCAGGTGGAACGCCCGCTCCCCGGGCTGGTTCCTCGGTTCCAACGCACCAGGCACGCACAGCACGAGCCACGGAGAGGACAGCCGGGCACGGGAATGGGGCAAAGTGGGTTTGGCTTCAGGGCACCACGCCGGCTGGCCGAGCCGAAACCACGTGGCCTCCGCGGTTCGGGGCCATGGACCGTGGGGCTTGGCTTTGCATCCCCAGTGGGAACTGGCAGAGGTTTCTACCGCTCAGCTTTTCCCGGGCCACGTTCCCAGCCCCAGGACGGGACTAGCAGGCGTCACCCAGCCCGGGGGCGGTGGGCTCAGACCCAGCCAAGGCCACAAGCCAGCTCCGTGGTGCAGGTTCCGGCACTGGAACTGCCCGGTCAGGAGCACGGCTGCTGATCTCAGTTGCCCCGGGGGCCTGGGCGGAGGCAGGGTCCCAGCCTAGCAGTACCCCCAGGCAGGGCGCTACAGTGTCACTCTCAGCCCCCGGCATGGTGCCCACACGCCCCCGGGACCCACCGCAGCCTGGGAGCAGAGGGACAGAGCCAGACTGCCAGCCCTGAGCCAGGCACTAAGAAAAGCAGCGCCGCCGAATCCCCTGGGCTCAGCACAGAGGAGCCGAGCCCTGTGCCCTGCTCGGCCCATGAGAGCTCGCTGCCCCACGCCTCACAGCCGTGCCCAAGGGGAGTGGGGCCCCAGCAGAGCCCTTGCCCCCCAGGGCCCGCGGGGGAAGCTGACACCACCTCTGTGGGTGTCCAAGAGAAGGCACCCGAGCGAGTGACACCAGCCAAAGCGCCGCCGGAGACAGGGCGGCCTGGGTCCCTCCAGCCCCACAGGCTGCCCCAGACTGGCCCAGACAAAGCCCACCGCCCAGGCCACACTGTGCCACAGTCCAGCCCTCAGCCACGGGGGGCGGGGAGGGGACACGGGGCCGAGGCAGTGAATGGGCAGCGCGTCCCCAGGGCATGGAGAGAGCGGCCACAGCACCCAGCAGGAGGGGACGGCAGCCCAGCAGGCAGCCAGGGGTCTGCCCCCCACCCCCTCGTTCCAGGGCCCAGGAGGCAGAGCCTGGGTGGCCCTTCCCCCCGCTTACCTTCGCAAAGCGCGATGCAGTTGAGATTGCGGCTCTGCAGGAACCGGGACTGGATGCATCGTGTCTGCAACAAGGCAGAGCGTCGGGGTTACCCCACCCGCCCGGCCTGGCTCCGTGAGAACAGCCGACCCCCTGGCCGGACCCTGCGCGCACCTGAGCGGTGCGGCTCGTAACCCAGCCCGGCCCCCTGCTGCAGTCGGTCTCCGGGATGGGGTGAGGGTTCCCTGTTGTGTCCCCTCCCTCCCGGGCACCCGCCATTGGCCACAGGACCCTGGGCTGGACGGACGTTGGTCTGAGCCAGCCTGGCTGCTCTGAGGGGGCGTTTGAGAACACTGGAGATGGGGATGGAGCGGCCCGGCTCTCCCCTAAGGTTGCCCCACTCGCCCACAACTCGTACCAGGCCTGATCCATCCCCACCCAACACGTGCTGCCCGAATGTTGCACCGCCAGGCGGAGCCGACCATGGGGCCCTGGAGCTCAGTGCTGGAGCAAAACGCCCACTGGCTCTCTGCCTCTCCCCGGGCCAGGGCGCCCCAGCCAGCAGGCGCGTGGGTTACCCCAGCCTGGCCCGAAAGGGGTCACAACTGCTGACTGTCACCGGGCTGCTGCCCAGCGAGTTTGGACCAGCGCCAGCAATGGGTTGGGCTTGCAGAGGGGCGAGGGGCGTACAGCCGCGGACACGGTGAGCGACGCCGTGGAGGAGGGACCCGAATGGCCACCGGCGGCCATGGGAGCAGCGCTGGGCCGATGCCAAGCGGGTACGTCACTAACTGAAAGACCAACCCGCCAGCAAATGGAGCCTGCAGCCCGCCCGCTGCTCTAACCGCTGGGCAGCACTCCCTGCGCAGATGGGAGCGGCGGAGGTGGCGCAAACCCCGCTCAGCCTGACGCGCCCTGCGGCTGGCGGGAGGGCAGCCGGGCGAGCCGAGGCTGTGCGCGGCGGGGGGCCCAGCTGGCAATCGCGCCGGTTACCTGGGGGATGGTGTTCATTCGGTTGTATCTCTGCACGAGCTCATCCTTCGAGGGCATCCTGTGCTGTCCTTTCCCCATCCCTGCGGGAGAGCCAAGAGAGAGCCGCATGGGGACAGCTGCCCACCTCACTCCACATCCCCGGTCCAGGGTGTCCCCCGGGGGCGCAGCAGCTGCTGGAGGCAGAGGGCTGGAGTGCAGATCAGGGGAGCCCTGGCAAGCCCCGACCCATGCCAGCATTCCCAGGGAGAACATTAGGGGGCAGGCACCTGCCCAGGGGAACTGCCACACCTGGGTCCCATGGGCTGAGCGGGCGCCACGCAGGGACACATGTCCGGGCACCTTTGGCCCACAGCCGAGACGCCCCCCAGCACGGACCACGGCCCCGCCCCCCCCCCACCACGTGTGGGTTGAGCGCAGGGCAGATCACACGCTTTGCCTGGAGCCACCTGGTCCCGCCCGGAGGGGGGCTGGTCGCGAGGAAACACTTCCTATCCATTGGGTGGAGAAACACTGGAGCAAATTGCCCAGGGGAGCTGTGGAGTCTCCATCCCTGGAGCTCTGAAGAGCAGGTTGGACGGACACCTGCCAGGGATGGGCTAGACGGTGCTGGGCCCTGCCGTGGGGCAGGGACTGGCCCCGATGCCTCTGCAGGTGCCCTCCAGTCCTAGTGTGCGATTCTATGGACTGGCTCATCTCCCGAGGCCTCTTCCGCCCTCACCCTCTAGGATCTGCAACTGAGCTAGAAACTGACCCCCGGCTTCGGGAGCTACAGCCCAGCACACGCCTGCCCCAGGCCACCTCGCACCCGCCCGCGTCCCCCACTGGCTACCTGACAGCTCCGGAAAGGGCCGCAGAGCCTGGGCCAGCGCGAGGCCGAGGGTGGGGCGGGGCTGACGCTGCTGCAGGCTGGTCGAGGGGGCTGCTGAGGGGCTGGAGTGCGCTAGGACCTGGAGTTTACTCTCTCACCCCTTCAAACGGCCGCGGGGCAGCTGGCCGAGGAGCCCCGGCGCGGCCCGGGAGATGCTGCGCAGGGGGCAGTCAGGGCGCCCCGGCACATGGCCCTGCCGAGCAGCATCCGGTGGCCGCGGGACCCCTTTGCACCATGGCAGCGGGAAGGGCAGGCCGAGCATTGTGCTGGACCAGCTGGGTACCGGGGAGCGGAGCGGAGGGAAGGGGTAACAGACTGGCCAGGCCTGCGTTCCGCAGCTTTCCCCACAGCAGGACCCCCCAACACGGCCCGGTTGCTGCCCCCCTCCTACGAGCCCCAGCCCGGCTCCCCCGCTCTTGGGGTCCCCCCGAACCTGTCACCCGCCGTGACAGCCGCCTGGGGCATGCCAGCCGTTCATTGCCGGGCCAGGCCGCTCTCCACGGCGCTGCGCCAGCCCGGCAAGACACCAGGGCCCCCGGCACAGGGCCAGCCTCCCCCGGCCCCTGGCAAACACGGGGCAACGCTGACTGGCCCGTTCCAGCTTGCCGGGGCACCAGCACGGCCGGCCGACTGCTAACGGGCTCGGCCCAGGGAACGTGGCGCCAAGCTCTCGGGGAAGTCAGGACCTGGCCACGGCCCACAGGCCCGGCTCAAGAAGAGACAAGGTCCGATTTCCGGTCCCGGGGAGGGAGCAGCCTGAGAGTGGAGGGCCCCAGGCCTCCCACCCCAGCCAAGCAAAGCTTCAGACGCGCGAGGGGCAGGGCGGGGCCCGCCAGGAAGCCACCTGCCCTGGCAGACCCTGGGACATGGGCTGCTTTTCGCTGGCCAATTTCTGCACAAACTCAACAAGTCGCGTGTGCCAGGGCTCCGGCGGGGAACGGGGGCCCCTCGCTGAGCCATGGGGCGCTGCAAATCCTCCACAATGCTGCCGTGGGGCCACTGCAGCTGGCGCGCAGGCGTTCGTTCACCTCAGGGGCCTGGTCCGAGGACAGGGGGGGCTTGATTGCAGCCTCTGGCTCCCTGCAGGGGGGTCCCAGGAGGCTGGTCTCGGGGGGGGCGATGGCAGAACGAGGCGCTCCGCTCTCATGTTGCAGGGGGACGGGGATGCGAACGGCTAGCGGACTAGTCGCGCCCCCCCTCAGAAAGAGGCAGCGAGAGGTGGAAGGGAGGGGGGTGCTTCAAAGCGGCAGCGCAGCGTGGAGCCCGGGGCCAGCTGTCCCCAGAGTCCCGGGGCCACTTTGCAACGGCGCAGGGAGCCCGGGGCCAGCGGGGGACTCCCCGCGGCGCTTTCGCCGTTGAAGTGGAGCGACGGCCTGGGGCGGAGGCGCCCTAGCGACTGATCGAACAGTCGATGCCAATCGCATTCGATTAGCCAGTGAATCAGTTTGACATCCCTAGCGGGGGAGGGCTCGGCTGGATATTGGGAAAAAGCTTTCCCGAGGCGGGTGGGGCAGCCCTGGGCTGGGTTCCCTGGGGAGGGGGGGAGTCTCCATCCCTGGAGGTGTGTAAGTCCCGGATTGACCAAGCCCTGGCTGGGCTGATGGAGTTGGGGCTGGTCCTGCTCTGGGCAGGGGGCTGGACCCGATGCCTCCTGGGGTGTCTGCCCGCCTGGGGTTGGAGGGCTCTAACACAGGCAATTCAGGGCCATAGAAGCGGGGGAGAACAAGGACTCTCCTGCCACACCCAGGCTGTGACAGCAGGTACCTGCATTGCCAGGGCCTCCCCCAGCAAAGAGCCATGGCCCCGTCCGATGGCCGGTGGCTGCGGGTATGTCCCGGGGTGCGGTGCAGAGAGGGGAGAATGAGGGTGCCATGCAGTGTGTGGGGCCCGCCAGCACAGACACACACGTAGACACACACACAGACATGCACACACAGGCACGCATAGACACACAGATGCACACACAGCACCAAGCAGCGCAGCTCCGAGAAGGCAGGCACAAGGAAGGGGGTTCCCAGGAGGCCGCCGGTTACACTGCCCCATGCTGTGCCCAGCCCCCGGGCCGGAGCGGTGCTTGGGAAGCCCCTGAGCAGGAGTCCAGGGGGCGGAGGAGCAGGCCGGGCGCGCTCTGGGCAGAAGCGGCCCGTGGCGGCTGCAGCCCACGCCCAGCAGGGCCCACAGGGCAGGCCACCCCACCTGCTCAGAACCGTGCCCAGCAGCCGCGTCCTGCCCTGCTCCCAGGGCTTCGGGCAGGCCGGGTGCGCGAGCTTCTCCAGCCCGGCGCCGGGGACCCAGAGCTCTCCCGGGCCACGGACGCAGGGGGAGGGGAGAGCTCTTACCTGAGTATCCAAAGGAAATACTGGAGATGGGGCTCAGGTAGATGCCTTTGCCATAGGCTGCTCCATGCAGCTTGCAGGAAAACACCAGCGTGAGCGACACGGGCAGAGGTCGGGAGCAGGGACCGGGGCCAGGGCACAGACGGGCCGGACTGCAGGCCCCTGCCCTACCTGTCAGTCTGGCCATCCGCCCGCCCCCAGCACCTGTCAGTCTGGCCATCCGCCCGCCCCCAGCAGCTATCAGTCTGGCCATCCGCCCGCCCCCAGCACCTGTCAGTCTGGCCATCCGCCCGCCCCCAGCACCTGTCAGTCTGGCCATCCTCCCGCCCCCAGCAGCTATCAGTCTGGCCATCCGCCCGCCCCCAGCACCTGTCAGTCTGGCCATCCGCCCGCCCCCAGCACCTGTCAGTCTGGCCTTCTGCCCGCCCCCAGCACCTGTCAGTCTGGCCATCCGCCCGCCCCCAGCACCTGTCAGTCTGGCCATCCGCCCGCCCCCAGCACCTGTCAGTCTGGCCTTCTGCCCGCCCCCAGCACCTGTCAGTCTGGCCATCCGCCCGCCCCCAGCACCTGTCAGTCTGGCCATCCGCCCGCCCCCAGCACCTGTCAGTCTGGCCATCCGCCCGCCCCCAGCACCTGTCAGTCTGGCCATCCGCCCGCCCCCAGCACCTGTCAGTCTGGCCTTCTGCCCGCCCCCAGCACCTGTCAGTCTGGCCATCCGCCCGCCCCCAGCACCTGTCAGTCTGGCCATCCGCCCGCCCCCAGCACCTGTCAGTCTGGCCATCTGCCCGCCCCCAGCACCTGTCAGTCTGGCCATCCGCCCGCCCCCAGCACCTGTCAGTCTGGCCATCCGCCCGCCCCCAGCACCTGTCAGTCTGGCCATCCGCCCGCCCCCAGCACCTGTCAGTCTGGCCATCCGCCCGCCCCCAGCACCTGTCAGTCTGGCCATCCGCCCGCCCCCAGCACCTGTCAGTCTGGCCATCCGCCCCAGGCAGCAGCCCCTCCCATGCCTGTCAGTGTGTCCATCCACTCCACGCTCCAGGCCCCTCCTCCACACCTCCTGAGTCTGGCCATCTGCCCCTTTCTGCAGGTCCCTCCCCTGCCTGCTACTCCTGCAGCTGGGATGGGAGCTCCCCTGCCTGGCCACAGACCCTGGGAGCTGCCTGGGGAGGAGAGAGCTACTGGAATCCACATTGAGAGAGAGCTCCTCTCCTGGGCCCCAGAACAGCCCCTGCCCCCCAGCCCTGGGCTCCCACCTGCCCTGCTCTGCCGGTGCCCCTCACTCCCGCCCCGCAGCCCTGCCCCCCAGCCCTGCCGGTGCCCCTCACTCCCGTCCCACAGCCCCTGCCCCCCAGCCCTGCCGGTGCCCCTCACTCCCGCCCCGCAGCCCCTGCCCCCCAGCCCTGCCGGTGCCCCTCACTCCCGCCCCGCAGCCCTGCCCCCCAGCCCTGCCGGTGCCCCTCACTCCCGCCCACAGCTCCTGCCCCCCGCAGCCTGCTCCCACCTGCCCTGCTCTGCCGGTGCCCCTCACTCCCGTCCCACAGCCCCTGCCCCAGCCCTGGGCTCCCACCTGCCCTGCCTGCCGGTGCCCCTCACTCCCGCCCCGCAGCCCCTGCCCCCCAGCCCTGCCGGTGCCCCTCACTCCCGCCCCGCAGCCCCTGCCCCCCAGCCCTGCCGGTGCCCCTCACTCCCGCCCCACAGCTCCTGCCCCCCGCCAGCCCTGGGCTCCCACCAGATTTGCTGGACTGGGGCTGCGGGCGGGCGGGAGCTGCTATGTGTGTCCATCCACTTCACACTCGAGGCTCCTCCCATCTGTCCGTCTGCTCCATGCTGCAAATCCTTCCCCCGCCTGCTGTCTGTCTCTCCTGCTCCCTGCCTGGCTGTCTGTCCAACTGCTTTTCGGCGGAGGCAGCAGAGCCGGCACGGTTGGGAGTCGGCTGCCGGGAGCCGAGCGGCAGCGAGAAGGGGAGAGGGCCCAGCCTGGGCATCTGACCCCCCACAGAGGCCTGAGAGCGGACGCCCCAGGCGCCCCAGACCTGTCCCCCCAGACGCTGCCTGCTGAGGGGAGCCTGCAGCCCAGCCTGGAGGGGCGGGGGCCAGGCCAGGCCGGCATGCGGGGTGGGGGCGGGCCGTTACCTGCAGCTTGGTGTAGGAGGCGTTGACCAGCCCGTTGCGCAGGATGGAGTGCCAGTTCTCGATGTGAGACCCGCTGCGAGAGCAAGGGAGCCAGGCGTCAGGCGCCCCCGCTGCAGCCGCGCCGCTGAGCCTGGCGTACCCATGGGTACGGCCCTGCCGGCTGGGATCCCCCCGCCTAGGGCAGGGCAGCCAGCCCAACACCCCTCTCCTTGTACGCCCCAGGGCCTCTCCTCCGCCCCTTCGGCACCCTGGACCTTCGGCAGGCTGGCCAGCCAGGCTGGGGCGAGACAGGGCAGTCCTTCCCAAGGAGTGCCCCACTCGCGGCCCCCCCCCCGGCTCCCTCCCCAGCTCGGCGGTGCCCCAGAATGCCCTGCGGGCCCTGGACATGCGGCCCAGCCCCGCACTTCGGAGCCTTCTCCTGCTTCTCTGGCCTTTGCGGCAGGCCAGGAGTCTCCGTCGGGGCCGGCCGCCTCTGCCCTGCCAGGTGATGGGAGCCAGTCCCTGGGAGCTGCCAGGCCGGCTGGGCCCGAGTCCCGGGCTGGGCGACGGCTCAAGCCTGGTCTGGCCTGGCCCAGAGGGTCCTTCGCCTCCCGAGCGCACTGCGCCCTCCCCACCGCCGGCCCCTCGCAACCCCGCCCACAGCCCAGCCGGTCTCTGCCTCAGCCCCCGAACCCCCACCCTCCCAGGGGCACTCGGACTCTCACCTGGCTCGGCACTCGCCCGCCAGGGCCTGGCTACCGAGCAGGGACAGGCAGGAGCCTCCTGCCATGCTGCAGCCAAGGGGACCGCGGGGCGAGGGTGGGGCAGCGCCGGGGCGGGGGCGGGGCAGCGCCGGGGCGGGTGTGGGGCCAGGCCGGGGTCCGGACTCACTGGAAAGCGAAGGTGCTCCCGTAGAGCTTCTTGGCCGTGCGGAACCGGGCTTCCTTGGCCGGGGGGCTGCTCAGCAGGAGGAACTGGTGTGAGGTGTGCATGAATTTCAGCTGCTACCAAGGGAAACAGAGCCGCAGGGGGGCGAGCAGGAGGCAGAGAGAAGAGAGAGATCATGCAGGGAAGCCCGTCCCCGCGCCCAGCCCCAGCCCACCCCCACCGTGTCCAGGGCCAGGGCAGGCCTGCGCCTGGCTGGCTCGATCAGCCACGGCACAGGTGGAGCCGTGCACCTCCCTGCCCTGCAGCAGGGCCTGGGGCCGGTCCCGCTGGCTGGGAGCCAGGGAGCGGTACCAGCGCCCCAGCCCATGGGCGGGCAGAGCCTGAGGGGACCAGGCATGTTCAGGACACAGGGCTCTCGCTCTGCCCATGTGGTGCCAGTCACGCTCCTGGGACGGCTGAGCCCAGGCCGAGCGGGGGGACTGCTGGCCGAGGGGTCTTGGGGGAGAAAGGTCGGGGCTGGGCTGGGCAGTTACCGGCTGAGCTTGCAGAGGGACGGGCATGTGGGGCTGCCCATTGCTGGTTACCGAGGAAGGCAAAGCACAGGGGAGGGACGGGTACGTAGAGACATGTCCCCCGGGCCCTCACGTGCCCTCTGCCCACAGGCGCCGGGCGCTCTGCATCCTGCCGGGCCTCTCTAAGCCCCCCAGAGCCAGCCCGCAGCCAGGCCGGGCTGTGCTGGAAATGGGCATGCCAGGGAGGCTGGCCACTGGCGCATGGCGCCGGCTGCCCACGGGCACACGGGGCAGGGCTGGCCACTGGCGTACGGCACCGGCTGCCCCTGGGCACACGGGGGTGGGGGGAGGGCTGGCCACTGGCGTACGGCGCCGGCTGCCCCTGGGCACACGGGAGTGGGGGGAGGGCTGGCCACTGGCGTACGGTGCCGGCTGCCCCTGGGCACACGGGAGTGGGGGGAGGGCTGGCCACTGACGCGCGGCGCCAGCTGCCCGGGTATGCGGGGGACGTGGCCGCGGTGCCTGAGCCGAAGGAAGGAGATCGTACCCTGAACGGGGAGCGGCCACGTACCCTGCTGAGAGGCAGCTTGACAATGTGGGACCTGTTGCTGGAGATGATCCTGGGGGGAGAGGCGGCCGTTAGACTCGCCGCCGGCCTGCGCCACCTTCCCTCCGGCCCCACGCAGAACCGGGCTCTCGGGCTGCAGCCCAGGGACCCCCCACGCCCTCTGGGCTGCAGGCTGGGGGTGGCTCCACCCGCTGCCCCCCTGCCCGTCCTGGAGACGAGCATGGCACGGCCGCTCTGTCCCGGTGCTCCCATTGGCTGCCGCTCCTGGCCAATCGGAGCCGTGGGAGGTGGAGCCTGCACCCGAGTGGGGCGCACGGAGCCACCTGTTCCCCTCCCCAAGGGAGCTGCCCCAGGTAAGCGCCCGCAGCCCAACCTCCTGCCCCAGCCTCCTGCCATCTCCCCATCCCCCTCCTGTACCCTGAGCCCCTTCCACACCCAAACACCCGCCCATGCCTGCCGACATCCAGGCCCCAGCCCGCAGGCTGGGGTCTTGGTGCCTGGCTGTGAGCCAGAGCGGGTGACAAAATTCCTGCCCGGGCCCCACACTCCCCAGCAGGCCAAAGGGGCTGTTTGTATGGGAAGCAGCCCAGCCAGTGGCCACAGGGGGGCAGAGGCTGAGCCGTCCATCTGCCATGGGCCCAGAGAGACGCTCACACTCCTCCTGCAGCAACAACCAGGGCTCCATGCCCTGCGCCCATGCCGCCGTGCTCACACCCAGCCCGCTCCTCCCTGGGCCCCCCGCCCAGCAGCACACGAGCACTCACCACTGCAGGAGGGGGTGCGCCAGCGGGTCCAGCTTGTCCATCTGCTTCTTGATTTCCAGGTAGGAGCCCTGCGAAGGGCAGGCAACGCTAGCACCAGGGCTCTGCCAGCATCATGGGCGCGGCGCAGCCACCACTCACCAAACATCCCAAGCACAAAGGGCACCAGGGTCTCCGCCCTGCAGGCGGGGAGGGGCTGAAGGGAGGCCAGCCAGCTCGCCAGCGGAGCCCCTGGCCGGGGGCTGGCTCCTGGGGCAGGGATGCTGGCTTGGGACGCAGGAGCAGGCTCTGCTCCCCGCCCCGACCTTAAGAACATCGGAGCGGCCAGACGGGGTCAGAGCAAAGGTCCATCCAGCCCAGTGTCCTGTCGGCCGGCAGTGGCCAATGCCAGGTGCCCTGGGGGGGCGGGAACAGAGCAGGAAATCATCTAGTGACCCCTCCCCTGTCGCCCATTCCCGGCCCCTGACACACAGAGGCTAGGGACACCCTCCCGGCCCATCCTGGCCAAGAGCCACTGATGGACCTAACCTCTGTGGATTTATCTAGCTCCTTGCTGAACCATGTTATAGTCTTGGCCTTCACAGCATCCTCCGGCAAGGAGTTCCACAGGTTGACGGTGCACTGTGGATCTCAGTTAGGAGCTCTACTGCTGCGGGCATACGGTAATACTGACCTTCCAAGACCATCGCCTGCTCTGCAGCGAGGGGACACAAGCTGCAGCCCCTGTGAGTGGCAGGAGGGGCCGAGGGAAGCAGAGAGGGGCCTGACTTTGGGTGCTGCCTTGAGGCCAGGGCGAGCGCTGGCAGCATGGGTGCCGTACCTGGGTCATTTCCCGGATGGACATCACACTGTCCAGGGCCTTCTGCAGCCGCTCATAGTTCTTCTTCTGCAGCGGGCGGAAGGGAGGGAGAGAGACAGCCCTGAGGCACAGTGCACCCCCCCCGGCCTGCCCTGCCCCCAGCCCCCGCCCACCGGGGGTCCGAGCTCCCTGGGGCTGCCTCGCGGCTGCCTCAGTGCAAGTGACAGCGACCCCGCAGCCCTGCAGCGAGCAGGAGGCAGCGCAGACGCCAGCCCCACCCCGTGCCCAGTCACACGGGGCAGGGGGCGGCTTTGGAGCCCATGCTGCAGTGTCTGTCGCTGCAGCAGGCAGGCGGTATCAGCACTGGGGGCCGTCAGGGAGTCCCTGGGCCTGTCCAGATCCACTCTGGCGATTCTGACCCCCCCCGTCCCGCCCGGCCCACTGGGGAGGTAGGAGAACGGCCGTCGCCCAGCCGGGACATTCCTCCTCCAGCGCCCGGGCACTGCAGGATGGCTGGGGACGAACGGCCCGGGTGGCAGCAAACCAGCCCGGCTCCGGGCGAGCGTCCGGGCGTCTCCCCCGCCCGGCAGCAGCAGGGACTGGCCCCCGCCCCGGGTCAGAGAGGCAGAGCGCGGCCCCGGGCCCGGCGCTTACCTTGGGGTTAAAGGCGAGTGTTTTGGGGTCGCTGGGGTCCACCACGGAGGGGTACGGCTCAAAGATGATGCTCTTGCGTGGAGACTCCAGGGCAGCCCGGCACATGGCCACCAGCAGGTCCACCACCTGGGCCGGGGGAGCGCGACTGAGGGGAGGGCAGGGGGGAAGCTCCCCTGCCCCACCCCCTGCCAGGCTCGTCTCCGAGGGGCTGCTCCCACGTGGGTCCCCAGCGGCTTGGCCGTGGGCCCCGGGGGCGAGATCAGGGCCTGACGTGAGACCCGCCCCCCTTCAGTGCAGGGCTGCCAGAGCTGGCAGCTGCCTGGAAGCGGGGCCCTGGTTGGGGGCGGGGAGGGGTGTGCTCTGTACCGGGCCGGGCGAGAGGGTCGCTCAGCACTCCGGGCCAGGCTGGGGGGCAGGCGCTCCGAGGGACTCCCACCTGCCGTGGCCCTGCCACTCCTTCCTACCCGCCCCACCCCCGCCCCTGCGCGGCGCTGGTACCTCCGCTCCCGTGGCCACCTCCTCGGCCGCGCCGGACATCACCCCCAGGGTGTAGAAGGAGAAGACGCACAGCTCCCGCGTGCACACCGCCGGCTGCAGGGAGACGAGAGTCACGCTGGGGGGCAGAGGGAGCCAGGGCCCAGCCTCCCTCCCGGCCCCGGCCACCCGCCCAGTGGCTTGCAATTGAGACGGGCTGGCTGGCACCTCCCTGCTCCAGCACTGGCCACCTGGAGCTCGGACACACTCCAGCATTAGCGCTCTCCCACCCCACCCGCTTCCGGCAGGTGGGGAAACTGAGGCACGGTGAGGCCTCGCGCTCAAGCTTGCCACCTAGCTCTGACGGCTCCGCTGCTGCGTCCTTGGGCAGGGGCACCTGCACCCTGATTTCCAGAAGCGCAGAGCAGCCCCCGCCCCTTCAAGGGGGTTGGGGGTGCACGGAGCTAGGGACGCAGGCTGGGACTGGCCCGGGGCACGCAGCAGGTTCGCGCCTCTGCGGCCTCTTCAGCTGGGGGGAACCGTGGTGTGGGGTTAACGCTGCCCTGCTGCGCCCCCCACCCCTGCACAGACCAGCACTACCTAGGCGGCTGCTGCGCCCCCTGGTGACAACGCTACGGGGTGCTGGGGAGGGAGCCTTGTCCCACAGGATCCCAGCATTGGGGGACAGGATCTCTGACTGGGGGCTGCCATGGGCACAGCTGGGCTGGCCAGGGGAGGCAAATGGGGCAGCCACCCATGCTAGCCCCCGGTATCAGGCCCGTCCCCGCCCTGGCACACGCAACCCTGGCCAAGGGAGGGCAGCCAAGCCACAGGACCCCCCTCTCGGTGTCGTCCCCCCCCGCGCCCCTCCTGGCTGCATGGGGGCCAAGGCCCAGGCCAGCACGTACCTTGAGCATGGAGCCGTTCTGGAAGACGTGCTGCTCGTCGCACACCACGCAGTACTCGTTCAGCGTGGGGATCCGCTGCTCCGCGTACTTCATCATCTGCGGGGGGGCGCGCTGAGCTGGGGCTGCCCACACCCGCCCAGCAAAGCCCCCCCCCGCACTCGTCCAGCAAAAGCCCCCCCACACACACCCGTCCAGCAAAGCCCCCCCCCGCACTCGTCCAGCAAAAGCCCCCCCACACACACCTGCCCAGCAAAGCCCCCCCGCACTCGTCCAGCAAAGCCCCCCCACACACACACCCGCCCAGCAAAGCCCCCCCCACACTTGTCCAGCAAAGCCCCCCCACACACACCCGCCCAGCAAAGCCCCCCCGCACTCGTCCAGCAAAGCCCCCCCACACACACCCGCCCAGCAAAGCCCCCCCGCACTCGTCCAGCAAAGCCCCCCACACACACCCAGCCCAGCAAAGCCCCCCCCGCACTCGTCCAGCAAAGCCCCCCACACACACACCCGCCCAGCAAAGCCCCCCGCACTCGTCCAGCAAAGCCCCCCCACACACCCGCCCAGCAAAGCCCCCCCGCACCCTCCCAGCAAAGCCCCCCCACACACACCCGCCCAGCAAAGCCCCCCCCGCACTCGCCCAGCAAAGCCCCCCCCCCCGGCGCTGAGCCAGTGGTGGGCATCTACCCAACAAGGCTTCCTACCCTGGGGCAAACGGGAGGTGGGGGCCTCTCCGCACTGCCCTGTCCCTGTCCTCCCCTGCCGCTGCCCTGGGCCCCGGCTGCCCCCGCGTCACAGACACGCTGGGGCCCCAGTCCTGCAGCTGCTGCTGGGCGGACGGTGCCCGTGGGCCAGGAACGCCCGGGCGAGTAGGACCGCAGCCTGGCAAAGCCGGGGCGGCCCGCGGGAGGGGCTAGCCAATGACACCCCTGGCGGGGGAATTCAGCCGCCAGAAAAGGCCCCTCCCTCCACCCAGTGCGCCCTTGCCCGCCATGCCAGCCTGAGCCTGTCTGGCCGGGGTGCTCGGCTGAGTTTGGGGGGCGCAGAAAACGGGGCTCCAGGCTCTCCCGCCGAGCAAAGGGCCGTGAGCGGAGGCCGCCCCGAGGGCTCCCGCTAGCTAAGCCTGAGCCTGTCCTGGCCGAGAGCCTGGCAAGAAGGGCCCGGCGCACCTGGCCGCAGGGCCATGCTGCTGGGCGAGCCGGCGGAGAGCCCAGGCCGGGTGGTGGGATGGGCGCGGTGGTCAGCGCCGGGGTTTACCTGGACGAGAAACCCGTATTCCAGCGTGGGGATGTTCTTGCAATGGCCGCCAACCTGCAGAGGGCACACAAACCCGAGCCAGCCCGTTACGCCCTCCCTCGCCCCGGGGCACTGCCCCTCCCGGGGGAGCGGCCCAGAGGGCTCCGCGCTCCCCTGCCCTTTGCCGCCTGCACCTGGTGCCACATGGCTGAGGACTTGGCCCTGCCCCTCCCAGCGGTGGCCTCCCCCGGGGCGGCTCGGCTGGCCAGGCGCCGTGCTCTGCCTGCCCCGCTGAGCAGAAGGGAGGGTGAGCAAAGGGAGCTGGGGCGCTAAGCAGGGGCGCATGGGCACCCACCGGCTGTCTGGGGGTCGGACAGAGAGCAGCAAGCAATGAGGGGCCTGGGGGCACGGATGGAGCAGGAGTGGGAAGAGGCAGAGCAAGGGCAGGACCTCAGGGGAAAGGCTGTCATGGGGGCAGGAGGAAGTGGAGCAAAGGTGGGGCTTTAGAGGAGGGGCAGAGTGGGGGAGGAGCTTCAGGAAAGGGCAGAGTGGGGGCGGGGCCTCAGGAAAGGGAAGAGTGGGGGCGGGGCCTCAGGAAAGGGAAGAGTGGGGCGGGGCCTTGGGTAAAGCAGGGGCAGGGCCTCAGGAAAAGGCAGAGTGGGGGCGGGGCTTTGGGCAGAGCGGGGGCGGGGCCTCAGGAAAGGGCAGAGTGGGGCAGGGCTTTGGGCAGAGCGGGGGCGGGGCTCAGGAAAGGGCAGAGTGGGGCAGGGCTTTGGGCAGAGCGGGGGCAGGGCTCAGGAAAGGGCAGAGTGGGGCAGGGCTTTGGGCAGAGCGGGGGCAGGGCTCAGGAAAGGGCAGAGTGGGGCAGGGCTTTGGGCAGAGCGGGGGCAGGGCTCAGGAAAGGGCAGAGTGGGGCAGGGCTTTGGGCAGAGCGGGGGCGGGGCCTCAGGAAAGGGCAGAGTGGGGGCGGGGCTTTGGGCAGAGCGGGGGCGGGGCCTCAGGAAAGGGCAGAGTGGGGCAGGGCTTTGGGCAGAGCGGGGGCAGGGCTCAGGAAAGGGCAGAGTGGGGCAGAGCTTTGGGCAGAGCGGGGGCGGGGCCTCAGAAAAGGGCAGAGTGGGGGCGGGGCTTTGGGCAGAGCAAGGGCAGAGCCTCAGGAAAGGGAAGAGTAGGGCGGGGCCTTGGGTAAAGCAGGGGCAGGGCCTCAGGAAAAGGCATAGTGGGGCAGGGCCTTGGGCAGAGCAGGGCGGGGCTTTGGGCAGAGTGGGGGGCGGGGCTTTGGGCAGAGCAGGGGCGGGGCCTCAGGAAAGGGCAGAGTGGGGGCGGGGCTCTGGGCAGAGCAAGGGCGGAGCCTCAGGAAAAGGCAGAGTGGGGTCCGGGCTCTGGGCAGAGCGGGGGCGGGGCCTCAGGAAAGGGCACAGTGGGGCAGGGCTTTGGGCAGAGCAAGGGCGGAGCCTCAGGAAAGGGCAGAGTGGGGTCCGGGCTCTGGGCAGAGCGGGGGCGGGGCCTCAGGAAAGGGCAGAGTGGGGGCGGGGCTTTGGGCAGAGCAGGGGCGGGGCCTCAGGAAAGGGCAGAGTGGGGCAGGGCTTTGGGCAGAGTGGGGGCGGGGCTTTGGGCAGAGCAGGGGCGGGGCCTCAGGAAAGGGCACAGTGGGGCAGGGCTTTGGGCAGAGCAAGGGCGGGGCCTCAGGAAAGGGCAGAGTGGGGGCGGGGCTCTGGGCAGAGCGGGGCGGGGCCTCAGGAAAGGGCAGAGTGGGGGCGGGGCTTTGGGCAGAGCAGGGGCGGGGCCTCAGGAAAGGGCAGAGTGGGGGCGGGGCTCTGGGCAGAGCAGGGCTGGTGCATGCCTGGGGAAAACAAAAGCCAGCGCCTGTGTCTGGGGGGGGAACGGCCACGCTCCAGGGGCCCATCGTGTCTCTGCCGCAGAGCTCCCAGGCAGATGGTGCCCCAGGCCCTGGCGGAGGAGGGCGCCCAGCTCCCAGGTGGCGCGGGCTGGCAAGTGCTAGCGCCTGCTACCACGGCAGAGCTGCCCCATCCGGGAGAGCTGGCACTGGGGGAGCGGGGCGTGTGCCCTAAGCGGTGGGGGCTTCCGTCCAAACGGGGTCAGCCTTATTCCCGCTGGAGCCGCCCACCTGCTTCCCAGCAAGGCCAGGAGCCCCGGCTGGTGGCCATGGTGGGGGAGCCAGCCTGTGCCTGCCTGGGCATTAGCAGGGCAGCACACTGGGGGGTCACTGTGAGCAAACCCCCCAGGAGCCAAGGGAGGGGGACGCCGAGGAAACCCACCAGGATGTTGAATGGGGCGACACCTGCCTGGGTGCTGGGGGGGTAGCCGAACACCTCCACCTTGGGGTTCTTCATGGTGCAGGAGATGGAGCGGTTCATGAGGCGATTGACACGGAGCTCGGGCACCCCCAGCTTGCCCTTCAGCATGGAGTCCTGGATGATGGGGAAGCTGGGAGACCTGGGGAGATGGAGGGAGCGCTAACAGCGCCAGCCCTTGCCCGCGCCCGCCTCAGGGGGCCAAGCTGCAGCGCAGCGCATGGCACTGACTCCAGTTCAGCCTGTGCCCACGGACAGGCTCGTGGGCTGGCGAGGCAGCACGTGACATCTCCCCTGGCAGGTGTGGGCATGGGGCAGGGGTGCTGGAGGGGATGAGCTGCCCCCAGCTCTGCTGGGGAACCAAGGGGCGCAGCCCTGGGAGGAAGGTCAGGGGAGCCATGCTGGCCGAGGGAGCTGGGCCAGGACGGTCCCCAGGGAGCCGCAGGAACCTTACTTGGGGATGGGAGAGAAGATGCTGAGGCCTGCCCGGAATTTCTTGATGGTGCCGCTCGACTTGAACCAGCTGTGCCGCTTCTCCTGCTGGGTCTTCAGGAAATCGTTGCTGAGGTGTTTCCATTGCTGGGATGTGAACATGCCCAGGATCCTGGGGGAAGAGCCGGAGGTGATGCCCCAGGCCGCAGGGGGCCAGCCCACCGGCCTCCGACCCCGGGAAGGGCGCAAATGCCAAAGCTGGAATGTGACTTGGGCTCAGGTGTGATGGGGCCAGTAGCTTCCCGTTGGATCATTGCCAAAGCCACAGAGATGGGTCTGCCCTTCGCCGCCACCGCCCGGCTCAGGAGAGGGATCCTCACAGGGGTGGTGGGGGGACCCAGGCCTGGGCGTGACATGAACAGCCCAGCCTGGGTCTCCCTTGGCCCCCCGCAGCCTGAGCTGACAGTTCGGTGCCTGGGTCCTCGCTGGCCGTTCCTCCAGCCAGTGCCACAGGGCACGGGGACGAGGCAGCGACTGGCGCGCACCGGACCTTGCGCACGGGGGCTGGGGGGATTAGGACGCGCCAATTTGCGGGGGGGGGAAGCACTGGGAGGGGTTCCCTAGGGAGGGGCTGGAATTGCCATCCCCGGAGGTGTTGAGGTCCCGCCTGACACAGCCCTGGCTGGGATGATGGAGTTGGGGCTGGTCCTGCTCTGGGCAGGGGGCTGGACTCGATGCCTCCTGGGGTCTCTGCCCGCCCTGGGATTGGAGGGTTCTCTGACACCCCGACTACATGTGCTGGCGCCGAGCGCACGGGCCTTACTTTTTCAGCTGAAGACCCAATCCGAACCCCTCCTTATTGGACGGCTGGAAGACCTCGATCGATGGTTCTGCAAAGAGATCAGAGTCAGCCGACGTCCGTACCGCGCGCCCCTACTCCCGGCTTGCCCTTCGCCGGCCCGCGGCCGGAACACGGCAGCTGTGTGACCGCCACGCCCACTGGCAGAACGGGCCACGGCCAAAGAGCCCCTCACCCTGCTCCAGGCACCCGGCCCAAGGCTGCCCACAAGCACCTGCAGCACCCGGCTCGTCCGGAGTGGTCCTGCAGCCACGGCAGGCGAAGGCAGCCCTCTCCACGACCTGAAACACCCTCAGCTCCGGAGCCCCGGCGTCCTCGCCCCCGGGAGCCGAGCGCTCGCCTGGCCGGACCCCCCTGTACTGCTGTAGATGGGGTGCGGGAAGCCCAGATGCTCCCTCTCTGACCCGGCCAAGACAGCACCCCGGAGGGCGCTGCTCTGCCCCAGGCATGTCCCAGGTCAGGGACCCTCGTGGCCCCGCCCAGACCAGGGAGAAGGGCTGGCGGGCATGGGGGGGTTTCCATCATCCCCTGGCAGCGAAGCTCTGGACGGGGGTGGGCCAATGCCCAGGCAATGATTCCAGGGGCCTCTCTACAGAGCACGGGGAGCTTTGCCTACGCTGCCCCTCCCCCAGCTGGCCACACGCCGCCACGCTGCCCTGGGGCCTGCAGAGCTGGGCCAGCGACAGCTGCGGCCCAGTCCCCACTGGCACTGCAGTGCAGCAGTAACACGGAGCAGCTCCTCACCCATTACGTTACAACGGAGCGCAGCATCGCTAGCCCTGGGGAAACCGAGGCACAGTGCAAGGCCCAAGGCCACACAGCAGGCCAGAGCGCGGAATGGAGCCCAGTGCTGTAGCCAGTTGGCCACACTGCCTCCTGGGCGCCCGTGTGCCTGGCCAGGCTGCTGGTGCCTGTCCCTGCCCCATTGCCCGGCCAGCCGGACTCAGCCAGCTCCCTGCTTTTCCCTACAGAGCAGGGCCATCCGGGCAAGCCATAACCCTGGGCAGCCAGCGAATTGCTGAGGCCAAGGTGCAGAGCTGCCCCGCTGCCGCCCTCTCTGCGCCCCAGTGGAGGCTGCCACTCACCAGGTCCATCCAGGTACTGGGAGAGGGAGAACCGCAGCCTCAGGACGATGGGCTCGGTCCGCAGGACCTTCCAGGCCGTCGACACCTCCTCCTGCGAGAGAGCAGAGCCGGGCATGGGCAGGGAGCCCAGGGCCCCCGCCAGCTCCCACCGACTGCCCGTCGCCAGCCTCTGCCCGCCCAGGGACCCCGCAGGGAGGGACCGTGGAGAGGCCTTGCTCCGACACTGCCCGAACCTCCCCCCGGGCACAAGGCGGGAGCCACACCCGGAGCCGCACCCGGCCGCGTGCAGGGAACCCTGAGGCCCCAGCGCCGGGCGGGTCTGTCTTCTCCACACTTTTTGCAGCAGGAATCCTGGTGGGACGGGGCCTTTCAGCCCAGGCAGTGGCGGGTTTGTCCCCGGGACTGCACCATGGGGGGAGGCCGCGGGATGCCCACCAAGAGTGTCCGGCAGCCGTGGGCGCACGGAGGGAGGCCGGGGGATGCCCGCAGAGAGTGTCCGGCAGCCGCAGGCGCACGGAGGGAGGCCACGGGACACCCGCCGAGAGGATCCGGCACCCGTGGGTGCATGGAGGGAGGCTGTGGGATGCCCGCCGAGAGTGTCTGGCAGCCATGGGCGCATGGAGGGAGGCCGTGGGACGCCCTCCGAGAGTGTCCGGCAGCCGTGGGTGCATGGAGGGAGGCTGTGGGATGCCCGCCAAGAGTGTCTGGCAGCCGTGGGCGCACGGAGGGAGGCCGCGGGACGCCCGCCGCCAGCCCCACTTACATCCAGGAAGCTGATGTTGACGTGGAGGTCGATGTCCACGTCGTCAATGGTCCCATATTCTCTGCAGAGAGACACGCCCGGCTCAGCGTTCCCCCACGGCCCCCACGGCTCCTGGGGCACAGCCGGCCAGGCCCCTTTGCCGATCCCGCCCGTGCTCCCAGGGACAGACGCCCCTCCTGGCTTGCTGGTGCATTTGCCTGGCAGTAGGACTGGGCACCCGTTGGGGATCAGCACCATCCTGCACCACAGACACATGAGGAAACGCCAGGCCCTGCTCCAGACCTGCCTCCTGGGCCTGTCACTCGGCTCTTAGGTGGGTTTTCTGCCCAGGCGCTCAGCGCCTTGCCCCCTGCCTCTGAGGCACAAGCTGGGGGTCCCCCCCCAGGCGGGAGCCCAGCGAGGAGATGCAGTGACCCCGGTGCCCGGGGGGGACCCAGCTTCTGCCCAGGCTGCGCCCTGTCCGCCCACGCACCTGATGGACACAGAGTTCTCGCTGTAGATCTCCTTCACGGCCTCGATGTCGGCGTCCAGCTGCGGGTGTCGGTACAGGTCGGCCGCACAGGTCCCCTGCAAGGCTCCGCCAGAGCGGGACGAGGTCAGACGGGGCTAGCGCCAGCCGGAGCACCCTGGGCCCCAGTCAGCCCCTCACAGCCCTAAGCCCGGGCCCCTGGGCCAGGAGACCAGCAGGGTCTGCCACTCGGGGCTGGGGAGGTGGGCAAGGCTGCAAGAGCTGGGGCCGGGTTCAGCTCAGACATGAGGCACTGGCAGAGCCCGGAATCGCCTGGCAGGGTTGCGGGTGAGGCGGGGGGCATTGCCCCCCCGCCACGGCGGGAAGCTGGCATGGCTCTGGACACTGGCCTGCAGTGCAACCCAAAGGAGCAGGAGAGGCTGCCCCAGTGGGTGCCGCCCGAGAGAAGGCAGCGGCTGCTCCCGCCCCCCGAGCCCAGCGGGGCGCACTGGGGCGCTCATGAAGAGCTGTGGGCAGCACCCCCAACCTGCCCCCAGTGTAGGGGACGTCAGGGCCCTGCCCTCCACAGGGAGGGCCAGTGGCAGGAACCCGGACGGGGCGGCCTAAAGGGCCCTGCACCCATGGCCTGCGCAGAAAGGCGGGAGCTGGGCTCCCTGCCTCGCCGCCCAGCAGGGTCCTCCCCGGGGCAGCACTGAGGGGTCCTGGGGGCTGTCCATCAGTGGGGCGGGGCGGGTCTGCCCCAGCCACTCGTGCCAGGCCCCCCAGGGGACCGAGGGGTCACCTCGCTCGCCCCCCCTGGTGCCGATCCCGCCAGGCAGGCCGGGCTGGCACAGGCCCCATGGGCAGGGAGCTCGCTCCACACCTGGACTCCGTAGAGGAATTCCTCCGACTCATTGTCCCCGTCAGAATCATCGTCCGTCCAGTACTGGCCTTTGCTGTCCTGCGGGGAGAGGCCGTGGTTAGCGCCCGTGAGCCACGGCCAGCGCCACGGGCCCAGGGCCACCTCACCTGCACCCGACTCGGCGCAGAAGGGCCAGTTTGCCCAGCTGGTGCCCAGTGCGGGCCCCATCCGGGTACCTGTGTGGCCTTCGTCTCCGGCGCACCTGAGCATTCGGGGGCGGGGTCTCGTCTCGGCCAGCCCCCTGGAGGAGGGGCTAGTCGCCCAGGATACAGACTGACCGATGTTAAGGTCAGGAGGGACCATCGCAATCAGCTTGTCCGTCTCCTGCAGAACGCGCCCCCTCTCCTGGGACAGACCCGCCAGCCTCTGGCTGAGCAGCTGACGCCTGCGAATCGGGGTGGAAAGTTGGCCTGTCCTAGCTCTTCCACCGCGCTCACCCCACGGAGACTGTAGGGCAGACCGCTCCTCCCCCAGCCCAGCTCCCAGGCCCCTGGCAGCTACAGCCCGGTGCCCAGGAAGCATGCAGTGCGCTTGCCGCTTCCTTGGATGCCAGCGTGGGGGGACTAGCCAGCTCTCCGCAGCCCCCGCCCAGCCGCCAGCAACGGGCCTGACGCCACCCTCCCCCCTCAACTCCTCATGGCGGAGGCCACAGTTTCAAAGCGCCTGCAGCGCCTGGAGGGCCCCCCCGTTCCCCTCAATGGATTTCGGCTCCTCAGTCACTTGGATGCATTTGAAAATGTTGCCAGGTGCCTGTATTGACGCCTGCCGGTCAGAGCCCAAGGCCTGGAGGGACCAAGTGGCTGCCTGCTTTGGCCCCCCGAGAGCGGGCTGGAGAACTCCCCGCCATGATTCCTGGAGCAGATCGGGGTTTAACAGTGGCCAGCGATGGAGACTCTGCCCCGGCCATGGGGAACCTGGCCCGGGGTTCGCTCCCCTTCCTCCTACAAACGGGCCTTATTTGCAGTCGGGATTTGGCTCGCCTCAGCTCGGGGCCGGATCGCGTCAGACCTTCCTCTGCTGGACGCAGGAGCCTGTAATGACAAGCTTGTTCCCCCTGTCGGCCGTCATCCCCTCTCCCCCTTTGCTAAGCCACGCGAGACGAGCTGGAGGTGATGGCTTTGACCGGACTAACTCAGCCTCTGGCAGCCACGGATGGGAGAGCACCTCTGGCCTTGGAAACCAGCCCGACCCACAGCAGAGACCTGACGCGAATACAATGAACTCGGGGGCCATCTGGTCAGGAGCCACAAGTGCCACGTGCCACCCTGCTCGCGTGGGCTCCTTCAGAGGCCTGGACGTGCTGTCCCGCCTCTCGGGTCCCCGCAGCAATGACCCCTCTCCCCCGCGGGCCTGCCTTGTCGGCTGAGCCTGGATCCTCCCCAGGCCGGGCCGCCCTGCCCTGCGCTCTGCGTAGCAAGCCCAGCGGGGCGCTGATCTGGGATGAGCTACGAACCATACACCGATAGGGCAGGGGCCGGGGCAGTGACTGTGTTATCCTTTCCCGGTGCCCTGGGAGCCCTGGCCAGGACGCATGAGGTGCGGTGCAAACCCAGAGCAGAGCGGAGGGGGCAGAACAGGCTTGGGCGTACGGCAGAGCAGAACGGGCCCTGCGTGTTCTCAGGGCCAGAGCCCCCAGGCGAGAGCTCTGAGTCATTAGCAAGCTCTGCCCTTCCCTCCCGGCCACGCCACGGGGTCCTCTTCCTCCCCCGTGGCCCGGGGGGAGCCGCCGGATCCGGGCCTGGGCTCTCCGGGGAGAAATGACAGCGGGCGGGTTCCCAGCGCCTCCGAGAGCGGCCAGGTGAGGGGCAAGAAGGACAACGCGGGGCAAGGCAGGCAGAGCGGGACATGGAGAACGGCGGCCCGGGAGGCAGAGACACACCTGCGCCGGCTGCTGGGACACCAAGGCAGAGGGCAAAGGGGGGCGGGAAACGACAGGCAGCCAGGAGGGAGAGGGACGTGCAGGCCCTGCCCATGCGCGTGGCCGGCCCCCAGCTGGCCTGCCACCCGTGGCCAAGCCAGCAGCTCCCTGGCAAGCCCTGCCCTCCTGCCCGGGCCCCCCGCGCCGTCTGGCACATGGGCAGCAGGAGCGGCACGAGCCGTGGGCTGAGCCCTCCCACCCGTGCCCCTCCATGCGGCTGTCCCGCGGCCCGGCTGGGCGGGGCCCTGCCACGCCCTGCTCACCATTTGCGTGGCGGTCCCCGGCACTCCCGCGTCAGGCTAGGCCTCTCCCCTCCATGGCCCCCGGCGGCCCGGGCAGCGCGAGCCAGGCATCGGGCAGCGTCGGGCCCTGACGTCAGGGCTGAGATCCGGCTGGAGTGTCTCTTCGGCTGTTTCCAGGCAACCGAGTCCCTGGCCTCTAGCAGGCAGCCAGCATGGCGGTGACGTCAGCGCTGTGCAGCGGGCTCGGCTGCTCCGCACGCGGCCTGGGGAAGGCAGCCGGCTCAGCACTGCACCGACAGCCCCCTCGCCCGCCCCACGGAGCCATGCTCCCGGGCCCGGGGAGAGGGCTGGCTCTCACATGGCAGGGCCACGGGCCCGTGGCATGGCGGGGCGGCACGGCAGGCGCCGACGGGCAGGCGCCCAGCCCTCGCAGAACAGCCAGAGCATTTCCTCCGGAGCATTTCCCCCTCCTCAGCCCCCAGGCACGGTGACCCACGGCAACCCACGGCGTGGGCCGGGGCAGGGTCGTGGCGCCCTCAGCTGCCCCCCCGCACCCAGGAGGTGACCACAACTTGGGCGGCGGTTCTCAGCCATTGGGGTTCATCTGCCAACCTGGACGGCCTGTCACGCCCCCAGGCCCCCACCCGGAGATACCCCCGGGGTCAATCCAAAGCGGCTGGGGGAGAAGTTTCCAGATGTGAACAGCCGGGTGCCACCCAACACCTCTGTGACTCGGGGGAGGGGAAAGACCAGCCCCAAAACAAACAGCCCCCCCCAACCCCCCCAGCTGATGGAGGGCAGAGGGTAAGGGACAGGGAACTGAAAGCCTAGAAGGGAACGGTGGAGATTGAGGGGTGTAGTGAGAAAGGAGCTGAGGGTCCTGGGAGAACTGAGGAGGAACTGGGGGGGGGGGGGGCTGAATGATATGCGGGTACAGGGAGGGACTGAGGGAAGGATATGGGGGGGCTGAGCGATATGGGGATACAGGGAGGGACTGAGGGAAGGATATGGGGGGGCCTGAGCGATATGGGGTAGAGGGAGGGACTGAGGGAAGGATATGGGGGGCTGAGCCATTTGGGGGTACAGGGAGGGACTGAGGGAAGGATATGGGGGGCTGAGTGATATGGGGGTGCAAGGAGGGACTGAGGGAAGGATATGGGGGGCTGAGCAATATGGAGGTACAGGGAGAGACTGAGGGAAGGATATGGGGAGCTGAGCGATATGGGGGTACAGGGAGGGACTGAGGGAAGGATATGGGGGGGCTGAGCGATATGGGGATACAGGGAGGGAAGGATATGGGGGGGCTGAGCGATATGGAGGTACAGGGAGAGACTGAGGGAAGGATGTGGGGGGGCTGAGCGATATGGAGGTACAGGGAGGGACAGAGGGAAGGATATGGGGGGGCTGAGCGATATGGGGGTACAGGGAGGGACAGAGGGAAGGATATGGGGGGCTGAGCGATATGGGGATACAGGGAGGGACGGAGGGAAGGATATGGGGGGGGCTGAGCGATATGGGGATACAGGGAGGGACTGAGGGAAGGATATGGGGGGCTGAGCGATATGGAGGTACAGGGAGGGATGGAGGGAAGGATACGGGGGGGTGAGCAATATGGGGATACAGGGAGGGACGGAGGGAAGGATATGGGGGGGCTGAGCGATATGGGGATACAGGGAGGGACTGAGGGGAGGATATGGGGGGCTGAGCAATATGGAGGTACAGGGAGGGACTGAGGGAAGGATATGGGGGGGCTGAGCGATATGGGGTACAGGGAGGGACGGAGGGAAGGATATGGGGGGCTGAGCGATATGGAGGTACAGGGAGGGACGGAGGGAAGGATACGGGGGGGCTGAGCAATATGGGGATACAGGGAGGGACTGAGGGAAGGATATAGGGGGGCTGAGCGATATGGGGGTACAGGGAGGGACGGAGGGAAGGGTATGGGGGGGCTGAGCAATATGGGGGTGCAGGGAGGGACGGAGGGAAGGATATGGGGGGGCTGAGCGATATGGGGGTACAGGGAGGGACGGAGGGAAGGCTATGGGGGGGCTGAGCGATATGGGGGTACAGGGAGGGACGGAGGGAAGGCTATGGGGGGGCTGAGCGATATGGGGATACAGGGAGGGACGGAGGGAAGGCTATGGGGTGGCTGAGCGATATGGGGATAAAGGGAGGGACGGAGGGAAGGCTATGGGGGGGCTGAGCGATATGGGGGTACAGGGAGGGACGGAGGGAAGGCTATGGGGGGCTGAGCGATATGGGGGTAGAGGGAGGGACGGAGGGAAGGATTTGGAGCAGCGCTGATAGTGCCCCAAAAAGCAAACCCTCCCCGGCCTGGCCTATGGGTGGGGCTGAGTCGGGTGACGTGGGGGGCTGGAGGAGTGGGGGGGCTGACAAGGCTGGGGTGCAGTGGGGAATATCCGAGGGCCCGGATGGCTGGTATGCCCACGGGGGAGGAGCCCGGCTGTGCAGCAGGGTACATGGGCGCTCGGGCCGTGGGGGCAGCACACTACGTATGGAGGCAGGGAATGGCCCTGCTGCAGGGGGCATCGAAGGGGGGGACGTACAGGGGGTGTGACACCACCCACCCCCCAGCCCAGCCTTGAGCAGACAGCGAAAACCTCCCCGTCACGCCCAGCCCGACCCAGAGGGCACACACAGCCGCTCCCCCACAGGCAGGCGCCCCTGCCCCTCAACCACAGCTGGGGCAGGAGTGCACATCACAGCAGTGCTAGAGGGTGGGCTAGTTCAGGCTCAGCTCTGCCATAAGAGTCCTGACAACACAGCCCAATGCTATTGCTGGCATGCAGCCACCTCTGGGGCGGAGCGCACCAGCTATTAATGGCACCCAGCAGCTTGGATCCCGCAGACAGGCCCCCCCCAACACGCCTGCACCCGCCAGCCTCCTACCCACAACACGCCTGCACCCGCCAGCCTCCTACCCACAACACGCCTGCGCCTGCCAGCCCCAGCCCACAACACGCCTGCACGCGCCAGCCCCTACCCACAACACGCCTGCACCCACCGGCCCCTACTCACAACACGCCTGCACCCGCCAGCCTCCTACCCACAACACGCCTGCACCCGCCGGCCCCTACTCACAACATGCCTGCACCCGCCAGCCCCTACCCACAACATGCCTGCACCCGCCAGCCTCCTACCCACAACACGCCTGCACCCACCAGCTCCTACCCACAACATGCCTGCACCCGCTGGCCCCTACTCACAACACGCCTGCACCCACCAGCTCCTACCCACAACACGCCTGCACCTGCCAGCTCCTACCCACAACACACCTGCACCCACCGGACCCTACTCACAACACGCCTGCACCCACCGGCCCCTACTCACAACATGCCTGCACCCGCCAGCCCCTACCCACAACATGCCTGAACCCGCCAACCTCCTACCCACAACACGCCTGCACCCACCAGCCCCTACCCACAACATGCCTGCACCCGCCAGCCTCCTACCCACAACACGCCTGCACCCACCAGCTCCTACCCACAACATGCCTGCACCCGCCGGCCGCTACTCACAACACGCCTGCACCCACCAGGTCCTACCCACAACACGCCTGCACCTGCCAGCTCTGACCCACAACACACCTGCACCCACCGGCCCCTACCCACAACACGCCTGCACCCAGCACCCCGTACTGCCTGAGACACCCAAACCCACCAGTTGCCTTACCACCCCACATGTCCACAATCGCCCGACGGGCCCACATCTGCCAATCACCAAACCACTCGACACCCCCACCAGTCACCCGACAGACCTGCCCCACCAGCCATCCTGCCACCCTCTGTCCCAATGCCCACCACACCCACCAGCTGTGTTCCCTGGATGCTGGGCACCAGGCAGCTGCCCCGGAGACTGCGGTGTCGCCCGGCCGATTAGCAGAGCGCCCCCCGCACATCTGCATATGCCTCAGTGAATGTAACGGCCCTTCTCCTGCCCAGCTGGGCCACGTACCCGGTGCAACCCGCGGGCAGAGCATCCCCAGGTGTGGCCAGGGGAGGAGCACCACCACTGGGAACTGACCTGCCCCCAGGCCTTTTTTGGCCCCCGGAGCAGCGACACACAAACCCTGGGGATTCCCTGTCGCCGCTGCCTCACCTCGCTACAGGCTGGGAAGACAAGCGATGGTGCCAGCCCAGCTGCCCTGGGGCAGGCGGGCTGGGTGACAGAAAACTCCCATCTCCCAGTGCAGGGCTCTAACCACTAGGCCAGACCACCTCTGATTGCATATTTAACAAAGAGGCACCACCTGTAACGACCGGGTGGCCCAGCATGCTTTACTGTGGGACCTCAGGGGAACCCGCTTCCCCACTAAGGCCCATGGAGTTGCTGCGGGCTCTCGCCAGGCCAACCACTAAGCCCCGGGTGGCCCCAAGGGCCATCGGAATACACCACCGGACAACAGCCGCTGTTCCGGTGCCAGGCCCCGGCTTTTCCTCGCAGAGAGAACCGTCCCATGAGCTCCCGCCAGGCGGGTGGCTGGGCTCCGTTACTGGCCTCACCAAGCCAAGCCAGCAGCCCACCCTACAGGGGAGAGGAGACCCCCCTCGGGTCCCTGCCAGTCAGACCTGGGGAGGAAGCCTTCCTGACCCCAAATCTGGCAATCAGCTGGACCCCGGGCCCAGGAGCAGGATGCATAGCCCAGCATGCTAGACAGGGTTCTCTGGAGCACCACACCCCCCTGGTCCCGGTGTCCCATGTCCAATGTGGCCAATCTCTGCTGCTTCAGAAGGCAGAAAAGCATGGGCCATGGCAGGCCAGTTGTGTATCGGGTGCGGATCCTTCCTGACCCCTGCAGCAGGCAGCCCTGAAGCATGAGGTTTGATTCTGCTCGTCGGCCCAATGCAAGGCAGCACGTATTGGGAGCTCGTTAAGGGCAATGTGGGCAATCCCATTCTCCCCAGATTCCAGCCAGAAGGGACCCTCAGATCCCCCCCTGGCACGCACTGGCCGCAGAGCTTGGCCAAAAAGCCCCCCCAGAAGCTGTGTAACTCTGCACCTGCCAGGCCCTTCCGCGGTCCCCAGGCAGCCTGTTTCCCGGAATGCCCAGAGCCAGATGTGGCCCAAGGAGTAGGCCCCGCCGGCCCATGGCTAGAATCTCAGCTCTGCCGCCCCCCTCCCCTTGTCAGCCCGGGAGTGGTGTTCCAAGGAGCCATTGAGAAACCACTGGGGGACCCTGGCAAAGCAGGCGCTGGATTGACAGCGCTGGCAGGATCCCGCGCAGGTGAGGGTGGCCCGGCACAAGGGCCCAGCTGACAGCTCCAGGCTCTGGGCGGGGCGGATGGAGCATAAAACCCTCCCTCCCCCAGGGGACGGGGCAGCTGCTAAGGGGCGAAGGAGCCAACCCGCAGCTTCAGTGCCCCCGGCAGGGTACAGGGCAGAGGCTGGCAGAGGAGCCCGGCCCAATGTGAGTTCCCTTCGTTTTCCTTCAGCGCCAGCCCCAAGCCCTGACCAGCGCCGAGGGGACAGAGGGGGTAAACTCGCGCCCTGCGGGCACCCCTGCACCGGGCAGAGGCAGGCGGGGCCGCGTAAGGGAAGGCCGGGCTTCCCTCGCTGAATCCCGGTCCTGCCCCACAGCCAGGGCCACCCCAGGACTCTGCCCACAACCGTCCCCGGCCAGTGCGCCTGCACCGTGCCTGCAGCGCCTGCTGCTGGCAGAGCCAGGGCTGGAAACAGCCCACCCGCAGCGGAGCGGCTTGCCCGGCCGAATCACAGAGCTGGTGCCCCTTTTGCTCTCCGGGGCCTCGCCCTCCGTCCCAGCGCAGAGCAGGGGGCATCACCCCACTGGCATCGGGACAAAACCCGAGGACGAGGCCTCGTCCCCCTCAGCAGCGTCCCGGCCTGCCCGGGGACACGACCTGCTCCGCGCCCGGCCTGGGACCCGACGCACTCCCCGGGGCCGGATCCCCCCAGGGATTTTACCGCAGTGGCCCGTTATCCAGCATCCAGCCGGGGCCCTGGGCCTGGCTCGCTGCCCCCAGCGCTCCAGGGAAAGGCAGAATGCCCTGACAGGGCCCTGCCCTGCCCAGAAACACCACCCCAGGTGTCTCCTGGCACGGGGGCAGAAGACCCCTAATGGGGGCCGGGTGCTGGGTGGAACGGAGCCCCCCTGGGACCCCTGCCTCCCGGCACAGGCCCGTGACAGGCAGGGCGGGGCCCGGGGCCTGAACAGGGCTGCTGGGCCTGCCTGGACGCACCCTGCTGCAGCCCGGAGCAGGACCTGGGCCGGCCCTCCGTGCCCACCAGCCACCCAGGCCCGCGGCCCCAGAGAGATGCTGCTGGCAGGAGCCTGCCCCTTGCTGCCCTGGGCTGCGCAGCAGGGACCCCCGCAGCTGGACTGTAACTGGAGGCCTCACCAAGGGCTAATGGGCAAGCGGCATCAAGGGGGGGGAGGCAGGGAAATTCCCCTTCCTCCTAGCTAGCTCCCTCCCCCCAGCCGGCTCCTGCGCCCTCCCCCCAGCCCAGCCTGGCCCGGCTTGCCCCATCTCCTGCACCTGCCAGGGCCAGGCAGGCTGGGTAGTGCTGCCCCCCCCACAGGCAGCGCGGCTCCCCCGCCTCCCAGGCCTCCATACTCACGGCGACGCCTTCGGCCAGGTCTCCGTGGCCACGGGGCCCTGGGGGGCAGCCAGGCTGGTCCAGGCCAGGGGGAAGCTGCTGGGGCCGGGGCTGGCTGGCCTCTCTGCACGGGGAGGGGTGCGAGGGGGCCGGCTGGCCGGCGGATGCAGCACAAAAGGCTGATCGGCCGGCTGCTCCTCCCGCCTTTGCTGCTTCACTTCACGGAGCACAGCCCGGCGGCCCCGGCGGCTGCGCCCATGCTCAGTGCCGCGCCGGGCCAGCGTCATGTGACGCTCTCGGCTGGGCGAGCAGGCGCGTGCTGCGGGGCTGGGGGCAGGGCTGCACACAGCTCGCACGAGCGCGCACACGCGTGGCTAGTGCACCAGCCGGGAGGCCCTGGCCGAGCCCCCCCCGAGCCCCACAAGCCCCCGGCCCCGGCCCCGCTGCAGCGGCAGGCCCCGGAGGTGACCGACCCCCAGCCCAGGGTCCCTCCTGTGCTACCTGCCCCCGGGGGCAGATGGGGCTGGGTGCCAGCTCTCTGGAGGGGACCCGGCTTCTCACCTTGGCCCAGACTCCTACCTGTCCCTTCCCTTCTGCCACCCCCTCCCCGCCGGCTCCGGGCCCCCTGCCGAGGGAAAGTGGCCAGGCCAGGGCAGGGCAACCAGTTCGCACCTCTGCCCCGGGGCCCGGCGGGGAGGCCCCCCCAGCCTTACCGCGGGCACCCAGTCCCCGGCCGCCCTCCCTGGGAAGGCCACTGAGGAAGTCGTATGGGGAGGGCTGTGGCCTCGCCCGCAGGGCACTGAGGCCGGGTTTGGCAGCGGCTGCTTTGGGGCAGCACCCGGACCGGGGGCCTTGCGGGCTGGAGCGTCAGGCGCTGCTTTTACTCCCTCGGCCTCTCGCCTGGCTCCCGCCCTGGTTTTAGCCCCCGAGCCAGGTGCCCTCGGGGGGGGGGCAGGAGCCAGGTGTTCCCGGGGTGGGCAGGGTGGCACTGATGGGTGCCCCTGAGGATTGGTGGTGATCTGCCCCGGCCAGGCTGAGATTGCAGCGCTGTGACGGGCCCCCCGAGCCCATGGGGTGAGACACTCGGCCCCGCGCCTGCCTCCCCCTGCAGGGCGCTGGCATACAGACCCCCGGCGGGCCCTGCTTCGGCCCCGCGCCCAGCTGCTGAGTCGTGACCCCACCCGCTCTGGATGCCTGGGGAGGGGAAGGGCACCCTTCGGGAGACACACTGGGAGAGGGTGCAGGCCCGGGACCCGAGGGAGGCATGATGGGAAATAATCGAGGGGAGCTGGTGACAGCTCTCGGACTATTTGGTGGGCAGAGCCAAAGAAAATGAATGCCCCACTGTCACGTTATGGGATTGTGAGGGGAGCAGCCAGGTCACTGCTGCACCCATGGGGAGGTGTTCGTCCCAAAAGTGGTACAAAGGGGGCCATGTGAGGGGTCAAATAAAAGCTTCCTTTCTTCTGATTCTGTATCTGCTCTTCATAGATCTGTATAATGTCTGTGCGTGGAGTTAGGGATCTGTACTCTGTATGGAGACTGGAAGTCTTGAGTAATGGGCTAGGAAGGTTTGCCCATGGACATGCTAATGAGTGAAGCTCCAGGGAACAATGGGCCTCTGAAGGCCAAAGACACACCTGGCCACTGGCCATGTGACTCCCTCCAGCTTGGAAGAAGCCAGGAGGGGGTATAAATAGGCCGTGTGGCCAACTTCATGTGGTCTTCAGATCTGCTTCTGACCCCAGATGCAGCTTCGCAGGGAATCACGAGCCGGGAAGAACTGTGGCCCCATCCTGCCATAGGATGTGCAACAAGGACTTGTAAGCCAGCAGCTATAACATCTCTGCTAGAGCCTGCATCGAGAACTGGGCGATGCGATGCATGTGATGTATGATACTTTAACAACCTTATTCTCATGCTTTTCTTTCTTGTAGTAATAAACCTTTAGATTTTAGATTCTAAAGGATTGGCTCAGCGTGATTTGTGGGTAAGATCCAGAGTGTAAATTAACCAGGGATCTGTGGCTGGTTTCTTGGAACCGGACAGAACTTGTTCGGGGAAGGTGAGATTGGTTTTAAGACCCCTCACCTGTGTATGAGGCCCGGGGCCATCTGGGGCACGGATATTGCTGGGGTGTTGGAGGGGTTTTGCTCGTGAGGCTTCAGGCAGGCAGCTGAAGCGCTCTGGGGGCTGGTTTGTGGCCTATTTGGGAAGGTCTCCAGTCTGGGGGCTAGAGAGAGCCCCGAATTTGAGCAATTTGCCCTGAGCAGACATCCTCAGCTGTGCCCAGACCCGGCCCGGTCCGTCACACCCACCCCCTCAGGTGTAGAGCAGGGACAGTCAGTGCTGCCTTCTCCAGCCAGGTGCCCCTGAGCTGCGCTGGGGGGTGCCTCCAGAGAGGGAGGGCAGTGCAGCCTCCTTTCCCACCCCCAGCTGGTGCAGGTCCTGGCTGAGGTTTCCTCAAGCGTGCCCAGGAGCTGGACTGAGACCAACTCACTTCACCCAGGCCACAGGACTGCCCGCCTGGGAACGGCTGGACAAGTGTGCCAGAGTGAGGTGAGGGCCAGGCCTCCGGACCCCTGGGGTCTCTTCTGTGCACGTTGGAGGTTCCCAGCTTCAGAGCTGAGCCCCTGCACAGCCCAACAGGCGAGGGCAAGGGGCAGCCTCCAGAGGGCACACGGGGAGGGGTTCTCCCCGCTCCTGGGCCAGATTTGTCGTGTGACACACCAGGGCCAAGCTGGCACTGGCAGCTCCTGGAGGAGATGAACAGGCCCTGGTTTGGGAAGCTGAAAAACTGGTGCTGGGGAAGGGAACGTCAGAATCCCCCGCTCCTGGTGTAGCCCGAAGGGCGGGGTGGGTCGCTGTGGACTCCAGACAGGTCAATGCCAGCTCTGGCATTGCTGCCAGCTCATGCGCCGGGTGGATGATTTGCTAGACTGCATGGGCCAAGCCCAGTGCATCACCGGTGGCTCTGGCGAGGGACTGTTGGCAGCTCCCCTTCCTCCCGACTCCCAGGGAAAACTGGCCGGGCAGGCTTGCTCCACTTGGGCAGAACGGCCCTGAGGTTACGCGGGCCTGGCCGCCTTCCTGAGGTCAATGGACCCAATGCAGTGACCTCGGTATTGCTCCATGGCAGCGAGGCCCGGGGATGCTGCCATCTGCAGCCGTGCCTGTTTTCTCACTGTCGAAATCTGGCCGCGGTCCTCCCACCGCAAACCCTGGGGAATGCCAGGCGGGCCACAGCCAAGCATGCGGGTCTCGCGGGGGGCGATGCCTCGTCCCTAAGGCAGAGGCACTCCCAGGTGTGGTCCGTGTGGGGCCTAGAACGCTACTCCCGGTGGTTTGGGCCAGATTCGGCTTCACTGGCAGCCCCCTCATGGGCCTCACCAAACAGCCAGCAAGCCACCGCTCCCCCACCTGGCCTTCCAAGAGCTAGCGCCGATTCGCTCCTGCCCGGCCCGGCTCGCACGTATTTTATGGACAGACGCTTCACCCGCGGGGAATCGAGAAGGCCGGTGCAGCGCTGGGTGCAACAGGGCGATGGGGGGCTAGGGAGGGGAAACAGGTCTAGTGTCACTACTTTGCGACAAGGGCAGCTTCCCGGGTAAATGGCAGCTTCTGTGGGATGCTGGCTGTTCTGAAAACCTGGCAAGTGTAACAGATGTTCCCTAAAATGCCTGAGCATTGGGGGATTCCAATCAACTATCTGCCCGTCAGCGTGCCCTGTCATTTTTTCCATCCATGTATGGAATAAGTTTTGTTCTGTGCACCAAGGCAAGTGTGGCTGTGCACCACCAGTGGAAACAGGCTGCTGGCTGGGGGCGCTCTGCTGGTCAGTTGGGTGGCACCTGAATCGCTCCTGGGTGGCTGCCCACGCGCTCCGTGGACAGGGACACGGGTGCCCGTGGATCCCCCGGGGGTTAATGTATGCGCCATTTCTCTCCCGCGGCGGTGCAGTGCGTGTTGCTTTCGGAAGCAAATGCCACGGAGCCTCTGCGGGAACCCTTGCAGGCCTGGCACCACAGAAAGGGGCAGCTCCCACGCCCACCAGAGCCCATCTGGGAGCAGCACCCCCCATGCCCGGCAGGACACTGACTGCAGCCAGGCCAGCCCGGCGCACTCCCCTCTCACACGGACAGAGGGACACAGGGACAGACAGAAAAGGGCAAACCCGCAGTCCTAACCCTGCTTATCGGAGCCGACACGCGAGAGAGTCGCACGCAGGAGAATTCGCAGAAGCAGCTGAGACTGATAGTTAACAGCAAACGCCTCCTAGCGTCAAGCGGTGATCACCGTGCAATGCGCCTGTCCGCAGGCCGTCGCTATTCATCACACACAGTGCTGCCGCCCGACATAGTTGATAACAAGAACAACTGGCTATTTGTAGTCACTGGTAAGAAGCCAGGCTCGGTTGGAGCCCCATCAGGAATCAGCCCCAGCTCCCATCCTGCTCGGCCCCGGCTCTCTCCGGAGCCGCTGGTCTGAAGACGCGAGGCAGCCCCGGATGGGTGGGGAAACTGAGGCCCTACGCAGGGAAGTTGCTGCCTCAGAGCCCGGCCGGGCCCTGGCTCACCTGACTCCTGTTCGGGCCCCTCCGGCACGCGAAGGGCCGGGGTGCATTCATAAGCCGACAGTTCTCCCTCATGTGCACAAGCAAAGCGCGCTAATGCGGGCCCCTCCGCAGCTCCCAGCAGCTCCGCACCAGGGGCGGGCACGAGGGGCCGGCCCCCCGGCGGGTGCCAAGCCGCAGCATGAGCTGCGCCGGCGGAAGAGCTGGCCTGAGGATTAGAAGCAGCTTTGCTGCACACGGACTCCTGGCAACCCCGTGGAGCCGCGCTCCTGCCCTCTGAACAGCCCCCTCCCTGCTCTGTCTGCCTCTGCTCCTTCGCCTCAGCTTCCTGCTCTGCCCCCGGCCCGGGGCAGCCTGTGGGAGTTCAAATCCGGCCCACTCTCCAGCAGCCCTGCTGGTCCAGGCCTCAGCTGAGTAGGCAGGCTCGGAACCGCAGTGCTCTTTCAGACAACGCCCCTGCGGCGAGCCGGGGGGGGCGACGCTCCCTCCGGGCTGGGGTGGCACTGGGGGACCCCCTAAATGCTCCCCACCGGCTGACGCAACGTGGAGCCCGTCAGCCAGAGCGCTCCCATGCTGCTGAGCCTCACGCGGGCTGGCATGTGTCCGCAGAACGGGAGAGTCACTCACCCTCACTACCCCCCGGGCCTGCAGCGGGCACATGTCCAGGCAGGCCTAGCACTCACAGGTGCCAAGGGCTCCTGACACCTGTGCCGCTTGTGCCCGGCTCAGGGGCTGCCCTACAGCTCTGTCCCTGCAATACGCCGGCGAGGTCGCAGTGCATGCAGCTACTTCTGGGGGGACACGACAGCCAGTCCCGCTCCCCGGCGGCTGGCACAAGGGGACGAGCTGAGGGTGGAGTTCCTGACTTCCTGCAGCGCCGGGCCAGCGGTGCCCAACTGAGCCCCGGAGAGCGGAGCAGCGGGAAAGGGGCTGCGCCCGCCTGCACTGATCTACGCCCTAGCAATAGCGCGGGAAAGCCAGGTGGGCCCGGCGGGAGCTTTGGCAACACTCAGTTGTCTTGGTTTGATCTGTCCTTGGAACCCGGGCTCGTGGGGGGGAGGCTGGCATCCGGGGTGAATCTGGCACTTCTGGGCCTAGCAGCACGAGCTCCTGCGGCCCAAGATAAAAGATCCCTTCTGTTCCCAAGGCCATGGCTCATTGGCCGCCCTGCCTGGCCCAGCCACTGTGAGCAGGGATCGGGGTGCGGGGGGCACAGGGATGGGGGACGTCGCAGGGTGGAACACAGAGGTGCCAGGTCCCAGGCACACACCCCAACCCTGTGTCCGGGGGCTCCGAGCGAGGCCCTGCAACAAGCCCCACACTTAGCAATAGAACAAGGCATTTCTCTAACCCAGGCAGAGTCTGGATCTCCAGCACCGCTGGCAGCAAATCCCCCCCGCTCCCTCCCCCACGCCTGGCGAGATGTGCAGGCTCCCTGCCCTCCCCCTCCCCAGGGGTCATCCAACCTGTGCACCCTGCTCTGCGCTGGCCTGCCACATGAGCGCAGAATGGTGCGTCAGTTACGTGGCCTCAGCTGTCCAGGCAGTTCCAGCCCAGAGGTTACAAGAGTCCCCTTTGGCCAGCAGCTGGCTCTCCTCCCAGAACTTGCTCTCTGCCCTCGGCTGGGCTCTTGCCTCTCCTCTTTTGCCCAATCCTGGGGCTGGTTTTGCGTTCAGAGCCGGCCCCTTTCCTAGCAGAGTACTACCCAGGAGGGCGCTGGGTTTCTAAGCAGCCGCCGCCAACCCAAGGGGACTCCAGAAGGGGACTTGGAGAGAACGTGTGAATGAAATACACCGGGGGAGACGAGAATGAGCAGTCCCCCCGGCACTGACAGCCAAGGGGCTGGAGTCAGGGCAGCTGTCCCCAGCTGGAGGAGCAGCATTTAGACAGGCCGTTTCTGGGGCTCGCAGGTGGGACAATGGAGCTGACGGACACTCGGGGCGCGGGTGGTGATGGCTGCTGGGTACTTGGCTCTAAAGCTGTGCATAGGGACACACACTGCACAGGGTGGGTTGCAGTTCAGCTCTAGGCCAGCGTAGCTTGCTCATGGTCTCCGCCAGGGCAACCTCTGCTGAGGAATACATGCTGGTTGGCCCCCCGCCTTGGGCACGGCCCCCGCTGGGGTTAGCAGAAGGCAGGGGCGATGTGGGCCAGGCAAGAGCGGGATGGAGCCGAAACGGCTGCAGGATCAGCGCATGGTGCTCCCAGTAACCAAACGCTCGTAGTGGGAGGCCAGCTCTTCCGTGGGGCTTTTCCAGGAATTGGCAGCTTTCCAGGGTCTGAGGTGACCAGTGGCTCAAGCGGAGGGCCCTGCTGGAGATCCCTTGAAGGGATCTGCCCTTTGGAGAGTGCGGAGCAGTCACCCCCCTGAAAACCAGCCCCCTCTAACGTCTGTCCCGGCAGCCCCCGAAAGCGCTGGTCACTTTCAAAACCCCTGGCCTGGGGATTTGATGAAATTCATCCACAGGAAGCCTTCAGACAAGGCTGACGCAGGACCTCAGAGGAGCACAGGCCTTGTGCAAGCTGAGCAGGGGCCATCACATAAAACCAGGGGCAGGCCAAGGAAAACACAGGGCCCAGGAGCAAAGCCCCAGGGAAGAGGGACTCTCCCCATGGTAACTATTGTCTCTGGCGTGTGTCATCACTAAACCTCAGCACCTGGCTGTCCCCATGTCACAGGGGGGCACATGAGGCGTGGGACTGGGCTGAGCCTTGTACAAGGCCACCCAGTAGAGCCAGGCCTGACGTCCCACGCTGGCGCTCAGTCCGTGAGGAGATCAGACCCTGAGTGTCCAGAAACCTCCCGGCTGGGCAGCTCTCCGCGTGGCTCAGCTCGCTGTTGTGCGGCTAAGGAGCATGCAGGTGGGGATGTTACTGGGTCAGCTCCGGCAGCAGCCAGCCGTGCTGGGCCAGAGAACCTGGCTGCAGCGGGGCCAATGGGCCAGGCAGTGGGACCCCACGGCCACAGTGGGGCTGGGTGACAGGCCCTAGATTTAACTCCATGAGCTCATGACCCCATCTACATTTTTGTTCGTCTCTGCAGTGCTGCAGGACGAGTTGTTGTTTTTAAGTTGTTCCTAGACCAAACCAGTTACCTGTCTGCGCACTGTCGTTTAACCGGTTACTGTTAAACAGCCCCCATGCTGCGAGTGCTCCCGGCCCAGGCACCTTTGGGTGACGGCTGCTCGGGCGCGTGGCTGGGGATGAGCTCAGTTCTTTTGCCTCCTTTTCCTGAGGCGGATTTTTTTTTATGCTGAGTGACGTTACTTCTGCCCTTGCTGGAGCATATTGGCGAAGGAGGCCGCTGCAGTCCTGCCCGGACGAGACGCTTAGCTCCTAGCAAGTGAACGTGCAGAGACGTTGCAGGGCTGGGCTTCACCTGCCCAGGAATCCCACCCTGCTTGTTCTGCTGCAAAATTCACCAGCGTCACTAACCGTGGCAGCCAGAGGGAGAGGGCTACCTGCCTGTCTGGGAACCAAGGGGGCCACGCCGGAGCCGACGGCATGTGGCCTCCCAGCCAGCATCATGTAAGATCAGAAACCAGGAGGAAAGCAGGCCCAGCTCCTTTGCAATGTCTTGGCCACTCTAACCCACACTCCCCCTGTGTGCCCCATCACCCCGGGACCGGCTGGCCCATTCAGATATTGCTAAGCTCACCCCAACTCTGGCTAACGGAGCGGGGTCCTTTAATTCCCAGGGCTCCAACCATGCAACTGCGGCTCCACCCTGGGGTGGGGTGTTACACCACAGTCTGCAGTGCTGACTCATTCTGTCTCATTTCCCTTTCCAGGGTGGGGGGAGCTCTAAACTCTCCTCCTGCAGCTCATTTCCCCATGGCTGCAAACGGCTTTTCCCAGCCCGAACATCCTGTTCCAGCAGGGGCCCGTTTGAGTCCTCCGTGAGTGAAATTCATCCCTCCACAGGCCAGTGTGAGGCCCAGGCACCAGCTGGACCGGGCACTGCGGTGGCTGTCTGCACAGGACGAATGTCAGTCACAGGCTTCTGCACGGCGCATGCAAGGATGTGTCAGTTTGCCCACTAGGGTGTTTTTAGGACCACGTGCGTGCTTTCAGCGCTTGTGCTGGGATCAGTCCGAAACCGCAGCCTGTGACACACTTTGGTATCGCTGTATTGATTTATGGAGGCTCCTAATGAAATCTGCCCCCCCACGGTACATCTCTAGCAGACAACGTAGGCTAGACAACACGACTTTCTGCTCTCTCTCGAGGAGACAAGCACCCTGCCCAGCAAGCTTTCAGTCCAGGCAAGCGCGGCCGATATGTAGACTGTTGGCAAGGGACTGGAAGAATGAACCCTTATCCTGCCTTTGGGGCATGTTTTGTCTTGTCTGGCTCCTGTTGCCAAATGCCTCCCATTGAAATTCACAGCCCCCCTGTCAGGTAGGCTAGTGTTGCTATCCCCCAGGCACTGAAAGATTATGTGACTTCACGGTCACACTGTAAGCCTGGACCCAGCAGAGTTTTTTAAACTGCCTCCCCTTCCCCCCCTTGATTTTACCTGCAGCAAAGGCCTGGCCCCAAACTCCCCCAGGGAGTGACCCAGTCCAAGCAGAGATGACCCAGCCTTTTCCCCCGCAGTCACAGCTCTGCCACTGTGGGAACAGCCAGCTTGGCCCTGGCCGGAGACACCTCCTTGCCAAAGCGATTACAAAATCCCCAGGTCCCGAGGGGCTGGACCGCGCTGCCAGTGGGCGTCACCAGGCCGCGGCCCACCTGGAAGCGAGGCACTGGCTGGCGTGCAGCGCCCTGTCAGATGTCACTGGCTCTGGGCTGCAATCAGTCTGGTTTGGCCTCCAGCCATCTCAGGCCCTCAGCCCTGCCCTGCACCCAGTGAGGACAAAGCAGAGGCAGATGGTTGATGATAAAATATGACTCATCCATCCTTCCAGGCCATTGATGGAGAGGGTCTGTCCCCTGCTCACTGTTCATCTGGGGAGCAAACTGTGTACGAAACCAGTAACCAGCAAAGTCACTGGACTCTGCCCCGCGCTGTCTCTGCTTTTCAAACCGGGCTCTGAGTGGAACACATAAGGGGCGTGAAAGGCTATGGAACTGTGTGAGCATCAGGGCAGGCTTCTGTTCCCACTGGGTCGGAAAGTGCCAACCACACAGCTGGGGTTATTGAAAGGAAATGTGATTATCAGCATCCGGATGCACCGCGCTCCTGCAAAACGCAACAGCCCTCGGCCGTCCCCAGCAGAGCTACCGAAAATGCGCTCTGCCATTCCCGGAGGTTTTTCCTCCTGTCTCCAGCATCCTGAAAAGCAACCCCGAGTTCTCCCCTTCACCAGACACACTGCAGCACAAAACGTTAAGTGCAACCTCCCGCATTCTAGCAGCAACCAATCAGGGCATGTGACTGTCATAAATTCCATGAATTCAGCACGTTACTGAGGTTGATGTTAAAGTTTTGGCCTAGACAAGAGGGTGAGTTTGAAAAACCCTTAATTCCCCCCTGAGTTTGGGGTCTGACTCATGTCAGCTTTTAACTAGGCATATGGGTTTTTATTAGTTGGGGGGGGGGACATCTTTTCTTGCTCTCCAGCATGTCTTCCTGTGACATTCAGAGATCTAGCCCCATGAACATGCAGTGATATGATGAATACTGTTGTCTGCTGTAGCAAGTGGGCGTGCTACATTACTCAGTGAGGTATCTGAATTACTTCCAGCTCCGGGAAAAGACAATGTGACCTTAAAACCAGAACAGATGAGTCAGAAGCTGCTACTGGATGCTCTATCCCTGCAAACTCATCCTCTCAGTCTGCTGGCCAGAGACACACTTTTGCTGATACCAGCCATTATTAGGGGTAGCTTCACCCCTTGTAGGGCCCTACACACCTAGGACAAGGAAACTGGGGGCTGCTTTTGGGGGTTGCACGGTAGTCTCAGCAACATGGGGCCCAATCTCCCCTCTTTAGCCGTTGGAGGATTCTCAAGAGCAGCTCTTGCCTCAGCTTCCAAATCCCGGCTCTTTGGGGCTTTGCTGTAACTGCCTAGGAGGAGAAAATCCGGCTGTGCATTGGGGCCTGGAGTGGTCATTTGTCTTACTTGGGTATCAAGCTTGCTTTCTTCTCCCTTTGTCATGGGGTGTCTGGATCCATTCTTTAGCTGGCAGCTTTCCAGCTGGGATCTCAATGGTAATTTGGCACTAACAATGAGCCCTCTAGGAGCCCGGAGCCCTCCTTAAAAAGGGGGAAGGGAAAAATTCACAAGCAGCAACAATGGGGACCAGAGCTTTGTGAATGGTTTCCAGGGCCTTGAAAGAGAGGGGGCGGAGCAGGAGAGGCTGCCAGCTGGGATGCAGGGCAGCCAGGCCTCTGAGTAGGCCCATGGGGGATGGGCAAGGGGTGCTGTCCCATTAAGATGCACTGCAGCATGGGCAACGTGCCCAGTCTATGCTCAGTGGGTCACCAACGCTATGGGGAGCCCCATGTGGGGGGGCTCTGGGGATGCCCTACACCCTGGAGCTCTCTCTTGGCTGGACCACCCCATGCCAGGAGACGCTGCTGCTGCAGGGGAAGGGAATGCACATGAGGCTGGGGCCCATCCAAGAGCTACTGCTGCCGCGCGGGGGTATCGGGGATGCGGCCCCTTTAAGAGCTGGTTTTGCGGGGGGGGGGGGATTCAGTAATAGGTGCGGTCCCTTTAACTGCGGCCGCCGCTTCCACTGTCACTCGCAGGCTGCGTGCCCAGCCCCTTGGCGCCTCCCCATTGGCCGGCGCCCCGCGTGCTGGTCAGCTTGCCGCTCCCCCGCCGCAGCTTGTGCCTCCGCCGGTGAAAAGAGTCCGCCCGCTCCGCCTCCCCGCGCGAGCCGGGGGCGGGCGGCGGCGGAGGGATCCGCGGGGCGGTCGGGATCACCTTGAGGCGCGGCGCGGGCGGGGCGGCTCGCAGAGAAGCTGAGGCTCTCGGGGCGGACGGACGTGAGGCGGCGCAGCAGGTAACGGGGGAGGGGGAGCCGCCGGGCGGAGCGGCTGGTGCCCGGGGAGCCGGCCCGGGCCCGCGGTACCGGCGGGATGGGGTCGCTGGAAGGGGGGGGTCCGGGGCCCGCTCTCTTCCCCCCCCTTCCCCCCCCGGGGCGCGCTGCCTCGCGAGGTGAACGTCCGCGGCCTGCGGCGCGCGCCCAGCACGTGGGGCGCCGGCCTCGCGCCTGGGGAGCGGCCCGGCCGGGGGCGGGGGAGCGGCGCGCGCCAGGCGGGACAAAGAGCCGCGCGCCCGGGCCGCCCCCGCCTTGCAGCCCGGCCTGGAGCCCTGCGGGGAGGCGCACGCGTGGGCCGCTGGGCGGGGGGCGCCTCGGGCGGCCGGAGGCGGGGAGCAGGTTGCGCTGCGCAGCGAGCCCGGCCGGAGGGGAGCCGGTTGCCGGTCGGACGGGCTCGGCCCGCCACTGCCGCCCCGCAGCGGTCTGCGCCTCCGAGCTGGTGCCGCTCTGTGCGGCTGCGAGGGAGTCGCGTGCTGCCCAGCTCGAATGGAGAGGGCGACCGCATCTCGCAGTCCCGGAGCTGGAGCAGACCTCAGTCATCGAGTCCAGCCCCCTGGCCAGAGCAGGGCCGACCCAGCTCAGTCCTCAGTCGTTAATCTGCGGTGACGAAATCCGAGCTCCACTTTCCCTTGCACGGGTAGCACTGGAACACTAGCTTTTACACAAGTGCCTCATGATGGCACCCTGCGCCTCGGTGTGAAACGCAACCGGTCCCCCTTGGTACCCTGCGCCTCGGTGTGAAACGCAACCGGTCCCCTTCCACTCCCCCCACAGACCTGTTATGCGTACTATTGTACAAATGGCAAAAACCAAACTCCCTGCTGCAGTGGGTCTATTGGGCCAACCTAACTGATAAGAAATGTGGGCAAACGGGCTGAGTCACGTTGCTGCAGCAGGGAGACAGGTGTCTGTTGGGATTGTTCAATCCTGTGGAGGGGGTAGGAGTGCAGGTAGCACTGCTCTTAACAGCCCTCCTGGTTGGCTGTGAGACAGCAGCTTCAGAGATATTGGTCTCATCGGCTACAGTAACTGCAGTACAACAGCTGATGCATGCATAGTGCAGGAAAATGTGGAAGAGTTGTTGTTCCCCTTGTCAAAAAACAGTTCTTGAATTAACTTTACAAAACAAATAGTTTGGTAGCACTGTAAAGGCTAACAAAGCTTAGCTGGTATCATGAGCTTTCGTGGGCACAGCCCACTTCTTTTGAAGTTCCTGAATTGTTGCCTTGGATTTGAACCTTCTGCTTTCCTTCTGTGGGTTTTTTTGGGGTGGGTGATGTGTAAAAATAAACTGAACATGCAAGTATCCCAAAAGAGAATTAAATACACCCACCTAATGGTATTCTTTAAACAAGATTCCATTGTT
Source organism: Pelochelys cantorii (assembly GCA_032595735.1). Classification (NCBI taxonomy): domain Eukaryota; kingdom Metazoa; phylum Chordata; order Testudines; family Trionychidae; genus Pelochelys; species Pelochelys cantorii. Next base: position 2,202,232 of record CM064338.1, read on the forward strand.
AAGTTTAAAACTCCATCTCTTGATGAATGCTGAAGGTTGTAGTGTAGTATGCTTCTGAGTCAGTCATATCTACAATACATTGCCTTATTCCATACTTTTTGCTTTCTTTAAGATTAGTATCTAGCACCTCTGGAAAACAATTCTTGGTGTGGTTCAGATACATGGGTTTTCTTGCACTACCATTTGAGCCATTTCTTCTGCTAGAAAAAGTGCATACTTCTAAACTGTAGATAGCTAGCAATACTCACTACTCTTCTCCCCCCCACCACACTTTAAAAGGCAAGAGTAATTAAGAAGATAGGGCAGTGAAACAACTTAGAGCTGCTAAAAGGGTTAAATGTAATTTGCTTAATCACTGTTCCTGGCTGCAGCTCCATGCTATAAAAGTTGCAAAAAGAAGCTTGGATTCAGAGCTGCAAGGTATTTCAGTTTAGTGTTTCCAGAGGTGCAGTGGGGTCAATCCTATTTGGGAGTAGGGCTTGAATTGAATGGAAAGGGAGTGTTCACCACCTCTCTCCCCCTCTCCCATATGAAGATCACTGTCCCTGTCCTAAATTATGCTGATTTAGATGAGTATATGGTTCAATAAACTTGTTAGTGACTAACTTAGTCAGCTTTTCATTGCTCAGGCAAGCAAAGGCCCCATCTGAACTCTCTTGTATTATGTCTGTGTAAACATGTCCAATTGATTTTGATATTCATCTGTACTTCATGAAAGACTATAAACCTTTGAAACATGTTTGAACCACTCTCTTTAAAGTCAGGTTTGCATGAATGGCGCTTTTGTTACTAACCAGTGGAAACTTCAATGCCGTCATCTCAGATTAATAAAAGTAGAGCAGCCTTTTTAAATGGTCATGGCTCTGGCATCCCAGCTACTTGGGGATGGAGCACAGTATAACAGAAAACACTGCTTGTGTTTTATTACTTAAGATTCAAATCTCTGTACAACCTGCTGATGCCTGCAGCACCACTCAAGCATTTTGTGACTCTTTATCCCTGACATTGCTCCTACAACCTGCAGCGCTATCTTATTTGTGTTGCTGAAACCTAGCAGAACTATAGCTTTATTCAACTTCAAGAATCCTAGAATTGTATCTCATCTACAGCCGTATACCAAGGAAGATTGAAATGCAGCTTGCCCCTTGAAATAAAGAGCTTTTATAAACAGACCTGGCCCCTCTCTCCTTCCCCCAAAATAGCCCAGGCCTCACTAAGGTTATCATGATAATCTTTCATTGAAGAACTAGACCAATTTAGAAAGGTTCTAACATGGTTTGAGAACAGGTTTGAGGGTTAGGGGCACAATGCATGTTGAGGCAACTGTTTATAACTAAAAACTTCAACAAATAGTCTAGTAGCACCTTAAAGACTAACACAACATGTAGATGATATCTTGAGCTTTCCTACTTCAGATGACAGGAGTGTAGGATACCTGCAACAATCTCAATTCAAATTCTTCCAGCAGAAAAGTAAACATACTTTGAAATCACAAGATACTTGAGGCTGAATGTTTATCTAGGAAGATACTTCTGAATTTTCTAGAGATGAAATCTACAAATTCTTGTTAAAAGCTGGTATTCAGGTAGTCTATGCTATTGCATTGACTGTAGTATTGAGGCAATCTCCATACATAAAGATGCAATTAGTCTAGATCGGTGTGCCTCTACTCCTGGGTAACACACTTAGATTTTAGGCTCACCTATTCAGTATACAAATACGACCTTCTGCTACTAGCAGGATAGGAAAGAGGCCAGTGTTAGTTACATAAAATCTAACGCTGAATCCCATTTTGCTAAAACTGTCGATGTGTGGTGAAGACAAACCACGTGGGTGTCCTTTTTCCTGTCCTTGGACAGCAGCCTGTTCATATTCCTAGGAGGGGCTATATAGTTCCACCTCCTCTAGAAAAGCAGCAGAGCTTAGCTGCAGTGTGGTGTGATGGGTAGCACGTAGGACCAAATAGGACTGCAGTAGCAGCGAACAGCCACTACTGAATGATGTGCGCAGAAATACTTTATCTATGTGGTGCAGTCAGAACAGCGCATGACTGCCATATCTGTAAGCCCAGCTAGGATTCAGATCTTCACTCTGCCAATAAATCTGTGCTTTTTCCTTTTGAAAGAGATTAGTAGCTTTAACAGTGAGTCCAGTGGCACCTGAAATTTGCTAGTCTTTAAGGTACCACTGGGCTCCTTGTTTTTGCTGAAACAGAGTAACATGGCTACTTTGTTTGCTGATAACATGGGAGAGTGAACTGGATTTTCTGAAAGCCTGCTTAACTGTTGCTTTAGTAACACACAGTATAGATAAGAGTGGCTGGCATGTTATGCCTGCACCAGGGCCACTAATTGTTTTTTGGAGATGACAAGACCACATGACATCAGCATCGTTACTAACTCATTAATCAAACCTGTAGTGAGCTTGATTTTAAGCTTGTCATATGACTTGGGCCTCAGAAAGGAGCATATTGAACTAGATGGCATGTTAATCTGGCAGCTAATCCATTCTCATCCAGGAAAAGTGCTGATGTCACACAGACGGCACCAGTGTAGTCCTCCCACCCATGCTTTCCAATCCAATTAACTTGTGCCCTGAAAATCAGACACATTAGCATCCCAAAGATGCTGGCTGAATACCAGGACTGAAGATGCTGGTTTAGAGTCAGCTGTTTGATGAGAGTTAGTGTTTTAATAGCCATGTAGATAGGGGAAGCGCACTGACACGCTGTCTACACTAGCGCTTGGTTCAGGATAACTTGCATCGCTCAAGGGTGTAGATGTCTGTAACCGCTAACTCAGGCTGACTCTGGGAATCTTTACTTAGATCCAAACAGCAAAGAAAACCTTTTCTTTTTGTGAGCATCTTTGTATGCCCTTTCCCCAGAGTTCAAACTGACCCAGGACTCCTCTACACAACTTCTTCATGGGTGGCTGGGGCAATCAACACAGCGTTTATCCTACAGTGGCCCATTTAGTATTGCTTAGAGATTCTTGATTGTCAGCGGAGCTGCTCTTCCTGCTCAGGTTCACAAATTCACAGCCAGCATTTTTTTACACCTAAAAGCAAAATTTACATATCTTGTAGCATGAGACACATTACAAGTGAGAGCAATTCATGCAGCAGTTGAGAAGCATCTTTTTACAAGTCTGACACCAGTCTTGAATAATATTAATGTGCAGGTGAGTTGGTCTGATTTCTGGGTATGGATTGGTTAGTGGTCAGCTGGCACCTGCAGCCTCAGCAAAAGCTGGCACCAGGTTCAACAGTATCATAGAAAAGAAATAGCCACCAAAATGGAGCAGTCTTACATAACTGCATAACAAGAGGGTTATCCTCTGCAAAAAACTATAGGGCAGTAGAACAGAATTTTTGCTTATCAGTAAAGGAGTTGGCAGACAGGTCCAAAACACAAACCTAGTTCTGGCATTTGTGTTGTAGTAAAGAGTCAAATTTGCATTGGGGTGGAGGTGTAATGCTTAAAAGATAGGTGCTCCTTTTAATCTAAGCTTTCATAGCTTCTAGTACTATAAATGTTGGTAATAAACTACTTGCTCTTGAGGGACTGGTTCCTAAACACACCACTCATCATCTCACCTCTTCCTTCCTTTCTTTACTTCCCTTGTACCAGTCCTGAGTTGTATAGGCTGTGCAAGAACAACTCAGCATGATTGAGTAACTTTTTGGGGTGAATAAATTTGTATTTGGGACCAGAAGGCCCATCAGATTTAAATCTTAATCTTCAGAGGCAGCAAAACTAAAATAGACTGCATGAGTTGTCATTTTTCCAATATATAGGCTGCTTTCTGGCTCACAGGCCTAAGAATATACTTAAAACCAAAATACCCCACAGCTGAGTTGGGAGGTAGCTACTATGTAAGTAACTTCATTCTGAGCCTGCATGCTTGTGTTCATGCCATGGGAAAACACCAGTGAGTTAAAAATAGAGGTAAGGTTATCTAGAATTTTGCACTTGGGTAATCTCAACTTCCCTTTCTTAACAGCTATATTATGAGAGAGACAATGAAGATTTAGGCAGGAAATTAACCATTTAGATGTATACTGTGTGGGCAGGCATCTTTTTGGCAATAGAGTAGAAGGGTGCATGCAAAGGAAGTAATCACATAATCTCCCACCTTGTGGAGAGATGTTCTCTGATCCCAGGCTAGCAAGGAATAGTGAGTGGGCCTCCATCTCAGTGGGCCACAAGCAGCCTGCAACCCATTGGGGTTCCGCCTGTAGACTGTCTGGCGCTCCCCCTCCCTCACTTGCCTCTGGGGCATTGGAGCTCTGCACTCGTACTCCCCCTCTGGCTTGCAGCTGTTAAAAATTTTGGGAGGGAGAGGAGCAGGGATGGAGCTTGAATCAGTGCATTTGCGGTGCTCAAAGTGCTGGGGGAGAGGGGGAGGAGTGCAAGAGGCCCGTGGGGGAGGGGAAGCAGGGGGGTTGGGCTGTAGGTGCAGCTCCAGTGGGTTGCATGCAAGCCCACAGTTGCCCACAACTGTCCGAGGCCAGTCACTTAAATCTTGCTAGCAAGCTGCAGTGTGGGTTGGCATGCACTTGGCTAACTTCTAGGGATGTGAAAGGTTAACTGGCTAACCAGTATGTATCAACCAGGACCAGTAAGCATCACTCACTAAGGTAATGGATGGAGGCTGGAGCAGCTCCCCACTATTAAATGGGATTTTAAATCCCTACTAACTTCAGAGATGGTACTTTCTTCCTGGCATCGTTGAACTTAAGTGTAGGCTTCAAAGAAAGGAGTGTGTTAGGGACTGTCTTGTAGCATGTCATTGTGCTTAAATACCAGTGATGAATCCCCTCTTATAAAATCAATATCTGCTGTGTTTCCCATTACATGCGTCTACTGGCATTTGATTTCCCTCCTCTCCTGTTCCTTTTAGTTATCTGAGGAGCAATGTGACAAATCCAAACAAGTCGCTACTGCTTCTGTTGCAAGAAATTTGGTTTAAGCTCTTCCAGTACTGAATAAGGGCTCTGTCTTTGTCCATTTCTGACCCAGTCTCTTCATAGAATCATAGAGCTGGAAAAGACCTCAGAAGGTCATCAAGTCCAGCCCCCTGCTCTAGGCAGGACCAATCCCAACTAAATCAACCCAGCCAGGGCTTTATCAAGCTGAGACTTAAACACCTCTAGGGATATACACCTCTTGAATTTTGATGTTGCAAATGAAAGCAATGGAATTCTGACCTCTTCTATCTTGCAATAGCAGCACAAGAGGTTAACTTTTCAGTGCTGCATATTCCAGGCCAGTCTCCATTGTAATATCCAAAGGAGCATACTGATCCTGAACAGATGCTGGAAAGGTCAGTGAAAATGCATCTTGCTAGAAACACGTGAGGCTGGGTTTTATAATAACTTGGGATTTATTAGTTTTTATGTCCTAACGAAATCAGTCTGACTTCCTACTCTTATATAAAATTCATTGCCTAGAGCTACTATGCCCATCCGTATCTTGCAAAAATTTTTAAACCTAAATTGCCAAAAACAGCACTCAAATCTTGACCTGCAGCAGAGTTCGGTGAATGTTTTATAGAAAAGCACTGTAATTGGTACTAGGGAAGTACAAAAACATAGGGCACAGTATTGCAAAACTAAAGCTACCTGCAGGCTTGTTTTAAAACAAACAAGGAAGTTTTTCTTCACTCAGCGCACAGTCAACCTGTGGAACGCCTTGCCAGAGGATGTGGTGAAGGCTAGAACTTTGGCACGGTTCAAAAAAGAGCTAGATAGATTCATGGAGGTTAGGTCCATCAAAGGCTATTAGCCAGGATGGGTAGGAATGGTGTCCCTAGCCTCTGTTTGTCTGGAAATGGGAGACAGGGGAGAGATCAGGTGAAGATTACCTGTTGTGATCCCTGCCTCTGAGGCATCTGGTATTGGCCACTGTCAGCAGACAGGATACTGGGCTAGATGGACCTTTGGTCTGACCCAGTGTGGCTGTTCTTATGAAAACACAATTTCCATGTTCTTGCTGGTGTTTTTTCTTTCCAGCTTCCCCACCCCAGAAAAACTAAATTCACAATGCCTGATCACTATTTCTGGCTCTTGAGTTGTGTTGGGAGATTGCTGCTAGTGGGATTCTGGCTTCATATGAAACTCTCTTCTTTTAAAAAGCAGTAATATCTTTATTGCAGAATGAGTGTGGCATACAGAAATGTAAATTAGAAGTTGCTTGTAAATGCCTGTTGGGGGTTTCCATGAGGTGCTGGCTGCATTTAACACACACTTTATGCGCACTGAGGGGGAGGGGAAGCTTGTGACTCAGTCTACTAGCTACCAGGCTATTACTATCTGTTTCCATCTCAGTTGCTCATCTTTTGTACAGGATGAGATGAGATGAGATGCTTCATACCATTTCCAGAATTGTCCCGCATTTGGATAGTGCTGCATATTTTGACTTACTGGTGTGAAGGGGCATAGGGAGAACTTTTGCAGCTTCAGTTTACTGCTCCTTAAAGCATTCAGTGATTTGATTTACAAGGTGCTATATAATATAAATGGTTTACTTGAACTCTTTGGAAGCTTGCACCTGAAATCTAGGTTATGATGCCTGACTGTTGGGGATGTTTGGGAGTGAACTAGTGTTAAACTAGCTGAGTCTCAACTGCTCTCTTTCTCCAACATCAGTCTTTAGTTCTAAGAATTGCTGCTCCCTCCAGAAGTTATTTCCTATTTTTGTGGTCAGGTCAGCCAGTAGGAGAATTCAAACAAATCCGAGGACCAAAAGCAGCCTAATGGGTTGCAGGATCTGGTAGTCTGACTTTTGGTGTTTGTGTGACTCTTCCTTTTAATGAAGAATTGTGTTTTGCATCTAGAAAACTTGCATTAGAATGGGAGGAAGTGATCGATAGGAAACTCATGTCTCCTCTCCTCCTCCTTTATTTTTACCTCTTCATGCTGATGAGAAACATTTCAGCTAGGTATGCTGGAATAGTAGTTAATGTAAGGTTGCAATGTTGCTAATTTCCATGTGCCTTCATTTCTATCTCAGTGAGTCAGCACCTTCCAATGGCGTGGAATAAGAATACTTGCCAGGGTACACTGAGGTTTTCAGTAGCCTGTGTCCTTGCTGTAAGTCTCTGTATCATAATGAGGATACAGTGAGTCAAAGCTGCCTTGCGAGAGAAACTGCACGTAGATGCAGGGAAATTGGAAGGTCTGACTGGCAGAGGTGGGTGAGGGAGGAGCTAAGCTTTGAGTGAAGCCTCTTAAGCATTGACCTCACAGGAGAGGGAGAGCACATGTTTAACGTGGTGGTAGGATCACAGGCTGCTACTTTTCTGTGAGTGTAGGTGTAGTCGCAATGCCAGTTTGAGTCGTTTTATGTCCATAGCCATTTAATAACTTTGGCTGTAGAATCTACTTCTCTTAGCCTCCATGGTCTGACAAAGCTGAATGTCCTGACTTAGTGTATAGGCTGCAACTCACAATAGCACTTGACTATTACTGTAATATGGCTTGTTACATCTAAATTACATTAAGTACTGGTTTTACAGGGAGTTTTACCTGCTTTTTCCAAATGTCCATGTTGTAGGATAAGTTCAGGCTGCTGCTATAAATGCCAATACGGGGGGAAATGGGGAATATATGTATTAATAGTCAGTGGTTCAGAATAATCGGACTCCAGATAAACCCAAGTACCATGTAAAGTTGCTTAGTCTCAAATTCTGCAGTAATATTTTTAGCTTTGCAGAAGTTAATAGGCAGGGTTGACTGGCAGAATTCCTGTCTTTTTGCAGGAAGTCAGACTGATCATAATGGGGCTGTGCTTCTTTGGTTGAGCAGGTTATACTCAGCATGAATTTTTTTTTTTTGCCTATGTAATGCAATTGGGCTGTATCCAACCAATTCCAACACTTCAGGGAATTTTCTAGGCATCAATGACTGGAACTTGGAAACTTTTTAGGGGGGGGAGGAGGGATTTTACTTTTCAGCACAGCCACAAGCATATCTACACACTACTGTAGAGTAAACTGGCTGTTGGTATCTGCTAATGCATAACCATACTCCTACTCAGCCTTCTGATGTTGATTCACTATCTCCCAGACAAATGATGACTGTGGGAATGGAGCAACCTGGAACAAAGAGGGAGATGTAAATGGGAGACCCTGCTGTTACATGGTACATAAGGCATACAACCCCTATGAGGGAGGAAGATATGGCGGAGGGGGGGGGGGGAATTAAAGGAAGTCCCTGCCAGAGGGAGGTGGGAAAATGACCCCCAAGAATGTCCTGGGTGGAAGGCAGGGAGCCCCTGCAGTTAGCTATAAAGTGGGACTCCCCTGACCCCAGGCTATAGAACCTGAACCAGATGGCCTAATGTGCTGTCAGACTGCATTCCAAAAAAGCTGCTTATCTAGGTGAAGGTGGCAGATCATTCCAGTCATAGTGTATTGCTATAGTGCTTTTATTTTACTTCTAGATTCCAAGGCCAGAAGGGACCATTTTTGATCTCCTGTATAACACAGGCCATAAAACTTTCCCACAACCATTCTTACAGCAGGAATATTCTTTCAGAAAAGCTCCAATTTATTTTAAAATCAGTGATGGAGAATCCATCCATCCCAACCCTTAGTTCAGACTTAACAGCTCAACCTTTTGCCTTATGTCATCTGAATTTGTTGATCTTCAGGTTCTCACCTCTGAACTGTATTATAATGTGTTAAGATTGCAAAGCTCCTCTTCTTCTCCAGGTAGGTACTTGGACTGTAAACAAGTCACCTTTCAACTTCCTATGTAGCTTAACAAAAAGATGGAGGGCTATGAATGTGTTTGAGGCCTTCTGGATGAAAAAGGCTATTTGGGTTTACCTAACATTCTACAACTACTCTCCCTTTCTCCTAGGTAAACAATCCCAGCAGCCATGTCTAAGCACCACGATGCTTTCATCCAGACCCAGCAGCTGCACGCTGCCATGGCAGACACTTTTCTGGAGCATATGTGCCGCTTGGACATCGATTCAGAGCCAATCACAGCTCGAAACACTGGCATTATCTGTACTATTGGTAGGTAGCTCTTTGTGCCTGAGGCGGGAGATTGCAGCTGCCTCCCGAAAACAGTCCAAAGATTAGTGTTCCCCAAGATCTGTAGAATGGTGGACAATGTCGCTTCTGTTAATGGCAGAGATGTCTGAGTGTGCAGCTAAACTGAGAATTGACCCTTAAGAGTCTGAATCTGTTACAAAGTGAAATGTTCTTCTAGCTATTGCAGCTGGTTTAACCCTTTCCCCATCGCATTTAAACTGGCAACTTGAAAATGCAGCAGTGAAGATGTAATGTGGTGATACGTGCAGCGGGCTTCAGCTATGGGAGTAACATGCAGCCTGGGTTGAAGAACCCTTCTAATACTTGGGAATTATCTTAGTTGGAGTGCAGCCAAACGAGGAGAGATCTGCAAGTGCGTATATCTGAGCTAGTTTGAGAGCATGCATGCACCTTGCAGAAAGCCAGGAGACATGTTGCTTCATAACTATTCAAGTCCTTGTACAATGTCTATATACATCTGTGGTTCACCCCCTTTCCAGCTTGTGAAATAGCCCATAAACCTAGAACAATTTCTGATTTTGCCTTTGCCTTCAAAAGTTTGTAACAAACTTTTATCAATTGACAGTAATACTGTGATTCCTTTTGCCAACCTTCTAGGCCCAGCCTCCCGCTCAGTAGAAACGCTGAGAGAAATGATTAAATCTGGAATGAATGTTGCCCGTCTCAACTTCTCTCATGGAACTCATGAGGTAAGGACAGTGTGAATAAACATTTGTCCCGACTTGAGCAAAAGTGCTTTCATGGGGCAAGGTACTTAGACAAGGGTGTCCGTGCTGCTTCCAGCTCTGGCAGTGGAAAGCTGATACTTAACCACAATGATGCACTTTCACAAGACAAACACCCATGTCCATTTTGCAAGCTCGTTACAGCAGTTGGCAAGACGCCTTACGGTCAGTACTTCTAGAGTCCAAACGTACGCAACAGGCCATGCCGAGCAAGGGAACGAAAGTAGGGTGCTAGTCCTCTCACTATGTACATGTGCCTCTGCCCTCAGATCTCAAGCTAGAACAGTCTGTGCCCAAACCTTCACCCTTAGGAGCCTGCAGGGGAGAGTTGCTCAGCCCTAGTCTTGGTCTGACTTCAACTCAGCCCTCAGGCTAGGGGAGATCTTTTCAGACCCAAACTGCCTCTTCCTCCTGACCCTGCATCCGTGCTGTCCTCTCTAGCTGCTTCCTATCCCTTTGGTCTGTGTGGCAGCTTTGTGTGCTGGCTGCTGCAGGCCTCGCTTCTGCTGGCCACCCACCCGCTGATGTGCTGCACAGAAACTCCTCGGCACTCGCTCCAGCACAGGAAGATGGCATGGCTGACAGGATCAGGGTGTGCAGCAGCAGCTGCACCAACTCCCCTGGCAGGAAAAGGTGAACAGATGTCCTGAGCCAGGCAAATTGTTTTCCTACCTGAACCTGACCCTTGTAGTTAGGCCCTGGGGCATTCATGTCCTGTTGCAGGCCTCAGGCTGGCAGCCTAGCAGAGGCTGAATGACACTGGTATTTGCCACTTGGACAGCTCAGTACACATGGGTATACCAAACCGCTAGATCTCGGACTCTTCCCGGTTTCTGCCATAGAGCACTACTGTGTCGAGAGGGCTGCTCTTACACTTCTCTCATAAGAAAAAAAGATGGCGCTTTGATTGTGCAGAACATTGAGTTCCCTTGCTCTAAAGATTTTTCAGGCTACATTGAATCACTTACCTCTTGTAAAAGGCATAAATGACAAGGGTGCATGTGTACACGCTTCTTACAATCCCTTAAATGTGTTAGCAAATGCTAGCCTAGAAAGCCTTTTTTTCTAAGGGTTTTCTGTTGGCTGCAAATACTGAATAATGAAATCCAGACTTGTACTTGGCACTGTCATTGCTACTACTGACATAGCTGGTAAGAAGTTTCAAGGACCTTAAGCAGGGACTCCGCCTTTGGTTGCTGGTTGCCTATGAAGGAGTTGTCTTTTTAAAAAGAAACATGAAAACGGAGTCACAGAGCTCATTACCAGGCATACTTTAAATCCTTTAGACTATTACTTAACATTAGGCTGGATAGGAACAAAATTAGGACCATCCATACTGGGTTGAACCATTGGTCAATCTGGCCCAGTATCTTGTCTTCCAGCCAAGCCAGTTGATTCAGAGTCAATGAACTGAGCAAGCAGTCATTGAGTGATCGTCCCCTCTTGTCCATTCCCCATTTCTGGTAGTCATAAGTGTAAGAGGCACTTGTCACATGGGGCTGCATTTCAGTCAATCAATGGCTATTAGCCAGGATGGACAATATTCTATGAATTGATCCAGTTCTTTTTTTAACTCGGTTAGCTTTGGGCCTTCAGCATCACCTGATGAAGAGTTCCACAGGTTAACAGCAGTATGTGAAGAAGTATTTCCTCTTGTTAAACCTGCTTCCTATTAATTTCATTGTGACCCCTGGTTCTTGTGACCTTTTTTATTCCCCTTAGTTGTCTTGTCTTCAATAAAAAAAGACTGGAGCTTTTCAGCTCTCTCCTCATGAAAGTTGTTCCATACCCCTAATTTCTGTTGCCCTTATCTATATCTCTTCTCCTTATAATGAGATGGGGTGACCAAAACTGCACGCAGTATTCAAGGTGTAAATTTACCATGGATTTGTATTAGTGGCATTATCATATTTTCTGTCTTAATGGTTCTTCAAATTCTCTGGCTTTGAGTTCTCATAACGTCACTACTTCCGAGTCAGCATAGGAGTGTGCTGGAGTGGACTGAAGTTCCATTTCTGCCTCCGCCACTGGCTTGCTGTTAACATGTGAATTGTAGTCAGTAAACCCTGACTACTACAGAAATGAGCAGTGTGATGTTCAGGTGGTTTGTCCTGTCTTGGGCTGTGCAAGTAGCTGATTAATGCAGTTCCCCCTCTCAGAAGCAAATTCTTAGCTACTTCCAAAGTCCCAAGTCTCCTTTGCTTGGCTCACTGATTTGCAGCGTTGTGTTCCCTAACTGTTATGGAGCTAGTGTTCTGGCATTTGAGAGCCCTGTTAAACTTGTGCAAGGAAGAAGGTCATAAGACATGCAAGCCATTTGTTGTGGCAGGCAAGCCCTCTCAGTCTATATAAATAGACTCCTCATTGTGACCTGGGTGATGGAATTGATCCCATTCCCAAATATGGCTTCCCTGTAATGCTGTCCAGGGCCTCCATGTTGACTGTGTCCTTTAGCCTTCAAAATGTCAGGGTCTGTAGTGTCTACAGGACGCACAGTAACAGCTTGGCCTCTTGCTCTCCCCTAACCTTTAGAGGACATAGGATATTAAAATGAACACACACGCACTGCAGAAACCTGAAACACTCAGCTTTTAAGTTACAGAAAACTGAAACTCAAACATTGGAGTAATATTGGTGGCTGGGCTTCCAAGAGGAGCCAGAAGCTGTACATGTGTACAGCAAGCGTAGTTTCTTGACTTGGCTTTCTTTCTTAATCTCAAGCACTTGCAACAGGATCTGCCCTTGGGAATGCTGTGCTGCTGACTTGGATGTAGTGCAGAGGTTCCAGTCTTCAGGACAGCAAAGTCTTGTCTGTCGTGTCGCGCCCCCCCCCCGCGAAAGACCCAACAGGCAGTTCTTCAACTTTAACTCCTCCCCACACTAGTGCGTCAGCTCTTTCAGGGACTCGCCCGTGTTATGGTGTTGGGAGTATTCACTGGCTTATGTGCCTCAGTTCCTATACCAGTGTGACGTCTTGTGTGACTGCAGTTACTCCCAAGGCCTGAGGTTCACAGGGTTTACGTTGGGGCAGGCAACCCTTTTTGGGTCAGGGGCCGCTGAACTGTAGAAAAATCAGTTGCGTCCAGGCTAGTAGATCTTGTGTGTTCCAGCCCTGGGGGCCCCCCGATGCTGAGGGAGCCCCGAGCCGCTGGAGCCAGAGCCAGGCAAGCCTTAGGTTCTCCACGCCTGGCTTACATTCTCGTGAGAACTTGATTGTAAATCCTCTGAGTTTGCCTGCATTCTTGCATATAATCTAAAAATGGCTGCTACTTTCCTGGCACTCCTTTTACAGACTCTGCACACTTGCTTCAGGGTATACATTCCTATTTAGATTTTATTTCATCTTGAGGCCACTGACATTTACCTGAATACTTAACCTTTTGCGTTCCTGGGCGTGTCTACCATAGCTATTTCAGGATGAAGTTGTACCCTTCATAACTTGCATCACTTTCCCTATCACACGGTTTGTGCAGGAGGCACAGAAGCTGTCAAAGTGCAAGAAATGAACCATACTAATAGCTATAACAAAAATGAATAGACCAAAAACCAGAGCCCAATTGTACCAAACCATTGACTGCAAAAGTGTGATGGGTGAAAAGTCTAAAATGTACTTGGGTGTTGGCTAGATTTCCTCCAGAAGTTCTAATCAAAGCCTCTGTGGCTTGTGGAACTTCATGTATGTTTGGTAGAAACATCACTGTTGTAACAGATATCAAATGAGGTGGCTTCTGCCAGCTCAGGTTGTCCACATCTTAATTAAAAAAATGACTTTTCCTCCAGTTGGGAAGGTTGAAGTCCAAATGAAACACAACATGTTCTCCCCTGGGGGTGACGCATATGTTAAGGTTCTGGACGATTAGGAATTTTGACAGTCACAAGGGGGTATGGGCAGATCCATGACCCATGTATTTGAACTAAATTACTGTAAAACACCTCATCTTCATGGGTGGTGAGTTCTGGTGCCCGGACACCATGAGCCCACAGGAGTATTCCTGGCCTGTGGCCTGACGCCAGCAAAGTTCAGGGCCGGATCTCTCCTCCAGCTCTGCCTGTTGCCCTGGGTGACCTTTAAAATGGCCCTAGAGTCCACAAGGCCATCACTGTCAGCAGCACTAGAGCCGCTTCCAGCCTGCTGTGGCTCTGGGCAGCTGCTAGCACATGCATTCTTGTGGCCCCTGCACTGGGTAGGGGGCCTGTGCCTCCACATGCTGCCCCACCCAGAGTGCCCCTGTGGTCAATGGGAAGCGGCAGGGGTGGTGCCTGCAGGCAGCAGCTCATCCCCTGCCGCAGTCCAGAGCCTACATCAGCACCTTCGCCCAAATGCCCTAGAGCCTTAGGCAGAGGGGGAGGGAATGGCCTTTGGGTGCAGTGTCTAGGCACCACCAACACTTCTGCAAGCCTGCCGCTCTGCACATCTTGGGTGTAACACCAGGATGAGGCATGTACTATGCCAGTCTTGCCTCACTACTTGAGCATGAAACACAATCAGTCTTCCCCCTTTGGAATCCTTTGTTTCAAGAGACCTGTGAATGGCACCAGGCTCCCGAGTGAACGGTCCCCTCCCCGTCTAGTAGTACTGCTTCTGTTCCCATCCAGAAGAGGATTTCCAGTTCTGTTGAAGGACATTGCAACTTACAAGGTTCTGGACACAAGGCATGTGTTCGTGCATTCTCGTGAGATGTTTGAGATCTCAGGCTAAAATCTGGAAAGATGCTGAACTGAATTTACATCAGATGTGTTCCAAACTAGAATTAATGAGCAAAACCTATTTAACCTGGCTCTTTGTGTGGGAAGGAGACAGAATCCTTGTTCCATTGACCAGTTTTTCTAGACCAAGCGCAGTCTGGGGTATGAGGACCCTCGCTCCTCTAGCTGTACCCTGCCTTCAGCAGCTGTCTGCCAGAGTGTACATAACCTTCACCATGAAAAGCTTTTTATCCACTGTCGCTGTGACACCAGGCTGAGCAAATAGCTGTTTATATTGTCAGACGTGACACGAATGTCACTCGAGAGGAATCGTGCTCAGGACCCAATCTGCCCTCGTGCTGTAAGTCCTATCGTGTGTTCGTGTATACTTGAAGAACTAACTAGATCTCGTTGCAGCAATGTAACTGAGACCCAGGAGCTTAGTAGCATATGAAAAAAGATACTTTATGTGGAGAAGGACAGCAGGTTAAATAGGACAGAATACATTTTTAAAGAGAAACCTGAAGCTTATGGAACAGACTTGGCCATAGACCACTTTCCATAACTAACCATTAAAGATGTAGGGTCTTGTATTGGACACTGAACTAGATGGGACTTCCAGCTTGTGCGTTCCTGACTATTTCCACAAAGTGGCTCTCTAGGGAATGGCTCTTGTATTTCATGGCTTCAGATACAGGTGATGGGAAGTGGTTATGACTTGTATGTGCAGTTCCATAACTCATGCTTTTGTATACTTTGTGGTATGCAGGCAAAGCTGGGCCTGGACTCTAACCGGTGCAGGCAGCTGCAGACCTGACTTAGGGTAAGGCAGCAAGCAGAGTGGATGTCCTAGTCCCTAGTGCTCTTTGAATAGTGAGCGTGCTGCGCACCAAGGAAGGTACATCAGAAGCTTTAATAGAACGTACTAGACTCTGGCCTGTGGGAACAGTCTCTCGTGTCCATGCAGATCATTCAGTCCCACGTCCTGTGCACTTCACCATCCTAGCTCATGGCTTCTGCAGAATGTGGCCCAGTAGCCAGCTCTTCAAATAGTCTGTTAATCAAAAGGTTCCTGATCCTTCTGAGTGCATGCCCCTTCATATTCTCTCTGGTTTTAAAAGCCAGCACTAGCATTGTCTCTTCCCATTCCTTCATACCCTGCCCTGGTTGAAGAAAGCTTGGGGGTAGAACTTCTCACCCAGATTGCAGCTAGCTCATTAGGCTGTGCCTAGTAGCACATTGACTTGTTAGTCTTTAACTGTCCAAGTTATTGGTAGAGTCAGGTGCCATTCCTCAGGTCTCTAGTCTTTTTGGAAAGAAGTTCACTCCTTCAGATCAAATCGGTAGCAATACAACAAGTGGGATAAACAGAGTTGTACAGAAATTTCCCACATCCTCTTCAAGATAAATACTGGGCCATGCTGGACCTGAATTCTGCAGCGCTTCGAGCTCCTTCTGATGTTTTGGTTCAGTAAATACACTGTGTTCTATCCAGTTCCATGCTATCCTAAACTCTCTCTTTGGGCCTTGCCACTTTTGTGTTCTGGAGCACTGCTGAAATTGTCAGGAGAAAGCTGGAGCTCTTACACATGGGTAGGGAGCAGCCAGATCTTTTGGCCTCCAGCTGGTGTGGGAAGGCAGTCTGGGTTTGTGGCACTCAAAAGGCAGTTTGGGCTTTTGGTACTAGTGTTTTCTGTCCCACTGCTGGGGGTCAGGGGGAGCATGGCAGTTCTTGGTGGCTGAGCCTCCGCTGCCTCTGAAAGTAAAGCGCACTGTGTAATGAAACTAGCAATGTAATGTTGACACTTTAAACGTCACTCAGCTTCCATGTTACTGCCCAGGGAGAGGAAGTGAATTACTTACACTTCCCTGCCGCTACTTCTGTCTGCTCACAAGCTTGAGAGAACTCCATTTACTGAGGCTGGTCTAAACAGCGATACTGAGCCCTGTATTTAGGGCTGTGACTTTTTTACCAGTCTGTCTATATACCAGTACAATCCTAGTATACAATACATACACAACCCCAACCAAAAATACTACATGGTGCCCCTTACTGGATAGCTATCCTGCCAGGAAGGGGGATACTGATATAAGTACGCAACCCAACTGTATCCACTGTAAGGGAATTTCAGCTGTACTGATAGTCGACTTTTGTAACACCTTGTCCAGACACGTGGCATTCATAACAATGAGAGAGCTGAAACTTAGATCCTGCACTCTATTCCACACTGGGATAGCTGAGTATGGGGAAAGCCAAGCAAAGCCTTTGGCAAGCAAAAGAATAAAAGGGTTTTTCCTCTCACCCTGCCAGTACCACGAAGGAACCATCAGGAACGTGCGAGAAGCTACAGAGAGCTTTGCTTCTGATCCCATCACCTACCGACCTGTGGCTGTAGCACTGGATACCAAGGGACCTGAAATCCGAACTGGACTTATCAAGGGAGTAAGTTTGTTCTGCACTAACCGGTTTATACAAACTTTGATTCTACGTGCAACACCTCTAAGGCATTAGGTGATTGTGTGGCTATAATCCTAACTCTGCTTCTGGACTCAGGGTTTGTGTTAAACCTCTGAATGAAAGAACAAAGCTGGACCATTTTCAGCCACTTCAGGTTGGGGGGGGGGGGGGGACACTGTTCCACAGTGTGGATGAATCGAATGTCCACTGTGCAAAACTGAATGTGACCATAAAGACTGTGATTGCTAGGCTGGAGCACATTCCCTGCAGGAAAGTAAGCTTGCCAGCCAGTGGCACCTCTTTTTCCATTGCTGGCTGCCCAAGATTGCTCTTGGTGTGGGCCTAGAATACACTATAGATGTGGGAGACTGCCACCGCTGGGCTAGAAATCACAACTGCTGCCCTGGAGAAAATGGCTATTAATGTTACAGAGAATGAAACCAGAAGGGGCTAGTAGATCATCTAGTCTGATCTCCTGTATATCACAGGCCATAGCATGCTCTCTAGTCCCAGCAACCCATACAGGCAGTTCTGTTACTAATGTTTCCATTGTTGCACACAGAGTGGCACAGCAGAGGTGGAACTTAAGAAGGGAGCAACTCTCAAAGTGACCTTGGACAATGCATTCATGGAGAAGTGTGATGAAAATGTACTGTGGCTGGACTACAAGAACCTCATCAAGGTGGTGGATGTGGGCAGCAAAATCTATATAGATGATGGCCTCATTTCCCTGCAGGTTAAGGAGAAAGGTATGTAAGCAAGGAATTCCAGTACCATGGACTCTTTCTCATCGAAGTACTAGCTTATGGTAGCTTTGTCACTTGCAATAACCATTCCGTTAAGCTCATCTGGCTGTTGAAGCCAGACTAACTTGATACTTTGCTGGTGACTGGCCACCCATTTCACTTCAGGTTTGATCTAACACAATAGGAATGGACTTCTGACTTTGGTAGATGCGGTAAAACTACCTCCATTTGGTTCCCCTTAACCATGATTTCAGTAATTGCGTGGTGACTTAAGCCAGGTGTCACTAAGTTGCATGTTATCCTAAACCCTTCATTGCTAGACACTCTGATAAAGTCCAGGTCAAATTTTGGTCTCAAAGTACTTGACAACTTCTGCTGCTTAAGGGAAAGCTGGCTACCTCCAACTAGCTGAGAATCTTGTGACCTTAATGTGAGCATGCCATAAATGCCAGTGCGCGGATCAAGGCATATTTAACTGAGTTCTCAAAGCTGTGCAGGAACCAGTGGGTAGGAAACTTTATACATGAATGGGGGCAGATATTTTAACTTTTTTTTTTTTCCAATCTGTGACTATTATAAATATTTGTTATACAACACTGAAATTGGTGTAGGGAATCTTTGAAATTGGCAAAATACCAACTTCAGTTTTCTGGTGCATAGTGAACTCTACTGCTTGGTTAACTATTGTCTGTTCTCTAAATAGCGTCTCCGCAATCCTCACAGTGGCATTGCAGAATATCTGCATCAGTGGATGGAGTTGCTGATTCTTGTGTAAAAGCACTAATCTTTATGGCCTAGATCAGTGTTTCTCAACTTTTTTTATAAAGTACCCCTTTTTTCAAAACTACCTACAGTTTTCAGACACTTTTTTTTTCCAACCGTTGCAACACATTTGTTTAAACAACTTAATTGTAGCCGGGCAGGCGATGAAATTTTTGGGTGTAAAGTACAAAAATAATAAAATGCTGTAAAGCTCAAAACAAATTCAGTTTTCTCCAAATTTCAGTTGTTGACGTGTTTTTCCCCCCCCCCCCCCCCCCCAACTTCTCTCAGTATTCCTAAGGGTACGTGTACAACTGGTTGAGAAACACTGGCCTAGATTGCTTGTTTTCCTTCTGAAAGGGGAGTAATATGGGAATGGGATAAGGGAAACCTGAGTATTCATAATCTTATCTGCTCTCCTGCTGGCTGCTCTGTGCCAATTCCTGGTGAAGATGCGATCAGAGCTGCTGTGAAGCTAGTCGGATGAAGCACTCTTATCTGGGTTTAGCTATTTGCTTTCATGGTAGAGTGTGCTGAGCTGTGGCTGGTGAGCTGGATCCTCCAGGGCTGTCCCTCTTTTGGTGGAACGTAGACTTGCAGGTGCAGGAATGTGTGAACAGCCATGTCTGGAAGCCACCAAATATCATTTCTGTAGTTCCGAAACCCTGTTCCTGGGGTTCTAATAAACAGGCATCTTCCCTCTTCCAAAAATGGAGTGAAGGTGAATCTAGAGACTGACATGACTAATTCCCAAGAGGAGGGTTTAACACAATCATGCAAAATTCAGCTCTACTGTAAAGGCACAAGACTGTGCTGCCTGTTGGGCAAACCCACTGACTGCAAGTGCCTGTTCACCTTCTCTTCTCGGGTAGAGAAAGGCGAGTGTAGGAAATGGGCTGTACAGAATGATGGTGAAGCAGTGAGGGAGCAAGCAGCAGGCCTATCAGGTAAGATTCTGACTTCAACTCCTCTAATGCCCTGTAGGTGCAGACTACGTTCTCACCGAAATTGAGAACGGTGGTCTGCTGGGTAGCAAGAAGGGCGTCAATCTGCCTGGTGCTGCAGTGGACCTCCCGGCGGTCTCGGAGAAGGACATTCAGGATCTGAAATTCGGTGTGGAGCAGGATGTGGACATGGTATTTGCATCCTTCATCCGCAAGGCAGCTGATGTCCATGCAGTTAGGCAAGTGCTGGGAGAGAAGGGGAAGAACATCAAAATCATCAGCAAGATTGAGAACCACGAGGGTGTGCGCAGGTGAGCAGTCACAAGCATGGCTTGTGAAAGTGAAGGGTCTCCGGGGGGGGGGAAGAAACTCACTGGGAGCACAAATTTCATTTTGCTAAACTGCAGCTTGTCCTTGGGTTCTGACCCACTTCACAGAACTACACTAGTGTGTTACTGCCTTTGCTGCTGCAGTCAACGTGCAGTAACAAAGTGGGACGCTTTGACTTTTTAGCCCAGTTTTATCATGCACTTAACCTCACTTCATCAGCTCAGACTGTAGTGACTTGCAGTGGATTGCCTGGTGCTTAAAGCTGATTAGCAAGGTCTCTACCTTTTTTCCATAACATAATTTCATGCCCAATTCTAGCAACAGCTGGCAATGACTCGAAAGTATTGAGCATTATTTCTCAGCTGGCTCAATGGGTATGTCTACTAGGGATGTGACTGTGACAGAGTACATAGTTAACCAATGAACTTGGGCTCATCAGCTAATCTTCAGTTACATGCCAGCTCCCAGGGACCGCTCCCCCCCACATTGCTGCCTCTGTATCAAGCAGCAGCATGGAGGAGCAGGGGGAATGAACTGCTACATACCTGTAACTGCTGAAAATTTCAGCAGTTACTTCACGCATTTTAACATCCCTAATGTCTGATCCCTGGCCTGCCACCTCACACCCACAAAAAACCCCAGCTGCAGCAGCAAGGCTGAGCCAAGGATAGCTGACTTGGGATGTGAGGCTAAACACAGAACTGCCGATGAACCTTGGGTCACAACTCATGGTCCTTGTTCAACTTAGTTTTGGTAGAAAATTGGAATCTGATTAGCTATCTCGTCTCTCCTTTTAAAGGTACACCTGGTATTGTAACTGGCCTTTCACATAAGTAGGCTTTGAATGGGAGTAGATTTTTATTGGTGAACGTCATTTCACCTTCTACATGCTTCCTATCAATAATTTACCCATAGCAGGAGTGAGAAAAATGCTGCTTGATAAGGTTGTTGGAATCCAGTGATTTAGACTTGTTACAAATGGGCTAATCAATGAATAGTAACAGATACAACTTTGACTTAGTTTGTATATTTTTACATGGTCATGCCTTGTGTACTCCTTCTAGCTTTTTGAATCCTATTGGCTTAGATCAGTGTTTCTCAAACTGTGGGTCCCGACCCCTTGGGGGGGGGGGGGTCGCGAGCAACTGAGGCTGGTTGCAGCAATGAATCATAGAACCATAGAGCTGGAAAAGACCTCAGGAGGTCATCAAGCCCAGCCCCCTGCTCTAGGCAGGACCAATCCCAATTAAATCAACCCGGCCAGGGCTTTCTCAAGCCGAGACTTAAACACCTCTAGGGATGGAGACTCCACTACTTCCCTAGGTAACTCATTCCAGTGCTTCACCACCCTCCTAGTGAAATAGTTTTTCCTAATATCCAACCTGGACCTCTCCCACCACAACTTGAGACCATTGCGCCTTGTTCTGTCATCCATTACTGCTGTGAACAGCCTTTCTCCATCCTCTTTGGAACCCCCTTCAGGAAGTTGAAGGCTGCTCTCAAATCCCCCCCCTCAGTCTTCGCTTCTGCAGACTAAACAGACCCAACTCCCTCAGCCTCTCCTCATAGGTCGTATGCTCCAGCCCCCTAATCATTTTGGTTGCCCTCCGCTGGACCCTCTCCAATGCGTCCACATTCTTTTTGTAGTGGGGGGCCCAGAATGGACACAGTACTCCAGATGTGGCCTCACCAGAGCCAAATAAAGGGGAATAATCACATCTCTGGATCTGCTGGCAGTGCTCCTCTTAATGCAACCTAATATGCCATGAGCCGCCTTGGCTACAAGGGCACACTGTTGACTCATATCCAGCTTCTCATCCACTGCAATGGAGAGGGGAGTCGTGAGCAACTGAGGGGGGTCACGGTATCACAAGTTTGAGAACCCCTGACTTAGTTGCTTTGTATATTTTTACGCGGTCAAGCCTTGTGTACTCCTTTTAGCTTTTTGAATCCTGTTATCTGTTGCTAAATAATTGTCCATTCCCCCCCGCCCCCAAAATTACACAACTGAAAATTTAAATGATCTAAATTTATAAATAAACATCAGTCCTATGGATGAAATTGTATATTCAAATAAGTTGAAATAGCTTATAGGAACAAATAAATACTCTCTTGCTCAGATGACTGTGCAAACTTGTACTAATTGAGAAGTAGCTGGTTGGAGAGTGACTTCTACCTTTTCTCCAGCTGTAAAACGCGTCTGGGTTTTAGGAGCTATGGGGCGGGGAAAAGTAAAAGGTTTTTTTGTTTTGTGGCCATGAGGTTTGATGAAATTCTGGAGGCCAGCGATGGCATCATGGTGGCCCGCGGTGACTTGGGTATTGAGATCCCTGCGGAGAAAGTTTTTCTAGCCCAGAAGATGATGATTGGACGCTGCAACAGGGCTGGAAAACCCATCATCTGTGCTACTCAGGTACTTCTAAAATCTACTGACGTTTGTCATGGCAGTTTTTATTGTGTAACTTCACCAGCAGCACTTGCGGATTGCTGTGCACAGTTAGACATTGTTTCAGAGATTCCTGTCGGTGTGAAGCGCGGAACAGGACTGCAGAGTGCTGGGTTTCAGCCGCCTTTGTCCTTTCATGGGTAAGATGCAAGTAAATGGAGGTTTCTATTCTTGCTTATCCCAGCTAGTCAAACTCTTTAGTACCTCTGCTCAACCAAATAGTTGGGTGTGGGAAGAAATGCCTTCCAAATACTCTTGTGACTGGACCTCCTGCCTGGCTTGGAATATATAAAAGGTTAAGCCTTTAATATGGGGCCTGGAAACATTTCATGCAAGTGCAGAACGCTTATGGGTTGGCCAATCTCTCCTCACTTTCACTTCCTCTTACGTTCACTGGCCTGTCCCTGCATTTAATGGAGGCAAAATATTCAGCTTCTGATCCAGAAGTCCAATTGAATTTTATAAGGGTACTGAGTATTAGATAGTTCCTGTTAGGGCTTTGAAAGCAATTAGAGTTGTTCAGGGTTCTGTGTGACTCTTCTATGTGTGGGCTCTGAGATGGAGCTTTAGCAAGAAATAAGTCTGGAGAATGGAGCAGTCTCTTGTGTGGAGAAAATCTCACACTCTGCTGCTGCTCTACATCCTCATTTAGAGGATCCACTGGATTGACAACATTTTCGAAGCTGTCAGTAATGGCAACTGACTCTCCTCTCACTCCCCTGACACTTGGAAGGTGAGCTTTACCATGAGGTAGTGGGGAGTGGGCAGGCTGCTATCTTTCTGTAACTCTGGCTACTCTTGGGGGAATTGTATGCAGCTCTCCAGTAATGCAGGGATCATCTTCCTAGTATCTCTACAGCTGGTGCTTCAAGAATAGCCTGATCTCCATTAGTGGGATAGCTGAAAAAACATATGGCTGTTGTAACCATGCACAGCTACTCCTGGTATGGTCCAGTTGAGACCACCTCACAGGCAAGATGATGTGCATCTTTAAAAATAAAGGGATGCAGGAGAACACGGGAGCGAGGGGTGGTTTTGTTACTTATTTCGACCACACTTTCCACCCTCAGCCTCACTGGCAAAGTGCTAAGATGCTAATTTGGCTGCAGTTTGTGGGTACTTCAGCCTCAGGTGGCTGTCAGTTCAGTTTTACGTATTCCTCTTCGTAGCAAGTCAGACTGCCGAAATGGTAGGCAACCTTTTTGGCGGTGGGGGGGGAGGAAGAGTGTCTGTATAGTCAGCAAACCTTACAAGTTTCTTTCCATCTCTACTCCACGAAATGACTGCATGAGGGAAAGACACTATATAATCCTGAACAGTCTCACTTGGGACATGGTAATAGTAATAAGCCATAACAGTGTGCATAAGTTATTGATGTTGAACTTCTCTAATCCATGCCTGGTTGCATTATGAACCTAAACAATCTCACACCTGCATATTCAGCTCTTACCTTGCTGCTGACCAAAAGGTACTTGAATATGACTGGTACACCGCTGTCACGAGTAAATGCCAATTGTAGCATCAATTCGTGGTGATGATTCTCATGATGTAGCAGGTTCCTTGGTGAAATCTGCTGTAATGCTCTGTTCTAGCTGTCATGAGATTTGGTATACCAGTATTCAAACTCTGTTTCCATGCATGCTGTCTTGTCCTGGTGGCCAGACAGCATATTTATTAACTTTGTACTGTACACTACAGAATAAAATGTTCTAAAGGAATCCTAGTGGTGACATAGGTGCATTAAAGAAGCAGTGGATCCCTTCTGTAGTGGGGTGCTAACTTGCTCAGCCTGACTTCTCCTTTTCCAGATGTTGGAGAGCATGATTAAGAAACCTCGCCCAACCCGTGCTGAGGGCAGTGATGTAGCCAATGCGGTCTTGGATGGAGCAGACTGCATCATGCTGTCTGGGGAAACGGCCAAAGGAGACTACCCTCTTGAGGCTGTCCGCATGCAGCACGCTGTGAGTAATGCCTGGGCTTCCAGAAGTAGCATTGCATAGTCCAAAGGGGCAACTTTCGAAGGAGGTAGCCTGCTTCCTCCTTCCATGCAGATAGCTGGGTGTCAAATGCATTTGCAGTCCAGTGGCCACACCTAGCAGTTCTAGAGGGGCAGCTCTTTGTCCATGCTCCCACCAACCTCTGCATTGGAGTACGTCGTGGTTTGGTTTTTTTCCCCTTCCGTTATTTCTTCCTCCCACTCACCTTGGTGTGTGCTTACATGGAGCATGGACTTAAAAGCCCACTGTAGCCTGCGCAGGAGCAGATCCGTGTGGTGCTGCCTTTCATCGGTCTAGTGGCAGAGAAATGATTTCCTTTGCACGCTAGATGGGCTAATGGTACTTGCCATGGCTTGTTGTACTCATCACTTCGAGGCAAGAACTGAAGTGTGGTACTGAGATGTCCACTTCATTGTGGACTCTAAGAAACCCTATCTTAAGTTTTTAATGCAAGGTTGAGCTTTCTTCCTTGTTATCCTAGTGGTGATTCCTTGGAATCCGCTGCTTAATCGAACTCCACTCCTGAAGCCTTTTATGCTGCAGAGTTGCTCCAAGGATCACTTTGGCCTTGATTGAGCTGCACTCCATTTACAGGAAAACCATTCTAATTTAAACGAACTTGTGGGGTGGCTTGTCTAAGGGGGTGCTTGTTTCAGTTTTACTGTCCTGTTGCTTTGACTTACTGTTTTATGGGGATGTTTCATGCATGATGACTGACAGGACTTAATTTTTTTACATGTTTAAACTGCCAGAAACCTCTGCTCTGCTTTGAGTTCATGCAACTCATCTTCCCATTAATTGAAGTTTAATGCTAAGTGTTAAAGTACTGATACTCTCTGGTTAACTGCTGTGAATTCCACCATTGATGATGCACTAGTTGCAGTTCAGGTTATGTAGATGAAATAAGCATAGCTGCTATCTCCGCTGACAGTCCGTATGTAAACGTACTTGGTCCACATGCACTGGTGCTTTTGTGCACTTAGGGACCAGACGATGAAACCAGACTGGTGTGGGACAGTGACCTTAGAGCTTGTGCTTGCTCTGCATTGTAAACTGTTCACTAACTGCCTGCCTAAAGCTGCTTCTCCTGGGAAATTTTGAGGGTTCTCCCCGATACTTATATCTGGAAACTTGCTGTACGAAAACCTAACTTCAGCAATGAACTCCTGTGATCCAGTATTCTAAGTTACTGCAGGTAAATCATGATCAACAGATCCATAGAAGTGGTTCTAGGCCTGGTTTTCTCTCAAAGCAAAATCCTGTCCCTCTCAGTGAGTATCTGCGGTTGCCCTGGGATTGTAGCTCATCATACCTCTTCTGCATTTATGCTAGGTTCCCAATTTCTAGGTTAAATTCTGAACATGTGGCTTCATAGTGTCAAAACAGGTTTGAGGAACTGCACCTTAACATGGGGGGGAAGAACCAGGGCATGCTGTTAAGCTTCAGTTTAATCTTTTTCTGATGAAACACAGAATGGATGTGCCTGCTGACTTCAGAAGCCTAACCATGAAAGGTTCTGTCCTCATCTTCTCTTGAACTTGGACTATCCCCCCAAATGAAACCCAGCATGATGCAGCAGTTCTAAATACCTCTATGTTACTAGGAGTAGCTAGACATTTCCTTGCTTGCCAGCATTGACCACTGTAAAAGTAACTGAAAGGAGCTGTTCTTTCTAGAAGTTACAGTAAAACATGAGTTATCCTGCACTTGATCAACTAGAAAGCTCTTTAAACCAGCATTTCTGAGCTTCTTTGAAAGTTCAGTTGGTACAGGGCCAGCAGGCTCCCAGGTTGAACTAGGGATGTGAAGGACTAGCTGACGAGTCGCTCCCCCCTTGCTGCCTCCATCAGAGAGGGGGGCAGTGAGGGGGAAGAGGCTGGGGTTCTTCAAAGTGTAGAGCCTGGTGTCAGCGGGGGAGCGGCACTTTTGCCTTTGAAGTGTAGCAGCAGCCCTAGGGCTGCTGCTACACTTCAAAGGCGGAGGCGCCCTTATCGACTAATTTGTTTTAGTCTACTCGCAATTTAACATCCCTAGATTGACCCACCACCCAGGGACTCTGTGCACTGCTTCCACCCCAAGCACTAGCTCCTCAGCTCCTATTGGCCAGGAGCCATGGCCAATGGGAGCAGCAGGGACAGTGCCTGCAGTTGGAGGCAGCATGCAGAGCTGCCTAGCTATGACTCCATCTAGGAGCAGCAGGGCCATGTGGCTGCTTGTGGGAGCCGTCCAAGGTGAGCACCACCCAGATCCAGCACCTGCCCCTGCACCCAAACTCCCACAGCCATACCCCACATCGCCCTCCTGTGCCACAGGCCTGAGCCAGGCAATGTCAATATTGTCTGGCAGCATTACCAGCATGTCCACGGCTTACTGGGCTCTCAGAAGACATGTCAGGGTAAATCAGCGCTAAATAGCAGCACAGAACATGCAGAGCCAGAACTGGTGGCTGACGACAAACTTTATGGGACTGCAGGAAACTTGGCCATACCCGTGATAAACGGACATCGGGCTCACTAAAATCATGCTGGACCACAGATATTGCTGACCAGAGGTTCATCGTGTACCAAGTTTCCAGATATTGGACAGGATACCTCCTACTGGGAAGGAAGCAGCTCCGAAGTCTTCCTTTGGCCCTGTCAATTTAAAAAGCTGACAACCTACCTGACCAGTGGGAAAAGCAAAAGTCTTTAAACTCCGCCCTTGCCACTTTGTCCAAAGGGCTCAATGAAGTTCAAAGAAGTACTGCCCTGCAGTTTGGACTACAGTGTGCACACCCAAAGGGAAGTAACTCTCTCCCGTGGGTTTGCTATGAATGTGTAGTGAAAGATCCTAGTTCACATTAATGTAATCGGTTGCCCAAACTGCAGGGCGGGGTAGACCAATCTGTAGCATAGATCTGCCCTTTAGGTTTAATATCTGTCCAGCTGGAGCATGTCTGGAGCACATCCAAGCTGATGGGAGAGCTCTGTCCCGTTGGCATACTAGCTATTTTGTTGGTATAACTACACTGGTTCAGGTATGGATTTCTTTCACATTCCTGACCAACATAGCTATACCGAAATAAGTATGTAGTGTAGACCATTTAAACTCCTTCCTCCGCCATCCCGCACAATCAAGAGTGTGGCCAGATTATCCCACAAGCTTGAAGAAAGCTGGTAAAAATGCCAGTGGGAGAGACTGTTAATGAGATCCATGTGAATGAGTTGCCAGGGACCTTTAGGAGAGCTAGCTTAAAAGCAGGGGGAAGGCTTTTTGTCTAAAACCTCTTGTATACTAAGGAGCCATCTAGTAAAGTCAAGCTTATGCTGTGTTACCCAAAGCTGCCTTCCTCTGATTCAAGAACTGAAGATGCACCGTGAGGCTCCGGGCTTCCATGTTTGCCGTATGAGGTGGAAACTTACTTGTATCCCCGTTTAACAAGTTTTAAACCCAATGCAATGGAAACTTGTGGCTAATACTGTGGCTTTTATTGCATTTAATTTGCATTATAATCTGGGTGTCTCCATTTGAATTATTGTTATAAAGGATCTCCTGGCTAAAATCCAGGACTCTACAAGTTAAGTGGCTTGTCTAATGTAGATGAAGAAAAATGAAAATTGACAATTCACTAACATTTGTACAGTGCTTAGTGCTCACCTGGAAGATGCGGTAGAGTGAAGTATCTCTATGTAGATTAAATCTGTCTCAGCCTCCATTTGTTTTGCTTGCTATAAATAACTTCAGCTAGTCCTCTTGAAGAGATTATCAACTTTTCTGCATGCATTTCAACTCTGCAAGCCTTCTTTATATGGTTGTAAAGGGCTAGGTAGCATTGCCTAGCCAGACAAGAATTCTTGTCTTGTCTTAAATGCCTTCTCTTAGACATACATACTGACCTGTGTAAGATGCTTAGATTATTCTACAGACTTGCGTAGAATGTCCATGGAGTCCATAAACTGGATGTGGAAGCTTTTCTCATTGTATGAACAAACAGAAGGGTCTTCTGTAGTTGTACACTTAAGTCAAGTAGATACCAATGTAAAATGAGGGTTTCTGTGCATTGGGTAGCAAGAACAACCATAGAAGGAAGGCTTGGTTCCTGTACTGTACACTGTATTACTAAGGGGTAGGGTGGTGCAACTGTAAAGACTGTTTCTTGGCTCTTCTCGAAGGCAACAGCCAAACCATAAAATGCACCTGCGGCCTTTTGCTCCCCAAGAGTGAGGTGGAAGGTGGCATTGCTCCAGTTGGACTCTTGGTGTGGATTCTAACAGTGCTCTGTGCCCTGAAGAGGGTGAACACGTATGCACTCGCTGATTTGACAGGTCGTGTGCCCTCTATTGCTGTCTGTTCCCCAGCACACCTAAGAGTTGTGCCTCCGGAAAAGTGCAGAAGCAGGACCTACAGCAGGCTGATGTTGAGGGCTTGTACACCACTGAGCTTTAGGGATCAGTCCCCATAGTGTAGACATCAATTGCTGTGCTTAAAATAGCATTCGGGGGAGGGAGAGGAAACTGCATAAGACTGCACGGAGGAACCGATGGCGTGCACCGGCAGGGGGGTCCTAGACCAGTTCATGTGCATCAAATCAACATGTTAGAAATCAGGCCCCATGAAGTGTGCTGATCCACCAGGTACATGTGCCTGTAGCATATCCTTAGGCAAGCAGCTTGGTATGGAAGTGGCCCCCACCATCCCTATCCTAAGCAAGTGGAGATAGGTCACTGCCCTTGATTTCAAGCCCTAGGGCAGCATGACTGGAAAGCTTGAGGTCCTTCGAAAAATGCGATCCCACTAATGGAGCCAGAGGTCCCATTCTGAAAACCCTGAATGTCCACTGGCCTTGGCACTGTTAGAATTCTGACCATGCTTGTCTGTGTTAAATCTGGCCTCCGAGCCAAAGGCAGCGTCACTACCCTATCACTAATACTCTGACTGCATGACTATGACAATTAAGCAAATTAACTCAATCACATTACTCTCTGGTCTATCTCTTTCCTTCTTTGTGTCATTCCTTTCTTCTCCCTCCCTCCCTCTTACCCCGGCCTGCAGATCGCTCGCGAGGCTGAGGCCGCAATTTTTCACCGTCAGCTGTTTGAAGAACTTTTCCGCGTCACTGCTGCTAACAGGGACCCTGCTGATGCCATGGCTGTAGGCGCTGTGGAGGCCTCTTTTAAGTGCTTAGCTCCAGCTCTGATAGTTCTGACCGAGTCTGGCAGGTAGGGCTCAGAGAGGGCAAGAAAGACTTAGGCTCTAAAGATAAATAAGCGTTTTCACTCCAGTGTGGGTTAGAGATTCTCTGACCCAGGCAAACAATGTGTGCTTCAGGCCATGTTTCGATAAGTAGAAACGTGTTCCGCTGCAACGCACAGAACACGCCCTGAAGGCAGCTCTTTCGTTCACAACGTCAGGCGTGCGTATGCTAGCAGAATCTGAGTTCACATCAGCCTTGTAGCACAGCAGGATTGGAGGTAGGTAGAAGCAGAGCAAGAGTGCCTGGCAGTTGGACATGGATGTGAAGAGTGTGTTGGCCAGGCAGGGTGGGGTGACGTGGCAGGTGTCTCAGAATTCAGAAGAGAAACCCCTCTATCAATTGCCTGGTGGGTGAATAGTTGCTAAATAACATACTCTGATTGGGCAACCTCAAATTGGCAAGCAGTGTGCTAAGATTACCGCCCCCAGCTTGGCACCATATGCTAATGTGGATTTGCTAGTGTAAAGTGATTGGTAAATCTTCTGAATAGCAAAATTAAGGTTCACTAGTGACATCCTGTTGGGCATGGCACCTCACCTTACCCTGTGTCACCTGAGTGCTGACTGACCTGAATGTCGTCTTCCCCGAATGCGTGTTGCTCTTGTAGATTGCTCGCGAGGCCGAGGCCGCCATCTTTCACAGGCAATTGTTTGAGGAACTCCGTCGGCTGGCCCCTCTGAACCGGGACCCTACTGAAGCCGCCGCTGTTGGCGCTGTAGAAGCTTCCTTCAAGTGCTGCAGTGGGGCTATTATTGTCCTCACCAAGTCTGGAAGGTAGGAGGAGAGAGGGTTTCTAGCCAAATGGACTTCAGTGACCAGGGTGGGGGAAAGACGCCTTCAAAAGTGGTTTTGAGAATGAATTAAATGGTTACATTGAAGCAGCCAGAACCAGGCAACGTCAACCTCAGGCCATCAGTCTGCACCACCCAGTTCCACTCAGAAGATGGATGGATGTTCTAGAAATCAGCAGATCTTTAATCTGATTCAGTTCTCCAGCGTTCTAAGACCTCCTGACATCAGCACCAGACAGACTGCTTTCTGCCGATAAAGATGCATCTTTGTTGCCAGTAAAGCTAGCTGAAAAATTGACAGAAAACTGTTATAGTCACTTTAACCTGAGATCTTGGATTTTGTCAGGTCAGAAGTCCCCTGGATGCAGACTTTAGCATTTTGAGCAAGGTGCAGTACCTTAAAGTTGGGCTGACTACAGTGATTGCAGAAGGGAAGACCTGCCTGACATGGTTTAGCCAGTGATCTCATTAGTACAATATCAAACCCTCCCATTGTGTAGTCTGGTCAATAGCAGACTTCAAGCACAGGGCTACGGAGCCTACCTTAAAGAAGAACTTAAAACAGGAGGCTAAAAGTACAGATATTTGATCCCTTTTAACATTTTCTGATGTCTGTCCTGCTTGGGTGAAGTCTTAACTTTGCCTACAATCCACAGCAGTTTTAAGCTAAAGTGTTCAGCAGCCAAAACTGTGGAATGTGCCTCTAATACTAGATCCAGCTAGTGCCTGCTCCCTGCACAGGTTTGCACTGTTGGCACTAAGCAGTGGAAGACACTCAAGGTGCCGCAGTCGCCTAGGATCTGACAAGTGTTAATGCCATTAAGGTTGCTTAGTAGACCCTGTGGCTAGAAAACGCAGCAAAGCTCAGTGAATGGTCTTAAATCCAACGCATCAGCTTCTAATTCTCCAAACCGAGCACTAATTGCTTCTCTCAAAGCAAGTCTTAGCTTAATAGAGGTTTTTCCAACAACGGATGTCCCTCTGCATGGGCATTATGAATCCTCACCCTGACTCTGGACTGGTGTCTGTGTGAAGAACTGGGCCAGTTGTGAATTCTTCACTTTCCAGGAAATTTCAGACTGGTGCCGGCTTCACTTCTGCAGAATGGGCTGTCCGCAAGCATGGGAGTTTGCATCCCTGTGCTTGGATGTCTGTTTCTATAAAGGGTTCCTGCCAACCTTACCCTTGACCTTTCTGAAGAGATCTGAACTTTGATATTTGAATATTTTTAGCTCTGGTTTCTGTTACAACCTCTGAATACCTTGGTCGTCTCAAGCCACTGAAAGGCTTCTGACAGTAGAAAGGGTGTGTAAGACTTGCTGGATTGATGCACCTGGCACCGCTGTCTTGTAAGCAACAAATTTGGACTGGAAACTGTCAGTATTTAAGCAGCTTTGCTAAAGTTTGATTCACGAGAACTGGGCGATAAGAATCCAGTTGAAATACAATTGTGCATCGTATGACGCTGTTCTCTGCCCCATGTTGAGCAGTGAAAGAGAACGCTAGATGTCGTAGCCCTTCAGTTGGACAGATTCTGCTTCGTCCTGAGTGTGCACCACCATCCACACAGTTCACGTCCCTCCCAATAGGAAGGGGGGGCACCCGTACCACTGAGCCAGCTTCTGCTGCTGC
This sequence comes from Pelochelys cantorii, assembly GCA_032595735.1. NCBI lineage: Eukaryota > Metazoa > Chordata > Testudines > Trionychidae > Pelochelys > Pelochelys cantorii. The sequence continues at coordinate 2,234,050 of CM064338.1, forward strand.
AGGTGGAGACTGAGTAAGCACCACTTGATCCCACTGTCCCCATGTTTCACACACCCCACAACTTCCATTGACCATTTTGCCTCTAGCTCCTTGCATAAGAGCGAAGCTGAGCAACAGATCGTATGGCTGCCCTGCCAGCTGCACTGGCCTCTAAGCAGGGGAATAGGGGACTGCTCCCTATGCCTCTCGAGCTGTTTGGAATCTGGTTTTATTTCAAACCAACAATCTTAGAGCTCTCTCTAGGCTTTTCCCTGCTCTTTCCCTCTGACCGTGGCACCCCGTGATTACCCTGCAAACCGCCTGCTCTAGGAAGTGTAACGCTTCAGCAACTGCCCAGGGTATGGTGCAGCAGAAGTCCTTCCTTCTACCTGCTGCGTGCTCGCTCTTTCAGGGGAAACCATTCTAGATCTTCGGGGAAAACTTCACTTCTTGTGACTGCAGAGTCTGCCGCAACTTTCCCTGGCAAATTAGCTGAACTGTGGATGCTCTGGAAGTGTCAGTGACTTCCCAGAGTGGTGTGGTGGGGTTGGGTTGTTTTGGTGGCAATGCATTCCTTCTCCAAAGGATATTGTCTTTGCACGGGAGCAGGAAAGGCCACTTCCCTGGTGATCAGAGATGCTTCAAGGAAAACTAGACTGACAGCAGCAGGCAAACTCCTCTTCTGGCAAGTGGTCACCGTGGCTTACATCCCCTCGCACCGCTTATTTGCAGTGCTTTACATAAGAACATAAGAACATAAGAACGGCCGTACCGGGTCAGACCAAAGGTCCATCTAGCCCAGTATCCTGTCTGCCGACAGTGGCCAGCACCAGGTGCCCCAGAGGGGGTGGACCGAAGACAATGATCAAGCGCTTTGTCTCCTGCCATCCCTCTCCAGCCTCTGTCAAACAGAGGCCAAGGACACCATTTTATCCCCTGGCTAATAGCCTTTTATGGACCTAACCTCCATGAAATTATCTAGCTTCTCTTTAAACTCTGTTATAGTCCTAGCCTTCACAGCCTCCTCTGGCAAGGAGTTCCACAGGCTGACTACACGCTGTGTGAAGAAGAACTTTCTTTTATTAGTTTTAAACCTGCTACCCATTAATTTCATTTGGTGTCCTCTAGTTCTTCTATTTAGGGAACTAATAAATAACTTTTCTTTATCGGCCCTCTCCACACCACTCATGATTTTATATACCTCTATCATATCCCCTCTCAGTCTCCTCTTTTCTAAACTGAAAAGTCCCAGTCGCTTTAACCTCTCCTCATATGGGACCCGTTCCAAACCCCTAATCAATTTAGTTGCCCTTTTCTGAACCCTTTCCAAGGCCAAAATATCTTTTTTGAGGTGAGGAGACCACATCTGTACACAGTATTCAAGATGTGGGCGTACCATAGTTTTATACAGGGGCAGTAAGATATTCCGGGTCTTATTTTCTATCCCTTTCTTAATAATACCTAGCATCCTATTTGCCTTTTTGACCGCCGCTGCACACTGTGTGGAAGTTTTCAGAGAACTGTCCACGATAACTCCAAGATCTCTTTCCTGATTTGTCGTAGCCAAATTAGCCCCCATCATACTGTACGTATAGTTGGGGTTATTTTTCCCAATGTGCATTACTTTACACTTATCCACATTAAATTTCATTTGCCATTTTGTTGCCCAATCACTCAGTTTGGTGAGATCTTCTTGGAGTCCCTTACAGTCTGCTTCTGTCTTGACTATCCTAAACAGTTTGGTATCATCCGCAAACTTTACCACCTCACTGCTTACCCCTTTCTCCAGATCATTTATGAATAAGTTGAACAGGATTGGTCCTAGGACTGACCTCTGGGGACACCACTAGTTACCCCTCTCCACTCTGAAAATTTACCATTTATTCCTACCCTTTGTTTCCTGTCTTTTAACCAGTTCTCAATCCAAGAAAGGACCTTCCCTCTTATCCCATGGCCATGTAATTTACACAAGAGCCTTTGGTGAGGGACCTTGTCAAAGGCTTTCTGGAAATCTAAGTATACTATATCTACTGGATCCCCCTTGTCCGCATGTTTGTTAACCCCTTCAAAGAACTCTAATAGATTAGTAAGACAGGATTTCCCTTTACAAAACCCATGTTGACTTTTGTCCAACAAATTATGTTCTTCTACATGCTTCACAATTTTATTCTTTACTATTGTTTCGACTAATTTGCCCGGTACTGAAGTTAGACTTACCGGTCTGTAATTGCCCGGATCGCCTCTAGAGCCCTTTTTAAATATTGGTGTCACGTTGGCTACCTTCCAGTCATTAGGTACGGAAGCCGATTTAAGGGATAGGTTACAAACCACAGATAATAGTTCAGCAATTTCCCATTTGAGTTCTTTTAGAACCCTTGGATGAATGCCATCCGGTCCCGGAGATTTGTTAACATTAAGTTTTTCTATTTGTTCCAAAACCTCCTCTAATTGCTGTGACGCTTTGTGTTCAAACTTAGGGTTTCTTGTCACCTGTGTGTCACTAGTGCTGCTGCTTGGAAGGCCCTAGTTCCTCCTGCCCCTCAAAGAGGTGCACTCAAGCTGAAGTGTCGCTGTTGTGTCCTGAAGCAAACAGGAGCCATGCATGCTGCCTGGCGTGTCCCACGGTCAAAAACAAGTGACTGCGGCGCAGCAGCGGAGCAAAAGCCCCACAACATCTGCCTGCCTTGCCGTGACGGCCAGTGGCGCTCACCACCCCGTGCTGGATGCCTCCGCTCGCGTGTAGTGACGCTTCCGAAACTTTCAGAAACCTGAAGCGGGAGGACTCCAGGTGGCGGGGAGAGCAGGGAAGAGACTCCACCTCCAGCAGATGGCTTCCTGTGTCCCAAGGCAGGAGAGATGGTGTGGATGGGGCAGGCCTTCCAGGAAGGGATGCTGTGTAATGTCCCCTCTTGTGAGTTGGGAGACTGAGGGGACTGGTCTGATCTTCCAGCTAAACTTGATGTAAACTTGGATTCTTGCAAGAAATCCTGCAAGGTCTTCCTGGCCAATCTGTGCAGAGCACCTGAGCAGTGATTGCCATAGTCCAATGCCCCGGTAGTGGAGAGAGCACCATCTCTTCTCCGGCCTTGATAGACTACACGGGAAGTTTCCCGATCTTTGATTGGGCTACCACGAATGGGCTGCTTCTGGATATTAATCCTCCCTTCCGTTTTGTCTCCTTGCTAGATCTGCACACCTGGTGTCCAGGTACCGCCCACGTGCTCCCATCATTGCTGTGACGCGTAATGGACAGACTGCACGGCAGGCCCATCTGTACCGTGGCATCTTCCCCGTGCTGTGCAAAGAGCCCACCCAGGATGCGTGGGCTGAGGATGTGGACCTGAGAGTGAACCTGGGCATGAATGTTGGTGAGTTACTGACCAGAGTCCAGAGGAAGCAGCGTAACGGATGCTTGGGGAAGAACAGGCCCCTCTAATCTGGGCGTCCTTTGCCTTCTGGCAGAGCCTTAAAGCTGTTAGTGGGAAGAAGTACTGCTTGTGCCAAACGAACGGGTCTCCTACCGCCACTGCTCTGTAGAGCGCCAGGCCTGGCTGCTGATCACTTGGGTTAATCTGAAAACCTGCTCCCCCTTCCCAATGGGCCTCGACTTTGAGTGGTGTCAATGGAAAGCCATACAGATGAAAGCTTACCCGTCTGGGCTGAGTGGCCACCTTATTTGCTAATGGCCGCTGTTAAAGCAAACCGAGGCCTGAAGGAAGGGCCGCTCCGCCTGCTGATGCAGTGTAGGACAGAGGTGAGGGGTCCTGGCTCCTCCCTGGTAGAGCAGACTGTCTGGGCTGGAGTGCTCTTACTGCTAGGCCAGCACAGGGAAACTGGAGAGCCCCTCAGCTGGGTGTAATCATGCCAGCTTGTGGCACCAGGGGGCATCCACAAGAGCTAGGTGGCTCCCTTGGGTTAGTATGTTAGTACTAGCTACTTGGGCTGATGAAGTCAGAGCTGTTAAAGCCACCTGGTGGCTCCATTAGCCCCTTCTGTTTGCATTTGGCCTCACCGGAAAGAAAGGCAAGTCCTTGTCTCTGGAGGCCTGTTGTAGAGGACACCCTACAAGCAGCAACACTGGGCTTCCTGGATCTAACTGAACAGTTGGCATCAGCTTGGTCTGCAGAGACTAACTGATCTTTCTCTTCCAGGCAAGGCACGAGGCTTCTTCAAGACTGGCGATCTTGTCATTGTACTTACAGGATGGCGCCCTGGGTCTGGCTACACCAACACCATGCGTGTGGTGCCAGTTCCATGAACACCAGCTCTCTCCCCCCCCCAAAACACCTTCCCTCTCCCCAGCAACACCGCCCCTCTTCCCCACCCCCAGCATTAGGCTGGCAATTGCTTGCAATGTTATCCGTGTGTAGCGTGGATAGAGGCTACTAAACACCACCAAATGCAGCAGCGGGGGAAGGAGACCCTTGACGTCACTCTACAAGAATACTTGAAATGTTCTAGCTGTTGAAAGGCAACACTGCCTTTCTCCCTAACGGTGATTCTGCCCTGAAGTAGTAGGGAGTTGATGTAGGAAACTCCTGCATGACAACTGCCCTTGTGCTGCTCAACCCCCTCCTTGTAGTCTGGATACTGTCTTAGGGGTGAATCTTGTGCCTTTCCCTGCCCATCTCAGGCATGTAGGGGAAGGAGGCAATAACAAGGGGATGGTCTGAGCTCCGGTGTGAACACTCTGCAGCAGGCAAAATACAGCTCTGTGTGCCCTGTAGGTTCAGATAATCCAAAGCTTAACTTAGTGCCTCCCTTCTCTGCCATGTCCTCCAATGACTCCCACGCCACCAACTTGTCCTTCGTCACCAGTGCACTCCAGTTTAGGGACGGTGGTAGATGGGTCAGTACGTAAATTAGTCTGGTCTCCCCGCTGGATTGACGGGCTCTCTGCACTCCATAATTTAAACTCTGCTACAGATACTTCAATATCTTACATGCGAGTGGGTTTTCATAAGCTAAGATGTGCTTAACCCTTTAAGTCCTAAAATAGCAACTTGCATGTGAAACTGTCCCCCTCCCCGTGCAGATGGCAAGAAAGCCGTGATGGGAACCTCCAGACCAAAGTGTAAGATGTAGGCCAGGTCTGGGGTCCCTTAACTTGTCACGAGGGCAGCAGGGAGAAATAGAACTGAGATAAAACCAAGGCTTAGCTCTTAAAGGGTTGAGTGCTGCTTTTCCACTTCCTGTGCTGAGAGCTGCTTGTGCTCCTGCTGCAGTGTAGCATATCTGTCTGAGTCGAGTAGTCCTGTTTCCTGAGAGCCGTTTCCTTCCTGTGTTGTAAATCTGGACACGTTAGTTACTGTAACAGGTAACTTGGGTTGTAGAGCACAACTGTGTACATCAATAAAAAAAGCTGAAGCACCTACCAGCCTTCTCTTGTGCTTGGTTTTTCCAGGGGCAGGGTGGAGTACCTTTGCTCACATGAGTGTCCAAACTGGCCAGCTGGCAAGTATCTGAAAACGGAAGGTCTCAATCAGCCTCTTCTGAGGGGAAAACTTGTTTCCATGGTAGTTGGAAGAGATTTTATCCTTGGCTGTGGGGAATCCTCAGTACTGCAATTGTTGCTTTGCAGGTAGATCTAGGGTGGGCAATCATTTTTGATGGGGGGGGGGGGAGGGGGGGAGACCACTCCAAGAATGGTACATGGCCACGTTTCTCCAATATTAACAGAATGGGGCAGGGTGGGGGAGGGAGTCTGGATGCAGGAGGGGGGTTATGGCCTAAGGTTGAGGTGCAAGTGGCAGGCTCTGGCTGGGAGTTTCTTACTTAGGGATCCTTGGGGAGGCTGCTGGGCCCAATGTGATTATCTCTGTGCATGCCCTGGGGGGGGAGGGGAGGAGGGGGAGAGGCAGATCCTTGCATGTGCCCACAAACATTGCCCAGCAGTTTCTGGACAACAGGGGCAGTATAGGGAGACCTCCCATCCCCCCCAAAGGACACTTCACATGGACATGCACTAGCCCCAGCGGCCACCTGCTGCAGCAAACAGGGAGCTTGCCTGAGCGTCTGCTTGGGCCACAGCAGGCCCGATAATTTGCCCTCCCCCTGAGCTATAGGGTAGAGCCTTCAGGTAGACAAAATTTGTTGGCACTTCATACATAGCTGTCTCTTGTGCAGACACATCCCTTGTTATGCTACATCTCTTACCAGCTATGTTGCTTCCTGCAACACGTGGTCACCCTCGTCCTTTCTAAAAGTTTCTAGTGAGTCCAGTCGCATCCATCTTGAAATGGGTGTGCGTCTTGCTCTGGACTTGAGCTGTTCTAATACAACAAGGGCTGCCAAATGGTTAAAATAGTCCATAGCAATTTACACTTGGTTTTGTTGCTCAGAGCAGCACTTCTGGGGGGCAAGAGCCACGTGTGGCTTGCAAGCTGTGGGTTGGCCATGGCTGGTGTTGAGGGAGGCATCATGTGGCCAGCTCCTGTGTGCTCCACTCCTACCCCAGCCCAGTGCGCGGCCCCCCCCCCCCAGCAAGTGCCCCCTACTGCCCCCCCTTTGCTTCAACTCTGCCACACTCCTCAGGCCCCCGTCCCCATCAGATGCAGCAGGGGAAAATTGTCCCCGCTGGGCTTCCGTCCCAGGGAAACAGGAAATACTGGACGTTTCATAGGGCCAGTATTTCCTTTTTTTTAAACTGGACAGAGCCCACAAATACCGGCCTGTCCGGGTGAATACCGGACACCTGGCAACCCTACGTCTACTGTCCTGGTAAGTCAGTGGCCATGGGTGGTAGTGCGTTGTCCCTGTCCTCCTGCTCTGGCAAAGGCCCTGAAAAGCTCCTTCTAAGGATGCTCTTGAATGCGTTACACAGAATCTCAGCCACCTCCTGGGACCTGCTGGACCTGACCACCTGTGCAGCAAGCAGGGGCTATCTCGCTGGCTGGGACTGGAGTTGGAGCCAGTTTCCGCAGCACTGGTAATCTAGATACCAAACTTCATCTAGGCACGGTTGAAAGGTCTCTGCAAGCAGCACTTGCCTGCTGTGCGGCAGGTGCACTGGCTGAGAACCCTTGCCGGTGACTCTGCCACTGCACGACTCGCCACCCTGAGAAGCTCCTGCCAGCACCGCCCAAGGCACTTGGAAGTGACAGTGTTGGAAACCCTCCGCTGCTGTTGGAACACAACCCGCAGGGGCCCTGTATCCTTGTCCCTTGGGAAGGGGGTCCCATGGAACCAGCTGACCCCCTGCTCACTGCACTTGCACAGCTGTAGCCGGCTCAGGCAGCAAGGGGCTGCGGGACTTTCAATTGTGGTGTAGCCATTGGGCTGGAGCCGGAGCTGTAGGACCCTTCCTAGAGTAACACAAGGGGCGAGGAAAGCAGCGGGGAGGGGTCTGTTCCCTGCACACCTAGCTGGGGTCTTTCCTTCTGTGCCTGCCCCCCCCCCCCATTAAACTGCAGGGGGGGGTAGATTTGTGTCTTCAAAAGCAACTGCAGGGTTTAGGAGACTGGGGACCTGGAAATGTCACTGCAAAGCTCACCCCCTTGAGGCCAGCTCGGCTTGCAAGGGCCAGCGCTGATCTCTGGAAGTTGGCAGTGGGGCTGGAGTAGCTGTCTCCAGTACAGCTGACAGGGCTGAGGCCCCACAGCCCTTCCCTGCCCCCAGGCCCGCGGTGCCCAGTTGGGTGCAGATGGGCAGGGTGCACTGCAGCGGCTCCAGTCCAGGCCTGCCCTGAGCCTTTCTGGGAAAGCCCTCTGCCCCCAGGGCCCCCCAGCTGCTCCCTTCCCCGGAGCCCAGTAAGGCTCCATTTGTTGTGTCCATTAGAACCTTGCCAGGGTTGCTCTCTAGCAAGGACGTGCTTCTCTGCGGCACAGACTCATGCTGCCACGCTTCAGCTGCTTGCGCCTCCAGCCTGCTTGAGCCTCGCAGCGGGGCCAGCACCCCTCACTTTTCCCACTGGCGGAGTAGTGCCACGGACGTGCAGCGGACTCCTCGTGCTGCACAGCCTGGGCCCCAGAGTCAGAAGCGGCAGGGGCCACGGGGCCGCCTCCTGGAATGGCCCTGCCTGTTCCTAGAATGGCTCCCATTCAGACAAGGGATGGGTTTGACCCTGTTTAGCATGAGAGCACTCACCGTAAAGCAACGGATTGAGCAGCAGAGTTAAAAAGCAGAAATTTGCTGGATTTGTAGTTAACCGGTGCCCATAAAAATGGCCAAAGGCCCATCTACCTCAGTATCCTGTCCTCTGGCATTGGCCACTGTCAGGTTCCCCCCGGGGAATGGTAAGAACGGGGAATCATCCAGTGACCTTGTCCCAGCTTCTGGCAAACAGAGGCTATGGGCAACGTTCCTACCCATCCTGGCTAATGGCCATTGATGGACCTCATCTCCATATATTTATCGAGCTCTTTTTTGAGCCCTGTTAAAGTTCTGGTCTTCATGATTCCTCTGGCAAGGAGTTCCACAGGTTGACGGTGTGTTGTGTGAAGAAAAACTTCCTTTTGTTTGTTTTAAACCTGCTACCTATTCATTTGATGACCCCTAGTTCTTGTGTATGAGAGCAAGTAAATAAGAAAAAAATTTCTACTTTCTCCACACTGGTCATGATTTTATAGACCTCTATCATATCCCCCCCTTGGTCTCCTCTTTTCAAAGCTGAGAAGCCCCAGTTTTATTAATCTCTCCTCCTATAGCAACCATTCTAAACCCTTCATTTTTGTTGCCCCTTTTCTGAACTTTTTCCAGTGCCAAGATTATCTTTTTTTTGAGATGAGGTGACCAAATCTGCACGCAGTATTCAAGAGTGGGCGTACCAAGGATTTATACAGAGGCAATCATTGTCCTATTCTCGATTCCTTTTTAAAATGATCCCTAACATTCATGCTTCTTTGACTGCTGATTGTCTGTGCCGGCGCCCAAACTAGCTGAAATGTCAAGCTTTGCGTTGATTTGACACTGTGCTTTTTAGCCCTTCAGAATAAGAGGGAGCATGCCCTTCTGAGCTAGCCCAGCAGGGGCCAGGCTTTCACTGATGTTGGCAAGACAGACTTGTCTTTGTCCCAGGTTTCACCTTTCAGTGCTACTCCTGTGCGTTTCTGTAGTGCAAATATAGGAATGTATATAGTGCCAATCCTAGGCGCCCTGGCCTTTTCGAGAGCAGGCAGCCTAGCAGCCTTTCAGGGCACGTGTGTGTTAATGTGCGAAAAGAAAAGCAAAGTCCTCAACCTTAGACTGACAAAGGCCCGGGTCCCTGGGTGCAGGCTGTTAGGCTCATCTGCCAACTGTGTGTGAACCTACATGAAACGGTTTTGGGGGCTGGGTTATTTGCCTGGGGCTTGCCTGCTCCCAGCTTCAGTGCCCAAGCGCTGGATTTCATTATGCCTTTTCCTGCTTGGCTAAAGCGGCTGCCAGAAATGACTTCCCCAGGTAATGACGTGTAAGCTGAACTCAAGTCCCTATTAGCCTGCTTAGATAATTCAGGATTTTGAGCTCTCAGAGCGAGTCCTTCAGACCTTGGTTCATTCCCTCCGTCCCCCCTGGACATTGATCTAGACCAGTGGTTCCCAAACTTTTCGGCATCACACCCCCTTTTTGAGAGAACCTCACGTTCCCCCCCCCCCAAAATAGCAGCAAAACTTGAGGAAAAAAAAAAAAAGAAGGAACTGACCAGGCCCAAAAAACAAAAATAGCAGCAAAACTTAGGCAGGGGGGCTGGGTTGCCTCACACCCCCCCCCCCCCCAGGAATTTCTTCATGCCCCCCAGGTTGGGAACCCATGATCTAGACCCTCCTAACTCAGCCGTTTATGGATTGTTGCTTTGTGAAACAGCCAGCTGGCCTGGCCGTTGCTGTGACCGTTCTGGCTATAGCACTCCAAAGCTGGGCACTGTCTTCTCATCTGGGGCCTCACCGCCATGGCCAAAGCCGAGGGCTTTTAGTGAGCAACCCGGCGCTGGTCGGAGATCTCTTCAGCCCCGGTGGGGTCTCTACACGCTTCTAGTGAATAGGCCCTGTTGCCTACAGGGCAGTGGGCTCTGTGCAGAATGCGTGTGGTTCAGGCCAGCACACGGAGTCAGTGTGTGACGGGCTTTACCAGACATCCCAGCCCATCCGCACGTTAGGGAGTACAAGCTCTAGTGCTGGGGAAAACCCGCCCACGAATCCTGCCGCGGGACTGAGCTGAGCAAGGAGGGAGAGACTGAGAGGCACATGCAGGGCTGTTCACATGGGCTCTTTAATTAGCACCAATGCAGCAGCCTGGTGGAGGTGCGAGAACAGGCTCGAGGGAGGCGACAGGGAGTTAAAGCTGCGCTCCCACGTTCACAGGCGCCAGGATCTCGGGGCTGTACGGAGCAGACCATTCCAGAGGAGGCTGTGACAATCCCCAGAACCAGGGCTCAGGCCTGAGCCTTGCCAAGTGGGAGTCACGTTTCGTTTCCTAGCCTCTCCACCGAGTGGTCCACACGTGGCCTCAGCCAGGAGCGCAGCAGGGGCTGTTCGACTGACTGCTGGGCAAACGTCTCAAACAGCTGATGTTCCACGGCTGGGTCATAGGCCGCAGTGTGCGGGGCGGGGCTCTGCGGGAGCTGCCCCCTGCCCCCGTGTGTAACATGCAACCGTCGAAAAATTCACTGGCTGCACGTTTACCAAAAAAAAAAAAAAAAAAGCTTTTCACCAGCTCGGCCGCCGCAGCCTTGTCTCAGAAAGCGGTGCCGGGGCGCTGTGCCCGTTAGTGGTGCCTCTCCGTTCTCTGGGTGATGGGGCCATTCCAAAGGGACAGAGCCGCCCAGCTGCCGTAGGAATGGCCATGACCCAGCGAGCAACAGGTCTTGCCGCTGGTGACAGATGTGAAATCTCAGCCCGTCCCGCAGCCCGTTAATTATTAACCAGCCTTGGCTTTGTGAGAAGCCGCTCCTGCTTTCCTGCAGTCGGAATGCGCGGCTCGGGTGGAAGTGAGGCCGGGCATCGCTGATCCAAAACGCAGCCGGGGAGCCTCAAAATGCCTCCTGCGCTACAGGCAATTTCCTGCCCCGCTGCGGGCATGGCCCTGAGTGCACCATGGGGCTGTCAGCAGGCAGGCTTGGTGCCCGGTCCTGGGATGCAAGTGGGAGAGCAGAGAGAGCTGCGGCCGAATGGTCTGAGTCCCGGGGATGAGATCCTGGCCCCATCGTTCCCTGGGTATGAACATCACCCAGGTGCAAAGGCCACACGGAGACTGAGACACCCCTCCTGGCACTGGGCCCTAGAGCGCGGGCGAGATGAGCTGATGGGTCTTTCCAGAACAAAAGCGCTGCCCGACTGGGTCAGACCCTGCTCCGGCCTGTCTCTGGCCGTGGCCTTTCCCAGGGCGGTGGCAGAGCGATCCGCTGTGGTCTGGCACTCCTGGCTTAGAACCAGAGCTTGACGCTTCGTTGGCCGATGTTCCGGCTCTTCTGTCTAGGAGCTGGCTCCGTGCCCCCACATCTAGGGCAGGGAGCCTCCGGCCGGGCGCATGCAGTGATGCCCAGCGGCTAGGCCTGGAGGCTTCTCCCAGCGCAGGGCAGTCTGGGGGACCGGGTTGCTGTGGTGGCTCCTGCAGCCCTGCTGGGGCCCCTGCAGGGTTTGCCTCCAGCTCAGGGGTGATCCCTGGTTGCTAGAACGTCTCCTTGGGTCGTAGGCAACTTGGGTGGAAAACAGCAGGCTGCTCGGGTGTGTGGTGGGGACTGGCCTGCTCCCCGACATGGTGTAATGCCCCTTTCCCGTTCCCCCTCCTCCCCATTGTGTGGCGGGGGCCTGGGTACCCCTCCCCACCCCTGCAGCAGAGGGGCCCAGTGAGTACATGGGCCACTCCTCCCCTCCAAACTGCCCCATTTCCTCCTTCCACCAAACGGCCTCTCGGCCGCTCCAGGGGAGCTACGCCCCAGGTCCCCGGGCGGAGGCCCTGCCCCCGCCGGGACACGGGGTGCTTGAAGGGACCGTACCGCTCCGGGGTTCCTCGGGAGGCCTTGCTCCACCCCGCGCGCTCGTGCCCCGTGCTGGGGGTTATTTGCAGAGGAAGCTCACGGCTCCTGCTTTGCTGGCGCTGGCCCAGTCTGGGTGGAGTGAGCTGCTTCAGGCTCACACAGCCAAGCCATCTGACCACTCAGTCAGAGGCCCAGAAATCGCACTCTCGTGAGTCGGCCTCGTGCGCATCCCGCTGGGGAGCTGGGGGGCTCCGAGCTCTGCCGGGGAGGCCGGTATAATTGCCCAGCCAGGTCCCTGGGGAAGGCAAGGTCAGGAGACCAGCTTGCCCAGGATCACCCAGCAAATCAGCGGCAGCACCAGGCTGGAAGCCGCCAATCCTGGCTCCAGTCCCCGGCCCACCCTGGGGGGCTGTGACACAGCAGCAGCATTTGGAGCACTCTCGGGTTTGCTCGCTCCGGCGCCCGTCTTGCACGCTCGCTCCGGCGCCCGTCTCACACGCTCGCTCCGGCGCCCGTCTCACGCTCACTGCGGCACCCGTCTCACACGCTCGCTCCGGCGCCCATCTCACACGCTCGCTGCAGCGCCCGTCTCGCACGCTCGCTCCGGCTGGCTGCCGCACACTGCGACCCTGCGGCTGGAGGAAACAAGTGCACTCTGCCCGGTCTGGCCTCCCCCCACACCACGTGCGGAGACGTCGGTGGAGCTGACGCTGTCCGCGGGGGCCCGTTTGGCAGGAAGTTGCAGGGGATTGACTCTTCTAAGCTGGACGCTCTTGTGAGGATCAACACCCCCCTCCGGCGTGGATCTCCCCTGCCTTGTAGCCTGGGAGCTGCTCCCCCGCAGCGCAGCTGCTGGAGGAACGTGACGCCTGTTCGCACGGGGGTGATGACGAAGGAGGGGCAGGGGGCAGCGGGGCTGGGCCTGCATGAGGGCAGCTGGCTGAGTGCCACACACTGGGGCGTGTTACTGTCCCCGCGCCCGGAGGACGGGACGGCGAGGCGGGATTGGCTTCTTCCTTCAAGCTGCAGCAGCTCGGGCTCAGCCCCCTGCACATCCCCTCGCCGGTGGCTCTGACGCTAGCTCGGAAATGCCCAGCACCGTGGGGGCACTTCTGGGCCCAGCGCCGCCGCAGTGTAAACAGGCCCCGCTCCCCTCCCACCAAGGGGCTGCGCTGGCCCACTCCAATCAAGGGTTTCTTTCCAGGGACTCCCGCGGGGTCATCCCGCTGCGGCGTGAGCCCTTTGCTCCTTGTCCTGGCCTCTGCCACCCTGAGAGCAGCCTCTCGGGCCCCCCCCTGCAGGGAGCTGCAGGCTGCTCTCACGTCCCCCCTCAGTCTTCTCTCCTGCAGACTCAACAAGCCCCAATCCCTCAGCCTCTCCTAGGCCATGTGCTCCAGCCCCCAAGCATCCGTGTTGCCCTCCGCTGGGCCCTCTCCACACCCCCTAGAGTGAAATCCAAAATGATGCAATACCCCAGATGCCTGGCCTGGGCTGGGCTCTGCGCCTGCAGGAGGCTGGGCAGCCAACACGTCGCCAGGGGCGCCCTGGTTGGATTTCTGCCCCTCCCTCCCACGGCCTCTTCCTTCGCTGGCAGCTCCCGGCTTGCCCAGGGACTCTGCCCAGGGGCCAGGCAGAGACAAGCAAGCAGCAGCTCGCACCTTGTTCTGGGCGGGGCCCCCGGGCCGGGAACGCAGCGGCTGTGCGGACGGGCAGCGGGGGGGGGGGGGTGTGCCAAAGGGCTGGGGCGGAGGAGCAGCTGTGTAACCTCCCGCTTTGCAGGGGGGGCAGGAGAGGAGGGACATAGGGGTGTCTGGGCCAGTCGAGCCCAAAGGAGAAAGGCAACCAGGTGCTGCAGCCTTTGTCTGTGGGTTAGAGTCAGCTCCCGGCCCAGCCCCACAGCTCTGCAACCCACACCCCCAGGACCAGAGACCAGCCCCGTGGGCAGGGGCTGCTTCAGCCCGCCTCCCGCTGCTGACCCCCACCCCGCGGACAGGGAGCCAGGAGCCCCGCAGGGCCGGGTGAAGGGCTCACTGTTACCCAGCGAAGCTCACCTGGTCAGGGTCAGGCTCCCTGGATACCCGTCACACCCCTGCTGCTCTCCAGTGGTTGTGCCGCTCCCTCCCAGCGTGAGGCCCAGCCTCGGGAGCGCCTCACCGGGTCGGGGTGGAAGCCAGGTGGCCTGCAGATGCCGGTGCTGGGCTAGCTGGCCCACGGGTCTGAGCCCGGGTGGCCGTTCTCACGGGAGCGAATGTTGAAACAGCAGAACGTGCCACGGGAGAGAGGTTCCATTTGCCACTAGCTCCAGTCCAGCTACAGGCTGGACCTCCCTGGCGCGGCACCCTCCTGAGCAAGGGGATTTGCCAGCCCGGGGGAGCTCCCCTGCCCGGCACTGGCTACACTTCCGACCCCGGCCAGTCCTCCTGCCCCTGGCCTGGCCCCGAGCTGCCGGCCACCGGGCTAACATGCAGACGTGGGCACCACCCTGCCTATTTGCAAAGGGCTCCCGGGGTGGAAAGCTGGCCAGGGTGCTCACAGCACCGAGCTGCAGAGCCCGCAAAGTGGAGGGGATTCCAGCGACTGACAAGCTCTGCTCCAGCTCAGCCCGATGGGGCGGGGCCCTCACCTGCAGGGGCAGTGATGCGATGACCCAGGGACTGTCACCCGAGAGACCTCGGCGTCTCTGCTGCTCTGCGCAGATCGGTGAGCAGCCCCTCTCCGATGCCAGGCTGCAGGGCGGTGCTGCTGAGCCCCTGTGGTTCCGGGCTGGGACTGCTTCGGGGCTTGGGGGGGCAGCAAGGGCAAGGGGGTGGACGGGAGAGGAGGTGGTTCAGCGCCCCCAAGAGCCCACCGCCGCCTCGGCCAAAGCTCCATGAAACTAGGGTACCCCGGGCTGGAGAGGGCCTCCTTGGGGGGGTGAGCTCACTGCCTCTCAGGCTTCACCCCCTGTGCCCAAGGGCAGCTGACTGACCCGCTGGCTGGGGCCTGGGAGAGCTGAGCTGGGCCATGCCTAGGGAACCTGTGGGAATGAGAGGGTAGGGGAGCCTTACGCACACCTCCCTCCCAGGATCGGGCCCTAACGCAGTCAGCCTCCCCCCGACGGCTGCCAGGCTGGGATCAAACCGCCCCAGGGGCCCAGAGCTGCTGTGACTTCCGTCGGCTGGGACTGGCCCCTCGGGCGCACAGGAGGCTGATTGGCGGCTGGGCGCAGAGGTGCGAGGGGGTCCCAGGGAGGCTGGCGGGATGTTGGCAGCCCAGGATCCCTCAGTGCCTCCCTTACGAGGGCTCCTTTCAGTTCCTAGCACCCGTGCACAGTTCTCAGCAGGAGCCGAGTGCTGGGCCAGCAGCAAAGACGGCCCCTGCAGCAACCACCTCCTTATGCAGCGGGCCAGGCCTCATGCTCGGTTGCACCGGCTTCCCCGGAGTACTCCACTGTGGCCTTTGCAGACCCTCCGGATGTGCACCCGGTGAGAGCAGAACGCGGCCCTGTCGAATGAGACCCGCAGGAGAGGCAGGCGGCGGGGCCAGGCGCAAGGGAGAAGGGAGTCGGGCCCCGGCAGCTGTAAAGTGGTGACTGAGCCAGGCTTTTGGAGTTGGCTAATCAGCACCGCCAAGGTAAATGTGTGTGAACCGAGATTGGTAATCAGTGTACAGAGCAATGTAAACAGTCTAATCTCTGGCCGGAGTCACTAATGTTCCCACAATCAGCCCGGCCCGGCGTTCCCCTCACAGCGGGCCCACGCGCCGGCCGGGAGGTTTAGCCACTCCGAGGATGGGCGTGAACTGGACCTGCCATCTCATCGCTGCCCGCCCGGGAGCCGCTGGCCTGGCTCGTCTCCCAGCCCGCCCGCCCGCTGAGCAGCGCAGGTCGGGGGGGCAGGACTTGTGCCTGGCTATGTTCAAGGCCTCCCTCAGCGCTGGCTGAAATCCCCTCCAAGCTCTTCTCTCCCCAGGGTGCCCCCGTTTTGGTTGCTGCAGGCAGATGACAGGGCTGGCCGAGAGCAGCCGGCGAGCCCAGCAAAGAGCCTTCCTCTGGCCGGCTAGCGCATGCCGGGCTGGATGCTGAGAGGGGCCGAGTCCCAGGACTTGGCACCAGGTGGGCTCCTGTTCCTGACGCAGACCGAGTGGCCCTGAGTCAGAGAAGCAGAGGCAGCCGCTTAGCGCCAGCCTGCGTGCTGGGCGGTACTAGGGTTGCAAGATACAGCCTCTCTCCAAGTTACGAACAAGTTACAAACCAACACTGGGTCCGTAACGCGAAGTGTTTGTAACTCGGATCCCATAGAGTTACATGGCGACTGCGCTGTCCGTAAGCGTGGATCGCCGTTCGTAACTCGGATCCGCATTTACGACCACTTTGGTCGTAAGTGCGGATGGTCGTAAGTGGATATGGTCGTAACTCGGGGAGCGGCTGTACTTCCACAAAAAATACCGAACATAGTGGGGAGGGGGGGGAAGATTGGTTGAGAAAAAAAAAGGGGGGGGGAACCAAAGTTGTTGAGCAAAAAACCCACAACCGCACAAAAAATAAACAGTCGTGCCTTTAAATACCCCCGCCGCCCCCACCAGATGCAGCAGGGGAAGACTGTCCCAAGCAGCCTTCCAGCCTGAGAAAACCAGAAAATACCGGACATTTTACATGTCCGGTATTTTCTGTTTTGTTTTACCCGACGGAGGCCGCAAATACTGGACTGTCCAGGCCCATACTGGACACCTGGCAACCTTAGGCGGTACCCACACGCCCGTTGGGGGAGGGGCACCAGGTTTGTTGATGACCTCCATTTCGTGTTCCTCTTGAAGCTGGCGGCCAGCCCGCTGGTCACCTTCTCCTGTCAGAAAAGAGCGGGGCAAAGAGAAAAAGTGGGAAAAATGGGCCCCATGACCCTAATCTGCCCAGTAACCAGAGGGCTCTGAAGGGAGTCCACCCTCCCCTCAGGCTCTGCGTGCACGTCATCGGCACAACCCCGCGGTGCGCGGACGGCAGCTCGCAGCCGTTGGCTGTGCAGGCCGTCGGGGCAGGAGCCAGCCTGGCTGCGGACAGCCCGCCGTGGTGCAGCGTTCCCGTTTCACGGCCTAGCGACGGCGAGCGCAGGGTACTTGGGTCAGCTCGGAGGCTGCCGCAGGGCCAGTCAGGCACGCACGCATACGCACCACCTCGTCCTCTGGGCCACGCCGCACGGCCTGGCAAGTATACAAGGAAGGAAGAAGGACCAGAAGCAAGAAGGCTGTCCACTTACCTGGGCCTCTGCCACTCCGGCCCGTCTCTGCTTGTTCCTTCCCCTCAGCCTGGAGACGTTCCCTACCTCCCTTCTCCGGACATGGAGGACTGTTTGAACCGATCCTGTTTGGGGTTCTGGCCTCACGCCAGGCTTCATTTGGGACAACTGGATTTTACGTTGCTCTCCAAGCTCGGTATTTTGTTCCATAAAACAGTCGTTGTTTCAGCCATTTCTGGTGGCGTGATCAATGCACAGCGATACAGATACGGAGCAGGTGTAGAGCCTGTGTTCCAAAAAGCAGGATTCGGTCCTGGTCTAACGCCGGCCCTGCAACCGGACGAGCGCCAACATGCTGCACGTCCCACCAGGAGCGGAAAGGCCCAGGGGAGATTTTCCTGCTTTCAGAGGGCTGGAAAGGTCTGTGCTGCTTCTGGCTCAGACTTTCCATTGTCGTCACAGGCATGCGGTGGAACAACTGCTTGAGGGCAGGGCCTGGAAAATGAAGGCACAAAATGAAGCCAGGCTAACTCCACTGACTTCCCCCGGGGCTGGGACTGGCCCTGAGGCCTTGTTGCTTGGAAGGAGGGGCCTACATGGAGGGGCATTCCAGGGCTGGGCAGAGGCAATGGCTGCGCAGAGCACAGTGCCACTGACAAGAGCCTAAGGTTTGACTGGCCCTTAAGCCTGCATCCTTTGGGACCGACAAGGGAACCTACAGGAGTTAGGAACCCACACACCACTGTCCTCAAAGCATGTCACAAAGGGCAGCTGTATCATTAGTATCATTTTACAGGTGGGGAAACTGAGGCATGAGGTGGAGACATGACTTGCCCAAGGTCACCCAGGAGGCCAGTGGCAGAGCTGGGAATGGAACCCAGGCAAGGAACAGCTGCAGATTGTAAATAACCTGGGTTGTGCTTTCTCTGTGCCCTGGGCCAGGTCTACACTCCTAGAGAAAGTCGCTTTAAGAGACTCAGCTCCAGCTACGAGACTTTCTGCGGCATCCCCACTGCGGAAGGTTTATGGGAGAAACTCTCCTATCGACTTCTCTTACTCCTCGCGTCTCGCTGAAGCACTGGGGTCAACGGGGGGGCGCCATCAACAGTTGATTCAGTGGGTCCTTACTAGACCCGCTAAATCGATCCCTGGGAGATCCATCTCTGGAGCACAGATCGCGGGTTAGTGGAGACCTGGCCTCAGTGAGCGAACATGGAGAGCAGAGTGAGCAGCACACACGTGAAAAGTGTACTGCCCTGGCAGGGCCCTCTGGGGGCTGCTGCAGCACAGGGAGTAATGCTAATTGTGGCATCCAGAGGCCACTCTCGGAGAGCAGGAGAAGATGCTGAACTTGGCTCAAGTGGCAAACCCTCATAGTCCCCGTTGGCGGAGACCCACGTTTTCAAATGTGGCCAGTGTGTGTGGGTGCCCAAGTGGAGACTCTGTCTGAGGCCTGCGGGTGCCCTGCTGCTTTCACGCAGAGCTTGGGGCTTCGGCGCGTCTGAAGATCAGACCTGCGGCTTCCCCAAATCAGGCACCTGAAAATGGAAGGCCTTGGTGATCACCCCGGAAATCGTTGGCCTGAATTGGTGGCTGCCTGGCCTGCAGCAGCCAGCTCTGTGCCAGCCACCAGGCGGTTCCCCATTTTAGCCCCTGCCGGTTCATTGCCAGCAGTCGGCTGCTCTCCCAGGGCTGGGTCCTGAGCAGGTGAGCTGGGCCTGCCTCGGTTGGGATCCAACCTCAGGAGCATGGCCCCTCCCCGATGGAGGCTACCCAGGTGAACTCTACCCCCAGCGCAGAAATCCCGGCATGGCCAGGATTTCGCCCTCAGCAGGAATAAGTCAGCGTAGGCCAGTGGTCCCCAATCTTTTGGGGCTGCCGGGCGCCTGTGGGTGGGGCCGTGCGTACGCTGCATGTCCGGGGGGGGGGCACGCGTGTGTCGCGCACAGGGCCGGTTCTAGGTTTTTTACCATCCCAAGCAAAAAACATTTTTGTCCACCCTCCCCCCCCCCGCCTGCTGCTGCAGGACAGGCACTGAGGAGGCAAGCACCCCTTTCACCTTGCAGCTCTTTGACTCCCACCATGCTCTCCAGCCAAATCCAGCCTACATCTTGTCTCCCCTCCACACACATCCTGCCCGCCCCACCCCACCCACTCACCAAACTCAGTTTCTACCTCCTCTCCCCTCCCAGGCAAATTCTACCCCTCAGTGACTGGACGCAGTCTGCCCCCCCCTTTTGTCCCCCACCTGATCCACCCTGCGCCCTCTCTTCCCTCCCAGCCAAACCCGATCCCTCCCCTCCCCTCTTCACTGGACCCACTCCGCTCCCCTCTCCCACTTCCCCCTACTGACCGAACGCGTCTCCTTTCCCTCTCCTTGCCAAACCCTCGTGTCCCCTCCTCCCAGCATGTGCGGAAACGTCGGAGCGCCCTGAGGGAGGGGTGAAAGTGGCATGGGTCCCCCTGGGGATGCATGTGGACACAGCCGGGAAACATAAAGGGCAAGGCCAGGGACACCTCTCTCCCTCCCCCCCCCAAATCTCTGAGCCGGGGCAGGCGAGGCCCCCTCCAGCGGCTCCTCTCCGCCAGACCAACCAGATGGGGCTGCAAAGTAGCTCTCCCCTGCCCCCAGCCTAGGCACCTCTGTTGGAATCATCCTGGCCCGGGCAGGGCCTTCCTTCTGCCCGGCCCCACCAAGGCTGCAGCTCTCCCCTCCCTCCACCACCAGCACTGAGGCAGAGAAAAGGGGGAGAGAGTTGTCCCCCATTTGCCAATGTGCGCTCCCCCCCCCACACACACACTCCTGCAAACTCCTTGGCCAAGGGTGCCCGCTCCGGCCGGAGGGGTCACTAGTAAGCGCAAGGCAGGCGGAGAGATGACCAAAGCCACCTGGCTCGCAGCGTGGTCCCTGGCTGCAGTGACCCGGGCTTCCCCTTGCCCGGCCCCGGATCGCTCTGTGCAGCCTGCCCCACCCAGCCCGGGAGAGCAGCTCGCCCCCCAGGGCCGTAGCGCTCCGGCGCTGCTGCTGTTCTCAAAGCCCCTGGTGCGCCCCCTGCACGTCGGGCCGCGCTGGCTGGTGCCAGTAAGAGGAGCCCGAACGATCCCCGGGCGCCGGAGTCTGCTACATGGATGGGAGGCTCCCTCGGGCATTTCCCACTCCCCGGCTGCTGGGTGCTGGGCAGCGGCAGCTGCGCCGGGAAGGCGACTGGAGCAGCGTGTGGCCAGCGCTCCTGCCGGGGCCGCCCCGCCCTCTCGCGCGAACTAGAGGGCACACTTTTCTCCCTGGTGCCGAGGGAAGGCAGCGAGGCAGCCCCAGAACCCTGATGTCATGGCGCCTCAGCCAATCACGGCGGGGCTGCGAGCGCGACTTGCCCCGTGCACCCTGCCTGCCGAGGGTGGCTCGCTGCTGGCCCATCGCGCGCTCCGCCACCCCGCCCGTTGCCTTGGGCGGTCACAGGGAGGACCGCGTCAGGTGTAAGGGTTAGGAGTTCAGGAGTTCTCCGGCCAGTGTCTCTCAGGGGCGGCTGGAATGCCGCCCCTGGCAATGTGCCGCACCAAGCACGTGCTTGGTTTGCTGGTGTCTAGAGCCGGCACTTGGCGGGCACACATAAGTGTTGGGGACCACTGGCGTATGCACTACGCTGTGTGGCGTGGGGACTGAGCCTGTAGGGCTGAGGGTGTGGTTACACCCAGCCGGCTGGAAGCTGGAACTGACTCGGAATAAAGCAGGGCCCCGGTCCTCCCTGGGGTGTAGGCACCAAACACCCATTGATTTCAGGAGACATTAGGACCTGGGGGTATGTCTACACTACAAAGTTAATTCGAACTAAGCTAATTCGAACTAACGCATCTAGACCCAAAAACTAATTCGAACTAGCGCGTCCACACTGATTGGATGCTGGGTCGCATTTAAGGGCAGCTGAAACCCGTTCTGGCAGGGCATCAGGTCAGTAGTTGCTTTGTGTGGCTGCTGTCTGAGGCTATCTGAGGCTCGTGCTTAAAGGGACCCCCCTGGACAGCCGGTTCTCAGCTTTTTGCTTGCTTGCCTACCTCGCCGAGGGACAGCAAAGCGTTTTCCTCTGCGCCTGCCTGTGTTGGTGGTTCCCATTGGGGACACCGCTGCAGTTGGCACCATGGAGCCAGAGCTCGCCCTGGGCATTCTGCTCCAGTTTTTGGACTTGCTGCTGCAAGCCTGCCAGCAATGGCTGGAGGCTGCCTGGCACCACCTGGTGCACGTCAGCCCCCTGCCTCTCCACCTGGCCTCTGGGGCCGTGGAGGAGCCGCAGCAGCGCCCGAGCCAGCGTGCCCCGCGCATCTGGTGTCTGGACACCAGCAGCACTGGTGGGACCGCATCTCCTGGAGCGCTGGGGAGACAGACAGTGGACCCAGAACTTCAGGATGCAGAGGGACACCTTCCTGGAGCTCTGCGAGTGGCTCGCCCCTGCTCTGCGGTGACGGGACACTCGCATGAGGCCCACCATCCCCCTCTAGAAGCGTGTGGCCATCGCCCTGTGGAAGCTCTCCACGCCGGACAGCTACCGATCCATCGGGAACCAGTTCGGCATGGGGAAATCCACCGTCGGAGCAGTACTCATGCAGGTACGGCACTCACCAGCCACTGGGCCGGGGAGGAAGGGGGCTGCAAGGAGGGAATGGGCCGCCCCAGGGAAAATGGGGGCGGGGGAGGAGGCGACAGTGCCCCGCATGGGAGGGTTCGGTCTGTCCTGGCCGTACTACAGGCCGCCAGTGGCGGCCAGGATGACAGCAGGGGTTGCTTCCGGGAGTGGGGCGCGGGGCAGTGCCAGGGAACGAACACTCCCAGCCACCCGGGCGCCCCAGTGATTCGCAGTTTGCTGTGTCTCTCTGCAGGTGGTCAAGGCCATCAACCGGGTGCTGCTCCGCAGGGTGGTCCGCCTCGCCGATCCGGACGCCATCATCCAGGGGTTCGGCGCCCTCGGCTTCCCCAACTGCGGGGGGGCCATTGACGGGACGCATATCCCCATCTGTGCCCCGGAACACCAGGCCTCCCAGTACATCAACTGCAAAGGGTACTTCTCCATCCTCCTGCAGGCCGTGTCTGACCACCGGGGCCAGTCCACGGACATTAATGTGGGCTGGTCCGGCAAGGCACACGACGCCAGGGTGTTCCGCAACTCCTCCGTGTGCCAGAGGCTGCACGCCGGGACCTTCTTCCCCGACCACCACATCAGGGTCGGGGACGTGGACATGCCCGTCTGCCTGGTGGGGGATGCGGCCTACCCCCTACAGCCCTGGCTGATGAAGCCGTACACAGGGCACCTCAACCCCTCCCGCCAGGCCTTCAATGCCAGGCTCATCAGGGCCCGCATTGTGGTCGAGGGGGCCTTTGGACGGCTGAAAGCCAGATTTAGGTGCCTCCTCACCCGCCTCGACCTCGCCGAGCACAGTATCCCTCCCGTGGTGGCAGCATGTTGTGTGCTGCACAATTTGTGCGAGCAGAAGGGGAGGCTTTCCTGCTAGCCTGGATGGCTGAGGCTGAGCGCATGGCTGGCCACTACGCTCAGCCCCACACCGCTGCCGTCCGGGAGGCCCAGCGGGGGGCCGTCCAGATCTGGGAAGCCCTGCGGGAGACCTTCCTGGTGGAGGAGGAGGGCTGAACTCTCCCTGCATCCCCCACTGGGGCCTTCTTCCACCCTCCCCTCCTTCCCCTTTCCCCTCCCTAACCCCCCTTCCTAATGTTAAATAAAGACACCTGTTTTGCAAACAACAATCTCTTTTTATTGTACATAACTGGGGGGGGGGGGGGAATGAGGCGGAAACCTGGGAGGAGGGAGCTGGAAGGGGAGGAAGAGGAGGAAGGGAAAGGAAAGCTCAGAGTTGGGGGTCCTGCTGGCTCTCCTGTCTCGCAGCACTGCGGGTGCAGGGGCGTCGGGGGGGAGTGGGTGTGGAGGGTGGGGCAGGAGGGACGGGTGGGGTGTGGAGGAAGCGGGAAGGGGAGCAGGGGTGGGAGAAGGAGCGAGAGCTTGGGTGGCCGCAGGGGCCGGAGCAGCAGGAGGCAGGAACCTGTCCACCAGGGTCTGGAGGTGGCCTCTGAGGGCACGGCCCTGCTCCTCCAGCGCCTCCAAGCTCTGCTGCCACAGCCACAGGTCCTCCCGGACCCAGTGGTCCTGGGTGCGGAGCTGGTGCTCCAGTAGCCGCCGGTGGTAGTCCTCCAGGTTCCTGGAGCGCCTGCTGGCCCAGGTGCGGGTGGCTGTTGCAGGCGGGGTGGTGCGCCCTGCAGTCCCAGGTGCTGCGGCTGTGGTGAAACAAGAGCAGTGGTCAGTTCTCCCTGGAGACACAGTGGGTGAAACCCAGCCCCCTGTGCAAGGCGAGGTCGGCGTGTGGGGAACGGGCCAGGGCCCCTGCATGACACCCAGCTGCTGCTCCATGATGGGCAAGCGCCAGGCACACGGTCCCTGGGCTCCCTCTCTCCCCACCCCTCCGTACACATAAGGGGAGCATGATGGCACTCACATATGGAGGCCCCCCTCGGCCTCGGACGACACAGCCGATGTGCTCTGTGGGATGCCTCGGGGGTCCTGGGTCGGCTCCCTGCAGGCTCCTGGCTCTCGGCATCCTCCTCCTCCTCCTCTGTGTCAGGGACGGGTCCCTTTGCCCCAGGGTCGATCACCACCTGGGGGGGCATGGACTGTGTGAGCCCCCAGGATGCGGTCCAGGGCCTCATAATGAGGGCATGCCTCCGGGTCGGCCCCTGGCTGGGAGGCCCTGGAGTAAGACTGCCGCAGGTCCTTAATTTTGCAGCAGACCTGCTCCCGGGTCCGCATGTGGCCTCTGGTGGCCAAGCTGGCAGCCATGTGGCTGTAGACGGCCGCGTTCCTGTGGCTAGTGCGGAGATCGTGGACGTTGGAGGCTTCCCCCCAAACCTCGATGAGGTCCACGATCTCCACACTAGACCAGGAGGGTGCCCGCCTCTTGCGGCCCCGGGCAGGCTCCTGGGAGCCGCCAGCCTGGTCCTGGGAAGAGGCGGAGGGCTGGGTGGCAGCGGGTGGCTGGCTCATGCCGTGCCAGGTGCAGGGTCTGCTGGCTGGGTGCTGGCAGGCTTGCAGCTGGCACGAGCAGCGTAGCCAGACTGTGCCCCTTTAAGGGCTCCAGGGCTGGGAGGGGGGCAGAAGAGTTTCCCTGGCTTGGCCCAGAGTGGCCACCAGGGCAAGCTGGGAAGGGCTAGCCTCCCACTAGTTCGAATTAAGTGGCTACACAGCCCTTAATTCGAACTACTTAATTCGAACTAGGCGTTAGTCCTCGTAGAATGAGGTTTACCTAGTTCGAATTAAGCGCTCCGTTAGTTCGAATTAAGTTCGAACTAGCGGTTTGCATGTGTAGCGCCTATGAAAGTTAATTCGAACTAACGGCTGTTAGTTCAAATTAACTTTGTAGTGTAGACATACCCTGGGTGATTGCTGGGCAGCACACAGCGAATTGGCCCCCCTCTGTGCAAGCAGCCGCTGCGGTGATCAGCGCATGGAAAGATGTTCTTGCTTTTTGGCTGGGGAGCAATGGTGCCGCCCAGGAGCCAGGGAAGGATGCGCTGTCCCAGTGCCTGCCTCCTCATCCGGGGTCAGCCCTCAGGGCTACAGCCTGCAGGCCCCTCTTGGAAAATGGGGCAGCCCTTTCCGAGGTGGAAGGTGGCCCCAGGTGAACGCCACAACACGGAGTCACTTTTGCAGAGGAGCATTTTGGTTCCCTTAGGAAGAGGCAGGGTTGTTAACACCTGGTTGTAAACGCTAGGGAGTGCGGGTGGCCGAGTGTCCCCAGGCTGGCATGGCTTAATTAGGCCTGTTGGAAGCTGGCCAGGGCCACAGAGGCAGCACCTAACTCTTGCAGAGGGCCATGGGACCTGGTAATGATGCCGCTGTCAGCTTTGCTATTTCCTGCCAGGCTGCTGGGCGCTCACAAAGGCAGCATCTGCCTCTTGCAGGCTAGAAAGGATTTTACGTGGGGAAATGTCCCCCCTGGAAGTGTTCACTGCTGGAGCAGGAGGCTGGGGGTGATGTGCCTGGACTCTGGACTACACACACACACTCTGGCCAGCACTGAGGGTGGCTTTCTGCTCTGGCTCCGGTACTTTGCCAAACACCCC
This sequence comes from Pelochelys cantorii, assembly GCA_032595735.1. Taxonomy (NCBI): domain Eukaryota; kingdom Metazoa; phylum Chordata; order Testudines; family Trionychidae; genus Pelochelys; species Pelochelys cantorii. The sequence goes on from CM064338.1 coordinate 2,259,248, forward strand.
GAGCAAAGAAGGGCTGATTCACCTTGGATGTGTTGGGCCCTAAATCGCTCTCTGGGTTTACAGAACTTAACTTTTCAGGGAAGCACCGGTGGCTTGGGTCAGTGGCAGTTATTGTCCTTTACTCCAGACTCTGGCTGGGTCATGCTGTCACCTCAGGGAAAACATAGGTGGGGGGCTATGAAATGCCTCATGTAACTTCTCCACAGCTCTGCTGTGGTAGACAGTGAGTGCTAGTAGCTAGTGCGCTAGGTAAGGCTTCAGGAGTCCTGAGGTCTAGTCCCAGCTCTGCTGCTGGCTGGCTGAGTGCCCAGCCATACCCCCTGTACTGGGCCTCAGTTTGCCCATCTGTAAAACAGGGATACCGGCCCTCCCTCCTGCGGGGAGAGCTCTGAAATTGACTGAGGAAGAGCTGGGGATGGGGGTGGGTGTTACCGGATTAAGCCACGGGGCTCCCCCGCAATACCCCTAGGTCATCCCCCCCGCCTTCAGCCCAGGAGCTTTTGCCTGCAGGCCAGATGGATCCCCGCCCCGCCCCGCCCCGCGCCCAGAGCCGCCGCCGGGTGAAGAAACGCAGCCAGGCTGGGCTGGGGCCGGCACGCACCGCACCCAGGACAGGCCCGACGGCCCCGGGACTAGTCGCCCGGCGGGGGGGTCCCAGCTCGCCCCGCCCCGCCAGGTCCGGGGGGGCCAGAGGCAGCCTTGGGGGCGGGGCCGCCCCTGCCCAGAACCCGCGGGGGGGCTGGGAAAGGGGCGGGGGCGCTCGGGCGCCAGGCCCCGGCCCGCACCTGAGCACGGGGAGGCGCTGCGGGGGCGGGGCCTGAGGCGGCCAATGGGCGAGCGCGGAGGAAGTTGTGCGCTCTCTGGGCGGGGTTCCCGGCAGCCAATGGGAGGCGGCGGGCGGGGCGCGAGCGGCCGGCGCTGGCTGGAGCGGAGCGGGGCGCGGGGATGACGGCGCCGAGCCGGGGGGAGAGCGCGGGGCCGCCGCCCAGGTAGCGGGACCGGAGGGGGAAGGGTCCCAGGCCGGGTAGGGGTGCGGGGGGGGTCCCAGGCGGGGGCGGGGCGTAGAGGGGTCGCAGGCCGGGTGGGGGTGCAGGGGGGTCCTAGGCCGGGGGGGGGTCCCAGGCCGGGTGGGGTGTGGGGGGGTCCCAGGCCGGGGGGGCGTAGGGCGGGTCGCAGGCCGGGTGGGGGTGCGGTGGGGGTGTCCCAGGGTGCGGGGGGTCCCAGGCCGGGTGGGGGTGCAGGGGGGTCCCAGGGTGGGAGGGGTGCGGGGGGGTCCCAGGCCGGGTGGGGTGCAGGCCGGGTGGGGGTGCGGGGGGGGGCGGGGGGGTCCCAGGCCGGGTGGGGGTGCGGGGGGGGTCCCAGGCGGGGGGGGCGCAGGGGGGGGGCGCAGGCCGGGTGGGGGTCCCAGGGTGGGAGGGGTGCGGGGGGGGTCCCAGGCCGGGTGGGGCGCAGGCCGGGTGGGGGTGCGGGGGGGGCGCAGGCCGGGTGGGGGTGCAGGGGGGTCCTAGGTTGGGAGGGGTGCGGGGGGGGCGTCCCAGGCCGGTTGGGGGTGCAGGGGGGGTCCCAGGCCGGGTGGGGGTGCGGGGGGGGTGCAGGCCGGGTGGGGGTGCGGGGGGGGTCCCAGGGTGGGAGGGGTGCGGGGGGGGGTCCCAGGCCGGGTGGGGCGCAGGCCGGGTGGGGGTGCGGGGGGGGTCCCAGGCCGGGTGGGGGTGCGGGGGGGGCGCAGGCCGGGTGGGGGTGCAGGGGGTCCTAGGTTGGGAGGGGTGCAGGGTGGGTCCCAAGCCGGGGGGGCGCAGGCCGGGGGGCGGGCAGGAGATGGGGCGCAGGCCAGGGGGCAGCGTGTCTGGGCTGGGCTGTTGTGCTCCAGGGCGCTGGAGGGAAGTTCGCTGCCGTTGTACCGTCAGACCCGCCCGGCCTCTGCTGGCCTGTGTTGGCTCTTCCATTCGCTCTCCGTCAGCCCAGGTGGCACCTGCCGGCTTCGCACGAAGCGAGGCCCCCGGAGGTGGCGAGGCGCCTGGGTGCAGCCCACCTGACGCAGGGGGACTTGGCTGCCCCTACCAGGGGGCCTGCGGTGTGCGAGTTTGCTCCTTGCGTGGCAGAGTCTGTGACTGTCACCCACCCTCTAGGGCTGGGTTCTCCAAGGCCCGTGTCTGTCCACAAGCCCGAGGCTAAGTCAGGATCTGGAGTTGTCATGACACAGCTGTCACTGGAGGCAGAGCTGGCCCCGCTGTGTGGTGGTGCCATGCGGGGGTTACGCCCTGCCGCTGATGGGCTGTTGCTGTTTCATTTGAGGCTGAGACTGCAGCCTGTGAGGACTTTCCCTTCCTTGCCTGCCTGCTGCTCTCCGTACAGTCGCCCCTAAGTGCCCCGTTCAGCCACAGGTGAAGCGGAAGGAAGAGGCGTTCGTGCTAGTTGCAGGAGTGTCTCCACACCTGACTGTCCACAGGGCATTTGCAGTTCCTCTGTGCAGCGTCTCTGGGCTGCTCCAGCTGGTTAATCTGGGCTCTTTGCAGCTGGACCAGAGCGAAGGGGTGCCTGCAGCTAGGGGTTCTCCAGGTGCCTTGCTGTGGAGATTGCCAGCTGAGGACAGAGCGGTCTGTCTGTCTGAGGGCTAAACAAGGAGCTTTTCTGCTAGGGTGGCAGCCAGGGGTTGCTTGCTGAGGGTCTGGATGCCCCGTGGAACCGGGCTCAGCGTCTCTCGTGGCTGGTGCAAATCACTAGGAACCATTGGTGGTGCGCCTTGTCAACAGCTCCTTTCGGGAGGGAGAGATGCCTGTTTCTCTTACCTGTCCTTCCTCACTGGCCCCTTTGGGTGGTGCATATTGCTCTGTCGAGTTAGTGAAGTGGTACCGAGGCAGCGGGACCCTCAGGTCCTGGGCTCTGGTCAGTCTGGGGTTGGAGCTGGCCTGCTGACCCCTTCCTTAGAGCGGCGGTTCTCAGACTCCAGTGCACTGTGACCGCCTGCTGTTGGCAAAAAGGGCTGCAGGACCCAAGCCTGCCTGAGTCCCACTGCTCTCGGCAGGGGCCAAGCCCAGCTGTTTCATCCCCAGGAGGGCGGCCCTGTAGCCGGGAGCTCGCCATGGGGGCTGAAGCCAGTCTAATGCCAGCCCTGATGACCCTGCTGCAATGGTGTCATGACCCACAGTTTGAGAATTGCTGCCCTAGAGCGATTAGCTGCCTTCCCCAGGCTTGGTGACTCTAACAGGGGCAGGTGGGGGCACTGTGTGGGATTCTTGCACAGTGAGGGACCCCTGGGGTTACTGGGCAATTGCTCCTTTGCCTTTGTTGCTTCAGGCTTGATTTGGGGCAGTTTCATCGTGAGGGCAACGTTTCCCAGAAGGGCAGGGTGGGAATTCACTTCCTTCTTGGTTCAGGGGGGCTCTGGGTATGCGGCAAGGCGGCTCTGCTTTGCCAGCTCGGGAGGCCAGGGTGATTTGAAAGGGAGTGGTGGTTGCGACCCCTTGGGAGGGAGGAGAGAGGCCAGCCCCTCCATTGCTCGTGTTTGCAAGATTTCCTGCCGCTTCCATGCAGGTGCCTTCTTGAACAAGAGAGTGGGCCCGAACCCAGCCACGCCCTAGACGGGGCTGCAGAGCAGCTGGGTTTGGGCGCAGCCGGCTCTGTAAATCCAGAGAGCTGGAAAGGGACGGAGGAGATTTCCCTCGCCATCGTTAACTGGGCAGGAGCAATTCCAGACAGGCCTTGGTGCCAGCAGCGGGCCTGCGTCGTACCGAAAGGAGTTGCTGGCTTGGAGGAAGAGGAGGGCGGCAGTCGCTGGAAGCTCGTGGTTATCTCCTTGCACAGTTGTTGCTTTGTGTGCTGCCGTTGGTCCTGGAGGGCAGTGTTGCGGAAGCCGCTCGCTGCCGTGTGTGCAGCTTCCCAATGCGGAACGGGGCAGGACACGTCGGCAGATTAGCGGGCAGTGGTTCTCCTGCCGACTTCCAGGCTTTGTGTGTGCGACTGTTCCGGGGCAGGGCTTAGAAGCTCTGTGGTTTTGCTGAGTTTCATGGGCCCCTTTCTATTGCGGAGCACACGGTTTTACACTGGTAAAGCCGAGGGAGACATCAGACTTTTATTTAGCAGCCACAAAAAGTTTTCCCTGCACTTTCTCTCTCCTCCCTTTTACTGCACCACACAGGCAGCTGGGTCGTCCCCCAGGCTGCTGGTGCTTTCTCCAGTATGCTAATGAAGTGCCCTACTGTGTCTTGCTGGGAAGCGGGAGTCGCTCTTTCCTGTAAAGCGAGGCCGGGCCTGCCTTTGAATCGCCGCACTAACAGGATCTGCACTGTTTGTTCTGCTTTATTACGCTTCGTCCTTCGTAGGAGCATCCAACTAGCACCCTGCATGCGTGCAGGTGAGTTCTTCCCGCAGGGTCCTGGCTTGCGGAATGTTCGTTTGCCTCTGGGTGCAGGACTATGGCACGGGTCCTTAGAATGTGGCTTGTGGGGAGGGAGAGCCTGGCGTGCCTGGGTTAGTCTGCCTCGTTGGCGTGTCCTTGCTCATGCTGCTTAGATGGCCACTGTGGCCGCGAGGGCCGGGGCCTCCGCACGCGGCCTCCCAGCCAGGCAGCAGATGACAACGACTTGTGATTGCTACTGACCGTCTCGTGACTGGCCGGCCAGAACTGCTTGGCTCCACCAGTGCCTAGAACAGGGCCGCTGGATGCTTGTGACTAAGGGCCGAGCCCGCTGCTCCGTTGCTTTCTCGGAGAGCTAAGCAAGCAACGCCCGAGCGGTCTCCTCTTCCCGGGATCTTCCTTTCCTGACCGAGCGCCTCCGCTCGTGGCCTGGGCTGTCACTCCCTTGCCCAGCGCCAGTCGGAAGGGCAGCTTGTGGGCTGTCTCGCCGAGGTGGAAGCCTTCCCGTCGGCGCCCCTCCCATCCCCTCTTCCGGGAGATTGCAGCCGCAGTCCGGCTCTGCCAGGAGCATGTGGCGGAGCTGAGCCAGTTGCATTTGGTTTCCTGTTTCGAGGCTGTTCTGTGGAGGCCGGGGACCTTACTGAAGTCCAGGGGGAGGAGACAGGGCTGGCCTTCTGTTTGCTGAGGCTAGGGATGTAAAATCCCGGTTAAGCAGTTAAACATTATGTCTAAGGGGTTAACCAGTGAAAGAGGGAGTGGATGGGGGTCAGCAGGAGGGGCTTACTGGTTAAGGGTGAGGCTTATGGTTAGCGGGTGAAGCATTTACATCCCTCCTGGGGACCAGATGGGATGGGGCCCTTTGCCAAAGAACCTGCTGTCAGAATGGAGGTTGCTTTCCTGCCTCCAGGCCAGCATGCTCGGCTGTTTGGAAACATGGACGCTGTACCCCAGTTGCAGTCCTTCGTGGCGCTGTGCCTGCTGGGGGCCTGGTTCAGCTGAGCCCTGTGCAGCCTGGCCCTCGCTGGAGCACCGCGGGCCGTTCCAGGCAATGGGGGCGGGGGTTACAGCTGCAAGATTGATTGACAGGTGCCCCGGTGTTGGGGCGTGGTTGGGTTTGGGCTGTGGTAGCCCCCTTGGGCTGGGCTTCTCGGGGCTGGTAGTTGGGACGTGTCTGAGCAGCGTGGCTAGGCGGAGGGCCCAGGACAGCGCCGGCGTGGTGTGGGGAGGCGGGGGGAGAGCTGACGCACCAGTGACAAACTGAGCATGGGAGTTGTGACCTGTCCAATCAGATCTCCTTGGGGCAGTGGGGGAAGGGAGCCCCACGCTTGAGCCTTCTCCTGGGACTCGGCCCTTTGTGGTGTCCAGCGTGGCCGCAGGCAGCTTGGGGCGATTGTTCCGGCTTCACAATGGGCTGGGCTCTTTCCAGAGCTCGTTCTCCTCGCTGCCCAGTCTGTGGGCCGAGCATTGCGGGCACCGCTTCCTCTTCAGAGCAGGAACCCTTCCCAGCCTGGCTGGCCCCCGGCCGCCTCTGGGGCACGCCTGGCTGCCCCCATTCTCCGGTCTCCTGGCGAGGCTCAGGCCTGCCAGCCCCTGGGAGGCCTCGAACGTGGCACGTCCGCGGAAGGGGTCTGGTGCAGCCCCCACGGTCATGTCTTGCCTCCATTCCGGTGGGGCGTTGAGCAGCGGGGACGAGTATCCCCCGAAACCGCCTTTGAGCCCTGCTCTTGAGTGTGTGTCCCTGTGGCCTCTCTCTGGGCTGGGTGAGCGTGCGGCTGGTGGGCCGAGCGTTCAGCCCCTGCCAGCCCAGGCTGATAAGTGCTGCCTGTTGTGTGCTACATGTGCTGTGGGCGACCTTGGGGTCCCTGCGAGAAGCAGGTTGTGCTTGCCTGCCCTGGGCTTGCTGTACGTGCTGGGTGCGCTCTGCCCGGCTGCGGCGCGGTTTTATGGCTTGCCTCTCTAGTCGTAAGGAACTAACTGAAGCAACCTGGGAGCTGTTGGCAATTCTCCTGGGGAACAGCAGAGCTCCCGGAAGACTGGAGAACGGCAAGATTAGGCCGACTTTCTAAAGACAGGCCCTGGCTTCAATTCCTGGCCAGATACTGGAGCAGGTTAGTTAAAAGAATCCGTCTGTGAGCCCTGGAGGGTAAATGGGTGCTGAGGGAGTGTGGGCATGGATTTGTCAAGACCAAATCGTGCCAATTCCAAACCGACTGAATTCCCTTCTCCAGTAGGCGTACTGAGCTAGCGGATAGCAGGGAAGCAGTAGCTGCGATACACCTTGAATTTTGGGTACGGCTTTTGAGGCAGGTCTGCATAATAGCGTCAGAAGCAAAGCAGGGAAAGGTGTGTGGTTGGAATACAGTTTCTAGGAGGTGAGTGCACAACTGGTTGAAAGACTGTTCCAAGTGTAGCTATTAATGGTTCACTGCAGACTGGTAGGGGATGGCTAATATGGTCCCGCAGGGTCAGTCAGTGTGTTCATGAATGACGCGCGTAAGAGTCACTCAGGTTTATAAAAATCTGCAGAGGACACCAAGCTGGGAGGGGTTGCAAGCACTTTGGTGCACAGGGCTAGATTACAAATGGTCTTGACAAATTGTAGAGTTGCTCCAAAAGCAACAGGAACTTCACTCAGGAGGGAAAATCAGACGCACCGTTACAAAATGGGTTATAGCAGGCTCGGCAGTGGGACCGCTGGGGTTAGCGGCTCGCAAGTGGAATATGAGTCAGCAGTGTGGTTCAGGGGGTGTTAACGGGAGTGTTGTATGCATGGCACAGGAGGTAATTGTCTCCCTCTGCTCGGCACCGGCGAGGCCCCGGCTGGAGCACTGGGTCCGGTTCTGGAAGGATGGGGCAGAGTCCGGAGAGCAACGCAACTGATAAAAGGTTAATACAACAGGGCGTGTGTAGGCTGGAGAAAAGAAGGCCGAGGGGGCCTGATAAGTCGTTGAGGGCTGCTGTGAAGAGGATGCAGATTGGCCATTCTGGGCCCATTGCAGGCAGGACAGGGAGGGCTGAGCCGAATGGGCAGCGGGGGAGAGTTAGCCCAGGGAACGGTCTCGCTGCGCAGGCGGGGACGCTCCGGAACATCCCCGTCGCTGGAGGCGTTTGGGAACGGGACGGGCGCCCGTCAGGGCTGAGCTAACGTTGTGTGACCCTGCCTCCGGGCAGCAGGCTGCGCTTGACTTCTCGAGATCTCTTCCAGCCTGGTGTTTCTGTGTTAATGCTGCCTCTGGCATGGTTCTTGGGGTGTTTCCTTCTGCCCTTCAGGCTGCCTGACCCTTGAGCGCTTTGTGTTCTGGAGTCGTTTTACTGCCCGGCCCTTTGAACCCCGCCCCGGGGTCTTTGTCGGCTCTGACTGATCCCAGCTGCGAATAGCAGCTCACAGCGATTCCTTCCTTCCCTCCCTCCCCACGTGTCTGCTGTGGGTGGAATCAGCTGCTAAGAGAGGTGCCACCCAATAGAGCGTGGGGGCAGGGAGGGCGGGTGGAAAATGGTCATTGGTCTGTCTGGTGTCGGGCTAAGACGGAGCTAGATTTCGGGTAATCGTTCTGCTCCGTGTTCCCACTGTGCTTGCAGAATTGCATCTTGATCTTTTTGTACCTGGATAGCGCTGGAACGTTTCTGTTTGTTCCGCGGCTCCTGGTTTTTAGTTACCTGGGGGGACAGTTCTGGGCTTTCCCCGTTGCTCCTGACGTTCGGTTTTCCCCGTTGTGGGAGATGCAGGGGTGGGGAGGCGATAACGCTTAAATGACAGTTAAGCCTTTGCGTGGCCAGCACCCTGTGTCCGAATACGCAGAGTCAGCAGCCTTCAGTCAAACGCAGCCGGACGCTCGCGCCGCGCTCGGCTGTCCCCACCTCGCTGGGCCTTTTGGCTCTCGTTGCCAATATTTTCCCATCGCTTTTGCGGTGAAATTGACGTTTCCCAATGGAAACATGGAACCCTGCCAAGCCTCGGTAGCAGTGTGCCTGGCCTGGGACCGGGTGGGGCAGAGAGGACAGAGCTCTGCGGTAAGCGCCTCTGCTGAAGTGGCCACCGCTCCGTCCTGGGACGCTAGAAGCCCCCTGGGGAAGCAGGAACTTGGCAGCAGAACTGGAAGTGGAGGGAGAAGCCGACTGACCCGCGTTGCCTGGTGTTGGCCTCGGCGAGCGTCTCAGGGCAGAACTGGGTCCCCGCTTCAGTGGTGGGGATGGGCGAACGCCACGCTCTGCCCCGGGGCTGCTGCGCTCTGCGCGGCCCATGAGGGCCACACGTGGACGGCCCGAGCACTGCGGCGAACAGCTGTTGCCCTTCTAATCTGGATGATCTGCCAGTTCCTGGGAAATGTGGGGCTTATTGTAAGCCTCCTCGTGCCTTCCTCGGGGTTCTCTGCATACATGGCTCAGAGTGCAGCCGGGGCTGGGGGCTGACGGCGTCAGCTGCAGGGGTGTTTAATTCTCCAGCGGCATAAGCCTTTCTGCAGCTCCTGTGTCCGCCCCAGGAGGGGGAGGGAATGGCCTTGATTGGACCAGCCCGCAGAGCTCAGGATATCATCCCCCCCCCCCCGGTCCTTCTCCATCTCCACTGAGCCCCCCCTCCGCTGACCTGGCTTGCCCAAGCAGTGGCCAGCGACCTGCCATTGGTCATGAGCCTCCCCTCTTGGGGAATGAGCTTCTGCCCGGGCGGGGGAGCAGGCGAGCCCTCGGCGCAAACGGCAGCGCGTTGCGTCTCCGCGCCTCCTGCCCCGCTGAGGAGGGCCCTGGCGGGGCCGTTGCCGGGTGGGGTCGAGAGGCGTCGCCGTGTCCGGCAGTGCCTAGTGTCTCTGGCCGGGTTCCACCTTCAGCAGCCGGCTCAGCCCCGGCCTTGTTGGTGCCTGGCGGGGAGGGGGGAGAGCAGCTGAGGTGAAGCCCCATTTGCAGGGGCTTTCTTCTGCTGCCCCAGACATGAGTGCTGGGGAGCCGGGGTCCCCTGACGCTGGGTTTGTGGCGGCCGTGGTGCCCCCAGGCCTGAAGAGGCGGGACTGCTCCCCTCGCCGTGGCGGCTGAGCTAGCGGAGTCAGCGGAGTGCCGGCCTCCCCCCGGGGGGGGGCATGTGGGCAGGTGTGTTGGGGGTAGAGCAAGTCCCGGGCTGTGCTGGGGGGGGGGTGATGCCCGTCACTGGCCCTGCGTGTGGTCCTGCTGCCCAGGCCAGTGGTCCCCCCTCTGCGCGTTGGGTGCTTGCTACCCGAGTCCGCCAGATCGACTCAAGCTGAGGGAGCTCCGGATGGGTTGGGGTCACAAGTGAGAGCCACTCCCTGCCCCCGAGAGCTCGCAGCCCCGACGGGGAGGGGAAACTGAGGCCTGGTGCGCGCTGGGGACTTGCCCAATGCCAGCAGCAGGCCGGGCAGAGCTGGCCCTAGAGCCCAGGCCTGCGGGGCGCTGCCCGGCTGGCGAAATGGCAGGGGAGAAGTTGGCTCGGCGGCTGCTTCCTGCGAACGTGGCAGCTGCTCCGTTAGACGCATGTTTGCAGAGCGCCAGAGAAGGAAGCTGGAGCCCGTCTGGTCTCCTGAGGAGCGAGACGCGCCGGGTGCGCTCAGCAGCAGCGGGGGAGGCAGGCGCCTGGAGCCGCTTGCTGCTTTTTGCAGAGGCTAAGTCCCTGCGCCGGGTGCGGGCTCTCTTGGATCTGCTCCCTTGCTTGCCAGAGAGCTGCCAGGGGCCTCTCCCCTGGGTCCGTGCCGGCCGGCTGGGGTTGGCATCGCTGAACCCATGGGCTGTGGCGAAGAGGCAGGGATGGCTGGCCCGGGGATGGCAGGCCCGAAGGCCAGGGCCATAGCTCCAGGGCAGGTTGCTGTCCTGGCGGGCTGGGGGGGTAATTGCCTGGCAGTGGCAGCCCGGTCCCCAGGTGGCCGGGGCCACAGGGGGTGCTTGGCTCCTGCAGAAATGCTGCTGTGGCGGCGTGTCGGGGTCCCCCGACTCCTGCACCCCCGTAGTGGCACGAACAGACTCCACCAGCCAGTCGGATTGAGGGAGTTTATTGCTTCTCCAGGATACAGCACAGCACAGATGTTACAGGGCCAGGCCTAGGATGCCTCAGCCCCCCTTGAGATGGGGGAGACTGGGCCCCTAAATCCCAGGCCCCCTTGCTTAGGCTGCTTCCTCCATGATACCAGACAGAAACTAAAACTCTCTTCCAGCCCTGCCCCCCAGCCAGGTGCTGGTCTCCGCCTTCCTCCCTTTGTCCCTCTCCCTGGGAGGCTGAGCCTGGGTGTCTGGGTTAATACACATTGGGGGGAGTCAGTGAGAATCTCCCATCACAGCGCAGGGGGACCCCGGGTCACAGAGCAGAGCCCCCCACTATGCCACAGCTGCCACCGGCGCCCTTCAGAGCCCTGCAACCCTGCCCCGACGACCGCAGCGGCTTGGCCGTTCAGCCGTGTCCCAGCGGTTAACTCCGGTTTGCCCAGGGCAGTGCTTGGGGTCCCCCCGCCGAGGCAGGAGTCTCCCACCTTTTCTTCCCCACAGTGGGCAGCATCATGTAGAGGGTGGGGGCGCTTATTGCGAGGTGTCCGGGGGGTCTCCCGCTTGGTTCCATCCCAGACTTGCTGGGCGTATTGAACACGTAACCCCCCCGGCTGGGCATTGCGATTTCCTTCCCAGCACGCGGTGCAGGGCGATCTCCCAAGGCCCCTGTGGAACTGGGCCGAGCATCCCCGGCCCGGCCTTACCGCCCAATGGCAAAGCCGCTGGACGCTTGGGAGAGCTGGAGGTGGGGCCGAGGCCGCAGAACTTGGCTTTTGGCACCCAGGGGGCTAAGGGGCCAGAAGCTGGGCCTGGTGCCTTGCGGCCCCAACAGGGAAGCTGGGGAGAGGGAAATGTTTTCTTTAAAGCCACCCCGGCCTGGGGGAAGGGGGGAGGCAAATCTGAGCCCGTTCTCTTGTGGGTTCGGGGCTGGCTCTTCTGGGGGGTGCGGCAATGGGGCCGCTGTCAGACCGGAGACAAGTTGTGCCCCACTGCTGGGGCCTGGCTGGGGTGAGTTGCAGGGGACAGGCTTGGCGCTCAGGCAGGCGCCGCAAAGGGGCCTCGCCCATAGAGCCAGGTCTGTTGGCTCAGCCTGGCGCGGGGCTGGCTGGGGGGGGGCTCGCGTGGCTGTGCCCGTTCCAGAGAGGGAGGGGCAGGGGCTCACATCCCAGGCGGTGGTCCGGCTCCCCTCTGCTGGCGGAGGCGGGGTGCTGGCTTTCCAGCGGCTGCTGGTCCTCCGCGAAAGCCAGAGTGCTCCCATCCCTCTGGCCTTGGGAGGGCTCTGCACCCACCGTGCTCCATGCCCCTTGTCTGGCCTGTGCCGTGGGCGCCGCCCTGCGAGGTTGGGCTCCCGGGCGTACAAGAGGCTCCCCCTTTGTGCTCCATCTTAGCCCCCCGCTGCGGTGCCGGGAGGAGGCATCCCACAGCAGCGCTTGCCCCCGGGAGTCAGTCTGCGGGCTGCGTTCTAGCGTGGCTGTCCCAGCTGCAGCCCGGGCATGGGGGGCTGGCGGGGGCTGTGTGGAGGTAGCAGCGAGTTTCCTAAAGCCAGGAGAGACGTCCAGGGAGAGCTCCAGCCCGGGGGGAGGCAAGTCAGGTCAGACTCACGCTCCTGGCTTGCGAGAGGCAAGAGACACTGCTTGCATCCCCGAGAGTGCCCGCCGGGTGCCAGCCACTGGCCTGCGAGGGCCACCGCTTCTGAGAGCGGGGCGTGCTGCCCTGGGAACTCGTGGGCCAGAGGAGACAGCAGAGCGCCCTGCCCCGGCGGGGGAAGACATGCTGCCAGAGACCCTGCACGGGTCCCAAAACGAGAACCGTCTCTCTGGGGCACCTGTACCCTTGTCTGTGGGGGGCCAGTCACTGGTATGGCTGCGGCAGAGCTGGGTGGGCTCTGTTCCCAGGCTGGCGCTGCCCGTGAGGGGTTCCCTGGGTGTGTTTCGACCGGAGCTGGGGAGAGGCGGGTTGTGGGAGTCCCTCGAGGCAGGCCCCAGGGCCCCCGTGGCCATGTCCCTCCTGTGCACGCAGAGGACAGGCTCCGTGGACAGGCCACGAGCGTGAATTGCACCTGTGTGGAGGGGGGCGCGCCCGGTGCCCCACCTTCCGCTGCACCTGCCCCCTGTGGGCGGCCCCCCACGGCTGCTGTGAAATCCTGGCTGGCTGGGTGAGACTCTGCCTTTGGATCCCTGCTTACAGGGAGCCCGGGCCCAGCTTGGCCTTGTCCGAGGGAGGGAGCCGCCGAAGCTCCCATCCCCTGCTGCTGCTCCCTGGCTCCGGAGTTTGTTTGGCAGCATCTAACCCAACTAATAACCGGCTTCCGGGGCAGGGCTGATTGTTTCCAGGGGCGCTGAGCGAGGCCAACTCCCACGGAAAGCCAGGGGGCTGCAGTCAGTCAGGCGGCCGGCTCCTGGATTTCTTTGCTCTAACACACACCTGCAGCCCTCGTGTTTTACGGGCAGGGCCCGACTGGTTTTGGCTGCCCCGGGGCTCTGAGCTGGGCCCTCAGGCCGGTGCTGTGCCGGGCCTGCCAGAGGGGCTGGGGCAGGCAGCTGCAGGAGCAAGCCCAGCGCTGCCAGGGGTGGGATATGTCCGGCCGAGCACGGCGGGATTTGGCCCCAGCGGCTGCCCTGGCGTGTTGCGCTGCAGGGTGCCCTGCCTGGGTCTGTGGTCCCTGCCTGGTGACCGGGCAGCCAGCAGTGGGTTGCGGTGGTGTTGCCCAGAGCAAACGCCCTGCGCGGCTGGCGCAGAAGGAGTGCCCGTAGCACGGAGCAGGCGTCGGACTCCTCTCTGCGCCTGGGCTTGGCGGTTACATCCCCAGCTTCGTCCGCCCCATCCCGCGAGCCTGTCTGACACCTCCTGGCTCCCGTACCGCGACCTGGGCATCCTGTCAACGCGTCTCTTCCTGCTCCGGCTGGCAGCTGGCCCCTTTCCAGTCCCTTGTCCCGGCGCAGTGCGGGGGCCTGCCTGGAGGGCTGCTGTTGCGAGGCTCGCGCCGACTCCTCTGAGCTGGCTGGCCCCTCTCCGGACAGAGGCGGCGCGGGAGCTGGCCCGCGCCTGCTCTGCGGCCTGGAAAGGGATTGGCCTCTAGAACGAGCCATTTCCTCGGGACGAGAGGAGTGAGGTGCCATGGCGCAAGCATAGCCCTTTATCCTGCTGCTGCTCTGAGTGAGGGCCCTAAAGCCGCTGCAGAACTGCGCCAGTCAGAGCCGCAGGCCCGGCTCCGGGGCTGCGTCCTGCTGGAACGGAGCCTGTGGGTTTGCATGTCTGTGTCAGGGTGCGGGCCGGCCGCTGCGCTCGGGGGGCCTGGTCCTGCCACCCTGGGACGCGTGTCGGTGAGCACCAGCGTGGAAGGCGGCCGAGGCGAGTGGCCGGCTGGAAGAATCCCGTCCTGAATGCCATCCGGTGCCGGGCGTGTGGGCTGCCAGCCTCTGCGCAGCTGCTCCCCTCACAAAGGGCGTCCTGTTAGTGCAGCCAGCTCCCCTCTTGAGCACAAGTGCTGGCGTGTGACTCCCGTCAGCTGCTCTCCCCGCACAGTGCGCCCCGAGCCCGGCCCCGCCTCTTGGCCGGGTCAGTAGCTCTCTGGCTCTCCGGCCGGGGCCGTCCGAGCGCGTACGGATGCTGCGTGCGCCGAGAGGGGCCCTTTAGAGCAGGGCTGTGGCGGAGAGCTGGGAGGAGAGCCGGAGGGTTTAATATGGCAGCCAGGCAAGCCGGAGTGCGTCCGCCCCGCCCCCGGTGCCTTTGCAGCGGCCACTGGTACCGGGAGACTGGCTCACGGAGCTGCAGTCGTAGGCAGGTAATTGACATGATCAGTTCAGAAGCGGCCTCCCCAGAGCTGAGGGGGTGAGGTCGGCCGCCCTCCTGGGGCAGGGCGGGCTCCTGCAAACCACAAAGCAAACCCCTCCATTAAACTAGGGATGTCAAATCCTGTGTGTAAAGTTCCCAGGTTCAAGTGAAAGTTTCCCCAGTTCCCCGGCATCCGGGGCTGCTCTGGCCAGGCCGCCTTGGGACGCGTGCCAGTAAGGAAAATGCCTCTGGGTAACTGGTTAACCCTCGACATGCCTGGCTCAAGAGCTGGCTTCACGGTAACTTGGGAAGAGCAGGCCTGCACGGGACTGCCTTAGGTTGCTCAGTCCCGTTTCAGTCCAGGGAGCTGGAGGAGAGGGCGTCCCAAGCGCCCTTCCAGCCCCACGCTCCCCCTGTTACTTGTCTCCGGACTTTGCAGGGCTAGCCCTTCCCCGGAGGGCTGGTGGGAGCAGGCTCAAAGGGGCTTCTCGGTTCTGGTCAGCGGCTTCCTCGCCGCTCAGCTTTGCGTGTGGTGCAGGAACGTGCCTTCAAATCCACAGGCCTCGGGGGCAGGCACCACATGCAGTGGGGTAGTTGGGAAAACGCTGGGCAAGGGAGTGTTTCCAGACAGGTGGCAGGGTGCGCGTGGGATCGGAAGGCACGGCCGGACTAGCCGGGTCCAGCCTGGGCTATGGGAGGTTACAAGCGTCGGTGGACGTGGCTAGTGAGATGCGTAGCGCCTGTAACCAGCCGTGGCCCGGATCACGGTGGGTGCGTGGCTTCGTGTGTTGGGTTTTTTGACGTGTTGGCGAGTGGTGTTCTTGGGGACTCCACCCACAGAGGGCTGGGTCCCAGTCGGTGGTGGTGAAGCACATGGACACGCTCCACCCACAGACCTCTCAGTCTGTCGGTGGTTTGTGGGCCTCCTGGGGATGGTATCGGGAGGGAGTGGGTGATCTCCCGGGCTGTGTCTCTCAGCGGCAGCCTTGTGGGTCTCCCGGAGAGAGATCTCTAGTCTGGACGAAATGCCTCGTCAGCCTTACGGTACTGGCCCTGCTGTGACTATGTGTCCGTGACGATGCGTCCGTCTCTGGCCTGGCTACAACAGTTGCCTTTTGTCGTGTAGACAAGGCCTTGCTGCTGCTCTGTGACCCAGGCAAAGCCCAAGGCTGGACCGAGGTGCCGGGACGCCCCGTAGTTCCTGGCTAGACCTAGCGGCGGTCGAACAGCGACGATGCCTTTCATGACACTGTCAGTTTTGGAAACCTGCAAAATGCATCCCAGCGTTCTGTAGGTTGCGGCTCCGCCGTCGCAGTCGTCCCTCGCGCTTATCTAGGGCTTCTCCCCCACATGGCTCAGCCCCTTCCACGTGGAGGGGGAGGCCCACGTGTTAGTGCGACTTCTGACACCACTGGGGAAAGTGCAGATCCCCGGCATGTGGGACGTTGTCACTTGTGAGGCAGGCGGCTCATGCAGCCGCTCCATCCTCAGTAGGGTGCTTCTCATGGGCAGTGTTTCCTGGGGGCTGAGCGCTGGGGCGGTTGCCCAGGAGAGATTCAAATACCACCCAGTCGATCAGCAGCACCCCCCCCCAGCTGGCAGCCTGTGTGTCTCATGGTGGTGCACACCTGCACATCCCTTGGTGCACATAACAAAATGTATTCTGCACTTCGATCTAAAAAATGAGCAGGAAGGTTGCTTGTGGGTGTTTGATCTTTGGCCTCCTGCTGCTTCCCACCTGCAGCATCCTGTCCCCAGTGCCTGTGTGTCTGCCCTGCTTCGCAGTGGCTGTGGCTCCTGGAGGACGTGGGGCCTGTCTGGACACGCGAGGTGGCTCAGATGAGCGCGAGCAATCAGTCACAAGGGCGGCCGGGGAGCGACCCGGAATAACCGGGTGGCACAGAGACAAGCCCCGGGTTCCCTGTGTAGTAATGACATGGCAGGGGGCTGAGGGTTGGACGGGGCGGAGGAGGGGAGGAAGCAAGAACGAGCCGGTCCTGAGCAAATGCCGGAGGGGGGGCTCCAGGGACTGTGTGGGCGACAGGCTGAACCATAATGTACTGGGTAGTGCGTTGGGTGGTTTGGTCAAAGGTTCACATGGCCCCTTTGCGCAGCTCGTGGCCCTGGCACCGAGCAGGCTGCTCGCCGCCTCTGGGGCAGTTTGTGACCGGAACACCAAGGAGACTGGTCCGGGGGGTTGTCTGGAGACAGGCTCCCATCCCGCCCGGGGCTGCTCCCCCCGCCCACCCCGCTGAATTGGGGAACCGGTTACATATAAAGTTGAACTGGTGAATTAAATGGGATTTGACATCCCGACTTGGGCTGTTGAGCCTGCGTCCTCGCTGCAAAGAGGGTGAATTGCCAGCCTGTGTGAAATCAGCCCCTGATTTCTAACCCCCCAGCCAGCTACTCCTGGGTGACAGCGCCACTGGCCTTGGGGAGGGGTTTGTGGGTGGAGAGGAGGGCGGCTGGGAACAGCCACGCAAGATCCCGGCTCTCCTACCCTAAGACACGACTGAGCCGTGGCTCTTGGGCTGAGCAATGGCTCTGAATCACAGAATCATAGAATACCAGGACTGGAAGGGACCTCGAGGGTCATCGAGTCCAGTCCCCTGCCCTCATGGCAGGACCAAGTACTGCCTAGACCATCCCTGATAGACATTTATCTAACCTGCTCTTAAATATCTCCAGAGATGGGGATTCCACAACCTCCCTGGGCAATTTATTCCAGTGTTTAAACAGGCAGGAAGTTTTTCCTAATATCCAACCTAAACCTCCCCTGCTGCAGTTTAAGCCCATTGCTTCTTGTTCTGTCCTCAGAGACCAGGAAGACCATTTTCCTCCCTCTTCCTTGTGACACCTGTTTAGATACCTGAAAACTGCTCTCATGTCCCCTCTGTCTTCTCCTTGCCAAACTGAACAAGCCCAATTCTTTCAGTCTCCCCTCATAGCTCATGTTCTCTTGACCTTTCATCATTCTTGTTGCTCTTCTCTGGACCTTCTCCGATTTCTCCACATCTTTCTTGAAATATGGTGCCCAGAACTGGACAGAATACTCCAACTGAGGCCTAACCAGCGCAGAGTAGAGCGGAAGAATTTCTTCTCATGTCTTGCTCACAACACTCCTGTTAATGCATCCCAGAATCATGTTGGCTTTTTTCGCAACAGCGTCACACTGTTGACTCATATTTAGCTTGTGTCCACTATGACCCCTAGATTCCTTTCTGCCGTACTCCTTCCTAGACAGTCGCTTCCCATTCTGTGTGTGTGAATCGGATTGTTCCTTCCTAAGGGGAGCACTTTGCATTTGTCCTTATTAAAGTTCATCCTGTTTACCTCAGACCGTTTCTCCAATTTGTCCAGATCATTTTGAATTATGACCCTATCCTCCAGAGCAGTTGCAACCCCTCCCAGCTTGGTATCATCTGCAGACTTAATAAGCGTACTCTCTATGCCGATATCTAAATCGTTGATGAAGATACCGAACAGAACAGGTCCCAAAACAGACCCCTGCGGAACCTCTCTTGTTAAGCCCTTCCAGCAGGATTGTGAACCATTAATAACTACTTTCTGAGAGCGGTTATCCGGCCAGTTATGCACCCCCCTTATAGTAGCCCTATCTAAGTTGTATTTGCCTAGTTTATTGATAAGAAGGTCATGCCAGACCATATCAAATGCCTTACTAAGGTCTAGGAATACCACGTCCACCGCTTCTCCCTTATCCACAAGACTCATTCTCCTATCAAAGAAAGCTATCAGATTGGTTTGACATGATTTGTTTTTTACAAATCCATGCTGGCTGTTCCCTATCACCTTATCTTCCAGGTGTTTGCAGATGATTTCCTTAATTACTTGCTCCATTATCTTTCCTGGCACAGAAGTTAAACTGACTGATCTGTAGTTTCCTGGGTGGTTCTTATTTCCCTTTTTATAGATGGGCACTATATTTGCCCTTTTCCAGTCTTCTGGAATCTCTCCTGTCTTCCATGATTTTCCAAAGATGATAGCTAGAGGCTCAGATACCTCCTCTGTCATCTCCTTGAATATTCTAGGATGCATTTCATCAGGCCCTGGTGACTTGCAGACATCTAACTTTTCTAAGTGATTTTTAACTTGTTCTTTTTTATTTTATCTTCTAAACCTACCCCTTTCCCACTAGCATTCCCTATGTTAGGCATTCCTTCAGACTTCTCGGTGCAGACCGAAACAAAGAAGTCATGAAGCATCTCTGCCATTTCCAAGTTTCCTGTTACTGTTTCTCCCTCCTCACTGAGCAGTGGGTCTACCCTGTCCTTGGTCTTCCTGTTGCTTCTAATATATTTTTAGAATGTCTTCTTGTTTTCCTTTGTGCCTCTAGCTAGTTTGAGCTCGTTTTGTGCCTTTGCCTTTTAATGCCCCTGCATTCCTGTATTGTTTGCTTGTATTCATCCTTTGTAATTTGTCCTAGTTTCCATTTTTTATATGACTCCTTTTTTATTTTTAGATCATGCAAGATCTCGTGGTTAAGCCAAGGTGGTCTTTTGCCATATTTTCTATCTTTCCTATGCAGCGGAATAGCTTGCTTTTGGGCCCTTAATAATGTCCCTTTGCAAAATTGCCAACTCTCTTCAGTTGTTCTTCTCTTCAGTCTTGCTCAGTCATGGGACCTTACCTGCCAGCTCTTTGAGCTTACCAAAATCTGCCTTCCTGAAATCCATTGTCTCTATTTTGCTGTTCTCGCTTCTACCCTTCCTTAGAATCATGAATGCTCATGATCACTTCCACCCAAGCTGCCTTCCACTTTCAAACTCTCAACCGGCTCCTCCCTATTTGTTAAAATCAGATCTAGAACAGCTTCCCCCGAGTAGCTTTCTCAACCTTCTGAACTAAAAAGTTGTCTTCAATGCAGTCCAAGAACTTCTTGGATAATCCATTTCCCTCCGAGCTCCGCCCTGCGACTCGCCTTACATGCAGTCCCTTGGGCTGGGTTCTTTCAGCCAGCTCTGGAAACGCGCCCCTTCCCCGCGCCGGCAGGATGTGCGATGCCACAGAGCCCGAGCGTGGCCATTTCCTCGTGCGCGGCCCATGCTCGCCACTTCGTTCGGCTGCAAGGCCTGGGAGAACGCCAGGCTGCCGACCATGGGTGGCTGCTTATTCCTGGAGCAGGTGTGTCCCAGCAGCGCTGCTCCAGGCAGGCAGTGTGCCCCTGCCCTAGGGGGCCGGGGAAATACAGGACTTGTCTGCCCTGCTGCGTTGTTCGCTCAGGAGTGTGAAAAAACACACCCCCTCTGGAGCGCAGGAATTGCCTCACTCTGGGGTGTGAAAAAACACACCCTGTCTGGAGTGCAGGAACAGTCTCGCTCAGGGGTGTGAAAAAACACACCCTGTCTGGAGTGCAGGAACAGTCTCGCTCAGGGGTGTGAAAAAACACACCCTGTCTGGAGTGCAGGAACAGTCTTGCTCAGGGGTGTGAAAAAACACACCCCATCTGAACCGCAGGAATTGCCTCACTCTGGGGTGTGAAAAAACACACCCTGTCTGGAGTGCAGGAACAGTCTCGCTCAGGGGTGTGAAAAAACACACCCCATCTGAACCGCAGGAATTGCCTCACTCTGGGGTGTGAAAAAACACACCCTGTCTGGAGTGCAGGAACAGTCTCGCTCAGGGGTGTGAAAAAACACACCCTGTCTGGAGTGCAGGAACAGTCTTGCTCAGGGGTGTGAAAAAACACACCCTATCTGGAGCACAGCAAGGCCAGGGCTGTAAAGTGCCAGCATGAAGTGGGTCCCAGCACCGTTAGCTACTCCCCCGTGGAGGGGGTTTACCTAGAGCGCTGCGGGAGAGCCCTGGGGCGGTGGCCACATAGCTGTGGCACCTTTAACTCTGCAGCACAGACGGCCTTGGTCTTGTGGCCGGCCGTGTCGCTCCGCCCGCTGGCGGGACCGGTTGCAGTGGGGGCAGCTGTTCCGTAGGAAGCAGCCGGCTGTATGTGGCGAAAGCCATTGGCGCTTAGCACACCCACAAACTGTTGGTTTTCCTCCAGCCCCTTGATTGGGTTTCAGTCCTTTGTTTGCCAGCAGAGCGATGTGATCGCAGCTGGCACCTTCCGGAGAGCTCAGACCATTGTGTCCCTGTGAACACAGAGGCCGCCTTGCCCGGCAGCTGGCTAATGCGGAACCGCGACGGGCGAGGCCGCGAGGCCGTGTGCGTGTTTACCTGCTAGCGCCGGGCCCCACCCAAGTGGCCTGTCTCCGCCTGACGTAAGCGTTTCCGGGCGGTGGCGATGGCTCCCCTGAGGCGCCCTGGCAGGGGCAGGACGCTTGGCTGTTCGGTGGTGGTCTTTGTAAGGCCTGTTGCCTCTCATGTGCCAATGGAGCTGGCCTGCAAGTGCGCCAGGGCCTGTTGCGGATGGGGGAACTGAGGCACAACGATGCAGGGATGTGGGCAAGGACACTGAGCGCATGTGTGAAGAGCCAGGAGCAGAGTTCAGACCCAGGCTTGCCCACCTCCGGCCCCTGAAATCCTGAGCGGGGCTCTGAAAATGATGCCCTTGATTTACACATCCGGATTTATGGGAAGGACGCAGTTGGGTTCCTGTCTTTGGAGGGTGACCGTGTAGGGTTGTGTTGCCAAACGCTTCTGCGCAGCGCCAGGACTCCCAGAGCAGCAGCTTCAAGAAAAAAGCCAAACGTTGCAGAACTCGGGATAAAAATGACAAGAGTGGGCAACACGGCAAATGGGATTCCCAATCCACCCGCCTGCCGCGGGGCCGGCTCTCCTGGGTGGTTCGCAGGCTCTGGGCTGGAGATGGGCCCGGGCGTCTGTCTGCCGCAGCCTGTTAAAATGCCGAACTCCCTCTTGCAAGTTGCATTTGCAAACACACAAGCCCTTTGGGGAGTGTAATTCTCACAGCTGGGGGCACAATCCCTGGGCCTTTGCCCATCGGGAACCCACCAGAGGTCTGGGGGGGTCACTGGCAGTTGCTGTGATTGTGTGGGGTGAGGAGTGTGCACATGGGGGCCGTGCATGTTTCCTCTGCAAACAGGGCCGGTTGAGTCAGTGGTGAAAATCCACCGACCGAATTAAAATTCCAGGCAGCCTATCCCCATGCTGAAATCTGAGCTTGTCCCGGCTTGCTGGAGTCACTGCGCCGGACTTGTCTCTGGGCAGGGAGGGTGCTAAGGAAACGCCAGCGTGCCCCGCGGTCGGGTGAGGTCTGGTGTTACCCGGCTGTAGGAAGGCGCCGTCCGAAGCGTGTGGGGTTTTCCCGCTACTGGAGGGAGCTGAGGGGAGGACGAGAAATGTAGCCACGGGAAGTAGAAATCGGTCAGTTTCACAATGTGCACAGTAGTGTGGAATAGCCCCTTACGGGGAGAGGGGTTTTCCCTGTCGTCCGGGCCTGGGGCTGCCTCTGGGATACTCCCCAGAAAGGATTAGGAGCAGATGTGGAACAAACATGCCACTCTGGTGCCCTGGTGGGAGCGAGTGCACCGAGCAGAATGACTGGCTGCATTGTTCCCTGCGGCCCTGCTGGGTGGCCAGTGGGCGGGTGGGCTCCTGGCAGGGTGGGAGGCACAGCCCCTCTCTCCCGGACATGGCTGTCCCTGCTCGGAGTGGAGGCCCCGCTCGGGAGCCTGTGTGACGATGCTCCGCTAGCTCCCTCCTGCAGGCCATGCTAACCTGGGTGGGGGCTTGCCCTGCCCCCATTGCCTCAAGCTTTGGAAGAGCGAGAGGCCCCAAGGCCATGGGGGGAAGGCTGCTGATCCCCAGAGACGGGCTCTGCCACCCAGTCCAACGTGACAAAACCCCGCCGAGGGGGACAGGCAGCCCAGCCAATGCCTCCACTAAGGGCTGCCCGCCCAGAGGCTGATGTCTGTTTCCATCTCCCCGGCCCCTCTCCTTCTGGGCACTCACGGGGCAGACTGAAGGTCTGGATCAGCATCCAGTCCCCCCTTGATCTGCTGCTGTCTGCGCTTAGAAGGCTGGGGAATTCGAGGCCTGCCAGCCACTGCCGCTATCCCCGGCTGGGGAACTCCTACGCTTTCTAGCCACAACTCGCAGTCCCGTAGCGAGTCCCCGCCAGCTTTCTTGGGCACACCCCACTTCCGCGGCATGGGACTGTTCAACTAATCAGCTTTTGTTTCGTTCTGTCTGCCGGCAGCACGAAGCCAGTGCAGGAGAAAGCAGCTTCCCTGAAGAGCTCTGAGCTCATGCACAGCCAGGAGAAACTGGAGACGTCTCCTAAGGAAAGGAGCCTGGATGGCCTGGATGGCAGGTGGGCGCTGAGAGGGCTGGGATCGGTCGGGTCTGATGGCAGATTTCAGTCGGGGCCAGGGTTCCCTGTACGCTGAGCACTGGGGCAGCCACCCAGCAGAGATTCAGGCGCCACCCGGCTGATGGGCACAGTGTTCCTACTGGTGGTGCACATCTGCACATGGGATGAATTAGAAGGACTGCTGGGCTGGGCCCGTTTTGGTTGTGATCCTCTGCGCAGAGGGTGGGTTTTATTGCCAGTGCTTGTGGTGAACGGCTTCCCCTGAGGCTCAGTGGCCCTTCCAGTGCCGCAGACCTCACGCAGTGTGACCAGCTGAGCTCTTCCTCTCCCAGGGACGCAGCCGCCCTGCGCCGTGCGCTCCTGTGTGCTGAGAGCAGGGTTCCTGGGCCAGGTCTTCAGGGCTGGCTGCACTGGCTGCTTCCTCCCAACACTGGTCGCCTGTAGGGCTAAATGCGCCCATTGCGTGGCCCCAGGGCACTCTGTGGCAGGGCAGCAGCAAAGGGCTGGGAGATCCCACTGAACTAGGCCAGGCCGGGCGTCTTCTGCCAGCCGTTTGCCCTTCCCCTTGTGTGCCACGTCCCATGGAGAACCGCAGCTGGCGCTGGTGCGCGACATGAAACCCAGCAGGTAGGGCGCTCCAGCAGCATTTCCCAAGTACCACGTGGGTCTCTTGAGCTGCTGCTGGGTCCCCCGTTGTCTCTAGGGAGGGTCCCAGGCCACCCCTGGTTCGCAGAGCCCAGAGTGGGGCAAAGATCAGTATTTATAGCCCATCGCACAAAGGGTCCGTTGGCTCTCGGGTCCTGCCTGGCAGTGGCAGGTGTGATCCTTCCAGCACGGGCTTCTTGGCACAACACCTTGAACTGCCCACCACCTGCCCACCAGCGGCGGTTCCCGGCTAGCGTTCAGCTCACTGCCTGGAATCCAAGAGTTTACACCCATGATGTCATTACCTGCTGCAGCTGTCTCCTGTCAATCTCCAAGTCTCCTCCCCTGAACTGCTTTATTTCCTGCAGCAGCTAGTTCCACAGGTTGATTATAGTGTGTGCATAAGGCCCTGGGGGGAGGGAGGGAACGCCTATCACATGCTCAGCACCATTCAGTATGTTGTCTGCCCCTGTCAACATGCACTGGGGCAAGGGCAGGGCAGCCCAATGGACGGATTCTCACTAGGATCTCTCTCTCTCGCACACAGCTTGCACCTGAATGAAGTGCTGAAGGATGAAGAAATAAAGAAATGCCACCGAGAAGCAGTGAGTGGGGGAGTGCGGCTGCCCATGGTGCAGCACTGGAACGGTTGCGTCAGTCCCCGGGGTGGTGGCCGTGCGGGGGGGGGGGGGGGGGGGGGGCGGGCGGGGCGGGTGTGTTGCCAGCGTCTGGGTCAGTGCTGGGCCTGGGCTGAGTGCGACAGGCTCTGTGGCGTGTTACGCGGGGCGGGACGCCTGCTTGGGATTGCTCTGCGAGTGCCGTACGGAAACCGGGCCTGGGGCCATTCCTGCTGGGCGGGTGGGGGTGGGGGGCTGTCTTTAGAGCAGGGGTGGGGTCTAAGCCCACTGACCCATGGAAAAATCAGTTGGGGGCTGCACAAAAGTAAGAAGCAAAAAAAAAAAAAAAACCACCGACCCCCCCCCCCCACTTCACTGACATGGCCCCCGAGTGAGAAGCAGAAAGACCCTCCCCCACATTCTCCTCGCGTACCCCGAGGCTCTGGGGTGGGGCCAGAAATGAGGGGTTCAATGTGTGGGAGTAGGGGCTGCCAGGAAGCAGGCTTGGGGTGTGGGCTCTGGGTCTAGGCTGGAGGGAGGGTGCAGGGGTGGGGGTTGCAGGGTCTAGGTGGGAGGGAGGGAGGGTGCAGGGTGGGGGTGTGGGCTCTGGGTCTAGGCTGGAGGGAGGGTGCAGGGGTGGGGGTTGCAGGGTCTAGGTGAGAGGGAGGGAGGGAGGGTGCAGGGTGGGGGTGGGGGCTCTGGGCAGGAGGGGGGGTACGGGGGGGGGCAGGGTCTAGGCAGGAAGGTGTATGCGGGAACTACTTCCTCCCCCTGCCACGCAAAGCCCGTGGGTTGGCTCAGGGCCCAGCCTGCCTGACTCTGGCTCGGGGCCCCACCTGCTGCTGCTGGATCTGGCCCGGGGGCCTTCAGTTCCCCACCCCTGCGTTAGTTTCTGCTGCCCCTCTTCGGCCCACCCCTCATCTGCTGCACCTCCTGGAGTCCCTGGTCTCAGCCCCGCCCGGGACTCCCCCCCGCCCGGGACTCCCCCCCGCAGCTGATTTCGCTGCCCCTGCTACATCCTGTGGCCTGGGCCCCTTTCCCGCCCGTGCGTAGCTGGGCGCTGCCGGTCCCTTGTCCTGCCGCGCCCAGCCCCCGCGGGGGGAACCTTTGACCGTCCGGAGCAAGGCCGGGAGGCATGGACAGTCGTTGCAGTGGCGGAGCCCGGCCTGAGGCAAGCGGGCGCTGGTCTGTGTGCAGGGCCGGCCAGGTCTGTGGCAGCACCTCCGTGTGCCCGGATGGCCTGGCTGCCCCGCGGCGCGTCCCCCCAGCCCTCGGCTGCCCAGAGCGCATGGCGCTGCCGCGGTGAGTCTGGGGCCGGGCCCTTTGGACACCTCTGCCCCCTGCTCTCGGCGGGCCTGCTTTGAGGTGGCGTTGGCTTCAGGGACCCCACGCGGCTCGCCCCCGTCCCCCTCCTCCTGCTCCCTGCCAGGGCGTTGGCCTCTGCTGCCCAGGGCGGGGCGGCCGGTCCCCCGGGCGCCCGCAGGGGGGAGTTTGGGAGCGAAGTGCCGGCTGCGGCAGCCCCCTTCCTCGTGCCTTGTGATCGGCCCAGGCCGGGCCCGCGGTGGGCAAACGACCAGGGGCGTCTGCTCCGCGATGCGCCCCGCGGCCCCACCGCCGAGTCCAGGCTGGCTGAGTCGCATGGGGCTAAGGACAGCGGCAGCATCCTTTGAGCTCGGGCTGCAGCCCCCCCCCCCCCCCGGAGGGGCATCGGAGTCCAGACGCCAGCCGCAGGCCAGATGTCTCCAGGGCAGTTTTTAGCCCAGCAGCTGGAGCTGTGCAAGTAGCCCGCGGACCTGAGCCAGCTGTGCTGCGGGGGGGGGGGGGGTTAGCGCCTCTAACCCTCCTGGCTTAGCAACAGGGAATCAGGTGGTTAACCAAGAGGGGATAAAATTTCACGGCCCGAGGGCGATCCCTGGCTCAGAGCAGTGAGGGCTGGTGAGACGGCAGCTCCGAGTGCCGCCGGGCGGGTTCAGCCCCACCTCCGCGTGTCGGCTGCTCCACCAGCCTGTGTCTCACGGGCACGGTGCGCGGAGACGCTTGGAGCCACAGCCTCCGAGCCGCTGTTGGGAGATGAGGCTAGCTGGGGTCCTGCTCTCCCCCACCCTGTGGTGCTGCGGGGGCACGCAGGCCTCTGTGCTCCCCACTGTCCCTGCTAATTTGCTGGCCACCCCGTCACTGTCGCCCACTTAGACCCTGGCGGAAGAGGCCAGCTCTTGCAGCGGCTTGCATCTGATGTTTGGGGGAGGTTCCTCTGGCCGTTTGTGGTTCCCCAGCTGTAGGCCAGGCCAGGGCCCTGGATGGGGGCAGAGGTGGTGGGGTGTCTTCTAGCTGTGGATGAAGGGCGGTTCCTGGCGCTCTGCTGCCTTGGAACCCATTGCCACGCGGTGCTGGCCGTGAGCCAGTGACAGAGCCCAGCCAGGCAGGCGGAGTCACTCGTGAGGGGCTTGGTTTATTTCTTCTGAATAAATCCATTGTGCAAATGGCTCGTCTGGCTCGGGGGCTCCCATGGGTGGCTGCGCCGTGTCCCAGTTGTTGTGAGTTGTGGTGGGTAAGGCCCGTGGTCCCGGTTGCTGTGTGTTGCGGTGGTACGCGGGTAAGGCCCGTGGTCCCGGTTGCTGTGTGTTGCGGTAGGTAAGGCCTGTGGTCCCGGTTGCTGTGTGTTGCGGTGGTACGCGGGTAAGGCCTGTGGTCCCGGTTGCTGTGTGTTGCGGTGGTACGCGGGTAAGGCCCGTGGTCCCGGTTGCTGTGTGTTGCGGTGGTACGCGGGTAAGGCCTGTGGTCCCGGTTGCTGTGTGTTGCGGTGGTACGCGGGTAAGGCCCGTGGTCCCGGTTGCTGTGTGTTGCGGTGGTACGCGGGTAAGGCCCGTGGTCCTGGTTGCTGTGTGTTGTGGTGGTACGCGGGTAAGGCCCGTGGTCCCGGTTGCTGTGTGTTGCGGTGGTACGCGGGTAAGGCCCGTGGTCCCGGTTGCTGTGTGTTGCGGTGGTACGCGGGTAAGGCCTGTGGTCCCGGTTGCTGTGTGTTGCGGTTGGTAAGGCCTGTGGTCCTGGTTGCTGTGTGTTGCGGTGGTACGCGGGTAAGGCCCGTGGTCCCGGTTGCTGTGTGTTGCGGTTGGTAAGGCCTGTGGTCCTGGTTGCTGTGTGTTGCGGTGGTACGCGGGTAAGGCCTGTGGTCCCGGTTGCTGTGTGTTGCGGTTGGTAAGGCCTGTGGTCCTGGTTGCTGTGTGTTGTGGTGGTACGCGGGTAAGGCCCGTGGTCCCGGTTGCTGTGTGTTGCGGTGGTACGCGGGTAAGGCCCGTGGTCCCGGTTGCTGTTCTGACATCCCTGCTGTCTCCATGCCCGGCCCCCGGGGCACTTAGTGACCACGCTGCTTTGATCGGCCGCTCGTCGGTGTAGGGCGCCATAGCGACGTTCCTCTGCACCCCCACGCCCACGGCTGGCAGCTCTCGGCTTGTCTGCGCCGTGCCTCGCGCACCAGCCTCCTAGCTCCTCAGCACGGGATGCCAAGAGAAGGAAGAGAAGAGCTGGGCCAAAACCCTTTGGCCATACACAAGCGCTCAGATTTCACCCCCAGCTGAACTCAGTATGGTCAGGGGCTGGCTAGGCTCAGTGTGCACCGGGGCGCTCTGCTGGTCGGACGTGGAACTGCCCCCTGTGTCATAGCCCCCGTACCTCTCTCCCCCATCCCCCTTTCGCTCCAGCAGCAAGGCTCATGCTGCTGGCACAGGAGGACCTGGGCGGGTCCTATTCCAGGGGAGATGAGGACGTGGGTCTGTCACCAATGGGCTTCTGACCGCCCGATCGTCTTTCATTTCCAGCTCCCCAGCAAATACAACTCTCAGTACCACAAGCTGTTCAAGGACATCCCCATGGAGGAGAGTGTCTTGAAAGGTGAGCAGCGGAGACCGGCGGGAAGGGCAGGGGCAGGTCTCTGCTACGCCGCTGTCAGAGCCGCCGGGGCGGCCAGTAGCCCAGCCACCTGGGGCAGTGAGTGCCAGGCCCCTCCCCTTTCATCTCCTCCTGCCCTTCTTCCCTTACTCCCCCAGAGCCCAAAGCACCCTGCTGTGCGGATGCCCGGGGGGGGCCAAGGCCCTGGCCCTGGTGTGCCCCCCACAATCGCTGCCCTCCCGGCCCTGGCGCTGCAGGTGGCTGGCAGGGCAGCACACCAGGCAGGCAGCCTGGCCTCACCCCAGCCACCCGGCGGGTCGGGGCCACGGTTGGCTGGTTGGGGCGGCACGGGTATCTCCAGCGCCTGCTGCCCCTGCCAGCCGCCCTCCCCTTTCCACATGACTGGGCAGGGCCTGGCAGCCTGCTGGGTCCGCAGGCCAGTGGCCTGAGCACAGGGCTCTGTGGGTTTTGCAATGGGGCTGGGTCCCCCCTTGTGACCTCTGCGTGTGTTTCAGTCTGCTCCTGTGCGCTCCAGAGAGACATCCTGATCCAGGGCCGGCTCTACATCTCGCCCAACTGGCTCTGCTTCCACGCCAACCTCTTTGGGAAGGACATCAAGGTACCGCAGCGCCCCAGGCCTGCCAGCCTGGGCAGCTGCCTCCCTGCCTTGCACTCCCCCCGTCCCACGGGGGCCCGATGCCCCCCCTTCCCTCTGCCCTTCATGTGCACCAGCAACGCAGTCTTGTACCGAGCTCCCGTGGCTCTTAGACCGAGTCGCCCCCCGCTCGCCAGGTTCTGCCGTTGCCAGGCAAGGGGTTCTTGGGCAGCCCCTCCCCTCAGGGATGCTCTGTCCCTCCCGCCCTGAGCCATTAACCGTCGCCGCGGGGGATTTCCGCGCACTGCCGGGGGAGCCAGCGACCTGTCTAGTAACCTCGGAGGCCGCTCGCGGGAGCCGGCGCTTGTTGCTTGGGTGGGCTTTTTAATTCCACGCCGTAGAGGCTCAGACTGTCCGGGCCTCGATACCAAAGGCTCCCAGAGCTTCTGAAGCCCATCTCCAGCTTCCTCTCCGCACTCTGCCGGGGTGTTGACATTTTCCCATCAATGCTGTAGCTGATGGGCAACTTCCTTGTGTTTTTAGAACAGACTTCTTTAAAAACTGGGCCACGCAGCTGAATTATTCATCCCAGCGGCTATTCCTGTTTAAACAAATCTCTGAGCGAAGGAATGCAAGGCAGCTCCCAAAGCTGAGCATGTTTCAGTGAAGTTGTCCTGCTAGGAAACTATGTCCTGGTTTATTTTTGACTGTGCCCTTGAATGCAGGGATCCTTATCGAGGTCCCTGGCTGCAGAGCGGCTCTGTGGGTGTTGGACAAGGCCTCTTTCTGCGTTGGTTGTACTGAGACTGTATAAACTCAGACCCCTTCTGAAGCCGAGGTTAACCCTGGAGTGCGGAGAGCCTGAATGCTGCCAATGTAAAGATGTGCCCAGCCCGTGATGGCCACCAGGTCGCCACCTACACGGGAGGCTGTTGGACAGCCGTGTACTGGCGTTGGGGGTGCTGTGTTTTACGAGGCGAAAACCTGTCACCTGGGTTGCAAAGTGGAGCGCTCTGATGCTAGGCAGTGCGGGAATTCCAGCTGCCCGTCGCATGCTGTTTGTCTCGTTCTGTGCACTGGGGCACAGAGCTCCAATCCGAATTGCGTTTAACCCTCGCTGGCCAGTGTGGGTACGGCTTAGGGATGTGCTAGTGTAGTTGATTAACCGATAGGCAAAAGCTCATAGGTTAATGCTACGGACTACATGCATTTCTCCCCCACTGCCAGTAAATTTTTTAGCAGGCAGGCCAGCAGCCCGGCTCAGTCCTGGCTGGAGCTCAGACCAGCCCCAGACAGGGGCTACTGCCTCTTTATCAGAGGCAGCAGTGCAGGGAAACAAGCAGCTGGGCTACGATAAGGAAGTTAAGTAGCGGGTAATTGACTAATTGAATAGTCGATGCATTTTGCATGGACTATTCAATTAGTCGATAGGGTGCCTCCTCCTTTGAAGTGTCGCAATGACCCTAGGGCAAAAGCGCCGGGTGGAGCCCGGGGTCAGCTGGGGACTCCGCCGCTGACCCCCAGCTCCGTGCGGCATTGCTGCTTTGAGATGCTGCCATGGTGTTTCAAAGTGGCAGTGCTGCATGGCGCCCGGGGTCAGTGGGGGAGTCCCCAGCTAATCCCAGGCTCCGTGAGGTGCTGCCGCTTTGAAGTACCCCCTCTTCTCTCCCTTCCCCCCCACTCCCCCCCCCCCCCCCGCTTATAGAGGCAGCAAGGGGGCGAGAAGCGACTAGTCGACTATCCTGTTGGCTAGTCCTTCACATCCCTAGTCCGCGAGGGCAGCTGGTTTTTCAACTGCCTGTCCTCATGGACCAGCTCCCGCCTGGCACCCTGCACTGCTGCCTCCGATACAGAGGCAGCAGCGTGGTGTGGCAGGATCTCGGGAGTGGGGCTGGAGCGCACTGGCTTCCAGCCCCGCCCCTGGGGACTATAGACTAGTCCAGTAACCAGGAAGAGTTCCTGAGGTTACCCGACTATTCAATTAACCGACATTTAAGGTCCCGAGTGTGGCTCTGTGCGGGCGACCCAGGTGCAGTGTCTCCAGGCCTGGCTCAGCTGCTGGGCTTTAAAACTGCCCTGTAGACATTCAGGGTCTTAACCCCTGCCCCTTGCCGACCCCTTATTGCAGCATACATGGCCCCTGGCTTATTGCCCCCAGCCCCTGCTTGGAGCACAGAACTGGCAGCTCCCTGGCGGGTTCCTCCTCTGGGCCCGCCTGTCGGCTGTATCCTTATCGGTGTGTTCTGCCTCCCAGGTGGTGATCCCGGTGGTCTCCGTTCAGTTGATAAAGAAGCACAAGACGGCCCGGCTGCTGCCCAATGGGCTGGCTATCACCACCACGGCCAGCAGGAAGGTAAGCGAGTCAGCTTCCCGCTTAGTGCCGGCCTGTGGGCTTGCGTCCCAGTCTGGTCGGCCCCAGGCTGCACTGCCCCGTGTCGCTTTGCCGAGACGGCCGGGGACACGTCTGGTGTTAAAACCCAGAATGTACACCGCCGCCTCCCTCCTTCAAGACCGTCCCTCAGCCAACCCGGACCCTGTTGGGCGGTGCGTGTTTAGAGATGCCAGTTAAAGGCTGTGGGAGTTGGGGTAAGTAAGGATGAAGGATGGGCCTTATTGGTGCAGCCACTGCTGGGGTGGGGCATGGCAGCTGATTACCTGCTTGCAGCAGCACCACACAGCCAGGGCTGGGAGATGGAGAGGAGACATCTGTGGCGGCGCAGGGGAGGTGCGTGGAGGCACAGTGCTGCAGGCTGGGCTTTGGCCAGGGTCCCGAGTGGACACTATAGCTGGGGGATCATTGCTCTCAGCTCCCCTCACGCCCCCCCCCCCCCGTGAACCGTGTGTGCGGTTGAGACACACGCAAAGGGGAGCCCAGCTGAGCCTGGCTACCTCGACTCAGCCTCCAGCCAAGCCCGTTAACCCGGCCCCCCAGGAGGGGGGACTTGCCCAGGGTTACGCCTGGGTATTTTGTAACACGGCTGACCTGGCAGGAGAGGCGCCCAGCTCCAGCACTGCTCTTCCCTGGCTTCCAGCCAGCGGCCCCAGCCCCCGCGGCAAGAAGGGACCGTTCGCTCCCCTGGCTGACCCGAAGAGATGAGCAGTGCTGGGGCTTACAGCCAAACCTTCTCAGAGTCAAACCGACATAACAGTCAAAGCCAACGATGGTTTTGCATTGAGAAACGGAACCCCTTGGGGTGTTTCTCCCGTTGGCTTTGGGGTGGGGTGGGGCTGGAGAGCCCGTGAACCCTGGGGCTTCTTCTGCCGGATCCGCGCTTTCGTAAGAGCCCCTCTCGTGGTCGGTCGTTTCACATGTTCACGGCTCTTCCTGGCAGACGTGTGACGGGAACATCCTGAACCAGTAACGTCCGGGGGCGTTGGACCTCAGCCAGTTCGTCTGCCCCGGTGAGCAGAGGTCTCTTGCGCCGCTCACACGCAGCCACTTCTCTGCGGGGGGCGGCCCGGACGCGCCGTCCCACAGGGAATGGCCGCTAGGGCGGAACGGGAGGCTGAGAATGAAAACCCTGGCTTGGGATGTTGAGGCTTCCGACCCTGAATTCCCTGCTTGAGCAACCGGCCGCGGTTCCTGCAAGGGGGCGGGGGACATCTGTAATTAGGGTTGCCAGATGGTTTAACCAAAAATACCGAAACACCCCCCCCCCCCAAAAAAAAACAAACCACCAGGGAAAAAATTCTCTTGGGGGGGAAGGGGGGGGACCAAAGTTGTTAAGCTGTAAATGGCCCCATGCTCCTCACTCCCGCGCCCTCGCCAGACGCGGCAGGGGAAAATTGTCCCCGCCAGGCTTCCGTCCGAGGGAAACAGGAAATACTGGACATTTTACCTGTCTGGTATTTTCTTTTTTTTTTAAACCGGACGGGGGACGCGAATTCTGGGCTGTCCGGGTGAATACCGGACACCTGGCAATAATAGGACAGAGAGGTTGAGGTGGGTGTTAGCTTCATCTTCAGCAAAACTCAGATGCTCGAAGGAACTTCTGGAGACAGCCAGCCTCCTGCACGCCCCTCCTCCTGGCACTAAAATGCGAGAGCAGAGCTAAGCCGTGTGGAAACCACGCCTTGCTGGGAAACCCCAGCTTGGCAGCCACTTCAATGGAGGGAAGAAAAAGACTTGAAGCTGGGCCCTCTGGAGCAAAGTGATACCCTCTCTTCCTTATTTCCCCACTGGTTCTGAGCCTGCACTGAAAGCTTCTCCCCAGCCAGGCTCTATTCTGCTGGGCAGTCGAGCAAGCTTAGCGGGAGCTCGGCCCTCTAAAAGGCTCCTGGAAATTTCCGTGCGCTGCTGTCTCGCGGGAACAGGGCTCCATGGATTACGGGCGGGTGGGCAGCGTTCTGCCTGTGGTTGCTGGCAGGAAGCAGTGGGGTGCGTGGCCCTCTTCCCATGGGGGATCGTACTGAGCTAATGGCCCGCACACCGCTGGAGGCTTCTGCCCTGGGGGAAGGAGGGGGAATTCAACACCAAGATTCTGACAGGTCTGACTAATTAACTCCTGGAGTTAGAAGCCAGCCCCCGCATCCTGGCTGGAGTCCCAGCTCTGACCTGTCTGACATCCCCGCCCCCCACTGCAAGTGTCGGGCTCCTTGCCTCTGTCTCTTCAGTGCGATACGGACAAATGCAAATGACTCCCCTTAGGCTGGAGCACCCGTACTGAATGGGCAGCGGCTGTCTAGGAAGGGGCGCTGCAGAAAGGGATCTAGGGGTCACAGTGGATCACAAGCTAAATAGGAGTCAACAGTGTCACTGCAGAAGAGGCAAATGTAATTCTGGGGTGTGTTAGCAGGAGTGCGGTGAGCAAGACCCGAGGAGTCATTCTTCTGCTCTGAGCTGCGCTGCTTAGGCCTCAGCTGGAGAGTTGTGTCCCGTTCGGAGCCCTGCGTTTTGGGACAAATTGGAGAAAGTCTAGAGAAGAGCAACAAAAATGATGAAAGGTCTAGAAACAATGCCCTGTTGGGTTTGCTAGGCTGAAGAGGAGGAGATGGGGGTGGGAGGTGAAGGGAGAGGGTTAGGAGATGGGGACATAGGTTGTTAAAAGGAGGAAGGAGAAAAATTATTCTCCTTAACCTCTGATGACAGGATAAAAAGCAACGGGCTTAAATTGCAGCAAGGGAGGTTTAGGTCGGACATTGGAAAAAACTTCCTGCCTGTCAGGGTGGTTAAACGCTGGAATAAATTGCCGAGGGAGGTTGTGGAATCTCCATCCCTGGAGATATTGAAGAGCAGGTTGGACAAACACCTGCCAGGGATGATCTAGACAGCGCTTGGCTCTGCCATGAAGGCCGGGGATTGGACTCGATGCCTCTCAGCGTTCTTTCCAGTTGTGTGATTAGTGAATAGTGTTGCGGATAGCTGACTGTTCCACCCCAGAGGTGGCTGCATTTTAGTGCTGGCTGATGACGCTCTCTGGAGCCCATCAGAGCGGTGTTCTTGCAAAAGGCGCTCTGCGTGGGAGCAAAGTCCTGTTGGTTTTAAAACGAACCCTTATGTTTGCTGCGGGAGTGACCGGAAAGGGGGTTTTCCAAGGTACCCGGTGTCGGTCTGTCTGCTCCCACTGTAGCTAGAACCAGAACACCCTTCCGGGGGGGGGGGAAGGGCCTCTGGATGCGAACAAGCTGTTCCCGTGTCCAGCAGTGTGATGCTGTGCAGAGCCTGCCGCATGGCTGGCTGCAGCACCAGCTCTGATGACCAGCCCCGGGCGTCTCCGGAGAGCGCGTCAGTGTGAGCATTCCCCCACCCCCGCCAGCGTGCTCTTGGTTCTAACGCTGAGCGTCCTGGCAGGCAGCAGATCCGGGCCAAAGGCAGGGGCTGCCCACGGACAGTGTCTCATTGCGTCTCTCTCTGCTTTCAGTACATCTTCGTGTCCTTGATCTCCCGAGACAGCGTGTACGACGTGCTGAGGAGGGTCTGCACGCATCTCCAGGTACCTTCCGCTGCCACCAATCCAGCAGCTCCCGCCGCTGGGGGAGGGAGCCCGGGCCCGAGCCGTGGGCCTGACGCTGCCGTGCTTGGCCGGTGGCAGCGCTGTCTCCGCTTTGGGCCGTGGCGCTGCACCCGGAGGGCGAAGGCCCTGGGAATGAGTTTGCCTGACGGAGAAAGTATCAGGGAGTTGCATGGCTCTGTTTGGGGGCTAGAGCTAAGTCTCCTTCCCTAACTAGTGCTGTCACACTGCCCAGGAGGTTCACCATTGGGCCTGGGTGGTGCGGCCGGGCTGAGCCCTGATTGTTTGAGAGGCCCCAGGTGGGGGAGCTCACATCGTTGGTTTCCTGCTGAGAACCCGGCTTTGGGGCAGCCCCGGAGAAGAGCCCTGTGCCGCTGGCAAGCAGCTCTCTCCACAACAGGAGTTGGTCCAGCACAAGACCTTGGCTCCCCATCGTGTTTCCCATCCACCCAGTGCTCGTTGGCCTTCCTCGGATGCGGCCCCTCCCTCCGGGGGCTGGGCTAGCTCTGATTGGGGAAAAGGGGTTCACACCCTACCTGGGGGAGCACCGAGGAGGCTCCTTTGCTCGATCAGGCTGAGGCATCTTCTCACCCGAACACCAGCCTGCACCGTCCCCGCTTTGGTCCCCGCCTGGCGCATTGGGCCCGTGATACATAATTCACGTGGCGCAGCCCCAGAGAGCCTCAATTTCCTCTGGTTTGTGCTGCCAGCCAGTTGCAGCCGTTTCTAGGTCACCGCTAACTAGGCTGACTCCACGAGAACTGCTTCGACTAATGGCGCGTGGGTGCGCTATTTAGAACCGCAGCGCAGAAACCCTGGCTCTGCCGGGATTTGCGTTCAGACGGGCTCTTTTCAGGGGGGTTACATCTTGGAATAAAAGCAGTGACGCACATTGGACGTAAAACACGTCTGGGGAAGAAACCCTCCGTCCTTAGCCTGGGGAGAGCACAAGCCAGCTCCAAAGAACCCCCTTTGTTCTGACCCCTTCATTGTGAGGCATCAGGGTCTGTAGTAGAATTCAGAGAATCCTTGATGCAGGGAAGCGCCTCTTGTGCGTAACAGGATGAGCTGGGATCCTTCGGAGATAATGCAAATTCTTCCGCTGCCGTACCCTGACAGCCACACGAGGCAGCACCCAAAAGCTCTGCCTCAGGAGTGCTTGCTTCCCCTGGGCTGGCATTACCTCTGTGTTAGAGGCACGGGGAGGGGAAATGACTTCCCCAAAGCCTGGCCCTGGGTCTGAAGAGCTGGGACTCAAAGCTGGGAGCTCCTGGGGTCTCCCCAAGCCCAGACCGTTGTCACCCATAGTCTCCCAAAGCGTCTTTACGCTGCTGATTTTGGTCAGTGTTAGAAACGAGAACAGTCACCCCTATGCTGGTGACTCCTAGTTCGCCTTGTCTCCAGCCCGGTCTAGCCTGCGTGCTCTGTCTCTGCTGCAGTAACCCTTTGTTAGCATGTGGCCTGTGTACGGACGCCGCAGCCCTGAGGGTTTGCACGTGGCACGTTCGTACGCAGGCGATGTCAGCAGCGTGGCACCCGGCGTTGCAGTAACTTTGTGTCGGGGGACAGGGGCAGCGGAGGGCTCTAGGTGAGATGCTCTGACTCGGGGCCTCCGGAGATGGGTCAGTAACGGCCGCTCCTCCCCCTCTTCCAGGTTTCAAGTAAGAAGAGTTTGAGTTTGAAAGAATTCGCAGAGGAACCTGATTCCGTGTCCCTGGTAAGAGCCGCGGTTGCGCACCAGGAGTCGGGAATGGCGCTGGGGTAGCTCACCATGCCCCTGGCGCAGTGTCTCTGCCGGGAACACGGGAGCGCGAAGGCTGCCAGCTGGGAAACATCTGTTTGAAGTGAGAGCGAGTCTAATAAATCCCTGGGTGCGTTGGATCTGCCAAGAGCAGCACTGGAGTGTGTCAGACACCAGCTGCTCTGTCTGCCTCCTCCCTCGGCCCAAGCAAAGCTTGGCGTTGGCCGTGAGGGGAGGTCACGGATATGCACTGTTAGCACGCCCTGCAGGATCTTTTGGCAGAATCCAGCATGACTTGACAGATGTGGATATTAGTGGGGGGCCGGTGTATGTGAACGGGCTCGTTTGGAAAACCCTGAGTTCGGCATGAGCCTTCAAAACACCGGCACCAAGAGTCTAGTCCAGGGTTATAGAAATAAAACCTGCTTGGTGTTCAAACAGCTCCTTGAGTAATGGCTGGAGCTGAGATCCTAAACTGCAGTAAAGCTGCCTAAGTCTCACACACTCCTAATGTGCAGGGAACGTGATTAAAACCCTCCTCTGACACGTCCCTTTCAGCCGAGTCACCAGCTGATCGGACGCAAAGCTCGACATTTTGTATTTGCAGCAGAAATAGCTCTCTGGGAATGCCAGCCCACGGGACAGCACAAAGGCTCTGGAAAGGTGCTGGCAGAAAGCTGGGGCAGATTTGGCTGGAAAATAAGAATTCTGTTTTGTGGCTTCAGAATTGGGTTTTGTTCTGCGGAACGAGAAATGGAGCTTTTCACATTTTTCATGGACAAATGAGAGTTTTGTCTGCGGAACGAGATGCGGCCCCGTAGTCACTTTTCCCCTGCACGTGGACGAATGGCCGTAGTCCCCCCCCCCGCACGTGGGCGAGTGCGGCCCCGTAGTCCCCCCCCCCCCCCGGCACGTGGGCGAGTGCGGCCCCGTAGTCCCCCCCCCCCCCGCACGTGGCGACGTGCGGCCGTAGTCCCCCCGGCACGTGGGCGAGTGCGGCCCCGTAGTCCCCCCCCGGCACGTGGGCGAGTGTGGCCCCGTAGTCCCCCTTGGCACGTGGGCACTGGTCGACCGGTGCATGGCTAGTCTGGGGGTGGGCCTCTCGCCTGGGACTGAACCGCTGCAGGGACAGCACACTTGGGGCCGATGCTGCTCCGTGGCATTTCCCTTTGCACTCATTGGCGCTGTCTGAGGAGGAACAAGCCATGCTGAAAGATTCCCGCTCAGCTCTCGCTGCCGGGCAGGTAACTGCTCGCCCAGCGGGAACTCTCTGGCAGCTGCCTGGCGTGAGCGGCACATGCGCTGTTGGAACGGCCCGGGCGGTTCTGGCTGAACGGCAAGTGTCGGGCGCAGGAAACTGCCAAAGATGTTTCCCAAAGTTGTGTTTGAAAAAAACTCAGGCCTGTCCAGACCTGCTGTGGCGGAGCGGTTCCTGCTTTGGATACAGCCGCGGGGAGGGAATCAGAGTGGGGGGGGACCACCCAGTGGTGCTCTCGGAAGACCAAAGGGCTTAGGGTCTGTTTGACATGCAGGTGGGGTTGATTTAGCGCAGGAAGGACCTGGGGCTAAGAGGGCTGAGGGCTCGAGCAGGACGAGCCCATGGCACTCGGGTAAGGCGTGTGCACCACCTGGTGGTTGGACGGGTGTTTGTTTCGTTCAGACACAGCCGGATGTACAGTCGCGACAGGTCGGACCTCCCTGCTCTGGCACTGTTGGGACCAGGGAGTCTTCTGGACCAGGGGAGATGAGTGCTCCCCTGCTGGCTGTCCAGCTCCAGGCTTCCTCTCCCTGTGGCTCCCCACCCGCTGCTGGCCCGGCTGGGGCTCCCCGCCCACCGCCACTGCCAGGGTTCCCTGTGAAGCTCCCTGCTGCCCTGTGGTATCCTGTGGGCCCCGCATTCTCCCAGCTAGTTCCTGCTCCCACCTCCGGGGCTCTTTGGTCCAGCAACATGCCTGGCCTTGCCGGGCCACGGGTGTTGCCGGAGCAGAGTGCCGGATGCAGGGGGCTCCACCCGTATCGCTGCTGCAGACCAAGCGAATGCCGCTGGGTTCTGCCATCACTCACTTCCCTTGTGAGGGCCTGAGTGGTTCGGAGACGGTGACCTCACTGGAGCCGGGCCTGCGCCAGCCGTGTGCCCCAGAGCAGCCGTGTGTCTGCGTGGGGCAGGGAGCGCTGGGCTGCTGTGGCCCCCCCGACATCCTCGCAGGAGCCTGCGCCGTGTTCGCAGCAGCCGCTCGCGCGCGGACAGCTGCCTCTGCTAGCGGGCGGCTGCCGAAGGGAGAGTGTCCCATTGGCTGAGCCTGGCGCCCATCCTGCTGCAAAGGCTCTCTAGTGACCGGGGTGGACGGTGCTGGGCCCCCACCTTCATGGGCTCCTGTTGGGGGCTTTGTCCCAGAGCGAGGGCCCCATGCCCTGAAATGAGACCGCAGAGCCTTGGCTGCTGGGAGTCCTTGGCCTCCGCTGGGAGCAGAATCCGCCTGCGCTGCCTTTCCCTGCCTGCCCGGGAGACATGGCAGGGGACGGGCGCTCTCACGGCTCCAGCTGCGGCGCGTCAGCCTGGTGTGCTGGGCAGTGGCCCGAAATGCCCTCGGAAAGCCCGGCCCTGGGCGGGGTTCTCAGCTGGATCTCGGGGAGCAGCTGGTGCAGAGGCTCCAGCTGGCGTCTGTCCGCGTGAGCAAGCATTGCACCTGTCCCGCGCTCCCTGGCCGCGCTGTAGAGGCCAGTGCTGGCTTTACGGCCGGCTGATACTCCTGCGATAAGAGGGGCTTCCTTTGTGTTTGCCAGGTCCCTGCCCGTTATCTCTTGGCCGTTTGCCTAATGCGCCCGGAGGCGCAGGAGCTGCCGGGAGCCGTCCGCGCAGAGGGGCCGCTGCTCCGGCCTCCGGATAACGGCGAGTGTGAAAGAGGCGAGGTTACGGGTAGTAGCATGGGCATCGCTCCTGCTGTAAAGGCCCCGCTGCAGCTGAAACACGTAAGAGCCAAGCAAAGCTCCCTGGCTCCAGCTGGGAGCTGTAGGAGCGAGTGCACCCCTAGCCCGGGACCAGTTTTAGGAGTGGGGGTGCTGACCTCCCCTCCCTTACTGTGTTCCCCCTTCCCCGGCCCGGAGCAAAGCCCTGGCATGCAGGGCCAGCAGCCGGGACCCAGGGCACAGGGCTGGTGGCAGAGTCCCCAGCATGTGGGGCCAGGAGGCCCTGCTTCGGCGTGTGGAGCTGGCCCCTGGGTGCTGGACTGGGAGCCCGGGGTGCTGCAATCCCCCCCATGCCGAGTTCCTGCGCCTAGGCACCTAGTGCTTGCAGTGCGCTGGCTTGGGTCCCATGGAGATGCTTTGCGCCTGGGCTGGAACTGCCAGGGCCCAAATCCCGCCTTGTTTTCAAGCCTTCCCCCCGTCCCCCGAGCTTTGGTCTCCCTGGGCCCTCAGCCTCCTGGAGCAGCAGAGGGCAGGACTTGCCTGCCTGGCTGACGTGGGGCGGGGAGGGGACAGTCCCAGGGGGACTTGGCTCAGGGTTGGGAGTATGATTGATGCTTGGGGGCCACTTGCATTTCTCTGCCCCTGCCCACACACTCCTCCACACTATGTGGGCCCCTCATTCCAAGGTACCCCCCAGGGGCCAGGGGCTGGGCCCCCTCCCCTCCAGTTTCAGAGGCCTGGCAGTGGTGCCGAGAAGGTCCCTTGAAGTGTGGGGGGGGCTCCGAGGCTGCGTTCAAAAGCCACCTCCTTCCAACCAGCCTGGCCCGCGTGCTGCTCAGCCAGCGGCCCGGGGCAAGCCAGTGCACAGGTGAGAGAGGAGCCCCGGAGCTCTGTGAACTTCCTGCGAGAGCGAGCAAATCTCCATTGGAGTGTCCCTGGTCAGTGGGGTCCTAGCGGGGACCCTCTGGCTTCTCAGAGAGGCTGATACCGATGAGGGCAGAAAACCAGTCAAACGTGAGAATGGTACCAAGCAGAAACCGAGCCCGCTTCAGTCTGCCCCCTCACGACGCAGATGGGTAGGGGGCCTGTGGGGACGGAGGACTGCAGCACCTGGAGGGTTCCAGCGGCCTGCAGGCTGAAGGGCTGGTTCGGACCAGCTCTCGTTCCAGCACCGTGAGATTTGAACCTCCACTTCCCGTATTAAGGAAGCCAGGGCTGGGTTTTCTGCTTGGCTGTTGAGAGTGAGAACTTGGAAGCATTTAGCTGGGTCCTCTCCAAAGCCCACGGGCAGCAGAAATGTGCTTGGGAAGGGGACAGTCCCAGACATTGATTGGCTTCCCACAGCAGGCGTGCACGGCCACAGACACGCCGTGCATTCGTCTGAGCGCTGACCCTCGGCCTTCCAGCTGGTTCCTGCTCCTCATTCAACACCAGACCCTCCGCCTGACATCCCGGCACCCAGCTCCACTGAGGAAGGGTTCAGTGAGCGAGCCAGGGTTTGCCCTTGTGAAAAAGGGGCTGTGCGTGGATTGGATTCCGTGCACGGTGGTAGTGCAAGGCGGGCGTGACGTCCGAAAGAGGCCAGAAGTGTAAATCCCAGCCAGAAATCTGCCTTGGGCACTGGCCGTGTTGGGCTGGGAGCCGTTTTACCGTGCGATCCAGCAGGACGTTCTGCAGCATGTAATCGCCCTGCCAAAACGTTTATAACAGAGCTGCCTCTGCCCGCGCCGGCTGGGTTGGCAATGCCAGGGGCGGAGAGGGCGTTTTCAGGGCGCTTGTGGAGGTGCTAGGTGAGATGTGTGGCGTGGAGGGGACGAACCATTGGGCGACTTTCCCAGGCACCTGGCAGATTCTCCGTCCCTTGCGCTCAGAGAGCAGGAGCGTCTAACTGATGCGCCCAGGCCCTTGCAGTCAGATCGGAGCCTGAGGGGAGGGGCACAGGGGTATGCTCGCAGGGTGGGCTAGCTGGGTAGGCCCCAGACTATTAGACACACAAGGGGGTGAGGCCTGGTTTCTTCCCAGACCGGCTCTGTTGGCGAGATAGACACGGGCTGTGTGTTGCACCAAGCTCCACGGCAGGCGGGTGGTTGTTTTACAACCCCCTTTCCCTTGTGCGCGGGTGCGTCCCGGCTGCTCAGACTGGGGAGAGCTGCCGGTCCCCGATTCCCTGCTGTCCCGGCTCCCCAAGGGGCGAGGTGCAGCGCCAAGCCCCACGTGCCTGCTGAGCAGGCAAGGCTGGGACGCCGGGCGCTGCAGCCCGAGAGCGGGGCCAGCGGGATCCCATGGGGGTGCAGGCGCAAGGCCGAGACTTGGGGAGCCCTCGGAGAGCGTCCCGGGGTCAGGTGCTGCTGGCCCAGTGAGCGCGGTGCAGGAATCCCTGGGCCGGGACAGGAAGTCAGGGCAGCTGCTCAGAATGGCCCTTCCAGCGAGATTACCGGAGATCCGCCCAAGCCCCAGGATTGCGCCGAAAACCTCAGCCAGGCTTCCGCCATGGCCGTGCTCGCCGCGCCCTGCCTGCTCCGGGGGAGATGCCCTCCTGGCCCCGGCGAGGCGCCCTTCTGCCTGGGCTGGAAGCCAGCGCTTGCGGCCGATGTTACACCCCGCTCCTGGTCGCCCGTGGTGGGAATGTGGCTGGGGATGGCAGCCCAGGTGGGTCCTGGCGGGGGCGCCTCAGCTGTGCAGAACAGCTCCCAGCCCTGCTGAGTGAGTTGGGGCCTCGGGCCTGGCTGGTCGGTGCTGGAGGCCGGGGCGCGGGTGTCGCTGACCTTCGTGTCTTCCGCAGGAGGTGATCGTCCCAGAAGTGAAGTGGAGGAAGGTTTCCCCGGCGGCGCTCTCCCTCGCTCTCCCCGATGCAGACTACCAGTGCATCCATCGCGCCTCCATCAGCAGCCTCAGCACCAAGGAGAGCTCCTTCAATTCCCAGGAGCCCCTGGTGTCAGGTGCGGGGCGCTGGGCATGGAGGGTTGGCGCTGGGGCCAACGTATTTACACTCTCCGCTGCGACTGGCCGTGGGAAGGTTTCTCTGGCTGCTGCCCTCCTTTGGACGGGTCGTTTGGCTGGCCGCCCTTCCAACCTCTCACGGGGGGAAATGGAGGCACCGGGGCTGGGGGATTGGCTGAGGGACACAACACGTCAGCCCTGGGATTAGAAATCGGCTTCTCTAGTTCTCGCAGCCACTAGACCGAGCCTCTGGCAGCTGGTGCATGGCTGAGCCCACGTTCCTGTGGCACGGGGCCGGGCGGTGGGTGGAGGAGGCGCCGACGGCATCTAGGAGATGCAGGCCCTGGCCGCCAGGAAAGGAGGAAGCAGTATCTGCTGCCTCTTGTGAAGAGCGTCCCTTTGGGACCCTGGCTACCTATGGAGGCTGGTCCCCTTAGAGCGCTGGTTGTGCGTGGCTCGGAGCCGTTGTGAGGGCCCTACTCCCTGCCCCCCAAGGGGCGTGCGGCGCTGTGCTGCATTGCCCTGCCGCTGTCTCCCCGCACAGCGCACAGGAACGGCCCCCGAGCTTTCCCGAGAGCAGGAGGCCTAGCCAAGGACACCGCTCCAGTGGCCTGTGCAGCAGCCGCCTTGGTGGCAAAGCAGTTCCCTGGTAGAGTACAGCCTTTGCCCATTGCACGGAGGCTGCAGATCCCTCCACTCCAGCGTGGGGGAGAGAGACACGGAGCCTGGGGCATCATGACCCATCAAAGAGCTTCGCTCTGGTTGGGTTGCCCGGCCGGAGAGCCCCGGGCTCCTTTGCGGTGACTGGCGGTGGCCAGCCCCTCCTGAAACGCGACTCAGGGAAGGGACAGGCGCTCAGGCAGCCTTGGTGCAGAGAGAGGGTCCTCTCCTAGCTGCTCGGGCTCCGTGTCCCTGGCAGGACGTGGCTGCACGGGGAGCAGAGGGGTCGAGGCTCTGGTGCGGTTTTGCCCTCGCAGGAGACAGTTCCGTTGTGAGGGGCGTCCCCCAGTGACCACAGGACAAGTGAGGTACAGACGCTCACGGAAAGGGCCGGGGATTGGCGAGGGGTTTCCCCAGGGACAGCGCCGTTGGGAGCGTTGGGCAGGGCAGGGTCTGTCGGGGCTCTTGCGGGGGGAGGCCGGGTCGGTACGCGGGAACACCCATTCTGTCCATTGTGTCAGGCGTCTCTTGGCCTTGCTTTCAGACAGCGCAATGAACACGGAAGAGGAGTTGGAGGAGGAGCCCAGCTACGTAGCGGAGCTGAGACCATCCGATTATCAGCTCCTGAAAATCTTCATCGTGCTGTAAGCCTGCGCCAGGCGGAGACCGCTGCGTGGGGCGGAGCGCGGTGGCCGCTAGGGGGTGGCCGGGTGACAGTGGACTGGTTCCCCGGGAGCAAGCCCCCCTTCTCGGCCGCAGACCAGCGTGGGGGGGCAGGAAGCTTCCTAGGCTGACGCGGGACGGCGGCTTTCTCACCCGCGTGGCCCTCCGCCACGGGCCTGCCCCTTGCTGCTCTCTAGCACCCCCTGCAATAGCCCTTGTCGGGGTGGGCTCCCAGGAGTCCTGAGGCGTGTCGCGGAGCCAGGCTGCCCCGCTCTGTGGGGCTGGCGTCCGGGCGGTGCTGTTCAGCACCAAGGGCAGAGGAGCCCGGGGCAGTGGGAGGCTGGAAGCTGCTCGTGGCTGCAGAGGGCCTCTGTGGCTGGCAGCTCCCAGCTGGGCCAGAGCGGCCTGTTTCAGGAGGGAGCGCGTTGGCTGCTCTGCGGTCGCGCTGGGCCGAGGCTTGCGACGGGCTTGGCACCTGAGATCCGTGGGAGGCCCCAGAAACGCTCCCCTCGTCCCCAGGCTGCCCAGTTGCGCTGCTCCGGCTCTGCCCCGGAACGGCTCCCGCTTGGGAGGGAGGGTGTGCTTAAGTGTCCCCTGCAGCGAGCCAGGCCGTCTGCGCTAGGCTCCCGCTAGCTCGCCCCAGGCCTGGGAGCCCAGCACCGAGCACTTCCTCGGCCGGCTGGTGCAGGTCACGGGGATTGGACCAGCCTCTTGCTGCCGGGAGGGGGACCCTGCACTGGGGCTGCAGAGAACATGGTCTCGGGGGCTCCCATCCAGCCCTTTTTCTCCTAGCGCCATGGAAGGCAAATCTCCATCCCACCCCAGCTGTATTCGGAGCCTGCTGGCTGGACACTGCACCCGGAGCCGCTGCTCGCTGGGTCTGGCCCCCTTGTGCATGCAGGCTCCTTGGCCCTGCCCGTGGGGTGGGCATTGAAGGCCGGTTGCCATGGCCAGAAAGGGGCCCTGAGGTCTTGGTGCAGTGAGGACGGCTCCCTCGAGCCCATGGGACTTGCTCTTCCCGTCTAGCCTGGGGCACGGGGGCTCTGTCCTGTGCGCCAGCCAGGTGGTGCTGTGCCGTGCCGGGCAGCCCCGTGGAGACGGGCTGCTGCTGTAGTGTGTGAAGACTCAACCGAAGTACCTGTGTGTCCAGTGGAGACGCCCCCTTGATTTTAGCCCCTTGCTCCCTTCTCGGCCCCGTAGGCCCCTGCTGAGAAACTGTGGCCCCCGAGGCTTTCAGCCCTAACCCCAGCTCCTGTCTGTCTGCCTGCGCCTAGGATCTGTCTCCTGGTGGTGTCGTCCTCCTACCTGGCGTTCCGGATCTTCCGTTTGGAGCAGCAGCTCTGCTCTCTGAATC
The DNA here is from genome assembly GCA_032595735.1 of Pelochelys cantorii. Taxonomy (NCBI): domain Eukaryota; kingdom Metazoa; phylum Chordata; order Testudines; family Trionychidae; genus Pelochelys; species Pelochelys cantorii. The sequence goes on from CM064338.1 coordinate 2,303,567, forward strand.
GGGACTACCTCTCGCGCGGGCACCGCAGGTAGGGCCCTTCTCAGCTCGGGGACCCCCGGGGCCCTTGGGGCCGGATTCTGCTCTTGGGGGGGGGGGGGGCGGAAGGCCCTGCTTGGGGGCCGTGGAAAGAGAAGACCCTGCTGCGTCCTGCAGGAGAGATGCCGTTTACCCACCCCCCATTTTGCCTGCACCCTGAGTGTTTCCTTGCCCCCAGACCCCTCTCTCCGGTGCCTTGTCAGTGCAGCTGCGGCCTTCCAGCTGGCGCTGGTGGCATTTGCACCGTGCTCCCTGTGGCTGGTGTGTAAAGCACTCGGGCCCTTGGCTCGTGCTGGGTGCTCTTCCCAGCATTGGCAGGGGACCGGACGTGAGCAGCTCTCTCACCCAAACCCGGCGCTCTGGCCTTGCTTCCCCGGTGGCGTGAGGACCGGGCAGCACCCGCTGCGGCGACTCTCGGCCGGCAGGGAATGCTGGATGGGAAAGAGCTCGCCGGGTCTTTCTCCCTGATGGGTGGCGTTACCGAGAGCCTTGTCACGCAGGCCCTCCCCTGACCCCAGCCCAGCGCTAGTGGCTCAGCCTCTCCGCGGCTGCGGCTGCGGCTGCGGCTGCGTCCCTGGTGCAGTTACACGCCACATGCCCAGCAGACCTGGCGCTGCTGCCTTACGGTCCGGTCCGGTCCTCCTGCAGCGCCCGAGGGAGCAGGACTGGGCCCTGAGCAGCGTGGGGGCGCCGTAGTCAGGGGCAGCTCACTGGTGCCTCTGGATTCCCCCCCCCCATGGTGTGATAGGTCTTACGAGCTGGGATCTGACGCCGTCGCCTCTCTTCACCCCCCCCCTCCACCCCTGGAATAAATTCCTGGGGAGCCCGGGGTGAAAGCGGGGCCCTGGATGAGTCACGTGGCTCTGTGGCTCGTTTGCAGGTGACCGTCGCCCCACAGCTGTGGCTCGGATGGACCTTGCCAGGAACTAGCACTTTTGTCCAACTCTCCAGGGGCCCGCGGTGAGCGCGGCTGCCATCAGGAGAGTCCGAGACTCAGCCCGCGTTGCTGCTGACTGGCGCCGCCACCCTCTGTAGTGGCCAAGCCCCACGTACCTCCCGTGGCCCGGCCATGCAGCCACCTCTGCACGAAGCCCGCTCCCACGCACCGGCTCCGTCGGAGTCCTGGGGCCGCCGCGCTGGAGGGCGAATTGAGCTGCGTCTCCGGCTGGACTGTGAGCAGGCAAGGCAGCGAGCGGCTCGGCGGCCCTGGAATCGCTTCTTGGGCATAGGAGGTGCCAGAGCAGTGCTCGGTCTGCCACCCCGATCAGCACAATGTGCACCCCGTACTGTTGTTTTCCTACCAGCAGGGACCGACTGTCCATCTAACCTACACCGGTGCCCGCAGGGCTCCCTGCTGCTCGCTAGGAGGGGGCCCGGTGTCAGCAAAACCACATGTTCTTCCAGGGCCTTGGCTTGGGCCCAGCCGCCCAGTACCCAGCCCACAATGCCAGTGGAGCCGGAGGCTCGAGCACCTACGACACCAGCATGGGCCATTGTCGCGTCCGTGGGACAGTGGCACGACAGACTAGCGACCGGGCCTTTCTGGGGAGAGGCTGCGGGGCTCACTCCTAGGCGGGTCCAGACCCACGTTACCTCCGTTTTTCTTCCGACTTCCGCTTTGTTTTCTTCGGCGAGGACAGCCGCAGCCCTCGGTTCCGGGACACGCCGCGGGCAGGGGCTGGCCCTCCAGGAGGAGCTCAGGATGGGGACGCAGCCGGGGCGTGGCCTGTTCTTCCGCAACACACGCCCCACGCACAATTCTCACCAGGACGCGTTTCCTCTTGCTGCTAGACCTTGGCCTGGGCCTCGCCGGGTCCCGACGCCCAGCGCCGATGAGATGCCATGTTCCTCCTCAGGCTGGGCTCTGTCAGTCGTCAGGTTGGCGGGCAGTGGAAAATGACCGATCCCGGCTGGTGCCAGGAAGGATGTGGTGGGCTCTGGGCGGACTCCTGCTGACATCCAGTTATTCAGGGGGCAAGAGCAAACTGAGTGGCGGGGATTCTTGTGCCACGCCCCGGGGAGAGGTTCACCTCCATGGAGACTGGCTGCAGTGCAGCAACGGGCCAGGATCGCTGCTTTCCCCGGGGATAATTTCGGGGGTGGGGGTGGGTTTGACCCCATCTTGCACAGCCGACAGCTCCTCTCACCGGGTACGACTCTGTGTTTACAGCCCTTCAGCGACACTAATCCAGGCTCTGGGGGGAGGCCCAGCGAGCAGGGCTGTGGGCTCGTGTGGCAGACAGCGCTCCCCCACCTGGACCAGCCAGCCACGCTGCTTTGGCGCTCTGCCTGGGTCAGGTCTGCTCCTGGCGCTTGCCCCCCCCCCCCCCCCCCGAGGTCAGGCCCCAGGCTGCTGGCAGCGGTGCACGCTGACCGTGTCAGCCACGGGTCTTGGCATGCCACGGTAGAGCGGGCAGCGTCCTGCCCACGGCAGGCTGCCTGGGGGAGAGATGGGGCCACCGTCTCTGCAGCCACGCCTGCTGGCTTGCGTGGCCCATCCAGGGAGAAGCACTGTGATGCTGCCTCCAGAGCCCAGACGTGTTTGGGCTGAGCTCGTTCCACTGCCATTCGCGTCGTGGCGGCTGCCAGCCTGTGCTCCAGGGCTCGGCTCTGGGGCTCGGCAGGGCTCCGTGGCGGGATCCGCTCACCGAGGTAGGACTGTGCTGCCCTTCGGTAATTCTGTTGCTTGCTTTGAGCAGTCCTCTGTTTTAGTGTCCTAGCTGCAGGTTAGCGTGCCATTTCCCAGCTGCGTTTTTTGTCCTTCGCCCCTTGAGCCGTATGGCCACTAGGCAGGAGAACTCTACGGGGATGCCAGAGCGGCTCCCGCAGGAAGGCCAGACATTATTTCCTCCCCCAGCCCCCTGCATTGCACCGCCGAACGCCAAGGGCTGGCTGCCAGTCACACTTGCTCAGATCAGCCGGGAGGTGGCAGGGAGCATGCACCCCGCTAGGGTTTCAGAGCATCCTTTCTTCTCTCCAGAGGGCAGGGAAATGTGCCCCAGGCAGTAATCCAGAAATGAGCAGCCAGGCAGGCTCTCAGTGGTGGGACGGTCCTTTCCTGAGACCCCGTCTGCCCAAGAGGGGCTGCACGGAGGAGAAGAGGGACCGTCCCAGGAGCACTGTGCTCAAGAGACAAGGGCCCTCACGGTGGTGCGGGCAGCCGTAGCGCTGAGGTGGATACCTCGTGCGGGTGTTCACAGTGTGCGTGCTGCCAGCCCTCCCTGCCACTCGCTTTGCTCCTCACCAAACATCCCTCGCTCCTGTTCCTGGCTGGCTGAGGTCTGCCCCTTGCCCGCGGATGAGTGAGCGGTGTTTGAAGGACTCCTGCAAACGGGCCAGGCGCGGAGCAGGCGAGGGTTGCCGTCCCCTGACGCCGGCAGGATCTTGGCTGGCCTCTGCCCGAAGCCCGTGTCCCTCAGGACGTTCAGGGCCCAGCTGCTGCACGGCAGATCTCGGATGGTTCATTTGGGGAGTGGGGTGGTTTGCAATCCAGGAGCGAAACGTGGCCCTCAACTGCCATGACCTGCTTCTTACCTGAGTCGCCTCCTCTAGCCAGCTGCTGCCAGGCCATGCAGACAGCAGATCAGCCTGGTTCCTGTAGCCCCCGCTGACAGCACAACCATTCGGCCCCGCGCTCTGCCTGCCTCAAGATTCCCCGCCCCCGAGCCTGTGCTCCCTCCCTCTGAAGTGTTAGTTGCGGGCTGGAGGAGGGGCTGGGTCGCAGCACCAGCGTGGTCAGGCTGGCGTGGAGGAGGTAAGACCCGGGGTAGGAAAGGCCCCGTCGCCACGATCCCAAGGCACAAGGGAGGTTTCCACTCAGAGGCCGTGCTCCCATTGCCCGGCGGGGGCAAAGGCCAGAGCCAGTCGTGGTCCTTGTGGCTAAGGGAAGGGGAGGAGCCAGGGAGGGGCTAGTGACCATGGCAAAGCTCGTTGGGAGGAGCCAGGATCTCGGCTAGAGCCACGTCTCGCTGCGCCAGGCGCTCGCGCGGTATTCGAGTCCCGGAGCAATCCCGCGGTGTTGCCCCTTCTCCTCCTGGTGCGCCAGGGAGCAATGGGCAGGCAGCGGTGGACTCTGCATGTCCACTCCAGCCTGGCTGCTGCTATTTTTATATGTGCTGTAAACCAGAAGTATTGCTACAGGTCCAGTGCCTGGTGCGTGGCCCCCAGCCTGTTGTAGCACCACGTGCGCTGGCCGGCGGGTGGGATGAGAATGCTGTCTCGCTGTAGCCTGTGAAGACGTTTTAAATAAACCCAGCATTTTCTAATGGGCCAGGGCCCGACCGGTCTTTGGGTGCGTGGGGAATCCGAGCAGGGAAACGCGGGGGCGCGGAGCTGAGGTTCGCCACCCTGCGGTCTCGGGCTGTGAGCGTGTACGTTACAGACCAAACCAGGCCTGAGCAGAGCACGGCTGGGGCATCTCAAGGGAGATGCTGACGGTGCAGGAGCGGCGAGGGGCCCTTCCGGCTGTCAGGGCTGGGCGGCAGCAGGAGGCCCTGGCTGACATACTGCTGGGCCGTGCCTGGGATCCTAGGTGCTACCAGGGTGCCAATAATGAGCGCCACGTGGTGTAGGTCTCAGCACTAACCAACGGGCGCGCACAGGGGTGTTCCAGTCCTGGCATAGCTCAGCGCGTGCTGCTCCCCCACCCATCCCTCCCTCCCCCGACACCTGGGCTGGGCCACGCTGCAACTGGTGGTTGATTGTTGGCTTCTCCCCCCTGCCCCAACCTCACTTCTGTGCTGCCTGGCTTGTGCAGGGATGCCACCTTGCCAGAGGGGTGCCCAGGCAGCGCCTGATCCCACCCTGCTCTTGCCATCCCTGCCTAGGAGCGTTGGCAGGGAGGGGAGCAGCGGCTCCATGTGCTCCTGGGGCTGCAGGGCAGGTGGCAGCATCAGGCCTAATGAAGGCCAACGGGTCCTGGCTCAGGCACATGGACCTAGTCAGTTGCATGTTGCCCCTGGGCAGAGCAGGAGAGGTGGTCTGGCATCTGCATGGTGCTTTGGCTACACTCCCAGCCCTCCCTGAGAGGGGCAAATACGGCTGGAGGGCCTGTCCACTGGCAGGAAATCACATCCCGGCGCCAAGCGCAGAACCGCCTCCTTGGAAAGGAGGGAAACCGGCTTGTTTCTCATATGCTGACGAGAGGGAGCGTGGCCTGAATGCCGAGACTTGCTGGTGAGCCGTCCACTCCTCCCCTGCTGGGGGGGCCTTTCCCTGGAATAACAGGAACTGAAGAAGAGCTGAGGGGCGTGCAGCAGCGAGTTCACATGGGGGGGTGGGGTGAGTGAGGCTGGCAGTGTGGGGTGCAGCCTTTAGTTCAAGGGCACTTGGTAATGGCGTGTTCCACCCCGGCAGGGTTGGCTCTGGTGCCTTCCAGGCCAAGTTCAGCAAAGTGCAAGTCACCTCTGCCCCTCGTTCCAGCTCTAGTGCCTCAACGAGGCCAGACAGCCTCCAGAACGTTGCGGCTCCTTTGTCCAGGTGAGTGATGGTACGGCAACACAAGCAGAGCTACATCCCACGCGAGTTACAGCCGTCGCTTTACTCCCATCATCCTAAAGATCGCCACCACGGGCAGTGCCTGGAGGGAGCTCAGTTTTCCCATTCGGGGGCCCCCTTTTAGAATGGGATTCTGGCTGCACTTCATACCCTGTGCCAATCCTCTTTTCCTCGCTCCCAAGGAATACTGGGGTACCCCATTTTCTATAGGTGTTCTATAGGAACATTTTCTTATTCCTTATATTCTCAGGAGCATGGATGTCCTGGGTCCTGCAGTTTGGACACATTAGGAAAAAAATGTGCCTCAAGGGCATTTTGTGACCTAAAATCTTGCAGGTTAACTTTTTGCAAGACCACTTGTTGGTACAGTGCGGCAGCCCACTCACGGGCCTTGGTTGCCCATCACACTCCCAGGGACCAGCCTAGTGGCTGCATTAGTAGGAACATTGCAGCAGATTGAGGGAAATGACTATTCTCCTCTATTCAGCATGGAGAGGCCACATGTAGACCCTTGCGTACAGTTCCCCCACACACACTGCAGAAAGGATGTGGACAAATTGGAGAGAGTCCAGTGGAAGGCAATGGTCTCAAGTTGCAGTGGGGGAGGTCTAGGTTGGATATTAGGAAAAACTTTCCCTAGGTGGGTGGTGAAGCACTGGGATGGGTTCCCTCGGGAGAGGGTGGAATCTCCATCCCTAGAGGTGTTTAAGTCTCGGCTTGACAAAGCCCTGGCTGGGTTGATTGAGTTGGGATTGGTCCAAGGGGCTGGACCTGATGACCTCCTGAGGTCTCTTCCAGCCCTAGGATTCTATGAAGGCAATGTAAACGATTAGAGGGCTGGGGCATGTGATTGCTGAGGGAACTGGACTTAGTCTGCAGAAAAGGTGGAGGAGGGGGGATCTGATAGCAGCTTTCAGCGACCTGAAGGGAGGTTCCAGAGAGGCTGTTCTCAGTGGAGGCAGATGGCAGAACCAGGAGCAATGGTCTCAAGTTACAGTGGGGGAGGTCTAGGTTGGATATTAGGAAAAGCTGTTTCCCTAGGAGGATGGTGAACCACTGGGATGGGTTCCCTAGGAAGTGGTATGGTGGAATCTCCATCCCTGGATGTTTTTAACACACGCGTGGCTGGGATGATTTAGTTGGGGTTGATCTAGATGACCTCTTGAGGTCTCTGCCAACCATAATTGTACATGTGGCTACTGTGGGCAGAGTCTGTTGATCACTTGTACAGTGAATTGCTTGACCACACTTTATTTAATTATGAAATATACTCAAGAGACCAAATAGCCAGTAAAAAGCTAAAAAGACATAAAAAGCTAAGTCCCAGGTAATTATAATAGCCCACTTTACTAGTCTCATTTAGCACAGACACTCTAATTGACACTATTTTTTCCCTATTTTTTCCTTCTCTTTCCCTCCCTATCCCATGTCTCTGCTATTTATTTGTCCCCTGCACCCCTTACTACAGTCATCTGAAGAAGTGGGCTGTGCCCACGAAAGCTCATGACACCACTGACATGTTTTGTTAGTCTATCAAGTGCTACCAGACCATTTGTTGTTTTTATTAATTAGTGGTTTTTCCAGTTGCAGACTAACAAGGCTCCCCCTTGGAGACAAATAGCCGGTGCCAGTCAGGAAAAAGGTTCTGTGTGCTAACAGCCTCTGCAATGTTACATTGACCATAAGCAGAAGGTGTGCTCTCAAAGGCACATCCCTAACGCCACCTTGTTACATATTTGCAAGAGCTCACCTGCAACTGGATTCAATTAATTAGCTTTTTACCTCATTTGTTTCCAGTGCCATGGTGAACCCTTTCCTCTCTTGTTCGGAGCCCAGGCGTTCCGTGATCCACCCTTCTCTCTGTTCTGGGCACATGCATTTCAGGTACTAAGAGGTGTGGGACAAGGCTGAAGAGGGTTGTGAAGGTAACTCCCTTTCTGTTGCTATGAGCGAACAACTGTATGTCCTCCCACTGACTGTTTTCATTTCTACTTAGGACAAAGTCTCTAATTCCTCTAAGGCAAGCTGTTGTGCACTCCGTGGGAGAAGTGAACAGGCTTCTAATAAAGCTATAGTCTCTCTAACTGGTCTATGAATGCTTAGGTGTACTTGTTGTAGGCTTGGAATATCCACTGCAGCTAGTCCTATTGCTGTGTTAGGGATGCGAGCCAGCACACGTTAGTCAACAGGTCTCTGGGCTGGAACTTGGAGCGGTGGGTGGGCCTGGCTTCCCCCGCCAGCAATGGCGAAGTGCTCGAAGGCCCGAGCGAAGGGCTGGACTTAAAAGGGCCCGTGATGGGGCTAAAGATCCTGGCGGGACAGTTTGGTGAACTCTTGGCTACCCTGGAATGCACAATGACACCCTGTTCTAACAAACTTTCCAGGGGTATTTGTGTTGACACTGTGGAGGAGGGTCAGGCCCTCGGCCCCTGCGCCAGTAGTGGCTAAGCTGGTGCAGTAGCAGCAGGAAGAGGTTCATATCGACTGTGAGACTTGGCCCGAGGTTTGGAGGAGGTAGGCTGCCTAGTACGGCTGGCAAGGACTGGGGGAGAGTTTGCAGTACCTCCCCCAGCCAGTAGCAGGCAGTCCAAGCGTGAGTACCACTCTGTTGTGTGCACACTACCCTTTGGTGACACTTCTCAATGGCTATTGAGTAGCGCATGCCAGCGCTGGCTGTAGCAGCAACAACGGTTCTAATTTCACTCACTAGAGGGCAACGCTGACTAAGAAACAGGCAGCGAGGATTTAAATAGTTGTGACTGTCCAAGTAAAATGTTTGCAAAGTTACTTCTGTGCAGACTAAGATTGGCCTGAGCCTTTGTAACACACAGCAGGCTGGGCACTGAGTGGGTTCTTTTTTTTTTAAGCTTTCTGGGCTCTCTGAGAATTAGATGAAGGATTCAATCCATTTTACCTTAACCCAGGAGTAACTTGCGTTACAGGATGAGTTCCATTCACTGCCGTGTGCAAAGCACGCTTGAGCACTTGCAGAATCAAGTTCTGTGTTCAGTGGTCCTCACGAAACACAGTGAGTTGTGCATGTGGAAATCGAACGATAACTTCACTTTATGCCAGGGCAGTGTGACATTAACCTGGAGGCCAGGGTGCATGAGGATGGAGATGAGGCATTTTTTCTCCACACAAGATTTTATTCTCAAGGTTAGGATGTGGATGGGGTGAACTTACAAGCTTCTAGTAAGCCCTAGAAGCCATTCTGCTGTGGAAATTAGGCTGGAAATTCCCTGGAAAAGGCGTGGCTGGAACATAGCCAGTACTTTGTGTGTCAAGAGAGACTGTATGTGTTTGAGGAGTAGGCTCACAGAATGCAGACAGGTGGGCAAATCATTTTTCCAGGCAGTTACTCAGTAAGATGATTTCACTTTCAAAAGTGCATGAGTTTAAGGTGAACTGTGCCTCTCTTGTGAACTGGCTTTGTGCACAGCCCTGTCTCTGCAGACACCTGAAATAGACAGGTGTGCCTAGATTCACACACAGTTGGATGGTTTCAGGTGTCTCCTAGAGCAGTGTTTCTCAACCTTTTTTTAAAAAAGTACCCCTTTAAAAAAATTATAAGTATCCCCAGCACCTACCATTTTCAGATGCACAATTTTTTTTCTTCCATTGCGACACATTTGTTTAAACAACTTAATTGTAGCCGGGCGGGCAATGAAATTTGTGGGTGTAAAAAGTAGAAGAATAATAAAGCGCTGTAAAACTTACAAAAAAAATTCCGTTTCTCCAAATGTCAGTTGTGTTGATGTACCCTCCGGACTTCTCTCGAGTACCCCGAAGGGTGCTGGTACCACTGGTTGAGAAACACTGCTCTAGAGAGGGAGCGCTAACAAAACTGACAAACCCTTCTATTCTGTCTTTCCCCTTCCTTACTTACCGGCAGGGGGTATGTGTGCACATGTGCTCACAGAAATTAGATCATCTCTGTTTTCAAAGGAGAGGACAGAAAAGACACTAGGTAAACCCTCCCTCAGGGGCAGTCTATCCTGAACTAACCTAAAATAGAAAACACCTGCCTAGCACCTCCGCACCCTCCTCATGGACAAAAGGCTCTGAATGCTCAAGGAAAAAAACTCCGAGGCCATTCTCCATTAGTGGTTCTCACCCCTCCTTGTATTACTGACCAACCCAAGTCTCCAAGCCCTCCCCCCGCCAAAACAGCCACTAGGGATGTTCAATTTTGATTGATCAGCTAATTGAGTAGTCAATGGAATTTGCATCAACTACTTGATTACTCAATAAACGGGGGCTCTTGCTATCCCACTGCATTTCTCCCTCTGAAATGTACAAAAGCTGCCCATGGCTCTTATAGAATCATAGAGCTGGAAGAGACCCCAGGAGGTCATCAAGTCCAGCCCCCCCACCCAAGGCAGGACCAATCCCAACTAAATCAACCCAGCCAGGGCTTTGTCAAGCTGAGACTTAAAAACCTCTAGGTATGGAGATTCCACCCCCTCCCTAGGGAACCCATCCCAGTGCTTCACCACCCTCCTAGGGAAATAGTTTTTCCTAATATCCAACCTAGACCTCTCCCACCACAACTTGAGACCATTGCTCCTTGTTCTGCCATCTGTCTCCACTGAGAACAGCCTCTCTCCATCCTCTTTGGAACCTCCCTTCAGGAAGTTGAAGGCTGCTATCAAATCCCCCCTCACTCTTCTCTTCTGCAGACTAAATAAACCCAAATCCCTCAGTCCCTCCTCATAGGTCATGTGCTCCAGCCTCCTAATCATTTTGGTTGCCTTCTGCTGGACCCTCTCCAATGCGTCCACATCCTTTTTGTAGTGGGGTGCCCAGAACTGGACACAATACTCCAGATGTGGCCTCCCCAGAGCCGAATAAAGGGGAATAATCACTTCTCTGGATCTGCTGGCAATGCTCCTCCTAATGACCCTAATATGCCATTAGCTTTCTTGGCTACAAGGACACACTGTTGACTCATATCCAGCTTCTCATCCACTGTAATCCCCAGATCCTTTTCTGCAGAACTGATATTAGCCAGTCGGTCCCCAACCTGTAACAGTGCTTGGGATTCTTCTGTCCCAAGTGCAGGACTCTATACTTGTCCTTGTTGGGCCTTATCAGATTTCTTTTGGCCTAATCCTCTAATCTATCCAGGTTACTCTGGGCCCTATCCCTGCCTTCCAGCATATCTACCTCTCCCCCTAGCTTAGTGTCATCTGCAAACTTGCTGAGGGTGCAATCCATCCCCATATCCAGGTCATTAATAAATATGTTGAACAAAACCGGTCCTAGAACCGCTCCTTGGGGGCACTCCACTAGAAACCAACTGCCAACCTGACATCGAGCCGTTGATCACTACCCGCTGGGCCTGACAGTCTAGCCAGCTTTCTATCCATCTTACAGTCCATTTATCCAATCCACATTCCCTTAACTTGCTGGCAAGAATATTGTGGGCGACCGTATCAAAAGCCTTGCTAAAGTCAAGGTAGATCACATCCACTGACTTCCCCACGTCCACAGAGCCAGTTACCTCATCATAGAAGCTAATCAGGTTGGTCAGGCACGACTTGCCCTTCCTGAATCCATGTTGACTATTCCTGATCACTTTCCCCTCTTCCAAGTTCTTCAAAAATGGATTCCTTGAGGATCCCCTCCATGATTTTTCTGGGGACTGAGGTAAGGCTGACTGGTCTGTAGTTCCCTGGATTGTCCTTCTTCCCTTTTTTGAAGATGGGCACTACATTTGCCTTTTTCCAATCATCCGGGATCTCTCCCGATCTCCATGAGTTTTCAAAGATAATGGCCAAAGGCTACGCAATTTGCCAACTCCCTCAGTACCCTTGGATGCATTAAATCTGGGTCCATGGATTTGTGTCTGTTTAGCTTTTCTAAATAGTTCCTAACTTGTTCTTTCCCCACCGAGGGCTGTCCACTCCTTCCCGTACTGTGTTGCCTAGTGCATTTGTCTGGGAGCTGACCTTGTCCCTGAAGACACAGGCAAAGAAAGCATTGAGTACTTCAGCTTTTCCCTCATCATCTGTCACTAGGTTACCTCCCTCATCCAGTAAGGGCCCCACACCCTCTTATTGCTAACATACCTGTAGAAACCTTTCTTGCTACCCTTCACGTCCCTTGCTAGCTGTAATGCCAATTGTGCTTTCGCCTTCCTGATAACTCCCCTGCATTCTCAAGCAATATATTGATACTCCTCCCTAGTCATCTGTCCACGTTTCCACTTCTTGTAAGCTTCCTTTTTGTGTTTAAGATTACCAAGGATTTTCCCGGTAAGCCAATCTGGTTGCCTACCATATTTGCTGTTCTTCCTGTGTCTTCAATAAGGCTTTTTTAACACTGCTAGCTCTCCTGGACTCCTTTCCCCTTCATGTTAGCATCCCAGGGAATCCTGCCCATCAGTTCTCTGAGGGAGTCGAAGTCTGCTTTTCTGACATCCAGGGGGTGTATTTTGCTACTCTCCTTTCTTCTTTTGGTCAGAATCCTGAAATCTACCATCTCATGATCACTGCTTCCCAGGTTTGCACCCACTTCTCCTTCCCCTACTAGTTCCTCCCTGTCTGTGAGCAGCAGGTCAAGCTGCACACGGCCCCTGGTCGGTTCCTTCAGCACTTGTACCAAGAAGTTATTCCCAACATTCTCCAAACACTTCCTGGATTGCCTGTGTCCTGCTGGATTGGTCTCCCAGCAGATGTCAGTGCGATTAAAGTCACAGGTGACTCTTGTACGTTCCAAAGGGAGAGCAGCAGCAGCGGTACTGGCGCAAGTGGGACTGTTTCAGTGCCTGCTTGCGCAGTTTCCCGCTGCCCCTACCCCTGCGGAAATGGTGCTTGGGGGGGAGAACCGGCTTTTAAGCCATCTCCCCCCAGGACTGGCTCGTGGTGCCCCCCCCTTGCTGCCTCTATCAAGGGTAGGGGGGGAAAGTGACTAGTCGAGTGGGAACTCGGCTACCCAATGAACATTTGTTTATTGGGTAGCCGACTAGTCGCTTACACCCCTACCAGCCATCCTTGCTTAAAAATATACAGCACTTACCCAGGATGGGAGGCTGGCACAGGTTTTTCTTGTGCAGCGAGCATGTTGTAAGTGGGGTGCTTGAGGCTAGACGAAGCATTATGTAAAGATCACAAGTGACACCATATCTGGTGACAAGTCTGGGGGTGGGGGGAGGTGCCGTGTTTGTATCTGCAAAAACAAGGAGTCGTGTGGCCCCATGGAGGCTAACAGATTTATTTGGGTGTAAGCTTTCGTGGGTAACGCCCACTTTGGCAGATTGATTGGAGCGGAAATGACAGAGGCAGGAAGAGGTGCCGCTTACAGATTGGGCCTCAAAAAGCCATTGACAAAATCAGCATTGCCAAGGGCTGGGTGAGCCTCTGTGCAGTTTTCTGCAAAGAACCGTGTGGTACCTACAGCTGGACTGTGTGATAGCAAGGTGGGGGAAGGGGAAGGGTTGTTTAAATGGTCAAAACCAGCCTGTGTGTTTCTGATGATGCTAAAATCAAGCACTGTGCCCCTCTTGATCTAGCCAGCAGGAGGGGGCCAGCTCCTGGCCAGCCTGGGGCTTGCAGATTGCCAGCCTGTCCTTACACAGGAAGCTTTGAAGAAGATAAAGGAGGAAGGTGGGTTGGTACCTTTCTTTGAGTAGTGACACAGTTGCCGTGCCTGTTAGTTTTGTTTACCAGCAGGGAAGTATTTGTTTAACCCCCTTCACACTGTTTATTCTTACTGGGCCTGGTGCCGCCCTTGGTACTTACACATATTTGCTTTTCCTTGTGTAAAGAAATTCCACCTTACTCTCTCACCACTTCCTCAGCTGCTCTCTGGCTGGCTGAGCAGGAGGCCAGTTACTAGCTTTATCCCCACATGGGGCACCAGGCCCATGCAACTCCTGGTTTGCTACTGGCACCCACTCTCACCTGCTACCTAACCTTCTATTGTCAAAGTTTCGTGGGTACCAAATTTGACAACCTCCCCCCTAGGCATGCAGGTGCCTCTTTCTCCCCCAGAGTGATTCATGAATAGGGCCCTATCAAATTTGTGATTCACTTCAGTCAATTTCATGGTTGGAGGCTTTAAACAATCATAAAGGTCATGCTTTCAGCTATGTTACTGTAGGGTCCTAAACCAAAAGCAGGGTGTGTAGGTTATTGTAGCCAGGTCCTGGTATTGCCACCCTGGCTTCTGCGCAGGGTGGGAGGGGCATTGCCTTCAGAGCCAGCTGACCAGCATGGCAATGCCATGGCCCCCTACTTTCAGAGCTGCTGGTCTCCCCTGTGAAATCTGTAAAGAGGGTGAATGTATATAGGAGACCAGAGGTCACAGTCCATGATGTGTTTTTCACAGACATGAATTTGGTAGGCAGCTAGGTCATCAGCTCCCTCAGCTGTGTGGGGGACCCAAACCAACAGACAACCGCTGAGCATGCAGCCTGGGTCAGGTACCATTCAAAACCCAGGAGATGAGGTGCCCTACGTTCAATTCCCCTTCTCTGCTGGAAGGGGGGAGAGGTTTCAAACTGGGGTCTCACTTCTCCGGAGATGATGCGTACCACTGAGCTATGAGATTGCTGAGTGGGAGGGGGGAGCTCCCTGTATCTTCTGCTGAAGCTGTCCTAGAGTAGCTAAATAATGAAAACAGGGCCCGGGGCCTACTCCCTTGAAATACTTTTAGTGGAAACTGAGGGCACATAGTACTTAGGACTGGGTCCCTATGCTGAGCCACAAACCTCGGCCACCTATTTTAAAGCTCTCTTAGAAACCACTAACTGATGAAAAACCTCTCACCCCCCCAGCAGCAATGCACCCCTCCACTGCAAACAAGTGTTCGATCTCATGGCCCATCTTTCCTCCTCTAGGAGAAACCGTCCTGCAGCTCTTTCACTGTGCAACAGCCAGTGGGTATCAGGGATGCAAAGAGACACTTAAGCCTGAAAATATCTCCCCCTCCCCACTATCATATATGATTTAACGGGAGTTAATTTCCATGCTTCCTGACTCTTGCTGTATTTTTATACTCTTGCTTAATCTGCTCCACTGACTAGTTGCTAGAAGTGTTGTGAAGTGATTGGAAGACCAGATTCAGGTCCGTTCCAACTCTGATACATGGTTCAGCAGCTCTTCATGGTGCCCAGACAGAGGAAGCATCTGCTTGTGAATCATGCAGCCGACTGTAAAAGAGACGCTACCCAAGGCACAGAAACGTTGCCGCTTTTTGGGGGCTTCACAAAGGGTGGCAATGGCAACTTCCCCCCTCCATGTTGTATTCCCATGCCTCTAATGAAAAGAGCTACATACAGGTAAGGTGTAGGAACTCCTTTCCTCCCCCACCTGCCCACTCCAATCACATTGAAAACGTAGCCCATCAAACACAGTGTTGCTTTTTCAATTGGTATCTTTCTTTATTCTTGGTACTGGATTCTCCATGTGACGTACCTGACTGGGAGAAGGGGATTTCTTTCCCCCTCCCCTCATATACTGTAAAGAGCAAAGCTGAACAGCATTCTCGGGGCAGGGGAGATGTCTGCTAAAATCATACCCCAGCAAGACCTATTTCTCTGTATTATCTGAACAGCTAATCTAGAAGGCAGGGCAAACGAGCGAGGTTGTGCATCCATGTGTTAATTACTTCTTGGTGGCAGGAATTAGGAAGGGGGAGAAAAAAAAACAAGCAAATAATCTTAGAGAGACCACCTCACAGTCTCACCTCTGACATGCTATCCAAGCAGCACACAACATCATGGTCAGCCAGGCACTGCGTTTTGTATAAGGTGACTCAACAATCCTATTTCATCAGACAATTCCGGGGATTTCAGATGTAGGTCAGTGGAACTGACTTCTCCCATAGACTCAAAAGGATACTGAAAAAGCAGAGAGCTAGAGGCAAACCCTCTATTGTTAGCATTGGAAAATCTAGGAAGGATCATTATCTTGTGAGCGTTAACTCCTTCCAAAGTGCCCAGTCAACAAACCATAGCGATTGTGGGGGGAGAATTCATTGGGACAGATGCTTGCTTGGTATGAATCAGGGTTTCTCTGTTGAAATCAATGAAGCGATGCTGCTTTTCACAGGCTAAGGATCTGGCCCAATGGCTCAGACTCTATATTCTACTTTGTCTTCTGTGTCTACTATTCCACCTTCCTGCTGCTTTGGATCCCCCCTGTAATCCAGTCCTGCAGCCACAGCATTTCTGTTTTGAATCAACCCCTTGCACTGGGGAGGGTAGAGAAGTACACGAAAGACGAACAGCATGAGTTTTCTGGCTTCGTCTACACAGCTTCCTGCTTCCGCAAAAGCCTATGCAAATGAAGTGTGGATTAGCATATTGCTGCACTTCATTTGCATAATTAATTAGCTGTTTTTGCACAGAAAGGTGCTGTCCACAGAGTGCATTTTTGCACAAAAACCCCCTCTTGTGCAAGAGCCGTTCTTCCGCATTTTTTCAAGAACGGCTCTTGCACAAGAAGGGGTTTTTGCACACAAAGCTCTTGCACAAAAACAGCTCCTAATTAATTATGTGAACCAAGCACAGCAATATGCTAATCTGTTCCTCATTTGCATAGGCTTTTGCGGAAGAGGGAAACTGTGTAGATGTAGCCATTGAGATCAGCGCCTCTGAAAAATCAGACACCACACTTTTGTGTGTGCACTCCTACCCCATACTGCTTTTTATGATACATGAAAAGGTCCAATAGGTTTTTTCCTTTGTTTTGTAAATTAGGAATATAAAGGGGTTTTTTTGGGGGTGAGGGGGAGAGGAGGGAATTTTGCTAGAGAGGTTGTTAGGTCTTGTTTATGGAGTTGTCTTAAAACTTAACTGGAGGAGTGGAAGCTGAGGTTTTTTTTCCTTTCCTTCCAACTTTTTTCAGATACTTGTACAAAGAAAGTGCAGAGGAAAATAAGCTTTATTCAGTGGTTAAAACACTCTCCATCTCAAGCAGGTTTCACTGTCTTAGCACTTGTTTTGCCACTCTTCTACTAGTTTTCCAGTGGTTCAGCCATCCAGGATACCAAAAAAAAGTGCATTTCTGACACCAAAATAAGCAGGCCTTTGTTATACATCTTTAAAAAAGCACCAAAAGAGGGCAAAAATCACTTTTCTTCTTACCTTTGGAGGCACCTTTAAACGATCCTCAGCTTTAATGCTGATTGTGCAGGTGTAACTTTATACACTCAGATGACAAGATACAGATATCCCAATACCACATTTTTGGACCTAATGGTGTAGCTAGATTGCTAAATCCTGTAACTGGGAGCCACAATTAAAAAGCAGGGACAAAGCAGAGGTGTCCTTATAGAAGTAGGCCGTACGTATGTAGGACAGACACCACTGAAGCTGGTTCGATTTAGACTAGTGAGAAAATTTAAAATCACATAAGGAGGACACTTTGCTTACAGGGGGAGGAACCTTCTCCTACCTCGTTTGCAAAGTGCTTGAACTCATAACACTGCTGCTGGATGCACAAAGCAATGGTACCTGTCCTTAAGTCTGAAGGCTAGTGGGTTGTAGAGGAGACTATGGCTTTTTAGCTGAGGTGGCACAGAGTGTAGCCATGCGGGAGGGGTCACATTCTTTTGGTGGAGCAATCCTGTACATAGCTACCTCCCTCAGGCACTGGGGGTGGAGACTAGAGGCCAGGAAAGGTAGGTCTTGGGAATGGAGCAGGAGAGTGGGGGAGAGCAAATACATTGAAATCATTTGCAAGCAAGTCTGGCAATGAGAGCTTTCCATTCTGACCGCCGCCGCGTGATGTAGGAAGGCGTGAGGAGCTGCAGGACTGGCTCCTGCAGGCCCCTGAAGTACCCCTGACACAGGGCCTCTGTGTTACAGATCACATACATTCCGCAGTCATAGCTGTTCTGCTGGGCAGGGGCCTTCTCCTCTACAAAGGCCACTTTGCCTCCTCTTTTGCCCAGAAATGTCTCCAGCTTCCCTGCCACCTGCTTGGCATGAGCAGAGTTGCTCTTGCTCTGGGAGTCATAATGAGCAAAGCAGTTTTTGTCCCGGAAGTAAACCAAGAGGCTCCAATGGGTGCCCCCAGCAGCCTGGTTGGAATTATCATTGATGGCCAGGAACACCACCTCCTTGTGCGGGAGGCCCAGTGGCTTCAGGAACACAGCTACTTCCTCTGGGCTGGTGGCACACTTGATGAACTGAGCCACTTCGGGACTGACAAAGCATACTTGTTCGGAAAAGTCTTGGAACTGGTCACTAGAAAAGTACTCAAAGGCAAATCCAATGATGTGGTCATTAAGCCAGTTGGGGGGATCCAGCAAGGACACATCCGACTGCCTCAGCAAGCTGTCCACATAACTCAGAACAACAGGGTCCATTCTGCATAGGCAGGGGCCACAGCACTCCAAGAAAGGTCAAAAGCTAAGATAAACCAAAGGGGATAAGATAAGTTACTCTCCAACTAGCCTGCACCTTTCTGCTGTGAAGACATGGAGTCATGGGAAAATTAAGGGAATTTTGCCGCCCGTGTTTAAGGAATGAGGGTAAAACATTTATCAAAGGGCAAGCAGTGTAAAAAAGGAGAGAAGAAGGGTATGCAAGCACATTTCCCCCTACCCTATTAGTGTGTGGTGGAGACTGCGTGGAACTGGCTGGATCCCCAGGCTGACGCTAGAAACGGCATTGCTGTGTTCCCCAAAATACTGTGGAGAGGAAGAATGCTCCAATCGTTAGAATGCCAGTAAGGGCCACGGGTTCAATTCCTAACTTGCCACAAACTCTGTGTGTAATCTTGGGCAAATATTTGGTCTCTGCCTGCCTCACCAGTAAAAGGGGGATACACAGTCAGTCTCTGCCTCCCAGGACTGTTGTGAGAATAAACACATTCAAGATCAAGAGGGATCAGACACTCAGGTGATGGGGCCATATAGGAACCTAAGATAGATGGCTGCGTGGCTCATGGCAGGGGTAATGTGCGTCTGAAGGAGAATGGGGGCCAAAGCAAGGGCAGCTGGCTTCAGCAATGTTACTGAGCTTGCTCAGCATAAACCAAGCAGGGGAGCATATGACCCTCCCCATGCACCCCCCCCTCCCCACACCACTTCTGATTCATGGTGTCAGAAGAACTACTTGATGTAAAACAGGCTATCTTCCAGCTTTGTGGAAAGGATGCAGCCCGTACTGGAGGAATACACCAAGGAAAAACAAGATTACTATCACGATAAACTCCCCCATATGCAAGCACTCCTTAGCATCCAGTTTAGCAACTGTATTACTTCTTGGACTATGTACATGTATCAAGTATGCAAATTCAAGATATGCAATTATCCCAGCTGAAATCCTCACTTCTGCTCAAACAGAAAGGGTGTAGTAGTTATACTGTCTACTGGTGTCCTGATTCATCCTAAGGAAGAGGTGTTGCAAAACATCATTGAGGATGGTTGCTCCAAAGAGTGGCCTACCTCAACAGTTAGCTCATGGTGAGCTGCTTCTCTGAACAGTCCTAGGCATCTATTTGCCCCACCCCAATCAATCCTTGCTGCAGAAAGTAAATAAAAACAACCGAATAATGCTCCACTGCTCAAAATATATAACCTAAAGAAAGATCTGAGTCCCAAATGAAGATTTCATTTTAAAATAAGGCCTTTAGAAATTTTCTGAAATTCAATGGCTATAAAAAATTGTACCCTGTAACGTTGGAAACAAAGAAAAAAGGATTTTACATGTCTGGATTCTCACCATGGAGTGAATTTCAACTCTGCAGGTAATTACGATAATCTCCTCCTTTCCCTGACTGCAAATTAAAATGGTGCTGAGTTACACCTGGTACAGAAAAAGATTGAGACCCTCTAGGCTAGAACATAAGAACTGGGGTATGAAACTGACCCAAAGGTGAAACTGCACAATCTAATAGCCAAGGTAAGTGACATGCTCATTAGTCAGGCAGCTTAAGTAGTAAAAATTAAATCCGAATTTTAAAAATCTGATAAACTACAAAACTAGATTTTTTAAAAAAAGTATCACGCACACGAAAGGAAGTGAGCTATTTAATAGCAAATACTAAGCACTGGTTGTACTTTCAAACACAGATTAGGATTTGACCAGTATATTCCCCTGTGTTATAGTACAGTGGTGACGGTGACTTCTGTGTCTTCCCATTTCCTCTGCTTCCCCAAGCATCTCCATGCCTGGTAATCTTCAACTGCTGAAATATGCTGGCCACAGGCTGCTCTGAAGCTACTCTACTAGGCCGAAAGTTTGATGGTCCCAGAAAGAGGGAATTGTAAAGGTGACTTTAAGCCACTTTTGCCATACACTAGAGATGTACAAAGTAGTTTAAAAATGTAATCATGTAACCACTAAAACTCAGTGGTTACACGTGCTGCAGGCTCTGCACTATGCAGCAAAGCTGGCTTCCTTAAAGTAGGGCCGGCAGGCTTTGCTGCAGCCTGCTGCTGGCCCCACTCCCAGGGAGCCATCATGTAACCAGCAGGGGGCCCGAACTAGCCAGCCATGGACAGGGAGTGTCTGCCTGTGGTGAGCCCCGCGGCAGGCGGGGAGCTGCTCCAGCCCCTACCGCGTTAATCAGCACCCGTAAGCTTCACCCATTAAGGATTAGACTTACCAGTTAACCATTTACATCCCTGCCCTATACCCTCTGGAGTCACTTCACGCACAGCCCAGAAGCAAGCAAGCCCTATACTTCCAAAATTCTGTGCAAAAAATCAAGTGTCACTTCATGATTCTTTGTAATCAAGGCAGTACTCATCCACTACGATAGGAATCTGCTCAGGCATTGTTTGTTTATGCATTACAAAGGTGTGGATTTGGACTCTTCCTTGTGGCCACAAAAACATCTTCCCGGGCCATGTATACGTTAAGTTTAAGCTTATCAAATCTTGGCAAGGTCCCTTTAACTAGTGACTGCCAATGAAAGCTTATTAAACTGAATAACAATGATACATGCAACATGTTAAATGTGTAATATATACCAGAAGGAAGAAGATCTACCTGCACGATGTATAATACACAGGAAGGAAGGCCCAAGGTGAAATATCTTAACCTTCAAAAGCTCATAACTATTACACTGTCACTGCTAGCTCATATAGAAATAGCCATTCAAAAGGGAGCAGCCATAAGTCTGCTACTGAGCAGCTTTTCCCAGATACATGCAGATCAAAACACCCAACTTGCCAATCATGCCTGGCAAGAATTAATGGTTGCATGATGAAGCTTGCATCCTGAACTTTGTTCTTTTTTCTCCCTGTAGCGATGAAACTTGGCTTTCCATTTTTTTCAAAGTAAATAATTCGGCAGCTTCCCACAAGCACTCTCTTGCTGATTATAATGAACAACACTTAATTGCTATTCGCTATTACTTTTAATTTTATTCCCATCTGGTATTTGTGAAACTGCTTGTAAGATCTGCATGATGACTCACTAGATGAACTACACAGTTTAAAGGAGAATGCTTCAGAGATTCACATTCATCCTGGAGTCACTCAGCACAAGTGGTACATACTTCACCACAAATAATACAGCCAGTCTGGAATCTGCAGCTCTCTTTCTGTGGAACAGAACCTTCCAATTAAAACTACAGACCAACTCTGCTGTCTGCAAGACATTGTTCATTTAATCTACTTCTTCATATGTCAGAGCTGCCTAATGTGATATATTATAAACTTAAACAGCAAATGGTTGGTAGCACTTTATACAAAACATGTAGATGGTATTATGAGCTTTCGTGGGCACAGCCCACTTCTTCAGATGACTGGAGTTTTGAGTTTAGGATGTGCAGACCCAAAATAAATAGGCGAGAAGGGGGGGGGGGAAGGAAGGGGGTAGGAAACAAGGAACAGAGGGCATGAAAATATCAAAGGGAAGAACAAGCAGGCAGAACTGGTAACCTATAAGCACCTAAAGACTGGATAGTTAAAAGAAGCAGATAAGGATCATAGGATAGCAATTAGATAGGAAGGGTACTAATGCAAGAATCTACACAGACAAAGATATGTTGGCACCTTCATCGACTATTAGGTTGATGATGTCCCAGCCATCCATTAGCTCGATTGAGGAGGTTATCAGTGTGAGAATTGAATTTGTGGATGAATTGTAATTCCAACGCCTCTCTGTGTATTTGGCTTATAGAATTGGTTTGTGACAAGACAGCCACCTGGAGATCTTTTAAAGAGTGATTAGATAGATTGAAGTGTTCTCCAACAGGTTTCTGTATGTTCCCTTTACGTATATCTGATTTGTGTCTGATTCTTTCCCGTAGGGACTATCCAGTTTGTCCAATATATATAGCAGTGGGGCATTGCTGGCATTTGATGGCACAGATCAAATTACTGGATGTGCAGTTAAATGAGCCTTTGATTTGGTAGCTTATGCTGTTGGCTCCAGTGATGAATTCTCTTATATAGATATGTGGGCAGAGTTGGCACCGCAGCTGATTGTAGGGCTGTATTCCTGGATGCTTATGATGTGGTTGTGTAGCATGGTAACCAGAAAGAATTCGTTTCAGGTTGGGGGGTTGTTTGTAAGTGAGAATAGGCTTTTCCCCCAAGGCCTCAGAGTGAGGGATCATTTTCCAAGATGGGTTACAGATTGTGTATAATGCATTGGAGGGGTTTGAGTTGTGGACTGTAGGTAATGACAAGTGGAATTCTGTTGTTTTCTCTTTTGGGTCTGTCTTGATGTAGTTCATGTCTGGGTACATTTTTGGCTCTGTCAATCTGTTTTTTCACTTCTCCAGGTGGGTATTTCAGTTTTAGAAATGCTCTATAAAGATCCTGTAGGTGTTTGTCTGAGATTGGAGCAAATCCGGTTGTATTTTAGGGCTTGGCTGTATGCAATAGATTGAGAAATGTGTCTGGGACGGAAGCTAAAGTCAGGAAGGGAAGTGTAGCGGTCGGTAGGTTTCCGGTATAGGGTGGTGGAAATTTGTCCATTATTTAATTGTATTGTAGTGTCCAGGAAGTGAATTTCTCATGTGGACTGGTCCAGGCTGAGGTTGATAGTGGGGTGGAAGTTGTTGAAATCCTTGTGAAAGTCTTCGTCTCTTTTCCGTGGGTCCATATGACGATGTCATCAGTGTAGCATAAGTAAATTAGGATGTTAGAGGGTGAGAGCTGAGGAAACGTTGTTCAAGGTCAGCCATAAAGATGTTGGCATATTGTGATGCCATGTGGATGCCCACGGCTGTGCTGCTGACTTGGAGATACAAATTGTCTGTCTCTGATTTGGAAGTAGTTGTGGGTGAGGACAAAGTCGCAGAGCTCTGTAATCAGGTGTGCAGTGCTGTCATTGGGGATGGTGTTCCTGATGGCCTGTAATTCGTCTTCATGTGGAATGTTGGTATAAAAGGCTTCTATGTCCATAGTGGCCAGGATGGTATTTTCAGGTAGATTACTGATGTTTTGAAGTTTCCTCAGGAAGTCAGTGGTGTCATGAAGGGAGCTAGGAGTGCCAGTAGCATAGGGTCTGAGGAAGGAGTCGATATAGCCAGATAATCCTGTGATAAGTGTGCCAATGCTTGAGATGATGGGCCGTTCAGGATTTCCAGGTTTGTGTATTTTGGGTAGCAGATAGAAAGTTCCTGGTAAGGGATTAGTGTGGGGTGTTAGTGTAAATTTGTTCCTGAGCAGCACCGGGGAACTTCATGAGCAGTTTGTTTCAGGTTTTTTTTTGGTTTTCCTTAGTGGGGTCACAGGAGAGAGGATTGTAGAATCTGGTATTGGTGAGTTGTCTGTTTGCCTCCTGTTATCCTATGATCCTTATCTGCTTCTTTTAACTATCCAATCTTTAGGTGCTTATAGGTTACCAGTTCTGCCTACTTGTTTTTCCCTTTGATATTTTCATACCCTCTGCTCCTTGTCTCCCGTCCCCTTCCTTTTTTCCCCCTCTATTTATTTCGGTTCTGCACAGCCTAAACTCAAAACTTCAGTCACTTGAAGAAGTGGGCTGTGCCCATGAAAGCTTACGACACCATCTACATGTTTTGTTAGTCTATAAAGTGCTACCAGACCATTTATTGTTTAAGTTTATCCTGTACAGACTAACTCTGCTACCTCTTGAAATAGTGTTCTATTATGTAATGCTAGTATAATAAAACATGCTTCCAAAGTTATCAAAAGTTACTAGCCCCTCCACAAGGTTTACTCACCCACCTCTTATAATAAGTATGATTATTATTTACAAAAAACCTAATACTATCAGAATAACTTGTCAATTAAAGGTTATGCAGGGTAAGATAAGTGGAATGTTGCACGGTTTTAGTCAGGTTCTAGATGGGTAGAAGTTGAGGAAAATTTTACAGTTCTCTCATGCCTACATACAGAACAGACTGCATCCACAGACAATGCATACGCCTTCCAGTTTATCCTCGAAGATCAGAGAGCAGCCCTATCAAACTGCAAGATGGAACACCATTTTTGGTATTAACATATCCATTAAGCAAGCCCCAAAATCCTGCCAGCAATAAAAAGCATTTGAACTAAAATAAAAAGTACAGCAGGTCAGGACTGCAGCCAGGGGCTTATGTTTTACTCAAGGGTGAGGGCAGGGAGACAGATGAGCGAATGGCAGAGTACAGCACTCTGATCTGGTGGAGATGGAGTTTGGTGAGCAGAAGGGAGAAAAATCACCTCAGATAAAATAATCTGGAACTTAAGGGACTGGTGATCCACTTTTTCTGATTTTTCTACTTATTTCAATCTGCATTAATTCAATAAAATATTGCAAAGGCTTAAAGAAAGAACATATCTAAAACCAAAGTGTGCATCTTCCTCCTGAAAAGAATACCATCTCATATGGTGGAATTCAGTCATAAGCACTACTGTGGGCATTATGCTGTTTGATTTTTAAAAAATAGTAGCCACTCTGACAGGATGACACCTATCAGGTGCTTTCGTGGATCCCAGTGTTCTTTTAGATCACACAATCTGAGAGGTCATAAATGTATTTATATAATATTAGACAGTAAGACTTTCATGTGATTGCTGTACCCACTGAGTAATTCCTCAGTTTCCCTTCTTTTGAAGAACCAAATGTCACACAATTGGTATTTTAAATATGTCTTTCCTTCTGAGGCGTGAAGAACATTCAGTTTTTCACTCATGTGTAGGCTTCCCAAATTGTTCCTGGCCCTCTTCCCTATTCTTCATTGACAAACTTGTTGCACAGCTTTGCCATGCCTCCCTTACAAGGTTTCACAACACTCTTGCAGCTGTCACTGCAGCTCCCTCTACATAAGGGGTGCTGGTGATCAAGTCCTCCTGGGAGGTGGGAAGTGCCAGTTCACGTCTCCTTGTCAGGCAGAGGAAGGGGCTTATGCCTGAGTCTCCCACGTTCCAAGTGGGTGTGCGAACCGCCGGGCTGAAGACTTTGGAGCCGACAGCCTCGGTGGGCCCCCGGGCATGGCGGGGGAGGGGGCACAGCTCTGCGCTCCCGCAAGGGGCAGGGCTGAGGGTGGAAGAGGCGGGGCCGATGGCAGCTGGCCCTCAGCGCCCAGAGCCTGAGGCCCCCCCCCGACCTCAGCGCCCAGAGCCTGAGGCCCCCCCCCGACCTTAGCGCCCAGAGCCTGCCCCCCCCAGCCCTCAGCGCTGCCGAAAGCCTGCCCCCCCCCCCAGCGCGCGGTGCGCTCGCAGTGACTTAAAGGGCCACCAGGGCAACTGCCCCTTCGCCCCCCAGGGGCGCGGCTGGCTCAGTCTGATCCCGCAGCCGCGCGGCCCCTCCTACCCGCCGCTCGGAGGGGGCAGGCCTGGCTGCCTAATAAGCGGCTCGAGCCGGACCAGCAGGGCCAGCCCGGGAAACCTCCCCCAGCCCACAGGCTGCGGTGAGGGGCGCAGCGGGCGGTCTAAGGGGTCACCGGGGCGGGGGGGCAGGCTTCCCCCCCGGAAGAACCGGGCCGGCCCCACCCCGGGAGGGGCCCTTGCCGCGGCGCGGCGCCGCACCTCACCTGCCGCCGCATAGCTCCCCCGCCGCCCCCGTGCGTTGCTAACGACAGCCGCAAAGGCAAGCACACACTGTCGTAAACCGGCACCGGGATGTGCGACGCCCACGGCGTGGGGATAGGAAAGAGGGCGGCACTGTCACATTGGCCCCGCCCCTGAAGGAGGTTAATTAGCATAGGTAAGGAAAACGACACAGACAACTACTGCGCATGCGCGGAAGGGCGGTGCGCGGAAGCCACAGATGGCTGGAGGCGCGTCGCCTGAGCTGGTAGGGGGCGTGTTCTCTCGACGCGGTGGGGGCGGAGCGGCTCCCGGGGCGTCAGGGGAGGGGCAGGGGCGCGGCCGGGGGCGTGGCCGGGCGGGCTGGGCGCGCGGGTCGGGCGGGCGCGCATGGTTCGGGCGCGCGCGCGGCGTGTGTCGCGCGCAGGCCAGTTGGGCAGTGCGAGCCGCGCAACGCCCGTGCGAGCCGCAGCCGGTGCCGGCGGAGCCCGGAGCGCGCCCCCGAGCGAGCGGCCGCGGAGCGGAGCGGAGCGCAGGGATGCGCCGCGTCCCCGGCACCCAGGTGAGAGACCGGCCGCGGCTGAGGGAGCCGAGCGACCCGCCCCCCGTATCCCGCGCGGGGCGCGCCCAGCCCTGCCCGCCCCCCCCCGGGCCGAGACAGCCCCCTCCTGCCCCCCCGCGCCCTGCCCCCCGGGCGAGACAGCCCCCTCCTGCCCCCCCGCGCCCTGCCCCCCGGGCCGAGACAGCCCCTCTTCCTCCCCCCCTCCGGTCGGACGCTCCTCGTCCTTCCCCTCCCCCCGGCCCTGCACCCCGGGGGCGAGACCCCCCCCGTCCTTCTCCTCCCCCCGGCCCTGCACCCCTGGGGCGAGACCCCCCCCGTCCCTCCCCTCCCCCCGGCCCTGCACCCCGGGGGCGAGACCCCCCCGTCCTTCTCCTCCCCCCGGCCCTGCACCCCTGGGGCGAGACCCCCCCGTCCCTGCCCCTCCCCCCCGGCCCTGCGCACCCCGGGGGCGAGACCCCCCCCGTCCTTCCGGGTCCCCCCGGCCCGGCGCGCCCTGGCGGCGAGACCCGGCCCCCGGCGTCGGGCCGGGCCTTCCCTCCCGGCCCTGCACGCCCGGGGCGAGACCCCCGCCCGTCCTCGGGCAGTGCCCCCGAGCCGCTGCAACGCCCGTGGCGAGCCGCAGCCGTGCCGGCGCTGACGCCCCGGACGCGCCCCCCGCCGAGCGGCCGCTGCAGCCCGGAGCGAGAGCGCCCCCGATGCGCCGCGTCCCCCCGGCCTGCACCCAGGTGACGAGACCGGCCCCGCCTTCCCTCCCCGGCCCTGCACCCGGGAGCCGAGCGACCCCCCCCCGTTCCCGCGCGGCCCGCCCAGCCCTGCCCGCCCCCGCACCCGGGGCCGAGACAGCCCCCCGTCCTGCCCCTCCCCCGGCCCTGCACCCCGGGGCGAGACACCCCCCGTCCTCCCCCCCGCGGCCCTGCACCCCGGGGCCGAGACAGCCCCTCTTCCTCCCCTCCGTCGGACGCTCCCGTCTTCCCCTCCCCCCGGCCCTGCACCCCGGGGGCGAGACCCCCCCCGTCCTTCTCCTCCCCCCGGCCCTGCACCCCTGGGGCGAGACTCCCCTCCCCCCGCTGTACGCCCCCCCGTCCTTCCCCTCCCCCCGGCCCTGCACCCCGGGGGCGAGACCCCCCCCCGTCCCTCCCCTCCCCCCGGCCCTGCACCCCGGGGGCGAGACCCCCCCCGTCCTCTCCCCTCCCCCCGGCCCTGCACCCCGGGGGCGAGACTCCCCCCCGTCCTTCCCCTCCCCCCGGCCCTGCACCCCGGGGCGAGACCCCCCCCCGTCCCCTTCCCCTCCCCCCGGCCCTGCACCCCGGGGGCGAGACCCCCCCCGTCCTTCCCCTCCCCCCGGCCCTGCACCCCGGGGCGAGACCCCCCCTCCCCCTCCCCCCGCCTGTCACCGCGACCCCCCCCGTCCTTCCCCTCCCCCCGGCCCTGCACCCCGGGGGCGAGACCCCCCCCGTCCCTCCCCTCCCCCCGGCCCTGCACCCCGGGGGCGAGACCCCCCCCCGTCCTTCCCCTCCCCCCGGCCCTGCACCCCGGGGGCGAGACCCCCCCCCGTCCTTCCCCTCCCCCCGGCCCTGCACCCCGGGGGCGAGACCCCCCCCCGTCCTCTCCCCTCCCCCCGGCCCTGCACCCCGGGGGCGAGACCCCCCCCGTCCTTCCCCTCCCCCCGGCCCTGCACCCCTGGGGCGAGACCCCCCCCGTCCTTCCCCTCCCCCCGGCCCTGCACCCCGGGGGCGAGACTCCCCTCCCCCCGCTGTACGCCCCGTCGTTCTTCTTCTCCCTCAGCCCTGCACCCCGGGGGCGAGACCCCCCCCCGTCCTTCCCCTCCCCTGCCGTGGCCCCCCCCGTCCTTCCGCTGCCCCTAGCCTTGCACCCTCCCGGGGGCGAGACGGCCCCCACCGTTCTTCTCCTCTCCCCTCCCTTCCCCTCTCCCATCCGTGCATCCCCTGGGGGTGAGACAGCTCCCCTGTTCTTCCCCTCCCCCCCGGGGGGCAAGACACCACTTCCTTCCCATGCTCCAGCTGTGCGACCCCTGGGACGAAACACTCCCTATCTTTCCCCTCCCCCGACCCTGCTCTCCTGGGGGCAAGACAGTCCCCCACCTTTCCCCTCCCCCTGGCCCGGCACCCCCGTGGGGGGGGGGCAAAAAGGTTCCTCCACCGCGCTTCTGACCCTGCACACCTGGGGGCAGGAGGATCCTACCATCATTGCCTTCCACCCATTCTTTCATTTCCCTGAGTGGGGTGATAGTAGGGCACTGCCATCGTCTGTGCCCCCCTCCCTCTTCCCCTGGCCAGAGGAGCATTCTTCTCCATCCCGCTGGTTAAAGTGAAGAGCCCTGCCATTGCTTTGCTCACCCCATCCCTGCAACCCACTCAGTGGGGGGAGGGGTACGGTCCTGACATTGCTGCTCTTTCCTGCCCATCCCTGTAGGAGCAGGGAACCTCACCTGTCCCTGTGCCTGGTCTCTTTCTCCCTTAGGTGAGTTGTACAACTGCTGTGTTTTTCCTTTCTTCAGTCCTCTTCTATAATAGCAACCAATGCAGTACCTTTAGCAGCAGCAGCCTCTCTGTGCTGTTGCTGGCTCTCATGCAAGCATGCCTTGTGGCTCCCCCAGACTGAGGAGGCAAGTCTTTATTGGGGGTGGGGTGTAAAATAATTTCAGATGGGTGGGGTTATTCTCGGTGTTTCTTTGCCCCCTTCTCCTCCATCCCGTATTAGTGCCATTGTAGCTTTTATTAGGGTGGGGATATACTGGGGCCCTGGGCCCTGATGGGGAAGAGATTGTACAGTCCTTGGAAATAGTGAGCTAGTCACAGAGGCCAACGTTTTCAAACATGAGTGCCTAAAATTAGACACTTAAATCAATATATAGCTATATAAATACCTTATAAATTGGTACCTAAATAAATGTGCTGATTTTCAGAGATGTGGCGTACTCACCTTCTGTTGATTGCAAAACTGTTGAAGACAATGAGATATGCAGGTGCTTAGTACCTGTAAAACATCTACCCTTTATATAGGCGCAAATTTGTGGGTTATCTTGGATATCTGTAGTGCATGATTTTGAGAATACATGTCAATGCCATAATTGCATCTATGTAATGAAACACATTTTATTTTATATTAAGTTTTCATTTTGTTGTTGTTGTTAAAGGTGATATGGCCTTGTAAAGCAAAACACTCCGTGTTGTGGCCCCATATGCACTATAAAATCCACCATGTCAGACATCGGGGTATAGCATTTCAATCTTCCAACAGAGTTAATACAAGTTTTGGGCTTGCAACCTAATTGAGACTAAGATATTTTAACTGTGCTCCCAAATTGTGCTACAGTTTAGAACAAATCACACCTTTGTAAGCGGATGGTAATGATGCTTGTGGCTGCTCAGTTGTGAATCTGATGAAAAGAGCAAAATTAAACAGCAAAAGTGGAAGGGGGAGAAGCTATTTTTACTTGGCAACCTATAGAAGAGGTCTCATTGTTTTTCCATATGTCTTTTATTAGAGTTGGATAGTTTCCTTGTTGCATTAAGGATTTTCTAAAAACATTTGGTTTCTTTTACTGTCATTTTACGCTGGATAGGAAATAAGGTAAGTTCCTTTTTGGCATGTCAGAATAGTGGCAGGATTTGTTTCAATACCTAAACACCTATAATTCATGGTCGGTGTTTTGGTGATGTATTTGTTTATGTTGATGCTTCATTCTGTGTTTCTCAAATGGGCAAGTGGAGAACACTGCAGTGTAAACTGCTATCATTAGCAAGTTAGCAACATTAGACTGTTGTCACTACAAGGCTAGGAAATCACTCCAGGCAATAAATGCTTTGAATGATAGTCCACATAGTTATTAAAGGATGCAGTATCCTGGTTAATTTGAATAGGAAAACTTTAAATGAAGGCATAATGTGTGTAATATACAGTGGACAGTATGTTATCTCTTTAAATTTATAATCTATTTTATTTTGGGTCTTATTCGAGTGTTGTAGTTTTTGTAAAGCAAAACGATGCTTATTTAAGGTAAAATGACTTCAGACTGAAAAATAAACTATCTTTTTGTATTTTACTCATCAAAATATAAGTCTTCTCAACCATGGTTAAGGGTGGGAGAGGATTAAGTGTGTGTCTTTTTTTCTGACTTAATATTGGTGTTTACATAATATCTTTTCATTGAGGCATGGCTAGTACACATTCAACCTCTCTAGTCCAGCACTCTCTGGTCTAGCAGCATGTGTGGTTTCCATGATTTTAGTTAGCTGATTGCCTACTTATCATGGGTGTAGCCAAGTTTCTCATGGTCCCCTAAAGTTTGTTTACAGCCATCAGTCCTAGCTATCAGTGTTCTGTGCTGCTGGTTAGCTCTAATTTACCCCTAAATGTCTCCTAAGAGCCCAGTAAGCAGTAGAAGTGTTGGTTATGCTGTTAGAAAATATTGACTTCCTGTGGTCCGGCAATTTCTCTGGTTTGGCACCGGTCAGGTCCCGAAGGTGCCAGACTAGAGAAGTGCAAACTGTATATAGGTGTTCGGTGGTTTGAACATTTTTTAAGGTAGTAAATAGAGGCATAAAATGTAATCTTGTGAACAGAATGTATTCTCACTGAAACAACCTGAGGATTTTTCTACACTAGTGTTTTGTTTTTTGCGTGTGCGTGGAGTAAAGAAAATTTTCCATAATTGGTAACGTTATTGGGAAAATTAGCATAGACGAAGTATTAAGCAAATGCTGGTTCAGGTTGAACCTCCCAAATCCAGGACTCTCTAGTCCAATAACATCTGTGGTCTGGCAAGGCCACAGATGTTGCTGGACCAAAGAGCCCTGGGAGAACAGGGTCTGTGGAGTCCAGGCTGGGCCAGCAGCAGCTAGGCAGGGGAACCCCAGTGTCAGCCGGGCCAGACAGTGTCTGGGAACTACTGACCTGGCTGGGGAACCCCCGGTGTCAGTGGGGTCAGGCGGCTGGACTAGCCCCTGCTGGGGAACCCTGAAAACTCCCCAGCAGCAGCAGGGCCACACAGCAGCCTGGAAGCTCTGGCTTGGGAACCCCAGTGGCAGCGCCAGATAGTACCTGGGAGTACTGGCCCCAGCAGGGGAATCCCCTGTGGCAGCAGTGGCCCTGGCCAGGAAACCCTGGGAACCCCTTCCCTCCCTCTCCCCCACAGCAGCTGGGCCTGGCTGGGAACTCCCTGGGGGCAGCAGAGCTGTGCCGCAGCAGTGGGGCAGGCAGTGGCCGGGCAGCCTGGGGATGGGAAACCCAAGGAACCTCTGGAGGTACCAGGGCCAGCAGTGGCTGAATGGGGCTGGTGGCAGCCAGGCGGGGAGCCTTGGCCAGGCCAGAGTTAGTGAGACAGCGGCCGGGCAGGGAACCCCAGCCTTGAGAGCCCCAGAGAGAGGAGCCAGCAGCAGGGCAGCCAGCAGGGGAGTATTGACCTCCCCTGGTCTGGCAAACTCCCTGGTTCAGGACAGCTCAGGTCCCGAGGGTGCTGGATCAGGGAGGTCCAGCCTGTATTGTAAAGAGTGTAATTAGGTCTGTTTTGGATGGGATTTGATGACAAAATATTCAACACTGTTGCTTGTGGGAAGCCTTGTCTGCACTAGGCTTTCCAGTGTTACTGTCACCACTGGCTCTATGTAATAACAGCAGTGGGGTGGTGGGGAAATATCGCAAAAAATCTCCTAGCATAGAATCATAGAGCTGGAAGAGACCTCAGGAGGTCATAGACTAGCTCTGGTGCCTAACTTCAGTAATACATGTTGTGATGTCCTTTGCTATTAGTCAGTTTAATTATTTAGCAGTTGCAATAAAAATAGACTGATGTAATAAATAATCTTCATTTAAACCTCTTTTAGTCTCCAGTGAAATATCCCGATTTTTAAATAAATGCAGTATTCTTAATGTACAGTACTTTTAGTGTGGAATGTCCCTTACTACGTCACCAAGGCTTTGAGTACCATTCTACTAGGTTAAAAAAGCTATTATTTTCATTATTCTAGAATTTTACTTGTGTAGAAAAATGTCTACTTTGCTTTAGGAAAAAAAAATCCCCAAACAGGATTTTCTATAGTGTGTCAGTCTAAACTTAAGTGATATTGTAGAGTTTTTACAGCATCTAGCTGTCCTTGTCCTTTTATTGTTGGAACAGTCTTTCTTCTGGATATTTTGGCAGACTTCACTTCATATAGTTACATTTCATACCCTGAGGTCATGTTGAGACTGATTTAGAATATGACCAAAAGAAATCATGGCTTTCAGTTAGTTTGCTGTGGCATATGTTATTGTGTCTGTCAGACTAGCAGGCAGTGTCTACTATGAATGAAAGCGACTAGTCGACTATCCGATAAGCAAATGCATCTGGTCGTCCCTTGCCACCCCTTGCTGCCTCTATCAGAGAGAGGCAGCAAGGGGGGGAACTGGCTTAAAAGCTGGTTCCCCCCAGCACCATCTCTGTGGAGAAGGGACAGGGGCTTCTCTGTGGAGAAGCGAGCACTTCTGCCTTTGAAATGTAGCAAGAGGGCTCTTGGTACATTTCCAAAGCAGAAGCGCTGTGAGGAACCTGGGGAGAGCTGGGGACTTAAACAGTACTCTGCTGGCCCTGTGCTCGCTGCTTTTGAAATGTACAAGAGCCCCAGGAAGGCTCTTGTACGTTTCAAAAGCAAAGTGGCGCTGGGAGCACGGGGACCAGTGGGGGACTGTTTGAGTCTCCCACTGGCTGTGCTCCCCACGGGACTTCTGCCTTTGAAATGTAGTGAGAGCCAGCCGGGCTTTTGCTACATTTCAGAGATGGAGATGCCCTTACTGACTCATTGAATAGTCAATGCAATTACATTGACTATTTGATTACTTGATTTATCTAAATTAACATCCTTAATGTCTGCTCTATACCAGTACCAAACAATAGAGATGGGTGGCCAAAATTATTGACCTGCCAGGCTCTATACAGTAATCTCCAGAGATTTGAGAGCTGCAAGACATGCGCAACCTGCTCTATAGGTTCATGTTTGCTGAGGAGCAGGGATAAAAGCCTCAAGTTTTTGCTCCTCAGAAAGCAGAACCTTTTATCCCCACCATCCTGCCCAAGGACAGAAGGCCTGAGCTCTTCCCCTCCCCAAAGTCTGGTTGGTGGAGAATAGGTAAGAAGGATGGCGGGAGCTTCATGAGCTGTTTTTTAATGATAAAAGAAGCGCATATGGCTGACAAGCCAAGGTTTGGCCACACCTATATAGAGGGTAGGAGCAAGCCGACTGAGAATGCTATGTAAAGATAGGTATTGGTGAAAGTGAATTAAAGCTCATTTACAAGCAGAAAATGTAGTTCTGTTTTTACTTGAGAAGTTGAATACCGAAATTCGCTGTCTGGTGTTAAATTCAGAGATGTAATTAGGAGATTGAAAATCTTTGTTTTTCAAAATACAGTTTAAACCCTTGTTTCACTTTTTATAGTGAAGTGCTAGGTTTGGATTGTGAATCTTTTCTTCCTTTCAACTCCAACAGATTTTACATAGCAAAGGGGTTTTACACATCCAAAAGATACCAACAGAGCATAGACTAAGGCTAGCACTATACTAGACCCGAAAGGTTGGCTTAAGGTGCGCAACTCCAGCTACGTGAATAATGTAGCTGGAGTCGACCTGTCTTAAGCCGAGCTGGGCGCTGTCTTCCTAACAAGAGGTTCACGGGAGCAAACACTCATGTCAAATTCCCTTCCTCCTTGTGAATTGAGGAGTATCGGCGCCAGCTGACGGTGCCCTCAGCATTCGATTTAGCAGGTCCTTACTAACCCCATTAAATCAACTGCCGGAAGATCAATCTCCGGCACAGCAAGTGGAGATGTGGCCTGATGCAGCCACCCTGCGTATATTTAGACTACTTATCTGTAATTAAGCATGTGCTTAGGTCCAAGAGGCTGCACCTTTGCTCTGTATTTGGCGACTGTAGAGTATCGCTCCTTTAGCATTTAAGGTTGGAGTTAGACACCTAAAATTTCCTTTGGAGATTAGAAATGTATTAATTCATCAATCTTGTTTCTCATGGCTGTTTTTCTGTAAGTCTGATGCGAGAGAATTAAATGTGCTCTTGTCCAAAAGGACTATTGTTGCGTGTTAGACCCTACTCTGGACTGCCCTTCCACAGTCTCTATTGTAGGAGGCATGCAGAACAGCCCATTCACAAGTTTTGGGGAAACCAAAATAGTGTGAGGCAGTTTCTGCCTCATGCTTTCAGTTATGGCCATAGACCCAAACAAGGCCCATAGAATCTGAAAAAAAATAGGACTGGAAAGACCTTGACAGGTCAGCTAGTCCAGTTCCCTGGACTGAGTCGTCATGACTAAGTATTATTTGGCCATCCTTGACAGGTGGTCATCTAATCTGTTCTTAAAAACCTCCACTGATGAAGATACTACAACCTCAATAGGTAATTTTTTCCAGTGCTTAACTATCCTTATGTTAGGAAAAACTTTTCACCTAAATCTCCCTTGCTGCAATTTAAGCCAATTACTACTTGTTCTGTCCTTGGTGGTTACAGAGAACCTACTTAAAGATTGTTATATCGTCTCCTTATATTTTCTTCTCCAGACTAAACTAGAGTGATCCGCAGCAGTGGATATAGGGCAGGGCAAGCGGGCCGGCTACCCCGGACCCCGCGCTTCAATAGGCCCCGCGCACACGCTACTACCTGTCAGCTGAGGCCGTGGCGCATGCGCAAAATTGTACTGCCCTGGGCCCCACAAAACTCTCATCCGCCCCTGGTGATCCGTCTTCATGTCAGTGGACCGCAGCAACCCATATCCTCTGGGGCTCCACCTGCAGCCCCCCAGTCTGTCCATCCTCCCCCACGTGCTTCTCACGCACTGGGGCACTGGAACCCCGCACTTACCTGCTCCTTCCCCTCCTCAGCATTTTCAGAGCATCCATATCTCCTGATTCATGCTCCATTTCCACTCCTCCCAGAGCTGGAACACTATAAACAGCTGATTTGAGGCATTTCAGCTCTGGGAGGGAGGGGAAGGAGTGGGAATGGAGGATGACTCAAACAATTTGCAGCTCCTCTGATAGTGCTGGGAGGGAGGGCGGAGCCGTAGAAAGTGCGTGGCTTCAGTGCCCCAATGCATGATAGAGATGTTAGCAAATGTGGTTTTGGGTAAACGTGTAACCACTGTATTTTTCACCGGTTACACTTTTACACATGGGGGCAGGCAAGCACTGGCTCTTACCTGCTCCTCCTTCCCCCACCTGCTGCCTCTGATTCAGAGCTGGGGTGAGGGGGGGGGCAGGCAGGCAGAGGCAGAAGTGTGGTGGGGGCAGGTGGCTCTTTGGGAGCCGGTGCTCAGGGGAGCTGGCTTAAACCTAAGGACTGCCTCCCACTTGTCCCTCTGTGGGAGCCAGCAGGGCGAGGGAGCAGCTCTGTGGGAGCTAGCATGTATGGGGAGTTGGCTTGAAAGCCAGTTCCCCACGGTCACTGGTTCCCACTTCCCCCCCACGCTTGCTGCCTCTGATTATCAGTTAAGCTCCAGGCTTATTGGTTTATTGTGTTAATGGCCACATGCCAACATCCCTAGTGCACCAGAGGTGTTTGGGGGAGGGAGGCAGCCAGGGGGGTCCTCAGATCACAGGTGGAGCCCCAGTGGGCTGCGGGTTGCCCACCACTGGTCTAGGATATGGTTCTTTAGTGCGTTTATGAAAAGATTATGTAAGACAGTATTAAAAGCTTTATCAAAGTTGAGATGTACAATAGTTACTGCATCCCCCCATTCACAAGGCTTGCTGCATTGTCAGAGAAGGATATGAGTATCTTGTTAGTATTTTAATTCTTGAGTTTAAACATGCCATGTACGTACCCATGAGTTTCCATAAATTTTTATTTAGTTGCTTATTTTCAATAAGGGCAGGGAAATAATTTATGAATTTTGGGACCAAGCTAATGAATCTATATCCCTTTAGTTCAGTGGTTCCCAAACTTTTTGGCATCGTGCCCCCTTTTTGATTTTTGAGAAACCCTCACGCCTCCCCTCCCCAAAAAATAGCAGCAAAACTTGAGTGGGATTGATGGGGGTATGTGTGGCTGGGTTGCCTCACGCCCCCCTGGAAGTTCTTCACACCCCCCAGTTTGGGAACCCATGCTTTAGTTATTATTGTTGGTTGGTTGGTTTTTTTGCAGTGTTATATTGACAGCAAAGTCAGCAATGGATATATAAGACTAATTTAATGGCATTTAATAAATACAATCCATGTGTGAGGTCCAGATCCCATCAATCAAAAATAGCAACTGTGAAACAGCTATCAAGTAAACTGAAT
This sequence comes from Pelochelys cantorii, assembly GCA_032595735.1. Lineage (NCBI taxonomy): Eukaryota > Metazoa > Chordata > Testudines > Trionychidae > Pelochelys > Pelochelys cantorii. The sequence goes on from CM064338.1 coordinate 2,339,845, forward strand.
CAAAACTCAATTTCAGTCTTGGTAATTTGATTCTGTTATTAAAACAGATGGGCAAAATTAATACAATGTAACATGTATAGTTAATTGTTATGCATTGTTGTATACAGTTAATACAAGTGCAGTACATTTTAGTTTTTCCTTTGGAGCAGCTATTGCAATAATGGCTTATAAAGTTTGATTTTTTCAGTCCTTCATTTACCCAAAAAAAAAAAAAACCATCCAAACAAAACAGCTCTTTGTAATTTGAAGGAGTCAGCAGGAAACTAATACAAACAATAGATCTCTTTCTGGTGGTATTATGTGAACATGCTGACATGTATATGTGCTAGCTAACACTTCAGTAATTAGGGATGTTAGAAAACTTTTTGCTAACTGTTCCCAATTGGATAGATAAATATTTGTTTTCTATTGTGCATCTAAATTATTTTTTTAGTCTGGGATAATTAAGACAATTTTAGTCAACATAAATTATAATTACATACAAACCATTCAAAGGATAAACTTAAAAAACAACAAATAGACTAGTAGCACCTTAAAGATTAACAAAACATGTAGATGGTATCATGAGCTTTTGTGGGCGCAGCCCACTTCTTCAGATGACAGGGCATCATTATGATAGTCTTTAGTGACATGACAACATACAATTTATTTTTACACAGGACCCCCTTCTTCATGCCGGTTGGGATCTTGTTCTCTCTGGATTCAACTCATTCTCAAAAACAGCTGAAGTGTTTTTACTGAAAATTTCCAGAAAAGTTGAGCCAGAGGTAGAGACTTGGATTTGGAAAATTTCAGCTCAGTGTGTAAAAGTTTGGCAGAGTTATAAGCAACTGAAAATTGGGTTTTGCAATTGAAAATGTTGGGCAGTCTATTTGGAATTATAGTTACAACTAAATATGAAATATTTTAAAGCATAAATAGATAAGCTAAGACTCTTTCAGTGCTTTAGAAAAAACTGCTAGTTGATAAAACTGCCAGAGAGTTTTTTTGCTCTTACATGTGATTATGGTGTATTTTTTAAATATTGAAACACTTATTTGGCTTATGGTTTGCGTGATTTGTGTGTGTTTTTCCAAAAGTTAAATTTCCAAAATAATGAACATTGCAACCTCTGAAAGCCAGATCTTTATTTTGCTAAAAAAAAGTTTCACTTGCTAAGGCCTCAATCCTGCAATATGTATTTTCATAGCATTGTACATGTGTCCACTTCCTCTGCAGTAAATGGGATTACTCCCATGGCTAAAATAAATATGTGATACATATTAGGGTGTTAAAATGTGTTTATTTTTCTAAATGTGTACCTGCTGAAAGTTTCACCGGGGGGGGGGGAGGGGGGAAGGAGAGGCAGAAGGGAAGCCGGTTGTGAGGGAGCTGGTACATGCAGGGAGCCAGCTTTTAAGACTGCTTTCTGCGCGTACCAGCTCCTGTGGAGCTGCCTTCTGTCTCTCTTTCCCCCTCCCCCCATGCTGATTCAGAGGCAGTGGGGGGGGGGTGGGAGCTTGTGGGGCTCCGGTTTTTAATCTGGGTTCCTGCAAGCATAGTTTCAGGTCTGTGTGTGTGTGTATTGGGGCAGGGAGGGTTTGCATGCTGCTCTGTGGGAGCTGGTATGAATGAGGAGCTGGCTTAAAAGCCATTTCCTCCATGTACCAACTCCTGTTCTCCCCTCCCCCTTGCTGCTGCAGCAGAGGGGGGCACAGCATGGGAGTCAGACTGTATGTAACTGTTGACACGTTTACACTATCACATCACTAATACACATTTGAATTAGGGCTTAAATTTTTAATTTTGTGATTTTTTTTTTTCTCCCCTGGTATTTCTCTAGGAAATGTCAAAACGATAGGTCCTGCTTTTGAGTAGGTGGCTAATGTAGTCAGAAATAAAGCTTGTTAATTGTGTCATCTTCCTGTTACATAGCGGTATAAAAATGCATGGCTATAATTTTTCAGGTTAGGTGACTCTGGGGTCATCACAGCTCATTGCACTAGTTTCAGGGGTGAGTGAGTTTCTTATTGGGCTATTAGAGTAATGCTTGCGCATAGGTACGTAGGCTATCAGAAGCAATGTGACGGAATTGTTTCCGGCTTGAGGTAATTTGTATGGGCGGCTTTTCTTATTTAGTCTAGATTTTTCCACAGACTTTTTATATATGGTATCTTATAAGAACAAATGGCCAGGAATTAAATTCTATAAATATAATCAACATGCACAGTTCATATCAGATGATGAAGGGGGTGTGGGAGGCAAAGGGAAATTAATTTTTCTTTTGTAAGAGATATATAGGCATCTCTTAATATTGCCAAGTAATATAGTAGTAAGAATTGATATCTTGCTTTACTGATAAATTAAGCGTTGTATTAAGATTTCAAGTTTGTATTTTAGGAATCTTTGATATAGGTCAAATTAAAAATAAGCTCAGACACTTCAGATGGGGGCTTTATGGTAAATGTTAAGTTATTAGAATTAAAGACTATTGAATTGTGCCTATTGAGATTATTAGGAACAGGTGTAATACTTAAGTGTAAAATCTTTAAGAGTTATCTTCTGATGTATTTTAACTGTTGTTTGTTTTGTAGTGTGGGGAGATTAGTTGATAGGTAGCAATGATTTTATATGCAAGATGAGCACTGGCTGTCATTGCCACAGATTCCTTTCAAAGTAAAAAGAGAAGAGAAAAAATAGTTTATCCTTTATTACTATCCAGTAACAAAAATTCCTCCTGTTTTTTACTTCAAGTATTTTTAGTTTTATTTAGAGGGAATATAGCTTTATTAAGACATCATAACTAGATACTTATACTTATATTAATACTTATTTTTCTTTTGGCAGCTTATCAGAATTCCTTTAGGCTATGTCTCCTCCTGCCTCACTGGAGATCAATCTTCTGGTGTTTGATTTAGTGGGTCTAGTAAGGACCTGCTAAATCGAACGCTGATGGTGCCCCCAATCGGGACTGGTACTCCTACACCTTGCGAGGAGTAAGGGAAGCCGACAGGAGCATATGTTCCCGTCGACTTCCTGCTGTGGAGTTGGCACCAAACTTGGCTTAAGGTATGTCAACTCTAGCTACGTTATTTACGTAGCTGGAGTTGTGTAATTTAAGTCAATCTTCTGGGTCTAACATAGACCTGGTCTTAGTCTCAGCAGGGATACATAATCCTCCTTGAATCTTTTCTGTCATGATTTTACCTTACAGGTATCCTCATTGTGGCTGAAGACAGCTGGGTGGGACTTTCTTTAGACTCTGTCAGTGCTTCTCCACTACCAGCTAGAGGTATTTCTATGAACATTATGAAGCTCTCTTTCCCGCACAAGGATTGAGAGAGTTGCCTTTCTGCCAACCTCATCTCCTACAGGCATGAGGATCAAGAAATTGAGACTGGAAACAGAATCCAGATATCCCACATTTCTGGTAGTGCAGAACATTATAATTACTCATCTGGTCAGGCGCTATTCAGTGCATTTAACTTCAGAAGAATCTGAGTATGTGCAGAGTCTCTCACTAGCACCACATAGAACATACTTTGATAGTCCTTGTGATTCAGACACTGTTAATGTATTTTACTATAGGCGAAACTGATAGTGACCAGTTATTTGACACTTTTCATTATGAAAGATTCTTCTGACTTTTTTCTGAGAATCAGTCGCACCTCCATTGTTTGCAACAGGTCTTTGAGATTCAGCAGGTGTTTGAGATTCAGCAGGGTCAGCAAAGTGCCTTTTCTTTGTCCTATGAAATTCTGTTGAGATTTAGCTCAGTTAAATCACAGTTGTCCTGCTGTGATGTGCATTTGTCAGGAAAGCAGTACGCTCCCATTCTAAAGAGCTGGTCCCGGTAGCTACCTCTGCAGCAGCAGTACATATTGCATAGGGAATGATTTGGAGGTTTGTTAGGGCTGTCGCTGCTGTGGCACATTCTTCCTCTTGATCTGATGCATGGACCAAATGACGTGTCTCCCGTATGGGGACGCCACCTGGGATAGGAGCCCCCCATCTCCTGCATGGTAGTATGCAGGCCTGCCAACACCAATTCCTTGCCCCAGTGCAGAAGAGTCAATGGGGCCCATGCATGCGCAAGCTGCCCCCACATGGATGCTGTCAGCCTGATGTTTGGGTGGTGCTGCACCTGCGCTGGCTGGTACCCAATGAGCTGCTAGGTGTGCTCTTCCGGCATGGCTGGGGCTTTCGCATGCTTGCCTGGCTGCCTTTGCTGCTGGTGGTCCCACCTTCTGCATGTCTAGGAACGCTGTGACCCACCAAAAGGCCCCAGGGTTCCTGTCCGCCAAAGCTGCCTCCTTTGCCCTCCTCTCCAGTCAGTGGGCCTGGTAGTATGTGAAATGTGGGTGGAGAGCTGGACCAGGCTACTCTTGATCACCTCCTGCACCTAGCACATGGCATCAGTAGTTTATTTTCTCCCCTTTGGCATAACAGACTACTTTTGCCAGCTCCAGAGGCATTTGTCTTTAGTTTCAGCTTCCAAGTGGTATCGCGCTCGAGACCCAAAGCAAACACGACAATTATCTAATCTTGAGTTGGACTATGTTTTGATCATTCTGCTAACATGAGTATCCAAGAACAGTCTAGCATCTGTGACCCATGTTTCAAACAGTAACTGAACTTCCTCAGGGTTGCTGATCTAATTTTACTGTAATTTTCTTCCAATTTACCAGTGTTCCCATAGTCGTAAGAACATAAGAACAGCCAGACTGGGTCAGATGAAAGGTCCATCTAGCCCAGTATCCTGTCTGCCAACTGTGGACAATGCCACATGCCCCAGAGGAAGGGATCACAACAGGCAATCCTCACACAATCACTCCCCTATCACCTACCTCCAGACAAACAGAGACTTGTGACACCGTTCCTACCCATCCTGGCTAATAGCCATTGATGGACCTAACCTCCATGAATCTAAATCTAGTCCTGTCTTGATTTGATATTCAGCCTCATCCAAGCTCTACTCTCACACAGGCAGTGGTTTATTTGCTCTACTGCAGGGCTACTCAACTTCGGAAGCCCCGGGGGCCACAAGGATATTCACAGCACATGCTGAGGGCCGCAACTTAAGTGTGGTTGCGTATACATGCAAATTTATATGCAAATCGCTTCTTTCACACTGACGGGCATGAATACAAAGATTAAGGCAAGACTACACAACATGCAGGCCCCATTTAAGTCAAGTCTGCTGATATTAATAAAATGCAATATTTACCTGATTTCCACCCATATAACAACACTTTTAATGAACAGTGACAGACCAGGAATTTACTAAAACGCATATCAACAGAAGACCATTATATTGACTACTTTTTTGTTTTGGCTCCCACCTGCGGGCCATGTGTTGAGCCCTGCCTAAACCCAAACCACACTGTGGGCTGCAAATAAACAGGCTGCAGGCCACATGTTGAGTAGCCCTGCTCTATTGCATCTAGAGGATCAGACATAAGAAATAGGGAGTAAGGTATTAACATCAAAGCCATTATTGGTGTTCTCCACTAGCCCTCCTTATGGGCTCATACACATTGGAAAGTCCTTTTCTGTTTCCTTCCTCTTGAATAAGGATGATGGGAAACGGTCCTAATTATACTTTCTTATCTCATTTCACTAATCTGGTAAAAGGGAGAATTAATTGTTTACTAGAAGTTGGATTTTGAAACAAGTGACCATTGACATCTCTGAATTCTGAACAGAAGCTGTATTTCACAAAATGGTCCTTTCCTCTCCCACAAACATAACCTTTTCATAACCCTCCCACAAACATAACATACTACTCTTTCGAGCAATTTTCCTGTAAGTGCATCTGCTCTTTTAGATGTGAGCCATCATCAAAGTGCTAAAGAAAGGAATTCTCAGAAATGGACACCCCACTGTTCCCTGGCCCCCAAGAAATATTTGACCCTAAATGGATGTATCTATTCATTTTTACCACCAAATTCAGCGGGGTGGGTGTGTGTGTGTGTGTGTGTGTGTGTGCAAGTTTATGCTCACATTTATGACAAAAGTTGCCTTTTTAGCATCTGTGGACATGCAAGACACATTACTATTTCTCTGCCATCAGAGATGCTCATATTTCCTGCTGGACCCTATTTATTTTCAATAATTTATGCTTCCTTTTAGATCTACCTGTCAGGATAAGAAGCTCATTTTGGCTTGATGAGGCTACACACAAATGTGTATCACAGTTTTAGGAATCCTTGTGCTTCTACCATCTTATCTGAGTCTTGAGCTTTCAGACTTTTAAAAAAATGAATTACATTGGAATGTTCAGCTTCTCAGAAGGGAATAATATTGTTTTTTCCCCCCAGGTGTTTGTGATGACTGGCTTGTTCAGTATCTCTGTTGCTTCTTTCTCTCCATTTCACTAGAGTTCTCTGGAACTTATGCAGATGTGGTAGGAATGATGTTTGTTTAAACATTAGTTCTTTGACAAATGGTCTGCAAATTGCATTTTTGCCTCTGAAGGAACATAATAAACTTAAAAATCCTTAAATCTCCTGCTTTGTGAAGTGTTACTTTTAACTTTCTAAAATATTTAATGTAAGTGAAAGACCAGAGAACTCTCTCTCTCTCTCTTTCTAGTGTCATCTATTATGTGGGATTTTTTTTTCATACTAAAACAGAAGAGAAAATATTTTAAAACTGATTGCAAAACCATAAAATTTGCAGGAAACTCAGAAGCAAGGGTAATATCTAAAACCACCTTTAATTCAGCTATGAAATTGACTTGATTTTAAGTTGACACAATATACCTTTTAAGTGAAAACTTGATCTGATAAAATTCCATGGTGTACAGTTAATTGCTGTTGAACATCTCTACCTTTTCACCAGTTTGTCTTTTCTATAGGAGCACCAGTCTCAAGATATCATGGTGATATAGACAGTCAGTGTTCGCTTGTGACTCAGTGGTAAATTAACTAATGAGAACTGATGTAATGTTTGACAAAACAAATATATTCTTTTTCATCAAACTTGGTTTTTATTTGCTGATAGCACACTTACCTTGAATCATTAACTGAGAATTCGCAATCCTTTTGCTGTTTGGCAGGTCTGTGTGTGTGTTTAGGATCTGTTTGCTTTCAGCTGTCAAACACTGACTCTTTAACAGATTAGAAAAAGTCCTGATTTTAAAATATGCAAAAAACAAACACACCACCCCAACTATCTACAGTTATTTTAAGGCTTGGTTTTTCAAAGGGGCCTAAGAAGATTGGGTGCTCAGTTCTCTCTGAATTTCAATACAAGTTGAATCCCGAAATTTGGGGTGGGGGAGGCGGGAAGAGCCAACCCAGCATCAACATAAATGAGTGTTTGTTTTAAATGCTTTTCTGTGTGTGGCCAATATTGGTAATTATATACTGTATGTACACATATTTTGTATGTATAGTAACTATTTAATATTGAGCATTCACTTAAATTTTTGTTTTACAAGAGATCATTAGGAGTTGTGGTTGTAGAGGTAAATCACTACTTTCCTTTGTAGATTTCTTTGTTTATTCACGTGAAGTACCTCAGAATCATTAATGGTTTTATCCTCAACAGTGCTATGAGGTAAAATATATTTCAGTGGTTTGTATTTATTGGGTACATACCATCGGACTTCAACTGTAAGGACTAGTGGGTGATGTAATCCTTAAAGAATGTGGTACCATTACTGCAGAAAAACTTAAAAGTGCAAGTAGGATATGCAACAAGTAATTAGAAATGCTCTACTCACTTTATTAAAGGGACATTGGCAAATTGTTTAGGCTCCAAATTTAATACTTCTAAATTTTGGATATTATAGTACTAATTGACTTACTAGGGTTTCTTTTGATGGTTAACTGCAGCACTGAATTTTTAAAAGAAAAGCACCTTGCTCTGCTAGCAACTAAAATGTAATTCCAACACAAATCAAGCTTGTGTGGAATTGACACTTGCTATTATAATATGCAATTTTTAATGTACTAAATGTAAAATTCAGTCTGAACCCACAGGAACCTTCCTAAAAATACAGCTTTTATTTCATTTACACAAATGTATCAGTAAGTTGGTGTTCACATGAATGAACAATGTTTAAAATGCCGGGTTACTGGATAACACTGGGAGTTGGTGATAAGGCACAGAGGTTTTTTTTACTGCTGTTCTTTAAAGTTAGTAAATTTTCACCCATTTTATAAGAGTTGAATTTTGATGGTTATCAGCTGGATGTTTAGTGACCTGTAGGTAATGAATTAGTATCAACAAGTGTAAGATGCTGTTGTGAAGGCATAAATCATCAATGGTGTATGCAGCAGGATAAAACCACTAATGATTCTGAGGTACTTCATGTGAACAAACAGACAAAGAAATCTACAAAGAAAAGTAGTGATTTATCACTACTACCAGTCTATTTAGACTATTTAATAGAAGGTTAAAATTACTTGATCACTGTCTAGAAATAACTTTTTCTTTGTGATGCGGCCTTCACAACAGCATCTTACACTTGTTGATACTAATTCATTACCCACAGGTCACTAAACATCCAGCTGATAACCATCAAAATTCAACTCTTATAAAATGGGTGAAAATTTACTAACTTTAAAGAACAGCAGTAAAAAAACCCTCTGTGCCTTATCACCAACTCCCAGTATTATCCAGTCACTGTAAAAGAGGTTTTCCAGATGGTGAACCATTCTTCTAGTTCATCTCTGAACCTTTTCCAGTCAAACATCTTTTCTTAAGGTATGACCGCAAGACCTGGACACACAATTGCAATCATGAATCATCAATGGTGTATGCAGCAGTAATGATACTTCCTGCTCTTACTCCGTATTCCCCTGCTTGTACCTATAAGGATCACATTCATGCTGAGTCACAGCATCACACTGACACCTCATCAGTTGGATACCCACCCTGACCCGTAGGTCCCTTTCATAGTCACTGCTTTCAAAAATATGGTTTCCAATCCTGTAAATTGTCACCTGTGTTCTTTGTTCCTAGATATACAGCCTTGCATTTGGCTGTATTAGAATCTATGCTATTCAGATAGTCTGCCTTACTAAGCAATCCAGATTGTTGTGGGGACTGACCATTCCATATTCATTAGTTACCACTTTACCAGTTTTTGTCATTTGCAATTTTTACCAGCAAAGTTATAGTGGAGTAGCAGTTCTGTACAGTAAGGGTTGAGTGTTGCTTACTGTTTAAAAGATGACTTTGCTAGGTGCTCTAAAATATATATGTTTACTGAGATTATCTTGAAATGTGTTGTGCCTCTTAGAAATTTATAGTAGCGGTTTTGGAACTATTTTTGGGGTCATTTCATCAAAGCTTTCCTGAGATGATAACCTCTCTAAAATGTAATTTGTTTTATTTTTGCATACACTTGGGGCTCAAAATATGGCTTTGATCCTCCACAAATCACTGCTTATTCAGGATCATATCAGTGTCACTTTGAGGAAGCAATATTTAAGGGCTAACTTTAAAACTCACACTCAGGTTGACTCAGACTCCTGAGCCAAAGAATGTGAAACGCACATGTCCAGGAAGATGAGAGCTCTGTTGCTAGATGGTTTGCAGGCAGGCTGTCTGTTACAGTAACTGGCTGGCTTAGGTGACATATTGTGGCTGTTGAATTTGATCAACACCCATTTATTAAGAGTTCAGTTCCTATCATTAGCAGTTTTCGGGTAATCTGAGTTATGCACATTAATTGTTCTCTCTCTGAATTATTCATTGGGTGCCTTTTGAAAGTTTTGCCCTGAAGCCAAAGTTTTTTGGTTTGAGAGGCAATATTTTAAAGTGCTTTAAAAGCCACATACAGGCTCTGATTTTGATATTATGGTATGGTCAAGGACATTAAGTACTCTAGTAAGTAGTTAGGCTGATGAGAAGCATGAATCACGATTACAAGTCATTTCCAAAACAATGGAACTGAGTGTTGAGAAAAGCAAGTCATTGGGTCCTTAGGTCAACAGATTTTATGAAACAGAGTTGCCTAACATGAGTTGCTCGTAACTTTTAAAGATCGTTATTACTTCTGGTGCAGATCTAGGCTAATGCTGGAGCAGTGCATGGGGTGTGGAGATTGGGAGGGTGCAAGGAAGGGGTTCTACTTCCTTGAAAGCATCACGATTTAGGGCTATAGTCTGGTAGAACTAATTAGGGGTTAGCTCACCCCTAGACAGTCTTTATTAATATAAAGGATCATCCAAATGCAGTTACAGCTTAAACCTCTCTAGTTCAGCACACTTTGGTCTGACAACATCCATGGAACGGCATGATTTTAGTTAGCCAGATGTCCACTTATTACAGATGTGGCCAAGTTTCCAGCAGTCCTATAAAGTTTTACAGTCACCAGTCCTGGCGCTCAGTATTATTTAGCTCTAATTTACCCCAAATGTCTTCTAAGAGTCCAGTAAGCAGTGGAAGTGTTGATAATGCTGCTAGACAATATTGGCCTCTCTGATTTGGCACCGGGCAGGTCCTGAGGGTGCCAGACTGGAGAGAGTCACCCTGTATTGAAAACCCAGTTTGCTGACTAGTTAGGATGAGCTACGTTTCCGAAACATTTAGCTTCTCCTCTGATCCCTTAGCAAATAAGGAATCATCATCAAGGGGACCTCTTGCTTTCTGGTAGCTAAGTACTACTGACAGAACAGGAGGACTAGAGGGGAAAGGAAATTGGATTTTATGGGGTTGCTGTGTACTGTTGTTCTGTACTTCCTGGTTTTCAGACGTTTGAGTGTAGCTGAACTCCATGTTCTGGAAAAGCATAAGGCACCACTGGGCAGCCTTAACTCTGTTAATGTGTTTTTGCAGCCACATTTCTTCTGTGCAATTGATAAAGGTTGAATAGCATTGGCTAAGAACAGATATCCATGGGATCCCATTAGAAATACCCTGGAAGATGATGTATTGTTGTTTGATAATCAGTTTGCTAGTTTTTATCCATTTAATATGTGCCACATTCAATGTTGTCTTGTAATTATTTCATCAAATGATGCGGTCCTAAGTCAGTACTTCGTGTAAGTACATCATGGCAACACAGTTTTCTTTATCAGCCAAACTTGTAATTGAGTCAAAAACTGATGTCAAATATGACGAGACCTGTTTACAGGAAATCTGGGTTGATTGGCTTCAAGCATCAGGCCATTGTAGTGCCATCCTTTAATTCTTTAGTTCCCTAATAATTTTCATTGCCCTTTGCTGGATTCTCCCTAATTTGTCCACATACCTTCTGTAGTTGAAGGTCTAAAACTGGATGCAGATACTCCAGTTGTGTTCTCTCTGTGCCAAACAGAGGGGAATAATCACTTCCCTTGATCTGCTGGAAATGCTCCTGCTAATGCAGCTCAGTATGCTGTTAGCCTTCTTAGCAACAAGGGCACACTGACTTCTTGCTTGTAATCCCCAGGTCCTTTTCTGCAGATGTGCTGCTTGATCAGTCAGTACCCAGGCTGTCGCAGTGCATGGGATTCTTCCATCTGAAATGCAGGAATCTGCACTTGTTCTTCTTAAACCTTTGATTTATTTTGGCCCAATCTTCCAGTTTCTCTAGGTCACTCTGGACCCTGTCCCTACCCTCCAGTGTATCTACCTCTCCCCCGAGCTTAGTGTCATCTGCAAACTTGCTGAGGGTGCAATCCATCCCCTCTTCCAGGTCATTAATGAAGATTTTGAACAAAAGCGGCTCTAGGACCAAGCTTTGGGGCACTCTGCTTGATACCAGCTGCCAACTAGACATCATGGCATTGATCACTACCTGTTGAGCCTGATAATTGAGCCAGCTTTCTATACATCTTATAGTCCATTCAGCTAAGCCACACTACTTTAACTTCATGGCAAGAATACTGTGGGAGACTGTATCAAAAGCTATGCCAATATAAAGGTGTATCTCATCCACCGCTTTCCCCATGTCCACAGATCCCGTTATGTCGTCATAGAAGGCAATCAGGTTGATCAGGCATAACTTGCCTTTGGTGAATCCATGTCGATTGTTCATGATCACCTTCTGCTCTTCCAAGTGTTTCAAAATGGATTCCTTGAAGACCTGCTCCATGATTTTTCCAGGTTCTGAGGTGAGGCTGACGGGTCTGTACTTCCCTGGGTTCTCCTTCTTTTCATTTTTAAAGATGGGCCCATCTGCCCATTTTCACCTCCTCTGATCACCATGAATTTTCAGAGATAATGGCCAATGGTTCTGCAGTCACATAAGCCAAATATCTCATGCCTTAGATCCGGCCCCATGAATTTGTGTTTGTCTACCTTTTCTGCTCATCTCCTTCCCATACTGTGCTGCCCAGTGCAGCAGTCTGTGAGCTGACCAAAATGGGGGGGGGAGTACATCTGTCACTAAGTTTCTTCTCATATTTGGTAAGGGTCCCAGATCATCTTGTTGCTCACATACCTGTAGAAATCCTCCTTGCTATTCTTCACATCCCTTGCTAGCTGCAACTCCAGTTGTGCTTTGGCCTTCCTGATGACACTCCTGTATGCTTAAGCAGTATTTTTATATTCCTTCCTAGTCATCTGTCCAGGTTTCCACTTCTTGTCAGCTTCCTTTTTTCCTATCCCACAGTGCCTGCACCCCTTTGCATTCTGGATTCTGCTCTAGTGCGCACTGGGACCAAAACTCTGCAGCAAGTGGTTCTGGATACATGTCATCAGCAGCTTATAATGCACTCGTTTCCTCCCTCCACCCCTGCTTAAGGCCAATGGCAGACAGTCTTTTAGTGCCTGTTTTTCTCTTGCTGGTTATCCACGCAGTTACCATAGCAGAGTAAGCACGGAATCATCATGGATCCCATTGAGCATCAAAGCATTACGATGATGATGATGATGATGATGTTAACCTTGGTGCGTCTAATGTCCAAAGCATATCCAGAGTCAACCGGAATGAGGCAGAATCACAGAAGGCCATGAACACGCTAAGGATGTAAAATCCGGATGAATTGGCTAATCAGTTAAATGTTAGACTGACCTAACGTTTAATTGGTTAACCGACAAAGGAATCCCTGCCCTGACCCTGGGGCTGCCACCGCCTCCTAACCTGTTAGAATAAAATGAAGTTCTGTCTAAAGACATTAGGGATGTGTTAAGTACAAGACCAACTTATGCTTTTAAGTAGCCACTTTGCAGCAGGCACATTTCGGAGCTCTTGGCAGAGCAGCTGGACTCAGTTTAGTGCCAAGCCTGGTAAGGGACAGGCCGGGGCATGAGCCAGTGTGCGGGAAAGAGCAGTAGGCTTGGGTGTAGCGGCAGAGCAGGAGAGGGGCTCACGTGGTGCCTGGGTGTTTGGCACACCTCCATTTGTTGGGCAAGTGCAACTTGCCTGTCCCACAGAAGGGAGGAGGATGGAGGTCCTGGGGTGGCAGCAGGGCAGGAGCTCAAGCCAAGCTTCATTGGGGATGAATAAATGGAGGTTTGCTGCAGAAGCGTTGGGTAATAGCTTCCCTTGCTTCATCCGGGTTGCCGTGCGAGAGATCAGTCTTCTCCGAATCACACAATGACAGGGAGCAGATGCTGACTGAATGTGGCCAGAAACCTGGACCTCATGCTGCAATGCTTTGAGCTGCAGTGACGCCAGACCACTTACTGCTGGCTTGGCGTGGGACAGTGTCCTACCTTGGGGGTCGGAATAAGACTGCCCCCCGGAACCTTGTGAGAAGGACTAAAGAGTTCTTCTGCGAGAGCTCTACAGGCGTGATTCCCATTCCATCTCCAGCCATGTTAACAAGCTGTTCTGGGGACCCCTGACTGTGTAGGCACATATGTAGCAGCGGCATATTTGCAGCAATGCTTCAGACTGTCCGTTTGCCTCCTTCGTCGTTTGGTACGACTGCCTCAGCATTCACTTATATAGGAAGGTCTGATGTGCTTGTAATAGTCATGTGGCTGAAGAGAGACAGTGCAGTGCCCTGTACCAGCTGGAGTTTCCCAAGGGCTGATGTCTTCATCGCATGTATATTGCATTGACGTAGTCTGGCTGTCAGGTGGTAAAACCATGTGTAATTGAGGCCAGATCATTATTTACCAGGTTGAGATGGAGTCTTGTAGCCAGTCAGAAATAGCAGCAATCTTTACTCATATATGCTGCCATGGGAGGGCTTAGCATCAGCAAGAAATCCAGGAGCAGTCTTAAGCTACAGACTGAATTAACCAACTGTGGGTGTCTTCTTTAGGCCAAGGAGACAGTTCCATGACTGCAAACTCTTAATTTGTCCACCAGCATGACTTTTGTTGCTTAGGTTCATTTTCATCCAAAGCTTATCTTGTCCAGACATGGTGATATTGTATTGATAGTGACATGGTCATATGCAGTGAAGCATAAATATAGATGTGTATTCAGTTCTGTATCCAGTGATTGGATCAAGAAACTTCCATTAGCACTGAGAGCTGAGCAATAAAATATTTTTCACAGGATTGAAATTGTATTGAAATTGTATTTCAGAAATTTAGTTAGAAGGAAGATTGCTTGATGATAACCCCCCTTGCCAATTTCCCCTTACTTTCATTTCTGATACCTTATGGAAAGGACTTGATAGTGAACAGTTACTTGTTTTATATTTAAATGTACATTTTTATCTTACAAGGAAATAGCTGAAATAGCTGTAGTAGTATATTTAGAAATAATATCTTTCTGCTTATTTCTTCATTCATAAATGGTGTAAACCTATTTTCAGGGCAGTTGTTACTCAGCTAAAAGAAACAATATAACTAATAAAGAAACAAAAGTTAAATGAAGACTTCAGAGAATTGGGGAGTGGTATAATCACTTTTGACTAAAATGAATGCAGAAGTACACACCTTGGCTTATAATACTGAGAAACTTCCATTTTATCTGAAATTACTTGCTTCAGGGAAACAAGACTCAAGCTGAAATTGAATAAAGTGTTGCATAAGAAGTTTTTTCTTCTATTTCGTATACCTCTAAAAAAAGTTCTGGATCAAACAATTTTTTGGCACCTTCCATGTATGAATTCACCGATAGTTTGTTCCAAGACACAGAGCCAACTATGGCTTTAGATTGTTTGATTTTTCTTCAGTCTCTGTCTGTGATTTCATTTCCCCTTTTGTTTTCTGTCTTAAAATAGGACAATTTCAGTGAAGCAAAGTTCTTGCCACATTCACTTATCTTTAATCGGGAACTGCTGTGATTTTAAATCTAACGCTACAAGAAAATGTATGCTTCAGGTATACTCTTCCTTCACTTTTTTTTTTCTCAGAGAGGGATTAACATCTCTAAAAGTATAGCCAATAATAAAGCTGTGATGTGAGCCTTCTGGCTCTAAATTGGGGCTGAAACTTCAGTCAAGTTTTTAAAACTATTTTTTTATGAAAAATTTGAACTCCGTAATCAAGTCCTTAGTGATACAGATATAAAATATTGGCTGTCCTACTTTAAAAAAAATCCCATCTCATTCCTTTGATTCCACATAGAATCAAAAGTGTCTTTTTAGGATTTTTGTTCCAGGAGTAAATAGAGCTGGTTGTTGGGCATATTTTTCTGATAGCGTTTGTGGATGGGCTGTATACCATTCCATGCTCCAATAAACTTTTCAACCTCTGTCTTACCTCCACCCTATCCCTTGGAATGCTGTTCTGGAACATTAGTACTCTGATGGTTAGGCTTGAAATCAGATGAAAGTTTCTAACTTACTGATGGCCAGTCTATATCAATTTGTTCTGATGCCAGCATTGTCCCTTAAATAACTCCTGTCTGTCTCTAGTATTTATCGATATTGATGTATTTGTAGAGGGCAATCATATCTTCTTTCTTCACTGGCTAAATAAGCCAAGCTCCTTATACCTCCTCTTGTAAGGTAGGCTCTCTAGTCCTCTGATAATCCTAGTAGCTCCTCCCTATACTTGTCCACTTTGAATTGGTCTTTCTTAAACATGGGAGACCAGTTCTGCACCCCGGTAAGCCTCAGGTATTGTGTCATGCGATTTATGTTAAGAAATAATAAAAATCCACTGATGAGATGTGGTCATCTCAGTTGATGGCTTGAACAGATTTTGATTTCATATCCAGGTGAGGTTTTGTTTTTGGTTTTAAATTGCAAATCGCTTGCGCTGCTTCAAATCTGGAACTGGAAATTCACTACAAAGTAAAAGTGTACACTTCCTCAAAAACTCTATTTACAAGTGCAGGGTATCATCTGTAATTGTGGATGCTGAGCACTTCTGGAAATAAGACCATAGGTGTTTCAAGTGGGGCATGGATAGAATAAGGGGCATAGAATTTGTAGCCACTTGTAAAAGCACTTACCTGTCCAGCATTGTGTGAAGTCTGTCTCATTTTTGGTGAAGAAAGGAGAAGCTGTTGTTAATGAATATAAATCAAAAGCTAGGAATTGTAGAAAACTGATAAATGAAGCAGAGAAGCTTAAAGAGAAATCTATGGCCAGCAGAGCTAAGGGCAACAAGAAAAAGTTGTTAAAAGTGTATTAGGAACAGAGAGACTCGTAACAATGGTATTATTAGTCCATCACTAGATGTATATGGGGGAGTTATCAATAATACAGGGAAGGCAAAAATGTTCAGTAAATATTTTGTTGTGTCCTTGGGGAAAAACAGGTGCTGTAATTTGTATCTTATCTATCGTGTCAAGATGGGAGAATAACAAAACATATAGATGGTTTCATGAGCTTTCATGGGCATAACCCACCACAAAATCTCATTATACCATGCTTTGTTAGTCTTTAAGGTGCTGCAAGACTATTCGTTGCTTTTTCCAGTTAGACTAACTCGGCTACCCCTCTGAAACTTAAATCAGTTGGTCTAGATAGCTTTCATCCAAATGTTTTTTAAGAGTTGGTGGACGAGCTCTCTGGATTGTTACTGTAGATATTTCAATAAGTCTTGGAACACTGGGGAAAACCCAAAAGTCTAGAAGAAAGCTGCTATATTAATATTTTAAAGGATAAACAGGTTGATCTGGGTAACTATAGTTCTATAGTCTCATTAGTTACAGGCAAGGTACTGGAGTGGCGATTCAGAACTTAGTTTTACAGGATCTACTTTCCACAAATCCATGCTGATTATATTCCTTGGTTTCTTCATTAACTAACGTGATTTTTTTTAAATGAAATTACTAATTTGGTTGACAGTTAATAGTGTTGATGTAATTAGTTAGGGTTCCATAAGACATTTCACTTGGGATCACGTAGCATTTTGAGTAAAACTGGGAAGATAGAAAACTAACATGACCCAGATTAAATGGATTAAAAATTGATTAAATAATCAGTCTAAAAATTGTCATTGTAAACAGTAAATCATGATCATATTCTGTGTTTTTATTGGGGTTCTGTAGGAGCAGGCCTTGGCTCTATGCTATATAAAATCTTTAAAAACTCAGGCAAACATTTGCAGATGTCACAAATTAAGGAGTGTTAAATAATGAAGAGGACATGTTGTTAAGATCGCTTGGCAAATTTGGGTGCAAGGAAACGTATACATTTTAATATGGTCAAATGTATACATCTGGGACCAAAGAATGTAGCCAGATTTACAAGATGGAGCACCTGAGAAGCAGTGACCGTGAAGAAGATTTGGGGGTCATGATGGTTAGTCAGCTGAATATGAGCTCCCTGGACAAGACTGGCTAAAAGAGTTTACAGAACCCTCTGATGCATAAACAGAGAACTCAAGAGTTAGGAGTGAAGAGGTTATTTTGCCTCTGTATTTGTCACTAATGCAACTGCTGCTGGAATACAGAGTCTAGTTATTGTGTTTTGAATTCAAGAAGGTCTTTGATAAATTGGAGAGTCTTCAGAGAAGAGCTACAAGAATGATTATGGATTAGAAAACATAGCTTACAGTTATAGACTCAAAAAGCTCCCTCTGTTTAGCTTAACAAAGAGTAGGTTAAGGAGTGACTTAATTACAGTCTATAAGAACCCACATGCAGGGAAAAGTATAATACAAGCCAACAGCCGGAAACTGAAGTTAGACAAATTGAGACTGGACATAAGGCATCCTTTTTTACAGTGAGAATAATTAACCATTGGAACAACTTACTCAGGGTCTTGGCGGATTCTCTATATCTGGTGATTTTTAAATCAAGATGAGATGTTTTTCTAAAAGGTCTGCCCTGGGAATTAATTTGGGCAAGTTCTATGGCCCATGTTATTCAGAAGGTTAGACTAGATGATGGCTTCAGAATCTATGAATTAGGGATGTAAAAAATTGTTTAAAAACATAACCGTGTAACCGCTAAAAATCCTAGCGGTTACCCATGCGCTGGGCTCTGCAGTATAAAGCTTAAATAAGCTTTATAATGCATAGTCTGCAATGAAGCCTCTTCCCTGGGAGCTCCTGCTGGCCCTGCTCCTGGAGAGGCTTTGCTGTGGGCTCTGCAGCTGGCTCCCCTGGAGTGGGGCTGGCAGACCCTGCTGGTACCACTCCCACGGAGCCAGCATGTAACCTCCGGCGGGGAGGGTTGGGCACCAGAGCAGCCCGTTGCTGTGGTCCCCACGGTGCTGAAGCAGCCCCCTTCCCAAGCAGGCAAGTTGCTGCTCCAGCCCCTACTTGTTACCCGGAACCAGTAAGCTGCACCCATTAAGGCCGAGTCTTACCGGTTAACCATTTACATCCCTACTATGAATTTGCATGTCTCCCCTTTTCAGAGTGAAACCTGGATACTTCCAACAGACAAGAGCCTTATTTGCTCTGTAACCCTGATCTGTTCTCTGCATTTTAGAGACAAGAGGAATTTTCACTAGTGTCAATTATTCCAAAGTGTAGTTATTCCACTTATGTGATTTCTGGACATAGACAAGCTCTAAATATTTTTCTGTATTAGTTTTGTGAATATAGCTCGCTTTTCTAGATTGCTGTATTTCACAAGGCGAGTTATTGTCAGACTTCTCTGCAGCAATAACAGAGAAATACATCTGCCTTGGACATTCGTCAGATTCTCAGTAAGGAAGTAGTTAATCCTGAAGCATATGCTGATGTGGGGAAACAATGTGAGCCAGTTGCTGTGGCTGCTAGGGTGTGGTTCAGAAAAGGCCAGTTTCTGGGGCTGTTTACTGGCTGAGCCAGAGAGGGCTAATTATAGAGACAAACTAGGGAAGGAAGAGAACAGGGTCAATTAGAGCATCCAGCACTGTTTCCTTTAAATTAGTAGTTGGCTTGAATAGAAAAAAATAATAAAAAAGCGGAGAGTGAATTTTCAAATGCACTTACTTGAAATTGTGCCAGTGGCTATAGTGAATGAAATCTTATGACTTGTTCCACACTGATTTTTAAGTAAATAGTATCCATTTTGTAGTTTTATTTGCCAGTCCACTCATCTTCAGTTTTAAAGAAGACAGTGGGGATGTTACTGCTTCTCTTTTTCTTGTGATTTCTCTTTCTGAGCATCTGTGTTTGAATGTACGTAAGGTGTCAGAGTGAGGTCTATGAAAAGAGCCAGTGTAACCTCCTTTGACATTGTTTAACAAACTGGATCTTTGAAATAGACGTAATAGACTTATATGCAGGTTAAACTGGTTCACAGCCAATAATTGTATTTGGTGCCATTTAGCCAGCTGAGCTCCGACTCTTTCTGGTAAAAGGCAGCGTTCTGCAGACTGTGTCTTTTGGAAGTAAGTGTCTGCGTTTCTTTCCTGTCTTCCAGCATGGCCTTTACTTGGAAGCATTTTGGGCAACTGAATGGAGAAAAAAGAGGCAAGAGCGCCTACAGTTGTAGTCTCACTGTTCAGCCCACACGGGCAGGTTCCTTCTGCTAGTCCTGTGACTCAGCCCTAGGCTTGCTTGCTTCCTTGAGGCAACTTCTGGCAGCGTATCAAAGGAGTGTCCCGAGCTTTCAAGCCGTGGCTGAAAGAGGGCTTCGCTAGAGTGCAAGCTTTGTCCCTGGGATATTCTCTCCTCAGGAGTCTTCTATGTCTAAGGCCTGTAAGGTGCACCATTACCCTCCACAAAATCTGTTACTCTTGTGGGCAGAGAATGGTTTTCCTCCAAGTAAGCTTAGCAAGCCACCCATTTCTTCAAAACGGCGGTTTTCAAAGTAGAGCACGAGAGCCATCGTCAGAGGCATGTGAGAATATCCTGTAATGGCTTACAATGAATGCATTTTATTTAGCAAGACTTGGCAATGCGATCATAGGTGTATTCTGACCCTTTCTCAGACGGGGATAAGTGGGAGATTGCATTATTTGGAAAGGGGTATGCAGCCTAAAAATCAGGCATGCTGCTTTAAAGCAGTAATTTTCTATCTGGGGATGTATCAGATACCACTGTCAAATGTATTTCAGACCACAAAACTGTCCTTTGGGTGGTTCGCCCGCAAGTTCTTTGTGCTGTTGCGCATCTTCTAACGAATGGTCTGCTCTTCCGTTCATTTTCAGTATTTCAGTTTTGGAAATCTTGGTTAAATACTGAGAGTCACTATCCCTCTCTCAGAATTGGCCATTTTGTAACCAAACATCCAGCTCATCACAGAATAAAGATCAGAATAAACCTTCCTTCTTTTGGTATCTGTTCGCCCTCTTTGATGGGACAGATTGGGATGTGCGAGAGAGGAGGATTTCCTTGTTGTTATGAGTGGACAGCAATTACTTGAGGTCTTGCTTAGAAGATAGCTTCCTTCAGAAGATGCAACTGGGAATTGGGGTGGAGGATGGAATACTATAAAATATCATTAGGTGACCTGACCTCAAAAGCAGGTGAGGGAATGTGGCTCTGCAATCTTACTAGACTTAAAAAATGGCTGAGTTTTGTCTCTCCAGTGTTCACTTCAAAATTAAATCCTTCAGGTCAGCTCTGGCAGTCTGAGTGATTTTCTGACATCAGTAAGCATGCAAATGTCTGTTTCTCTGTGCATTCCCACGTACCTCAGTCAATAGATTTTTTTTGACATTTATGGTTAGATGCCACAGATTCTCGTTAGTCCATGTCTTTCGTTTGGCAAACCCACCAAGAGTTTTCAATAAAGGATTAATGATGACAGTTTTCCAGAAGGAGGGGAATCAGTGTCAGTCAGGAGGGGAATCCCTTTAATGACTGACTGGTTCAGGAGAAGGCTACACATAATAAGTTATTCCATCCTCTGACTGTCAACCAAGAGAAAAGCACCCTACTTGTGGCCAAACACACTTCATATCTGGGAGCCCGTGGAGATTGTCTGCAGGAGTGGAGGTCTCTCGAGGTGTGAAACTGAAGGCTATTACTCAGTTAGTATTTAGTCAGGAAACATTCCTGGCAAGAACTCTTACATATTTTTGATGGCCTTTTCAGGCATTATTCCCGAGGCTTGAATACATCTGTGAACTTTGCAGCCATTTCTTCTGATTTCAGGGAAGAATTCAGTAAAGTGGAGGAAATATTTTGATCCCTAATTGCAAGAAAGGTTCTACCCTACATCTGTGAATGAATAGGTCAAACACCCTTTATAGCCGGGGAAGGGGGACATCCTATTAACTTCTTGGTAGTCTGAGAGCAGTGGAATCTGGGGGCTTGTGTACATGGAGGTGAACAAGTGTGATTTGTGAAGTGCACTAGTGTGCTGCATTTGAACTATCACATGGATGCCCTATTGGCATGCTCTAAAAGGTACCTACATTAATCCGATCTATGTATGTTTTAGAATGCACAACAGGATGTAAACAGTCCAGTCAGAGCACCATATATTACTGTGCTGTACAGATCATGCCCTTCTGACGTTTTTTGCTGCGCTGTGCAGGCAAGCCCCGAGACCCAGAAAGTAAAGAAACCAAGTTCTCCTTTCTCTTCAAATATTAATTGCAATTTCTCCTATATTTGGCTGTCTTTGGAGAATGCTTATATTCGTGCTGTACGGGGTCACAGACAGTGATGTTCAGATGTTGCTGTGGTTTATTCCTGAACAATCTCTGTTCTGTCTGAATATAAGCGAATACATGTCATTTCGTAGTAAGAGAAGAGGAAACTTCCACTTTGTTCATATTTGTAAGAGGCTTAGAAAGGGCTTAGTAAAATAGATTGCATTTCCAGAATTGCCTTTGTGTATCTCTCTGGTCTCTCTAGCCCTTTATGGACAAAACCACCATCTTGCCACCCACCCAACCTCATACTCTGGTACCATCTTGACTTGACTTGGCCTTTTCTTCAGACCTACCTCCCACTTCCAGCCAGGGTCCATGTCTTGCCAATTCTTCCTACACAACATCTCCAACATCTCCCAGGCTTTCCTCTTCTGCTGACCCGCTAGACCCCCATCCAACCTTTCATTTTTTGCCTTAACTACTGTAACCGTCTCTTTGGTTTTGTCCCCTCAAATGCATTCAGAATGCGGCTGCTGAACCATTTGTCTTCTCCACTGCGTGAAACACAAGCTTTTTGTTCTCCCCTTTTCAGGCTCCTCTCCTGCAATTATTTCATTTACCATTTATAAGCTAGATCTTAAACTTGTTAAGATAGAGACTCTCTCTTAAATACTTGCAAAGTGCTTAGCACGGTAGGGCTCCAATATTCTTTGGAGCTTTTGTGTTATGCACAAATAGGTATCAATTTTGTAGTGTTTGACAGAAATCAGGGATGAAAATTTGTTTATTTAGTGTAAAAACAATCCTGTCTGCCCTAAAACATCCCTAAGATCCTTATTCATAAAGTTATTTTCTATAAAATCATTACAACTTCAAATATATATCTGCTGTCCATATAAAACAGCCTAATACTTGGATTCGCTGAAATTTAAGAAGATTGGCAATGGCAGTGAAGACACTGATTAGATTCATCTTGCATTTGTTGTAGATTTTGATCTATCAGCCCAAACTGATGGACAGCATTTAAGCCAGTGACATTTCAAAGCATTGCTCTTAGTCCAGTTATTTTTACACAGACTGTAGCAAGTAGCTAAGTACAGCATTCATGCTTATTTGTAAACTTTTAAATAGAACTGATGGTTGCTTTCCCCCAGCGCATGTTTGTTGATATGTACACTTAAACAAAACAAAATTCAAAACCAGAACATAACTTTGGGTGTTACAGAATACCACTTCCCAGAAGTAATTTGACTGCTTACATGTAATTCACTAATAAAGTGAACTATGAAAGTACACACTTTCTGCTTTAGAGGTTGTGGCCTTTTCAAAAATCTCAGGTTAGAATTAGCCATTCAACTCTTAAGTATTTCATTGAAAGTCATTGGGATCTGTAGGTGCTAAGGACCTCTGAAAATCAGGCTAATTTCATGTGGGTTTCTAAACAAAGATTTAGGTGCCTATCTTCAGACATTCTAAATTTGAAAATTGTACCCAAGTGTGCATAATGTCTATGATTAGATGCTGAATAGAGCACAGAATGGGGATAATTGTGTCACTTTGGTAAGTGATTTGTCAGGTTTACTTTATACAAGGCATTAGTGTAATTTTGTGTAATCTTCACACAAATGTAGTATTTATCTATGACTGACACCAAGATCATTGTTTCATTTACCATGTGTTTAGCCTACTAAAAAAAAAAAATTCATAACCTGTTTTTCCACCACCTATAACTTTTAGTAAACTGAGTATTCAGGAAATTACATTGGTTTCCTATGGACTATTTTTAGTTTCTGTTTGCTGAGAAGATTGCAAAGGTAACTGTGCATTGAAATAATAATAATAATAGCCCACCAAATTGACAGGATTAGATTTTCCTTTCCTAGGATCAGAATTAATTGAGAGTTATACTATCCGAAGGCCAGTGTAAAGTAAGCAATATTATCCTGGCTCTTTCTACTGTTGCCGAGTGTTGTGGTAAGTCTTCTCTTCGGTCGACAATGCTGCAGGTGGTGATCAATGAGATTGCACAGGTCTCATGATATTTCAGCAGATCATCTTCCTTTTTTGCATAGAAAAGATTTGTTTCCTGCTCCGAATGAGGCAGGTCGGAACACAAGTGATATTCTGTTGTTTAACTGCATGGTTAGCTTGTTTTAGTTAATTTGAAGTCACTGTTTTACTCTTCTAAAATGCCTGTTTTGATTCTTTTCTAATTGAGGGAGCTAGAGCTGGAACCAGAGGAAAAACTTGTAATAGGCAATCTGAGCAGCTCTCAAGATCTCACCTGCCAAATCTTTGTGTGCAGTTTGGTCAGCCTGGGAACCTCCTCGCTGAGGTGGTAGCTTCTCTTATTCCTGCAGCTGTGCTAGCAGCAATCTGCACTTTGGCTGATGTTCAGGACAGGAAACAAAAGGATGAGGTATTTCAAGGCTTGTAGATTGATGCCAAAGGTAAAGAACAATAGCTACATATGGTAAAAGCATACATGGGAGAACATTGTTGCAGTTCAGAGATAGCTGTCCCCTTGACGTTCTAGTTTCTTGGACATCATACCCTGCCTGTATGATTTCTCTCCCTCTTACTCGGGGTCTGGAGCATTATTAGACAGGACTCTATATCAAACATGAATGCTTAGCAAGCGCTGACTAGATTTGGCTACCTGCAAGTCTTCCCTTTGAGATCTGTGGCTAATGGTGAATACAGTGACCCAAAACAGCCTTCTCAAAACAAAGTATTGTTTCATTTTCAGAGCAGGAATGCAGAATAATAAGAGAGGTTTTTAACACTACCAGGTTTATGGACCCATCATTCTTACTGTTTTGAGCAATCAGTAAGATGGGTCTTGCTAGTATTATGCCATCATGTAAGTTTCTGAGGGTGCAGTTGGCTTTCTGTGCTATGAAAAGAGTTCTCATGCTTAATTTCCTGCAGTAAGGATCAGAGATGACCTTTACAGCCAGCTCAATGTCTGAACAGCGTTTACAATTTAGGGTGGTTTGTTTATTTTGAGCACAGTGTGTCGAATGTAGAGTTAATATTGGACCCTGTCCAAAGAATTTACATAGCTTGTGTACTTTTATCATAAAAAGTCATTTTGTGTCTTTTCCATCACCTTGATGTTTTTAAATTGTTTTCAGTGTTCTGATCACTGACAGTTTTCCCCATACTGCCAGACACTGCTTCCGTACTGCCTGTTTGCTGCAAACAAAAAAGTTTTATGGTAAAAATATGGAAGTATACTTGCACAAAACGGAGCCGCTTTAATCTCACCTAATTCTTCCATTTAGTACCAGGTCAGAAAAGGCTTTTCAAAATATTTTCAGGGACCTACAATTTGTACATCTTAAGAATGGTAACATGAATCATGTTTTGCTTTATTTGCCACCTTATTTTTGAAGCTGCAGAAGTATAACTGTTAACTTGATACCAGTAAATAATTTCAGATTTTGTTGTCCAAGGTAAAAATCATGTACTTTTGAACATATAATTGCTCTTTGGAAGGGGTCTATTCTCCTCTCAATGGGTGAGGATGTTATTTACCTCATTTCTGTGGCAATATATTACTTAATGTACTGTGTCTATCCTGGAAAACGGAGACTATGAAAACTCGATAGTCAGTTGAACATGAGTTTTGCTGTGTGACACTGTGGCCAAAACAATTCTTAGATGTATAAACAAGGTTATCTTGAGCAGGAACAGGGAGGTTATATTGCCCCTATATTTTTCACAGGTGAGACTACTACTGGAATATTGTATCCTGTTCTTGTGTCAGTAATTAAGAAAGATGTTGATAAATTAGAGCTCAAAGAAGAGCTGTGAGAATGATTAAAGGATTAGAAAACATGCCTTATAGCAATAAGCTAAATAAACTGAGCTCTATGAGTTTAATGAAGAAAAAATTATGGCGTGGTTTTGATCAGTCTGAAGTACCTACATGAACAACAAATATCTGATGATGGACTCTTCGCTGTAGGAAAGAAAAGTATAGAAATGATTCAATGGTCAGATGTTGAAGCTGAACAAACTAGGGGTGTTAAATGTGGTTTAATCAACTAATGGACTAGTTGATGGACTTTCCATCAACTAGTCGATTAGTTGATAAGCAGGGAAGCTCAGCCCGCTGCCGCTCTGCCTTTTAAATGTATTAAGAGCCTGTCGACTCTTAATACATTTAAAAGGCTAAAGCGCAGCAGGAGGTACCCAGCACGAGCCGGGACAGCTGATTCCCAGCTTGTGCCAGGTCCCTCCTGCTGCACACCAGCCTTTTAAATGTATTGAGAGCCGACAGGCGGAGACGGTGCTGGGGGGAACCGGCTTTTAAGCTGTCTCCTCCCAGCACTGGCTCCTGC
The DNA here is from genome assembly GCA_032595735.1 of Pelochelys cantorii. NCBI lineage: Eukaryota > Metazoa > Chordata > Testudines > Trionychidae > Pelochelys > Pelochelys cantorii. The sequence goes on from CM064338.1 coordinate 2,365,898, forward strand.
TCCCGCTCCCCCCCTTGCTGTCTCCAATACAGGCAGCAAGGGGGAGGGGAGGAGTGACTAGTCAAGGGACTAGTTGATTATCCGATAAGCAAAAGCTTATCAGATAGTCAGCGCGTGGACTAGTTGCTTACACTCCTAAGACAATAAGCTGACTAGAAATAAGCAAGTCATGAATGTTTCCAGCAGTGAGAGTAATTTACCATTTGAATAACTTACCCTGGAGTGGTGTGGTTTCTCCATTACTGGCAACTTTTAAATCATGATCAGATATACACTCTAGTTCAAACAGGAATTACTAAAACAAAGTCCGATGGTCACTGTTATACAGAAGGTCAGACTAGATGATCACTAGTCCCTTATGGCTTATTTATTAATCTGTATGTGCTCTTTTACATTTTAGACATACACATTAATCTATTTCAGAGGTGTAGCTGTGTTAGTCTGTATCTGCAGAAAACAATGAGGAATTCTGTGGCACCTAGGTGGCTAACTGATTTATTTGTGCGTAAGCTTTCATGCATCAGATGCATCTGATGAAGTGGTTTTTACCTACAAAACCTTATGCCCAAATAAATCTGTTAGCCTTTAAGGTGCCATTGGTTAATCTTTGAGAGACCACAATGTGTAAACAGTCCACTCAACTTGCAGAATGGTGTACCAGAAATTTTACCTCCCGTTTTCTTCCCTAGGTACTCTTGACACAATCTGTCTCGAGTCTAAATTCAAATAAGAGGGAAGATAGGGGAAATAATTAGACCCAGAAAAGTTTTAATTGATAACAGAATCTGTAAAAGAAAATGGAAACATTTACAAGGAAGAACATATTACTCCAAAAAGTATTTCCAATTAAACTTCATTCTCAATTAATATGCAATCATATTATAGTCTTCTCTCTGTTGTGACTATGCTAAAGGAACATTCTATAAAAGGTTTGATAAGCAACACTGTTTTACTTACAGACAATGTTTACTCCTCCTCTCAAATGCTGTATTGAAGTGTCTCAAAGAATTTCTGTTGTCAGTTGTAACCAGCATTTCCTGTAAACTGTGCACTTGTGTGGCCACTTGACATTTAAATGCCAGCCCAGCTGATTAGCAGAGGGCCCACAGTTATTTTTTTTGTTTCTATTGGTGGTGTACATTTGCACATGTCAGTGAACATAAATTTATTCCACACACGGATGGAAAAAATCCGTACACAGAAGGAAAAGCTTTGGTGGCAACATTGCTCCTAACCTACAGGTTTGATATTGATCATCTGATTTAGAGTGTGAGGACATTCCTAGCGGGCCCACCTAAGCTACTCTGGAACCTTGTTTTACTTTGTACGAGATCTATAAAACTTATTCTAAACTAGAAGATTTATCTGACATTGCTTGTTTTACTTGGTTTAAATCTCTGCTCTGAGATGGGGCTGGGGATAAGAGGTTCATTATGCAGACTGCCCCATGGAGAGAGGACAACCCTAGCCCCCTCACTGCAGCAGCTTGGGGCCGGGTGAGACGCGCCTGTCCATGGTTGCTGCAGCGGGCATAGACGGGGAAGGATGCATGTCCCTCGGCTGGGGCAACAGACGTACAGACAAAGTCTGAAATATGTAGTAGATAGCTGTCCTTTTCTTCACCCCTTCTGGCTCATTGGGGTTATAGCTGTCCTAGTCCCCATCTCTGCGCCCCCCCCCGGGTAATCATTCAGCAGTATAACTCCCTCCTGCCAGACCCCTCCCTTTCCATTTTATGAGAAACAAATCGAATTCAGGCGCATCCTATTTTCCTGGCGCAAGCACATGCTGACCTTGCTTTAAGTTAGGATAAGCAGAAGCTGCAGACTAAATTTGGTGGTCCTAGCTCTTACGTTTTGGAGTTCTTGAACAAATGGACTCATGGCTGGACAGACCGACACACACATTAGTCTCCTTTTTGTGTCTGTTAAAATTGTTGTAGGTAAAATGTTGTTATACTATTTAACTATATTCAGTCTCTAACTTGGTTCTCAGCAAACTCTTTTCTCTCTCCTTATTTATTTTGCTTGCTTACATTTTCTTCACTGTTCTTCCTCAAAGCAGCCCATCTGCTCTGCCAGTCTGAAATCATCAGCCCTTCAAAATGCCTCTCAGCATAGAGCCTTCTGTTTTTCAGCCCGTGTTGATTAAGGCCTTGTCTACATGAGAAAGTGTGGTTGATGCAAGTTACGTTGATGTATGGCTGATGAAGTTTGTATATTGCTGGGGTGCTGCTTTTGACACAGTGTGCACTCACCAGGACTGCTCGCATCAATGTAAAATGCGGTGTAACGTCGGTAGGCATTTCAGTGTGTTGCCATTTGGCTCTGTGTTGTTTGGGAGGTTTCTATGATGTTCTGTGGGATGCTGCTATATTCAGGATTCCAGTGAGAGAGAGAGAGAGAGAGAGAGATTTCAGTTCAATAGCTGGATGCCTCTGGTCAACAGTAAAGTCACTGCCCAGCTCCCCATGGGGGATGGCTGCCCCTGGGCCTGAGGAGCTAAGACTGATGGGTGGGATTGCACCGTAATGCAAGTTTGGGATTTTGGATGCAAAAGGTCACGTTCCTTGATCTGCATGCCAAGCTTGCCTCCGAGAACAAGAGCTACCCTGGCAGTGGAAATGCAAAGGGTGATTGCACTGCGGAAGCATGCAGTGCTGAATTGCTGGTGGTCAGTGGGCAATCAGTGGCAAATCCACAGCGGCGTCACTGACATCCGAAGGGCAGTGAGTGTGTCCTGCTACACAGCACACTGACTCCTGGAAATGTGCTAGGGTTGTGAAAAAAATCTTAAAAAACCCAGTAACTGTGTAATTGTTAAAAATCCTATTGGTTACACAGTTAACCGTTTTACATGGAAGGGAGAGGCTGGCCCCAGTCCCACACTAACCAGTGCCCCAAGAGTGGGGTTTGCAGAGCCTGCAGTGTGCAGTGCAGCAGCTGGCTCCTTGGGAGTGGCAGAGCTTAACCAATAACAGAAACCAATAAGCATCAGCTTATCGGTTAACCAGTTAAACTCTTATCTCCCTATAGTGTGCAGGAAAATTACGGATGGATTTCAGCTGTGGCCTTGCATAGAACTATTCTAACAAGAGCCAGTGAGTAAATCAACAGCAAGGGTTATGTTCCTTGGTTATGCGTGTGCTAGTTGGTCACTGGGGCTCTTCATTGCATGATACTTGCTGCTTTAAGAACTTTTCAGAAAGCTGCGAGCAGGGATATTCTTCCCCAGCTGGTGGATAACTGTTGGCAATGTTGAAAGACCAATAGTGATGCTGGTGGATTCAGACTGTCCCTTGCTCCTGGGGCTCATGAAGCTGTGACTGGCACCTGGACGGCACTAAGGAAAGATTCAGGTGTGCAGTGTGGGATGTGCATTTGGTAGATTGAAGGGATGCTGGCAGTGTTTACTTACTACGTTAGATCTCAGCAAGAAAAACATTCCCATGGCCCTAGCTGCTGCTTATGTAGCTGTGAAGTGAAGAGGAGAAAAGCTGCTGCCAGGATTGGAGGATGAGGTGGACCAGCTGTCTGCTGACTTTGCACAGCCAGATGTGCAGACTATTAGCAGAGCCAACTTGAAGCTTTGCAGGTGAGGGAAGCCTTAGAAGACCATTTGGAGTTACCCACAGTAGTGTTATCATTAGGGGTGGGTCTTTGTCTGCCACTTGGAATTATGGAATGTTTCATGTACACTAGAAAACATCCTGGGTTTCCAAAAATTGAACTTCATTGTGATCAAAAAACAGGTGGGGCTGGAGTTGATGTGCTGGGGAGAGGCCACATGAATCAATTAATTACTTAATTTTATGATGTGTACCAATATGGAGGTGATGTGTCTATCATCTCCATAGTGGTGAATATTACACATGTGGAATGAATTCTGTAAAAAAAAATAAAAAATTAAAGGGAACAATCATGTGTTCAGGGGAGGGGAAGGGACAGATAGCTTAGTGGTTTGAGCATTGGCCTGCTAAACCCAGTGTTGTGCGTTCAATCCTTGAGGGGGCCATTTAGAGATGTGGGGCAAATCTGTCAGGGATGGTACTTGGTCCTGCCATGAGGGCAGGGGACTGGACTCAATGATCTCTCAAGGTCCCTTCCAGTTCTGTGAGATAAGTATATCTCCATATATTTATTTATGTATTCGTGCTATCCTGTTTCATCCCTCTGCCTCTATAAAGGAGCTGTATGTGATTGTTTGGGGCAATAGCATTAGACACCATGAAAACAAAATAACCTATTGTCTCTTTAATGTACCTGTCTCCCTGCTCATAATATTTCTGCTCTGGCCAGCTTAGAGAGACCAAAACCAAGATTTTCCTCCCATCTGGCATCAGATGGAGGATACAGCCAGCCTATGCTGGCTCATGTCAGTGACGGAAAATCAAAATGAAAGGAAAATAAATAGTCTTATCTAACTGTCTCCAGTGAGAATTTCCACTCCGCTTCCAGCAGGGTTTAAAGCATTCTGTTTCCCAGATTGTCTGACTACCAAAATCAGTCATGGTTGAGGAATCTTCCATCTTTTAACACTGTTCTGCCTGAATGAGGTAGTATCGGTTATGGAATTTTCAGGCCACCTACTTTTGATCAGAGGCCGTGCATAACGCTATTCTAACAAGAGCCTGCGAGTAAATCAACAGAAAGGGAAGCTTCCCGTGGTTAAATTTTTGTGTAGATTGGGAGAAGAGTCTGCTTCCTACTTTCCTCTCAAACTCCCCCTCCTCCCACACTTCCTTGTTCTGTCCTGTCCTGGGGAGTCCTGCTGGAAACCTCATATCTGTGCAGATTCTCGGGGGTAGTACAGGCTCTCTATCTGGCTCTCTTTGCAGAAAGTTTAATCCCTTCGATTCCTCACGTAGTGCATTAAAAATATAAAGAATAGGACTGTCAGCCCATTAAAAAATTAATTGCAAAATTAATAATCTGTTAATAGAAAACCATTTATTTAAATATTTACAGATGTCTTCTACATTTTCAAATACATTGATTTCAGTTGCAACACAGAATATAAATATTTGCACTGTAAAAGAGAGAGATTTTCCAGTTTACGTAATTTAAATAGTGTACTGCAATCTCTTTATCAGGAAAGTTGCACTTACAAATGTAGAGTTATGTACAAAAATAACTGAATTCAGAAATAAAACAATGTAAAACTTTAGAGCCTAGAAAGTCTACTCAGTCCTACTTGTTCAGCCATTCACTCAAACAAGTTGGTTTACATTTGCAGAAAATAATGCTGCCCACTTCTTGTTTACAGTGTCACCTAAAAGTGAGAATGGGCATTTGCATGACACAGTTCTAGCTGATGTCACAAGATATTCATGTGCCAGATGTGCTCAAGTTTCATATGTCCCTTCATGCTTCAACCATAATTCTAGAGGACATGTGTCTATGCTGATGATGGGTTCTGGTTGATAATGATCCAAAGCAGAACAGACTGAAGCATGTTCATTTTCATCATCTGAGTTAGATACTGCCAACAGAAGGTTGATTTTCTTTTTTTTTTTGGTGGTTCAGATTCTGTAGTTTCTGCATCGGAGTGTTGCTATTTTAAGACTTCTGGAAGCATAGAATCATAGAACACTAGAACTGCAAGGGACCTCGAGAGATCATCAAGACCAGTCCTCTGCCCTCACAGCAGGACCAAGCACCGTCTAGATCAGGACTACTCAACACATGGCCCGCGGGCCACATGCAGTCCGTGGCCTGTTTGTTTGCAGCCTGTGATGCAGTTTGGGTTTATGCATAGCTCAACACGCGGCCTGTGGGTGGGATCCTTTGAGCATGGCCTCCACTGGGAACACGCTCCATAATGGTGAGTCTGTATAATGGTTTTCTGTTGATATGCGTTTTAGTAGTTACATTTCTGGACTGTCATTGCTCATTAAAAGTGCTGTCGTATGGGTGGAAATCGGGTAGATATTGCATTTTATTAATATCAGCAGAACTGACTTAAATGGGGCCTGCATGTTGTGTAGCCTTGCCTCAATCTTTGTATTCATGTCTGTCAGTGTGAAAGAAGCGATTTGCATATATTTGCATGTACATTCAACCACACTTAAGTTGTGGCCCTCAGCATGTGCTGTGAGGATCATTGTGGCCCCTGGGGCTTCCAAAGTTGAGTAGCCCTACTCTAGATCATCCCTAATAGATATCTGTCTAACCTGCTCTTAAATATCTCCAGGGATGGAGATTCCACAGCCTCCCCATGCAATTTATTCCAGTATTTAACCACCCTGACAGTTAGGAAGTTTTTCTTGTCCCTCTCTGATTTTGGAAGGCACTTCAGGTTCTTAAACCTTGGATTGAGTTCTCTAACTATCTTTAGAAATCTCACATTGGTTTGTTTTTCCGTTCTGTCAATACTGCAGTTGAAAGTGTTCTTAAAATGAACAACACGTGTTGGGTCATTATCTGAGACGGCTAAACATACACTTCCCCCCAAAGAGTTCAGTCACACATTTAATTAATGTATTATTTTTTTTAATGAGCATCATCTTCAGGGAAGCATATCCTCCGGAATGGTGGCCAAAGCATGAAGGGGCGTACAAATGTTTAGAATATCTGGCATGTACAAAAGTGCCATGCGAATACCTGTGCTCGCTTTCAGGTTACAGCGTAAATAAAAAGCAGGCAGTATTACGTCTTGTAAATGTAAACAAACTTGTTTGTCTCAGTGATTTTTTTTGAACAAGCAGCAGGACTGAGGCTATGTCTAGACTACAAGCCTCTTTTGAAAGAGAGTGTCTAGACTGCAACCACTTCTTTCGAAAAAGCGAGCCGCTTTTTCAAAAGAGTGCACCCAGGCAGTCTGGATGCTCTCTTTTGAAAAAGCCCTGTTTGCATTCAAGAATGCCTTTTTTCGAAAGAGCACTTTCAAAAAGAGGTGTTCTTCCTCGTAACATGAGGTTTACCGTGGTCGAAAAAAACGCATGTTCTTTCGATTTAATTTTGAAAGAACTTGGTGGCAGTCTAGATGCAGGGGAAGTTTTTTTGAAAAAAGGCAACTTTTTTGAAAAAACCCTGTAGTCTAGACGCATCCTGAGTGGAGTTGTGGGCTCTAAAGTTTTACATTGTAATTTTTTGAGTGCAGCTATTTAACAACAATTCAACATTTCTGAGAGATTGCACTTCTTCAATATTTGTATGAGGTGAATTGAAAAGTACTATTTCTTGTATCATTTCTTCAGTGCAGATATTTGTAACAAAAGTAAAGTGAGCAGCTGTATACTTTGCATTAGGTATGTGGTCATGTAAACGTGTTAATGGTTTAAGCCGGCTCCCTGTGAGCACTGGCTCCCAGGGGCGCCACCTGTGTCTCTTTTCTCCCCTCCCCCCCCGCTCTGGCCAGCTCAGGGGAGGGCCAGGAACTGGCGCACATGTACCAGCTCCCCCCTCCTGCGCGTCCCCTCCTCCCATGCTGCTGCCTCTGATAAAATCCAGCTCCCCACACACACTGGCTCCCAGGGAGCTGCCTCCCCTCAGCCTCCCCCCAGCATGTAAACGTGTAACCATTGACGTTTTCAGCAGTTACACATTTACCAGCATACACACATTTTCACATCCCTACTTTGCATTCTGCATTGAAATCAATAATTCTAAAAATGTAGAAAACATCCAAAAATATTTAATACATTACAATTGATATTCTCTTGTTTAACAGTGTGATTAAAACTGCAATTCATCATAATTTTTTGAGTTAATTGTGTGAGTGAACTGTGATTAATCAATAGGTATAATAAATAGTAGTGGGGCTAAAGATACATAATAAATAATGTAAATGTAAAGTGCTGTGGTTGCAGCGCTCTCGAGTTCTGTCTCTACAAACTCCTTTTCCTGACCAGTTGGACCACCCATCTCCACATCTGGAATTCTGTTTGGCTCATGTCATAGCATAGAATTGGGAGGGAATGAGAAAACTGACTAGGTCGTTTTGTCCATCCCCTGACAAGCAGATGGTCTAAGAAGGCTCAGAAACAAAGGAGGGAGGCCTTTTGAAATGGTGAATTTTTGCTACATAGGTCATAAAAGAGCATAGATAATATACCATTCTTCTTCGAGTGGTCCCCGTGTGTGCTCCACTCAAGGTGTCGGGTCCGTCCTGGCGCCACTGGTCGGAAGATTTCAGAGCCGTAGTCGGCTGGACCGCGCATGCGCGGCAGCACCGCGCGGTATTCACGCCCTTTCTAATGTCGCATGGTCCGGCACCCCCCACCAGTTCCTCTCAACCGTCCTCGGTTGCTGGCAAAGCGCGGTATCTCTCCTCAGAGATATAGCCATCCTGTGAAAAGAGTCAAAATTGGTTATCCCTTCTTCTCTTAGTTGATTAATTAGCTTGTTAATTGTTGGGGGGTGGTGGTGGTGGTGGTGGTAAAAAAAAAAAAAAAAAATCCTTCATTATTTAGTTAGTTAGATAGATTATTAGGTTGTTTGGATTAGATTCCCAGCCAGTGGGATCTAATCATAGAACCATAGAGCTGGAAGAGACCTCAGAAGGTCATCAAGTCCAGCCCCCTGCTCTAGGCAGGACCAATCCCAACTAGATCAACCCAGTCAGGGCTTGGTCAAGCCGAGACTTAAATACCTCTAGGGATGGAGACTCCACTACTTCCCTAGGTAACCCATTCCAGTGCTTCACTACCCTCCGAGTGAAATAGTTTTTCCTAATATCCAACCTGGACCTCTCCCACCACAACTTGAGACCACTGCTCCTTGTTCTGCCATCTGTCACTACTGAGAACAGCCTCTCTCCATCTTCTTTGGAACCTCCCTTCAGGAAGTTGAAGGCTGCTATCAAATCCCCCCTCACTCTTCGCTTCTGCAGACTAAACAGACCCAACTCCCTCAGCCTCTCCTCATAGGTTGTATGCTCCAGCCCCCTAATCATTTTGGTTGCCCTCCGCTGGACCCTCTCCAATGCATCCACATCCTTTTTGTAGTGGGGGGCCCAGAACTGGACACAATACTCCAGATTTGGCCTCACCAGAGCCGAATAAAGGGGGAATAATCACATCTCTGGATCTGCTGGCAATGCTCCTCTTAATGCAACCTAATATGCCATTAGCCTTCTTGGCTACAAGGGCACACTGTTGACTCATATCCAGCTTCTCATCCACTGTAACCCCCAGGTCCTTTTCTGCAGAACTACTACTTAACTGGTTGGTCCCCAGCCTGTAACAATGCTTGGGATTCTTCCATCCCAAGTGCAGGACTCTGCACTTGTCCTTGTTGAACCTCATCAGATTTCTTGTGGCCCAATCCTCCAATTTGTCTAAGTCACTCTTGACCCTATCTCTGCCCTCAAGCGTATCTACCTCTCCCCCTAGCTTAGTGTCATCCGCAAACTTGCTGAGGGTGCAATCCATCCCCTCATCCAGGTCATTAATAAAGATATTGAACAAAACTGGTCCTAGAACCGAACCTTGGGGCACTCCGCTAGTAACCGACCGCCATCCTGACATCGAGCCCTTGATCACTACCCGCTGGGCCCGGCCTTCTAGCCATCTTTCTATCCATCTTACTGTCCATTTATCCAATCCACATTCCCTTAACTTGCTGGCAAGAATATTGTGGGAGACCGTATCAAAAGCCTTGCTAAAGTCAAGGTAGATCACATCCACTGACTTTCCCACATCCACAGAGCCAGTTACCTCATCATAGAAGCTAATCAAATTGGTCAGGCATGACTTGCCCTTTGTGAATCCATGCTGACTATTCCTAATCACTTTCCTCTCTTCCAAGTGCCTCAAAATGGATTCCTTAAGGATCCCTTCCATGATTTTTCCAGGAACTGAGGTAAGACTGACCGGCCTATAGTTCCCTGGATCGTCCTTCTTGCCTTTTTTGAAGATGGGCACTACATTTGCCTTTTTCCAATCATCCGGGTTCTCTCCCGATCTCCATGACTTTTCAAAGATAATGGCCAAAGGCTCCTCAATGACATTTGCCAACTCCCTCAGTACCCTCGGATGCATTAAGTCCGGACCCATGGATTTGTGTACGTTTAGCTTTTCTAAATAGTTCCTAACCTGTTCTTTACCCACCACGGGCTGTCCATCTTCATCCCATCTTGCGTCACTTGGCTCCTGGACTTCCGCACTGACCTTGTCCGTGAATACAGAGGCAAAGAAAGCATTGAGTACTTCAGCTTTCCCCACATCATCTGTCACTAGGTTACCTCCTTCATCCAGTAGGGGCCGCACACCCTCTCTGATCACCTTCTTCTTGTTAACATGCCTGTAGAAACCTTTCTTGTTATCCTTCACATCCTTAGCCAGTCGCAATTCCATTTGTGCTTTCACCTTCCTGATAACCCACCGACATTCTGGAGCTATACACTTAAACCCCTAATATGCCTGGGTCGTCAGGATTTAAATGGTGTTCCCAGTGTAAGGAAGCGATGCCGGCGTCTGATGGTCATGCCGCATTCATTCGTTGCCTGGGGGACTTGCATGTCCCGCAGAAGTGTATACACTGTGCCAAGTTAACACTGAGGGCATGCAGGGATAGGGACATGCGCTTAAAGCTCCTACTATGTGATAAGGCTCTGCAGTCTTCAGACGCTTCCCGCCAGGGATCACCCGCGGGGCAAAAAAGAAGGGCGTCATCTCCTGTGGTGTTGGCGCCGGAGAAAAAAAAGTCTCCCCCACACGCTCCCTACCTGCCGTTCCCCTGTCTTGAGTTAGTCAAGGAAACAGGCCGTGTACACCGGGAGTTATTTGGCAGCCCACTAAGACAGCTACACGGGCCATGCCTGAGACAACCGCGCCACCCATGACGTTTGGTTGCTTCCAATTTTGCATGTCCAACTTGAAGTCCTTAGGTCTGTACGTACTACCCTGGTCAAGAATCATTATTAGCCCCAGTAGGCACACTGATATTTTGCTCCTCCTTTTTAGCAGGACCTACCAACAAAGAGATCCAGGGGTTGTAGGCCTATAACTCCCCCAGCTGCTCCTTAGGCTCTTTCTCCATGCTGTTCCGAACACCTGGGAACTGTAAAGCAGGAGTTTGATGTTTCAGTCGAGGTCAGCATATCAGCCTCCATCTCTCCAGACTTAAGCTGCTGCCTCTGTGCAAACTTCGTGCCCCATTTCTGTAGTGTGTTATCTTAGTTTACTTCATACCAATGAACCCTGAGTGCTGTGGGTGTAGAATATACTTTCTCATTTGCTTCCACTCCTCCCTCTCCCAGTATCTGTCTTAAGGCACTCCTTATCTGGGAAGTTCAATCACTCTTTCACTTGGGAGCCATAGGCCAGGTCTACACTAGGGGATAAGTTCGAATCAAGATATGCAACACCAGCTATGTTAATTAAGTAGCTGGAGTTGAGGTACCTTTATTTGAACTTTTGTGCTGTCCCCATACTGGGCGGTCAATGGGAGAAACACTGTCAACTTCTCTTACTCCTGGTGAGGAGTAGGAGCACCAGTGCTGACAGGAGCACCCTCAGCATTCGAGTTAGCAGGTCTTTACTAGACCCACTAAATCAAATGCCAGATGATGGATCTCCGGAGCGTCGATCCACAAATAAGTACAGTAATTCCTCATTTGATACTATAGATATGTTTCAGAAAATGATCGTGTTAAGTGAAAACGTGTTATGCGGGGTCAATTTTCCCATTGAAAATAATGAAAAGGTGAGGGTTGCATTTCAAGCGGTGGTGTCTGTTGGGACTGGGACATAAGGTTGGGGGAGAAAGGGGACTGGGTTACAGCAGGGAGGGGAGGTGTTTGGCTTTGGGGAAGGGGAGGAGAGGGGAGGGGGATTGGGTTGGGAGTATGCCCTTGTGACGGGTCTGCTGGGACCCACACTGCATCCGGTGGGGGGGGGTCGCCATTGGTCGCCAGGGAATGGCGCGGCGAGCGGTGAACCCTCCACCACTTTGCAGGGAGGCAGGGGAAGCCCCGCGCAGCCGCTGGCGACGGGCCGGCTGGGGAAACCCAGCTGCCGGCCTGCAAGCGGGGGTGGAGGAGAGGGGGCAAGGCATCCGGCAAGGGGGGGGGTCGCTGGGGAATGGCGTGGTGAGCAGCGAACCCTCCGCCGCTTTGCAGGGAGGCGAGGGAAGCCCTGCACAGCTGCCGGCAATGGGCTGGCTGGGGAAATCGTGTTATTCTGGGGACAGTCGTGTAATTCAAAAAAAAAAATGCTATCGTGAAAATGTATTAAGTGGGCATGTATTAAATGAGGAATTACTGTATAGACGTGGCTATAGAGGAGGTTTCCTTCCATCTTAGAGGGAAGGGATTTTATTCTCCATATTTTCTAATCCCAAAATCAAATGGGTTTTAGACCAATTCTAAACTTATGTCAATTCAACAAATTCTTAAAAAGGATAAAGATCATAAGTGCCAGTTTATCCTTACCTAGATGATTGATTTGTCAAAGACTGGTGCAAACTTCAAGTGCAGAGCAGTGTTGTTCTGATCCAGTCAGTGATCAGTGCTCTGGGACTGTTCATTAACCCAGAAACATCTCCCTGGTCTCTGGTCCAAAGGGTAGTTTATAGGCACTGGACTCATCTCAACCAGAACTTTTCTTCAGAACTCCAGGTTGCAGGCAATTTGATCAGTTGTTATTGATTTGAAAGCTTGCTGATGGTAACACTTAATTGAGGTTTCTAGGTCACATGGCTTCTTGTGCCTACGTGTTTCAGTACACGAGACTGCAGTTCAGAACTACAGCGCTGGCTGGCATCAGTCTACTGGTCATGGTGCTGTCAGTTAGATTCAGCGATGGGAGTGCCCTCCCATGTTCCAGCGTATGTGTTCCCTTTGCCCACCCATAAGTGACTCTCAAAGCGACAAATGCTTCAGCTCTGGGATGGGGAGCCCATATGGGTTCTCTACAGATGCAGGGTCTGTGGTCCTCAGAGGGCTTAGTTGCAGTTGTCCTCAGGGGGTAGGCATGGTGCCCCTGGCCTCTGTTTGTCAGAGGCTGGAGATGGATGGCACAAGACAAATCGCTTGATCATTGTCTTCGGTCCACCCCCTGCGGGGCACCTGGTGCTGGCCACTGTCGGCAGACAGGCTACTGGGCTGGATGGACCTTTGGTCTGACCCAGTACGGCCGTTCTTATGTCAATTCTCTGACGTTGATGTGTAAAGTTGTCAGACAGGCTTGCCAAGTATTCCTGCTGCAGAGTAGGGGAAGCAGCCTTTTAGTCTTCACAGACAGCACAGTGGCAATATTTTACCTCAGCAGGCGAGGGAGCCGAATCCTCTTCACTCTGTCCAGAGTAGGAGCTCTATATTGTCAGCTCGATAGCTCTGAAAGCATCTTACCTGCCAGATACAGAGAACAACCTAGCAGACCCCCTGAGCAGATTGTTTATGGGTCATCACAAGTGGCCTCTTTGCTGAGATGAGGAAACTCCTATGGCTGGAAGATGGCCACAAGTCCACCTATTTGCAACAAAGTCTATGATGTACAGATGCCTTTGTACTGGCGTGACCAGGTTCCTGAAGCTTTTCCACAAATCTTGCTCATTCACAGGGTGAAACTAAAGATAAGACAGGATCAGGCCAGAATCATGTGAGCAGTGTACACTTTATCTGAGTTTTAACTGAATCAATATATTTGAAAATGTAGAAAAACAAAAATATTTACTAAATTTCAATTGATGTTCCAGTGTTTGGCAGAGCACTTAAAACTGGGATCAATCACAATTTCTTTGAGTTAATCGCATGAGTTAACTGTGATAGCCCTAATTTAAATTATATACATATATAAAATCATATATTGGTGATAATGTTTTGCTAAATTTTAGTATGTAAGTTTCAGTGACTAGTATGTGGGAACCTTATTGAAAGAATGGTTGGGTGTGGGTGTGGGTGGGGTGGGGGTGGGGGTGGGGGTAGGGGTGTGTGTAAAAAAGGCAATTCTGCTAGGAGCAATAAGAATTAAGTGAGATTTTCTCAAAGTTTCTGCTTGAATAGTTCAGAATTAACTGGAGTAACAAATCTATTGTGCAGACTACAGATTTGAAATACTCACAACTTTAAAAGTACTACATTAATTTCTTAAATGAATGTGATCATTTATCTCCCTATCTAAAGCCAGGTTTGAACTTTCTTGTGTGCCACTGAATGTCAGATACCTAAAAAATGGTTGAAATGTATTTTCCAGACAAAAAATCCCTTTTGTGCTAAGACCAAGCATAAAAATAAATCATCACCTTGGCATTCTATTTGTAAAAAGCTGAGTGGGACTGTTTGCTGTGTCAGATACTACTGCAGGATTTCCTGCTATATTCAAGACTCAAGTGACTCCTTGATGCTGCTAGGGTTCTTGTGGAGGATAGAGGAGGGCAGGAGAATAAAGCAGCATTTTGAAAAAGTCAGTTGAATCAGAAATCTGTGATCAGAAGCTGAGTGGCATGTGCTTCCTGTGCATGCTATAATAGGTAAAAATGGTGTTACTTCTCCATATATAGTCGCCATATCTGACTGCATGTGTTTATAGTCTTCTGAACAGGTCTGGAAATCTTTCGTCTCTTCTGTTTGCCTTTTTCAAAAATTAACCAAACATGTAAATTGCAATGTAAATTCACAAGCAACCACATTTTAATCCAGAACTATTGGAAAAATAGCATGTGTGTAATTTATTGGTATCTTGAGGATCATTTGTCAGCATCTGTTTTTTAATCCACGTACACAGAGTAGAAGATGGAAATGTCTTGGACATGACAGTGACATTTCTTTGACACAGGGCCTTTTGAGATACAGTTGCACGGTATTTCCCGCCTGAGCTTCAGATACTCTTGTTAGCAGCAAATCTTTGGAGCTCTTTTGTAAAACTGACAAATACCAAATAGCCATGCGTCTGATTGCAGCTGAGAGGTAGCATCTGCTCTGTGACTGACCCTTTATTACTGTACTGTGACGAAACAGACTGCAAGTTGAATGGATGGCTTGTTACATGGTATGGCCTTGGGCAGCTGCCTGCTGTGTTGAACGCTGCTGTCCTAATGTTTCTAATTCTGCCAGTGAATTGGAGTGCGAATAATTTCAAAAAAAGCAATAGGTTAAATCTCCCAATGTCTTCTTCCCTCCCCCATGCTGCTGTTTTCCCTGTTGTTTCATTATGAACTTGCTTTGCCTCAGGGGAAAAAAACTGAGCTAATTTTGTTTGCTCATTGTACTTAATATTTGTGTTGCTGGATCCCCTTGATTCTTCTTTGACAGGGAGACTCTGTCACTACTTGTTCATCTGAATGACTAATTTGGTCATATGGAATCAGAAAGTTGTTTCCACTTTTGATTTTAAGTACCCCTTTTTTCTTCCTCACCCTTCTACTTACATTCTATTTCTAAAATAAAATGTTGTAAACAAAATGCAGAGGTGCTGATTATTGGAATGCGTAGGAAGTCTACTCATGGACCCGCTGTTGTAAGTCCTGTACAAACCCAGAGCAAAGATGTTCCTTGCCTGAAGGCGCTTGCCATGGGGGAATACAGTGAGGCAAAAAGACAACATTAGTCACAGCCCACCAGCAGCCCCCAGCTGTTGTCAAGTGTAGGCCTCAGACCAAAGGGGTGTTTGAGGTGGTCTTTGCAAATGGATAACAAGGGAGTTTTGTGGTTGCTTATAGGGAACACCTCCCAGTCATGAGTGCCTTGAATTTATATGCGTTATTGAAAGTTCTTCTGCTGAGGGAAAAAAATCTAAATCTGTAAGACTGAATGTGTATGCAAATTAAATTAGTAAACAGGACTCAAGCAACTAAAGAAATTTATTTATCTGGGATCCTTGTGAAAAGTTGCTCTGTTGGTCTCTGGCTGTCCAGAAAATGTACAATCCTAGGGCACTTTTTGAAAATAACAAGGAATATATTAATCCCTGTTTCCTGGTTAATATTCCATAAAGCAGGTTCTAACAGTTATAGGGGAAACTGAGCTATTCTGAAGGGAAAGATACTAGGGATGTGAAAGTGTAACTGTGTATATGGTTAAACAATGAGCCTGCTCATCAGAGCTGTGTCAGAGGCAGCAGTGCAAGGGGGAGGGCTGTGGGAGCCAGCTCCTCCCTCCCCCTGCGCGTAACCGCGTAACCGTTGACATTTTCAGTGGTTACATGTTTACTTAGGTAACCGTATTTTAACATCCCTAGAAGATACTGTTCTATTTTAGGTTCCCTTCTTCAGATAGAAAAAATTGTCTTTGCTGATATCCTGTTGCCTAGCTCTGGGTATCAGAGGATGACTCTGAATTACCTTTTGGCTCAAATCAAAATAGAAAAAGATCAATCCGTTTTGCTATTCTGTTTGATACAGGTTTTTACACTGCACTCCTCAGTGTGTACCTTCCGTCTGTGCATTCAGCAGTGTGACTGACGCCCATCATGTGCTGTTTGTCCTTTTATCTTCTCTCCCAGGGGAGAAACGTGTGCAGCAGAGCAGCTTGTTCTGGGAGGATTTTTAAAAATCTGGATGTTGCTATGTATTTGTTAGAGAAGGCAGTTCAAAGAAATGCGCTTTGTTCTTGGGCTGGCAGCTGGTGGTGTGTCCGATAGTCCTTGGTGTCTGGGGGAGAGTTTTCCATAGTCGGACTGGAGTTTGAGAAAGTAGGGTCTCCCACATAGATGAGCGTTACCTTATTTTAGGAAGTTGCACTGTGCCAGAGGAGCGAAGTAGCTGACCATGGTCTTCATCCTGGAGCTTTAGGCAGTTTTTTTTAATAACCAGGGCCTCAAGTCCCGTGCAACATAAAGTTGCCAACTTTTTCATGGCCTGGCCTGCCCTGCCCCGTTCTGGAGGCCCTTCCTCCTCACTCCATCCCCCCATCTCGTCCCCCACTTTCACCAGGCCCAGAGTCAGTAGTCGGGATGGGGGCAGCACACAGAGGCTCGTGCTCTCTCTCCTCCTCTCCCCCCCCCCCCAGGTCTAGGAGCTGCAAGGACCTGCTGTCCACTTACCAGGAGCTACATGGAGACATAGCAGATGGGGAGCCAGTTTTAGCCCTGCTGGGCACCCGACTGGGCTTTTAATGGTCCACTTGCCAGTGCTGAGTAGAGCCACCAGGACCACTGTTCCCGCTATTTTCCATCCATGTGTGGAATAAATGTTATGTGCATTGAGGTATGTGTGGATGTGGACCACCATTAATAGAAACATACTGCTGGCTGTGCAGGCTCTTCTAATCAGCCAGGAAGCATTTGAATCTCTCTTGGATGGCAGCCCAAGTGCTCAGCTAACCGGGGACATGAGCCAGTATCCCTTTTTGGCCAGGTGTTCTGGTTGAAAACCAGACTCCTGGCCACACTTGTGCAGTAGTGTGTATTAGTCAAGGTATCAGTCCTCATATAGAAAGCGCTCATTGCGGGGCACTTAACAGGGGAAGAGGGTTGTATTAGATTTTGATGCTCAAAGGCCCAAATGTATCTTTACAGAGGTAGATTCATGCAGAGGAACTAGATTAAAGGAGGCATCTCTTTTACAGTGGCAGCCTGTGTGTCTGTAATGGCCACACATCTTTATTAAGCCCTTCTCTTGGAGAAATATGATCTGAGTTTCAATGTATGGAAGATTTATAAATACACCTTAAAGAACAAACTAAAACCGTTTGTCTGGTAATCCAAATGAAGAGGTATGGTAGATTTATGGCAGTTCACCTTTAAAGGAGTAGCTTGTTTTTAAAAAATGTGATTTTTTTAATACAACTTTGTTACCCATGCAAGATTGTACGTGCGTTTAAATATAGCGCTTTTCTCTAAGATTATAATTAGGAATCATTGATATTACCATTTTAAAGAAATGTGTTTCCAAAAGGAAGCTTGTAATGCTCTCAATGGATTTAAAAACTGGTGGTGAATGCTGATCTTGTAATGCTGTCTCTTGGTAAGACTAGTTCGCTTTATTTATTTTGGCCAACAGTATGTTTTACCTTTCTGATTCTACCTTTGATAGCAAAGCCTGCAGTCCGAAAGATTTTCTTTTCCCACTGGATATATAAAAGTATGTAAAGCTATATTCCTGTTTGAATTTGGCTGCATGGATGAACTAAGTATAGTAAAACCTGCAGATTAAACAGGAAACAGTCTATACCTTTTCATTGGGCAATGCAGATTGAATCGTTATGTAGCTTAAAAACAAATAATGTCAATATAAATTTAGTTTTTCATTTTTAATAATGCAAGAAATTCTGTTTCAGCAGCTACAAATTTAAATTTTGTTTGGATTTTTTTTTCAGGACTGTTATTAATGGGACATGGATGAGATGGCTAAAATCAAGGTGTGATGCAGATGTATTTCAACCTCCAGTAGAAAGTAGGAGTATTGACCATCTGTTGTACTGTTGCCCTAGAGGCACTGGGATACTTTGTAGTACTAGAGGAGGGAATGGGGACTCCTGGTGTGGGTGGAGGGAGCTGTTGGACCGGGGAGGAAGGAGGCCGAGGGGTGTACAGAGAGCTCCTAGTATGAGGGCTGTGTGTGGTGCCTTATGTTCCTGAAATAGAAGAGGATGAGACTGTAGCTCAAAGGGATCTTGGAGTGGAGGGAGAAGGGAACGGAGGAATGCAATGTCCTCAGCCTATGGAAAGAACAAAGCATAGTAGTTTTTAGAACACTAATTTCTAGACTGCAGTCATGGGTGTGCCTTGAGTTTGAGCTCACCTACCCAAGTTATTCTGGGCCCTGGAACAGTGAAGCAAGATGTGGCAGGGCAGACTTGTGTTAGGGCTAGCCCTATGAGTAACTATCCTGGGTTCGAGGCAAGCTTTACATCTCCCCGACTTCACTGAGCCGGGAGCCAGGCTAGCTAGATTAAAGTTAGCTCAGAGGATTCCTCAAGCTGCAGTCCAGATGTATCCCAAGAGTTCTGATGATGGAATTCTATTCTCTATCATGGTCTAATAATTCTTCAGTCTTCATTTGAATGCTTTGGAAACCATACCAAACAAAATATTTGACTGACATTATTGAATAATTGTTAACAAATAACTTTTTAAAATCCACAGCAACTTGAATATAGTGGGGATTCTTGACAGAAAAGTCAGTAAGAAGACAGACTCCCAAATCTTACAGGGAGACTGTTTGGACTTATATGAAAGATCTCAAAGAAAAAAAAATTAACAGATAAGGAAAATTGCTTCTCTGTTCACTCTAGTATGCAGTTCAACAGTTGGCACCTCCTAGAGAAATGAGTCACTGTAATATGGGCATCCTTTGAAAGGCTAAAGCATTTCAGTAAATGTCACAGTGGAGTATGCTTGTGCAAATCTATCATGGTTGACAAATGCACAAGCACAAGGCAGGGAAGTGGCTTTGAAAATATTATTTAAAGATACTTCTACTTTTTCTGCCTTTGAAAGACCTATTGAACTTGAGTGAGTTTTACAAGTTTCTAATGGTTTTCTTTTGCTGTGACACAAACCTCTCTGACCACTTCCTTAAGCCATCTAACAGAGCAGGATTTAGAGGCTGCTTGACTTTTAAGTAGCGGTGCTGTCTACAAAGTCTGACTGTCTATCCTTGTACGCCAGTGATCACCAATCAGTAGATGGGGATCTACTGGTAGATCTTGGAGTTTCTGACAGGCAATCCTGACTGCTTTGCCCTGGAGCCCTGCACGGAAGCCTTAGAGCAGCCATGACCCGATCAGCAGTGCTCAGTTGGCGGCTGAGAGGCAGCACAGGGCTAGGTGAGAGGGGCGGGGCTAGTGCTGGGCGTCTCTAAGAAGTGGGGGACGTGGGACTAATATTGAGGACTGGGGGCTGGCACTGAGGAGATTGGGAGCAGTGGGGCTCTGGAAACAGGAGGCTGGCACCGGGGGGTCTGGTGGTGGGGCTCTAAGGGGTGGGAGTCTGGCACTGAGGAGTTTGGGATAGGGGGCTGGCACTGGAGGGCTCTGTGGGTGGGAGGCTGTTGCTGGGGGGGTTGGGTCCAGGGGCTGTCACTGGGGGGTAGTGGAAGGGTGGGGGCTCTAGGGGCTAGGGCTGTCACTGGGGGGCTCTGGGGCCAGGGTGTTCTCCATCCCCGCCCCCCAGAGCCACCACTAACAGCTGACTTGAGCTGCAGCAGCCGCCCGCCCCGTGGCGACTGTTGGAGTTGAAGCTAGCTGTTCGTGGCGCTCTAGGAGCCGGGGCTTTTGGCAGATGGTAACATTTTATTTGCATACTTCCATATTAATTATCTGCATAATGAATATGCGAATAAAATGTTACCATCTGCCAAAAGTTTGTGAATGGGTTTGCTGGTTTGTGGTATAACAAAGGTTGGGAACCACTGCTCTAAGGTGCTCCAGGGCCATTCGTTGTTTACGTTTTGTAAGTTACAGACTAACATGGCCACGGGAGTCCTCCAATAGATAGAACTAGCACTCAGGTCTAAGATTAGGCCATCTTGCTGGAAATCTGGTCTGCCTTGCACAAATTTTCAATCACAATCCAGAAGACTAAGTTTCAGGAAATGAAATCATGTCCCAGCTGTTGTCATGGGCATAAGACAATGTGTCACACAGCAGTCCTTCTCATTGTTTGTATAACCCCAGACATGCGCAATTATATCTATACCTCAAGTAGAGAGGGTTTTTGATAAGGCCTTTTTCTTTGCTTTCTCCAGATAGGTTTCAACCGTAATGATCTGCTTGGGGATCATCATGCTGGAAGACAAATCTCATGGTCATTTAATCTCCTTTTAATCTCCTACCTAAAAGCATTGCTGGAAGGATTAGGATGTTTGTATTTTAAGCAATGTGTCTCTCTTCTTTTTCCATTCCCCATTGTGTTCTTTGAAAGTCGACTTCTAAACATTAGATACTACCTTGCTTTATTATGGCTTTTTGTGTGCATGTGTCAAATATCAATTCATCAAAAAAGCTACTCGGCATCCATACATTGTAATTCTACTGTGTATGTGCACATACCACTCCTATGAGAACTAGCTAACCGTTCTCAGTGAGAGTCTTCTGTAAAGGTATTAGAATGTATTAGTGTAGAGATGTCAGATAGCCCTTTCCCCATTATTTTTGTCATGTAACCCTGTCATGACTTTGCTTTTTTTCTCTCTCTTTCCAATTTCTTCCTTTGGAAGAATAGCATCAGCAGTAACTATGAGAGCGAGTAGACTTTAAAAAAAAAAAAGTGAATTTTACAAGTAGACCCATCTTAAGTGTCTTTATCAAGGATGCATTCTTGATGCTAGGCTGCCTTTCTCCGCTGCTGGTTGGCATCCACTAGTCTGTGGCTTCATTAGTGAACATTAGTCTTTATTTGTTTTACACTTTGTAGACGATGCACTGACAATGTATGTCAGTACAATAGTTCAGGACTCTTCTCCTTCCTCCAAGTCCTGATATGAATAGATATGTATATTTTTATGGTGAAATATGTTTAACTTCTTTTTTGGATTATATTAATGGAATTAATGCTATTCACACAATACAAAAGATGTTACTTTTTAAAAAGAAATTGGGAACAGAAAATATTAAACAGGCTGTAATTAAATTGTAAGTCACAAGCACTTAGAGGAATGGAGGTAGGAGAAAAGCGACAGTCCAAAACCATGTTTCCTAAACTTTTGTGTGCATGTTAGCAAACAGAAGCTACAATTAGTTGCAGTTAAGGTTGACAGCCCACAGTCCCACCCAGCCAAAACCTTAAACAAATGGAAATAAGAAGTTAGAAGGATTTATGCATTCCTTTCCACCTTCGTGCCACCCACAAAGCTATTGATCGCGCACTACCAGGCTCCACAAGGCTTTGACTTCCATCTGCAACAACTACTACCTCTCTTCCCCACCTCTCCCAAAAAAATCCACAAAATCAAAAACCATACCACAGCTTCATCAGTTCATACTCATTGTCAGTGTTCTAGAACGAGCTAGAATTTGTTTTGTAATGAAGTTTCAGAGGGGGGAGCCGTGTTCATCTATAACTGGGGGAAAAAACTAAAAAACCAACAACGAATAATCCTGCAGCACCTTAGAGACAACAAAAAATGAAGATATCATGATGGAATGAAAGCAAAGATACTGGAGCGAATACCTGTTGCAAAGGGTGAATTCTGCAGCTAAGAATGGCTCTTGTTACAGTCATTTCTGTTACATGCTGCTTCATCATCATCATCATCAACCATGGGCTCGGCGCCCATTTGTGTCCGATGCCTCTCTCACTATTTCCTTCCATCTTTCCCTGCCAAGTGCGGAGTGGCTTAGTTTTTGTAGACTAGCTCCGCACCAATCTACTAGATCATCTACCCATTCTCTGTGGGGTCTGCCTCTCCTATTCAGACCATGCATTATGCAGAATACCAGGGTCTTAACTTTTCGCTCGTCATTCATTGTGCAGATATGCCCAAATAGCCATAACTTTCATTGTAAAACCTTCTGCAGTAGGTTCTCTTTTGGCTGTATCTTCCCATATAATTCCTCGTTGGTAACTTTCTGCATTCATCCTATTCTCAGGATCTTTCTATAACAACTCCTCTCGAATGGCAATATCCTTCTCTTTGCATCTTTGGTTATCACCCATGTCTCACATCTGTACAACATGCTGCTAAATACACACGTTTTCAAGACTCTCAGCTTCATTCCTAAGGTAATCGCTTTACTTCTCCAGATCTTATCCATCGCCTTCAAACTTGCTCTTGCTTTCGCTATTCTAGTCGCTATTTCCTTCTTACAGTCTAGATAATACATCATGTTGCTCCCCAAATACGTGAACTTCTCTACGGTCTCTAGTTAGATCCCATCTACACTGATCTTCCTTCCCATTTCCTTATCTCCAAATACCATTGTCTTCGTTTTATCGATATTTGTAATCAGTCCATACTGCTTCTCTTCCTCATTCTCGCTAACTTCTCTTCATCTTCTTCAATGATAATTATATCATCCGCGAACCTCAAGTTGTTAATTCTCATCCCGTGCACCGATATCCCTTCTATCTCTTCCTTGATCTTGTCCATCGCTTTCTCTAGGTGTGTGATGAAGATACTCAGAGATATCGGATCTCCTTGTCTCGGATTTCTACTCGTTCTAAACCAACTTCCCAACTCTCTGCACAGTCTCACTGCTGCCTCCGCATTATTGTTGATATCCTTCAACAACTGTATCAGTCTGCTATCCACTCCGTACGACTCCGATACCGCCCAAGTCACTTTCTGATCTATACTGTCAAATGCCTTCTGAAAATCAATGAAGCAATTGTAGATGTTCTTGTTCTTTCGCTGAGGTTTCTCCACTATTAATCTTAATGCTAATATCTGCTGTATGGTAATTCTGTCTTTCCTGAATCCCGCTTGCTCATCTGCTAGATGTTCTAATGGTATATAATAAAATGTGTATGGCTGCAATCTGTACTCGTGCTCGAATGCGCAATTTGCACACACAGAAAAGTTTAAAAGAACTTGCTGCGTACTTTTGATGTGTTACTACGAGTAGTAGAAGTGAGTGAAGTGTTGAAGCAGAAGGTTCTTCTCTCATTTTTGAGATCAGATTGTTCTTCATTCTAGTAGATGATAATGTGGTTGGTATAACAATTGTGTTTAATATTTTTCCATATGTATACATAAAAAGGGGGGATGGAGACAAGTCTTACATTTTTCATTTCATATTTTACCTACCTGCCCCAGATTAATAATAGTGACCTTTTACTTATTTGTCCCTGAAATGGAATGCTTGTGCCTGGAAGACTTGGTTTTGAATTTTTTACAACATTGCAGTACAATGAGTTAATACATAAAAAGGTAAATAAACCCAGCCATGCAGCTCAAATGTGAACTGTGTTATGTAAGCCGTTCCCACCCCATGAATGACATTTAAAGTAGGAACCTGCTTTTCTAAATACATATCCTAGTTCTCAGGCTAATCTTCTGTTGGGTTTAGTATTAATCTTTCTTTGAATATTTCCCTTGTTAGACTTTAACTATACTTGTGACTTAATGATAACACAGGCTTTTTTCTATCTAGTCATCTGTTAAATATTAGATGTCTGGTTTTGATCACCCTGGAGCTGTTTGCATGAGTAAAAATTACATCTTTGTTTATAATGCTGTACCACTTTCAGAAAACACGCCTCCCAATTTTATTTTTCAGAATTAGCACAGATCAATTAAAAGGAAAAAAAAATTGTAATGGAATGTAATGACCTGCTCTATTTTTGCTGAAATGCAGAAAAGCATTTTTTCCCCTTTCCCAGTGAGATTTAGTGCTTTTGTAATGTGCTAGAATGACATCACTATACCTCAAAGCCTGTGGTTTACAAAGTATGTTCAGATGAGCAGTGAATATTTCCCAGTACTGTCCTACAAATCTTGCCTCAGCCCCATTCTGGAAGGA
Source organism: Pelochelys cantorii (assembly GCA_032595735.1). NCBI lineage: Eukaryota > Metazoa > Chordata > Testudines > Trionychidae > Pelochelys > Pelochelys cantorii. The sequence continues at coordinate 2,390,183 of CM064338.1, forward strand.
CCACTAATGATGGAGAGTAATTGAATATTTGGCCTGTGCGTGGCCACTCTAAGACAGCGAACAAGGTCATTTTGTTCTGGTGATTTTTAGCAAAGTTGGCATCTTATGATACTTCAGGGAGTTTCTAACTTCTTTAGGTGCTAAAAAAGTCATATTTCAGCCTCATTCTTCACCATGCATGAAAAGCACAGTGTTTCAGAGTTTAGTAGACACTATGTTGTGGCACGGTGCTTGCAGTGTCTAAGTTTTCAGGGTTTTTCCACAGAATGCTTGGGTTTATTAAATATTTATTTAATCCACTGTTTGTGCCTCTCTGTTTTCATCATACGTCCCTGTGTTTAGAAATTTGTTTTTTTTCCCTGCGAGTGCTCGATTTACCAAAAGTATCGGGCTTCTGTGTCACACAGCCCAACTTTTTTCAGTGTCTGCAGCCATAAGTGGTAGCTAGCTGCATTACCTTTTGCTGAACTGGGCCATACGTGCATAGAACTGTTTTGGCAATAAATTCTAAATGACTTTTTTTTTAAGTTTGATGATTTAGTATCTTAAAAACATTCAGACTCATTCTGACTAGAGAGATTGACTTGAAAAACTCATCCTTCTGGTCTGTTAGCTTCTAGACCTGAATATAATAAACTCCTTCTCACTCTTACACAAACCCTGGTCTCAGATGCTACCCTGGGATTTCTAGGCATGAGCCATGTACTGGTCTTCTAGTGGCCCACCTCTCCCCCTTCTCACTGTAATATGGGAGCTGGTTACTGCTGTGCTCTTCGTTGCACTCGAGTTGCAATTTTAGCGAAACAAGAAATTTTCTACATAGTCCAGGGCAATGTGAGCCATTCAGTGGTTCTGCTCCAAAAAGAGACATTGCAAGGTTCCATGTTTGTGTCTACTCCCTTTACAGGTAACTGTGTCCTTCCCCTTTTCCCCCCCCCCCCCTTTTTAATTGGTTAATGAAACATTAGCTGGCAGTTTTCTGCAGGCCAGATTCAGTCATTAGATCTTTGCCACTGTATTTTATTCACTGAGGTGTAGTACCACTATAAAATAGACTACAATTTGACTTTGAATTGGCATTTAGTTAACTATTTCATTTATGCATGGGAGGAGATGAGAATCCAGATCGCTATGTTGGCTGTCTAGTCCAGGGAAAACTTTGGTTTATAAAGTCAGCAGCTATGACTGAATATAAGCAGGGATCAGAACTGTTGACTTAGATACCACTATTTCTACGTAGTTACTTTCCAGAATAGAAATAGACTTTACATTTGTATTAATTCCCAAGGTTTGATGGTTGCTTTGTAACCTCTTTTGTTGGAGGAAAAGGTTTGAAGGTAAAATTTGCCTCTGTTTTTCAATACATTTTTGTTGTCCTTCTGTGTAGATTATAATGGCCTTGGTGAAGTCTCAGGTTGTCTTATGTAACATGAAACTCACCAACTTTCAGTAAATAAACTTTTGCAAGTGCAATTTTTAAAGATACATTTGGTTTGTAAAAAATAACAGCCTGTGGGCTCTTAACCACGCAGATGTTCATTTGTGGGTTGAATTCACATCTGACAATTATTTGGGGAAAAGCTCCCTAAAAGGTAAATAAGTGGTGCTATATCTTAACCCAGAGGAAGCAAAAGACAGGACTATGCAGCACTTTAAAGACTAACAAGATGGTTTATTAGGTGATGAGCTTTCGTGGGCCAGACCCACTTCCTCAGAGGCATGCTCTGTTTCATTCATTCCAGAATTAACTAGTTGTGAAATTTACCATGAAGCAAGCTACATTTTAAAACATTTTGAAAGCCAGTCTCAAAAAGGAGGTAGATTCTGTTGGATGGCTTGCTGAAACAGAGTATCTGTTCTCAGAGGATGAGTAACAGTGCTATTTGTTTGCATTTGATTACTAATGTAACCTTCGCATGGCATGAAAGGAGCTGTGGAAAGCATGCAACCATGTTTGTCATACCCCTCTTAATAGCCTTTGTGTGGAATTATCCAAAAGGTAAGGGTGAGGCTTTGGGAAATAAAAGAGAATTACCAGTTTAAAAGTTTCCAGGGAAGCTTGGCTCATGATAGTGAGTGAACCTCTGGAATCTTTTTATAAACCTTCCCTCCTCCCCCCACCACCTAACAAACTGCTTTGGGATTCCTGCTTTTTCTTATTTTTTAGGGTTTTGAAGTTGCTTCATAAGCTAAATTAAGATTTGAAGGTTGGGGCATATGGAGCACGTAGTTTTGCAGAATCTTCTTAGTTTAGTATATATGCTTAATGTTAAGAAAATTGTTCTAATTTACTCAGTATGCTAAAATTTAGAGCACCGCCTAGGTATTTTCCTGCAAAGCAATTTTCTATGATTTTTTTATCGTATTTTATTGTACACTGTCAGCTGTGTAGAAATACACTGCAATTTATGATGCTGAGCTCAGGTGAAGTGGGTGGATCTTGCTAGGAAGAAAGGATAATGCATGATGTCATCTCCTCCTTCCTCATAATATAAGACTTAACTCCAGCCTTGTGCAGCTGACAAGACTGCAGCTATTTAACGGAACATGCTGCTGAGGGCTGGTCTGCCTTTCCGATTTTTTTCCTGTGGTACCGTTCTGTGAAATAATTTGCCTTCCTATTTCAATCTACAGCACAAGCTGCAGACAGCAGAAAGTGGTGGTGAGATGGGGACAAAAGGCATGTTTATTTCACAGCTAATGGAGAGCTGCCTCAGATGGTAATGTGCAGATGTTGAAATCTATATGAACAGCTGAAGGATTTTTTTTTTTTTTTTTTTTTTTTTTTTGAAGCTGGGGTTTGCCAGAGCTGAGTTGGTGCATGTTGTGAAAGTAAGAAGTGTCATAAGACAGAGCGTGGAATTGTGGAACTGGCATTTGCAAAGAAGTTGAAAAGAAGAAAAGCTTTATACACAAAACTGCTGCTGGGGTTGCTGATCTTGCTTTTTTTGTGAAGGTTATCAGTGTTTGAGAGTCCACAAGGAAAATATATCAGCAACTTTGCTGATGGGAGTGGAACTAATTTCATTGCACGGTGATGACTGGGAACTGATCAGGACAGAGACAGAAGACTTGGAGGGTACTGTAAGAGTATACATTTGTTTAATTGATTGTTGTGATTGCCATACGGATGTTCAAGAAAGAGGAAAGTGGCACTCAGAGAATGATAGAAGAAATGTAGCAGAAAAGTATTTTGAGAGCTAAGTATTTTGTAAGCTAGATGCATAGGAAGATTTGTTAGGTGTCATTGCCAGTCCCAAATGTTCAAAAAGCCTGAATGAGACTCCAAAAAAGTCACAGTTGGCTTAAAAATAATTATTTTTAAAAATTACATGGGGGGGGAGGGTTTGTGGGATTTTTTTCCTTGTGGTTTTCTAGTCTTTGGGGGTACACATTTTCATGCTTTCTTCCACATCCACGAGGGCTAGAAACAGTTTTAAAAATGAAAGCTGAGATTGTGTATTCACATAACTCCAGGGAACTGAGCATTTAAAAATAGCACTAATTATTGCAAGACATGCAATAAAATCATGACCTGGGAACACTGAAATATTTTATTTAAATCCAGCAGAGATTGCAACAAAGGTACAGTTTAGAGAACTTTATCATTAGAGTGGTTCAAAAATATATCCTGTTCACTATGGGATTATAATTGAGACATCTGTACTATTGGGGTAAATAAGAGAGCACTATTTTAGTGACATTTTTTGATTTTGTCCAAGCACTACCCAACTCCACTGGTTAATTTCAAATCCTTTAACTATGATCTTTGATATAACTGACAAATTAACAGAGATCAGTCACTTAACCTGATTTCTTGAACTTCAGTAACCTTTTGCAGAGTACATTTTGTGTAGCAGTTTTTATGTATTGTTTTATCATTTGTAGGGTTGTTTGATTATTTGTTTTAATAATTATGGCTATAGTCCTTTGCAGACAATACAAGAAATCCAGTAGTTTATTCCTTTGTGTATATAAAATAGATAGCCTGATTCTCAGTATACAGGCCAACAAAATGTAAATTACATACATTTTGAAACTGAGTAAAATTGTTGTAGAACATCTCTCTTGGGAGAAGAAGTTAAAAGAGATATTTCCAGGCGATAGCGTGTAAAAATAGAAATCTAGAAAGTAATTCTTACCTCTTTTAGCTGCTTTATTTGATAGTGTTTTTATAAAACAATGAAATGATTATATTTACCTGTCATGTATCAATATAAAATGCACTTGATAAAGAATTTCATAAAATATTATCCCCATAAAACTATAATTTTCATTTTATTTATTTTAGACACTTAAAAATTAGAGATTTGCCTATGTATCCTTCCACATGCCACTCGGCACATTGCTAGCCAGATTTGTATGGCTTCACCTGAGTACCTTTATGGTTGGATTAGAGTGTGTGCATGTGGTTTTGTTCCATTCCTCTTTGTTCCTTAAAGTTCTTGAGCTCTGCAGGGTAGAGGTATCTTGTCCCTAAAGTCCTGCAAAGCTCCTAAGCTCTGAATGTAAGAGGTCCCCTTTCCCCATCTCCTGCAGAGCTCCGGAGATGCTCGGTTTCCCTCTGAGTCTGAGGACCAGTAGTGTTCTGTATGGCAATTCTTAACATACATAGGGCTTGTCTACACTTAAAATGCTGCAACGGCTCTGCTGTAGCTCCTCAGTTGAAAAAGTTACCTATGTATTGATGTAGGTATTCCACCTCCCCAAATCGGGGGAGGAGGAGGTATATTGATAAGAGAAGTCTCTTTTCGGTCTAATGCTCTCTGTGTTGTGGGGAGGAGTTAGGTCACGTGTTGCTCAGGGGTGGGGATTTTTCACCGAGTATAGTTATACCAACCTAATTTCCTCATTTAGCCCAATCCCAGGACTCTGATTCAGCAGAGCATTTAAGCAAATGCTTGAATCCTTTCCTATTCAGGAAAGCACTTAGCACATATTTAGCCGTAAGCATGTACTTACGTATTTTGGATAGGAATGGACTTCTGAATCAGGCCCAAATAGATTTGTCAAGGGATGCTGTACTGCTAAGCAGGTCAGCTGAAGATCCCTTGGAAGGATCCTTCAAAACACAATAGAGAACATTCACTTTTATAAAGACTTCTCCCTGACTGTTAAGAAGTACTGTTATCCAAAAGCAGATTCCACTTTCGTTACAAGAAGCTATTCAATTAGAAAGGGTTGAAATTCACATTGCAGAAATAAACAATTAAAATTCCATTCATGTCCGGTACATAAGAGTTATTTAAACCCATTACTTTTTCAAGCACCACGCAATATGTTTTTGTCCACAGTCCATGATTCTAAAGTAAAATGACAATAGAAGTTTATTTCATAAGATGAATAGGGAAAACTAGCCTTTTAGACTGTTAACTTTACCCCGGAGTCAAAAATACTTCTGAAGTGTGATTATGGAAACTGTTAAATGGGAGATATTTTCTGAAACTACTGTAGCATCCTTTACAGTGCACTCTGCCTTTCAGTCTGTGTGTGATTTTAAAGATTTGTATTGTCTGGCCCGGGAGGGAGAGAGAGAGAGAGAGAGATTATCATTGTCTTTACCTCTAAGCATCACCACTCTCCATCCACACCTGGGGCCTCTCTCTCCACTTCTGCAGTCCTCATCAGGAGTGGTTCATACGGAGAGAGAACCCTGTTTTATTTCATTCTTTGAGGATCACAGATCTCAATTCTTACATGTTTAGTCAAGGGTTTTTTCCTCTGTAATTTTTTTTCTCCTCAGTGGAGCTGAACATCCATATCAGACATCGGGGAAAAATGTTCTTTATTATACTTATGTATCACCTAAATGACATTAAAAGAAAGTGAAGTCAAGCATTCAAAAGTGAGAAAACATTAAAATTAAGGTGGCCGTGTAACTTAATTCAGCCCCCTTATGCGTATATAAGTATTGAATGACATGATCATATACTATTTTTTTCCACAGGACCTCAGCCTTATTCAGTATACTGGACGGACAGTATTAACTGAATGAGCAGCTATTCAATATTTAATGTTATCCTCCTCATTCAGTGTTTGTGGTCCCATGCATTATTCACTGCACCCCATCCAAATCCTGCCCACACTGAATATAAAATTATTACTTTTCTATGGTTTTTTATTGAGTTCTCATTCTAGTATCTTAATTCATTGCAAACCTTAATAAAATCATCATCTCTACACTCCTGTGTGGTGAGCTGATAGTGTTACTCCCATTTTATCTAGGGGAACTGAGGCACAAAAATTAAAACCAAAATTGATTCAAACTGAGCACATGCATTTAATTTACACTTTGGAACTCTTGGGCCTGCTTTTTCAGAGTACTTGAGGGTTTACAGCACTTACATATTTTGGATCAGCATCCCATGGATCTCAGTTGCCTTTGTCAATTTTCAGAACTTCTGAGGTCTGATTTGCATGGGTCTCTTAAACTGAGCCCTAGAGAATGGGGAACACACGGTGGCCACCTATGCACATTTTAGTTTATGACTTGCCCAGCATCACAAGGCACTTGGTGGCAGAGGCAGGGTTGGAAAGCAGTAATTTGGGGTGGCATTTAAACCGCCCTAAACAAAACCGTCCTTTCTGTTCCTGCAGTCTCCTGCCTCGTTTTCCCCACACCTTTCAACTAGGAGTTCAGATCCGGGGCCCTACAGCAACATTCTCCACACAATGCTTTTTCATTCCCGGAGCACCGTCCATCCTGTGCACATTTTGAGGCAGGGAAAAAAAGTATGTGATCGGATTAAAGTTTGTATCACAATGCACACATGCAAGGGCGCTGAATGAAGATTGCACGGCCAATCTAAAAAGCCTCCAACATTTTTTTTTTAAGTGAGAGGATGTAATACTTTGACTCCTCCCGGCGGGAGGTGGAGGGCAGAAGCGGAGGGTAGAGTTTACTTTTCTTCCACTTCCTCTTACTTTTTGCCCACTGGAAAAAGTGTATGTGAGGAAGTGAAACAGTGAGGCTTTTCCGCTTTGTCTTTTATGTTTTTTGTACATACATGCATCCTCCTTCCCCCCATCATTGGAAAAATTTATCAAAATACAAATATGGTTTAAAAAGTGAACAAAACTAAAATATTTGTGCAAACATTTTCACAAATAAAAAAGACCAGTTTTGTACACCTCTACCTGAGATCAGTTGGACTAGGCTAAGGCAGAGAGGGCATGAAAAAGGGTTTCTTAGAGGAAAGCCCATGACTGCTCACTGTTAGTTTTCAACGTGTGAGTTCACGACCCTCTGCTACTTGGCTCCTTGCTGATCAGCCAGGCTTAGGAGGTCAAATTATTTTGCTCTCCCTTCATGTCCAGCCAGACAGTATGTTCTGTAGGATATCTTGAGCCCTACTCTCTGAGCATATTCCAGCTCCAGACTGGGTGGGCTTCAGTAGTGGTGCAGGGGTGGTGCCGCTGAGCAGTGTTATAGACTTCAGTGCTCTGCTTGTTCAGGGCAGGAGCGGTCAAGAAGCGATCTGAAGATCTTTGCACTCAACAGCTGGAAATCCATTGGTCTGGATTGAAAAATGCTTTGTTGTAGAAACCTGATCGACATGTAGGGAAAATCTCCTCTGTCCCTTAATATAGGGCAAAGTTGGTGTTTCTTCTGGTGTTTTCAGTGGTATTGCTGGCTTTGCTGTGAAATAGTCTAAAAATGTCATCTCTTTTCGGGGATGATGATATCTGCTTTAAATTATGCTCACTAGTTGATATCTATTCCTCGTCAGTTACATGCACTATCTGAAGGGGTTTGGATTGTGTGTGGTATCTCGAGGATCAGAATCAGTACCATATCTCATTGATGCCAAACCAACTTCACTCCCAAAGCGGTACCTGAAAGCAGTGAAATAGATCTTTTTAAATGAAACCAAATACAAGTCCAACATGGATTAGCTGGACTAGTATTTTAAAGTAGTTAGAAAGAGATGTGCTATATCATTTGGAGGGTTTTTAAACTTAAGCAAGTAATGTGTATCCCAGAGAGAAATCCAGCAAACAAAAATTTCACTGGAAGTAAGGATAAACAGACCCACTGAGGATCCTGCTGACACAAATGACTAGTGATACAAGTATTTAAACATGTCTTATGGTTTGACATCACAAGAGCCCTGCAATTGAATTTTAGCCTTAGTGTACATGCTGTTGAGGGTGCATAATTCTATATGTTCGTAGGGCCCCAAAATGACTAATGTCACTTTTGATGTTATGTTCTCAAAGGTCAAATATTTTAGTCATTAGTTTACATCATCAATGGGACTATTGTGTTCATATGGAACATTTTATCGAGACACTACTGGAAACTTCAAGAGGAATTCATATGGCAAAAATGTATTTGATGTTTATATTATCATACATTGAGTTAGATTTGGAATACAGAAAATCCCATACTGTTGCCCTTCTATGTCCCCCAATCATTCATTACCTTTAGATGATCTAATCTTGCCTCAGTGCAAGGACTAGATGAACTCTTGTTTCTGTGATTTTCACGTAAGCCGTCTTTCTGGTTACATTTTTAAGGCAGTACATTGTTTTTTATTTGGATTCCTTTAATTGATATCAATAATAATAGTAATTCTGGTTAATAGTCATACTTCAGATAGAAAGATGATACATGCAGTTCAGTAAATCACAACTTTTCTGTTGACACCTTATACGCCATACGTAGTATAAGTTTTGTTGCAATTCTATAAATTTGGTACATAAGAACGGCCATGCTCATTTGGACCAAAGGTCCATCTGGCCCAGTGTCCCGTCATCCGACAGTGGCCAATGCCAGGTGTCCCAGAGGGAATGAGCAGAACAGGGAATCATCAAGTGATCCCTTCTTTGTTGCCCATTCCCAGCTTCTGACAAACAGAGGTTAGGGACACCGTTCCTACCCATCCTGGCTAATACCATTGATGGACCTAACCTCCATGAATTTAATCAGACAATGACACAATCATAATGAACCCAAATGAAAGCTTTTGTGCATGTGAATGAATCATGTATGATCTGCAGTGAGTTACAAGAAACAATTCCTTCAGAGGAATGCTGAGTGACTTTATATAACATGACTAAAATTTGGTGGTTCTGTCCCATCAGAACCTCGAGATGGAATTAATTATTTGTAGCCCTCTGCAGATGCTTTGTAGCTTAACATCAAGGGCTATTTTTAAAATTTGAATAGCCGCATAAATAACCAAAACTTACATCAGTGCAGCAATCTTTAGAAATCACTAGAACAGGTAAGCAAAAAGACAATATAGTGTGGATTGTATTAAAATTAATTCATTGTGAGTTAGGCCTTGTGCTGGCAGTATTAGCCTAGAATTAATGCAATACTTTTCTGTCTCTGGAGTCTTAATGGAATTATATAAATATCTAAAAGTTCTATTGTGGTTAGTCAGCATATGGAGTTCACTGTTAAATGATTCAAATTCATATCTGCAGAGGATAAAATATTCATGGCGGAGATTTCTTTGCATCCTGCCTGATCACCTGACTTTTGCTTTGTAATCAAATAGCTATTGGAAGAAGTAAAACAACTTTTGTCACTCTCAGCAGTTTTCATTAAAACACAAACAAACTACCACTTAGACCGTAATATTTGTACATCACAATTTCTATTAAGAAATCACTTTTTCTTCCATTGGAAGTGCAGCCCTCTAGGATGGAACATAGAGAGTATTTTCATAGTACTATCACTGTCTGTAAGTTGAGAAAAGCAAGAGATGACCCATTTGTGAAATTTTGTCCATTTGAAACTGCAGTAGTTCATGGATTCCAAGGCCACAAGGGATCACTGTGATCATCTTAACATCTCTTGTATAACACAGGCCTAGGCCATAGAACTGCCCCAAAACATCCAATTTCAATTTAAAAATGGTCAGTGATGGAGAATCCCCTTTGACCTCTGGTAAGTTGTTCCAATGGTTAATTTCCCTCACTGTCAAAAATGTACGCCTTATTTCTAGTCTACATTTATCTCTCTCCAGCTTGCAAGCATAGAATCATATTATGAGAGCAAATGCGGATCCACATCTGATCTGCATCCGCCGGACTCAACTCCTCATCTGATCCGGATTTTACTTGTATCCACACAACAGAGCTGGAGGGGAGGGAGCATGGATGAGCAAAGGAAGGGTAGGATTGTGCATGGAAGAGTCAGGTAGCATGCCAGGGCTCTGCAGTTCAGTGCTCATCAGGCAGGGTCAGCACTCAGCCCCTCCTGCAGGGAGATAGAGAATGCAGCTTCTTGAGTCCTTTCCCTGCCGGCAGTGCAGGGGCCTGCTCTGGCTTCCCCCACCCCCTCCACGGGTATTTGCTCCACTATCCATGGATATATGTGGATATTGCACCCTTTTCTGCTTGATCAAAGGCCCAGAATTTAATATTTTTTCTTCAGTGTTTAACGTTAAAATGTAAACCTGTGATGAAAATTTACTAGTCTATTAAATGGTACTAGATCATCCTATAGATTTTTCTATTGAAGTATTTATATGAAAAAAGTAAGTATTAACTTGGTTAGAACTTTAACAGGGTTCAAAAAAGAGCTAGATAGATTCATGGAGGTTAGGTCCATCAATGGCTGTTAGCCAGGATGGGTAGGAATGGTGTCCCTAGCCTCTGTTTCTCTGGAAGTGGGAGATGGGAGGGATCATGTGAGGATTACCTGTTGTGATCCCTCCCTCTGGGGCATCTGGTATTGTTCACTGTTGGCAGACAGGATACTGAGCTGGATGGACCTTTGGGCTGACCCCTATGGCCATTCTTATAGGGTTGCCAGGTGTCCGGTATTGACCTGGACAGTCTGGTATTTTCGCCGCCTGTCCAATAAAAAAAAATCAGAAAATACCTGATTTTTCTGATTTTTTTTCCCTGCCAGGAGGCGAAAATACCAGACACCTGGCAACCCAACACACATTCAGCAACCGCGTCCAGCCCCCAGGTCCAGCCCCTGGGCCCCCCGCTTAGCTCCCCTGCAGAACCAGGTGTCTCCTGGCTCGGAGCAGGAAAACAAGATGGCCGCCGGAAAAAGCCTCAAAGGGGCCATGTGGTTTTTTAATTTAAAAAAAATTTTTTTTTTTTTTTTTTTGCTTAATAACTCTCGGGGTCTCTTTTTTTTTTCCTCAACAACTGTGGTCTCCCCCTTTTTTCTTCTCAACAGAATTTTTCCCCCGATGTGTTTTTTTGGCGGAGGGGTGTTTGGTATTTTTGGTTAAACCATCTGGCAACCCTATGTTCTTATGTTTGAATTAAGATTTTTAAGAGTAGTGACTTCTGAGTAGCTTAGTGCTTTGGCATGTTAATTTTGATGCACATTTAAAGTCCCTGACTTTCTGAAATATAAACAACCTTTGAAAGTCAGATCGCTTCAGTATAGTTATTTTAAGACATCTTAGCTTTTTAGGGTAAGTTGTTATAAGTTTGACTGTCACATGAGCATACATCTTATTCATGAGCGTGTGGTCAGATTGAAAGTTCAGTTTCTGGTTATAAAACTGAGTGAAACTCTTCCTGGAACAGAGCATGTGTTCGAGAGACTTTGGCATGAGAACTGTAACAAGGACATGATGCCTTTCTCTGCTTGCATCATTGGTGGGAACTAGCTGTGCAGACTGATACAGTGGCTAATTGGAGATTAATAATAAATTGAGAGAGGATTGGTCTGATTATTTTAGCATTGAAAAACACTCATTACAGCATCTGTTTCCATCTCAAGAATTCCTCTAAAGAACAAACTCCAAAACCTTTCTGAATGATCATTTGCATACTTACTGTATGGTAAACATTTTTAATGGCCTTAACTATGGCTTTAAGTTTCTGTTTTACTGATTTTTATAAGAATTATGTAGCCATTTTTTTTTTCATTTTCAGAAATATATAACTTGGGCATAAAATCCACTCTTTTTGAAGTGTCTCAGCCTAGGAAAAGATTGATTCATTTAGTTAAGAATGTAGCCTTTTGAAACTTGGCTGTATAAAATGACTAGCTGTTTTCAAGTGAGATCTCCCAAACTGTTTAGGATAGTCATGACAGAAGCAGACTGTGAGGGACTCCAAGAAGATCTCACCAAACTGAGTGATTGGGCAACAAAATGGCAAATGAAATTTAATGTGGATAAGTGTAAAGTAATGCACATCGGGGAAAAATAACCCCAACTATACGTACAGTATGATGGGGGCTAATTTGGCTACGACAAATCAGGAAAGAGATCTTGGAGTTATCGTGGACAGTTCTCTGAAAACTTCCACGCAGTGTGCAGCGGCGGTCAAAAAGGCAAATAGGATGCTAGGAATTATTAAGAAAGGGATAGAAAATAAGACCCAGAATATCTTACTGCCCCTGTTATAAAACTATGGTACGCCCACATCTTGAATACTGTGTACAGATGTGGTCTCCTCACCTCAAAGATATTTTGGCCTTGGAAAGGGTTCAGAAAAGGGCAACTAAAATGATTAGGGGTTTGGAACGGGTCCCATATGAGGAGAGGTTAAAGCGACTGGGACTTTTCAGTTTAGAAAAGAGGAGACTGAGGGGGATATGATAGAGGTCTATAAAATCATGAGTGGTGTGGAGAGGGCCGATAAAGAAAAGTTATTTATTAGTTCCCTAAATAGAAGAACTAGAGGACACCAAATGAAATTAATGGGTAGCAGGTTTAAAACTAATAAAAGAAAGTTCTTCTTCACACAGCGTGTAGTCAGCCTGTGGAACTCCTTGCCAGAGGAGGCTGTGAAGGCCAGGACTATAATAGAGTTTAAAGAGAAGCTAGATAATTTCATGGAGGTTAGGTCCATAAAAGGCTATTAGCCAGGGGATAAAATGGTGTCCTTGGCCTCTGTTTGTCAGAGGCTGAAGAGGGATGGCAGGAGACAAATCGCTTGATCATTGTCGTTGGTCCACCCTCTCTGGGACACCTGGTGCTGGCCAGTGTCGGCAGACAGGCTACTGGGCTAGATGGACCTTTGCTCTGACCCAGTACAGCCATTCTTATGTTATGTTCTCCCTGTATAAAACTTTGAAGGCTTGTTTCAGTGTATTCACTTATATTAGATGGAGTGTAAATTCTAATGTATACTAGAGTGTGGTATACTAATTGTGTGGATCCTGGCTGGCTTATGTTAAAAGTTGCTGAGTGCGCATTAATGTAGTACCGTTTGAAATGGCACTCTGTCTGTGTGTACTTGGGAGCAGAGGTCATGTCTTCACTACAGGCTGGATTGATGGGCCATAATCAATCCAGCAGGACTTGATTTATCAAGTCTAGTATAGATGAGATGAATCAATCGCCAGCCACTTTCCTGTCGACTCCAGTACTCCACAAGAATGAGAAGAGGAAGTGGAGTCAACAGGAGAGCATCAGCTGTGGACTTACTGCGGTGAAGACACTATAGTAAGCCGCTCTGAGCACGTAATTTTCAGCTACGTTATTCATATAGCTGAAGTTGCGTAACTTAGGTCGATGGCCCGTGGTAGTGTACACATAGCCTTAGGAACTTTGTGTGCATCAGCAGGGTCCACACGACCAATTAGATCATGACACACTGCTGTGCACTAGAATGTATACCTTAGCTAGTGTGGACCCAACGTAAACACAATGTAAACAAGTCCCTAGATATTCTATATTCTCATATGGCCCTTCTAGCCACGGGTTGCCTATCACTGCATTAGAATAACAGGTTAATGAGAACATTATAGTGAACGCTAGGAAAAAGTGGGTACGCAACAAAACATGGGGGTAATGAACACCATGCAAATTATGCTAAGTGTCTTGTAAGCAAGGCTTTGCATAATCATACTGTAGTGTATTGAAATCTGACACTTGCTAGTTCTCATGGGCTTCCTTGCTGATAAAGTAACCTTCCCTTGCCTAAAGAAGAGAGGAACAATGGCACAGGAAAAGCTCCAGTTTCCTTCCCTACTGTGTTAGCACATGCTATGCTGTTTACTAGCAAGCTACTCCCTCTAGCAACAGCTTTGATGGCAAAAAGTTGTATGTTTTCCTTATGGTTGAGGCAACAGCAGTGCTGAGTTCAGCAGTGTTTGCATTTCTGTGATGCTGTGTCACAAAATATTGGGGGGAACATTTCCTAAAGTACATTAGAGCTGCAAAATGTGTTTATGGCAATACGTTTTCTTGGTTTTTAGAAGTGCTTGAGTTTTCATGGCAACCATGCAGTATTTTCTATTCATCTTTTCAGGAATTTTTTATCCTAACCGTTTCCTGTTCCTGTTTTGTCAGTCTGAACATCTGTTATAATGTATTGGTGGATAGGTGTTCCAGACTCCCATTAACTCTAATATAGGTTAAAGGGTCAATAACGGCAGGATTCTATACGTTTTCTTGGATAAAGGGAAGGTGCTTCACTAGTCTTTGCTTAATTAACTCTTACTCATTTTTGTGAGATGTATTTTAGGATATGTGTATGCTTTGGCTTTGTCTACACTATACAGCTTTTAACATCACAGCTGTGCTGCTAAAAATCTGACTGTGTAGCCACTGTTCGTCAGCTCTTTTGCCAACACAACACTTCCATCCCTAGCAAGCAGTGTTCATGTTGTTGGCATGAGAGATCTCCCGCTGATAACACGCTGTTTGCACTGGTACTTGCTGATGCAAAATTTTTGTGTTTCAAGGGGCAGGGGCTAGCACCTCTGAACACCAAAAGTTTCGTTGTTTAATTGCCAGTGTAGATACAATCTTAACATGCTACAGCAGCACAACTACAGCACTTCAGTATAGCAACAGGAGGGATTTTTCCATTGCTTCCCTGAGACGTGGCAGGTAGGTTGATGGAAGAATTCTTCCATCAACCTAGCACTGTCCACACTGGGTATTAGACTGGTGTAGCTATACCTTTTATGGCTATTGATTTTTCACATCTCTGGGAGACATAGTAAGTAAGTTTTCAGTGTAGACAAGCCCCAAGTCAATCAAGTAAAGAGAATTTATCTTCCAGCACTCTCCCCTCATCAGTTCTAATCTTGACACTAGTCCTTTCTACTTTTTTAGCCATGATGCAGTGTTTGTTTGATCTAGTTACCACCTCTCCAGGTGGAGGATTTACTACAGCACTGCAGCTGCTGTAGTGTTTTATGGGTAGATGTAGCTGAGCTTTGGTGATTGCAAGCTGCAGCTGTCACAAATTGAAGAGAAAAGGAGTCTCTCATGAATGACCACTGGAATGGTGCCTCCAGAGGCCAGCTCTTTTCTCATTTGTGCCATCTGAAGCCCTTCATATCTGAAGAGAAGTCTGGCTGGGCAGTAGGCAGGCTGCAAGGAAAAAAGGTGATATTTGGGCCTCAGCCTTATGTCCAGGTGGAAAGTACAGTGCAGTGAGGGTGGTCAGAAATCTCCTATAATCTTCACCTCCCTATTTTATCTCCTTTCGGGAGATGAAGGGAATTCTCCAGTAATTCCCCCCATCTGGGAGGATTTTAATGTGGCATTCCTTGGAGCCCATAAGTGGTGCTCCATTGAATAGCTAGCATGGTCTTTGCAGAGTGATGTGTGAGACCCCCTCCCCTGAAGACCAAGCGTACTACCGTTGCAATGTTCCCAGCTCATGGTGTGCGAGGGAGAGGCCTGTAGTGTCTAGTTAATGCTAATTAGTCTCAGGGCTTGGTTTACTGTCTTCAGACAATTATCTAACTCTGGGTTATAACTTATAATTTTAACCAAGCCATATTTATCTTACAGTTTGTAACTGTCAAATAATGAATGTCCCACATCACTCTTATTTTTAAAAATGCTTGATTTAAAAATTCTGCTCTTCCTATGACAAACATTTAGTACCTAAATTCCGTTCTGTCAGCATTTGGTTTTGTCGGTTGAAAAATTTCATTTGCTACCAGGGTTTAGGAATAGAAAAGCTTATAGTACAGATTGTAAACTCCCAAACTGTTTACATACAGAATAGGTGCACAACAGATAAGGCATTCCTGTGTGAAGAAAGAACGGTCGTATTTGGAGAAACTCTCCTAGATTTCGAGGTCAGAGAGAACCACTGTGAACACCTACCTTAACCTTCTGTATAACACAGGCAACAGCACTTCTCCAAAATCATTCGAAGAGTGCATTAAGTCCACAAATAGATAAATAATGACCAGAGCTTCCAAAATTAAATATGGGCTTTCCTCTTCCTTGTACTGCGAGATCTAAAAGATGTGGTTAGATTTCCAGTGAAATAAGGGCACTTGTACCCCCTCTTTTATCCTCCTCAAAGGTCAGCATATTGGTGTATCAGTTATAAGAAATCTTTGGTGTAGGCTGAGTCATGCTAACCTTATAAGCTGCAGCATGTTTGGTATAGACACATCTGTACTGATTCAGCACATCTCATTTACGAGTCTGTAGAAGTGAGCTGCTGTTTTCTTTAGCTACATGGATATAGTTTTATTTTGGAGTACTGGGATATTTGAAAATTTTACTCAATGTTCTTAAAACACATGGCATTGCTAAAAATTTAAAGTACACGGGGTTTATGTAAAGCCAGTGTCCATGGATTATACCATATCCAGTCTTGTCTTTTTTTCATATCTTTATCATTTTAATTTACATATCCAAGCACAAAGATATGATTACATATTTATCAGAGTGATACAATACCACCACCTGTTTGGACAGTATTCATTTTGGTAACTCATCCTCTCTCTAGGCAGAGGAATACAGCAATGCCATTAAACTTGTGAAAGTGAAACGACTTTTCCTTTGCATGGATAAATCACATTTTGTCGTAAGAATCCTTCTAGTATGCTTGGCTGTTTTTAAAGTCCAGAGAGAGAGAGACCAAACATTGGGAAGTACCTTGTTAAACCTTACTTCTGTGCACCAATGATTGTGGAAGACTCTTTGCAAATAACTTAACTTTGCAAACAATCCACTGATTTAAAATAACACATCTGTAAAACATTTCTGGCACTATTTACAAATATTAAACTGTATCATCTGATGGAACATGACTGCATATAGCTGAAGCTACTTTAGGGTTTGTATAATTCTGTCATTTAAAAATTGTTGCAAGCCAGTTGACCTCTCTGTGGTATATTGCTAAATTGGAATTTCATTGGATGCTTCTAGCTTTAAAAGTAGCACAGTGAAACAGATTTCACAAAGGTACAATTCCAAGATGATTGACATTTTTGCAGTCCAGAAAACCAGCTCTGGACTCTGTAGTCTGCCAAACCTTTCAGGTTATAATATTGTAGCTCAGTTAGGCAACTCTCTATTATGACATACTACTGTGTCAAAGTAACACAGGTTCCTAGATTCATTCACAAATTCCAAGGCCAGAAGGGACTGCTGTGATCTAGTCTGACCTCTTGTATTACAAAGGCCATAGAACTTCCTCCAAAGAATTCCTTTTGAGCTAGAGCATGTCTTAAAAAAAATTCCAGTCTTGATTTAATAATTGCCAGCGACAGAAAAATGCCTCTCTAAAAATGAACAGAAGTTGTCTAGGGCTTCTTACAGACTTTGTTACAGTTTATGGGGAACCTGTCAAGCTTCAAGACCTCATGTTCATTAGCCAGAAACAGGTTAGCAGGTCAAGTTAAACCCTAGGTTTCCCCAGTCATAACGTGACCTGCTAACTTGCGTGGAAACAACAAACTGCCTTGTCATCGCTAGGATTGTAGCTTGATTTACTTACCTTGGGCCAGGTAATGTAAGAACATACTTTATTTCCCCTAATGGCAGATATTCCTGCCAATGGAGGGTTTGAAAACAAACTGGGTTCAGAGTTCCTACTGGCTAGTATATTTGTTTTTGTTTTTTTTAAAGGTATGGCTAATCCAAAATCTAGCTGTATGTGCTTTATCCAGTACATAATGTGTATTCTGAAGCAGTGCGCGCAGCTTTCACAGTTTGCTAGAATCCATGCCAAGTATGTTGCATGGGAACAAACTGATATACTGTGTTCTTCAAGCCTGTATCTAGGAATGTACACTCACTGAAATGTTTGACGAGAGTTGAAAAAGTAGATACAGCGTAAAATAATACTTTGCATTTCTGTAATACCTTCCATCAGAGGATCCGAAAAGCCTTTTATACACTTGAATAAATTCAATGCCCTATCACCAATGTGAGGGAGGTGATTTTCTTATTTCACACAGTGATAAACAGAGGCAGAGGTACTGCTGAGTCATGTGAAGTTGAGCAGTTACTCTGGTATGGCCTCCTGCAGATGAGCCATTGAATTATTGTTCCTTTGCTGGACGATGGCTGTAAGGTTGTTTGACCTGCCCCCACGGTTACTTTACTTGGTGCTGCCCCGGGGGGAGGGGGGAAGAGGGGTTAATGTGTGGCTTACGGTATGTTTTACTGACAACTATACAACACAGTCTCATAACTTCATATGCACTAGAGATAGGCCTGTTTAGATAGATCAGTGACTTTCAGCTAATCATAACCTTTCCCTGATATCTTACATGGCATGTTTTATATGCAGTGTCAGCTCTATGCAGATGAGGAATATGGGGTTACAGGGGACTCCCCCACAGTGTAGAATGTCACAATGGTATGCCGGGGCAGGCTGTAGCTCACAGCACTAAGGAAGTTCTAAGCAAAGCTGCAACTCACGGACAGTGAGGGTCAGGCTGCCATATGCTAAGTCTACGCTTATACTTTGCTGCAGTCCTGTGCCACAGTCATGCTTTCACTTGAAAG
Organism: Pelochelys cantorii; assembly: GCA_032595735.1. Lineage (NCBI taxonomy): Eukaryota > Metazoa > Chordata > Testudines > Trionychidae > Pelochelys > Pelochelys cantorii. Next base: position 2,408,839 of record CM064338.1, read on the forward strand.
AGTTGCAGTGGCGGCGCTTTCATTTTAGAAGTGTAGCCGAAGCCATAGTTTGGCAGGTCCTTGAAGTGGTCTGTTTCACCAATAGCTACAGAGCCATCCAGAATTGGGAGAGCACAATGCTTGCTTGAAGCTGCCATCCTACCACCAGCCCCTGGGTTGTGACTTGTGTACGGCACCTCTTTCGATGTGCAGAACAGAATCTCCCCGTGTCCCTGGGCTGACTGTGGCCCAGACCATAAAGAATTGAGATTATCTTGGGTGGTACCGAAAGGAAATGTAGGACTGAGTGGATGACTTGATTGTGTGTCAGGAAGTATGCCACAATCTCAGGAATTATATTTATCTTTGGCAATATTTTCTGTTCTTTGAAATCAGCCAGTGTGTGTAATGTGCACATTTCCATAGACTCAGACCGACTCGCTACAGCACATGGTACTTAGAGGTAAGCTCTGTTAATACTGTAAATAAATTGGAGAATGAAAGGTAAAATTGCTAACATACACCCACACACGTGCTGTCAGCTTGCAATCTCACCCATTTTCTGTCTGGAATGTCACAATAAAAAATGAGTGTCTGTTTCTGTGCTGTGTGAGAGTAATTTGGCTGTATATCCAGTGGGCAGTAGAAGGGTTGAATTAGCTTCATGAACGTTGATAACTCTCTGCACTGTTTGAAGCATTTGGAGGGAAATGAGAACTCAGAGCTGGGTCTTTTATAAAGTACATTTTCCAGGCTAATCAAATGATTCATGGTCCAGATTTGTACGCCGTTTACTTGCACGTTTCTGTCTTTTTAAGATGTGGAGGGGACGTAGGTTAAGAATTGGATTATGGCTGTAATTGGCCAACTGAGAATTTCCCATGGGAGTTTAAGATGGAGCACAGTCGCCTGAGGTGGTCTCCTGCACCCGCCCTGTCGCTGGCCACCTCATCTGGGAATAGAAGGTGCATCAGAATGGAAGTTCTGCTGCATCAGCCAACCCCGGACAGTTTTTTCTGTTTGTGAAATGCCTAGCATGCTGCTAGGTATTATAAAAAAATGAACATACTTGGATTTTTAATCAAATTCTGTATTTGTGAGCATCTTATGGCAAGTCACTATTGCCAAACTGACACTGTTTGCCGAAGTGGCAGTGTATTTACATCACGTGAGAAATAGTAAGTTAGCTTTCATTTTGCTTTGGCACTGAACTAAGTCTCAGTTGTAAACATTTCAGTATTGTTATGAGTGAAATTAGACCTCATGAAAAATGAGGAACTAAATTATTTTAAATAATCTTATGAGCAACCTGCCAGTTTCCAGAATCCCTTAACAATATTGGACATACCCATATTTTGCTTTGAATGCTATCTTGTGAAATGTGTGTTGGGGAAAATGTATGTTTCATCGTCTGGATTGATGACGAAAGCAGTTTCTTTTCTGTTTAGAATATCTCTTTATTGCAGGAATTTGAAGCTGTTTAATTTTAAAAATAATAATAATGCTGTTATACTGACAGTAGCCCAAAATCACAAAACTTAACAGATATTAAGGGTCATAATATCCTCACAAGGCAGGTATTTTTAAATGCCTTTTACGTGTGAGTAAACAGATGCCCACATACTTGTGAACCATAAAAAAAAAAGATATTCTCTTTGTTTACTTTAACTATCCAAAGAATGAAAGCGCTGAAAGTACAAACTCTCAAAAGTGAGTTAATTTGTAAAACTATACTGTTTTGTAGAATTGGTTGTTTTGTGCCACTGTCGCTTGGGACCAAAAGTAGCTATACCAATCACGAACACAACTTTCTTCACTGATTGTGGCCATAATAAAATGCATTTAAATCTAGAGATCTAATTTCAAATCCCTGATGCCCTAGAGTCTTGGTAGTTCCTTGCAAAATCTGAAGTGATCTATCCCTGAGATGATCAGATTAGAATGGAGCCTGAAATTGTTACCATTAGCACAGGTAAGGTGTTCTAGCTGCAGTCTTCTTGAAAGGATCATGATATTTAAACTGCTTTCTTTCCAAATGTCACCTTTGGAATACTCAGTTATTCAGATTTTTACAAGAGTAGTATGGCTGAGGATGGTATGTAGCTGTTAGATTGCTTTACCTTTTCACACAAAGTGCATAAGTATATTTAAAATACCTGTTACTAAAAGAAATCCCTAAATCTAAAACATTTTTGTCTTGATTTTGTAGTGTTGATGTCATGCCGGCACACTGGACCATTCTAAAGATGCACTGCAGGTACTGATGGGAAGGGTCCAATATGAATGTAAATGATGTTGGAGGAAGACGACGCTTTGAGGACAGTGAGTTTACGCTACACGTATACCCTGGGAGCATTGCTGAAGGGACCATTTATTGCCCCATTACTGCCAGAAAAACTTCAACAGCTGCTGAGGTAATAGACTCTCTCATAAATAAACTGCAACTAGACAAAACAAAATGTTACGTGCTAGCAGAGGTGAAGGAGTTTGGTGGGGAGGAATGGATTCTCAATCCGACAGACTGCCCCGTCCAGCGCATGATGCTGTGGCCCCGCATGGCCCTCGAGAACCGCCTGAGTGGGGAAGACTATCGCTTCCTTCTGAGGGAGAAGAATCTAGATGGGTCGATTCATTATGGCAGTCTCCAGTCCTGGCTCCAGGTGACAGAAGAGCGTCGCAGGATGATGGAACGTGGATTCCTCCCTCAGCCGCAGCAGAAGGACTATGATGATTTGTGCAGTTTACCGGATTTAAATGAGAAAACACTCTTGGAAAATCTCAGAAACCGCTTCAAGCAGGAAAAAATTTATACCTATGTAGGCAGCATTCTGATTGTTATTAATCCCTTCAAATTTCTCCCTATCTACAATCCGAAGTATGTCAAAATGTATGATAATCATCAGCTTGGGAAGCTGGAGCCCCATATTTATGCTGTGGCTGATGTGGCCTATCATGCTATGCTCCAGCGCAGGAAGAACCAGTGCATTGTGATATCAGGAGAAAGCGGGTCAGGGAAAACGCAGAGCACAAACTTTCTGATTCATCACCTCACTGCTCTCAGCCAGAAGGGATTTGTCAGTGGAGTCGAACAGATTATTCTTGGAGCTGGGCCAGTGCTGGAGGTAAGATTAAAGGGGCAGCAATGATATAGCCATTTTTTGATGTGTTCTAAAACAAATAGTTCTGATTGTATATTATCGGTTGGGGGATATCTGCTAAAAGATAGTAAGCAAGACTACATCATTAACAATAACAATATTTAGGTGTGTACCTTCTTCAAGACCATACAAATTTAACATCGTTGAGAAAATTCAGTTAACAGTTATTTTGTGAAGTAATTAATAACATGCTTTTTCACTTTCGCATGCTTTAGCAGAGCTATAAAATAGTGAATTTTATATTCTAAAATCCTTGGTGATCTCCTCCAAAGTTCCTTTCAATTAACAGCCTTAATTACTAGAAGATTTAAAAATTGAGTTTACTACACATAGTGCATTGGTATTGTTGCTTCAAACTACTGTAAATGTTTACAGTTAACTTTATTGGGTTTTTTTATACAAAGACTTTGACAAGCTTTAGGCTAGAAGCCTTGCTCCTCCTTCCCCATCTGTCAGAAAAATTAATGTATACATGAAAATGTGCATGTGTGGTCTGTTGGCAGATGAGAATTTTTGTGAAGAAAAGAAATGAGGTGAGCTGGACAGGTAGCTCTTCAAGGGACTGCAGGTGTCCATTGTACTTCAGCTGTATACACGCCCAGAGTTGGAGATTTGTCCCTAAGGACTGATCCAGTTAGGGTGACGCAAGGCAGCTTATGCTGATCTAACTATGGATGTGTCTACACTTAGATTTCACTCCTGCTGAAGTAACTTCCTGAGACATTACCCACTGTACAACCTGGACAAGTGGACAGCTGTGTCCCCTCAGCTCTCTAGCCTGGGGTGCCTCTTCTGCTGCTTTGCTGTGAAAGGAATCATTCCTGCCTCCAGCATGTAAACCACTCCAGCTGTATTGCATGAGGTGCTGTAGCCAGTCACCCATGAATTACATTGTGGGCAACACCAGCAAATTCTCACTCCCAGCCTTCCCCCAGAAATGTCTGTCTTGTGTTGCCTAACATCTTCCAGGAAAAAACAAGCTGTAAATGCTGTCATTTCATTAACAGAAAATGATACGCACAAATCTTCTTATCCTAAATGAAGTTTGTCAAGTTCTTCAAACTAAACATACGTTGGTTTAGATAAAACATTAAAACAAGTGAATTAACTATGGAGAGGCAGGTTTGAGGTGATTATGAGTAACGAGGCATAGAAGTTAGAATTGGTTACAAAGAAATAAAAGTTAAACACAAATAATATCTAACTTAACAATCTAAATGCATTCAGAGGAAAGGGTTCTCTTACCACATGCTTACAGCAGTTGGGTCCTGCTGAAAGAAATCCAACCAATCCCCAGTTCGATTCACTATTCTTCAGGTGTGTTTGATGCTGTGGGTGGAGATGGAGGGAGAGCAGTAATCTGGGGAGTCAGCTCTCATTACTTAGAGTTCTTAGAAAATCATCTCCAGCTGAGGTTGAGGAGACAGAATGTCTGTGGGGGCAGGTATTTCCAACTGTCTTTGATAAAGTGTAAATTTCTCATTCATAATTTCCTGCCAAAGAATGGCCACTTCACCAGCTGATGGTCCATTTGTTTTTGGTGACACCTGGCTGAGGCATCATTTTGCCTTAAGCCAGTTGGTACATGCTTTGTATGTGGCTCTTCTTCCTTTTCAGATGACCAGAAACTGTCCTGGAGTAAGGGTTTTTCCCTTGAGGGAAAAAATTGGGGTGATTTTTGTTGTGAATTGAGTTCTGTTTTTTCCAAGTTAGGGAGGTTTTGTAGTATTTCCTAAAGACAGTCATATTTTGGATTTATTTTTTTCCTTTGGAAACTTGTTCTGTAATAGGATCCATTCACCTGAGAATGCTTGGTCCAAGGTTGTCATGGGCTTCAGACAGGGTTTTGTGATCTGTCTCTCCCCTGAATAGTGCAACAGTTTTGGCATTTCATAGAATGTGTTCACCCATGTGGCTGAGACCTATTCTACTAGCATCTTTGAGGATTGGGATCAAGGCATTAAGTTGGTAACAAAGGAGAACCAGATGTCTGAGAGACTGGAGTACGTGTTTTATGTGTGCGTGGCTGCCTAAATTATGGAGGAGGGGGACATCTCCATTTTGCAAAAATTCACCTTTGCTTTATTTTCATACTCAGCTTCAGATTCTTAGTACTGCAGTAATCTGGTCTGGAGGTGACAAATTCATGCATCACTTTGGACCAGTCTTCATCTGGGAAGATGGGACTAAGTTTCCAACAAACTGGACATAAAATCATAGAATACTAGGACTGGAAGGGACCTCCAGAGGTCATCAAATCCAGTCCCCTGCCCTCATGGCAGGACCCAGTACCGTTTAGACCATCCCTGATAGACATTTGTCTAACCTACTCTTAAATATCTCCACAGATGGAGATTCCACAACCTCCCTGAGCTATTTATTCCAGTGTTTAACCACCCTGACAGTTAGGAACTTTTTCCTAACATCCAACCTAAACCTCCCTTGCTGCAGTTTAAGCCCATTGCTGCTTGTTCTATCCTCAGAGGCCAGGAGAAACAATTTTTCTCCCTCCTCCTTGTGACACCCTTTTAGATACCTGAAAACCGCTATCATGTCCAAGGTAAACAAGCCCGGTTCTTTCAGTCTTCTTTCATGGGTCATGTTCTCTAGACCTTTCATCATTCTTGTTGCTCTTCTCTGGACCTTCTCCAGTTTTTCCACACCTTTCTTGAAATGTGGTGCCCAGAACTGGACACAATACTTCAACTGAGGCCTCATCAGTGCAGAGTAGAGCGGAAGAATGACTTCTCATGTCTTGCTCACAACACACCTGTTAATGCATCCTAGAATCATGTTTGCTTTTTTTGCAGCAGCGTCACACTGTTGATTCATATTTAGCTTGTGGTCCACTATGACCCCTAGATTCCTTTCTGCCGTACTCCTTCCTAGACAGTCGCTTCCCATTCTGTATGTGTGAAACTGATTGTTCCTTCCTAAGTGGAACACTTTGCATTTGTCCTTATTAAACTTCATCCTGTTTACCTCAGACCATTTCTCCAATTTGTCCAGATCGTTTTGAATTATGACCCTATCCTCCAAAGCAGTCGCAACTCCTCCCAGCTTGGTATCATCTGCAAACTTAATAAGCGTACTCTCTATGCTGATATCTAAATCGTTGATGAAGATATTGAACAGAACGGGTCCCAAAACTAACTGATTGAAAGAAGGCATCTCCGTGATATGAGGGTCTTTGCTCAGATGCAGTATTGACTCTTTTGAAATAAATAACCAATTTTCCCAATACTGTTGTTTATTCTAAAGTATTTGCTGCTGCTTATGGAAGGTCTGTGGAACTGGGCTCTTAGTGTCACATTTACCAAGCTAATTGTACCTTTTGGCTCCCTTGTGGTCTCTGAGAACACACCCTGCTTAGCCTCAGATTATCATTTCTTTTGGGTAGAATCATAACAGGCCACTGTGAGTAACTTAGCAGGCTGATTTATCTTCAAGTATCAACAGTTCTGTTCTCACTGGGAGCAAAATCAGCAGTGACCCAGACAAACTTCTTAAAGCCAAGCTAAAGCCAAGGCATTTGAAGAGAGAACAGATCTAAAAAGAGTAAACCAGTTTGTATGCATGCCTGCCTCTCCCTATGGTTTACCAGTCCCTGGGGAAGGCCTATCTTTAGATTCCCTCCTGCCAGACCCTATCTTTGTGCTGTTCCCCAGGACACCTCCTGAAAATTGTCACCCAGCCCCCAGGCTTTTAATTGTTTTGCCCTTCAATCAGTTAGTTCCCATCCTGACAACACAGCTGTCTCTTCAGATTGGAGTGAAATATTCCTCTGCCTTGTAATTGGTCTCCAGTGCTCGTTGGGGAGGTTTTATGTATCCATAGCTATTCATTTTCCCCATAACACCCTTATTAAGCAAACTAAGTTTATTTGTACAGGAAAGTCTTCTAACCCAATGTGCAATAACTTCCTCTCGGATCAGGTTGCACAGTGTTTATAAAACCATTACATCTCAATATTCTTAGATTATTACAAAGCAGCTCTGCATAAGTCACATGTAGGATTAGTTCTGAGAAGTTAGGCTGCCTATTTTTGGAGTTACTGATTATTCTCAGTTCCTGTTGGACTCTGTAAACGTCACCATATGCCTGGTGGACTTCATAAAGTTTGTCAGATCCTATGTATTCTTTATATTATCTGTCACTCCTTGCATGAACCATAAGGGAAGCTTTGTTCCTGCATGCAGTGCAGGAGCAGAGGGTTAAGTAGTCCTGCAAGCGTGGCTTTCCAAAGGATGAGGAAAAAGAGAGACTTTTGGGGAAAGGTAATTGCTGAGACACCATGGATGAAAAGTCCTCTAATGCAGTCGTCTTAAATCTCGCAGGAGCAGAGTTTCTGGCCCACACGCCGTAAAGATTTAATTTTTCAGATGTTTTTTTCAAATCTAACGTTCATTTAGAATTTCCTGGTTTTAAGTGTTGGCTGTTTTTAAACTATTTTAATTCTGGTTTAATCACATTTTGTGTGTGGGTCTCGCTTTCTAAAAATATAAAACCTATCAAAAGACGTACAATAGAACCCAGCTACAAACTGTGTCCCTCCTAGCCAACTTAGAATATATACAACAGCGGTTCCCAACCTTTCCCAGATGGGCGCCCATTTTGACAATTCAGGAAGACTTGGTGACCCAAGACAATTAAAAAACGGGGGGAGGAGAGGAGGAAGAGCCACCTGGGGAGACACTTGGTGACCCTTTTGAAATGTAATGGCGACCCATATTTGGGTCCCGGCCCATAGGTTGGGAAACCTGATACAGGGGTGGCCCGAGGCGGGCAGCTGGCAGCCCAGGCGGAATGCGCTATCGGCGCCCCACCTCTACAGCCCTTAAGGGCATGACGTCATCATTGGGCGCCCCGTTTAATGCGGCGCCCTAGGCGACGGCTGAGTCGGCCTATACGCACGGGCCACCCCTGCCCTGATATACAAGGATGGACAAAGCCCACCCAAGCACCTGGTAACCATATTTTTAAAATAGTGAAGAAATACTTTCCAGCCAGTTCCAGGCCCCTAAGCTAACAGTGGCCAAGCATGCTCATGTGCTCTCTGCAAATCTCCATTGTTTGTTCCTTAGACGCCTTCTTTTTTCTGCTGGTAAATAAGTAGTTTGCATTTCTGTAAATGCAGGCAGTGCACAAGCCTTTTAATGTTGCTGTGATCTCAAGGGCCTTTGTTTACAGGGGTTGTGGTAGTCTCTCAAGATCTAGATGCTCAGACAGACCCTCTTTGCTCTTAGAGTGTCTTGTACGTAAATAGTCTAAGGATGATGTTGTAGAAACTGAAGTGTTTAGCATTCATTTTCATGCAACTTTATTCTACGGTTTTTCCATGTGCTGGGATTAAAAGTAGAGGTAGGGCTCTGTTTAACCACACCTCACTGGATTTGCTGAGCTCTTAAACCATTTCATGTGAGGCATTGTGAATTTTACAGAATCGTGTGCTTTCTGATCTCCCTGCCCCTACCAGCTTTTGGCTAGTGTGTTCCACGTTTTGGCAGCCTTGTGGCTGTGAATGCACTTTTCTAACTGCCTTCAGATCTCTCGCCCATAGTGTGGTCACTCCAAAACTTCTTCTGGACACCAATCCAGCTAGCAATCACAAAAATGAGCACCGATACATTTAATTGATGCACACTTCTGTTTATTTCATTCTTAGACTTTGTGGGGTAAACTGATTGTAGTCCGTGAAGTTATACTGTTGTCTGTGTAGGATCTGACCATTGTTCCTAATTTACAGTGTTGCTATTTTTGCCTTTTTTACCAATTCATTTTTCTGTGAAGTGTGCTTCTTGTCTTCTGCATTTCTCTCCCCTATTTCTTCTTTTGTTTCCATCTTTCCCTTTTATCTTTCACTGCTAAACACTCAGGCCCTGAGCCACGATCACACTTCCCTACACCAAACAGCAGAATGGAGGCTTTGCTGATCACAACTTTTTTGGAGCTCAGCCTTGCATTTTAGTCAGCCATAGGCAATACCAGACTGTGATGCAGCTGGGGACTGTTGCTGGATTTGTTCTACACTAGACCACCAGGACATGCATTCTCTCTATTTAGATGTCTCTTTCCAACCTCTCCGCAAAGTCCCTCAAATAGCAGTGACAATTGAGCTATCTCTTCACAAGTGGTGCATTCCCAATTATGCCAGCATGGCTGGAGTGAAAGTGCAGAATACGATGATTTTATGCATTTTCCTAAGGCTCCTGTGACACCTTTATAATGCACTTTGTGCAGCAGCACACCTCGGCCATCTCCCTGAGATAGTTTGGAAATAAAATTACATGATCCTTGGCCAAATTAGATTCCTTTAGAACACTGTAAAGGCATGTCAGTATTTGCCATCAAGTAATCTTTGTGAGGTCGGTAATATATTTACAAAGCCAGTAGTGCGTATGGTTTCCTGCTTTCTGAAAGCATGACGCCTTTTAGGATGTGATTGTTCTGAATTCTACTTCTATGAAATAAACACCTTTTCAGTTTGTCAGAATGGTGTTTAAAATGTACATTTGGCGTGTGGTGAGTTGCTTGCACATCTGACAGTTATTTATAGAAAAATCCTAATTGAATGGCAGTTTTGTCACATTTGGTATGTTTGTATTTGACATTGGTGGTTGACTTCAAACAAATCCTTTTGGTATTTGACTTCATTGTATGAGTTGGCATTATTTGAACAGTGACTAAATAGCCCTTTTGCGATAAATTGCCACTTGACTGCTGGACCTACACTCCGACTGGAAAGCTTTCAAGTACTGTAGTGAAAAAGAAAGCCAACTATTTCTTTGTTGCTTCGCTTCTTGTTTGTTTTATGTGCATTTTCCAGCTTCTGTTCATAGTGAAAATACATTATTTTCTTCCTAGTTAAGATGATGTCTTTCATATGGTATCGGTGCTATTGAGTGTTTACAAGAAAATAGTGACCATCAAAGCAAGATCTAGAGGAGTTCAGGTGCAAAACTGTGTGTAATTAGTCATTAGGTTTAGGTGTTGAAGGAGAATAACCTTTTTTTTTTTCCTGCAGAATAATGAACTCACATTATCTTGCTGCAATCCTAGTGGAAACATGGAACTGTAGCGTTATTTTGAGGTAAAATATGAGAAATCATCAATATAATGGTAACTCTTCCTAGCTACTTGGTGGTGAAGGTGGTGTGCCTTGTCTCCACTAGGATTTCACAGCAGGAAAACGATTGTATCCTAGTTAGTCTGCTGTAACCCCCCTAGCTTCTTTGCAATGAACTTCGTCTAAGCTTTGCTCTGAAAATGGCCTTCGCACTGTTACCATTTTTTTGAGCAAGATATCGAATGGGGGAATCTGCTCAACTCCTGCCTCTGGAGCTCACCTGGTCCACAGGGCAGAGGAAACCTTACTGTTTGGATGTGGAATTATTTCTCAGTTTCCCAGCTTGTTTTCTTTATTACGTCCCTTCGAGATTGAAAGTTTGCTGACTCATCCTAGTACTTTTCACATGCACCATCACAAGGATGGCGTCCTGCTATACACAGCTGTAGGAGCATTGGGCGCTTTCCTCAGTCTGCTGTAGAAGTAGGCATGACAGGATTCGATTTCTATCCGAAATGTTCATTTCACTGTACACAGACAAACTGATGAAAAATATTTACATTGGTAATCAAAATGTACGGATAGACAAAGTAAGAAAAAATGCTGCTTGTACTTATTAGGAGTTTAAGGATATTTACTCTATTTTGGCATGATAATGACAATTTGTGGGTTAAACCTTATAAAGCTGTAACTTACTGAATCTCAACATCTATTGTCACAATAATTGCCTTGTATTGCCCTATAATTTTACGCTCTTGTGGCAATTTAGATAAAAATAAAAAAGCTTAAAAATGAACATTGATATTTTCTGTCACAATTCTACAAAAAAAGAAATTCTCTAAAGACTCTAGAGGAATGGGCTATGAGCAACTTTTTCATTCTCTGTAACAACTGTGAATGTGAGTAAATGTTAAATTGTTTCCTTTTATTTATTCCTGTTGTATGTCAATATACAATATGCTGCGTCTCAGCCAGTAACCAATACCTCTTTTGAAAAGGGAAAATCAGTGAAATCAGTGAATTTCTCCCCTCACATTTGCTGGATCAGGAAGACTCCCTGAGACTGCTTAACACCAGGCTATTTATCAAAAACCCCTTGCTTTGTCTGTTGGTCCCTGGAGAATCCACTGTGAAGCATTCTCCACGGGGTGGTCTCATAGGGCTGAAAACAGGAATTACTGTAACATCCCCCCTCCTCTTTGCCTATTTTATTCATCCTGGAAGTGATGGTGATTTTAGAAAGACTAAATTTTAGTATTGTCAGTGAATCAAGCAGGCTCACTGGAAAGCAGAAAAGTGCATTATCATGCTAAGGGGGGGGCATTGTTTCTCTAGATAGATTTTCTTTCGAATCAGATGCATCTGCCATGGACTGAGTCTTGCTTCCCCCTGTTCTGGAAAGTCACCAAATTGTGTTCTTTCTTCCAGAGTGCAAAAGGACATTTTCCAGACCATGAGAACATAGGAACTGCCATAATATGGACCAGTGGTCCATTTTAGTCCATATTTTTCTGCAACAGTGTCTCGTACTAGATGTTTCATAGGCAGGTGCAAGAATCTAAGTTGAGTGGTTGTGAAATAATCAGCCCGTTGGGGAATTTTTTGCTTAACCCTTGCCAATTAGCACTTGATTTGTTCTCACAAGGTTTATATCTTAAACTTGTGCAATTTTACTTTTTATCTACTGCAGCTGAGAGAATTTATCTGAGCAGAGATGTCTCAAACTTTTTTGTCTCCTATATAGTTGCTCGTAAGTCTAACTTTAAAATACATTAAAATGATTTTTTCCTGAAAATCTTTTTTAAATTTAAATTGACTTTAAAATGTTGTATTTCAAATGCTTTGTGATTTGTGGTATTGCCTGTAATTTAGTTTGCAGATCAAAACTTGATTGAAAGTCTAGTGATACTTTACATAGGAAAAGCCAGTGCAATAGAACTGCACTTATCTAACTGACTTGTAATAGAAAAGAGTTAATTAAATTTGGTTAGTAAAATTTGTTAAGAGCTGTTATGCTTTAGCTGAGACAGTCTGTTCTATATGTACACTTAGTTGTACAAAATAAGAGGAGCTGCTTCATGTTGAAAAGTTGGTAAAATAGATTCTGGGTAAATTAAATGATAAATTTATTTTTTCTTAAAAAAGAAACGGGCTACGTGCAAAGAGGATAACGGACTAGGATTTTGTGTATGTGAAGAAAGATGATCCACATGTAACAAACAAGCTGATGCAGTGCTCTGTCTCTCTACACAGAAAAACGGAGGCATTTTCCACACCCTTGAGTGAGGTGGTTATGCAGAGATAAGTTTGTAGTGTAGTCCAAGCCAAGGTTCGCAATCTTCTGCTTGGCTGCTATATCTCTTGGCGTATTTTGTTGCATCTTGCCTAATGAGATTGTAAATGTTTTGGGGTAGGGTCTGTCTTTCTTCATTGCTTTGCGTAAGGGGTCCCGATTTCCGTTGCAGTCTCTGGGTTCTTCTATAATGCAATTAACTAGACTAGGGTTGGCACGTTATTCAGTGTTGTGTTCATCCCCTACATTAATGTATTTCAAATCAGTATCAGACTCAAGGCCAAAATATTACGAAATGTTTTTGTTACCCCTAGCTTTAAAATATTCAGTCTGTTTACTTTGCAAGTTCCTAAGTGTATTTGGTGTCTCCCCAGAATATTAGCAAATGATAAAATCAATCTGGAGTATAAGACATTTTTTGCATTGTAATAAACATGAATAAGACAGTTACATTTTGACGGCCCTAAAACATTCCATTACACTGCTTTTAAAATCCTGTCTCCTTATAACATTTGACTGTGAAAAACTGTCGTCTTATCGTGTTTTATGTGAACAACAATACAAAAAGTTTTAAAAATAGATTTACCAGAAGCTGATACTTTTCCCACTGTAAAACGTGAGCAACCATCATATTTCCATTGTGGAAAGGCTGACTGAAGGCCTGCCCTTATTTCTTCTCCCATGCTTCTCCCAGTAGGAAGATACAGGGCTAGCAAAGTGACGTGAAGAACTTTCACTTTTAGCTTTGTAGTTGGGTTCTCTTTTTCCATTAATGTCTGTAATATAAGGTCCTCTTTCCTTGTTACATATTTTAGTTCACCTCTATTTGCCATTAAGCTTCTTGCATTGATACATAGGTTGTCTGAGGCTTGTCAGAAAAAAAGGAGCTATGCTTTTATTTTCTCCCACACAAGTTACACGGAGATCAAATAGAATGACAATGCATGTATCTGATTACTATGTTCAACATTGTAAGTCAAGGGCTTGATAGGGTAAGCCACTGTTCTGCCAGAGGGCTTCTGTAGGGAGCTGATGTTGATAGCACTGAAGATGTGCACAGTGACAACCTGAGTTTTGAAAGAACAGTGTTTTGTAGCTGCACAGAATGAGAAATTGGTGCTTTTGGCAGTTACTCATGCAAATATGTCCTGAAAAGAAAACAACTGATAGCAAGGTCACTGTGTAATACATTATTTATAAAGAACCTTAGTGAGAATTTAGAATACTTATTAGGAAGTGCTATCTATTAAACAGCACATTTGATTACTTTAATGTACTGTATCAAAATTAGAGTTGTGAAACCTAAATCCAGGACCTAACAAGATACTGTTCTTTACTTTAAAAGATATACAGGTGTCATCAATTATGAAACAGTATCTGAGGTTAGCAGAGTTTATTTCTATATAGAACAGGACAGCATCTCTCAGCCTTTCCAGACTACTGTACCCCTTTCAGGAGTTTGATTTATCTCTTAGAATCATAGACCACTAGAATTGGAAGGGACCTCGAGAGGATAGCGAGTTCAGTCCCCTGCCCTCATGGCAGGTCCAAGTACCATCTAGACCATCCCAGATGGATGTCTCTTTAACTTGTTCTTAAATATCTCCAGAGATGGAGATCTTGTATACCCCAAGTTTCAACTCACTTAAAAACTATTTGCTTTCAAAACCAGACATTAAAATAGAGAGGTATCACAGCACACTATTAGTGAAAAATTGCTTGCTTTCTCATTATTACCGTATAAATATAATAGAAATCACACAGAATATAAACATTGTACTTTTTTTTCAATGTATTGTATATAGAGCAGTCTTGCATGAAATTTTAGTTTATACTGACTTAGCTAGTGCTTTTTGTATAGCAGGAAAACGTGGATGAGTTGATGTACTCAGACCTCTGTGTACCCTTGGTGGAGAACCACTTGGACTTGGATGTATCTGTATTATTTATGGTAATGAGTCACAATTATTTTACTTTTTAATGGCTTCTGCTGTATATATTTATCATATTTAGTAGTGCAAGAGTGCTGGCCAGGGATGGTTTAGAATGAATTTTTTTTGTATGATAGATACAAATCGTCTCAAAGATAAAATGTAGAATTTGAAATTGCTTATATTGCTTTCAAACAGTTTTTTCAAGGACTTAAAACTACAAAATCCTAAAACTCTCTATTTAATTCTGATAACCTAAGAACTAGTATTGTTTCTTGTCCACATAATTATTTGGAGTTAGTCTGTCTTACTGAGCTGTAAGAACTGGAACAAATTGCCCTCTGAGACAGCAAATCTAGTTTTTGAATATCTGACTTCCTTTAAATAACTTGCTTTAAATGTGGGCAATGTTACCTATTTAGTATATAAAGTTTCTGCTATTCTGTGTAGGTGCTGCTGATTTATACACTGAAAAATATAAGGTAGCCTTCTAAAATTATTCTAAGTTTTGGGGGATATTTATACACATTTTAAAAGGTGAGTGAGAGAGAGCTTGATCCAGTGTTTAGAACACTAGCCTGGTATTTGGGAAACCTGAGTTTAATTCACGTTGTCATACTTCCCACTGTGTCCAAGGACAGTCACAAATGGCTTGTCTACATTGCTGCTTAAGTTGATGTAAGTCTGTCACTCAGGGATGTGAAAAAGCCACCCCCCGCCCTGGGAGACTTAAGTTACGTTGACTTATTGCATTGTGAACACTACTTTACATCAGCTGTCCTGCCAACATAGCTTTCGCCTGAGGTGGAGGCATTACGCCGATGGGAGGATGCTCTCATGTCAGCATAGCGTGTCTGGTGAAGACACACTATAGTGGTACAGCTACATCAGTGCAGCTGCCCCCATGTATTTTGGAAGTGCAAACTAGATATCAGTCTTTCTGTGCTTTGGCTCCTCATCTGCAAAATGAGGATTGCAGCACCTCCTGGTGTGGTGAGGATAAATACACTAAATATTGTGAGATGCCTGCTAGCATGGTAGTGGGGGACATAGACGTATATGAGAGAGAGAGAGAATAAACACCACTGGAGGTTTTATCAAAACAGATTTATAAAGGAAGGATTAGCAGGCTAGGTTGCATTTACTATACAGGGCACACAATGTAAAGACTCTTTATATGTCCATTATTGTTGGGGCAGAATACTCAATGGTTGGATATAGAAGCTCTCTGCACTATAGAGAAGGGAGTTTCTATATTCACCTCTCCTACCCAGAGCAAAACCTGATTTAAGTCATTGCACCAAGAACAGACAAAGCATTTCCTTAAGGCCAGGCTGCCGATGGGTGGTGGTGGTGGATGGATGGAAGTGTGTGGGGGTAATGGGAACAGCTGCTCTAGGGCATGGCAGTTTGTAAGGCTCCTGGGTCCTTTACATCATCACTGGAGCCCTGGACGATGCACAGCCAGAGACACTGATAGGCTGGCTGGGGGAGGCTAGCCCCAGACCTTTCTCTTCTGCCTGAGGCCCCATCCCTTCCAGTGGCCTGGTGAAGGTCCACCTGGGGCTGGTAAAATTGGTCCTCCTCATCCCTGCTCTCATGGAACTAATTGTCTTATTAAGGTGAAACAAGATTGTACGCTGTGCATTTGATGATCCTTTTAATTAATTTAGTAAAATAGGGCGTGGTCTAATCAGGTTGCCTGCACCAGTTTGGGTTTAACATTCATTTTTAATTTAAAATTAAACTTCTCTATATGAGCTGTTGAATGTGTATCCTACACCCACTTGATTTTAAAAAGTTCTGAGCAATAGTGGGTCATACCAGGAACTTCATTCTATCTGTCAAGTGTATGGGTTTACTTTGAAATGTTAAATATGAGAATAAAGTTAAATACATTACAAATGTTTGTTCACAACTGTGTTGCTACAGAATGAATGTGAGAGTGAGGTCTCTAATATTAGTGTTGGCAAACATTAGACTGATACTATAGAAAGGAAGTGTCGTCACACTGTCCTTTGGGATTGTAACACATCTGCCATTTGTCATTTTTTGCCAACAGTATTTTATTTGCTATTCTTGAAATGTAATGTATCCATTGTTCAGATTGTGCTATGCTGTGATGATGCTGTAGTTTTCCGGACAGTGAAAAGTGTATTCCTGTTGTGTAACTGCACTCCATTTTTGTAGGTCAGAATCGTCCTGCTATTTGGAGGTCTCTAGCAGAGATGTAAACTTGCCAGCAATTTGTAAATTTTAGCAGGGTTTTTTACCTTCATCAGGAAATATGCATTTGAACTTTATAAAGGGGGTCTGTCTAGGATTTGCAGTGTTCTAACAGCGGTGCAGTGCGAGCTGTAATCTGTACTTTTCCTTTTTAAATTGCTCTTATATTTTAATGTTGTTTGCTTCAGATACGTTTTTTCCCCTCTGTATCATTCTTAGCACAGTTAATCTCCAGTAGTGGATAAATGCATTCAGCAACTCGGTGAAATGGCCCTCAGCTCTAATACAGTACATTGAACAACAGTAACAAGCAGCACCGTATGTAGAAGGGTAGCAATTCCTAAGCTCTAGTGTGGCAATACAGAATTCACCGGACGAAGTGAGTCTTTACCCACAAAAGCTTATGTGCAAATAAATGTGTTGGTCTTTAAGATGCCACACGACTCCTGCTTGTTTTTCAGATGCAGCCTAACATGGCTACCCCTCTGATACTTCTTAACAGAGTTGCTGTTCCTATGTATGTATTACATAATTGATATGCCTGTTTGGAAGAATTTACATTTGAGGAAAAATTAAAAGGAGTAAATAGTTTTCACTTACCCAACTGATGACCAGAGGGGAGTACAGTGATGTTCTACAAGTATTTAAATGTTGTAAATACCAAGTAAGGAGAGTTGGAGTTAAAGGTGGCATCAGGGAGGAATAAAAAAGTAATAGAATGCAATTACATCAAGTAAAACTTAGCCAGGATATCACAAACCATTTCGGCGAGGAGTCCTGTGGCACCTTATAGACTAACCAAAGTGTTGGAGCATAAGCTTTCGTGGGCAAAGACCCACTTCGTCAGATGCATGTAGTGGAAATTTCCAGAGGCAGGTATAAATATGCAGGCCAGAATCAGGCTAGAGATGATGAGGTGAATCTAGTCAGGGAGGATGAGGCCCACTTCTAGTAGCTGATCTGGAGGTGTGAATACCAAGAGAGGAGAAGCTGCTTTTGTAGTTAGCGAGCCATTCACAGTCTTTGTTTAATCCTGAGTTGATTGTGTCAAACTTGAAGATGGACTGTAGCTCAGCAGTTTCTCTTTGAAGTCTGGTCCTGAAGTTTTTTTGCTGCAGGATGGCTACCTTTAGATCTGCAATTGTGTGTCCAGGTAGATTGAAGTGTTCCCCTACAGGTTTTTGTATATTGCCATTCCTAATATCTGATTTGTGTCCATTTATTCTTTTATGTAGGGACTGTCCAGTTTGGCCGATGTATATAGCAGAGGAGCATTGTTGGCACATGATGGCATATATTACGTTAGTAGATGTGCAGGAGAATGAACCAGTGACCGTATGGCTGATCTGGTTAAGTCCTGTGATGGTGTTGCTGGTGTATATATGTGGGCAGAGTTGGCACCGAGGTTTGTTGCATGGATTGGTTCCTGAGTGAGAGTTATTATGGTGCGGTGTATAGTTGTTGGTGAGAATATGCTTCAGGTTGGCGGGTTGTCTGTGGGCGAGGACTGGCCTGCCTCCCAAGGCCTGTGAAAGTGAGGGATCATTGTCCAGGATGGGTTGTAGATCACTAATGATGCGTTGGAGAGGTTTTAGCTGAGGACTGTAGGTGATGGCCAGTGGTGTTCTGTTGGTTTCTTTCTTGGGCTTGTCCTGCAGCAGGAGGCTTCTGGGTACACGTCTGGCTCTGTTAATCTGTCTCCTCACTTCCTCGTGTGGGTATCGTAGTTTACCCAATGCTTGTTGAAGATCTTGTAGGTGTAGGTCTCTGTCTGAGGGGTTGGAGCATATGCGGTTGTACCTCAGTACTTGGCTGTAAACAATGGATCGTGTGGTGTGTCCGGGATGTAAGCTGGAGACATGCAGGTAGGCATAGTGATGGGTAGGCTTTCGGTATAGGGTGGTGTTTATGTGACCGTCACTTATTTGCACCGTGGTGTCCAGGAAATGGACCTCCCGTGTAGACTGGTCCATGCTGAGGTTGATGGTGGGGTGGAAGCTGTTGAAATCGTGGTGAAATTCTTCCAGAGTCTCCCTCCCATGGGTCCAGATGATGAAGATGTCATCGATGTAGCGTAGGTAGAGAAGGGGCGTAAGTGGACGAGAGCTGAGGAAGCGTTGTTCCAGGTCAGCCATAAAAATGTTGGCGTATTGTGGGGCTATGTGGGTGCCCATAGCAATTCCACTGGTCTGGAGGTATATATTGTCACCAAATCTGAAATAGTTGTGTGTGAGGATAAAGTCGCAGAGCTCAGCCACCAGTTGTGCTGTGGCATCATCAGGGATACTGTTCCTGACAGCTTGTATTCCATCTACATGTGGAATGTTTGTTTGGAGAGCCTCTGCATCCATGGTGGCTAGGATGGTGTTTTCTGGAAGATCACCAATGCCTTGTAACCTCAGTCATGCAGAATGCAATGCCATCCACAGCCTCCAGAACAACTGACATTATAATCAAAGAGGCTGACAAAGGAGGTGCTGTTGTCGTCATGAACAGGCCTGACTACCAAAAGGAGGCTGCCAGACAACTCTCCAATACCAAATTCTGCAGGCCTCTTTCCTCAGATCCCACTAAGGAATACACTAAGAAACTGTACCATCTGCTCAGGACACTCCGCACACAAGCACAGGAACAAATCAACACACCTTTAGAGTCCCGACCAGGGTTGTTCTATCTATTTCCCAAGATCCACAAACCTGGAAGTCGCAGACGCCCCCATCATCTCGGGCATTGGCGCGCTCACTGAAGGACTGTCTGGTGTCCCTAGCCTCTGTTTTTCTGGAGGTGGGTGATAGGGGAGGGATCATGTGAGGTTTACCTGTTGTGTTCCCTCTCTCTGGGGGATCTGGTATTGGCCACTGTCAGCAGACAGGATACTGGGCTGGATGGCCCATTGGGCTGATCCAATATGGCTGTTCTTATGTTCTTATGTCTGCAATATATTGTATTTTCCTACTAAAACAAGTTTTTTTTTTTAATATTTGAATGATACAAAAAGTAGAATTAAATTTAGAAGGAAAAAAAAGCTTTTGTAAACACAGGACTTTTTGGTAAAAAGTTTTATATTGAAATCGAAAGGGCTTACCTGTAGGTAACAGTCCTGCCCTAGTGTGCAGGTATGGGACAGATGTGACTTGATAGTATTCCTATAGCACCTCTCATCAAAATTAACTCACCTTTGAAGGGCTTTATTTTTTCCATTGGCAGAATTGACTTGCCCAAGTTAACAGAAGATCACTGTCAGACAGGAACAATGCCTGTTTTCTGCATTCCAGAACCCTTCAACTGATAGACAACACCTGTCTCTCGTGTCCTGACGCTGTCTACTACATACTATGTAACAGACAATGTGTTTGCCATGTGGTGTATTCTATAACTCGGCTCTCATTTTTTCCATTTCCTTGCTGTCTTCCCTCAAATTCTATCAAAGAATAACCCAGTTCTGGTAGATTCTGAATTAAACTGTCTTAATTATTGTTGTTCCCGATCTAAATGGGAGAACGTTATCACCAATCACTTTAGACCATAAATGAGATGAGTATAGAACTGCAAATCAGTGCTCTTGTTGGGTGCAGAAATTTGGAGGCAGCACAGGAATTCATAGAATCATAGAATACTGGAGGGGACATCGAGAGGTCATCGAGTCCAGTCCCCTGCCCTCATGAGGCATGAATCATTCACCATGATCTCTCATAAGATATTGAGAATACCAGGCCCATTATAAATATGTGCTCAATATTTGTACACTGCCTTGTACCCTTTTCATTTACCTTTGATTTAACCACATTTCTTATATTTGCATCATATGCGGTTGCCCACCTGCAACAAATTTTCTTTCATGCATTGTTTGTGAACCATATGAACTCTCACACACTGTAATTTATGTTCAGTGATGTTTCCTCAAAGTGCACACCCTTATGTATGTGTATGTCTTGGTGTTCTGAACTATGACAAGTGGGCATCCAAGGATCTCTCAAGGTTCCTTCCAGTTCTCGTGTTCTATGATTCTGTGACCAGTGAGCCTGGATTAATACTAGGTTTGGGCTTCTCTAAAAGGTGTTACAAACCACAATGATGGCATTAATGCTGGAGGGCCTAAGTCCAGCTATCTAAACTGCTGGTGCAGCAGAATGAAAACTTTGCTAAAACCTTTGACTCATATGGTTTTTATTCTACCAGTTTATGAAGGGGAAAGCTACATTTTCTCGTATTACATCACAATTATAATATTTGTAATAATACAGATGCAATATAAAAACCCTTATGGCATAAGTAAATTATATGGGTAATGAATGGGTGTAACTGGGTCATTTCTTTCCTGGTTACAGGAGCTAGACTGGAAAACCATCTTCTCTATGTAACATCTGGTTTTCATTAGTGACAGGAAAACTGAGTAATTCCAATAAAATGAAGAGAAAGCACTGTGATTTTTAACAAATACAAATAGATGTTTTAGATGTTCATTTCAGCATTTGTCCATTGAACTGGTGCTTTTGTGGGAGGTTCTTATGGAAGAAAAATGTGCTAACTGAATGATTTGTGGGCATATCGTAAACTTACCTGGAAAGGCAAAAGAGTATTTGTTTTTGTGCTATAATGTGAATCCTGGAATGCAAAACTGTCTTTAAATATCCTTACTTCCTCAGAAGTGAACAGGCAGCTTGGATTTGGAATATTTAGAGTTCTGGTGAACCCCAAAGCACCTGACCTCATTCATAATTTAAACATGCCAGCAGTCTTATGTGGGCTAGTACAATTTACCAAGTTTGTGTGATCCTTCTGCTCATACTGGTATTTAGGGCTTGCGATATATTTACAGTTAGGGATCAAGTACCTTCTCGTGTTTTTAAAATTGGCAACAAGCATGGAAAAACTAGGAATTCTCATTAAAAATATTTAGATTTGCTATTCCTGTTAGATATCCTCCACCTCTATTCTGTTTGAAATATACATTAATTGACATGATTGAATGAATTGTCTCAGGTTATTAGCCAGAATGCCAAACGTTATTCATTATGAATGGCTATCTTAATGTCTGTTCCCAGATAGTAATATTATTTAATGTTTATTACTAGCTGACAAGTTATTTATAGTTTAGTATTAACTGTTCCGTTAGCCACTTTCATATGGTGATGATCACACTAGTACTATTTAGATCAAAAGTTCCCAAATGATAGTTCACAGTACTTTTGCTGGTGGTTCTTAAAGGTATCAGGTCACATTGAACTTGTCTTCTCCTCCATTAGCTGTTAGATTTCATTAAAAGACGACTAAAAATATACACAATATTTTTACTTCTCTATGTAAACAATTACTGCTTTCTAACAGGGATGTTATACAGTTGTGAATGAGAGGGGAAGTCATCCATGAAAGAGTCTTTGAGTGAAAAGATGGCTAGCTCTATGAAAGAGTTTAAAGCCAATTTTAGGTAGCTAGATTTTTATATTACAATTGCTAGCATTATATCACATAATCATTGCAGTGTAACCAGGGTTTTGACTTGTGGTATTTAGAAATTAGTATTATAATGTTGCATGGACAGTTTTAAAAATTAATTTTTTGGATTTAAATGGGAAACAAAAAGTGTGATATTTTTCATTATAGAGATTGATTACTTTTCTATTATTCATCTGATTTTGACCCTCTTCTTCCCCAGGTCTGAAACGAATTAGTGTCGTATTATATTTTCCTTATGAGCTGATGCAAGATTAGAATTTTTGTTTGCAAATTTATATATAAAGTAGACAAGGTAGCTCAAATGCATACAAGTTTTTTAAAATTAGATGTATTCACATCAAGCTAAGTTTCCTTATTTTGGTTCAGATTTTAACTCAAAATCATCACTAAAAACTCAGTTCTATTTCGTTCTGTTCTCCACACTGAGAACTGGTGTTTTAATCTGTTTTAGGAAAGTTAATAGCTTACTTATTTTATGCATAAGCCTATTGAATGACCCAATATGAAGTATTTTAATGGTTGCTTCCATCTTTTTTCCTAAACTAAGAATTCTATTGGTGTGGTAATTGTAAGGAAAACTACATGTAATTAGTGTTTTACTGATTACTGATTCCAGCATCAGTTATACTTAGCTTTCATTTAAAAACATTGGCTGGACATTAAGAAAAATGTGACACCCCTTTCCTCTGTACGACTCCTGCAAATAAAGGAGCTGAAAGCTCCTTCTCTGTTCACTCAATCTTTCCTCTCAAGAAGTGAGGCAAAAACTAGCTACATAAAAAATCCATTGTATAACTTAATAGCTTACGTGCATCTTCATGTTTTAAAATTCAAGAGATTTATTGGTAATCAGACCCACCTTTCTGCCGATTCATTTTTGTTTCCTTGTACAAGATGACTGGCAATAAGACAAGCCATCTTTAGGAATCTCTTTATGTATACAGAATGGTCAGTAAAGCCCTCACGACTCTTGCACTAGCTTCACTAGCCTTCTGATTCGACTCTTGACAGAAACCTGTTAGCTTGAGGAAAAAAACGTTTCTTCTCTATTTTATCATCTGAACTACGTTTGCATAAGTAGCAGCGGTCTATCCGATCTCTTCTCAAAACTCTCCTTTGCCGGGATGCTGTGGGAGCACGAGTCCTCTGCCTGTCATGGTGACTAATATTGTCTATAGTTTACTCGTAG
This sequence comes from Pelochelys cantorii, assembly GCA_032595735.1. NCBI lineage: Eukaryota > Metazoa > Chordata > Testudines > Trionychidae > Pelochelys > Pelochelys cantorii. Next base: position 2,432,138 of record CM064338.1, read on the forward strand.
CCCCCATTTGTTCTCTTGTCTCCTATGTAGATTGTAGCTCCTTAGGGCAGGGCCCATCTTTGCGTTCTGTATTTGAACGCACCTGCGACAGGGGGTCCTGGTGCATGGTTCTAGTCACTATCAGGTGAGGTTAATCTTGTGAACAGCCTCTTGAAAGTTTTGCTGATGACTGTGTAGGCAGTTGGGGATAATTTCCTTCTATTTACTCCTGCTTATCAAAAGCAAAATGATGTTTGATATTTCAGTCTGTTCCTACTATTTCAGTTCAGATGCCATGTAGGAACTGGGGCTCAAGGTTGGTTTTGGACTCTTCCGTTTTGTGTACATTGTTGACGTCCATCCCCACTTTTAACAGAAGTCTTAAAATAAAATTGAGTTTCAAAACAGCCCGTGGTGGCAGCAATATTTTTGTTTGTATTTGTTTCCTTTCTTTAGCCATAAGGTGATAATGATTCTTTTTTTAAAAAGTTACTGCCTTATAAATAGAAAGTTAACACTGAAGTGAGCCTCACTACTGTAGAGGGTGTATGAGGCTGCTTAGCTTAAGCTAAAAAAAGTTTGCTAGTTAACGGGGGACAATGGCTCTCCTTTGTAGTGGGCTTCAGGAGCTATATTCATTTTAGTCATGTTTTTGGAAATGATCAAAATAAACAAAAAACCTGTTAGGTTTCCAGCTGATGAAGAATGGATCCCCTGGGTGAGTTGCTAAAGGAAAAATGTTCTCTCATCTGCTGGAAGTGAACACAGATTCCTGTACTCGATAAAGGTATGCAGACAGCAAACATGCCACCTTTCTTCTTAACCGCTTCGCCTTAGAATTTTAGGAATATTTTATTTGGTAACAGTATCCTTACTCAGTACAAGCAGTTGATACATGCGATATACTTACATGTAAAACTTCCTGGATTACAGGAGCACTTCTACTTTAATTTAATTAAAAAATCATTCCATCTTGCATGAATGCTGATATTGCTAATTTTTCATATAAAAGCCTGAAGACATTTGAGTTAAAACCCACATCCAGTAAAACTATAGATACTCACACTAATAACTGTGACCTACTGTATATCATGGAATTGAGGCTGTCAACTGATGCCTTTTCCATACCATGTTTTCAAGTGCCACTTTGTACTCCAGAGATTATTCCCATCCTGGGATTTAGTGGAATACTTTGAATTCAGTAATAATCTTTAATTCTCTTAACAATAACAGTTTTGGGGCAATGGCATTAAACCTGAAGGAGAGCTCAGTGTAGCTCGAAAGTTTCTCTCCAACAGAAGTTGGTCCAATAAAAGATATTGCCTCACCCATGCTGTTTTTGGATTAAATCCTCCTGAAGGAAGTGTTCAGAGGGAAAATTTAACTTCAGTATGTAATCAGAGTAATGGTTTCGGTTTTTCATGGGTGTTTAATCTTATTTTTTCAGCTGCTAGTGTGTAAATTCACATAACAAGTATCTAACTGGAGGCTGAGAGTCTGGGACTAAAACAATAATCTATAAGGGGTGCTGATTGATTCTTAGTTTTATTACCCTCCCCCCCTTCACGTGAAATTGTGCAGTGCAAAGCAAGGTCCCTTTTACTATTTTCGTATGATGGTGCCGTTGCAGGATTACATTCTTTTTTTCTGACCCTTTCACACTAGAATGCTTTTGTGTGGCATTTTTCACGTGGCTCATTTTTTTTCCTGGATGAGCAGTTGAGCAATACAAATGTACAGGGTGTGATTACATGTCAGATGGACAGCCACTTGCTTTAATTAATTTTGCAATGTTCTGGCGCCCTAGATTTCAGCAGTCAGATCTGAAAACCAAATCAAATCAAACCCCTAGTAACTTGTGTCCCCAAGGAAAATATGCTTCTTGGATGGTTGTTAGTGTTTTTTCATCTGATTCTTTGTAGAGTCATTTCCTCTTTATTTTTATTTCCGAGTAAATATTTTTTCTTTGAAGGTTAAATAACAGAGAGTTCTGGAAACTTTAATATTTGTTTGTTCATAAATGAAGGACAGTTAGAATGGCATCTGGTGTAGGATTTTCTGTTGTGCTTTCTGTGACATAGGTTGTGGGTGTGAGACCTGCTTCTTACATATTTTGAGAAGGAATATCCAAATTTTGTTTAAACAAGGCAACTCCTCGGGAATCCAAGGCTCACATCTAGTTTGCTTTACGTGGAACAGGCTGCCACTTCTTTCATTGGTAGAGAAATGGCTCATGGAGATTACAAGCATGTCTTCATCCTGATCTGAGCATTCGAGGAGGACAGATTTGAAATGGATCTTGTACTCAATGAAAAACCAGTCAAATTGTTTCAGGATGAGGTTGTAGTAGTCCATTGTGGTTCAAACAAAGGTGAAGAAGTCAGGATTTATGAGTGCGATTTGTTTTTGTCAGTGCCTTTGTGTGACATTAAATGAATTGCCCCATCAAATCTTTGATCCTGTTTCTCAATCTATAAAATGGGTACAGAATCTACCTCGTCCGTTTAGGGTAAGAATTTGCATCTAACAAGTTTCAGTGGATTAGAACTAGCTGAGCATTTTTTGTTCATTTCATTTTAGTAACTTACTTCAATTTGACTGCTTTCACTTGCAACCACTTAAATCCTACTTTTTCTACTTAATAAAAACATTTTATTTATTTACAAGCCCAGTGTAATTAATTTTTACCTGGGTGGGGGCAACCACTGTGCATATCTCTTTTTCATAGATAAAGTGAGTGGACTTTATGATCTTTCTCCGTATAAAACGTTTACACCGAGTAAAATGGATTTATTTAGCGTTTTGGTCCCTTTTTTGGGGGCAGGGGGAAAGTGTTCGTGTGCTGAGCACTTATAGCTGAACCCTTCCATTACTGAGCTGGTTCAGTGTCTGTATTGCTCTGAAGGGGACAGTAACCCCAACCCTGTACCTTGTCTCGGGGAGACCAGAGGATCTGGCCCACCAGGACAGGGTAGTGGTGAGCCCCAGAGAGCGGGAAGGTGGGTGTCCATGGCATGATCAACACACCAGGGGACAACCCTAAGGGTAGTTGTGTGATTCAACCCGTCACACAGACAGTAATTTAGAGGCAGTTAAGATGAAGCTTCAAAATCAAGTCAGACAGAGAGGGGATCACTGAAATAGTCAAAAGTTATGTTTAGTTGATTTTCAGCATAAAATGATAGATGAGGTTAAATGCAGAGAGAATTTGACTAAGAGGGGGCAGAAGAGAGCAGAAGGCCAAGAGCTGAATTCTCTGTGCAGAGAGAACATCTGAAAGCTATATTGATTCCTTCTCAGTGACTAGGGAGATGAGTTGCTTCTCTATCTAACAAGGAATGCACTACTTCTGTGTGTTGAGTATTGGAAACATTTAGGTTTCAGTTTCTTCTCAAATAATTAGGGGTAAAAATAAAGCAGTATGTTGTTCAGAAATATGGTCTAGAGATGAGTCATTATTTTATCATTCTAAGTTAGCATCTAAGCTAGTGCATAACATCTTCAACACTAACAAATTATTAATAGCAAACGATTAAGAGAAGAAACTCTGTTCATTGTGGCGTAAAGTAACATTTACATAAAACCCCGAAGTGGAATTCTACCGCACTTGGATTATAAAGCACATACTCATGTATGGAATGTAATTCATACTGGTGACTTCTTGTTTGGCAGTTGACAGATTTAATTCAGATTCTAGCCCTTCGGCCACTACAAAGTTTTTGCACTGGTCTTTGCTGCTGGTCAGGCTGAGAGTTGTAGGCTGTAGTTTGAGGGTGTGGACCTGGCATGTCTAAGGTCAGAAGCAGAATGCTCACTGGAGGAACCCTGATGATACAGTGTAGCAAGAAGTGACATTCACCAGGGTAGTTTTCCTGCTGTTTTTTGTTGTTGTTTATCATTGCAGATATGGAGAGATCTGTCTGTCCTGAATGGGGAGTCTAAATCAACAACACTCAGTTTGACATTAGGAAAAAGATTTCCTTTTGGTATTGCCCATATTTAGTTTTTTTTCTACTTCTGGAGTTAATTAAAATAAATAATTGGTTTTAAATCAAGCTGAGGCTGTGTGAAACAAAATTTGAAACCTTGTGATATTGGTACTTAAAACTGATAATGAACTAAATTTTAAATGCTTCATTACTTTTAAAAATGCCACAACTGGGAGGATATTGTATTTGAATTTCACGAAATCTGCAGTTGGCAAAAGTTTGAAAACTATGGCTTATCCCACAAAAACAGGGTACATATTTGTACTTGTCCATCTTCTGACTTGAGTGAGACTATTCATGTGCTTTAAGTGAAGCCTGTGCTTAAAGTTTTTGCAGCATTAGGCTCTAAATTGTATCTTCACTTAGCTATTCTTAGTGGCATAACTTGCTTAGTGTTAACACTGGAATCAGTAGTTATTTTGACACGTACATAACGCAGCTGTGAACTTTTTTTATATACATAGGCAAAATTTTTTAAAAAGGCCAAAAGTTAGGCTCCCAAAAACATGTTTAAGAACCTTTAGTGGCAAGTTTCAAAAGGATGTGATTTAATAGTGCAAGTCTCATTGATTTCAAATTAGCGAACGCTGAAGGTGAGAGATTTTCATCTTTCTTGTCATCTTAGAAGTTCAGTAGATCTGAAGGTGGTGTTCATTACAAATGTAGGTCAGAGAATATCCTTATCAATTGTGGTCTGGAGTTTGTGTCATTGTTGATATCAGTGAGGCCTCAAGCGTGTCTGTTTCAGAACTGATCAACATTTTAAGCATGAAACTTCTAGGTGGCAAAAGTACAAAATGTGTATCTCAATCTGCAAGAATGGGCTGCGGATTTCCGCATTGACATCTATAGATGTGGACGCCCACAGATGTAAAGCGGATACCTATGGATTTGCAGGGCTTTAAAAATGCATACAGTCTGGAATTCTAGTATCAACTGGGAAATTAAAGGGAAAAGTACAAAGCATCAAATCTAGCAATATAAGATTCTTCAATAGGAAGAAAAGATATTAGCAGAGTGATTTTGTATAATATAAAAAACCAATGATTTAAATTAAAATTAAGATTTTAAATTGTTTTTAATATTTTTAATATATTATTTTTAATGCATTAGAAAAATCAGGACTTCTATCCACCTGGCTATAATCCCTCATCTACTTAGAGTTTTGCATCTGTCTGTGTATCTGTTCCTCAGTCTGTTTGTTCAAGAACTCCTCCTAAATGGCAAGAGCTAGGCCCACCAAATTTGGTTTGCAGCCTCCTCTCCTCCTAACTTAAAGCAAGGTCAGGGCTTGGTTGTGCCAGGGTAATGGGAGGTGCGTGGAATGGGATAGTTTCCATCAAAATGAAAGGGAGGGGTTATACTTACCAATGACCATGGGGGCAGCCAGGGAGCAGCCACTGGCTGGCCGCACAGCTCCCATCACCCCAGGCTGGCCCTGGGGAGCAGCCACCCACCACAGGGATGTTAAATTGGGGTTACCGAGCTATACAATTAGTCGATAGGACCACTGTGCAGAGCTGCAGTGGGGGTAGCTCTGGGAGCCACCTGCACTACAGCTCTGCATTTTAAATGTGTTAAGAGCCTCTGGGCTCTTAATACATTTAAAATGCAGAGGCCCGGCATCCGCTCAAGCTGGGACTGCTTGGTCCCTCCTCAAGCTGAGTCCAGCAGCTCCTGTTCGTGGCAGCTAGGGCTGGCCATGGACAGGGCTGGCTGTGGGCAGGGGCTGGGGAAAGCTGCCCCTGTCTGCATCCAGTCCTGGCCGCCGCAAACAGAGTAAGGATGTTAAGGACTAGTCGACTATCCGATAAGCAAATGCTTATCGGATAGTCAGTTGACTAGTCGATTCTCTCCTCCCCCCTTGCTGCCTCTATCAGATAGAGGCAGCAAAGGGGGGGGGGAAGAAGGGGTACTTCAAAGCAGCAGCACTGCACAGCTGAGTCGGGGATCAGCTGTGCGGAGCTGCCGCTTTGAAACCCCAAGGCGGCATTTCAAAAGGCAGCCACGGCTCAGTGGTGCGGTGCTGCCCCTTTAAAATGCGAACATGCCATGGAGTCTGGGGTCAGCTGGGGAGTCCGTGACAGGCTCTATGGCGCTGCCCCTTTGAAATGCTGAGGCCCCTGGGCTCTATGGCTTTGAAATGCACAAGAGCCCCCGCTGAGGACTCTTGTACATTTCAAAGCTGGCACCCACATGCAGCCCGGAGTCTGTGGGACTTCCCACTGCCCCGGAATTCCGCATCCTCCTTTGAAATGTACAATAGCCCCTGCTGGGAGGAATGTGGAAGTGCCTATCGACTAGTCGATGGAAATTCCATCGATTACTTGACTAGTCTATTAACTGCAATTTAACATCCTTAGAACAGAGGCTGCTCTGGCACCAGCCTGGCTGCAGACAGGAGTTTGGGGCAGCTCCCTACTGGGACCCCTGTGGACAGGGGCTGCTTTGCAGCAGCCTCCCCTATCCTCCCCCTGCTGCTTCTGATAGATGCAGCAGTGGGGGAGGGTAGGTGGCATCTCTAATGCATAGCTTACCTCCTCTTCCCTGCATGTCAGCTAAGTCTTTGCTGAAGCATAGCCTAGGGGTCTATATATTCAGGGATTTAGGAAAATGTTACAAAGAGTTCAACTTTAGGGCTTTTGTATTCAAAACCCTCAATGTAGGTGTTACTGTCAGCTTCAAAACCAAATTACTAACAAGTCTTAGTAAACAAACATTTACTAAACCGCTGCAAACATTATTTGAAATGCTTCTTACATAACATTTAAAACAAATTATTGGAGAGTAAAGCTACCAGTATTCCTTCGGATACAAACTCCACAGCGGCACTGCTGGCACCCCAACAGTGTTCAGCATAACAGTCGTGTAGGCCTGAGCACAAACACATTCTTCTGATTTTCTTTTTTCACAGATGGCTTCCTCAGTCTGTAGTGCAGGCTGCGGTTAGTTTGTGTCACCTGGATTTCTTCTTCAGAGTACAAAATTAATTGCAGCATCACTCAGTGCCTTTCCAGACACTTGTCAGCAGACAGTCTGGGGGCTCCTCATAGCTAACAGTGTCCCAGTTCCGCTTGTGAAACAGGTAAATCTAGTCTGTATTCAAAGTGGTGTAGGAATTGGGATCAGTAAATAAAATATCCATTCCCTGGAATGTTGCCCTGCTCTGCCTTTCCCCCACTCCATAGGAGACACTTTTCTCCAGCAAGCCCAGGGGGAGTCTGGCAGATTTGCAACCCCTCACCTCACTGAGTTTGGCCTTCGTTCTCTATACTAAGGGAGACAAACTCACAGTTGAAAGCAGCTGATAGCAGGATCTAGTTTTCATAGGCTCTGTAATCTCTAAGGGTGACAAATGCTCCCCTCTTGGCTCCATAAAATGCACTATAATGCACCATACGTTATTCTGATAAGTGGAGCTGGAATTATGCACCTGTATCGAAAATGCTGCGGGTGTAGGGATTTAGCTTTGATATCAAACACATCTCTTGGGGCGCAGGGTTCATCTGTTGTCTGTAAGAGTATCTTTAACTCTTATATTTACAGCCCTCCGTTCGTATCAGAGGCAACAACGTGGGAGGGGGCGGGGGGAAGATGACTCCGTGGGAGCTGGTATGCACAGGGAGCCGGTTTAAAAGCCAGCTCCCTGTGCGCACTGGCTCCCACAGAGTCACCCCCCTCCCCCATGTAAATGTATAACCACTGGAAAATTCAGCAGTTACTTGTTTACAACCTGCCCCCCCCTTCCCCCGACTTTTAACATCACTAATCACCAGGCTACTGCACCCTACAACAGCCCATATTTACCACTCTATCTCAGCTAACCCATAGGGGAGTTGTGACCAATATAAATGCAGTCACTCAGAACAGCTCCCAACAAAAACAGGTATGCTTTATTTCTCTCATAAACTTGGTAAGGGGAGAGAAACAGACTTAAAACACTAAACACATTTTCGGGTACCTAATGCTTAATCTTTCCTTATCAGTTTAGGTAATCCTTAATTTATGCTAGCCTCTTTTACTGAGATCAGCTTGCATTTCTTCAGACCCCACTACTGTGTCTTCCTCTGTCTTATCTGTAGAGATTGTTTTGTTTCCTGCTTGCCTTGCAGCAAGTGGGCAATCATCTAGTACATACATATTCATAAAGGTAAAACAGATGTGTCCCTTGTTTGTCACAATATTAAATAAGATACGAAAAGAAGGCAGAGACATATCCTTTCTCCCAATAACTATTTTAGGACTAGAGCTGAGCCTCTTTCTCTTTAGGTCCCTGATTCAGGAAAGTATCACTGCTTAGGAAGGGTTCTTGACCATATGATTAAGTTAAGCATATGCTTTAGTGCTTTGAGTAAGAAATCTGCCCCTCGGCTTCTGTAAAAAGGGAAACCTTTAAATGGATAAAGGAATCCCAGAAGTACAAAACTGATTGGTAAAAACAAGGAGGAGTCTTGTGGCATCTTAAAGACCAACAATTTTGTAAAATGAAATAAAACGGGATGCCTCTTTGTTTTTGCTGAAACAGAATAACACGACCACCCCTCTGAGACTGATCAGTGGTTACCATAGAGGAGAGAGATTCGGATGGAACAAAATACTTACTGCTGGTAAGAGATCTGCACAGAAGATCAAACAGTCCTAGTTAGCTTATAGAACTGATTTACCTGAATCAGCTGACTGGTAGGTCTCCTAAAAGATTGTGTACTTAAATTAATGGCAAAAAAACCCCCATTGATCTAGAGTACCTGAACTGATTTATTGAATTGTGACAGTTTTTTTGTGGTTGACTGAGGCACACAGCAGGTCATGTAAATTTGAGGTTCTTTACTCAAGTGAGTCACTTACAATGAAGGCAAAACTGAAATCAGCTCCAATTCTTTGTTCCACAATTAGGCCTCATTTTCCCCATATGTAAAGTGATTTAAAATGCTTTGAACATTTATAATCTGTCATAGCTACCTTATATTTTAGCTTGTTACGAAGGCTTCATTTGATAGCTGTTGCTCAGCCCTAGAAAAACTGATCTTTTTTTTAAGTGTGTGGTGGCCTTGAAATAGGTTTTTTTGTTGTGGTTACCAAGCAGGTTTTTTGTGTGGATTTTAACCCTAAGATGTTTTAGTTGGCTTAAACTAATTAGCTAGCATGTTAATAATAAGAAATAAAAGAGAAAACACTGCTTAAAAGACATGCATTCTTAGTCTTCCTCATGGTGACTCAGACAATGTTAATACAGGTTTTACCTCTGTGGTTCGGCACCCTCAGGACCTGACTGATGCTGAACCAGAGAATTTGCTGAACCATGGGAGGTCAATATTGTCTAGAACAGTGGTCACCAACCAGTGGATCGAGATCTTCTGGTAGATCTTGGAGCCTCTGACGGGTGATCCTGACTGGTTTGTCCAAGAGGCTACCAAGCATAGCATTTCAGCTGCCCCTCCGCACTGCTGCACACCTCCTGCCCGCCGGGAGCCTCCTGCTTGCTGTACAGAGCAGGTAAGGGAGAGGAAGGGCGCTGATGTCAGGGTGCCCCCTCTTCCCCCCTCTATTCTATCTCTGAAGAATGGGGGAGGGGAGTACAACAGGGCTTGGGATGGACGGAGTTTGCTGGCTGCTTTTGAGAGTGGTGCAGGGCCAGGGCGGGGGTGAGCCTGTCTTAGCCCCACTGCACCACCACCCAGGAGTAAACAAAGTCCAGCTGGAGCCAGCTCCGAACCCCTGCCCCAGTCATGAACCCCCTCCTGCACCCCAAGGCTTTGCCCTAGCCCTGAGCCACCTGTACCCAAACTCCCGTATAGAGCCTGTACCCTGAACCCCCTCCTGCACCCCAACTCCATGCCCCAGGCTCAGTTCAAAGCCTCTCACACTCCAAATCCCTTAGCCCAAGACCGGAACCTGTTGCCCCTGCCTGGTGAAAGAATGGGGGAGGGAGGACTGAGTGAGCAGGGGCAGGGCCTTGGAGAAGGGGAATGAAGGAGGCGGGGCAAGGGTATTTGGGTTTGAGGTAGATCATACATGGCACTTAAATTCAAAAAGTGATCTTTTGCTTAAAAAGGTTGGATATCACTGGTCTAGCAGCATTACCAACACTTCCACTGCTTACTGGGCTCTTAGAAGATATTTAGGGGTAAATTAGAGCTAAATAACCATATAGAACAGAGAGAGCCAGAACTGCTGACTTTAAACAAACTTTATGGGGCCATGGGAAACTTGGCCACAGCTATAAGTGGATGTCTGGCTAACTAATATCATTCCAGACCACGGAGGTTGCCGGTCTAGAGAGTGCCAGACTACAACAGAGGTTCAACCTGCATTTTATAGTTGTTTTAACTTAGTATTTTTCCTGTAATAGGATGCTGCATGTTTGAATGTCACATACTGGCTGATTTTCTCTGACCATTTACTTTATCAGTCTGAAACTTGCTTAAAATATCTGCTGTATTTTATATTAAGAGGAACAGGGCTGTCCTTAGGATTTATGGTGCCCTATGCGAGATTATTAAACTGGTGCCCCTATGCCTGACTTGCTCTTCCACCCCTACCCCCTCCCCTTCCCAGAGACCCCAGCAGCCAATCCCTTCCCTCAGACTGTGCTGCAGGCAGCGTATTCGGCTCTCTCTAGGACCCAGCCCTGCTGTTACATGCTCCACTGCTTCCCGTCAGAGGCGTGCGCAGCACATTTCATTAGGGTGTGCACCCAAAGAATTTTTTTTAAAATGTACTTTGACCCCCATTAGCCACACCCCTGATCCCTGTTAGCCACCCCTCTGGAGGCAACACTCTCGGGGCAAGATGGACACATGACCGGAAGTAAAAGGTGTCATGTGACACACACACACCCCCCCCCCAAGGACTTTTCCCACCATCCTCCTACCAATAGGGATTAGTTTGGCCCCCACCAAACCCCCCTCACGCAACTATCCTGCAATTGCATTAACCCAATGTGTGTGACATTAACTCAGGGGGTCGGAGAGGCTGGGGGAAGTGTTCCCTCTAAGAGTTTCCTCCCATGAGCAAAATGAATGTTGTGTTGTGCACCAGTACTGAGTTCATGTGGCTTGTTTGGATGTGCCACTGTGGCACCCAAGTTATTAATAAATATCTTATAAACCTCTACCTTTTCCCTCTGCTGCCATGTCTCCCCTTGCTCCATCAGCTCCCCTGGTGCCTGCTGCCCCCCAACCCCTCACCCTCCTCTGCTGTCCTGACTGCTGCTCTTCTCACTGCCCTCAGCCTTCCTGAGACCTGCCCCCCTCCACCAGCCGTTCTCTCCCCCCTGTGCCCAATCCTCCAGTAGCCCCACTCTGATCATGTGAGCTACCCCCCCTCATCCCCTCTCCTAACACCTCCCTCTACACACTTGCCCTACTCTCTCTCCTCTGGTGCTGGTCCCTCCCCTGCAGGTGTCTGCCCTTCTGCTTCACCCCCAGAATCCTTTGGCACCTGCATCTTCCCTTAGCCCTGCACCCTCCTGGTGCCTCCCCCTTCCCTCACTGCCCCTGTCCCCTTTGCCCTCTTTTTCCCTGATGCCCACCCCCTCACCACTCTCTGCCCCCGTTCCCCTCACGCCCCTCTGTGCCCTCAAACATGACTTGCTCCATCCCCACCCCTTCTTTCAAGCCTTCTCCCAGCACCTCCCCCTTCCCCCTCTAGCCCCCAATGCCCTTCCCCTCTCCTTTCCTCTCTTCTCCCAGCATCACCCTGTCCCCCCTCCCACTGACACCTCCGCTCCTGCCCTTTTCCTCATTGTCTCCACTTGCCCCCCTCGGCATTAGTCTCTCCTCCACCCCTCCCTTGGTGCCTTCCCCTTTCTTCTTCTCCTGACCTGCCCCCCTCCCATCAGCACAAGCACCTTCCTCTCCCACCCCTTCCCCCTATTTTCCCCCTCGCCCATGCCTCCTTCTGCCTTCCCGTTTGCAGGGCTGGAGTCTGCTGCGATCGCACCCCAGAAGTCCCTACAGCCCAGGCTCCAGACCACGTGCCAGAGCCAGAGCTGGGCCGCTCGGCGCTCGCAGCCCCACCCCATCACAACATGGCTGGTCCCGCCCTAGCAAGGCTCTGCTCCCCCACGCCCTGCTTGGCCCATTTTAAAAATGGTGCTGCAACGCCAAACCATGCGTGACCCCGCCCCCTCCAGCTCGCTGTGCGTGACACCCCTCCTCCCCTCCCCCCCCCCCTCGGCGCAGCCCCGGCTCCTCCTGATGCTGCCGCCCGGGCTGACAGCTTCCCTTCTCCAGCCGGGGTCAGCTTGCTGTCCTCCTCGCCGGAATCCCTCGGCCTGGTGGGGTCTTCTGGCGGGGCCATAAGTGCCGGCAGCGCCCCTACTGGCTCTGGTGCAGAGCGCACGCCTATGCTTCCCCTCCGTCCCGGGCTGGCAGAGTGGTGCCCCAGAAAGTGTGGTGCCCTACGCGACAGCATACTCCGTGTATGCCTAAGGACAGCCCTGAGGAGGAATACTGGCTTTCTCTCATAATGGTGCAGGCACATCGTGAAGGCTATGCTGATGCTGAGAATAGGATGAAGTGTATAATTTTAGCCCACAGAACCCAACCAATGACATGTTTGGACCACTTTTCCCCTTGGCCCAACCCTGCAAATATTAATTAGTGATTTTGATCTGTCTTTATAAGATGCCCTTCTACCCCGTGAGTCAGAACACAAGCAAAACCAATCACATCAATATAAGAACTCCAGTGTTGTGAAAATTTAGATTTTTATTCAGAAAAAAATCCCATACATAATTTTCATATTTGCCGTTCTTTTAATTTCCCTGCCTCGCTGAAGAATTTACATCAATATAACCTATATGTAAAAGATTTTTATACTAAAAATATTAGCATCTAATTTCAGTCTGTTGAATGAAAGCCCTAAGATCAAAGATCTTGTTCTACCTATTAGGAAATGGGTTTTGCAGCACTGTAACTATGTTCATATGAGACATTACTGCATGGCAAGCTGGTATATTGTAGTTTCACACCCTGTCTTGCAGAGCAGTAATTTGCTTTGAAAAGGGTTATAACTGTATTGAAGGGGAATGACTGGAGTGCTAGGTGATTAGAGAGGATGCCATGTTTTATCGAACAATCATTAGATGCAGGAGAGGGGAAAGGTGGAGTTGTGAACTATTAGAGGATTTGGTTTGCTAAAATCCAGGCTTTCTGGAGTGGCTCTATATAAGGTTAGCTTGTGCTTTGCTCCTTCTGAGTTCTGAATCACTAGGTGATTGTAATTATATTCTGTTGACAAAAATTACAGAGTTGGAATATGGCCAGGATTCCAGGGTTAAGATCAAGTGTCTTACAATAAGTATCATGGAAGGGAACCTCTGTTCTTCTCTTCTCCCCACTAGTGTCGTGTTGTGGCAGACTGATAGTCCTGAAAAGCTTCCAAGTCTTCAATTCATTTTCAGGGGATTTCTCATGGAACTTACAAGGCTTTAATGCAAAAACAGAGTAGCTAATGTTTGAATAAAGAAATTCCTTTGGGTTAAAACTTTCCTTGAAAGCAGAGCAGATGAGATTGGGCACCTTTTCAGTGCCATACTGCTTTTGTTTTCTTGCACTGTGGATCGAGCATTTACATTGCTTGTTTTACTGTGATGTGATTTTTGTCATACTTTCCGGATGGAGAATATAGTGTTTTGATGTTACAAAAAATGAATAATTGAGTGATGTATTAAAATGTCCCTTCAAGGAGGAGGATTGATATAGAATCGTCTTTTGTTGCTGGCAGGATGTTAAGCAGATGGCTCCCTGTCATTCCTGTAGGCCCTAGTCCAGTGACTTAAACTGTAGCTGCCTGCTCTAAGGAATAGGTGATGTGACAGAATATGAGTCCTTCAGGAACACGAAAGAATAGTTTGGAAGAAGTCCAGAGTTAAGCCATCTTTACCAGGATGTTACCTCTACAAACATTAAGCCGCACCATTAATGAATAGTATAAAGCGGTTCATTCTGTAACTCTTACATGCTCTCGCACACAAATCTTGCAATTCATACAAGTGTGCCAGTAGTTTAGGGTAAAAACATTGATGCTAAAATTAAAAAATTAAAACATACTGAGGTGTGGAATTGCATAGGGCAGGAACTTGAACAGTTTTAACATTCAGTAAGCTTACAGTGATGTTTAATGCGTGTTAGTTCTTGTGGGCTCATATTATAGAACTGATTAGTAAAGACGTATTTTTTTTATATTTCCCCCTTCATCATGTCACTACAGAGAATATTTAACATGTATTCATGCATAAGTTTCACTTTCTGTGGAGTAGGAAAGCATCGGGTCTAACTACAACTGTAGCAGCACTCTTGAGAATCAGCTTCCTCATTTGCACCCCTCATTGTTTGGTGGTCGGGGGCCAAAGAGGAAAAATTGCTGTCCCTCCTGCATAGCGGTATAGTGCATTTATCCCCTCTGGACACGAGTGTGTGGTTCTGTATATGTCTGCAGGAGCATCTTACCAGCGAGTGCTTTGGCTACCGATGCTTACCAGGCACAGTCGGATCAGAGCTCCCAGGTCATCTTAGGGCACGATGGAGATTAAGGGGTCAAAGTTCCAGTTAATCTTTAGGATGCCTCCAGAGAGTGGAGAGGAAGAGAACAAGGCTTCCTCTGAGCCTTTATGCATGGCCTTACTTGGTTAGTGGTCTGTAAAATAGCCTTTCTGGAAGCTATTAGTGTGTCAAAAGGGTTAAGGAATTGGTCGCTCTTTCTTGTCAGAATCTCTGTCTGACCTTTGCAGGAAGATAAGGAAAAATTTATAGAATGCTGTCTAATATTTCAGAAAAGTTATTTTTGAATTGCACAGGGCCCAGCTGACTAAGCTGTTGTCTTTTCCCTGAATCCTCCCTTTCAGATGGAGACTTTTCAGCATACACTGGTCATAATTAGAGCACTGAAGTCCTATTTGCATGTGACTGACAACCTTTAGTCCTTTTCAAGGGAGTAAAAAACCAGAGGGGAGAGGGTGAAGCTCCTAGCTTAAAACCAGTAATATAGCTAAATCCTAGAATATTACTTAGTAAAGGGGTATGTCTATGCCGTTGAGAGATGGGGCTGACTCCATTAGGGTCATGGCTACTTCTTGGACTGAAAAGCAGGGATAATTAAGTGAGTTATACCCAAATAACCGTGGCAAATGACCTGTACTTCCATGCAGCAAAGGCAAAACCCTACAAGGGTCACTGCCCATCTGACTTTGGAAAATCCTTCCCAGCTCCACAAACGGCAGTGAGTTAGATCCTGAGCATGTAAACAAGAACCAGCCAGCCAAGAACCTGAGAGAAGGCTTGGTGCCACCTCACATCCCTGGCCCACCCCTGCCAGTGTTCCATCTCCAGCTGTGGTGTCTCTTCTATGTTCTCATTAATTACAAAACTGAGTATAATTGTGGTGAGAGGGGGAAATACCTGTTTCTATGGGAGGGGAAGGAGCAGCCCATTCCTCTTGTATGGTCTTCCTTCGCAAAGTCAAATTATAAGGTTAGGCCAAAATTCTTCTTTGTAAGTGTTGTGTACCAATAGCATATAATTGGTCAGACTCTGGCGCCTTTGTGATAACATACAGGATGCTTGCCATGATAAAGTTGCATTAAGGATTTATCTGTATAACGGCATATTTTCAGTATCTTCTTATAGCCTTTAGGGTCATATCCCTTGTAATATTTGTAATCTGCTAACTTTAAAAGTATATAGTAGAAAAATGCTAATCTAACAAAAAATCCTGTAAACAATAAATAAAAGCAAATATAATATCTATCACCTGCCTATTAGTATTTATTGTATAAAAATTAACATTGCTAAGTAATTTTAAAAAAATAGTAATAAACATGTAAATTAACATACTAAAATAAATTAAAAAGTGTAACTGGTGCCAAATCATTGCCACTCAAAATGTTGTGTTGGGGGTCTGAGGTAAACCTGTGTTGGCAATAAAGTGGTCTGTTTACTCCATCCGCTCTTGGGTTGTCTGTTTCTTCTTCTCTAACATTAAGATTGTCTGTTTGTTTGTTAGCAGAGACATCTATATAGCAATAAAGACAAGCTGTGCACAGGTAGTTGTGTAGATTAAGAATATAATCCATGAAATCTAAATGGAGGAGGAAAAAAACAAACCAGCAATTTGGATTGTAAAGCACACCTTAGGAAAGAATAGGAGTAGTTCTGTGGCACGTTTGAGACTAACATAATAGGAAGGAAGTGTATACACACATAAACGTGATTAAGACTCTCTGAACATGTCAGCATGCAAACGGGTTGAAAAGGAAAGCAGTGGTTTTCAATGTTAAAAATAATTTGAATGTGGTAAAGTATTTTCTAATTTTCCTTTTGTAGAAATAGCAGTGACAGGTCAATCTCTGTTTCTAATCTTTGGGTTAGTTGCGAGGCACGAACAGTCTTACAGGTGTCAACTTTTCTTCACAGACTTAATTGTATGTTTTGCCCAAGCAATATTTTAATGGTAAGGTAGCTGCTTTGTTCCCAATGACCTTTTCCCCTAACTATTGCACTAATATTCAGAACTGATGTTTGTTAGTAAATAAGTGTCATATTGTTAATTTGTGCAACAAGTAAAATCATGGTCCAGCTATAAAAAGTACGTAGTTCTTCCTTATTGACTTTCCTTACAGAGCCTTCTTACTCTTAGCAAATGTTGTGAACACAATGAAGTTTCCAATGTGAGTTTTCTAAAGATATCTACAGCACTCAAACCAAGCTTTAAGAATTTTAGTGCCTTCCAAAATCCTGAAGTACCTTCCAGCTGGGCTTGCTCCTCCCGGCAAGACTGTCACGATTCTGCTCCCCAGAGGGAGCTCGTGGGCCAGACTGTAGGGTGTGACAGGCTGGATGTGGCCCACCAGCTATAGTTTGCCCCCCTCTGATCTACGTGCAACTCATGAAGTCAGCATGTTGAGTAACTGCCAATGATGAAGATTCACACAACCTGGAAAAATTACATCTAATAATTGACTTCAGGCTTTCTGAATCAATGAAGCTAGGCTGCACTGGTGGGCCTGCAATCCTGACTTGTTCTTCTACTTACATTCTTGAAAATGTAAGAAAATGCAAATGACTTCCAGAGATTTTCGATTAGCTCTTTGTGTGCTTTTTCCAGCTTTGATTAAAGCCTCTCTCAGGGCATCTACCAGGGCTGCAGAGACGAAGGCTATGTCTACACTGCTGTTTCATCGTTAAAACTTTTATTGTCAGGAGAGCTGTCTCCTGGCGACAGAGCAGCTACACTGCATACCGTACTACCAAGCAGCTGTCACTATACCAATTAAGCTGTGTCCGCTCTAAGTGACAGGAGAGAGCTTTATAGCCCAACAGTCTCTTGGTTTAGGATTAGGGCCTACAGGTTCTAGATACTATAAATAATGATAATTCCAGTGTAGAAGCTTCATTCTTTCTCACACATTAATAGTGTGAACAGTATATTTGCCTTTTGAGTTTCATGCGCAGTCATGATAGCTAGATAAATCAGTGCTGGCACTTGTTCTATATGAAAAACTGAATGCTCACAGATGTCTTAATGCACCTCAAACTGTGTGCTAAAAGCCCTTCTGATTCCACCTCAGGAATAGGTTGACATGATGTAATAAAGCGTCCTTCGCCTTTCTTCTGCATCCTCTCCAATCTGGCATTCACTCTTTCCACTGAAATTGTCTTAATAAAAGTAATTAGTAACATATTCTTCTCAATATCTCCTGGCACACACAGAAGATCAGTTGCTTCATTTTGGCTCCATTTGTTGGACAACTTCTTCCTTTTCTTGCTGATCATTCCTTTAATATTACATTTGGTGGAATTCTTCTCTTCCTTTCTCCTGCTGTCGTCTTTTCCCTCCTGGACCCAGTGCTTTTTTTGTGACGGTACTGCCCAGTACGCAGTACGAGCACCTCCAATCAGAGCTCAACAACTTTTCCCCTGCAGTACCGGCACTTTTTTTTTTTTAAACAAAAAAACCACTGCCTGGACCCATTTCTGGAAGACTGGGTGTCTCATAGTTTCTCTGTCCCCTTTTCCCACACCAATTTCACTGGTTTCAGGCTCTGAATAAGCAAACTACAATTTTGTACCAAAATTCAGTTCTGATAATTGATAAATGAATGCTTTTTAACATGAGCGAAAGGAAAGATTCCAAAGGTCTCTTCTAGTGCTTGGAGAGCTTGAGATTTCAGATAAGATACAGAACTGAGATAGAAAAAAGGTCAGTGACAGAATTCTGGGTTGTTCCCACAGGTTGCTGGAGAGCAGTGATGTTCCCACTGAAAGAGATGCTAAAGGATAATGAGAGGTTGGAGAAAACCCTAGAGAGAACAGTGTCTCAAAAGCCCGAGAAGGATAATATGTCAGAGAGGATACGTGTCGAAAACAACAGAATGAGAAGGGAGTAGAGGCTCCGAGACTTAGCCAGGGAGTGGTCACTAGAGAATTTAGCAAGAGTGATTTCAGTAGAGTTGGGGTGGGCAGAAGACAGATCGGAAGGAATTAAAGTGGTGATGGGCAACCTAGGCTAGCGAGTGTTCCGCATGAGCACTTGTAACCAGGACGGTCTCCTGGGATAGGGTAGTTTTGCTCACTGCGCTTGCATACCTAGAATTTCAGGGTGTGCCGACTATCCATGGCAGTGGTTGGCCTGGATATAGGAAGAGGGCACAGCTCCCACAATCAATGTTGTGTGCAATCAACATGCACTTCACATCCCTCACTTTACATGCGTGTCGCTTTAGTAATATCAGTAGGAAAAAAACTTCATGGCTGGAAACCAGCAGAATCTGACAACCCCGCATTGACAGCAGTAAACAAAATGTCTCACAGGCCACACGTAGAACCCCAATGGGCTGCGAGTGGCCCGTGGGCCACAGGTTGTCCACCACTGAATAAGGCAAACTGAATGGGAGGAAATCTATGCCTATACAATACGCTTGGAGAGCAAGGGATGGTTTTGTAGTTGGGGAAGCAGGTAGGGTGGAAGGATAGGGTTTTGGTGTGTTGTTTTGTTTTGTTTTTTGGAGGATATGGAAGACCTAGTCCTAGTTATGAGAAGGAGCTAAGAGACAATGAGAGGCTGCAAGGAATTTGAGAGTAGGGATTAGCTGGGAGTATGGAGATAAGCAGAAGTGATGGGGTCAATGGAATAGAGTGTGGGGGAAATCTCAAATGTGCATTTGTTGAGCTTTGACTCATCAGCGTTCACCAGAAGCTCATCCATTTTTTCACCTGTTAAAGTTCCTTGTTAGATTTGTTTTTTAAATCCAACTCCTACAAATTTTAGTGCAAGTCCCATATATGTTTTCTTTTCTTAAAACCTTAGCTTCTGGAATCATGATTATATGAGAATTTCAGTTTTCATTGCAAAAACATAATTTTTTTAGTTCTTTTCTTTTGCTTGTGGGGAAAAAGTTTCAGAACATGAACCAGAAAGACTCAAAACCCAAATGGCAATAAAAAAGCTTTTTAAAAAAAAAACTCATGATATTAACTATTAATGTAATCCTTTTTTTGTGACCAGACTCATGATTTTTGAACGTTTCAGGTTGACAACACTGAATTTTTTGTAAACCTTTTCAGTTGGCCTAGCATAAGCTTTTCGATTTAATACACTTTTAAAGTCAATTCCAGACCAATCAAAATATCCTTTTCTGTTTAAAAAATGCTGTAGGAACTTACAGGAGCGGAATCATTACTTGTCTGCAGCTAAATTGTTTGAATTCTTGAATTGGTGTTTAGTTCAGACAAGCTGTATTGCTCAAACAGAGGAGTACTGAACTTTTTTTCCCTTCAGAATGTTGAGCCCTGGCCAGTAAAAGCTCTGGCCTTGCCTAGAATTTTAGGAATGCTCTTTATGGAGTTTTGCCAATAAGCATGTACAGCCTAGCGCCAATCAGCAGAGGGAAATATGAACAGAACAGAATTTGTTTTAGTGAAATAGTTATATTCACAGTTTTTCAAGGCTGTACTGTTACATTGCACATAATCTTACTGGCTTTACAAGAACACAGTGTACAGTTCAAATACATCTAGACTTGCTCATGTATAAGGCAATTTAATAGGACTTTTTATAGCCTAGTCACTCTTTTAAAGAGACCTCATAAATGAAACAAAAAATATATTAAATTGCCTCAAATTAATTCTCAACTGTTCCTCTTAGCGAGTTGGTAACTGTATTTTCAGAGTGCCTCTGCCATATGGTTAGTCTTGTGAAATTATAGCAAGACATGTCCTGAAAATCTCTCCCAAATAAGAGTGAAAAAGAAAATATTGCAAATATCTATTATGGACCCTGCGATACTACACAGAATAGTTTCCATGGACTCTCAGGTCATAAGACAGTTTGGCTTGTTGTGTTAATCCAAAAGAAAAATGTGGTGAAGCCCACATCTTACAAAGATGGAGAACTCACTACTCCAACGCTTGCAATTCCCTATCCTCAGTCCAGACCTCTAATCCCTAAGTCGAACACATGAGCTAAGGAAGCTTACTGCACTCCTAGGAACTGTGACTGCTAAATCTCTCTCTAGCGAGGCAGATGGACCTCTCTGAAGAAGTGGGGAGAGGTGGTGGGATTGTGGGAGGAGTGAAGAGATCTCTCCTGTTCAGTCAGTTGCTTATGTCCTCTGCAAATGTCCATTTTTGTCTGTGAGGTTGTTAATTTTTTCCCTTGGCCAGTCTCAGAAATGAGGCTGTCCGCTTAGGAGACCTTCGGGCCTTTGAGAATTTTTCTCTGGCTGTGTCTGCCAAGCAGAACAGAAGTGTACGTCCTTCAGATGCTGGAGGACCTGCTGAGCTGCTCAGGGCAGCCCTCCATGTGGTTTTCTTGTTACTGATGTGGAATGCACTGAGGATCTATGGCCCGGCTTGTGGGAAGTGGACGAGAAGAAGTACTATATCCTGTCTGCCGTGGGCGTGGGAAGTAGAGGTGTGGGGGGTGCTGTAGCATCCCCAGATTTTGCACCCAGCGTCCCTGTGCCCAGGGGCTGCCCTGTTGCTGACCTGCAAGTCCTCAGTCTTGACCTCCGAGCAGTCCCTGCAGGGTCCTACCGGCTTCTGCACCCACTGGGATTCTGCTGTCTACAGCCTGCCTTCTCTAGGGTCCAGGCCACTGGCCCTGCAGCCTCCGCTGCTGCTTGGGGTCCTGTTGCCAGCTCTCCCAGACTGGATGCCATTTGTGGTAACGGTGTCCAGTCCAGGAGAGTTGGCAACCCTAGGTCTGACCCCAGCCTGGGGTGCTGAAGGGCACCAGCAAGTGTGGGATGAGGCACAGCTTAGCGCCTCCACCCTAAAAATAGTTCCAGCACCACTGTTGTCTGACTGGGGAGCATCTCCTGTAGTTGTATTTTCCTTGAGTCAGTACGCTGGTTTACTGCTGCCTAGAAGCCTTCCTAAATAACAATTGTAATAGACTTTATTTTCACTCTAAAAATGATCTGATCATTTAAATACTGTACTGCCCAGAGAACTAGAAAACCAACGCTCGGAAATCTTTAATAGGATCGATACGTGGTTAATTTTTTTTAAAGAAACATGAAAGGCTGATGAGGGTACAACTGCATGACCATATGGCTGGCTGTTGTACAATGTTGCTTGCTGATACCAACTGCTTTAAGCGAATAACACCAATTTGCTTTAAATAAAGCTTCCCGCAGTCACTTAGCATCTGGGTTTGGTTGTCTTTAATTTCAGCTGTGTTCCAGAAAAGGTTCATAAAACTAAATTAATAATAATAAATAATTAAGTACAAACCATGTTCCAAACACAGAATTATTGTTCTAAGTTTATTGCTTTTATTCAGAGGACACCTGGGGCAGTGTGCTGACTGACATGGAATATAAACACATGCTGCTCTTTAAATTGGTGGAGGTTGGACCCCCCTGGTCCAGCACCCTCGAGACCTGACCAGTACAGAACGAGGGGATTTGCCAGCCCAGGGGAGGTCCTCTGCCACTGCCTTCCCCCCTCCCCCCCCCCCCAGCGCTGCTGGTCCCACTTCTGCCCCAGCCTGCCTCCAGCCCCTGCTACTGCCACCCAGGCTGGACTGCTGGACCCACTGTCGCAAACCTTAGCTTGGCTGTGGAGTGGTGACTAGCATGTTTGTAATTAGATTTTGAAGTCTGTTGACCTATAGACTGTACCAAAACTTAGGGGGAGTCAGTCAGTCCCCCCTGCCCTAAGGAGTTTAGAGTGGGAGTAGACAAAACAAAGGGGAGGGTGGGGAGACAGGACTAGAAGGGTGAAGCGATTTGTCCAAGGTCACATTAAAGGACATGGACGATGTCAAAAATAGAATCCAGATTTCTGGATTCCCAGTCCACTCTAGACCATGTTGCTGCCTTTGTTGTGGTTGGTACTACGTCAAGCAAATACTTCTCCACGTGTTCTTAGAAAGACAAGAAAAGCTGTTCATTAGTAGATTCGTAACTGCGTATTGTAATACGTAGAGTGTATTGTTATGTAACTTACTGGTGCTCATAACATTAGACATGCATTTCTCTCCCTCCTCTCTCTTACAGTCCTTGTTCAAAGCATCATAGCTTCACTCATCGTTTGGGTAGTGGTATTTATGTTTAGCATGCTGCTTAACATTCAGCTTTTCCTTTGGATTCTTCTAACTATACAATTTCAAATTAGAGATTTTTTTATTTCGGGTGAGAGTTCTCTTGTCCCAAATTCTAACCTAAAAAAAAATCCCTTGGTTTTATTTAGAACCTCAGGGGAGTCTGGATACAGCATAGTTTTTACTACAGCATGTAAGATAATGGAAGTTAGGGAATACGGAGTCATCTTGCCATTGAGGCAACTTTTAAAAACCTGCTCTGAGAGCTATTCATCTCACACATTTTTCTTACTAGTTTCAATCTTAAACCTTGGTAGAGGATTGTGTTGAAGTGATCAGCTCTGAATCAAAAGAGCATTCCTTGAAAATGAAAGCTTACCTTATCAAGAGACCTAAAAACTAAATCGCTAGCTTGGTGTTTCAAGACACGGAGGTAACATTAGCTTCTGTGCATTCTCAGACTGGTTGCTTCAGAATTTAGTAGAAAAGGGAGTAAATATGTACAGTCTTCGTATTCTGAGGCAAAAATGAATGTGGAACGTTCATTTGATAACTGTAAAGGGACAGTATGTACAAAATACTGTCTAGAGCAGTGATACCATTTTTGGGTATTGAGTAGTGGGATTGTTTGTAGCAATCCAAGATGACCTTGTGTGCAGAAGTTGGGAGACGACTGCGATAACACCCACACACGATTGGATGTTTTTCCAAAACATCTACTGTAGGAATTATTTTGGAGAAATTCTATGGGCTGTATTACACAGGAGACACAGAGCATGATCATAGCGTTCCTGTCTGGCTGTGGGTGTGTGAATCTCTGAAACACTCAGAGTAAACCAGTATTTACCAGATCGCCTATAAAACTGATGGTCTTCTGGAATTGTAAAACTTTTTTTTTTCGTGACCTGTAGAAAACTAACATGGATTGAATTTTAATAGATTCCACATGTTCACATTTGAAAAAAAAATCAGCCAGTCATTAAGACATTAGTAAATATGTTTCATAGTGGATTCACTGGATTTAATTCCCTGTGTGATAATGGGCATTCATGTTTCCTGCTTCAGTGATTTGACTAGAACCAAAATATATGCAAAAACATTATTGTAGGCTTAAAGAGGATTGTTTTGTTGCAGAATGTGATTTTGAGCTAGTACACACAGTCTGAAGTATTCAATTCTATTTTGCTGAGGCTCATCACACTGGCTCTAGCTCTGAACAGCGATGGTTTAACTCAGGCTCTGCTTGTCAGGATAATCCTGCATTACTAGAGTCAGGAGGCCAACTCTGCTGTTCCCAGTGGCCTAATAACTCAGGAACAGCTGCACTGGTTAGAAACAGCTTTGTTTTCTGATCATACTGGCTAGGGAGTCTTTACTGAAGCAGAACTACTCTCATCAGTATGTATCAGCAAATTAATATTTCAGTAAATATCAGTTTTTAATGAAAATAGGTGGGAGAGAGGCACTTGATATAGGTGCAGTCCTGTCATGTCAAGCATTTTACAGCCGAAGATGGAAAACGGAAGCATAATGCAGTTTAATTTTTAAAATCTAGATAGCAATAGATTAGTATAGACTATTGCTAATGAATTGTTGGAGTAAAAATCTATCCAGAAATGGAATTCCTATTTGTTCAAATAATATTTTAGGAAGCAATGGTGCAAACATGCTTGTAAGACCTTCTAAATTATCTCAGCCAATACTTTTGGGACAGGCCTCTACTCTCATTAGGGAAGTAATCCATTTCACACTAGCTGAGCATTGATTTTTCTTGCAGCAGAGGTTTATAATGGCCTGTGATGGTTTAGTTGTATGAAACTGTCATACGGCTCCTTCCTATGTTAGCTCTTACGTTGGACATCAGAACAACCCGCTGAGGTTCAGTGAGAAGCGTTTTATCTATGAAATCATTCAGCCATCCTTCCCAGGTTTTCAGCATTATTTGTGCAATGCCAGCCAAGTCCCAAAAGCAAGCATGTGATGTGCACGTGAGTTAGGCTATCTGTAGCTTCTGAAGCACAATAATAACATCTTTTCTTTATGATGACAGGCTTTTGGAAATGCAAAGACGGCCCATAACAACAACTCCAGTCGCTTTGGCAAGTTTATTCAAGTTAATTACCAGGAAACTGGCACTGTGAGAGGGTAAGTGGCAATCAGCAGCAGTTTGGGGTTTAGAATGGGGTGTATTTTATAGCCTGATACTCTTACGTTTACAATAGGAATGTAAACAGACTCAGAATATCCATATATCGTAGAAGGTTTGATGTCTGCGCACACACTCTCTCCAATAAAGGCCAGCTTTCTTATTTTACAACTACCTGTGTGGGGACGTACACAGAGTTTGCGTGTTATGAACGAATGTTTATCGGTAAAGCAGTGTACATTTTCAACCGTGCCTCCATTTTTAGCCTCATGCCTCACAGGGATATAGTTCATGAGAATTGCATGATTAAAGAAAGCCCTGTGATGACAACGTAGTCATACTCTTTCTCTTCATGCTTATAAGAAAATTGGTTTGTTTTATCATGTGTTTTCTTTAGCTACTATATCACCATGTTTGTTTTGGTTTTGTTTCCAAGCAAAATAATGTCACACTTTATTGCCTGGTTTTCAGAGGGACTGAGAATCCACAGCTCCCGGTGACTTCAGAGCTAGTTGTGGGCAATCAACACATCTGAAAGTCAAACATCAGCTTTCCAACCTTTTAAGGCAATTTTTCATGTCAAGCCCAACTTGCTCACCTTCTTTATTTTTGTTTTAAACAAGCAGTTCAGCAATAAGTCCATACTTGTAATGTTGAGACTCTGCTATTTTGAAGTATCTACTTAAATCAAACCCCGCATCCTTCTCCATTATAATGAGGGTAGTTGTGTTAGGAAAAGGATAAATTTCCTCTTTTATTTTGAATACAGCTAAAAGAAACGAGGCCACTTAACTACACCATTAATTTATGCAACCCCTTTTCATGATACCTCTTTGCTGTGTGCTAGTGGTATCTGTGGATTAATAGTATAGGTTTGAGACTAGCAATTTCTTCTTTGAGTGATGATCTTTGTGTATTCCACTTATGAGAGACACATGCACACCGTGTGACTGGGTCCAGGATTTTTGGCAAGCCGTATCCATTGGCTCACACATGGACTGTAGGTTTCCTTGTGTTCCAGGGGCTAAAAGGGGGTGTGGGCTAACACCTCTTCAATTCCTTCTTGCCATCACATGGTCTAAATTGGAATCTTTGCTGTCCCCAGCTATTTTTACTGTCATTGCTGTACGATATGATATATAGTTAGTTTTTAGCTGTAGTATTTGTAGTATAGTCTACATACGCAGATAATGTAGTTAGCGGTGTGTCCTCCCCCCACAACCCCCCCTTTCCGAGATATTTGGAATTATGTCCAGGGTCCTGGAGTTGAAAAATATTACTTGCCATTGCTTTTTAGTGAGTGACAGACCTCAATGCTGCCTTCCTTGATTTGATGAGGCTCGTATTTCTACCAAGTGTAGCATCTGCCACTGTTCTTCTGTCCCCCGGCCCAACTCATGAGTATCAGACACTGAGATTCGGAAAGCATCTGATGGAGAAGGTGATGAAGTTTCAGTTGAGCCTGGGCTAGGGACTGCCCCAGGTACGCTGGTTTCCCCAAGTGGGCAGCACCTCTCGCAGCTCAAGCTCAGGAACAGAAGCCAAGTTTGTTAAGCATGAGGAAAAGACTTGACACGAGAGCAAAGGGCATAGACATAAGTACAAATCATCTTCCTCAAATTCTGCCCCAAAGAGTGCAAATCCCTTCCTGACCACCTTGAAGTTGACATACCCAGGTGCTGAGGCCCAAGTAAACGTTCTGAGCAGGAGAAGGAGGCATGCAAGGGTATGCATCTGACTGCTCTGACAACGGCTCTGATATTGAAGATTTGGGATAAACTGCTCTTGGTGCTCCTATCCCCTTCCAGTTCGGATGCAGTGCTAGTAGGGACATGCCCATGGAGCAAGCTGATTGCCACAGTGACCAGGAAACCTTAGGGTTCCAACAGCTTTGCCAATGGATTCTACTGGTACCCCCAGGGTGATCAGAGAGCTGCCTCCTCCTGGGGCCATCTGTGCTCTTAGCCACATTCTCTACTTCTTTCAGGACCATCACTAGTCGTGTACATGGATACACCAGAGAGAGACTGTCCTGACAAGCCTTGAGGTGCAACCACCAGGACCTTCAGTTCTGCCAGAGATAAGCTTATCCGCCTTGGTTTTTGAGTCTGAGACCCTCAGGAGTCTCTGTGGTATTGGATGGAGGTGGCATGGGGTTTGAGCTCCCAGCAGGTACAGTTGCTCGGGAGACAGCTGACACCCTAAGCCTTGTGGTCCTGCTCTACCAGTTGATCCATCCTCCTGGCAGTATTGGGGACTGAGAACCCTACACTAGACACTTGGAATCAGTTCAGGAGCCCTGTTTGCCGTCACTAGACACTTACGGCTGGCCGCATCGGGTTATGTGAAGCTGAAATCGTTCCGACAGTCCCAGGAGCAAGCTTGTTGTCTTCACTGGTTGAGGCAGTTAGTCCATCTTCTCCATCTCCATCAAGTGACTTTAAACAATATCAAGAGCTTGTGCACAGGTGGCTTCAGATTCAGCTTGAGGAAGTCCAGGAGCCTCAGCACAGTTTACTAGACATTCTGGATCCTCCCAGTCCCAGAAGAGTGGCCCTCCTCATCATTGAGGCCATCATGGACCCAGCAAAACCAATATGACACACTCCTTTTTGAGTGCCCATCCCATCCCGAGGGCTGAGAATTGCTGCTTTGGTTCCATCGGGGGTGGGAAGGGTTCTCTCACCCACCATCAAACTCTTGGGTTGAACTACGGACGAATGGGCATTAATCAGATAGCCATGCAGAATGTTTAAGTTTCTGGTACCTCATACCCACAAACTGCTTGCCAGGTTGCTTCTCAGGGACCGTTCTTATGAGGAGATTCTAAGACAAGAGTAAACTCCCTTCACCTTAGGGGAGCCACAGAAGGAGCTCCACTGCAGCATTAAAGGAAGGGATTTATTCCTCTTACTACTTGATCCCTGAGCAGAATGGGGGGATGGAGGCCAAGTCTTGATCTGAGACCACTGGAGAGGTTCATTCAGAAACAAAAATTCCACATATCCTTAGCCCCAGTAATTCCTTTGTTAGGGGAGTCATGGGGGTCATGGCTCTCAGCATAAGATGCCTGTTTTCAAATAGACAGCCACCCAGCTCATGGCAGGTTCCTCCGGTTTCTCTTCAGTGAAGAGCATTACCAAGTCAGAGCCCTCCCCAGGGTCTTGACAAAGGTTTCTTCAGCAGTGGCAGCTCTGATGCAAAGAGAAGAATTTCAGTCTTCTCTTACCTCGACCATTGTCTTCTGACAGGCAGTTCCTATGAAGACGTCCAGTGGGCAACAGTGTTCCCATCGGCCTTCTGCCTTCCCTTTCTAATCTCCCACATGCACAGTACATATAGGGAGTATCGCTCAAAGAAGAAATTGAGGTTACTTACCTGTTCCTGAAGGTTCTTTGAGGTGTGTGGTCCTTGTCTGTTTTCCACTGCCCGTCCTCTGTTCCCTATGCGGGGAATTGTTAGAACTGAGGTGAGACTGGGAAACAGGAGAGAGGCACCACAGTTTATGTCCTCAGTTCAGAACACAAGGAGACTATGGCATGTGTGCAGGCCAATGGGCATTGCCTGTAAAAACTCCCAGGCTCAGGTGCATGGTGTGTACATGTGGCCCATGTGTGGAATACAGGTAGGGACCACGACTCTTGAAGAAAATGACGGAGCCTCTTGGCTTCCCTTAGAAATTGCATTTCCCTGTCTCTGGCCATCTAGTGTATTAGGTTTCTACACTTAGAGTTGTAAGCTCCTTGCACGCCACCCTAAGCATAGTAATAGCATTTAAAAATAATTAGCTGCATTTGTTGTAGTATGATGTATTGTTTTTCCACGAACCTCACAAATATACATTTTTATTTACTTTCCTAACCGTGGGTAAATTTAAAAGAATAGATCTAACAGATGTATGGATTCAAATTTTCAGAACTTGTGCAAAATGTATCTGTCCTGTACATGCTATTTATCAGTCATGTTATTATGGTCGTGCCTAAGACCCACCCAAAAATGGGCACCTCTTGTGTTAGCTGCAGTAGGAGAGCCCTGCCTCTGAGATTACAATTTCTGATGTTTTTAATTGCATTTGAATGTGCACATTAAATGTGCAACAACTTGCAGAGTTCTGAAACCACTGTCTAATATTAGGTTAAAGAATTGTACATGTTTAATCGCCAAAACATGAAGAGCTTATAAATGTGAGAAGCTTAGTATCAAGATGCTTAACACTAAAATTGCTTGAATGTATAATCTACCGTAATATAGGAGGGTATTAAAATGGAGGCCTGAAATTGCAATGAAATCTCCATGGGCAGATCACTAGAGCCCTGCACGGATACAGAATTTGTATCTGCATCTGCAGCTCATTCCACAAAAATGAGCTGCGGATATCTGCATCCATATGCACAGATGCGGATACCCATGACCATAAAGCAGATGTCTGCGGATTTGCAGGCCCTACAGATCACTGCATCTACCTGGGCTTCATTATGTGATCAGGACCAAATGGGCTCTGATATCTATTTGGAATGCAGAGGGTTAAGCAGTCAATTTTACCTTGCTGAATTTTGGTTTAATAGGAATCTTAGATTCTGTAGTTTCTGTCAAGGTTTCCATCTAGGCTGCCTGCTAACTCTTCAGAGATCATATAGGTGTTAGCCCTGGCTTCATATCAAACTAAAACGCTCAAAAGTCAAACATAATTTTGGGCTTGTTCTGCAAGGAAGAAATGTATATAACTAAATGAAACAAAATGTATCTTTTCTGTATAGTAAAAAATTTCATCAATTTTTCTTGTATATAAGTCGAACATGAGCTGAATGTTTATTTATTTATTTTTGTTCCAGAGCTTATGTTGAAAAGTATTTACTGGAGAAATCCAGGCTAGTCTATCAGGAACACAATGAACGGTAGGAGCCTGTTGCTTTCATATGTATATCCTTATATTGTTAATGACATATTATTGGGTGCATGATAGACTGTTTTAATACCCTATTTTACCTGGACTGTAGGATATCCGTTTCACCATTCTAAGTATGTATTGCTAATCAAGTTACAGACAGTCTACCTGTAGCTTATCTACATGGTAACATTCAGGAAAGTGAATTAGTTAAACTGCGTTAAACCCTTGTGTGAATACAGTCTTTCAGAGTTAAAAGGCCTTAATTCAGTTTAAGTTAAAGGCTTGTCTACACTTGACATTCGGTGGTGGCACAGTTGCCCTGCTGTAGTGCTGCAGTATGTAGACACTCATTACAGCAGGGGTCTCAAATTCAGTGTGCCATAGGGCCAGTGGGCACCCCCCCTCTGGCAGGGCTCCAGGGGGTGTCTCCACTTTTTTTCTCCCCCCATGCATTTCCTGGCCCCACTTCCCAGCCCACATGCTTCCTCCACCCCTGGCAGATTTCATTCCCTGCCCCCTCCCCCTCTCCCCAGCAGCCCTTGTCCGCAGAGGGCCCGGGCACCTCACCGGCAGGGGCTGCTCCGGTGGGTGCTGGGAGCCTGCAGCAGCCCCAAACCCTGAAGGGGGGCACGAAGCCAATGAAAGTTAATACCATTCAGGTCTTTGAAAGTCCCAGTTTCAATTTGTCCGCTCAGCTGCAGGCCCACAACTTTGAAAATCAGGTTCTTGGTAGACACAGAAGAACGTGTGCAGTACTGATATTCATTTTCGAGTTTAACATCATTTTTGTTTGTTACCAGGAACTACCATGTGTTTTATTACCTCCTGGCAGGAGCAAGTAAGGAAGAAAGATCGGCATTCCATCTTAAACAGCCCGAGGAGTATCATTACCTCAGTCAGGTGGGAATGAACAGGCAGCTTTGGGGTTGTGACAGTATGTTTAAACAGGGGCTGTATAGAATGGCTTAATCGCTAGAATGCTGGAACTCTTTCCCAATGACAGACTTCTTCTCTGTCGATTTTACCTCTTGCTAATAAAGGAAATAAGGTGAGTGGTGAAATGTATTGGCCGTGGTCTTTTTGTTCAGAATTTCATGATGAGAAATGCATCAGTGTTGGCACTTCAGCTGTTTGAGCGGGGCAATGACTTCGATGCTGTTTCATTCCATCCTGAAGTGGAGTACAGAAGAATAAAAATATAAGCCGTTTACTGACTATACTCTCCCGAGGGAAATACATTAATCACTTACCTTCCATTTGTATGAATGTTAATAATTAATATTTGTCTTCAATCTGGGTCTGTTTAGCTAGAGATGTAGCCACTTGTTAGCAGTGGGCTTGTTGAATATAACAGCTTGCATGATATTGTCATAATTCTGTAGCTTTAGGGATTGGCTGTCTGGTAGCATGACTTTTATTCTTTAACAATGTAACAAGCCTAATGTAAAGAAAAGGTAGAAACTGTCAACCGCAAGCCAGTGAGATCCCTCTGTGGGACTAGTTGGTTTGCATCACAGAAAATGTATGCAACATTTATGGGAGCGGGTCTTTGTCCCGCAAACTGGCCTCCCTTACAGCAGGTGTGGAGAGGAAGCAGTTGGAGCCACCTCAGGATAAGGTCAATGCACAGCCCTGTACTGGCTCCCATAAATATCCCAAGGTATTGGCTCCCATAAATATCAATTGGATTTGGACATGTGGAACCCTTCCTTGTCCCTGGTTGGTTATCCTGGTTAATTATCCTAAAACTCAAAAAATAAAGGATCCCTAATTACATTATAGGTGATTTTAAAAAAAATTAAATACATGTTTTACTTTGGAGTGACAGATTTGAGAATGGTTGAGTATATATTTGAAAGAAAAATGTGTTTTATAGGCTAGCAGTAAATAATTTGCCATTCTTGGATTACAAGTCAAAGCTTCAATTATGTAAACACAGTGTATTGCAAATAACTTGTTCATTTTTCTTATAATTGTGAAAGGTTGACACCTTAAGAGGGCTAAATTCTTCAGAAAGTGGGAACTTTTAAAGCTGTCTGTTAAAGCCAGAATCCAATGTAATAATAATGATTACCACCCATGTTTACATTAACATTATGAATTTCACACAAGTTAGTAAACTAACAGTTTAATGCTTTTGCTCTTAAACACTAAGTATTTGAGACATCTGAGAACATAGTATGTTCTTTATGTAACATCTGTTCTGTAAGTCGGAAGCATGGCAGGGCTAAGATTTGTTCGGTTGTCTCATAATCTTAATTTTGCTTTTTAAAACCAAGATTTTTATTACATTTCCTTTATTTTTTCAGTTGTAAAACTGTAATTTAAACAGCATTTTAAATAAATAAAATAAGAACTAAGCAGCGTGATGTACTAGTTAGGGAGGTGGCTGACATGTTTAAGATTAAAATATCAATTTTAATGTAAATCATGGTCCACTGAGGATGGTAGGAGGTGCATAGAATTTCTAAGTGTCCCTCAGTGGATCCTCAAAGCAGATTCTGTATTCAGCTGAGGATCATAAGTCTGGAGTTTTTGGCTTGATAACTGTGTTGTATCCAGGCTGATTGGTTAGAGAGAGCCAGCATTTTATCCATGTGGACCTACACAAATTGGCTTCTTCAGAAGTATTAAGTGTGTTGTTTCATGTCAGTGCCTTCCATTAGTGCAGTAACAACATATTCTCATGGCCTACATCTAGCGCGGAAAATAAAAGATAAGGAAGAAGAGATGAAAACACAAAAATGCAAAGATATTAAATCACCTTTAAACAGTCTCATACAAATTAAATGGATTTGTTACAGGTGCCTTAAAAATACCTAAAATAGGACATGAGAGAGGCATAGGAAGAGATAAAAAGATATCAGTTGCTGTTCACCTGAAAAAAAAGAAAAAAAATAGGGAACAAAATAAAACTTTTTTCTTTCCGTTTTCATCTGGTCCATGTTTAGGTATATAGAACAAAATTTTATTTTATATGGAGAGTGAAAATTAAAGCATCTGTTATTCATCCCCTCCTTTTTTGTAAAAAGGATCTGATGTGTGAGAGAACCTTCAGTGCAAGAAAAAAGCTAAAAATGATTTGTAATAAAAAAGCCTCTTTCTGCTTCGGTCAGATTTGACCTATCAGTCAAACAGATTTACAGTCGAAATGCGAACGGCCCCCTCTTCTACTGCAGTCAACACCATGAAGCACTGGATCCTTAATTACTTTAATTACTGTGATATAAACAGTTGTGCCATAACATTTTCCCAGTGGGGCTGCTTTCTGTTAGCCTTAAGACTCCTTACTTTTCGTCCACTCTAACTATACTATTTTTTAACCCCTTCTCTGTCTTTTTGGCTGAGAAGGACCAAATGACACTTCCTTAGGAGCCCCGTGGTGCTGTTCCTTAAATGGGCCTATAAATCACTGTTTATCAATCTATGTAGTGCCCCAGAGAAGGTGCTGAGAGTAGAAACTAGACCTTGTTCTCCAGCATGTCTGTGCAGATCACTATCTCCAGGTCAACTCATGGCTCAAGTCTAATAGTCCCAGATAAATCACTTAGAAATATTTTAGTCTTGTGCTATGCAGAATTATCATTCTACATAGTTTTAATATGCTATAAGTAGAGATCAGAATATTGACAAATGTGGTAAATAATGCCTAAAGCCTAAATTCTGCCTTACATTTTTAAATTTCATCGCTCCGTGCAAAACGAATTCTGACTTTGCAAGTAATGTCATTGCATTGCTGTCCTGTCTCAAAGACTTGGGGGAGAGAGTTATGTTTGACTTGAATGCTACTTAACCTGATCTGCCTTGCTTTCAGATGACAAAGAAACCCCTCAGACAGAGCTGGGATGATTATTACTATGACTCTGAGCCGGTCAGTACAAGTATATGCGCATTCTGTGTTGCTGGTGTAGGGCGCTACTTGGCTTCTTTGAATCTGTAGTCTACACCAAGACACAGAGAAAACTTAATTTAAAATAGAACCGCCACAACCATAGATTTTATCCTCAATGCGATTGCTTGGATATTTGGGCGATGATGGTGCAGATCTTTTTTTCTCATCCCTTTTTTGGTCATTTTCCTTTGGTAAGCCTTCTCTCTCTGAATATGCCCATGTAATTGAACCAGGTATCAATTACCTAAGGATAGATTGTACCAAGCATAGTACATATATGTTGACAGAAAGGTGTCCATTATATAATGATGTTTTCATGCTATTGCAATTATGATTTTTCTCTCTTGTGAAAATAAAATGTTCCTTTCAGTGATATTTCAAAGTACAGCAAACCAAGATTTTTACTTAAATGGGCACTGAAAGATTTGTTCTCCATGTTCCTTCAGAATGACTGCCGTAGTGAATTTCCTATCTGATTTATTATATAAATGTACCAAGTATGTGAGAAAATGGAGACACTAATATTATTGAGAATAAAAACAGATCCTTGGTTAAAATAGTTTCACTGGTAGTGTTATCTGAAAGAAGACAGCTTCACAGCAAGACCTTTCCAAATACATATGACCAAAAAAGGAAAAGTGAGTCTCTTTATTTTCCCCTGTGTGCAATTCAGTCAAGCGGCAAAGGCCCAGATTAGAGATGTGCTTTTGGTGTGTGTGGCCTGCGGATGTTGTGTACGTGGTTTTTTTCCTCTGTTTTGTCTTAAACCTAAAAGCATGCTTGTAAATCTAATTGCATGATGTCATTGCTATCCGTGTGCTTATACTAACAGAGTTTAGTAATCTTAAGAAATGAAAGATAAACTGTAAAAGAATATCCTTACTATAAGGGCAAATAGTCAAAAATAAAAGGTAAGACTTCCATCTGTAGTAATATTTAATCTCAGACTCACAGAAGTGGCAGGTTAATTGCTAAAAATTTAAAATAGTGAGTATTGAATCATTCAGTGCTTGGGAAGAGAAATCTCTGAATAATATACTAACAGTTTCAAAGAACTAATTTGGGTAGTAGTAATTGACTTTTCAGATTTTTTTTAAGAAGATTTAATATAAGGTCAATAAGACAAATCTTCCTTATCTGAGCTGGGCTAATCACGCTGTGCAGTATTTTTTTTTTTTCAAACTAAAAGCAGTTCAGGGTAATGTAAGAAACATACAATTGGTTTGCCCTCGTCTGAGCAGCAAAATCTGTGAATATTTTTAGTAGTTTGTTGAATCTGGTATTTTGAGAGGTTTATTTTTTTGTTCATTACACTGCCAGGTCAGTAGACAATGAAATCAGCTGCCATGTTTTGACTCTTGAGTTGCTTTTTGCTCATTGCTTGCAGTGGTCCTGGATGTTTGTTTTTTCCTTATGAATTTCTCGAAAGATTTAAAAAAAAAAAAAAAGGTTTATGAACGGAGCCACAACACAGAATAGAGATAGAAAGTATGGATGTCTCTTTTGTTTGCTGCTCTGTCATTATTAGATATGTATTCTGGACCCTATCCTATGATCATGCTACAACTATATGGGGAATGAAAAAAAAAGTTCATCAGATGATATTTTCGTCTCTGAACAAGCATGTCCTTCAACTTTGTGAGTGCAGATGCTTGAATTGCTTCTGTTTAGCGTTAGGAAGCAGGGCAGTTGCTTATATATGACAAAGCTGAAAAGGCTGGGAGAGGACATTGCTTAAGCAGAATACAGATGACTTGTTTGATTAGTCTGCAGATGTTGGCGCTTTTCGCAGTTTGCCATTGCCGCGTGAATGTTCTAAATTTATGCCTGTGCATTCTGAGCGAAGAAAAAGTATAGGGACGTACTGCAGATGAAACAGCGTGCAAAGCATCTGCTTTGACATGAATGATTTACAGGAAGCTTTCCATGCGGGTTAATGAGCTTGGGCAATTGTTATGTAAATTAACCACATTGCCTTTGGCTTTGAATGTATTGCTTCTGAGTCAGCTGTAGGAGTTTCACTGTTATGTTGGGATTTTGTTTCAACTGAGTGAAACCCTGTAAGGTGGGGTGGGCAATAATTTTTAAAAGAGGGCCACCCGGGAAAGGGCGGGGCCTCAGGTGGAAGGGGCAGGGCCAGGAGACTTCGTGTGCTTCCCCCCCCACCCTGATTGGCCTGGGGTGGGAGAGCGTGAGAAGTCTTCCCCTCGTTCCCCTTCCCCCACCCTGCCCCTAAACATCTGGCTGTTCCCTCTAGGCGCCTAGCAGGAGGAGACCTCGTCACTCTCCCTGCCCCCAGGAAAATCAGGGCCTGGGGGTGGGGGAGCGTGCGAAGTCTCTTTACCCCTGCAAGAACGTGCGGTAGCTAGCCACACACTGGCTGTTTTAAAACAGGTCTAGTCTAGGGGTGGGCAAAGGGCCCTCTGCGGCCAATCAGGACCTGGGTGTGGGGGAGCATGCGGCGGCTAGAGAGACATGCCGGCAGTTTTAAAACAACCGTCGTCTCTCTCTAGCCGCTGCACGTCCCTGGCAGGGCGGGGACAGGATGTGAGACTGCGCGCTCCCCGCCAAAGGCGCGTGGCAGCTAGGGAGAAATGCTGGCTGTTTTAAAACAGCCAGTGTGTGTCTAGCCGCTGTGCGCTCTTGCAGGGGTGAGGAGGCTTTGCATACTCCCAGGCCCAGGGATGGGGGAGTGGCAGGGCGGCCGTGGGCCCTTTACCCACCCCTACTGTAAGGAGAGTGGTCAGTGAAATGTAGGCCCTTTTTTCTTCATTTTTATGTTTAAATGAGATTTTGGGTCCTGGATACTAAATGCATGTACAGTGCATGTATGTGCCTGTGCTGTCTAAGGTCAACAATGGCTGGAGTACAAACTACCCTCAACTGTTCTAACACCAACTAGCCATCTGATAGCAATGACTTTTGGTGACTACTGTCGGGGCCAAAGTGGAACCACTGAGCAAGACGTGAAAGGTGTTGCTTCCTATTATCAGTTTATGGAATAAAATGAATTTGGCCCATTGCTGTATTACGTGGGTTATTTATTTTGAGCTACAGTTATCCCATTGGATACATTATATGCTCTCTAAATTCATATATTCAGAGTTTAAAAGTCGTTTGCGGGACTATACCCGGTTAAAACTGGCATATTTCCATAGCATTATCAATTCAGTTTAGCACAATGGATGAAAATGCCCAGTTCTTAATACATCTTATATTGAAATAAAATACAAATATATTCATTTTTAGTTAAATTGAATTTCTGCCCGCATGGATATTACAGCTGATTTAAACAGTAAGTGGTACGTGGTTTTTAAATAGTTTTTGGTTGGGGTAATTGGATACTCCCAGCAAATATTGTCTAATATTCCTATATGTTTATGCTGATTATTGTTAATATTTGAAATTAAAGCCTTTTCTTTTAGGATTAGCAACTGGACATTACTTCAGAGCAGTTACCGTATTAAGGAAAGGCAAAAATAATCTTCCTCCTTAAAGGAGAAAAATTGTCCTCTGAGACACACAGAATGGAGAGACGGCTTTATGCTGTTTATTAAATATACATAAGAGCCCAGGCAACAGTCAGTGTTCTGTGACTGAAGTGCCTGTTCACTGATGAACTCTGCAGCATGCAAGTAGCCTTCTTTAGTGTGGATTTTCACATCTGTTTTGTATGCACATTTCAGAGCACAATTATCATGATTGCCATGCAAATGACCGGAGTGGATCATATAATAATTTGTATGCTCATTTTCTTGATTTGTTGTTATAGGTGCAGTTTTGAAATATGGGCTGTTGTTTTATTTATATGTGTAGCAATATATTTCTGTACAATTGTTGTTAAAAGAATTTGTGGTTAGAGAGAATCTGACTTGGATTTGGAGGCTGATGCTTTGGCCAGTAGCTGGATGGCTGGCATAGAAAGAAACAAAATAATTTGGCTTACCAAGGGAGGTACCCAGGGTGGGTTACCAAATCACGTGAAAAGGTGCCAGACTTCTTAGGCTGTGTCTACACTGCTAAGTTTAAAGCTCAGCCGTGGCAGTGAGGTCACAGCCCCTGCACTGGGAGAAAGAGCTCTCCGATGATTGTAGGTAAAGCACCTCCGTGAGGGGAGTAGCTACCAGTGCTGGGAGCCTGTTTATAATCCGTTGAAGGGGTTTAGTTTTAAGGCATCTAGTTTTACAGTTTTTAAACATAGCTGTGAGGCCCATAGAGATGTGAAAACTATGGAACACTTTGTTGCCATTAGGTGTTAGTTTTGAAATATTAGTGGGTGATAGGAAATGTGATTCAGTACCTAACTCACTTGGAAGTATCCCTGTATCCTCAAATGTCAAGTTCAGCAGATTTCAAATTTCCTGAATTAGCATTTTTAGAACACTCATTAAATGTTTAGAAAAAAATGAATATAATAGCCTCTAAAATTCTAAAATGAATAATTTTAACCTCAGAAGAATCTATTGATGTACGTTGCAGTTAATGTTATTTTTAAAAAGAAAGTAAAATAATCAATTTTTAATTTAAAAAGTGCCGTTCTTTACATTTGTTTGGAGTGTCTTGTGAGTAAAATTCAGTGGCTCATTTATTCCAAAGATTAAAACTTAGATCAGGCTGGAAATAAGGGAAATAAATTGCAGCTTGATCTCCTTGGAAAGTTAAATGCACATACTTCTTCCGGCAAGCTTTTTTAACAGTACGCAAACGCTCACGTTAGCTCTCCTTACTCTTTGAGTCCACCTCCCCCACCCACAACAGGTATAGTTCACGGTTCGTATTGTGCATGCTCTTTTTCATTCTGGGTTGAACTTTCAGAATGGTGCCTGGGTGTGTGTGTGTGATCAAAAGTGTATGTTACTGGTAGCAAATTGAGCTGTTCCTCAATGTTAAAGGGGGGGGGGGGGGCCTGTGTCTGTCACTCCTCAGGCAGCAGCCTGGAAATACTTGTCATTGATAAAGGGCATGGAAAGCACAGATTGAGATTTGTGTAGTGCCGAATTGACTAGCTAGATACCTTATGTTCTTCATTTCTTTTAACTCTCTACTCTGTGTTTGAACCAAACAGGATTGTTTCTCTGTTGAAGGGGAAGACCTGAAGCATGATTTTGAGCGCTTACAGCTGGCCATGGAGATGGTGGGGTTTCTTCCTAAGACTCGCAGACAGTGAGTTCATCTTTCACATGAATATTTGGCATAATGAGCAAAAGAGTGCTGAATGCACTTGTCTCTGGCTCTGTTGTACCCCGTATAATGTGTCAGACTGCTGATACGGCCAGGTGTAATGACACTTGGCAATTTATATATTAAAGGAGCAAAGAACATTTAAAGGGATAAAGTTCCTGTCAGCGGAGGTATTTTTGAATTGTTCATGAATATAAAAGCCTAATTCTGCATGACTTTAATAAATGATGATTCAGTTAGATATCCCTTCTGTAACCTTTTATTGGTTACTTATTTTTATCTCTTGGATCCATTCCGCATGCAGTTGCTGATACTAGACATTTTAGAAGCCTTAAAAACACCTTCGTGCGTAAGATCTGGATCCACTCATTCGCTGGTGCAGCTAGTTGAGAAATAGCGTTTATCAGTCAGGTTGTAATGCAGAATGAGAATAGCAATCTCATTCTGAGAATGAGAATAGCAGCTTTTGTCGTCAGGGGAGAACATACCAGAAAAGAAAAGTAAGCAAATCACACAAGTATTTGGACAGAGATTTTGTTTTAGTTCAGCAAAAACTGCAAAATAATTGTTTATCAATAAAGTTCTTTCAAGTTCTGTCGAGCTACATGATCATTGAAAGTTCTTAAGCCTTCAATAGACAATGAATAAATTATTAGATGGAGCCATGAATATCTCTTTCCCTAGATCATCACTTCTATAATGCGTTGGTTTAACAGACATGTTTGTATTTTTATTAAATGGAAAAAAGGTATCAGGACAAGCAGTATTGTTTTCAAAAACAAAATTGTCAGATTCACAAATTGGTAATTTGAACACACCAAGTCCCTCCATATATTTAATTTTTTTTAAAGTGTAAAAACATGTTTACATTATTTTGATCCAAATGATTGGATTCACGTTCTCAAGTAAGGAACCCCAGTTACAGGGTGATTGTGGGAAGCAGGAAATGACTGCTTCGCTGGGTGGTTAAAAACTGAGTTAACGAATCCTATTTGAAATATTACCACCTACTGTAGGTAGCTATCCATCTCAAAAATGCCAGTTGGCTATAGTCTGCCTTAGTGTAAGCTAACCTCATTTTTTAAAAGAAGCTTTTTTCTGAATCAAGGCCAAGGAGACAGTAAGCTTAGAAGCCCTGGATAATGTGATCTACAGCTTTGACCACCAGTAGCTCATCCCCATATTCTCTGTCTTTCCACTTTCTCAGCCCCCATCTCCCACACAAATCCTACTCCAGTTCAAAAAAGAAACTCCTTGCCCCAACCACCAGAAATGAATTGATGCTGCCTTCTTTCAGGGCTTCTTGCATTTCTGTGCAGACCTCAGCCTTGTCAAACTTGTTACTGTGCTCTTAGATTGCTCACTGTACTGGGGCATCAGGCATCAGTGCTCGGGGTTCCTGTTATTTCTCTTATTTTGTCTATGTACATTAGAAAACAAACAAAGCATTTGTCACTTTTTTGAAAGAAAAATTAGCGACTTCATCACTAATTTAATGTAGTATTATGAGCTTCCAAGGGCAAAACCCACTTCCTCAGATCAGAAATGGGTTTTGTCCACAAAAGGTCATGATACTATGGACTACTCGGTTTTTTTAAAGTAATAGACTAACACGGCTACCCCCTCAGTAGCTCAGTATGTGAAATTTGCTTTTTACAACAATAACAAAGTCAGTGTTTAGGTTGAGACACAGACTATACAAAGAAAAGAAAAACACCAACAAAAGTGGATGAGTGTGTGCGTTATATAAAAGTGACTATTAAAATCGTCTGAGGGGTATCCATGTTAGTCTGTTCTCAGCTGTGTTCCTACTGGTTGTGTCTTTGATCAAGTGACTTAGTTACAAAATTTTTAGAAGTATGTGCCACTGTTTCAGCCTTCAGTGAAAAACGGGCCTTAGTTGGATACTAATGTTGAGGGCCTCAGTTATCCAGTGGATAGTTTTGAAACTATAGGGCATAGCCTCACTGTGCCTCAGTTTTCCTTGTTTGCAAAATGGGAATTATAATACTTGGCCTTGTGATTTTGCTACGTCTCTGCAATGTAGAAATATTAAGTATTGCAGCAAAAAGGGTTCATGACATGCTACTGCTTTCAGGCAGCTTTCAAATGAGAATGCATTTCAAGAAATAATAGATGAGAGATGTGGCGGTTTTTCTGTTAGTGCTTAGTGTAGTGGGAGTCCACGAATAAATGTCATTCCAGGATTGTTGACACTGATGTTTGCTCTAAGAGTTTGACAGTGATTTTTTTTCTTTTGGTATGAAAAAAAACCCTAACAACAGATTTCTTGTTTCTTTTTATTTCTTTAGAATTTTCTCTCTCTTATCTGCAATACTGCACTTGGGTAACATCCGTTACAAAAAGAAAACATACCGGGATGATTCTATAGATATTTGTAATCCTGAAGTACTACCCATTGTCTCAGAATTGCTGGAGGTGAGCATTCACTTTGCTTTATACGACGTATGGGTCCCCTCTTCTCCGTTTTTGATGTTTTTCTCTTTAGAAGACAACTTATTTCATATGTTGTAGGGAAAAACGTCATATTGGGCTAAAATTTGATACTGGCAATTTAATGTTCTCTGCCAAAGCACTTGCAGCCTCTCCTAGCTTTGTATTGTCTGAACTCTATGCCATTGCCTGTGCCATTCAAGATATTGAACAGAACTTGTCCCGGGACTTGTGGGAGCCCCCCTTGATACGCCCTCCCAGTTTGTCTGTGAACCACTGATAACGACTCTCTGGGAATGGTTTTCCAACCTCTTAGGCACCCACCTTTATAGCAGCTCCATCTAGGCTATATTTTCCTGGTTTGTGTAAACTGAATGCGTTCATAGAATTCAGTTTCCATCACATTCCAGTATCCATTCAGATTTTTAAAGTTTTTATGTTTTAAAACTTTTCAGACTGATTGTAACGGGTTCTAATATAGAATGGTTTCATGGAATTGCTGTGAGTGTAAAGAGGAGAGTCTCCCTTCAGCCTCAGACTAATCGGCCTTGTTCTGGAAGCCCAATTATAACCTCAACTATGGAGAGTCTCCCTACTTCATCTTATTCTGTTGAAAGTAACGGCTTCCTCCCCTTGCCTCTCAAAAAACCCATGGCACATTCTTGTTGTTAGAATTTACATAACTGGCACTTTCATTCATATTATTATTAATATGCAAATCACTACAAGGAATAGTTTCTCTTTGAGAAAACACTCATGCTTTTTGTCCTGCCCAAATTAAATTATATGAATTGTAATCACATAATTATGTGGTTATTCTATAACTGACAATTCCACAGTACGAAGAGGTGCTAGTGACGTCCCTAAATATATAATCTTTAAAGGAAGGTACATCTCACGCAGCGACCCCCCTTGAAGATTGTCTTTATAGATATGTTCATTATGGAGAATTTGAGGAAAATTGGGTTGCCTGTATGTTAAATGGGATTTGGCTTTCTTTAATCACCCTACTTTTCGGGCCCTAAAGAGGTTTACAGGGCCCCAAATTAAAAATAGCAAAGAACGTACAGTGAAGGGACACGGAATTTTTTGATAAACCCGACATAAAAGCTGGAACTTGAAATGCGGTGTCATGTCCGAAAGAATAATTTC
Organism: Pelochelys cantorii; assembly: GCA_032595735.1. Taxonomy (NCBI): domain Eukaryota; kingdom Metazoa; phylum Chordata; order Testudines; family Trionychidae; genus Pelochelys; species Pelochelys cantorii. The sequence goes on from CM064338.1 coordinate 2,474,368, forward strand.
TGAGTGGTTCTTCATGAAAAGCTTTCCCCAAGATTGTGAGAGAAATGTTACACTGCAGTAGCCATGTAACAGTGCTTTAGGCATTACGAGAACATCTCAACTAGAAACCCCTTCTTCCTTGCACTCTGCATTATGGAAAAAAGTAAGTTTGTCGTGCTTCAGAAAAAGCTACATATGTGCAAAGGCTCTGGGTTCATGTTGCTGGAGGAATAACAACGCTGAGCATCTTTATTTTCACTTTTAAATCCTTATCCATAAGGTTGTGCTAATGTTCTGATGTTTGTGCGAGGAGGTTTATTCTTCGGAACTGTGAATTGTAGAGAAGTCTGGGGAAGCTGCTGTAAAGGGAAACTAGTGTTGGTAGCTGTGAGGGGAATATGAAGAGTGATCAAGTGCTGAAATGGTCTTCATAATTTGTAGGCAGTGACAATGCCTTCCAAACTATGGCCCTTTTTGATTTGTTAAAACATTTAGATAAGTATTTGTTGTAAAAGTAAACGGCTTGTATAGGATTTTGCCCAGGCTCCGTGGATCATTGTTGCATTTACAGCAAGACCTCAATTATTTTTTTTTAGTAATAGACATAGTGTATGGATTATGTGAAGGGCTTGGCAGATATTTCTTGGCCTTTGTTTAAACTTCACTGAAAGTCAGTGTTGTAGGATGAGGTCAATGTTGCCGGATGGATTGACCAGATGTGGAATTCTGTGAAAGTCATGAAGCTATTACATGAGGGAGGGAGAATTTCTATGACATCAGGTTTCACTAGAAGCCCAAAGGATCTTTGTAAAAAATAAAATGCAGCATACTTTCCCCGGCCCCGATCCTGAGACAGGCCCCATGGTCTGGCCCCCATCTGGCACAGGAAGGGCTGGGGATGAGCCTGTAAGTACTCAGTTGTGGGCTTCTTGAGTCCCCTGTTTCTATCTGTTTTTCAGGGGCGGCCCGTCCATATAGGCGAACTAGGCGGTCACCTAGGGCGCCAAGTTAAATGGGGCACCAAATGGTGGTGCAATACCGTTGAGGGGTTTGGAGGTGGGGGTGCCGATTGCATGGTTCGCCTAGGGTGCCAGTTGCTGGCAGCTAGTCTAGGGCCACCCCTGCTGTTTTATGCGTGCTAAGGAAGAAGGTCTCACAACTTAAGATTTAGAATAATACGGCAGTCTGTTGTCTTGGCGTTCAGTGTGTTTGAGCCTGATTGGGACTGCTTAAACAGGACTCGGCTGAAATAAGTCTTGTGGGAACAGATGAGCAAATCTGTTTGGTTTTCTGCTACAGTTTCCGCAGTATCAGACGCAGGTGGTTTTGTGTACCTTTTCTAAGGGGCTTCTAGCTCTTTGGGTGGGAAACGACCCAAGCAGCGGAGACATTCTCTAATTGGGGCAGGCTGCCTCTGCACTGTTGGAGCCTTTCCTCGTCACAATGAAAGGCTCCAGCACTCCGGAGCTGCCTCCCCCCTGCCAGAGCCTTTTCCTGACATGCGGGGCTACGCGCAGCTTTTCTTTTCATTGTGGTGGGCAGGGCATGTAATGCAGACGTAGCCTGTGTGCCTTTGGGCTGGGTTAGCAGCAGCGATGTTTTCAACTCAGTTATAAAATAACAGCATCATGAATTATACCGACGGGGTCCATCCTTTTCTGATGAGTGCTCCCTTCCGCCTGCTCTGTGTCAGGTCTGTGGATAAATATGTGCTAGATTTTTTTCTACAGAAAAGCTCTTTTTAGCTCTCCCAGAGGCTCTCTCCATTCTCACTTGCATAACAGGCATGTGATAGAGATGAGATCAAAAGCAAGGAAAGGCCTGTCATTGCCTTCTGCTCTCAGCTGTGGCAGTCCACGGACAGATGCATCAGCGGTTTCCAAGGCTCTTACGGAGCCATATTCTCCAACTGACATCTGGCAGGTGGCTCTATGGGTCGCCTCTCGAGTAGGTTTCCTATGGCACCCTGCCTTTCCCCAGCCCTTTCTCTGACTCCTATCTATAGACATAGCTCACCTGGGGAAAACAAGGCTTTGGATGCACACAGGGCAGTTTCCTTACTCCCCTTACAATGGCAGTGCTGTCCTTTGTGGAAGTGGGTGCAAGGGCCCCGGTGACACCATTCTTTCTAGGCCTGATGAGCTCCCATTCCAGCTAAGTAGGTACCTGGCTTTGGCCACAGAAATGTGTAAACCAGCAACAAATAAACTCCTTGAACTCTGGCCGCTCCCCTCCTGTTCCCATTCTGATAAAGCTGAGTTCCACACTGTTCTTAGGTTTCTGCCTGCAAATCACAGTAACCAAGAGAGCTCCCTTCCTGGTGTGTGTCTAACCAGTGTATGTGAAAGCAAAGCCGTTTGCTAACTGCGCTGCAAAAATTTATTTGGGGGGGGAGGGGGAGGAGGAAGGATGCTCTTGCATTCCTGTTTGTGTCACGGTTAGTTCACCCACAGCAATGGGCTGAGGCGCCGTGTCCTTTCGACTGACATAGTGAATGTATTCAGGAAATGTATTGTGTGCAAAAACCATCTTCCTCTGGGAGGCTTACACGCCCATTTTATATCGGTGATGCTGTCAAGAAAAGAGAGAATTGATCTCCACCAGCAACATCGTGGAAGTCCCCTAATTCCATTTGGCTGTGCTGGATACTTGATCTGGCTGTCTCTGGAAAGGCTTCATTAATACATTTTCTAAGTGCCATGGTCTGCAGTAGCTCTTCTCGGTATTAGTCAAGTATGGGCATTGCTCTTTAGGGGATCTCTGCGCTGGGATAAAAGCACCGTGGCTGGCCCAGATCAGCTGACTCAGGCTCCTGGGATGCTGCAAGGCTAAAAATTGCTGTATTGGCGTTTGGTCCCAGAGGTCCGGCCCCAGCCCAAGTCTGAATGCCTGCATAGCAGTTGTTTAGCCTTGGAGCCCAAGCCAGTTGTGGCTTTTTATCCCTGAGCAGACATACCCTCCGATTCCATTACTCCATTTTGGGTGGGGGTAGGAGGAAAATGTCGTTACCTGTGAAACCGTTTTATTGGTATCAAATACCAAAAGCCCCACCTCTGACTGCCAATTAGCTGAAAGTAATTTTGTGTGTTTGTTTCTCCCAGAGACAATTAATAATCTAGAGGAACATTCTGCTGCCAGACTCTCCGAACTGGTGAGGAATGGGTGTGGCCTGGCAGAATGGTTTGATTTCGCCAGGGGAGGGAAGGGCATTACATTGACCTCGTTGCTCTGTTCGTTCTTACAAGCCTATGGTTAGATCAGTGGGCAAAGCTGTATTTCTGCTTTCCCAAAGGAAGGGCGGCAGGGAGCTCCAGTGCCTAGTACTCAAGTTAGTAGAAGTTCCGTTTTCTTCATCTGTGAGATCTTAAAAGCCCTGTACTACAGGAGACGTTCTCCTAGCCTGCCTTGGCTTTGGACCAGGCTTTTGGGAGTCTGACTAAGCCCGGGCTGCCTGCACATTGCCCTCCCTCATCTAGCTGTGGTGGCATTTTTAGCAAAGGAGAAGTTGCCTGTCACAGTTGACTGGTTTTCAGAGATCCAGTCACCCAGACGCTTCATTATTAGTTTAACGTAGATTTGGCAGGCAGCAAGGTCTGAAATCCACCTCAGTTTTAGAAGAATTACTTCATTTTCCTTGTACGCTGTGTCCCTAGAAACAAGATGTGGAGACTTACAAGCTGTGCAGTTTTGGTGTTTGGAACCGCTCCTGGCTTCCTTGGTTTAACATCAGGAAGCAGACAAGGAAATAACGAGCACAATGTATAAAGGTGATGTGTGATACTTAAACGAAAGAAGCAGGTTATTCTGTCCCTTTGGCTCCATCAGTCTTGATAGGTTGGTTAATCTACTGCCTTCACCTGCAGTCAGACAGCAGCAACAAATAGGGATCTATTCTGAAAACGTGGAGTTCCCCTTCCTCTTTTTCTAAACCACTTTCACTACCAGTCTTCGTTCTGCATCCTTTCCTAACAGCTGCAGTCATTTTCACTGTCCCTTTTGTCAAAGAGTTTCTTTCAGCTGACCACTCGAGGCTTTTTTTTGTGCAAAACAGCAGAAATGTGCCTGGAATTTTTTCTTCTGGAGTGAGTGGGGAACCTTTCCAAACTGTGTGGGAATGCATAGGACAGGTGTTTTGTCTGTGTGGTGTTTTACTTCCTTCCAATTCTATGGATAGCAAATGCTGTTTATTGGTTGAAAGAAATGTATTTTGTTTCTGAGGCATGCTCCTCTGCTTCCCAGTTATTGATAAGTCTCAATGACTGCCCATAACCTTGCTACTAGTTTTATCTGTTCTGTAATTCAAACAATTTTCCTGCAGTCACAGCTAGGAATCTGGACTAAATTGGAGTTCCGAAATGAGCCCTTTTGTTATGTATTTGTGACAGATTTCAGTGGTGGAAAATATGGCTCTGTCCTTCGGAGGAAAGTTGCTTTTATGGATAAGTCTTGAGTTAAATGTACAGTGGTGTGGCAGAAGATGAAAGGTTTTTCCGCACATTACTCACAGACGGGGCCTCAACTAAGTTCCCTGTTGGGAATGGTTAGACTGCTAGACGTTGCATTTCTCATGTAATGGTTTTTCATATTTTGTAAGGAGTGAGGTCCCTATCCCATAGACAACTGGGTGTGCCATCCTGGAAAGAGAGTATAGATCGTTGTAAGAGTATGTGCCGTAATTCTCTGTGCAGTTTAATTTCTCTCACATTATGACTTTAATATTTACTTCATTATTTATGCAGCATCTAGAGTGCCAGGTACTTTGCTCCCATGTCCTACACAAGAGGGCCACTTGGCTGAAGGTCGGTTACTGAGGTAATGTTGGTTGGGGAAACAATTGGAAGAATCTGCAAGAATGGCATCTGTGTCCTTATGGAGAGAGTGTTCTGCTATTGGGTACACAGATGCACAATTTTGGAGGTCATATTAGACCTAGGACTGCTCCTGGAGTCTTTTTCTGCCTATTTTGGGAGCAGACTTTGCTATATGTCCTTTGCCATTACTGCCTCAAAATTGTGCGGCTGTTATAATGGAGTTATATTGGGCTGTAGCTTCAGCCCATTCAGAAACTGAGGTGGCATACCATATGTCTGGCCTCTTCTGACACAGAGATACCTCAGAAAGCATGTGACACTGGTGCTCACTGATCTGCATGGGCTGCCTCTTAGGTGGGTATCTTCTGGGACTCGCCTTATTACCCTAATGACATATATAGGCCATATCTGAGGATCACTTTTTTCTTCCATATCTCTATAATTGGCCCTTTCTCTAACCATGCAACCAAAACTCATCCAAAGCCTCATTTTTTTTTCCACAGGTTGACTATTTTCTGCTCTTGGTTGCTGTAACTTTACTCCCATCAAGTGTGCTCAGAATGTTGCTGCTAAATATTTAAGTTTACCCATCCCTCTCATTGCATCAGCCTCCTCCGAGTCTCTTCTCTGGCTCCCTTTACCCAGGGCTGGATTAACCTTCAGGCTAATAAAGCTAGAGCCTTAGGCCCTCCTATAGGCTCCATTCCATATTGAAGTAACAGCAACAGTAGTGGGGCCACTGGAATTTTTTAATCTCATTAGATGTTGCTTTGCAAAAATTAATCCACCAAGCTTGTGAATTCAATTGATGGTAGTTGTGACTTGGTCTTTCTGGGCTAATTAAGTTCTGGTGGGCCCAAGCAATATTGAACTTGGTACACAGTAGCTCTACACTGAAAACCAGTTGAAGAAAGGAGGATGGCAGAAATTCAAGGAAGCCAAAGAAAGACATTAAAGATAAGATGTAGTGCTGAAAGCTACTCCTTCTCTCCTAACGTTTTTTCCTCTTCCATAAGAACATCAGGACGACCAGACTGGGTCAGACCAAAGGTCCATCTGGCCCAAGGTCCTGTCTTCCAACAGTGGCCAATGCCAGATGCCCCAGAGGGAGTAAACAGAACAGGGAATCATCAAGTGATCCCTCTCCTGTCACCCATTCCCAGCCTCTGACAGAGGCTAGGGACGCCATTCCTACCCATCCTGGCTAATAGCCATTGATGGACCTATCCTCCATGAATGTGTCTAGTTTTCTTAAACCCTGTTAAAGTCCTGGTCTTCACAACCTCCACTGGCAAAGAGTTCCACAGGCTGACTGTGTGCTGTGTGAAGAAAAACTTCCTTTTATTTGTTTTAAACCTGCTACCTATTAATTTCATTTGGTGACCCCTAGTTCTTATGTTATGGGAACAAATAAATAACTGTTCCTCCACTTTTTTCCACACCAGTTATGATTTTATAGACCTCTCTCATATCCGCCCATAGTCTCCTCTTTTCTAAGCTGAAAAGTCCCAGTCTTTTCATACGGGACCTGTTCCAAACCGCTCATCATTTTTGTTGCCCTTTTCTGAATCTTTTCCAATGCCAATATATCTTTTTTGAGATGAGGCAACCACATCTGTACTCTCTTACTATGTTTGATGTAGAGGAAGTCCTAGCAAATAGCAACTCTTGATGCTGACTTTTTATTGACAAAGCAAGAGTACACTAATCAAAATCATCTGACCAGATCACTGTTGGAATAACATGGGAAGCCTGACAGAGGGCAGGTGAGAGTGGCTAAGTTATTTGCCTTTTCAGGGGAAATTATACTGGTTTTGTTGCTGCCTGCTTTTCAATAACCAAAAGTGAGGAATGTTTTTTGTGAAGGTTTTGGTGCTCGGAGGAATACAGAGGAGATAACTAATCACGCAATGAGTGAGCAGCATGCACTGCCAGCTAGCAGTTCTCATGCCTGAAAGAAAGTGGCGGAACTGATACACAAATGGAAAACGAGTGTTTGAATGCTCATGCTTATTGGAAGAAGGTTCAGCTGCCTAGCTGAAACCATCATTTTTCTTGCTGAGCGTGGTCTGCCATTCCGTGGCTCAGATGAGACAGTTGGGTCAAAACACAGTGGCCATTGCCTTGGTGTTCTAGAGCTAATCTCTGTTTGTCCCTTTCTAAGCACATCCGTGAACACACACATAGTGGAGAAGGCCGTACATTGTATCTAGCAAAGACTATTTGTGATGAATTCATTGCACTGCTGGCAAGGGAGAGGCTATCGTTGTCGATGAGATTAAACGTGTGGGTGAAACAGACTGGTTTCCAGGAATGAATTTCAGTCCTCAGATGAAGCCTAAAGCCTTGGCAAGAGCTGGCATCCTCCTGGGCTGTAAGTTCTGTGCTTGTGTCTTAGAGATGCAGCAGAGAATCTCACGTTCTCTCTCCTCCTTTTGGACCCTGCTAAGCTTGAGTGGGGAAGTGCTGAAGTCCAAGGCCTCCCTCTGCTCCGAGTTTAAAGAGCCAGGCGATCCTCCTCAGCATTGGGGGACATGCTCTTGCTCTGTTCTCAGACAGCTACATTCTGAGCATGCTGCAGAGCCCTCCTCTGTCCCTTTCCTTCTGAGAGCTGGGTGTTTTAAGGGTCTGGGCAGTTGTTGGTCTCCTTGTTGTTTCATCAGTATTTTAAATGCATTGACTGCCAGCTGGAGCATGGGATCTGTGCCCTGTAAATCTTAACTGACCCCCCAGAGCCAGATGCCCTCAGCTTATTTGGAGTTCATCCTTAGCAGCCGCCAAACACTTTTCTACCGGAAGGTCTTATGTCTACACCCAGAAAAGATCAAATTTAGGATATTGCCGATGTGTGTCCTGTCAGAAGCCAGTGTTACAGAGACTTATTATTTCTGATGTCTTTGGGGCTAACTCTCCTCTGCAGTTGTTTTGGGACAGAGGCTGGGGGCCAATGGGAATGGCACCGGTTTACTTCAGGGCTGAACTTCTCCCCCCTTTCTTGCATGGCGAGATGAGTGCAATGATGGAGGCTGCCCTAGAGGGGTGTCAGATTTCCTGTCAACCTAGCACGTGTGCAGATCTGGGTTTAAAACCAACAGGCTAATCCGGAAAGAAATCCAGAAGGCGAATATAGAGGAAAGGAGCAAAGGGGATAACTGGAAGGAGTAGCTTATCGCTAACACACTGGTACAGGTTGAAACGGTGTGCTCTAGAGAAGAGCCTTGGAACCATTGACATTATTTGTTATGGGCAACTCACTGAGGTTCTATATCTGACAGTCATTAGCAGCGTCATCCAAGATTCGGGTGCCTGTTGCCTTGGTAATGAGAGAGACAGGGTACCAGCTGATTGGGACTGAGTCCTGCATTGTTCCTGCTACAGCATGTGTGCTATTAATGTAGGATAATGACAGCCTGAAATCTCCTTCTGTTCAAAGCCTTTCTGTTTGCTTACAATTCCTGGAGGTCAAGTGGCTGTTCTGCAGTGGTGAGCTACTGAAAACGTGTATGTATTTTGGTTTTGGCTGGCAGGCTGGCTAAGTCAGCAGATGACCCTGTACATTTGCCCTACATTTGCTGAGGCAGGAACTTGGAACCGAAAAGGCACAGGAAGTTGGACGAGAAGAGATGTATAATGTTGATTCAGAAAGTCAGTTTTCCTCCAGTACCTAAAGAAAATTGTCAGTCATTTTGGCTTTCAACTAAATGGATTGCTTTTTTGCTTAGCGTTGGTTTTAAACCTCTTTAAATTGCAAAACTGCCCTTATATGTAGAGCCCTGCAAATCCACGGGTATCCACTTTATATCCACGGGTTTCCTCATCCACAGACATGGATGCAGATATTCAGAGCTCATTTTTGCAAATACGGACATGGATACAGATTTTGTATCTGGGACCCTGTAAATGTGTGGATATCTGTTTTATATCCACAGGTATCTGCACCCACCGATATGGGTTCGGATATCCACAGCTTATTTTTGCGGATTCAGATACAAATTTTATATCTGTGCAGGGCTCTGTTCATCTGAGGACTAGAGACAGAGTAGCTGGGATTTGACTTTTCATTACTTAGGCACCATATGCTGGTTGCTGGGAGTTGCACAGAGATGACTTATTTCTTGCTCTTCAGAATTTTTTGTAAGAAGGGCTGAATTAGTTGGACTGGATTTCAGTCATCCACATAAAAATGCATTATTTGACCATGATGCTTGTGAGGAGTGGTCTGATTAGGGGTAGTAACAAAGCCATGGAAGCCAAATGTCTCAAAATAAAAGTAAAACCATGTACAAAATTACCCCATTATTCAGGAATTATGAGAGTTCATAAGCTCTGTTTTCACCAGATACAGAGAATTAGTGGTAATCTTTCAGACTGCATGGCTTTTGGGATGGTACGTGTGGCATGTGTGCAAGGAGCCTCTCCACCCCTGCTGTTGTGCATTTTACACTGATTTTAATTCAGCAGGATGCTCAGATGGTGTTCCAGGGACTATCCGGCACGATGTTCTCCACATGGAATGTCATACAGTGGAATCTTATAAAGTGACATACAATCACATACACATTTTATCAGTACAATCATCAGCAAACTCTGAGTTTTCAAAGGATATCTCATAAGGCATATAATACTTGTTGTCCTGTAGAAGCAGTGAATATATGGATAGAGAGAGTCACACATACCTATGGAAAATGATGATAGACTTATTGTCATTGTTTTATATGCACTGTGTTTATTTGTCCAAAGCTTTAAAAAAATTTAAAATTGTGTATTTTTCAGTCTCCAAATAATTCATGACTGGCGGCATGTTGTAAAACTTCCTAAGTCCGTTCCTGGACAATTGGGATCATTTGTGATTTCCATTAGAAGCTGATACATAATATTGTACATAAGTGTTTGGTTTTTTTGCAAGAAAATTCTTGAGAGAAATAGAATCATGCTCAGTAGGGATACCATGGAGAACTGTGTTTACATGTAGCATGGAATTTCATCCCTTTTGTTTTAAAGCACTGTGAAGATGTTGAATAAAAGATTCTGTAGAAATGCAGAACAGTAGCAATAAAGGCATAATATCTGCACACACCACCACTTACTAGATCACCAACACCATTTACCATAGCACCTTTTTTTTGGGGGGGGGAGGGGTGTTTCCAAGAATGCATCTTGAGGCTTAACATTAATGGTAGCAATTTAAAAATGGCTGGCTTAAAAAATGTGATGTTCCCATGCCAAGGGATTTCTGAACACATGGAGGTGGGGGTGTGAGAATGAGTGTTCAAATAATGTAGCTTGTGGGCGTGTTACAAATGAATTCTGATTTGCAATGCACTGTGCACAATTAAGCTCTATAAAGCTCAGAGTTTCATTTTCATGATTTCATAATACTGATTTTTTTGGGTTCAGTAAACCCAGTAACTCAAAGCAAAATTCAACTTAACCACCAAAGTCTGCATGGTTCCTACCTGAAACGTAATTTGACTAGGTAGGAACACTCAAAACTTGACTTGGGCTCTCACCTGAAACTCTTTCAGATCTTGCTGAAACTTCCCAGACCTAGAATTGGGACTTGAATTTTTCATTACGGGCATTTTTGCTCAGACCCAGTGTACATACTATACCTGAACAATGAGTCAGGTCTGACTTGAACAGTGCTGGTAAAACGTTCATCTGTTCAAAACACACCATGTTAATAATGACCTGTGGATGTGAATCTGTGTTCAAAGGCTCTCAGGAGTGAAATCCGCATGAAATAATTCTTGTTTCTTATTTGGTGCTGGAATAAAATTATGGCCAAAAGAAAATGGTTGACTCTGTTTTTCATGCCTATATTTTATTTTTTATTTTATTCTAGTGGCCTGAGGGATTGTTATTGTAACAGGCTATAAATGGAATGTTAGACAGGTACTATGGTAGGAAGAGATGGACTGTGCCAAAGTGAATGAAGTGCCTGCGGAGCATATTACTGCAAAAGGGGCTTTCATCTTGCAGAAAATGACCCTTTTTCCCCAGCAGTTCATATGATGCAAGTTAATTGAATAGGACTCCTGGCTCCCTGAGAGCCGCTCATGGGGCCGTGTCCATGCTGGTACCTGCGGTTCTTCATTGGTAGTAATCGCTCATTTGCCACAGTATCTGGTTTAAACATCTAATTTATTTCCAGCTAGTTTCTAATGTTGGTGATTGGCAGAATGATTGTCACCTTGTTAAAAATGTGCTCTGCCTGTGAACTCCTCCTGCCCTCTGGCAGTTGAAAAGGATCTCTCTCCCCTATTTCTCCGTCTTCCAAGCCTTCTTGTCCCATCACAGAATTGCCTATGTTCAGATATTTATTCAGTCTGTGGAGTAGCAGGCATTTTCTGTCATTACTTTCTGTATGTAGCCTTCCTGTTATCTCTGTGGGAGCTTCTCAAGTCCATTGCATTGCGCTAAGTGCCTCTCTTTTACGGGGTTCGTGCTTGCTATTTTGTACGGTAATTGTGTGACACATCTTGATCACACTCAAAAGCTGTGGAGTTTTTTACTAAATAAACTGGGGGGGGGGGGAAGGAATGAAGGGTGGAGGCAGGGCCAAAAAGCATCCAGGCTATGGACACAGAATTGAACCACTGGGAATTAGAGGATATAATTCAGAAAAGTGGGCTCTCCTCCAAGCTGTTCTGCAACTTGTGTCATACGAGGTTTACGTCCAGAGTTCTGTCGGCCTGGTCCCATCTCATGTCCGACTTCTGGCTCTCTTAGTTTTCTCCTAGAATTGTTATGATTTACACTGGTACTTCTGTTTTATTAGGTGAAAGAAGAGATGCTGTTTGAAGCCCTGGTTACCAGAAAAACAGTAACGGTGGGAGAGAAGCTTATTTTACCATACAAACTTGCAGAGGTATGTGATGTTTTATTTTAAACGGGGGGAATAGGAATGTGGTTTTCAAGCTCTCACAGGAGAGTGCTGAGCTATCCATGTCATGGGGCCTGGAGTGGCTCAGCTAAGAATGGCAAACTTAGGCCAGACTGTTAGAAACCAGGGTAGACACCTCAGACTGGTGGTGTGTTCTACCATTAGAGTTTATCAAGCCCGCAGCAAAAATATACTGGTGCATTTACATAAAGTCCAGACAATCCCCTCATGCTTTGTAGCTTCTCTGTACCACACAAACTGGACTTTGACATGAAAGTTTATTAAAACCAAAATTCACCCCACACATTAGGTTACTTCCAGCCCCAAAGGGCCAGTCACTTACCTTGGGTCAAAATATATGCCAGCCAGACCCTACCAAAGACAACACAGTAGCCAGTCCTTCAGTAAACTAAAACTAAAGATTGATTCATTAAGAAAAAGTCATGAGAGTTATAGCAAAGGTCAAGCAGGTAAAATATACCTTACAGGTGAATTAGCGTTTATTGGGTCAGAATATAAAAGCAGAGATGTAGCAATCTGTTAGTCTGATAGCGTCTTGCTATAAATTCTATGTGAGCGTCCCTGAAATGGGTTTTGGCAAATCCCTGTTAGCGTTCAGATGGATCAGCGGTCAGATTGCTCACAGGGCTACCCTTTTATAGCTGAATCAGGTGAGCAAGCTGACAAGTGTCTTCACATGGACTTTGATGAATAGCAAATGCAGACTGTGATCTCCCTTGCTTAGCTTTCAATAGCGCCATTCAAAGATAATGCATTTACTAAGGGCCATTCAAACGACTTAGATGAGCTATAGGTAGTTTACATGTAAATCAACAAGTTCAGATAAAGACAGTAACATTAGCATTTCACTAGTTTTCATGCATTAAGTAAATGTTCATCTAAATGCTAATACATTCTTTGATTTAAGGTTAATTAAGCAGAGAAACGGACGTGAAAAAGCAGGTCGCCACACTAGTGTGCATGCAACAGGATGCATATACTATGTGAATAGTGGTCAGTTGATTACAGACAAATGTAGGCAATAACGTTAACGTTGAGCAGATAAGTGAATTGGGACACTTAACAGTGCTTTGAAGTTGTGGTCTGAGCTCAGATAGTGCCACAGTATACTTAGCTTTGGTGTGTACTGACCCTTTTAGGGCCTTGAATGGAGGAAAAGGTGGTGCAGAAAAATGTCTCCAGGCAATTGAATAGGTGTGTTCACCCTACCACAGCCTTGCACTGTTTACATTTTTGGAAAGCAGATATTGCAAATGGCTTTGTGGGTGGAGGGGACCATTTTAATGGCTTATGGATAAAAGACATCCTACATATCTTCATACCTAGCTCCTATGGCACTAAGTTCCCAGGTGCGTAATGATTTACGTGATAGTCTACTTGTTCATCTCAGACTCTCATTTTATATAGATGCCTTTTGCAGGCCTTCGGTGACTCTCTAAGCAGCTTTGTGTCTGTTTTGGAATAATTTATTTTTGAGAGCACTGGAAGGCCCTCCAGAGAGCACTCCTGAGAGTCATTTCTTCAGTCTGCTTGCATGCTAGCTCCTTGTTTAGTGCTCTGGCATTACCGGGGCTGGAGAGGTTTCCCCTCACATCCCCTCATTCTCCTCCTTGGCTCAGAAGTTACTGCCAATGTGCTGTCTGCTACCTTTGGCAAGATGCTCAGGGGTGCCAATTCAGATTTTGGTTGGGGAGGGAGAGGGCAACTGTAACCAGGAGTCCAGGAACTACTTAGTCTTAGGCACTGAAAATTCTAGTGGTTATGTAGGAGCCCTGAATCTAATTCCTGTATAAAAACATGCAAATAAAATTACCCACTCAGCTCTGGTAATATGTTCTGACATCTTGTGGCAAGTCACTTCAGGGACACTGTTGGGGTTAGAACTTTAATATGTATTCTTACTCTGTTACTAACTCTGCAGAGCGAGAAAGAGAGACCCACCCTGCAAGAACTCCTGGGTCCTGTCTCAGCACTGGGAGGGGATTTGGGGTCTAGTGGGTTAGGGTAGGGGCAGATACATCTGGTACATCTGCTAGATCTCATGGTCTCTGGTACCAGACTTACCACTGGTGTGTTGTGAGCAAGACACGAGAAGTCGTTCTTCCACTCTACTCTGCGCTGGTTAGGCCTTAGCTGGAATATTGTGTCCAGTTCTGGGCACCGCATTTCAAGAAAGATGTGGAGAACTTGGAGAGGGTCCAGAGAAGAGCAACAAGAATGATGAAAGGTCTAGAGAACATGAGCTATGAAGGAAGGCTGAAAGAACTGGGTTTGTTTAGTTTAGAAAAGAGACGATTGAGGGGGGACATGATAGCAGTTTTCAGGTATCTAAAAGGGCGTCATAAGGAGGAGGGAGAAAACTTGTTCATCTTGGCCTCTGAGGATAGAACAAGAAGCAATGGGCTTAAACTGCAGCAAGGGAGGTTTAGGTTGGACATTTGGAAAAAGTTCCTAACTGTCAGGGTAGTTAAACACTGGAATAAATTGCCCAGGGAGGTTGTGGAATCTCCATCTCCAGAGATATTTAAGAGTAGGTTAGATAAATGTCTATCTGGGATGGTCTAGACAGTATTTGGTCCTGCCATGAGGGCAGGGGACTGGACTCGATGCCTCTCGAGGTCCCTTCCAGTCCTGGTATTCTATGATTCTGTGATTAGCTGCGCAGGTGACACACCTGGCCACCAACTGCTACCCCTTCTCTTGTACTGATCAGAGCAGTCTGAGGGCACTCCCAGCACATTAGCTGGAACTGCTGCCTGTCTGCAGGAAGAGCACTCCTTCTCTTACCCTGGCTGAGAGGCGCCACCAGTTCCTTGAGCCCTAGATTTCCCCTCCAGTCTGTATGGGTCTCATTTCCTTCCCCCCAGATATAAAGCACTGTGACAGGTATTGCACACTGGTCTTCACCCCATGGCCACCTTCTCTGTGTGCTTGTTAGACTGAGATAAATAATCTGTTGTCAGTGGCCCTGGGCTCTTGTCACCAGCGGGCATATCAACAGTTATTTGTGGTCTCTGATGAAGTGTTAAATTGTTCTCTGTGTTCTGTGCTCCCAGTCACTCAGTTGGTACTCTGTTGGGACTAGAAACATCACGGTGTGTTTCACTGAAACAGTAGTTGGAAGATCTGGTGGCTCCATTCTTTAAGTCACAATGAAATTGACAGGGTTACTGTACTTGAAAACAATTTTGGTCACCTACCTGCTCTCCGATATTAAGGTACAACTAAATGTAAGGACATGTGAACAGCCAGGAACTCAACAAACTCACCAGGTTATTGCAATTTTATTGAAGGGGGCAGGAATCTGTTCTCCCTGGAGTCCATTAATTCTGTTCCTGAGTTAGCAGTAGTTGTTTTTTAGAGAGGTGTGGTAAGCTATTTCACTTCCAGTCCCCACTCGTCCAGAACTGGGGGTCAATTCCCCTACTCAGTAACGTGCTTTGAGTAGACGGATAGGAACTGTCTTATTGTATTACTGTCAGGGGACAGTTTCAGATAGAAAATGTCATTTTTAATTTGAGGATAAAATTTTGAGCCTGTCAACCCTGAGTTTCCCTTAAACTCATTAGTTTCTCCTACTTATACCTCCCCTGAGCTCCATCTTTCTGGTGGTACAGCAATTTCTAATACAACCTACATCACTCAACCAGCCCTGCTCTCTCCAGAGTGGGCAGATTTTTTTAGATTGTTATTAGGCACTACATGGGAACAACTGATATGAGAAATATGATTCTCACTCCGGGTGGGACTAATTTAGTAGCTTAATGGCACTTTCTGAATGAAGATCCAGTCAGGAAATTTGGAGATCTGATCTATTTCTTCTAGATTCTTGTACCATGCCCATTTCAACAGGATGATGATAATTAATGGTCATATATTAAAACTAGGATTGTTGAAGTGTTAAATTGTATAAACTACCAGCTTCTGTGACTGGTAATTCAGCAGAGTGTGCTGTATGTGAGAGATTGCATCTGACTTTCTGATATTAGCAGTCACACAAGGCCTTTTGCCTTTGGATTTACAGGTGGCATTGACTGTAGTTAAATGTTCCTGAATAGGGGAGCAATGTCTGAGGTGCTGACTGACATTTTTGTAGATACTCTTCAGGAGGCCATTTGAAAAGAGAATTTGGCCTTCCCCAAAACACCCAGCAATTCAGACGTGCTTTTATGCCATATGCAGCTCCAGAACAACACTGAGAAATGATTGCATGGATTCATTTGGTCCAGTCATTTGGAAGTTGTTGAAATTTAAATGAAAAAGAATGTCTTGTCCATAAATAATGCTTACATTTACCTCTGAAAGCAGACTCTTATCTTCAGATCCACACAGGGTTTTGTGCAATAGAACTGCTTCCAAGAACCCTTCATTTTGCCTTTCATAGTAGCTGGATGTGTTTAGAATGGGTGAATAATTTAGTCTAGAGCTATGGTTTAACAGCTTTATGCTGCAGATAAGCTTATTCATGTTTGCAGTGTTGTGGTAGCCATGTTGGTCCCAGGATATTACAGGGACAAGGACCAACCTCTGCTGGTGAGCGAGACAAGCGTGTGCATTTACACAGAGCTCTCCTTCGGACCTGTTCCGACTTACCGCAAGTTTCCATAGACGTGTGCTGCAGAATCAGGAATAGAACACAGACCAACTGCGGCCCAGGTCAGAACTCACACATCTTGAAATCACTTCCTGTTCAAGCCTGTAATCTGGGCATCATCTTGGAATCGGCCTTCTCTAGACCTATGTTTCTGTGCTATAGCCAAGTCTTGTTCAAAGATTCAGGGTTTTCTGGCCATACTGCAAGTGAAGACTTTCATGTAGGCCAGCCTCTGACACCTTGACTAATGCAATGTGTCTTGCCTTGACATCAGCTGCACTCCGTCTGCCAGTCCATTCAACCTCCTGGCTTGCTGCTTTGAACCACCTCAGTACTCTCTTGGCGTCCCTCCAAATCCTTTCCCTCCTCCGCTGCATCAAACTCCTTGTCTTGGCATTCAAAGTCCTTCGCCATTTAGCCCTTCCCTGCCTACTAGTTCTTCTAATTTATCAAGCTGTCAGTTTTGACCTTTGTTCTGCTCATGATGGACCCTCCATTTCTCCCTGGTGCACATCTACCGTTTCTGCCAGAAAAATTATACCTGGGGGAAATCTCGGTCAGAACGTGGGAAATGGCTTAATGGGTAGCAGGTTTAAAACTAATAAAAGAAAGTTCTTCTTCACACAGCGTGTAGTCAGCATGTGGAACTCCTTGCCAGAGGAGGCTGTGAAGGCTAGGACTATAACAGAGTTTAAAGAGAAGCTAGATAATTTCATGGAGGTTAGGTCCATAAAAGGCTATTAGCCAGGGGATAAAATGGTGTCCTTGGCCTCTGTTTGACAGAGGCTGGAGAGGGATGGCAGGAGACAAAGCGCTTGATCATTGTCTTCGGTCCACCCCCTCTGGGGCACCTGGTGCTGGCCACTGTCGGCAGACAGGATACTGGGCTAGATGGACCTTTGGTCTGACCCGGTACGGCCGTTCTTATGTTCTTATGTTCTTATGTTGGCTGTTTCCCCTCTGCGGCAGACTCAGATCAATTGGCAGCTATAGTCAGGTAGAAGATAAGTATACCGGCAACTGAATGAATCGTTTTCTGTTCCCTGAGGCTACGTCTACACTGCAGGCTTCTCACTCAAGAAGCTTTTTGTGCAAGAGATCTTCCACAAAAACTTCTTGTGCAAGAGCACGGCCACACTGCAAAAGCGCATTGGAAAAGCAATGCGCTTTTGCGCAAGAGCATGTCCAGACTGCATGGATGCTTTTCACAAAAAAGCTTTGATTGTCATTAACAAAATGGTCACCAGGGCACCTGTGCTTCTTTCGATAGGCTGTTTTTGTGCAAAAACCCCGTTTTGCATCCCCACACACCTTTTCTTTTTGCAAAAAGGAGTTATTCCTGGAATATTCACCTATACCGCAAAACCCCCTCTGTTCTGTTGATTCACTGTACATTTTCTTGTGCAAAAACATGCTTGAGGTGTGGACGCTCCGAGTTTTTGCGTAAAAACTCTTCAGTGTAGACGTAGCCTGTCTCTCTCGGGCAGGGGCTGCTCAAGGGCATTCAGGAATGTGCTGGAACACCATAAGACACCTGGCGCCAGTTAAGAACGTGCGAGAAGCATTTGAGAGACGGTTTAATCGGAACACCTGTGGTCTAGTAAGAACCTGCAAGGAGTAGTTTAAAGGGCTCTCCTTCAGGGGAGGGCGCAGGGCCGGCTTGAGCCATTTCTGCGCCCCGGGTAGCGGGCGCGCGACGCATGCGCTGCTCCGCCCCCCAAGCGCCCCACCCCTGGCATGCTGCTCACCTTACACGCGGTGCCTGATGGCAGCTCTAAGGGGCGCCACGTGGCCGGGCGCACAGCGCCCCTTACAGCTGCCATTAGGTGCCCCCCGTAGGTTGGCGCCCTGGGCAGCTGCCCGGCTAGCCCTCCCCCCCCTTATGCCCTCCCAGGGCCAGATTTTGGTGAGGAACTGGATGTAATGCTATCCAGCAGAGTGAGGGCTATCCTGTTTATTGCGTTGAGTGTAACATGTATGATTACCTGTCCTGTGGGCGGGTGGCATATGTGTGCACCCGTTGCAAGGAGCTCCTGACCCTCAGAGACAAAGTTCGGGCTTTGGAGGCCAGGGTGGCTGAACTGGAGGAGCTAAGGGAGGTAGAGAGATATGTTGATGAGACTTTCTGGGACACTGTAGTACTGTCCCACCTCCAGTCTGAGAGCCCCAGTGCTCTTAAGGAGGATGAAAGTCTCAAGGGAACAGAGCATTCAATGGGAGCAGAGGGAAACCATCCCGTAGTTGGGACCCTCCTCCCAGAGGATGTTGCGGTATCCCCTCGCACTGAGGATACCTCTGAGGGGGAAGGAATGCCAGTTAGGAAGAGGCAGGTGTTAGTAGTGGGTGATTCGATGGTTAGAAACATAGATAGTTGGGTTTGTGATGACCGGGAGAACCGTATGGTCACTTGCCTGCCTGGTGCGAAGGTTGCGGATCTCTCGAGGCATCTAGATAGACTTATGTGTAGTGCTGGGGAGGAGCCGGTGGTCGTGGTACATGTAGGTACCAATGACGTAGGGAAGGGTAGGAGAGATGTCCTAGAGGCCAAATTTAGGCTGCTAGGAAAGAGACTGAAATCCAGGACCTCTATGGTGGCATTCTCGGAAATGCTTCCAGTTCCACGCGCAGGGCCAGGTAGGCAGGCAGAGCTTCAGAGTCTCAGACGATGGTGTAGGGAAGAGGGGTTTGGATTTATTAGGAACTGGGGACACTTTTGGGAGAGGGGGAGCCTATACAGGGAGCATGGGCTCCACCTAAACCAGGGTGGAACCAGACTGCTGGCACTAAACATTAAAAAGGCTGTAGAGCAGTTTTTAAACTAAGAGATGGGGGAAAGCCGATTGGTGCGGAGATGCAAGTAAATCGGAGGGAGACTTCTCTTAGAGGAGAATCCATTGATAGAGATTCTCTAAGCTGTAGTCAGAAAGAGAGGAGGGGAGAGGGCAAACCATGGGCCAGAGCAGACAAACAACCGCATACAAAGGAATCCAATGCATCAGGGAAGGGCAGACAAAGAAGCAGTGGCAAATTTTTAAAGTGCTTCTACACAAATGCTAGGAGTCTGACTAATAAGATGGGTGAACTAGAATACTGAGTATTAAAGGAGGAGATTGACATAATAGGCATCACTGAAACCTGGTGGAATGAGGAAAATCTGTGGGACACAATCATACCGGGATATAAAATATATCGAAAGGATAGAGCAGGCTGGGTGGGTGGTGGAGTGGCACTGTATGTGAAAGATAATGTAGAATCAAATGAAATAAAAATATTAAGTGAATCAACATGTTCAATAGAATCGCTATGGATAGTAATTCCATGCTCCAATAATAAGGAATTAGCAGTAGGGATATATTACCCACCACCTGACCAGGACAGCGATACTGACATTGAAATGCTGAGGGAGATTAGAGAGGCTACCAAAATAAAGAACTCTATAATAATGGGGGATTTTAATTATCCCCATATTGACTGGGTACATGTCACCTCAGGAAGAGAAGCAGAGATAAAATTTCTCAATGGCTTAAATGACTGCTTCTTGGAGCAGCTGGTGCAGGAACCCACAAGGGGAGAGGCAATTCTCGATTTAGTCCTGAGTGGAGTGCAGGATCAGGTCCAGGAAATAACCGTTACAGGACCGCTTGGGAATAGTGACCATAATATAATAACATTCAACATTCCTGTGGTGAGTAGAACACCTCAGCAGTCCAGCACCCTGGCATTTAATTTCAAAAAGGGGAATTACACAAAAATGAGGAGGTTAGTTAAACAGAAATTAAAAGGCACAGTGACTAGAGCCAAATCCCTGCAAACTGCATGGAAACTTTTTAAAGACACCATAATAGAGGCCCAACTTAAATGTATACCCCAAATTAAAAAACATAGCAAGAGACCTAAAAAAGAGTCACCGTGGCTTAACCACCATGTAAAAGAAGCAGTAAGGGACAAAAAGGCATCTTTTAAGAAGAGGAAGTCCAATCCTAGTGCGATAAATAGAAAGGAACATAAACACTGTCAAATCAAGTGTAAAAATGTAGTAAGAAAAGCAAAAAAAGATTTTGAGGAACAGCTAGCCAAAAACTCAAAAAGAAATAACAAAATGTTTTTTAAGTACATTAGAAGCAGGAAGCCTGCTAAAAAACCTGTGGGTCCCCTAGACGATCGAAATATAAAAGGCGCAATCAAGGACAATAAAGCCATTGCGGAGAAACTAAATGATTTCTTTGCTTCAGTCTTCACGGCTGAGGACGTTGTGGAGATTCCCAAATCTGCACCGTCCTTTGTGAGTGATGAATCTGAGGAACTGTCCCGGATTGAAGTGTCATTAGAGGAGGTTTTGGAACAAATAGAAAAACTTAATGTTAACAAATCTCCGGGACCGGATGGCATTCATCCAAGGGTTCTAAAAGAACTCAAATGGGAAATTGCTGAACTATTATCTGTGGTTTGTAACCTATCCCTTAAATCGGCTTCCGTACCTAATGACTGGAAGGTAGCCAACGTGACACCAATATTTAAAAAGGGCTCTAGAGGCGATCCTGGCAATTACAGACCGGTAAGTCTAACTTCAGTACCGGGCAAATTAGTTGAAACAACAGTAAAGAATAAAATTGTGAAGCATGTAGAACATAATTTGTTGGACAAAAGTCAACATGGTTTCTGTAAAGGGAAATCCTGTCTTACTAATCTATTAGAGTTCTTTGAAGGGGTTAACAAACATGCGGACAAGGGGGATCCAGTAGATATAGTATACTTAGATTTTCAGAAAGCCTTTGACAAGGTCCCTCACCAAAGGCTCTTGTGTAAATTACATGGCCATGAGATAAGAGGGAAGGTCCTTTCTTGGATTGAGAACTGGTTAAAAGACAGGAAACAAAGGGTAGGAATAAATGGTAAATTTTCAGAATGGAGAGGGGTAACTAGTGGTGTCCCCCAAGGGTCGGTCCTAGGACCAATCCTGTTCAACTTATTCACAAATGATCTGGAGAAAGGGGTAAGCAGTGAGGTGGTAAAGTTTGCAGATGATACCAAACTGCTTAGGATAGTCAAGACAGAAGCAGACTGTGAGGGACTCCAAAAAGATCTCACCAAACTGAGTGATTGGGCAACAAAATGGCAAATGAAATTTAATGTGGATAAGTGTAAAGTAATGCACATCGGGAAAAATAACCCCAACTATACGTACAGTATGATGGGGGCTAATTTGGCTACGACAAATCAGAAAAGAGATCTTGGAGTTATCGTGGACAGTTCTCTGAAAACTTCCACGCAGTGTGCAGCGGCGGTCAAAAAGGCAAATAGGATGCTAGGAATTATTAAGAAAGGGAAAGAAAATAAGACCCAGAATATCTTCCTGCCCCTGTATAAAACTATGGTACGCCCACATCCTGAATACTGTGTACAGATGTGGTCTCCCCACCTCAAAAAAGATATTTTGGCCTTGGAAAGGGTTCAGAAAAGGGCAACTAAAATGATTAGGGGTTTGGAACGGGTCCCATATGAGGAGAGGTTAAAGCGACTGGGACTTTTCAGTTTAGAAAAGAGGAGACTGAGGGGGGATATGATAGAGGTCTATAAAATCATGAGTGGTGTGGAGAGGGCCGATAAAGAAAAGTTATTTATTAGTTCCCTAAATAGAAGAACTAGAGGACACCAAATGAAATTAATGGGTAGCAGGTTTAAAACTAATAAAAGAAAGTTCTTCTTCACACAGCGTGTAGTCAGCCTGTGGAACTCCTTGCCAGAGGAGGCTGTGAAGGCTAGGACTATAATAGAGTTTAAAGAGAAGCTAGATAATTTCATGGAGGTTAGGTCCATAAAAGGCTATTAGCCAGGGGATAAAATGGTGTCCTTGGCCTCTGTTTGTCAGAGGCTGGAGCGGGATGGCAGGAGACAAATCGCTTGATCGTTGTCTTTGGTCCACCCTCTCTGGGGCACCTGGTGCTGGCCACTGTCAGCAGACAGGATACTGGGCTAGATGGACCTTTGGTCTGACCCAGTACGGCTGTTCTTATGTTATGTAAGGCTGTGGAAGAGCTGGGAGGACGAGTGTGGTAGGGTGTGAGGAGCAAGGTGACGGGAGAAGTGTCCCAGGGCAGGGCTATAGCTCTGGAAGTGGAGGCAGAGGCTGCAGAGTCAGGGATAGAACACAGCCCAACTACATCCCAGGTCAGAACTCAAACATCCTTCAAAGAGGCCGCCAGCAGCAGACCAGAAGTAAGAGTGGCAGTACTGCACCCCTCCCTACGATAACCTTCTGGCTCTCCTCCCACAACTCCTTTTAGGGGCAGGACCCCAACAATTACAATACTATGGCATTTCAGATTTAAACAGCTGACATCATGAAATGTATCATTCTTAAAATCCTACAATCATGTTATGGACCATGCATTTGATAGGTCCCTACCCATTGTGGTGGTATCTGAAAAAGCAGCTGTGGAAGATCGGAGCAGCAGCAGCTTGTGGTGGTCTGTCTTGTGTCATTTTATTTTTGTTGTGGAGACTTACATTTCTGCCTACAATATGCAAGTCAGTGGAAGACTTTCTTTCAAGAGAGGATCTGTGCTCAGAGATGTGTCATGTGGTTGGCAGGAAGTTTGATTGTGACCTTCTGCTCCGTTATTAGATTTTGTCCTGTCTCTCCTTTGTGGGCTATACGGCTGTGTTTGTTTTCCTAGCTGCTGTACTCCTGTAGCTGGTTTCATGCCCAGGAATGGGAGAGAGACAGAGCAGTACACCATAGCGAGTCTCTACAAGCTGTAACTGTAGTGAGCTAAAAGAAGATGTTAGATCTTTTTAACTTTAGGTTACACGCTTGCCAACTTGGAATTTAGAACATTTAGCCATGCTTAGAATTTGATGTGTCCAGAGAAGAATCCTTGTTTTTGGTTTTGGATTCTTAACAAATTTATTTAAAGGGAAACTTTGAAAACTTTGCCTTATTGAACTGCATTCTTTGTAAAATTTGCATGAGATCACGTGTCCTAGTTTTAATTTGTTTTGATAGATACATGGTAGAATAACTTTACACGCTCTCTGTAGCAAATGACCATGGAACCAAATTCCACTGAACCATCAACTACATTCTCAAACCCCTAACACAGGGGTGGCCAACCCGTTAAAGGCAAAGAGCCACAGTAGTTGGGGATATAGCGCAAAGAGCTGGGGGGAAAAAAGTTGTTGAGCACAAAAAAAAAAAAAAAAGAAAAAGACCGTCCCTTTAAACACAACTCCAGATGGCTTTTTGGCCACATCAGGCTCCTGTCAGTTGGCGCCATCTTGGTTTGCTGCACCAGACGGTGAGCAGAGGGAAACGGGGGCCAGGGGCCATTTTTAGGGGAGAAGGGGAAGCTTCACGAGCTGTACTTGAAGCGGGGGAAGAGCTGCATGTGGCTCACGAGACGCGGGTTGGACAGCCCTGCCCTAAAACCTTCTGCAGTGTTAATTTGATTATGAAATACCTTTCGTTTCCCACCTCCACACAAACATACATGACTACAGTGCTGGTTGAAAATATTCAATGTAAAATGGGTCAGTGATTACTTTCCGCTGTGATTAATGAAGATCAGTTGTCAGATCAGCAAAGCTGTGATGCTACTCCAGTTTAACTAGGCTCAGATAGTATATATGCAAAAGTTGTGAAATAATTAAATGAAGTGGTTGAGTTGCTTATGTTTTCTTATTAAAGTCAGCTACTCTGCCAGTGGACTAAAAGGATCATTAATGTTATACCTATAAATGAAAAGGTGTTAGGATCTAGGGAATTACCTATCGGTAATCTTTTCTATGCTAAGGAATTGGTTGAAACAGTAGATTAAAAGTAGATAATAGAATACAACTGAGGCACTAGGCTAGGCCTTGAGATTTGCGTTCTGTTACCAGCTTTGATACTGGCCGGTATAGCTGTCTTGGGCAACTCACTTCACCTTTCCGTGCCTCTGTTAACATTAGCCTGCTTCATGGCAAGGACTGTCTCTTAATGTGGTATTTTTACAACACCGAGGACTCTGACCTCAGCTGGCATCTTGGTTGTACAAATAACAAAGAACAGGGAGATAGTGATATAAGAGTCTAGCCTTCATGAGTTCTGCAAAGAAAAATTGTGCACTCGCAATTTTGAAAATGCTTTGAAAATGTTGGTAAAATAATAAAGACCTTCTGAAAGAGAGATGATTGTGGACTTTCAAAAGGCTGTTGCCAAAGTCCCTATTGAGAAATGATTACAGAAACCCGTACGAAGACAAATACTTTTGCAAGTCCAATAGTGGCTCAGGGCTCTTTAGCGGGAGTTACTTGGTTGCTGCTTAACTTGAGGAGGTTGCCATATTTGTAAAGGTCAGTGCGTACACTCCCCAAATAGTTTTTCCAGGCTACAAACCCTGGTGCTTGGTATCTGGTAAAGAACCACATTTGCGGAATTTTGTCACTGGTCCTTACGAAACAAGTTAACAGACTTGAGTATTTGGCAGCCACTCAGCGCAAAGTAAAGACCTCAGATATGCACAAACTCTAAGGCCAGGTGTGAACTCCAGGCCTTTGGGTGTATAATTACATTGGAAAATCCACCCCAAGTGGCGCAGCTACACCAGCCTGACATCACAGGTAGGAAGCGCTACATTGATGGGAGAGCTTCTTCCGGTGAGACAGTCTCCTGGGGAGGTGGCTTCGGTACACAGATGGAAAAGTGCTGTATGTGAAGAGAAGCCCTCGGGGAAAAAAGCAAAGAAGGAATAAATGGGGAGTGTTCATCAGGGTAACAAATTACAAGCAGGCTTCCCCAAGGAAGGATGCTCCATGGTTACTTCTGCCACCCACTGCAGCCTGGTTGAGTTTTTAAAAAGAATATTTTTTTATTCCAGGTCATTGCTCATGTGAGGCTCGAAAGTTGCAGTGCTTTCTTTTTTCTTTGATTTAGATGTGTCGGCTGCTGATTTCTGGCTAAGCTCAGGTCGTAACATTTGTAGTAATAGAAACAAATCATTCCTGAATTGGTTTATTCATTTTTCTTGCACGGACTGTGATTTTCGCATGGGTGGGGGGGAACAGTGGGTTTTATACAGTCCTGCACAATCTGTCCATGTTCTTCGGTTCATTTCCTCCAAGTGAGCGAAGGGAATGATTATAACCCTTTGGCAAAGGAGGCTGGTTTGGTGCCTTCCACTGCAGGCAGCTCTATGCTGCAAACTTTTTAGGCATAAGCTGTCCTGTTTTGGGCTGTGCTGAGGTGTAATTTGTGACTCATGTCGCTGTGCAGCTTTACTGGTACCAGGTGGGTCTGCACCAGGAGTACTTTGCCATAGGGTGCAGTACTTTGCCCACCAAAGCTCAGGAGATGATCTGTCTATATTTGTTAGTCTCTATGGGTACGTCTACACTGCACACTTATTTCAAAATCAGCTATTCCGGAAGAAATACTCAGGGAAACCTCAAAATGAGTTGGAGGCAGGCTCCCCTAATGTGGACACGCACATGCGCTCCCTCGATTTAGAGCCCCAGGAGGCACTGGGGAGTAATGACTTTGAATGGCCCTGGGAGGAGCTATTTTGAAATAGCTGCAGTGGAGCGTTCAGAATAAGCGTTCTTCCTCATGGAATGAAGTTTACAGAATCCAGAATAAGCCGTCCGTTATTTTGAATTTATTTAGAAATAATGGAATTGCTGTATAGACGCTCGCAGTGTTATTTTGAAATAACTGCTATGTAGACACACCCTAAGGTGCTACAGGACCATTTGTCATGTAAGCTTTTTTTAAGTTACAGACTAACACGGCTCCCCCTTTGAGACATCTACTTCTCAGTAATTCTGCTTCCTGTGCTCATCATGACCCGCTAATTTTCACACGTAAAGATTGCCGGGATGCACAAGGAAGTTGGAATAGGGTTCCAGTTTCTGCTCTTGGCGCTTTTGGCACAGTGGAGACCGGAGGAGAAACAAAATAAGAGAAAAACCAATAACATAGAATTAGCTTTGGCTAAGTGACTGTCCACTTGGCTCCCCCACCTTCAATCTTAGATTTATGTTTGATCCAGAAATCCTGAGGTCAAATGAAGTTCTCTCTGCATTCTCTATCCTACTTCTGCCATTTATTGAGGAAAAGAAAACAGAACAAACCTGTAAACCACATCAGCAACAGCTAAGTCTACATTGCTTCCTTAAGTGGGAAAATTTTGGGT
This sequence comes from Pelochelys cantorii, assembly GCA_032595735.1. Classification (NCBI taxonomy): domain Eukaryota; kingdom Metazoa; phylum Chordata; order Testudines; family Trionychidae; genus Pelochelys; species Pelochelys cantorii. Next base: position 2,500,831 of record CM064338.1, read on the forward strand.
ATATAAAATCAAAATAGGGAACTGATGGCAATGTGGCACAGAACCTTTCACTGTTATGTTGCCATATTGAATCTAGCCCGGGTCAGCAGTATTTCTACCCCCAGGCACTGAAAAAATCACAAGTCAGATCCTTCCAAAAAAAGGGGAGAGACTTTAAAAAAAACGAGGGTTTTTTTTAAATAATACTTTTTTTTTTTTTTTTGCCTTCTGGTTTCTCTAGTTTCTGAATCTTCAGAAGTCATGTTTTCAAGTTTTTGTCTACAACTTAGCAGGCTAGAAAATGTATTTTTCTTTACGTGAAAGCTGAGATTCCTGGGTAATCACATCTGCGTGTGGCTAGAGGCTTAAGACAAACATCAGGTGTTATAAGTCTTGTGATAAAATTGCAAGAGAGGACAACCTGAGGTTGGTGGTGACAGAATTTGACCCTGTCAGTGCTTTGATGAGCTGTGAGTTGGTGCTCTGAGTTGCGTTCCTACAGTTAAGGTAGCGAAGTTTTTTTAAAAAGCTAAAATCAAACTTTACTAATGCTGTGGATTTTGAATTCTAGTGGCCTGCCTTGGTAGTGAGGTTGCGGGTTATATGGTTTATGAAGGCTAGACTTCCCACCCTTGGAGGTTGATGCACATTAGTAAGGAGGACTTGGCCGATGGTCTCTGTGCTATGCTTTGGCTGTAATAAGGGCCTCACAGCAATAACTGGGGGTAAAAGGGTCAGTGTAGAACCTGGAGCTAAGACTTTCATGTTCCAAATGTGTCTTAATTTGCAGTATTGCCCCAGGGCAGCCAGTTAGCCGGTCTGGGTCTGGTTCCCCATTGTAAAATCGGAGAGGAGAATCTTCACGTTTCACAAAGTTCTTGTGACAGTGGATGTTTGCAGAAATGCAAGAGCATTTTTCTCCCATTGAAGGTTTTATTTTGGGAGGTTATTTAGTCTGCAGAAGAGAAGAGTGAGGGGGATCTGATGACAGCCTTGAGCTTCCTGAAGGGAGGTTCCAAAGAGGCTGGAGAAGAGGCTGTTCTCTGTGGTGACGGACGGCAGAACGAGGAGCAATGGTCTCAAGTCAGTGGGGAAGGACTAGGTTGGATATTAGGAAAAACTGTTTCCCTGGGGGGCGGGGGGAGGGGCAGGAAGCACTGGAATGGGTTACCTAGGCCAGTGTTTCTCAACTGGTGGTACGCGTACCCTTAGGGGTAAGTGAGAGAAATCTGGGGGGTTTGTCAGCACAAGTGAAATTTGGCAAAAAATGTCAGGGATTTCGTCCTGCAAAGGAGATGGGGGAGGGGGCAGTGGCACGTGCCTGTCAAATTGAATGTTCGGAGCCGCGCGCCCGGACGTTAACAGCCGCTCTGTGCGCACGCCCCAGCGCTGGCGGGAAAAGAGCGTGGCTGCGGCAGCGGCGGCTCTGGTGAGACCTCAGGCAGTTCCAAGATGGTGGGCCGAATTGGGCGGGGAGAAAATAAAATCACTTCCACAGCCGCCTCGCCTAATTTGTTTCTCCTCCAGCAGCCTCCCCAGGGTGCTCCAGCCGGGAGGGTGGCTGAACCCCACCCCCGCCAGCAGCTCAGCACAACGCATCCCCGTCGCCCTGTCCCAATGGCTCTGCAGAGGCGCCAAAAGGGTGGTGAAGCGCCACAATAAGCTTTGCTCCAAAGGACCCCCCGAATCAGTGGTGTAGTGAAGGGGGGTGGGGGAGGCAGTTGCCCCCAGGTGCCATGCTAGGGGGGCGCTGGGCTGGGGTGGGAGCGCACAGCCTCATGCAGTGACCCCGGTGCTGGCGGGCCACTTGCTCCCTGTGGACAAGCCACCGAGGCAGGGCCGGGTGGCGGGAGCAGGCACTTCAAAGGTAGGGTTACCATACATCCAGTACTTGGCTCTGGGGGAGGGGAGGGGCATTGGGTTGGGGGGGGGGCTGGGGGTGCCTGGCTCTGGGGGTTTTTAAGTCTCGGCTTGACAAAGCCCTGGCTGGGTTGATTGACTTGGGCAGGGGGCTGGACTCAGTGACTCCTGAGGTCTCTTCCAGCCCATGGAGTCTATGATTCTAGTTTTCTGAGAAGACATTCCCTGTTACCAGTGTACGTTACAGAGGTTCAGGCACAGCACAGCTAGTTCAGAAAAGGGACTTTTAAAAGCAACTATAAAAACAGGTAACAACGAAGTACGGTTCTTGCTTGTTTGGGATAGTGTCTTATATGACTTCTGTCTCCTGTCTGTCCTTTCCGGGTTCTGCAATACAATCAAACAGGATGTGAGGTGGAGGGGGTTGGCAAGTCCTTCCCACGCGGAAGCAGCCTTTCTATTAGAATATGAAGGTACTGACTTCTCCATTGAATTTTCCCATTAAAATGTAATGAAAGGCATATGGCTAGTAAAAGGGACTCTCCTGGTGACTGGCCTAAGGAAATATGATAAAGGTTTCTAGGGTATCTGTGATTCTGAAACATTCCCATCTTGTTTGCTTATTAGAAGCTGTTTTCGTGCATGGATGGTTACTGTTATAGAGTGAAAAAGGCAGCGCAGGGTGGGTAAGGTAACCCATTATAGAAGGAGGGAGCAGCATTTTATGGTAGTCTAGGAATAACAGATGCAGTGGCATTTCCGAAAGGAGGCAGACTGTTCCCATTTTAAGTGGCTGTTGTAGTAATAGTTATTCTCGTTATTCAGTGTAGTGTTATCTTAGGACAGGAAAGAATTGAACCCTAAACATTAAGATATTTTGATTTTCATGTTGAGATTTTGGATTTGGCCTGGGGAGAGTGTTGGAGGGGTCTGGGTAAGCTGGTAGGAATATCAGTTGAGTAGAGAAGGATGGTGCTGTTTGAGAAGCAAGTATGGTGAGTCTTCCTCTATTGGTAGATTGTTGTCATGGTCTTCTTCCATCATGTAGAGGAAAGAGAGATGGAGCGTTGGAGGAGACGTGGGGGGAGATTCACAAGGCACAGGGAAAGCTGGTTCCAGACTTTGTAGATCAAGCAGTACAAAGACAGTAGAAAAAATAATTTGGGAATTTTGTAAGTGGAATAGCGATAAAAAGGAGTTATCCTGACAATAACCAGATCGACTCTTACTCCAGCAACTGGTAGAGCTCTAATGTAACACTGATGTTTTCCACATATCTTTCAAAATCTACAAATACAAATATTTGAAATAAAGAGAATCAACTTTTTTTTGTCCATTCCTTAAAATTACTAGTTGGGTAGCACCTCCCTGCCCCTGAGTTTAGCTAGAGATTTAGGAAAGAAGGGGTATGGCTACTTCATGTACTAATATGCTGATAATGCAGAGCAGTTAAAACCCTTTACAGTCTTTTACATGAGATGCCTTTGTTTACAGATGAGCTAGAAGAAACCCTGAAAAAGGAATCTTTTGTGTGAAACATACTAGCATTTCTCAGGGAACTTAGGAACAAGCCACTTGACCCTTGTTTGCAACTATGTTAGGTTTGTTACTCATTTTTGCCTCCTTCGGTGGTCCTTCAAAAGGGGAGGGTTGCATTTTTTTAATGTTCACGGTCAGTTTTAAATATAAGGATACAGCTAGCAAAGGGCATAATATCTAATGCTTCGTTGCACGGAATAGAGCTCTCTTTGGGAAAGTAAGAATGAATACACGGTTCTAATGTAATTGTGAGATAAAGTACAAGTATGGAAAATTACATCATGCCTATTAGGTCTAAATATGATATATAATTCTCAGTGTTGCCAAGATAGGGATTAAGCTAGAGTCTGGTATTCTGCAATAGTACTTTTCTCTGGGTGTTAAGCCAGTGTTTAAAAAAACTAAGCCTGCCTGTCTCAGCCTATGTCCTGTGACCCAAAGGGGAACCGCTAAAGCTGCTTAATCTATCTCTCGCCACAGGACACGTCTGTGAATATAAACCAGACACACAATGTATTGGGTAACAAAGAGACTGCTAGAAAAACAGCAAGAAACCATAATTCTCTGTACGCTCGCTCACACATAAGACTTGAGAGGACTGAATAGGTCTTTACTCCTTCGTAACATTAATAGCTAAGTGCTGATCTGAAACCTATGGATGCTGACCAAAAGAGAAGGATTTCTTTCCCATATAAACAAGTTCAGTGACAGGCATATTACAATGCTGGGTCTGTTTCTCAGATCCAACTATCCTGAATGCAAGATTTTCTCAGACCTGGTAAGCATGCAACCAACATGCAAACTGCAATTTGGTGTGCGCCTTTCCATAATATATCAGTGTCGTCCTCCCTCTCAGCTCTCCCAACTGTTCTGCTGGAAACAAATCCTTCGCTGCATGCTTAGTTGTATGCTGGGACGTGTCGTCGTCGTTCTCTCCCCCCCCCCCCCCAGCCGTGCCCACGGTAAGAGAGATGCAATCAAAAGTTAGTTTTCCTCTCCATGCTGGTGCAATGGTAGTCCCTGCAAAATCCTCATCCTCAGACCCCAGGGAGGAGCAATAGGGGGTATTGAGTAGGGTTTGTGCAGAGTTATTTTTTCCCAACAACAGAGTAAAAGCAGCCCGCTGCCGTCGTGGTCCATGACGGGCACCGAGGCGCTACAGCAATATCAATGATACATGTTTGGAAGGGCCCATTTTTAAAACTCATTAAAGTACCTAGGTTAAGCAGATCAGTTTTATACAGAACCATTAGAACAGGCTGAATACTCCGGATTGTCAAGGATGTGCCTGGCTTTGTTCTTGTGGACTTGACCCCATCATGAGGCAGAAGATGGTTCATTGTGGCAGGTGGATGTGCTCTGACTGTTCTACTGGCAGAGGAGGCGTATCAGTAGCGGTAAAGCATCTCTGTGCACTGATTGTGCTAGTTCCACTTCAGTATGATAGAGAACGCTCAGACAAGAAAGCGATTTGCTTTGTCATTCACTCATACATACAGGGATGTCTTGTAGAAATAGGAAAAGCATGGACTTCCCTGGGGAATTTAAATAATAGAACTGGGACGAGCTTATATCAACTTTAAAATGGAAGTGGAACTACAGTATTTAAAGGAATCTCTACTGAGACATTTAGGTGACTGCCAGCACAAAAGTGCCATTAGGTATTAGAGTGTGCTCTTTCTCTGACCCCATCCGTGCAGAGGACGCCCATACCTTAGCATGGACTAATGTATGGAAGAAGCTGAATTCTCTTAAGAGGATTTACAGGAAACATGATAGGAATTTAAAACTGGCATCAAATTAAAAGAAAAATCCAGGAACCCATTTATAATCCAAAGATGCTTGCTCATTAGACTTCATCAGGATACCGCAGCTAATTGTCTCTAAGCTTCTCAGAGAAGGAGACATTACAGCTTGCTATAATGGGAGCAGTTTGAATTTAGCCCTTAAATGCATGACTAGCCCTCACAGATCTCTGGTTAGGGCACAGCTGGCTTAGTAGTAATTGCGATGAATTCCTTGGATGATACACTGAAAATGATCTCATACTTTTTACAAGGGGAGGGGGCATAGTAAAGCCTTATTTTGATATGTGAATGTAAAGGGATTTCCTGAGGGCAGAGAATTCTAGTGGTTTGTGTGCATGGTATGTCCACTGTTGAGAGTTTCATTGGAGGCACCTTCCATCCTTGTATAGAAATTATAGGAAGTAAATCAAAGGCATTGTGGTGGAAGGGGATATTTTCCTTCTTCCTGTGTTCATATCTGGTTTCCTGAAGGGACTAGAAATCTCCATTTCTTCTGTACTCAAGCAGAATATGTAAATTAACTTTTGAGGGGGGGGGCGGGGCGGGGCGGGTTAGGTTAGGTTGTTTAGAGATCACAGCTTTAGCGTTTGCTGTGTTTATATAAACCCTTGAAGTTCCAGAAAGTCATTTTTCCAGTGGTCAGGGAACTTCTGTTTCTTCTTATGAAATATTGAACTGAAGAGAGAGCAGGAGGTTGTTTGTTTTCTTCCTAGAGGGAGGGGAAATCCGTATGTGCGCATGCGCCCGTGTATGTGTAAGTATTTTTAGTTCTGTTTGCTACTGCAGGCTTATTGGTTTAAACTCACAGGTGGATTCTGCAGTTAAATTGTGGGATCCATCAAGATCATGCTTATTCATATTTTCACAGGTCAATGCGAGGAGAATGAATATAGAAATTAGAAGAGAAGGTATTTGTATAGGCCTGACTCCTTGTATATGCAAAGTTCCTACTGTGGTCAGTGAGAGTATTGTATGTGCACAGAACGTGGGATTCACTACTGTGGGCACATGTTGTAGATGAAGTTATTAGAAATAACAGAGAAATGCTTAGTCATGTGAAAGGGAGTCTTGGGAAGAGGAGAATATTAGTAACCACTGAAAGAATTTCTAACTTAATAGGCTGTGTGCAGCTGGTTTTCAGAAATACAAATTCTCTCGTCTCTCCTTGTATTACTGAGTGATGCTTAATAGCTAGGGTAGAGACGACATTTGCATTTAAACTCTGTTTTCAAGCACTTTTCGCATTCTAGTAAATTTGCAAGGGAAATCCACACCCCATGCCGCCCTCGGTTATCTTTGAGCCCAGTGTTGAAAATTGGGAAAAGTTTAGTAAAATTCTTTGTCCATCTGAATGATCCACCAGGTTTTCATAACACCTGCCAGGTTGGGGGGCAGGAGGGAGTCACAGGGCTGGAGAGACCTCAGGTGGAATGGCATAGTATAAAGTAAAAACTCCATTCTGGGTTTGTGCAGCCCACAACTTACCCCCCAGGTTTTGTGTTCATCCCGACCCAGATTCAGCAAAGCGCTTGCACACGTGCTTTCTTTAAAGCACGTTTAAGCCCCTCCCTCTTCAGCAAAGGAAGGGCTACAGAATCAGGTTTTTAAAAAATCAAACCTCTACCTACCAAGTAGCTTCCATAGCTTGGGAGTAACGGATACACCTCTGTCCTTAGAATGCGATGCTCCCATGCCATGGGGATGGGCTGCAATTCTAAGAACCCGGATAGATACAGGTAGATGAGCTGCACTGTAGCTGGAGTTTGGCTCCAAGATGGCCTCAGGCACTGTGTCCTTAGCGAAGGTCCTTGGCTCAGTAAGATTGTGAGGGAGTATTAAAATACACATCCACACGCTAGGGACTAGTTGCTTACCCCCCTCCCCTGCCCCCTTGCTGCCTCTATCAGAAAGAGGCAGCAAGGGGGGGCAGAGAGGAAGGGGTGCTGCAAAGTGGCAGCGCCGCATGGAGCCCGGGGTCAGCTGGGGACTCCCCGCTGGTCCCATGCTCCCCGCAGAACTTTTGCCTTTGAAGTGTAGCAACAACCCTGGGGCTATTGCTACACTTAAAGGCAGAGGTGCCCAATCGAATAGTCGATGCAAATTGCATCGAGTATTTGATTAGCTAGTTAATCTAAATTTACCATCCCTACCACACCCCCGCCTACACCCCCACAGAATGGAACTCTTCTCTTTGGGAGTTTGCAATTAGAGCAACATTTTTAAAAAAGGGCAAGTGGTAGTCCCTATAAAACTCTGACTCATCCTGAGTTGGACAGTGAGTTGCCAAATTGCCCCTGCTTAGCAGCATGAGTGGAGTCAAAGTGACTTGTACAGTGAGGCTCCCATGTCCATATCTCCTCAGACATCCAGACTGGCTGCCTGCTCCCTTCCCTTTCCTCTCCTAGGCTTGTCTGTGCTACTAGGTTAGGTCAACGTGTGCCACCTCGCGTTGGCCCTTTGGGGCATGTGTGTACACTCAGGTTTGTCGGCGGCCAACATAAATGATGAGTTATGGTGGCCCAGTAAAACCACCTCCTCAAGCAGCATGGGGCCACGGCTGGCCTCCTGAGGTCACGCAGTATGAGCAGTGACACTGTGACTCACGTCAACCCTAACAGTGCTCAGGCAGCTGTCCCCCTGCACTCTGTTCTCTGTGACAGTGGCTGCTCCGGGGGGGAGACCAGAGGCCCCCCCAACCCTAAAACCCTCCTTTGTAGTTGTGAAGCGCCCTTCCCTGATGGCCCGGCCTGGAGCGCTCCCTTGTGGCATGTAACTGCCCAACCAGCCGTGCCTGTACCAGACACTCAGCGTGCTCCGGCTTGAGTGGCCGGAAGATGTTGGCTCCCTGGGCTTGTGAGGAGCAGCGGATTGAACAGAGGACACAGACAAAGGGGCACAGCAGAGCTCACCACCAATGCTGCATGAAAGTGAAAAAACTTCACCAGGCATGCAGGGGCATGACGCTCAATCCGGTTTAAAGCCATCCACTTGCTGCTTTTCCCAGGAGCTGCATGCCATATGTGGCGGTGACCCCGCCAGCACTCGGCTAAATTTGTAGTCACCCGTACAGAGGTGACCTGATTGTTCAGAGGTGCAGGATCACGCCTGTTGCCGGTGTAGTCAATGAGACTGCCCCTCTGGAAATGTTGCTCTTGATTTCTGAGGGTAAGGCGCAGCCGCCAGTGTAAAAGCAACCGAATCTCAAACGGGCTGTTTAGGCACTGGCATAAAATAAATATTCTCTGTTACTAAGGTTCTGTTTGCTTTTCGGTACCCACAGCCTGTAGTACTGAGGTCCAACTGGCACTGTGCATGACACCCTCTTGCGCTTGAATCTTCAAAATAAATAGCTGCACAAATTGTTCCTCCTACCTCATTTGCCATTGCCCGCGGTCGCTTGGAAAAAGTCTAGATTCTTTTTTATCTTACACCCAGACCTTCAATAAGCTGTCTCATGCATTGAGTTAGTAAACAGTATGCACGCTGAATCTAAGAGGGCCACCAGACTGCACACTGGGGAACTTTTTTTCCCCCAGTAGATCATGTGAAAATATCTGTAAAAGGTTAGCTGAGCCTCTGCCAAGGAGGCAGGTCACTGAATCAGAGCTCTGAGAATGCTGTTGTTTAAATGGCATTTCAGCAACAATGATGCTGTTTGAAATGGCACTTGAGGGGGAGAAAACCGACTGGGCAGAATGAAGAGCAAGGGTTTTTCAGATCCAGGGGCGCCCCTCACCGCTCTTCTGGTAACTCATCGGTGCCCGGAAGCACGGTTGCTGATTTTACAAGATGCCATCTGTGGTCTACTGTCTGAGAGCAACACAGCATTGAAAGGTTTGATTTAGCAAGAGAATGGATTTAACCACTGTGTTTGCCTCCCAGGCTTTTCCTCTTTGGCTTTGATTGCCCGGGAGAGAAGTTACATTTACCATAAGAGTGGCCGGATGGGGTCAGATCAAAGGTCCATCTAGCCCAGTGTCCTGTCTGCCGACGGTGGCCAATGCCAGGTGCCCCAGAGGGAGCGAACCAACAGTCCATTGACTTAATTCCCCATTGAGAACCCCGCTTTGTGACAGCAGAGTTACCACATGAGCTGGGGGCGGGGAGAGTGGTGCCCAGCCCCGGCCGCCCCAAGTGAGGGGGGAGGTCTGCAGCTTGAGCCCTGCTGCCCCAGGTGGGAGTGGGTCCCAGCAAGTCTCCTGCTTGGCCTGGGAACCCCATTACAGTGGAGTCTCCGCCCACGTTGAGCGGCTACGTTAGAGTTAAGAATGTGTTCAGGCTTTTGAAATACTTGTAAATTGCTGCATGCATTACTCTCCCTTAAAATTTCTGTATCTCGTTGGCATGCAATAGATGTACGCTGGTGCCGGGGGTTGACTACTCAAATGGTCATTGCAGCTGCCTCTGCTCTCAGGGTAGTATGGCCTAGTGTCTAGAGCCCTCATGGCTGCCCTTGCCAGCATGCAGCAGCAGAAGGTGCAGGCTGTAGTACAGGGCTGGGCAAGATGTGGCCCGGGGGCCGGATCCAGCCCTCCTAACACTTTGATCCGGCCCGCGGACTACATCGGGCCACTTTCTGTTTCTATCCTGCTGCCCGTGCCACTGAATTTCCAGGCGGTGGCTCAGGCAGCAGGATCCTATTTAAATGCCTCACGGCTCTCAGTGGTGGCACTTCCCTGGCAGGGGCCAGAGCTGCGAACCTTTTAAATAGCCCAGCAACCCCGGGCAGCTGTCAGGCAACACAGTCGTGGTAGGACTGGGAGTTGCGAGCCTTTCGCTGTTTTTACTTCAAAGCCTCCAGCCCCAGACAACTCTGGGGTAAGACTCGTCCCCAGCCCCGCCCCTTCCACTCTGCCCCTTCTGGGGAGTGCAGCCAGCCCATGCCCAGGTGCGAAAATTCATTAAGTGGCCCCCCCCTCCATGAAAATTATTGCCCACCCCGCTGCAGTAGGAGGTCCCAAATCTATCCCCCTCCACTGGGTCCCAACCCAGGTGTAGGGTTACCAACTTTCTACTCACACAGCAGCTTCTTTTATCTTTTGGAACCAATGACTGTAACTTGTATGTGTGTGTGTATTTGCTTTAGCCTTGTAATAAACCTCTTGTTTCTTTTTCTTAGTTAATATATCTTTACTCAGTTCGTTATAGGGTTGAACACAAGCATTGTATTTGGTGTAAGATCTAAGATGCAATTGACCTGGGGGAAGTGACTAGGCCTTTGGGAGCAATCAGAACCTTTGCTGTGATTTTTGGAGGAGGGGACTGTCGTGTCCCCCCCCCCCCCGCCCCAGGCAGGCATAGCTGGAGGAAAGACAGACCAGAGTACCCCTGGGGACTGTCTGGGGTTCATGGTTAGGCTGTTACAGGGCCTGCTGAGTTCACACATGGCTGGGGAAATGCAACTATACACCTTGAACTGTGTCCTGCTTCCTAGTAGCCTGCCCTGCAGTTGGTGTTCCTGAGCACTGCAGGCAGCTTGGCAGTATTGACCCAGGATCTGCCCTGGCCCATCTCCTTTCAGAGGAAGGGCCAGGCTCTGGAGAGCTAAGGGGATGTCAGCAGAGTGGTTATAGACAAGGAAATGCCAGGTTGGTTTGAGCAAACCCTGCTCAGATACAAGTTCACCTCGAAGCCAGAATGTTCCTGTTTACAATTCCGGGGAGTGATATGACAGAGCAGGCGAAAACTCTGAGGTTAAAGAAAAACGGGCTTTGTCTTCCCTAGTCTGTTCCTAAAAGTTACTGACTACAGACCAGGAAGTCTCTGGGCATGTTCACGTGTCTGGGACAGATCATGCAGACGAGACTCAGAGAGATGTGGGAATCCCCTTTTTTGGTGTTCAAAGGAGCAAAATGCCAGTGACTACATTGCTGCATGAAGTAGCCGAAGTAGACTGTTTGAGTAGAGTTACAGGAGGGGTGTCGGAAGGGTGAGAAAAAGCTGGGTGTTTGACTGGGAAGTTATCAGGGAGTTAGGGGCTGCTGTAAAGCTCCTGTAGCGCTACGTGAAAAGACTGAAAGTTGCAAAGTCAAACTCTCTCTCATGTCAGGAAATGCCAGACTTCAGGCTGCTTGTTTGTATGGGTTGTGATCGTCTCCAATTGCATGCTTTTGTAGTGTATTTTCCCTGGGGCCCTCATCTTACTCAGTGTGCAGAACAGGTGGGATGCAGCTCATGATCCACTGTTCTAAATTTTGCTTTAGCCTCATTGTTCAGTGTGTCATCCTAGGCTTTATTCACTGTGCACCATTCACACCCCGCTCTGAAGACAGGCTCAATTTCCGCACGGGCTTTTCTGTTGTTGAGTGTCACAAACATTCATTAATCACTGTAAATTTCGGCAGGAGCGAGGGAATGGCAATCACCAATTACAGGAGGAGGCAGAGACAGAGAGGCTGAGGGCTTGTCTCTACAGTGGGTGAAACACAGTACGGCTTCAGACAGCACAGTATTAAAACTCACCATTAGGGCTGCATGGGCCGGGGTGCGCCATATTCGTGCCCTTAGACATCGCCCCTGAGTCAGTGAGCTCCATGCTGACACGGAGCTGGGTCGTCAGCAGGGCTGGAATCTTAGCTGCACCATCCAGTCCTCTCCAGGCCAGCTACCAGAGCGGCTGATGGGACGTGCCGGTGGGTTTCCGGGATATTTGCTGACAGCTGCGGTGTGGTGGGACTCCGCAGTGGTGGGTGCTATATCAGGCTCGGGAGGGGAGCACGCACTATTGGGCACAGACTCATCTGCTCGTTTTCCCCAGGCTTGACCCCTTCCCCACGTCCTACCTCGTCTCTTTGTCTGGCTCTTCGTCTCAGTCCCAGGCTCCACTCCTTAGTCATCTCCTTCCATCCTCCTTGCCCAGCCAGTCCAGTTTCTTACCGACAGCTTGTCCAGGCTGCATCTCTCCTCCCACCACTGGCTCACAGTCTCCTCATCAAATCTCTTTCTCTCCCCACTGGTTTGTGGTACATCTTGTGCAGCCATTCCCCTGGTCCCGCCAGCTTCTTGCCCAGTGTGTGCATCCTCCAGCCAATGGGATTGTAGCACCATCTTCCTCCATTGCCAGCAGTACCGTCCTCCCTTCCCCCACCTTCAAGCCTCTGTGCCCAGCCTGTTTGTCATGCCCCATAAGCTCCTTGTCAGTTTCTCGTCTCCTCTGCCACCCTCCAGTCTCAGTTTTATCAGACTTCGTAGCCTAATGTGCTGCTTTCCCTCCCCCATGATTTGGCTCCTGTTCTCTCTTCTTCCAGATTGGCTTAGCCACATGCTCTCGGATCCAGTGCCTGCCCCACGCAGTTGGGAGCAGTCTGTACAGGGATCTGTAATGGAGTCTCTGTGGCCCTAGACTGGAACCAATCTTGGTCCGCATTAGGAGCTTTGAGACACTTGAGTGTGCTCAGGACAGAATCTTCCGAGACTGTAGCTGTTACGCTCTACCAAGTCTCTATGGAGCATATGCGAATGGCAATTATTCGAAAGCTTATAACTTGCCCAAATTTGGGTGCCTTTTTCTCGATTGGCAAAGGCTCATCTCTTTGACAAATCCCTGCTCCAAACTACTGGTGGTGCTAGAGCGTTTCAAAGACAAGGACTCAAAAGTTTCACGTGGGCAAAATAACAAGCCTCGTTCTCAGAAAAAGGTGGACTGTTTTGGCTGAAATGTTCGAAAGAAAAGAAACCAGGCCCCTTCACTCTGAGGCAATTCTGAGCTCAGATGGTTAGTTTGGCAACATTTATAAGCAACTGAAAACAGGTTCTTCTCATGGGAAGTGTGGGGCAACCTGACTAGTCATCAAAATATTTCCCCCCAAAGTTAGTTTTAAATGCAGGAGGCCTATTAATTAAAGCATGTGACTTGAGTGTGTGTCAGAATTAAAATGCGTGTAATCGCCTCTGCTTTTTGAATCAGCAATCAGCTGTGCTAGCCTGATCCCAGAAGGGTTGCTTTGGCACCATGTGTATTTTCATTTTCCTAAGTGACATTATTACAGACATTTTCTTTAGTGATCACATGGCAAGACATCCTAACCAGACAAGAGGCTTTAGATTACAGAAGCTGACTTATACCACGAAGCAGAACTTTTTAAATGAAGCATTCACTGGCAGACTCAAACAGAATTTCTGTTTTGGTGGCTGCATTAACCCCAGATAAAGAAGCTAGATTAAGACCCCACTAAGAGTCCGTCTCTTTTTGTGCAAGAGGGAGAGGTAGCTATAAGAAAGGTTCTTTGGTTTTCCAGGTGTGGGTTTGAGAAAAGTGGCAAAGAGCTATGATGGGTAATGGAGTTAGAGACTGGCAGAAACATTTGTCTTAAGGAATGGGGCTAAAAATCAGTTAAATGAAGGGGAAAGTGTGAGCTTGTACGACAAGACAAACAGTATCCTCTGCATGTAAGGACAAATGCAAAGTGCTTCACTTAGGAAGGATCAGTCCGTTTCACATGTACAGAATAGGAACTGATTGTCTAGGAAGGAGTCCTGTGGAAAGGGATCTAGGGGTCACAGTGGACCACAAGCTAAAGATGAGTCAACAGTGTAACACCGTTGCTAAAAAAGCAAACATCATTCTAGGATGCATTAGCAGGACTATTGTAAGCAAAACATGAGAAGTCCTCCTTCCTCTCTACTCCGCACTGATTAGGCCTCAGCTGGAGTATTGTGTCGAGTTCTGGGCTCCATGTTTCAGGAGTGATTGGCCAAATTGGAGGCGGTCTAGAGAAGAGCAACAAAAATGCTTTAAGAGGTAGAAAACATGATCTATCAGTATGATTGAAATAATTGGGTTTGTTTAGTCTGGAAAGGAAAAGACTGAGAAGGGACATTACAGTTAAGTATCTAGAAGGTTGTTACAAGGAGGAGGGTGAAAAGTTATTCTCCTTAATCTTCGAGGATAGGACAAGAAGCAATGTGCTTAAATTGCAGCAAGGGAGGTTTAGGTTGGAGATTAGGAAAAACTTCCTACCTCTCAGGGTCGTTAAACACTGAAATTAATTGCCTAGGAAGGTTGTAGAATCTCCATCACTAGAGATATTTAAGAGCAGGTTAGACAAACATCTATCAGGAATGATCTAGACAGTGCTTCTTCCTGCCATGAGTGCAGGACTGTACTTGATGACCCCTCGAGGTCCCTTCCAGTTCTGTGCTTCTATCATTATGTCATTACCCCTAATACATAAATGGCTGTGAAGACTAGATTAAAAATAAAAGGACCTGCAAAAAGTCATTACTTTTTTTTATTACAGCTTACTTGTAGGCCTTCTAGATTTCAGAGTCCTTGTGGAGTAAAACTGAGTCTTTCATTTGTCTGCACTGTAGCATACCGTAATGCATTGGGAACATCTGACATTAATAAGTGATCAAGTAAAAAAAGAAATGGAAACTCGTTCTCCAAGCAAATTCCCAAAATCCTGTAGGTAAATCTTGTTTTATCACACCGTTCAAAGGGCAGCAGCAAGCATTCCTTTTTTAAAAATAAAAGCCTCATTACTGTATATAGTTTGCTGTCTAATTATGATGAAGAGGGAAAGTGTGCTCTAAACAGCATTGCTCTCTGTACATGCATTGAGTGCGGTCTCACGCAGAAGGACTGATCCTGAAGGCAATTATCTAAATAAAAAGCCTGCTCCATAAAAAATGTACTAATTTCTATTCTGAGCCTGTTCTGTAAGTGTGAAAGTGCTTTCTCCCCTCCTGCCAGCCATGCGAGTTTCTCCTGTTAAAAGAAACTACTGCTGTGTGATGCATCCAAAACTTCTCAGGACCACGGTTGGTAAATCCAACTGGGTTTGTGGTAGTTCTCCCTCCTTTGACACTTGATTCATTTTTCATATGCAGTGGAGAAATTGTCATGAAAAGATGTAAGGGGAAACAAAATAATAGCTCTAAAATTGAAGACGTTCCTAGCAAAGTTATGAGGGCTAGCAGATTTAACCTCCACTGAGGTTGGTGATCTTTCTAAGCACCCATAAGGTGCATCTTTAAAAAACCTTAGAAGTAGCTGTAACTTTGATGCTAATAGGTAAAAATATGGCCACATCCCATTTTACGATGGAATTGTGCATCTGTGTTAAGGATGTTAAAAAGCAGGTAATTAGGTAACCCTGTAACCACTGAAAAATCTCAGCGGTCGCACTGTTACACACACCTGCAATGTGGGATGGCAGCTGGCTCCCACCTCTTGCCCCTGCTCCCAGGGAGTCAGGTGCTGCCCCGCACTGCTGCCTTCAGTGCGAGGTGGCAGCTGGCTTCCCAGCAGTGGGGCTGCAGACGGGAGCTGGTGCATGCCAGGAGCTTACTTAAAAGCCGGCTCCCGGCATGCACCTACTCCCAGGGAGCTGGCTGCTGCGTGCATGCTGAGACACAGCCAGCAGCATGGGGTGGCAGCCAGCTCCCCAGGAGTGGGGCAGGAGCCTGCATATACCCGATAAATGGAGGCTTATCGGGTAACCATTTCAATAGTTATACTTTGACATCCCTAGTCTATATACAAAAGTAATCTCTAGTCCAAACATGAGCAGTGCAGCCTGTAAATGACATCTGTTACCAACTATTTGTTGACAAGATTCCCTTGACCGTGCATCCTTGAAGCTCTGTAGCAGTGTCCCCCTCTCTGCTTCATCCTCAGCACACCTCAGAAAAGCACCTAGAAATTTTTCTTCAGTCTCTTGTATCTCACAAGGCTTGCAGGGGAATTTCTGCAAACCCCTCGCCTCCACTCCTGTGTGCTATGCCACCGCCTTGGAGAAATATTTCAGGCCAAATACTGCTCTCACTTACACCAATGCAAATCTGATGTAACCGCATTGCTCTCAACGGAGTTACTCTGCGTTTAATATCGTGTAATTGAGAGCAAAATTGATCTGATAAGGAGCACTAAAATTGACAACTAAGTTCATTTTTCACTCTCACATATTTACATACATTTCTGTGCTAGGAGCTTCCTGCCAGTTCACGTATAAATCTGTGCAACCCAACGTGCCTAGAAATTCAGGTAGAAAACTTCATCATCTAGATCCACAAATTCATCTGTGGTGTGTGGGGGTCCTAGAGGCTGCAGAGACAGTATTCTCCTCT
Organism: Pelochelys cantorii; assembly: GCA_032595735.1. NCBI lineage: Eukaryota > Metazoa > Chordata > Testudines > Trionychidae > Pelochelys > Pelochelys cantorii. The sequence continues at coordinate 2,517,087 of CM064338.1, forward strand.
GTGCCTTCTAAACTACGCAGCAGTGGGGCTCGTCTTGGGAGGGAAGGAGCAGACCTCTTCTCCCTTTTCGCAGAACTCAGGCACTTGTCCTGCCTATGGTAGGGTTACTTCCTGTGCAACCCCTCACTGTGCCATGGCTAGATTTGTCAGGAAGGGCAAAGGTGAGTGAAGGGAGGGGAGTTGTTCTGTGCACCTCATGTTGTCTGCAGCAGGAGAGGGGCAAACTCCCTTTCTGTAACATCACACTGTAAAATAGACCTGATAGAAGTAAGGTTGCTTTAGCACAAATCATTGTAGCAGCAAGAAATGTCTCTGATTTCCTCCATCAGTTTGTCTTGGGTGGGCATGATACTGTGTTAGTGAATTGGCTTCCCGCATGAGTGGATTCAATAAAACGAGACAGAAAGCAGGGTTCCTAAACTCTGTCCCAAAAACACTTCACTGTGTCTAATGTAATATTTGGGAAATGCATGGGAAAAAGATCTGGTACCAAAGTGAATTTTCAGTGAAAAGTATACAAGATGCTTTTATTAGAAAATGTAAAGCTCCGTTTATAATATTTTTGGTAAACTAACAGTTAGGTTCCAAAACAAATATGAAACTCCTGGGTTGTGCAAAGAGGGAAGCATAGAATGAACTGTCCTTCAGTACAGCACATTTCCTTCACTTTCCTTGCTTGTATTTTTTGTCACACATACGGTTTTCGGAAGTGAGCAATCATTTATTTTGGCATTGGCAAGCCATTCCTTTGTACAAATATTTTTTGCTTTGACGTCTTGTAATTTTCTTTTGTTTGCTTATCAGACAGTTGTGGTTTGTTACCATTTAGCAAAATACAGCCAAGGCAGGGTTAGTTACTTGCGGCATTGTACACACACACACTTGTGGGCTTGGGCCCGTCTTCAGATATACCCATTTTGAGTCTGAGGAGGTGATGTTCTTGGTTTCATAAAAGCCATCTGGGGAGTGACAGAGGTTAGAGTTGGCCAAAAATCACAGGGCCATGTGAACAAAGTTGACATAAGGGACTCAAGGAAAAGAGGCACCTTCATTTGAAACAATGTGATCTTTTTTCGTCTTTTGGTGACTGTCTTGGTGAACTGCGGTCACTCTTGGAGTGCCCTCTGGCTGGGGTTGGGTTTAGTGAAGGCGAGTGTTTATCCTTGCGAACATTTGGACATCGATCTCTACGCAGAGAACTGGCGAAAGGTGGGAAGGATGACTTGGGCAAAGAGGAAGATCTTTCAATAACTTTCTTTCCTATCCATTAAATTGAGACAGAGCTTTCACTGCCTGGTTGAAAAAAAAAAACCCATTTATGCTCATTGTGGCATTCTGTAAGCTCACTCTGTGTGAAGCATTGTAGTGCTGTGTATAATAAGCTGGCAATTACAGTTTTAGTTTAAGGCTTTGGATTAAAATGGGTGTTTCTAAACCTCCCGCTGATGAGAGAGACTATCTCCATCACCAGAAGGACTTGATAGTCTTTCTTTCTTGCACCATAGCTAAAAATAGCTCTGAGTTAACTCTGTACTCACTAGTCTTCATCATATTATTATTATATTTTACAAATGTGCATCTGTCTCTCTGTCTGTGAGTCTGTTCAAGAGCTCCTCCAAAATGGGAAGAGCGAGGACCACCAAATTTGGTTTGCAGCTTCCTCTTATCATAACTTAAAGCGAAGTCAGGGCTTGGTTGTGCCACGACAGTGGAACGTGCCTGGGATTCGATTGTTTCCCATAAAATGGAAAGGGTGGGGTCTGGTAGGAGGGCAGTTGTACAGTATAATGAGCACAAGGGGGCAACAAGAGGCCAGAGATAGGGACTGTGACAGCTATAACTACATTGGGCCACCAGGGGCGGGGATAGAGGAAAGGACAGCGATCTACTATATATTTCAGAATTTGTGTGTGAGTCTGTGTGTCTGTCCCTCAGCCAAGGGGCATGGACTCCTCCACTGGCTGTGCCTGCAGGACCTTCGGCAGCCACGGAGAGGCGCTTCTCACCTGGCCCCAAGCTGCAGCGGTGAGAAAGGGCGGGGGTTATCCTCTCTCTCTGGGGCAGTCTGCATCCTGAAGCCCTCAGCCCAGCCCAGAGCAATGATTTAAATGAAGGGAAACAAAACTTGTGTTCAAGACCCGAGCAATGGCGGGTAAATCTCGTCGTTTCATAACATTTTAAGCGATTAATATATACAGCAGCCTTGAGGAAACAGCAGAGTAGCCAGGGAATCATAAACGGGGAGCCCAAATAGCTTCAGCAGGTTGTAAATATCAGTGGGACCTTGGTGATAGTGAATTATCAATTCTTCTCCTGCTTGGTACCTAGGTTTCCATTTCAGAGAGCGCGTGTTTTAGGAAAAAACGAACTCGGTACTGCTATCGTAATTCCTCCTTCACTAGCCTCAGTTGAGTGAAATCTCATGCAATCCGGATGAAAACATCATTCCTGGGATGGAGTTTCTAAAGCAGCATTATTCTTTATTCTGTGATGGCTGCTTTAAAGAGCAGTTCACCTGCATACGGCTATCTCTGCGCTGCAGGCCAATGTTGGGAGCAGGCGCAGGATGTATAACCAGAAAAGCAAGCTGTGCCCACAGTGGCTTCCCACTACTGGCATCTCTCCCAGTGGTGCGGAAAAGCTCCAGCAGCAGGGAAGCTGCAGGATGCGGCAAGGCTCAAAGCAGCAGTGTAGATGGTGGGGGGAGGGCTTGCCTGGACTGTAGGGCCATGCACGGTAGGTACGTGGCTGAATGCCCACAGGCTTCAGGCACGGCTTGGCTCACCTAAGCAGGACCTTACTGTCTAGGCCATTTGTAGCCGTGCCAGCAGTGCGGCTTGTGTACATACGGTACTCCCCACTCCAGCCGTGGGCTATGTAGCGGGGCCTTGTCCGCGTGATTTGCAACTCCTGGCAATGGAGCCCCGCAGATTTTAGCGCGTCAGGGAGCTGAGTGAGTCCATCAAGGCTCAGATCTGCGTTCTCTGAGCTGGCCTCCTGCTGCATCCATCAGAGCAGAACCTGCCAAATTGGAAAACAAATCGCCAAGGGCTGTAGGAGCAGTGGAGCACCTAACAGAGATAAAAGATTTCTCTAAAACAAAGATGGGTGGCGGACACGCAACTTCTTTATTATTACGTAAAGCAGGTTTAATCGTTGTTTTCATTTTTTCCAGGCTGAGACTGTGCGGAATTCCATGGCTAAATCATTGTACAGCGCCCTCTTTGATTGGATAGTTTTTCGAATTAATCATGCACTTTTGAACACAAAGGACGTGGAGGAAAGCCCCAAGGTAACATCTGAGTTCTTCTACCAGCTTGTCAGGCTGAAAATGTCATCTTTTAAAACGTGTAGCTACAGGGTAACGCATTGCCCAAGGGTAAACGTCTCCCAGTGCGCAGTACTGTTAATGTTTTAAGAATGAGCACAGTAAGGGGTCTATAAGTCATGTTTGGTGGGTCAGCGCGGATCTTAACCTGTCATGAATTGGCATTGAAGTGTACGCCCTGAGTGATTTATGATGGAGAGGTTTTGTATTGGACACTAAAAGATGCATGTCCCCCAGTGAGGAAGGCCAATATCCATGTGTGTAGAAGGGCCCTGCAGAATGTTAGCACCCTACATTGTTCTGAAGGAAAGCAAAAGAGGCTAGATGAGGGAGTGCTCCTTGAAGGAATTATTGCTCTCTGTTATTGATTTAAAGAACAATACACAAATATTTTCTTTGGCCCTCAAGAGGTTGTGACCCTGGAATGGTTTTTTGAAAGGGGGAGGGTGTGGGTAAAAATTTTAACTTATTTTTATTTAGAATTTTTAACAGATTTACAGATCCCTGCCATGCAAATATTAGTGACACTACAGTAATCATCATGATGGTGAGCTTGAGTTCAGAGAAACAACACAGTAATACAATCTGAAAATAACGTTACCATATTAGAGAGCATCTTTGCCCGTGACCTTGTCGTTTCTAATTATTTTATTAAATCAAGTAAAATCTCTGACTAAGCATTTAACAAACCAGGCAAATCTATTGAATGTTCATATGCAAAACAAATTGGACACGATGCACGTGTATGTGTGTGTACGCACGTGTATGTGTCAGTAAAATGATGCGTACCACTGCTAGTCTAAGTCCTTTGGCTTTTACGTTTTTGGCACCAGCTAGCAGAACTTCTCCATCATATGTCTTAGCTGATATTGTGAGTGCCAAAGAATGATTGTTTAGCTAAGTGCTAACATTGCATTTGAGTTATCCTACTGTACAATTGGTTGAAATTACAGATTTTATCATATGTCTGACCCTTCATTTTACGGCACAGAAATGCTTATAGTTTATATAGGAAAATAATTATGGTCTGTGTGCACAAATTTTCTTTTTCTTATTAAAATGCATGTTTAGTATGTGGTGATGACTGTGGTGGCATGCAAGTTTGTTAAAATGGATAATATACTATGTTTCTTCTGGCTGTTCTCTTTTGGTATCTTACTGTAAATTTCCAAGGCTTTGAAAGCTTTTCTTGGGGCTGTCTGAAGGGTGAATTTATGTATTTGGAGAACATACAAGTTTGCTTTATAGTCAAGGGAATGTGTATCTAAAATATTAGCCAGAAAATTCACTACTTACTTTAAAAAGAAGTTGAAAAACACAAGGTGTCTTTTAATATCTGTCTGCAAACTTGCGCTAGAACGTGATTGCTTGTCTTGTTGACCCTAGCTAGAACACTGTAAAAGAATTACTTGTTTGTTAATGGCAGCCCATGAGGATGAAGCATAGAAATACATAAACATAAGTTGGTACATAACACTTTTCAAGTTCAAAGCATTTTCCAAATTGGTTAAGGTTAATTTTCACAGCTCCCCAAGGAGATAGGTAGAATTTTGTATCGTGTCCATTTTATGAGTAGGGGAACCAAAGCACAGATACGTGAGCATGAAACAGCTAGAAGACACTCAAAGGGTTTGTCTACCCGGGAAGCCAGGATGTGAATGCACAGCACACCAGCTTGCTGCAATGTCCCGTGTGGCTCCTGCTTCGGGTCAGTGACTCTCCTACTCCGGGAGATTGTTCTTAAGCTACATTGGCTGACTTGGGTTAAAAGAACAGTGCAGCCGCGGCTGCTCGCCTTTCCACGTGAGTGAATGCCAATGGGGCGCTGGGCTGGACTGACGCGGCCACCTGAGTTAAAAGCCGAGGTGCTGTTTTAGTGAACTCCAGTGAAGACCCCACTTCCATTTGCAGTGTGGACCTATTTTAGGGTTCCCTCCCTCCCTCACCTGCGCATGTCTCAGCCTAACTGTCCTTACAGGGCTACAAAGACTGACCACCCACCTCAGCGAGGATGGGGCTGCTGTGGGAGCTTGGGATTCTGAGCGCCTCGTACTGAAGGCTGCAGGAGGAAGCAGCCCCCTAGTAGAAGAACAGCTCTAGTGTTGCAGGAAAGGAGGACAAAACCACTGCTTTATCCACTAGGGATTAGGGGTGTTACTGTACTAGGCCCGGCCGGGCTGAGCAGCTCCACACCGGGGTGCCTGAGTAGCCCTCACCCGCAGCGAGCCAGAGTGGGGGGACTGGTTCAGCAGTTAGACAGTTCAGCGAAACATTTAACCGGTGAACTGATTACATGAGATTTCCCATCTCTACTAGGGTTGCCAGGGATCTGGTTTTTAACCAGAACACATCTGCCCCAGGTGAGAGGGGAAGAACCTATGAGAACCAACCAGTGGGAGCTGAGAGATTGTGCTGGGGGTGAGGGCAGCACGGGAAACTTCTGCTCTGGCACAGACAGGCAGATGGAGCAGCCAGCCGCTCTGAGCCCCGGGGTGCAGCAGGCAGGGAGCCTACCTGAGGGTCCAGCAGTGCGGCTGCAGGCTGCATTGAAAGGCTTGGCAGGTCGTGTATGGCCTGTGGGCCATATCTTTCCTGCCCTTGCATTAGGGAAAACCTTCCAACCATCGTGCACCCGGCGCCCACACACACCTATTGGAATGGACACGAGCAAGACATCTTGAACAGCTATTGGAGAGGTAGCCATCGTTGTTAATAGCAGATCAGGTAGGGTAAATTCACGGGCATTAGAAATACTGGAATGGTGCTCATGCTTAATTGTTTGGTATTAAAATATTTTTGGAAGGCGACTTGAAGGGCCCATTAAACAAAATGTTAATTGTACTCGCCCAGCAGTGGTTTAGTTTAATCCAAACAGTTTGAACATGCTGCTCATGAGGAATGAGCACAACTGGGAATTGACCATGAATTCTTTCCGTTACACGTTTGCTGTTCTTTAATATGCTCCTGTGCTCCTTTGATATGTTCTTTTTGCTCCCGTATGCGTGTGTGCTTGGTTACTTTACATGACAATAAGAGACTTCTCACCTATTTACTGAAGTTAGAATAGAATAGAATAGAATACTAGGACTGGAAGGGACCTCGAGAGGTCATCGAGTCCAGTCCCCTGCCCTCATGGCAGGACCCAGTACTGTCTAGACCATCCCTGATAGACATTTATCTAACCTACTCTTAAATATCTCTGGAGATGGAGATTCCACAACCTCCCTGGGCAATTTATTCCAGTGTTTAACCACTGAGAGTTAGGAACTTTTCCCTAATGTCCAACCTAATGAACTATTTCACACTGTAGTCCTAAAAGCATGCATCATGCTAGAAGCTTTCCTTAATTAAGCAGGAAGAAGGACAAGTAGCGATTAAAAGATTGGTATATTTGGAACATTGACTTTGGTCTCATGTTTCTGTTGTTTTAATAACATAGCTATAGTGTATGCAAAATTTTTTGTTTAAGCTGTTATATGTATTACACAAAATATTCTAAAATGTAGTACACAGGATATTCTAAATACCTTTTATTAAGAGGTCTGTACATGTAAAAAAGTGAATAAAAATAGTTCTGAGAGAAAATTATCTCAGCTGTAGTGAGTGTTTCAGGACTGAGTGTATAGATCTACTTAACAGAGAACAAAGGGGCTCCCGTATCGGAGTAGAACAATGGCAGGCGTATTTATAACTCATTAGGGAGGGTGAATGTATGTGCGCTTAGTCATCATCTGTCACTTTTTGGCCCAGAAGCTGCAGAATTTGGTTTTTTAGTTAAACGATTGTTTCACTTGAGTGTTTGGCCAAATGACAAAAACTTTCAGGCCTTTGGCCAGGTGACTGAAAATATCAGACCAGCTGGGGCATGTAATAGGTTTGGTAATTGGGGGCAGGAGGGATGGTAGCAGGGAAGCTGGAATGGCAGAAGGGGAGGAGCATGGGATGGCAGAGGAGAGCAACTGGAGAGATGAGCTGGGCATCCCAGGTGATTTGTTTAATGTGCAGTGCTGCAAGAGGGTTTTATTTACACAACCACGGACTTAGTTCGCGGGAACTGAAGGCCACATTCATGCTGTGACCAGCAGCATTACTGTCTCTAAATATGGATCTACCGTGGTCACTTCAGTGTGTTCCCACCATGGCTATGGAATCATTGCAGCTAGTGCAGGAGCATTTTACCACTGCTTGCAGCAGGAAGCCCATGCTGGTGGTCCGTCGGTTCCGCTGCCCCCTGTTCCTAGTGGTTCTGGGGCTGGAGTGATGGTGGGAGAATTTCCACACATTCTCCGAGCAGATCAGAGCAATAGGACTGACAGCTGGTTAGGAACTGAGACCTGGTGCTGTGTGTTCCCCTTAACAGAGGCTTAGGCTTGGCGCATGGTTCTGATTCTGGAAAGAGTTCCACCCATTCTTATTGTGGTGTGGCCAGGGCCCTCTCCCAGCGCCTATAACTGGCTTAAATGGGCTTCCTTCTCCCAGCCGTCTTTGTAATAGGTCGTTCCAGAATGCAAGTCACCAGGATCTGCTAGTGCTTTCCTCTTGCCATATCAGATGTGCACTGGAGACAGGTGCCCAGGTCTCCATAAAACCACAGCTGTGTTTTTAAGAGCTCTCTGGCTAAACAGGAAGGTTTCATTTATTTGGTAACAGTTGCATTGGAAGAGTTGCCCGGAGGGACACATTATAAGCACATGGCAAAAATGTTCAATTTCTTTTCTTGTATTGACTTTCTGATCTGCTGTGTCAGGCAAGTTTGATATTCTAGAGAATTGCTCTGTGGCATTTCCTACGCAAGTCCTTTACCTTCCATTACTTACTGTAGTGTGTGTTATTTATTTATAACCCCCTCCAATGTGTTTTACTTTGAAATGTTCACAGCTGGAGTGTAACCATTTACAAAGTTAATGCAGGGAGTCCAAATAAGCACATTCCTTTGTTTTTGCCTTCTTGGGACCAGTCATTTTTTCCATTGGGTGAAAGCTTTTAAGTCTTAGCTCCAGTGGAGTAGGTTGGAAGTGTATTCAGATTCCCCTAAGAGGTGATAATTCATTTAGCTGTAAGAAAAAGCCAGATGAGCACATTTATTATTTAGACCAAACATTGTGCTGGCAGTTCAGTATGGGCTGCAGTACCACAACTGGAGGGAATTCAATGTACCTTGTTTTGGAGAGATGCACTGGAGAGTATTTCCTTCTAGTAAATCCCAGCTAAGCTGTACGTAGAATTACATGTTGTCTCCTTGATTTATGTACAGGCCTCAGAGTGGAATAATATTACTAGTTACAGCAGTGATTACAGATCTTGACACTCGATAGATTTGATTCTGTTTGCATGCTTTCCATCATGTCCTGAGCTACATCCATCAGCCTGGTTTTTCTAAGCAGCATACTTTGTTTTGTTCTACAGACCTTGTCCATTGGAGTACTCGATATCTTTGGGTTTGAAGATTATGAAAATAACAGCTTTGAGCAATTCTGCATTAACTTTGCTAATGAACGCTTACAGCACTACTTTAACCAACACATCTTCAAACTAGAGCAGGTAGGTCTGAATATTCTTTGTAAGTTGCAAATGACAGTTTGCATTGACACATTATATTGACGTGGCGTTTTTGAATTACAGAGCCAGTTTCTACATCTAAATTGGTGCTGTAATGGATTTAGTTATATTTAAAAAGCAAGATGTGGTTTTCACTAGTCATGATCTGTAAAACCCAGCCTGCGCTAGGTCTCTTCTGTCAGATAACACTTTCCTTTTGGGCCAACTCCGAATCAAGACGCACAGATAGTCCTGAGGACCTCAGCTGTTACACATTTGTCCTCCATGCATGCACCCCACGGCTCCCCAAGCGAGAAGCATCTCTCTTGTCTTCATGTGCACTCACCACCGTGCTGTCTAGATGCCACATTTATTCAAAGTTCACACACTCCCTTCCTACATGTCTGCACGGGTGCCCAGCGAGGGTGAACTTACTCTTGGTTTTAAGGCAAAGCCTGAGCAGCTGTCACATGACATTTATTACAGCGGGGCTTGTCCAAACGGCTTGGTCATGTGTCCAAAGCATGCCAAAGCTCTGGCCCATTCCAGTTGCTGAGGGTCAAGGTCCTGCAGCCAAGAATGTTCCGATCCCAGAGAATTTTGTCGTGCCTGATCCAGAGCTGGCAAGGTGGGTCGTGGAGGGAAATGGTTCTTGACGATATCTAGGCCCTCGTCCATTGAGGCTTTTAAAAATTAGGCCAAACAAAAAAACCCCACAAAACTGTTAGGCTTATCAGGCAGTTGACTCCTTGCTTCCGTCCCTACTTGGGCTGTGATCATTACCTCCATATGGACAGTTCTTTGTGGAGCACCAATGGATACTCTGATAGATGGGTGTGGTTCTGTCTTCGATGCTTGGCGCAAGAGGGGAAATCCCAAGCAATGGGGCATGCGTGGGTCTTTAGCCCGTTGCTAGGGTATTTAGAGCTTCCTGTGAGGAGAAAGGATGTTTTCTAGTAAGCAGCTAGAATCCCATGTGTGAGAGTGCTGTTTGCCAATGGCATATTATTGCTGTTTGCTGTACCTTTTTCTTCAGTGGGATGCAGGCTCCGTTCCACAAAGCAATGCAGTGCAGATTTTTACAGAACGCTTTTGTGGTAGCAAATCGACTTGGTGCAGGGAGGGAGAATCCAGCACAACTTAGCTGTATAGTATTATGTGGTGGTGTCTTGTATGACCACTGATCAAGTATATCTCATCCAGTGAGACTCTGGTTTTTTTATATAAACCCTTGCTCTACCTGAAGAGACTGCTACTACCAGCAGTTTGTACCAGCCTCTCCTGAGAGAGTGTACAGGTATTTCCCCTCATAACTATACTTTCCATTGTGCTGTGTATCAAGAGAGTCTTTAAGACTGAATCAGATTAAAAAATGTTACAATAAATATCAGTGGGAAGAAGGCCAATCAGGATATTGTTGAAAGTAACGTGAGGGTTTGCTGTTAGGTTTTTGCCTTGGACACAGACTTTCTAGTTGAGTGCTTGCTTGCTTTACTTATTTATTTTTAAACCAACTGTTCTAAATTACTGAAGAAGACTGAGCTTGTGATGATTCATGATAGCCTTGAAGTATGCTTTACCAGATGATAAGCATGAGTGAAATATACTACCCGTGCTGTAAAACACAGGCACATAAATCTTGCTATAGCTGTGTTGCCAAAAGCCTTGGATTCAGGGCTATAATGACCTTATTTCTGGCAGCCTGCCCTTGCCCAGGAATTGGAACATAAATGAAGCCTATGATGTCATTCAGGAGGAGACTTTTTCCTCCCATCTCCCCAATTATTTCAGCCAGAGCAGTTCTCGTCCTACCAGCAGGCAGGCAGGATGCAGCCTCCATCGTTGCATTGGCTGGTCTCTTTCAGTAATTAGCTACTCTTGGGATGTGCTCACCCGTCTGAGCAGAATTCTCTCCTCCCCATGTGCCCAAACCTGTGAAACTCCATGTCCTGTGCAAATGGGTCTTCTCCAGGGCAGATAAGCATCTTGCTGCTGTGCTACTGAGCTGGCACGGAGGGTGTTTGTACGCTAGGAGAAATGGCTGCTCTGTGCTATAGCACTGTGCCAGCGCATGAAGCATGACCATTTTCTCTGGGACAGCTGTAAGTTCTGAGGGAGCGCCTGCTGCTAGTAATAAAACCACTGTATGACTCTATTCTGCTTGTGGGTTTAAACGATTTATTCTTTTTTACACTCTGATCAAAACTCTCTTGTGCTGATTCATTCACGTAACAATGAATACTGTGACCAAGGGGCTTCCAGAGCTGTTCCTTCATTCAGGTATTCTTCCTGTGGCTACAAAGGACCCTGATTCAGTACATGTGCTCTCAGATGAGTGCTGGGGGGTGGGGGAGGTAGCTATAGTTTGAAAATAGGCTCTGCAATTTTTGAAACAGGTATTGCCCTCCAGTTCACATCTCATTTTGTACACGGCCAAGGCAGAATTTTAGTCAATAACCAGTGTTCATTCTGGGGAGCAGGTACTTATCCCTCTTTAGGGGACTGGGTGAATCAACAGGGTCTGAGCTTGCAAAATCAGTTTACAACATGCTCAGTAGCCATGGGCTAAGATATTTAGCGGAGATTAATGAAACCTTGTTATAATATAAACACACGGTTGCTGACAAGCCTGACCTGGTTTTTTTGCCCTCAAGCTGCTGTGGGTCAGTTGGCGGGAGGAGAGATTACAAAAATCGCACTGAAGTCTCTGCTTTCACCTCAGCGACAGGAAGGAGTTGTGGCTGCGAGAGAGAACAAGTACCCACCACCATTACAGCTCTCCGGATCTGTAGCTCCACGATTTATTGAGCATGCTCATGTTGGCTCATGGCCCTGGGGGACGTATTTGTCAAACTTACCTAATTCTAGTTTGAATCCACTTATTCTTTTGACCATCACAAGGTTCCCTGGCAGTGAGTTCCACAGGCTGAGTCTGTGTTGTGTGAAGAAACACTTCCTCATGTTGGTTTCAAACCTGCTTGGCTTTAAAGCAACACCGGGTTCTTGTGCGATGGGAAGGAGTAAATAACTCTTTCTTCTTCTCCTTCTCCACAGCATTCTTGATTTTATAGACTTCTTCCCTGTCCCCTCTTAGTTATGTCTTTGCTAAGTTGAATAGTCCCAGTCCATTTAACCTCTCCTCATATAGAAGTTGTTCCATCCCCCTAATAGTTTTTTGTCCATTTCTGTCCTTTTCCCATGACTAATGTATCTCTTTTTTGAAATGGGGTGACCAGAACTGTATGCATTGTTCAAGGTGTGGGCATATGATCAATTTATATAGTAGCATTATGATATTTTGTGTGTTTTAATCTATCCCTTTCCTATTGGTTCCTAACATTCTGTTTGCTTTTTTGATTGGTGCTGCACACTGAGTGAATGTTTTCAGAGAAGTGGCCACATTGACAGCAAGATTGGGTAGGGTAGCCAGGCTGGGCGTGATAGTGTCCCAAGCCTCTGTTTGTCAGGGGCTGGAAATGCATGACGGGAGGGGTCACGTGATAATTCCATGTTCTGTTCACTCCCTCTCGGGCACCTGGCATTGGCCACTGTGGGCAGACAGGACACAGAGCTGGATGGACCTTTGGTCTGACCCAGTCAGACCGTTCTTATCTCTCTCATCATCCAGGATACTAAGATTTTGTCCAAGAGTCTATATTACTATTCTGATAGCCTAGATGGAGAAGTCTAGCAAGCTGGAAAAGCAGCACGGAAACCAGGAAATCATGAGTGTTGTGACAGTCTGCATCATAGCACATGGTAACTCAAAAAGCCAAGTACATTTTGTTTCTGCCCCAGCAATAAAGACTAGTAATAAGCAGTTCTCTGGCATGATGCAAATTGACTGAAACCCTGCTTATTACCTGCAGTATTTCACAGGGCCACAGATTTGCAATATTCTTCTCCATGATACAGCCCTGCACACATGGCACTTCGGGTGTGTCTAGAATACATCCCTCTTTCGACAGAGGGATGTAAATTAGGCACTTTGAAATTGCACATGAAGCCGGGATTTGAATTTCCCGTGCTTCATTTGCATAATCGCGTCGTGGCGCTCTTTCAAAAAAGCACTATTTCGAAAGTAAAACTGCAGTCTAGATGCGGTTCTTTTGAAAAAGGCTTCCATTTTCGAAGGAACCGCGTCTAGACTGCGGTTTTACTTTCAAAATAGCACTTTTTCGAAAGAGCACCACAATGCGATTATGCAAATGAAGCGTGGGAAATTCAAATCCCGGCTTCATTTGCAATTTCAAAGTGCCTAATTTACATCTCTCTGTCGAAAGAGGGATGTAGTCTAGACGTACCCTTTGAGAAAAATTGCATTATGAAGAAAGGTCTTTCTTCCCTCAGAGGAAACCTCTTTCTCTGGTGAAGTTGCTTTTATAGCCTGGCAGTGCATTTTAGGTATGTGCATTTTTTATCTTTTATCACTATGAAGGAGAAAAAAACCCATTAAAATGAACCATTAAGTATTCAGTTCAAGTTTCTATTTTAGTTGGACCTGGGAATTGTATGGGGTGCTTTTGGAAAAAGCATTCAGTCAGCTGTAGTCCATGTGACATGCCGAGAAATAACAAACTGCAGAAGCTATTGATTTGCTATTTGGCAACGTGCCATCAGACATAGCACACTTTAAAAAGCGAAATCGTATAGATACTAAGTCTTTAGAAGAGGAGGATTTCAAATTGAAAAACGTGACTCCAGGAATTACCAGATCAGATGCTGTTCACTTTGGCTGCAGCATGTTTGGGATGAGAGTTTTAATGTGAAGGGCGGCATTCAGAACCATTTGCCACAAGCACTTCACTAGATTTTTAAAACAACCAATTAACTTCTGATATTTCACTTTTGCTCTAGGTAACTAAATTGTTAACTCACTGGTTTTGGTTCTTAGTGAACCAAGGAGAGAGGGGGATTGTTTAGGGTAGTATAGGAAGATACAACTAGAAGAAATAAAATGAAACCTTAAAAAGAAGCAATATTTAACCTAAAAATTAGGCAAAATTTATTGCCAGCAAGATCTATTGGGCTGTGGAATAATCTCCCAAGAAGAACTGTATTGCTTGGCCCCATAAGACTAGGCTGGAGAAGGCACTAGAAAATGTGCTATAGAAAACAGCCCAGCTCTGTGGAGGGGATGGTATAATGGGTTCCGAGGTCTTTTTCATCTTTGATAACTAATTAGATTCAGCTGCCCATAAGAAATATATGAGAAACATGAGAGGATTATTTTGGAATCTGTGACTTGGGTTTCATTTAAAGCATAATTCATGTGACTGAAACCTCTGTGAAGTCCTCTGGGGATGTCGCTGTTGCTGTTGCTTTTACATGGAAGGCAGTCAGATACTGGGGTGGTGCGAGCCAGGATAGAACCCCAAGATAACCAGATTTATTCTCTACTGTGGAAGCTACTGTGGAGAGACGGGAGTATAACTGATCATTTTGTTCAGGGCTTGGTCTGACCAGGGACTGGGGCCCAGTCCCTGGCAGCAATGGTTGAGTGGGATGCGGTTCCCCCCCCAGAACTGGCTGCTAACTCAGTAGTGGTTGCATTCAGCAGCAGTTTATTGGCCCCTTCTCTTCACTCTCTCCCCCTATCAGTTGGGCTGTTGAATATTATTTCTTCTCAAAAACTGATGGTCACAAGGTGAGTTTGGAGGAAGAGAGCAAAGCAGCTGCACTCCTGGAGAAGTCTGAACTCACGTGGACGCTTCCTCCGGTGTCCCCTCAGGAGCCTAGAAGCGCACGCACGCAGCTCTGGAGCCAGTCCAGTCATTGCTTTAGAAGCGGAGGAAATGGCAAAGGGAATCCAAGCAGAATGAATGAAGTCAAGGGATGTGGTATTGTGGAGCGGGGAGGAAGAGAAAGAGATGTTAATTACAGGGAGAAGATACTGAAGTGGTCATGGGGGCGAGGAGAGAGATAGGATGGGCAGGTGAAGGAGAAGAGGGTCAGATGGAAGGGATGAGGGATGAAGAAAAAGCCTCGGAGACATGCAGCAATGAGTAAACTCTCTTTAATGGATGCAAGTATCGGAGGGGTAGCTGTGTTAGTCTGAATCTGCACAGACAACGAGGAGTCGTTTGGCACCGTACAGATTTATTGGAGCATAAGCTTTCGTGGGCAAAGACCCACTTCGTCAGATGCATGTATGTATGCAGTTTGGCAAACTAAGATATAAAGAGTTTAGAAAACACGAGGTGATGTGGTGTAACAGAGTTGTCAGTGTGAACGATTTGCATATCTCACAAGTGGTGACGCTAACTATGATTTATATTGGGGTTCCCAGATGAGCTGCAATGAAACCTTTATACCACACTACCTTGTGTGTGGTTTAGAGAACTATTTAGTCATTTTTTTCATTGATTTTTTTTAAGTTATTGGCAATACGTGCGTCCTTTTTGGAAAGCTTAGTCTGAGTATCATGAACTCAACTTTGCAGGACTGAGAGGAAGAGAAAAATTATAACAATGTTTAGAAGCCTTTTAAAATGGCCTAAAATACTTGGACCTAAAATAACTCTTCTGCACATAATGATGTTGCTATTTTAAGTTTTGGTTTTTCTGGCCCTGTCCAGGGCTAGAAGCAGGTGCAATATCTTGGAAAGGTGTGACTCTGCTTGCATATGGTAGAAAGCAACCATTTTCATCCTTGTGTGTCACATGAGATGAATCATCCTACACCTCAGGGCAGTGTAATTTAAGGAGCAAATCCCCATTTTGGTGAGGAAGGGAACATTTCTAGTTGCATGCAAATGTAAAACTAAGGCTGCTCAGTTGAAAACTGTGGATAGACACAGCAGAGATGAATTATTTGGCCAGAGTACAGGCTTTTGATACGGTCTCCCACAATATTCTTGCCAGCAAGTTAAGGGAATGTGGATTGGATAAATGGACGGTAAGATGGCTAGAAAGCTGGCTAGAAGGCCGGGCCCAGCGGGTAGTGATCAACGGCTCGATGTCAGGATGGCGGTCGGTTTCTAGCGGAGTGCCCCAAGGTTCGGTTCTGGGACCAGTTTTGTTCAATATCTTTATTAATGACCTGGATGAGGGGATGGATTGCACCCTCAGCAAGTTTGCGGATGACACTAAGCTAGGGGGAGAGGTAGATACGCTGGAGGGCAGGGATAGAGTCCAGAGTGACTTAGACAAATTGGAGGATTGGGCCACAAGAAATCTGATGAGGTTCAACAAGGACAAGTGCAGAGTCCTGCACTTGGGACGGAAGAATCCCAAGCATTGTTACAGGCTGGGTACCAACCAGCTAAGTAGTAGTTCTGCAGAAAAGGACCTGGGGGTTACAGTGGATGAGAAGCTGGATATGAGTCAACAGTGTGCCCTTGTAGCCAAGAAGGCTCATGGCATATTAGGGTGCATTAAGAGGAGCATTGCCAGCAGATCCAGAGATGTGATTATTCCCCTTTATTCGGCTCTGGTGAGGCCACATCTGGATTGTTGTGTCCAGTTCTGGGCCCCCCACTACAAAAAGGATGTGGACGCATTGGAGAGGGTCCAGTGGAGGGCAACCAAAATGATTAGGGGGCTGGAGCATATGACCTATGAGGAGAGGCTGAGGGAGTTGGGTCTGTTTAGTCTGCAGAAGCGAAGAGTGAGGGGGGATTTGAGAGCAGCCTTCAACTTCCTGAAGGGAGGTTCCAAAGAGGATGGCGAGAGGCTGTTCTCAGTAGTGACGGATGGCAGAACAAGGAGCAATGGTCTCAAGTTGTGGTGGGAGAGGTCCAGGTTGGATATTAGGAAAAACTATTTCCCTAGGAGAGTGGTGAAACACTGGAATGGGTTACCTAGGGAAGTAGTGGAGTCTCCATCTCTGGAGGTATTTAAGTCTCAGCTTGACAAACCCCTGACTGGGTTGATCTAGTTGGGATTGGTCCTGGTTGTCTAGCTGGTGAGTCTTGCCCACATGCTCAGGGTTCAGCTGATCGCCATATTTGGGGTCGGGAAGGAATTTTCCTTCAGGGTAGATTGGCAGAGGCCCTGGAGGTTTTTCGCCTTCCTCTGTAACACGGGGCACGGATCCCTTGCTGGAGGATTCTCTGCATCTTGGGGTCCTTAAACCATTTGAGGACTTCAATATCTGAGATATAGGTGAGAAGATTATTCTAGGAGAGGGTGGGTGAGATTCTGTGGCCTGCATTGTGCAGGGGGTCAGACTAGATGATCATAATGGTCCCTTCTGACCTTAAAGTCTATGAGTCTGAGTACTGGTGAAGTGGTCAGAGGTACAGTTTATCTAATGTGTACAGCACATGGCCCTGGTGAACTGTGATATGTGGTGTTAGAGGACTGGATAGGTCAGCATTCAGGGCTGTGCTGTAGGGTTATGTCACGTTGTTATGTTCTTGTACACGTCTGAGGTGTATGAAAATTATGTTTAGAAGTGTGGAGCCTGACAGTGACAAATCTGGTGCAGGACAGTGTTCCCACTCTGTGTGTGTGAGCATTGCACTCAAACGAAAGTACCTTAACGTCGCATGATTAAGCTTGCAAAGTTAGGAAATTCAGTTTAGGTTGTCTGTACAACCCTAATTTGCATCCTTTTTGCATGTGCCTTCAACTGCCTGGTCATATACAGGCTGATAGCTGTCTTGTCAAATTTCAGCCTGAATGGTTAGTTTGCAGTTACGCTTGACAGAAAACAGGGTCTTATAATGGGAAGTGTCAGATCACTTTAACGGGGAGCCCTGTTAGCCCCACCTACTGTGTGTGGGGTGAGAGAGAGATAATCGTATGCATGTGGTGATATGCAGCACAGATTTTATTGCCAGGAGTTTGGGGCAATTGTTCCCTCCTGGGACATAACCTGCTTTTCCTGGGGAGAAGAGGGCTGGGTGAGTAGAGGTCCCAGGGAGCCAACAGGCAGGTGACTCAATTAAGGTGATTTATAAAGAATGGGGTAGAGAGTTCCCAGAGCTGGTGGCTATTCTGACACATTCACTAACCCCACACACAATAGCTTCTATACCCAGAAGCCAAAACACCATTCCCTGAAAGCAACCCAGCCATAGGCTTCCACCCAGACACCCCAGGCAAATCTGATGAGGGTTACTGAAAAACTGATTCATCATGCAAGCAAGTTCTACCAATCCCAAAGGATCAGACACATGACCTCCCCGGTTAAGGACTTTTCCAGGTCTTACCCAAATACACACTTATAGCCAATTCTTATTAACTAAATTAAAATGTATTAAAAAAGGAGAGAGAGATTATTGGTCAAAAGATCAGTCTACACATAGCCATGAATACAGTTCTGAGATCAGATTCATGGTAGAAATTAATCTGATCTCAGGTTCATGGTTCACTGACTCTTTGAAAGAGGTCTTTCCGAGTTAGGTTATAGTTCAATGTCTCTAGTCAAGTGGAATCCAGGCAGGTCTGGAGATCTCAGAATTTAGGGCGTAAGCTTTCCAGGCATGAAGCAGCAAGCAGATTGGAGATAAAAAGAACTAGAAATCCAGACACTGTAATGCAGTTCCAAGCCTCCTTTGACAACTCCGAGTCCTTAGGCAAACAATAGGCAATTGTGGAGATTTTGAAACAGTCCTGTTCCCTTAGCATCACCAGTCATTCGCTGTACAGAGTGATGTAAAGCAGTGGCCCATTTTCCACCACATTTGGGTGATTTGCTGTGCATTTCAGAGAGAGATGAATACTGTCATATAACTTTGTTTACGGTTCCCGGGCCCTTTGAATTGCAGCACACACTGGGCAGAAGTGAAGGGCTGGCTAAGGGAGGCTGTCTCCAGCCCCGCCTCTTTTGCCCAAAGCCACACCTTTTCCTGGATCCCAGGAAACAGCCCCACGCCTTGCCCTGGATCCCAGCAAACTCTGTTGGCCACCCTGATCAATAGCTATAGTGACGAGCTGTCGGTTTACATGGCTAGCATTTCAGACGATCTAAATACACACGCAATTCGTATCCCCTCCAGTTCTCTAGCAGTACACGTTTGCACTTTAAATCTCTAGCCTGCCTAACACGGAGTGGCCCCCGTTACCAGTTACATACTGTACTCACTGTCTCTACAGGTAGACTCTGCGTCACTTGTCCTGCGGGGTGCTTAACCCTTCTGGCCAGGTATCTCACCTCGCATAAGATTTGTTGCAATTATATAACAGTAGTAGCAACAGTGGTTTGAACGGTTGTTTTTTGGTCAGATAATGTCACAGAGTGGTATTGGCAAGCACCATCAGCAATTTCCCTTTCAGTTCTCAAACTGAACTCAGTCAGATGGGGTCAGAGAGAGGAGAGGACCCGGCTGCTGGAGGAAAGAGAGTTTCTCTTAGGGAATTGCTGATTCCTTTGGATGTGGGGTATAATCTGTCGTGTAACTCACAGGAGAGTTTCTTCTTGTGGAGTTTTACTGACAGGTTACATGGTCACTCATAGAATCATAGAGCTGGAAGAGACCTCAGGAGGTCATCAAGTCCAGCCCCCTGCCCAAGGCAGGACCAATCCCAACTAAATCAACACAGCCGAGACTTAAATACCTCTAGGGATGAAGATTCCACCCCTTCCCTAGGGAAGCCATTCCGGTGCTTCACCACCCTCCTAGGGAAATAGTTTTTCCTAATATCCAACCTAGACCTCTCCCACCGCAACTTGAGACCATTGCTCCTTGTTCTGTCATCTGTCACTACTGGGAACAGCCTTTCTCCAGCCTCTTTGGAACCTCTCTTCAGGAAGTTGAAGGCTGCTATCAAACCCCCCCTCACTCTTCTCTTCTGCAGACTAAACAGACCCAAATCCCTCAGTCTCTCCTCATAGGTCATATGCTCCAGCCCCCTAGTCATTTTGGTCACCCTCGGCTGGACCCTCTCCAATGCGTCCACATCCTTTCTATAGTGGGGGGCCCAGAACTGTACACAATACTCCAGAGCCGAATAAAGGGGAATAATCACTTCTCTGGATCTGCTGGCAATGCTCCTTCTAATGCACCCTAATATGCCATGAGCCTTCTTGGCTACAAGGGCACACTGTTGACTCATATCCAGCTTCTCATCCACTGTAATCCCCAGATCCTTTTCTGCAGAACTGCTACGTAGCCTTTCGGTCCCTAGCCTGTAACAATGCTTGGGATTCTTCCATCCCAGGTGCGGGACTCTACACTTGTCCTTGTCGAACCTCATCAGATTTCTTTTGGCCCAATCCTCTAATCTGTCCAGGTCACTCTGGACCCTATCCCTGCCCTCCAGCGTATCTACCTTTCCCCCTAGCTTAGTGTCTTCTGCAAACTTGCTGAGGGCGCCATCCATCCCCTCATCCAGATCGTTAATAAAGATGTTGAACAAAACCGGTCCAAGAACAGATCCTTGGGGCACTCCGCTAGAAACCGACCGCCAACTTGACATCGAGCCATTGATCACTACCCATTGGGCCCGACAGTCTAGCCAGCTTTCTATCCATCTTACAGTCCATTTATCCAATCCATACTCCCTGAACTTGCTGGCAAGAATATTGTGGGAGACCGTATCAAAAGCTTTGCTAAAGTCAAAGTATATCACATCCATTGACTTTCCCATATCCACAGAGCCAGTTACCTCATCGTAGAAGCTAATCAGATTGGTCAGGCACAACTTGCCCTTTCTGAATCCATGTTGACTATTCCTGATCACTTTCCTCTCCTCCAAGTGCTTCAAAATGGATTCCTTGAGGATCCCCTCCATGATTTTTCTGAGGTGAGGCTGACCGGTCTGTAGTTCCCTGGATTGTCCTTCTTCCCTTTTTTAAAGATGGGCACTACATTTGCCTTTTTCCAGTCATCCGGGATCTTTCCCGATCTACACAAGTTTTCAAAGATTATGGCCAAAGGCTACGCAGTGACATTTGCCAACTCCCTCAGTACCCTCGGATGAATTAAATCTGGGCCCATGGATTTCTGTCTGTTTAGCTTTTCTAAATAGTTCCTAACTTGTTCTTTCCCCACCAAGGGCTGTCCACTCCTTCCCATACTGCGTTGCCTAGTGCATTTGTCTGAGAGCTGACCTTGTCCATGAAGACAGAGGCAAAGAAAGCATTGGGTACTTCAGCTTTCCCCACATCATCTGTCACTAGGTTACCTCCCTCATCCAGTAAGGGCCCCACACCCTCTCTGATCACCTTCTTATTGCTAACATGCCTGTAGAAACCTTTGTTACCCTTCACATCCCTTGCCAGCTGCAATTCCAATTGCGCTTTCGCCTTCAGAGCCGGTGTCCGCCTGAGCACGTCAGCCAAGTTCTGGAAAACACGTGGCTCCTATTTGAGGTGGGAAGGAGACAGTTATGCTATCACCACGTAAGCTAATTTGTGCAGCAACTATTTGTTGGCTTTGAAAAGATGTACATAGTTTGCAGACAAAAAAGCACAGCTGTCCCTGAAGTTCACTGACTATTTGTGCTCACAGGTGTGATGTGACATGGACTCTGGAAGAGCCAGTATTTTCCACTCTTACAGAAAGCGGCATCAGACATCAATGTACAATATAGCACTTATGTAGGCTTAGAAAGATATTGTCTAATTGCATTTCCATTTATCTATAGGCTGGAACAACTCAGAGATTCCACTGCAAGCAGCTCTTTAGTCTAATGAGCATTCAGGCTGGAATGTTTTTAACTAAGAATAGAGGCTGCCAGCCCATAGTAGGAGTTCAAATTGCATGTGAGGGGGAAGAGACTCTGTTATTATTCTCATCTATTATTTTTGTTAAAACTTAGGCAATCTACATTTCAGTGGCGTTCTGTCTCGTTCCTAGAAAATGACCTTTACTTTAATTTAAAACCCTTGCAACGTTGTTAGAGTTGATTTACGTGGCCAACTATGTAGCCACATCTGTCCTGTTTATGGGTCCAAGCCAAACCCCGTTGTAGTCAGTGGAAGTCTTTCAGCTGACTTCAGTGGGCTTTGGATCGGCTCCTAAATAGCGTCAAGTTCTGGTCATTGAAACAGCTGTTTATAAATTGCACTGAACTGCTGTCCTTTGAATGGGACTAAAATAGCCCCCTCTGATGTGAAGGAAATCTAGTGGAGTGCTTTTGTATCTCAGTCAGCTGCCAACATTCAGGAGCTGTTTTGAGAACCTATCTAATTAGGTGTGTACATGGTATTTGTCACCCACAGGAGATGCTGCTGGCTGGTTTACTCTCACTGGAAAAATTAAACCCAATCAAGTGGTGTCTGTAACATTTTTATGCTAATTCTAATGACTTGCACTTGCTGCTTCCCTGTTCCAGGAGTGATTTAATGTCAGCGGAATGGGTAGCTCAGATGTTTGAGGGGGCCTTAACATGGGAATTCCCTGCTTTTGCACATAGGACTTTCTGTTTCCATAGAGAGACTTAATGGGGACCCCACAGCTCCCAAATAAAAAAGTACTAGCATGCTGTTCCGGGTTTAATTTTCCCCACATTTCTTAGCATGCAAAACCATGATCCTCCATATTAATTTTTCTTAGAGACAAGCCAGTAGGCCACAGCTTTGGAGCTGAAAGCGCCTGCCATTGAATGATGTGCTGAATAGGTCTAAGCCAATTTACTGATGAGAGAAACAGAGCTGCTCTCAAGAGCGAAGCGTTTTTCTTGCCAAAGTGAGAGGTGGCCAGTGATAAAGTGGGTGATTTAAAGGAAGGCAGTCAGTTCATAACTAGAATGGAACCGAAATGATCACGAAGGCTGTTTATCAGAAAGCACTCACTACCAGGCAGTGTAATTAACAAACTAGTTTATTAACCTGCTTCTAGGTTGTGTGTGTTTATCCCATGTATGTGTACATTGACATGTACATTTTGGGGGTAGAGGTTGTGAAAAATAAAAATTAAATGGTCATGTATAGAAATGACTCTTTTACTCACAAACTTGAACAAGAAGCAGCCAGTGATCTCATAAATGAAAGTATTGGCTGCTTTGGCGCTGGCACTCTCATCTGGAGTGCTTTCAAGAACTTTAGGTATGTGTGTCTCGTCTGGCCCATAAACACACAGAAGAAAGCCAGCAGTTGCGAGGCTAGATGTTGGCCCCATTTGTTCAGGAGTAAGAGCTCCGTGATAGGGTGTTTTTTCCCATTTTTGGAGTTGATCATATTAAGAAAATGTTCTTAATGACACAATTGTGAAAGGATGTTAGGAGGATTCCATTTTATTGTACTCTGGAAACTGGGGGCCAACTCAAAATTTCTGCAATAGTATATTTGACACAAGCATCCCATAATGTTAAGGGTCTGTGATACTGGCCAACCAGGTGCCAGCTCCTAGGTTAGTTGTGTTTGCATTATGCCCTCTGTAATTCACCAGACGAGAGAGAAGCATTGACTAGCGTGATGCACAGACTCCAATGGGAGATGTTATGTTGTACCTCACAAAGAAGGCCCATTGATACGAGGCAAACTGTTGTGGAACAAAAGGAGGACAGAAGACTTTGATGAATGCTCTCTCCCCCCTCCCTGGAAGAGCAAACATGCAAGTCAATTCCGCCCATCCGCAGCTCGAAACAGAAAGGGGGAAGGAATGAAGAGGAAGTGTGTGCCTGCTGCTTGGACTTTCCGGGGGCAAGATTTCTATGCAAAGTGAAATGTCCCCAGCTGCTTAGCCTGGCTTGTCCCTAAGGGACTTACGTAGCTTGCTTATTTAGAGAGGCTTCTTTTAGCTTTTAACGTTAAGACTGTAACTCATTTGTGTGTCTGTTCACCTGCTTTAACCTATGTAACTCTTCTTTCCTTTCCTTGGCAATAGGAAATAATATCAGATTGGCTACAAGGTTGTCCTGGGGGTAAGAGCTAAGTGCAGTTGACCTGGTATAATCGATTGGTCCTTTGGGATAGGGCGTTACCTGAATACTGTTGTGATGGTTGATACAAAAGGCCAGGTATCACAAAGGCAAGCTTCCCTGGGTGGCTCTCTGTGACTCCACGGTGGCAGGTGATTCCAGACCACGGTGCTTTGTATCTCCTGTCTCCCAGACTCAGGCACAATTTGTCCTTGTTGCTTTTGGCGAGATGTCTCTTATTGCTCCAGATGGATTGAGGACACGCTGTCTTGTGTTTGGGAGGTAGGGGTGGAAACTAGTCTCTGCCGCCTCTCTCCTCTGTCAGAGTGTCTGCAGCCCCTCTTCTCTGGGCTTAGACTGCTTCTGCCACCCAATGTCCACAATAGCCTGGTGGCCTCTCAGTCTCTTGGGGGAGATTCTGCTGGTTGCACATTTTATTGTGGTGAGGTATCTGCTAGTGAGGGTTTTCTCTACAGGGTGCTGTGGGCTCTCCAGCTTGTTGCTCACATTGATAGCATCTTGGGCTCTCTTTTGTGTTGAGCAGGGTTGTGTTTACTCCCCTGGCCCAGAGATTGGAGTTCTTGCCCGGAGAGCAATTCTCTCCATGTGTTTGTGTATAAAAATATAATCTCCACACACGCTGGAGGATTTCTCTGCTGTTGCTTGGATCCTTACCTGAAATGTTTTTGTCATTTAATTCATTGCTCTGGGGTGAGGCTAGGGAGGAGGGGTTCAGGATGCAGGCTGCCCCAGGGAAAGAAGACAACACTAGACCCCCCTCACTACAGCATCTTGGGGACAGATGAGAAGAGCCTTTCCCTTACTGCCGCAGCTGCATGGGCAGGCCAGGGGAGAGGGTCAGACCGACAGACAAACTCTCTGAAATATATAGTAGAGATCTGTCCCTTTCTCCATCCCTGCCCCTGGCTGGTCCTATGGAGTTATAGCTGTTCTGGTCCCCATCTCTAATCCCTTTCTGCCCTATTGTGCAGTATAACTGTCCCTCCTATCAGACCCCTCCCTTCTCATTTTATGAGAAACAGTCGCATCCCAGGACATCCCATGGTCCTGGTACAACCAAACCCCGACCTTGCTTTCACTAATGATAAGAGGAAGCTGCAAGCCACATTTTTTGGTCTTACCTCCTCCTTGTTTAGGGGGAGTTCTTGAACAAACAGACTCGCAGACAGACAAACTCTCTCAAATGTATAGTAGATATTGGAGAGAATCCCAATTTAATTTGGATGATCCTCCCACATTTTGAGGTGAAGGGAGTGTTTGCTGAAGATGACAGCAAAAGTTGAATATTCTTGTGTGTTGATTAGAAGAATAGAAGAGGGCAGGCCAACAATTTAGAAGAAAAGGAAGTTTTCTGATGCTGTTGTGTATTGACTTAGATTTATAGGCTTATCCTATCATGCCACTGTTCATGTGCACTAACACGGATGCCTTGTCATAACTAAAGTGCAGCAATGCAATGACATACAGCCCATGAGAGCAAAATGGAGATCTCAAAAGCTGAAATTACTCTCCTCCTCCTCCTCCATTTTCCTACCTCCCTCTGTCCCATCCCCTGTGTTCAACTGCTCAGGGCAAAGAGGTGAGCTTTGCAATTAGCCCTGATTAGGTTTGGGGGCATTTTGGGGTGGGAAAGAGAATTCCAAACCTGTGGGCCCCTCTGAGTGTTTTGCCAGCAATGCTGCCTCCTGTGTTCTATGGGAGCTCCGGCCTCCAGCGCGTCTGCTCTCAGCTGTCGGTCGGGGAGCTATCAGATCAGCAGCTTCTCCAGAGAATTACTGGGTTGCCAGTCCCAAGCTTTCAGAAATCATGGACCAGGCCCCTCCCCTGGAAGAGATTTGATTAAAAATCAGGAGATTTAAAATAAATACATTTTAAATTATTTTTATTTGCCTTACGTGTCTGAGCGTTCGGGGTACACTTGGTTCATGTTTCAGGCTTTTCTCTGCCAAAGAAAAAGGAAAAAAAGTAAATACGAAAGCTGAGATTCATGTCTAATCACTTGCCTCCAAAGGGACTTTAAAACACCAGGCACCATGTGTTTGTCAACACACAGAAACACACGGACAGTTCATGTGTTGTATAAAACACTCCCTCTGACAATGCACATTTGGAATCATAGAACACTAGAACCGGAAAGAATCTCAAGAGGTCGAGTCCTCACGGCAGGACCAAGCACCACGTACGATATAGCTGGAAATGTAGAAGAAAGTTCCAGGGGTGAAACACAGCTCTTTGAGCACAGTAAAATGCGGTGTGAATGGAACTGGTGGGATTGTCCTTTCCTGCCCACATCAAGCCTCTAAGCAAAGTACAGTGCCTGCCGAGAGTGCATAATGCCTGGATTCAAAGAGCACTGCCATTGATTGAAAATCAAAACGAGTAGATTAGCTAGTGACTAACTTGGAAAATTTCAGAATTAAGCAGTCCTAGTACGCTACATGGAGACTTAACTAGTTACCTGGATGTTGTTCTTTACCGGGATGGTTGTTCTGAGATCAGAGTCCCATTGGTGCGGGACATACACCAGTGTTGCCAATTTTCACAATTTTATTGGGGCTGTGCTGATTTTGGGGGTGTGTTTAAAGCAAAGCTGCCAGGTCATGAATTTTCCTTTGTTCAGAATGCCCTCTGCTTCCTTACAGTCTGGCTGCCCCGGGGAAGGGGGAGGCTGCCTGGGGAAGGGAGCCTGTCCTTAACAAACTTGGCTGCTGCCTCACTGTTTTCAGTGAGATGGAAGTGATGCCTGATGGCAAAATGGCGGCCCTGGGACTGGGCAGGACAGGGATGGTGAGAAGCAGCAGAGACTCTGTGAAAGGGGCGTGAAGAGAGCGAGGGGGAGCCGGTGGCCGATCTAGGAGTTCAGGAGGGGGGGGAGCTGGTGGAAGGGGAGAAGTATGGAGGTGCTGCCCAGTGGGGGGAAGAGGTAGAGACAGGAAATGTTTCTTGCCAAAGGCCAGTCCAATCCCACTTTGTTTTTACTCTGACCTTGTTGCTCACGTGACTGATTGACACGAGTTTCAAGTGATTTAATATCTGTATCAGTAACTCATCAGCCCTAAACAGTAACAGACTGTGAGCGAGTGTGACTCGTGGTGTGGTACGTAGGTCAGTGCAGTGGTGCTCAAATTATTAGTCAGCCAGTCCTCCTTTTGTCAAAGGAAATGACCTGGCAGAGGAGAGAGTTGAGGCAGTGCGGACATGGCTGGCAGGTCCCTGTCTCCTGACCGGCTAAGGAGCGGGATGTATTTTGTGCATTGACTTTTCAGGTTTACTAGCAGAAGCATAGAGGGGAGTGAAAAAGTCGAGAGAGAGAAATAACAATTTGGGGGGAATTAAATGTCATGCTGCTTGGCACCAGTCTCCTGATTTGGGGGGGGTCTGACTCATGAGTTTTGATCTCTTATGATTGGCTGTACTGCGAAAGACAAAGAACCGCTTATAACAAATGGTAGGAAAAGGAAGAATTATCTCATAACATAAGAACATAACATAAGAACGGCCGTACCGGGTCAGACCAAAGGTCCATCTAGCCCAGTATCCTGTCTGCCGACAGTGGCCAGCACCAGGTGCCCCAGAGGGGGTGGACCGAAGACAATGATCAAGCGCTTTGTCTCCTGCCATCCCTCTCCAGCCTCTGTCAAACAGAGGCCAAGGACACCATTTTATCCCCTGGCTAATAGCCTTTTATGGACCTAACCTCCATGAAATTATCTAGCTTCTCTTTAAACTCTGTTATAGTCCTAGCCTTCACAGCCTCCTCTGGCAAGGAGTTCCACATGCTGACTACACGCTGTGTGAAGAAGAACTTTCTTTTATTAGTTTTAAACCTGCTACCCATTAAACCTGCTACCCATCTCTAATCCTTTGCATGGCAACGGTGGCCCATGTCAATTAAATGACTTGACCAAGGTCGCTCAGGGAGTCTGTGGCAGAACAGAGACTTAGATAAGCCAAGTCCCAGTCCAGCGTGTTAACGCTTTTTTAACCGTAAGCATCATCCTTCCACGTCTGCAGCAGGTGTTAGTGTGATGAGTGCTCTGGAAAACCTCAGAAATAAAATGAGTATGTTAGCTCCCCACTCATCTTGGTGGTCCCACCAGGCCAGTGAGTGAGGCACGCAGAAAGGAAGAGCATGGAGCAGTCCTGATAATCAGGACTTAGGCTGCCAGTGTAGATGTGGAAGGCACATGCTTGAGAAACTGAAGTTGTTTGTTTTAGTTAGTCTGAAGCCGCTGAATAACCATTCTGGCCTGGTCTGCTCTTACATTGAGGTGAACCTCGCTGCCTTACCTAGGGCTGGGAAAAACTCTGCACCGTGTATGATGTAGTTACATAGACTCAACCCTTGCTGTGAACCCAGCTAGAATTCTTGTGTGGCCTAGCTACTACCTCTTGAGGGGGTGGATTCAGTTAAGGGCTGGAAACTCTTCTCTGGGCCTGCAGCAACTCTCCACGAGAGCTGCACCGCTCTGGCGCAGGCAGTGCAGCCATGCCATCAGTGTTTGAAGAATTTAAACTACAGGAATTTTGTTTCCTGTATCTACCGTAAATGAAAATCTGTGTCTGGGCTTGCACTTGGTATGCCAAGTTATCAGACTGGTTGAAATTTAAACACCTGTATGATGAATATAAAATGTATAAAGCCCCCGTTGCTACCAGCATGCCCAGGGCTATGCAGAAGCTGTTGGAAAGCATCACAATCCTAAAAGGAAGAAGTAGGTAAAAATAATTAAGGGGATTACTGGAAACAGTCAAGTGACCATGGACCGTTACAAACCTGCTGACTCATCTGGGCTGTCTTTGCGGCTTCCTTTAGTATTACAAACACCAAGCAGGACGATCTCCTTTCCCAATATTTTCCCTCCTTTCTCTGCACAGCTAGAAACCCATAAAGAGAAGGCGGACAAGTAATGAACGCCTTCCATCTTCTTAAGCCTTGCAGAGTCCATTCATTTCTGCAGTAAGGAAGGTTGTTCCAGATGGACATGAAAACCACATTTCAGAGCTGTTCTGCCTGCTTGGCTGCCTTCCAATTGGCAACAGTTTCAAACCCTGCAGGAGCCAGGGCTGCATTTTTGAAAGTGAAGTCATAAATGGCAACTCTTGCTGCTCTGCTCCCCAGCCTTCCCCTCCTCCTGCAGAAATGGCCAGGGTGGTAGGAGAAGAGGATCACAGCTCTCCGCTTTGACTTGTGGCCTTATGCAGCGGTGGCCTTAGGAGTTTCTAAGTCCTTTTGTCTCTAGTCCTTTGTTTCTGAACAGTACGTGGGGGACCAGCGTTGAGGGTCCGTATGTTGTAACCTGTCTGGAGGGCACTTGGTTTGGTTTGAAAGGGATCTGCTCCAAGCATCATGCTTGAATTAATGGTGGCTGTGTCTGCCCTCCAAGTGGGATAGCAGCATGATTTCAGCTCTGCTGCTTTAGTGCAGGCATTTGCCACAGGGACAGAAGGGGTTGTCCCATTACTGCAGTAAATTCACCCGCTCGAGAGGTGGTGGCTATGTTGACAGAGGAATTTTTCCATTAGCTACTGGTGGGCAAAGTTTTTGGCCAGAGGGTCTCCTGAGGGTGTGGGATTTGTATTGTGCACCATAAATGCCCACACAGTTGGGGATGAGGCTTCTGCAGGGGTGCAGGCTCTTGGGGGTGGGGTGAGGGGAGAGGGGTTGGGAGTTTGGGGTGGGGCTCCAGGCTGGGACCAGGGGGATCAGATCTGAGGTCTGGGTGTGGGGGATATGAGGGCTCTGGCTGGTGGTGTGGGCTATAGTGTTCATGAGGCTTTTGAGGTACAGGAGGGTGCTCCAGGCTGGGACTGAGGCCAGGAGTGTGTGCTGGAGTTTGGGGGGCAGGCGGAGGCACATGGACAGCACTTTCCTCAAGCAGCTCCCAGAATCAATGGCACATTCCTCCTCCAGCTCCTACAGGGAGGCGCTGCCATGTGGTTGTGTGCGCTGCCTCACCTGCAGGTGTCGCCCTTGCAGCTCCCATTGGCCCTGGTTCCCAGCCAGTAGGAGCTGTGGGGGCGGTGCTTGAAGCGTGGGCAGCACATGGAGCCCTCTGGCTGACCCCTAAGTAGGGAGGACATGCTGCTGCTTCCGGGAGCTGTGCGGAGCAGGGCGAGCCCCTGACCCCACTTCCCAGCAGGAATGCTAAAGTGGGGCAAGCCCCAGACTCTGCCCTCCAGCAGGAGCTCAAAGGCTGGATTAAAATGGCTTACAGGCTAGATAGGGCCTACGGGCCATAGTTTGCTCCTGCCTCAGGTCTATACCAAAGCATAGGCTGGCTTAACTACATCTCTTGGGTGTGAATTTTTCACCCCCCCTGAGCACCACAGCTTGTTGATCTACATTTTAGAAGATTTGTGATATAACCTTGTTGGGTCTAGATCCATGGGTCTATACCCTGCTTAAGAGATTTCTGCACTTAATGATGTGCTTATATCCTTTCAGGTTAAAGCAAGGAAAACACCTTTTAATAGTTAGCAGCTAGAGGAGAAGGCAGGGAAGGGGCTGTGGTAGTGTAGCCTCCTGAACACACAATTTGAAACCAGAAACCACCTGTTTCTAATCTGGATTCGTAAAATAGCTTTGGGTAAATCGGTCTCTTCTGCTTCAGTTTCTCTTGTTGTAAATTAGAGAGGGTTCTACTTCAACTTGCACTGACATTGTGAACACTAATTAATTAACGTGTGCAAAGTGGTTTGCAAACGGGAAATGCAGAGCAACTCTGATTTGTTACAGTTAAACACATGGCTAAGCAGGCAGGCATTTTCACTGGGGTCTTTTGCAAGGTTATGGAACGTGCACCACTCACATTGATCATAGCTAAAAAAGCCTCTTTTGTAATTAAATGCCACTGCACCGATATTTACTAATATTTGAGCTCTTGGTAAGGAGAAAGAACCCGGAGTGAATGAAAGCCATGTGTACTGCATCTGATTAGCTGCTGTCAGAAGCAGGCAGCTGATGGATGATGCCCTCTCTTGCTAATGTTTCATGCACAGACATAGAAGCAGAACTTGTACTTAAAAGAAGAAATGTGCGTCCCTCCAAGGCTGGCAGGAGGCTTTCAGCCACACTACCCTGCAGGAGTCACTACCTTACACGTGCAAATGTAAAAACCCAAAGATTAGTCTACAGCTAAGCAGTACTTTATATCTGATTTCTGACTTCTCTGCTATCATGTGGTGCCATTGTTCATTGTACAGAGATCTTTAAATATTAAAGTTCCTTCATTCTAATGCAACATTTTCATGGATATTTTTCTTTATTTGATGTTTTGTACTTTATTGCCATTGCTTAGGCGATCTGGTTAGTTACATTGCAGTTATTATTGTATCAACAGCTGGAGTTGGTTGGGAATCTTCTGATGGAACTTCCTGTGTTGAAAAGTGCTGATTCATCAAAAGCAAGACCTTCAGCACAAGTGTTGAATTCAGTGAATTTGCATTTAGGTAGAAAGAGAGAAAGCGTTTTTGGAATAAAACATTTTGATTTTTACTTTTCAAATGACTTTTTTGCTCCAAAATGAAACACTTAAAAATCAAAATGGAACATTTTCATTGATATGAAATAATCCTTTCCTGCTCATTTTCATTTTGTGGGGAATTTTGAACTGTGTTGTTTCCTTTGGTCCGTTCTGAGATTAAAAAAAAAGTCATGGAATTTCCCACAAAATGGAAAATCCATTTCCCACCCAGCTCTTGGCACAGAATTGTTGATAGAGAGCCAGCTATCTCTGCATGTGAGAGCGGAGTTGCCCACTGATTGAGCACCATGGGGAGGCCTGCCAGCTCTCACGATTTCCTCAGGGAACCTCCATCTTTAAACCAAAACAGTATGTCATACTCCTGGGGGGCGGGCGGTCTGCACCAAAATAGGAAACATCCTGTGCCCAATATTTTAAAATTCTGCAAAATTCGGCATATTTTATGTCTAAATAAGTCAATAATCACTCTGGTTTAAATTATTTTGGTAATTTATTTCAACTACAGTACAGTGGATGGAGAATGGAAGTGAGGAGCATTGGAGAGAATGCCCAAACCTCCGTGGTCTAATAGTAATGTAGTTAGGTTTGATCTTTTATTTCTAGTCTATTTATACCTGCCTCTGGAATTTCCACTGCATGCATCTGACGAAGTGGGTCTTTGCCCACGAAAGCTTATGCTCCAATAAATCTGTTAGCCGAAAGGTGCCACGGGACTTCTCGTTGTTTATGCAGATTCAGACTAACATGGCTACCCCTCTGATACTTATTTCTAGTCGTTAGTCAACAAATATATGTAGCCAGATGCTTAGTGTTGCATCATAGGCAACTGAAGAGCAAGTTCAAACATAAGCAACTGAAAAGCAAGGAATCAAACTGTCTGTATTGACTGCTGGCCATCTCCAGAAAGAGCAGTAATAAAGAGTTCAGGGACCACATTTTGAAGGGAAATTTTTTCAGTCCAAAAATTTAGGCCAGTTTTAATCATAAGCATTATTAGGCCACGTTGTCCTTTACACCACACTAGCGATGTGAAGGAGCCTTAACACTTACACCTGTTTTATCCTCCTGGGAGAATTCACAAAGAGTGGGAACAATTCACTAAGCAGTGAGGCTGTATAATTTGCTTCGCTTGAGGGGACAGAGCAAACCCCATACGTATCTCCTCAGAAACACTCCGGAGTCCTGCCCTTTCGCATCCAGAATACTGCAGTAGTGAGTGAGAGGGACAGAGTCTCTCTCTCACACATGTGCAAGATGGCTACCCAGCTCCCAGCAGTGGTTTATGCCTTTACTGGCTACTCCGAGTGCCTGAGCTGACTTGCCTGCACTGTTTGATTTATTTATTTATTTATTTATTTATTTGTGGCTTTCCCTTGCTTCCCTGTCAGAAGTCCTTTTTCTCCAGGGACACACACGTCTAGGGGAACGTGAATTCGGCACACACGCAGTAACGCTAAATTCCCACAGAAGTCATAGAAAGAGACTTGTGAGCTTCTATTGAAAACAAAACAGCCTTACTCAGATGCTCTTGCGATGACATTTTTAAAGCCATTGTGATGGCGTCAACATAACTTACAACTGAACAGCAAATTCCCGTGTGAAATGTCCCAAAACATGTGACAGATTGTCACATGCTTCACACTTGTTCGTTCTCACCTAGATGCACGCTCTTTTATATCAGCTCTCTACAAGGAGATATTGGCAGGCTATTCTGTTTTAAGAGTAGTGTTCACTTTAAAAACAGGACCAGAGATTATTTCCTGATCTCAGGTGTCTCCCACTAAAAATGCTCATGTGCATTGTTTGCTGGGTGAACATTGACTCTCAGGTAGATTAATATTGTCAAGTTCCCTCTCCCCCCTTTACGGGGAACTGATTGCATTCTAATCACTTCTATAACTCATGTCTCTAAATGGTTTAAAACCTTTCTATATTTTAACTTAAGAGAAGATGTCTTATTTTCAAAAGATGGGGAAGGAGGGACATGGGATCTTTGTCCATCAGCTGATGATCTGGCACATAAGAGAATCTTTATTTCGGAAATAAAGTTAGGGGGCAGATCCTCAACTGGAAGAAATCAGATATCTAAAGATATAAATCAAATTACGAGGAGTGACTGGGTAGCAGAACAAAGCAGTAAAATATTGTGCTAGACAGAGATGAGCTACCAAGACAGTGCTATAATGTCTGAAATGAAATCAAACGTGTTGGATGTTATTTCTTATTTGTGTTACTTTTCAGCCCTTAGGACAGTATTTCCCAGCTGCCAGGGCCCAATGAAACAGTAAGGGCTTTTATTGTTTTCCTTTACAAATAAATCCAATAAAAGCAGCCCACGTTTAGTCCATATCTCTTACTGGATTTGTGTTGCGTGATTCTGTTTTAGGAGTGTGTAATGGGCTGGAGTGTGGACAGTAAACTGTTGCATGATTTTCATGTCAGCATTGCAAACTTATCACATCATTTGGGACAGCCAGGCAGAACAGAGAAAACATGGATGAGTGTGGCATATTTTACTTGATTTTGTGCACAGTGTTATATATAGTAAACCCTAGGTAGAGAAGATAAAATAGGGAAAAAATGTTTCTCTCAGAAAAGTGACTAATGGCATCTTTGTAAGTGTCTAGATTCCACTGAAATAATTTTAAGGGTGAAGGTGGTTGAATATGTAAGATGCTCTGGTTTTCTCTGATGTTTAAACTAAGGAACTATTTTACTCTCTTCTGCAAACCGAAAAATGATGGCAGAGCACCATCCCAAGAGCTAGCCCCATGGTGTTATAAATTTTGAGAAGTTTTATACTGATGTCCCACAAAACCATTGGTGCTTCTGTTCACAGCCTTGTCTCTTGGCTTTGAAATACGTCCCCTGGCATTGCCCACAAGTTCTCCCTTGGAGCAGCTGTGAATGACGTGGCAAGTTGAGGATCCTTAACTTCCACATCTTATTTCTGGGACATGTCCTTTTGCTGACTGCATTACCATCTGAGCTCGCTTCTCTCTGTCCTTTAGAAAAGGAGAACTTCTGAGTTTTGTAAGCTCAGAACCCAGTGTTATGTTAATACATTTCTCTGTTCTTACTGCTTTTATTCCCCCCCCCCCCCCAGGAGGAGTACAGAGCAGAAGGAATCAGCTGGCACAACATCGATTATATCGATAACTCTGGTTGCATAAATCTTATCAGCAAGAAGCCAACAGGCCTGCTCCACCTGCTGGATGAGGAGAGCAAGTGAGTATGAACATTTCTGGGTACCACGGTGGCTGCAGTCATGTGTCCAAGCTCCAAAGGCTCTCACTGCCTTCCCCAAATAATTTGTGCACTGGGCAAAAGGAGAGGTACAAGGTAGGTGAGGGAATATCTTTTACTGGGCCAACTTTGGTTGGTGGAGGCTATAGGCATTTGAACTGCACAGAACTTTTCCTCAGGTTGCCATGGATGATAGTTAGAGAGAGATCTCCTTACCTCTTCTAGTACTGGGAAAGGCAGATGTTGGAAATTCTTCTTTCCTGATTTTTTTTCAGAATTTGCTTAAAGCAGGGCTGTCCCGGGGGGAGGGGCACCTGCTCTCTTACTGAGATCTGTTACTTATGCAGCTAAAATAGCCCATTTCTAGCGGGGTGAGTATGCCATATACTTGTGTGGCGTGCATGCTGAGAGCCAGGCTGAAGACACATACCTGTCTGCAGCTATATGTGGGGGAGGGATAGCTCAGTGGTTTGAGCATTAGCCTACTAAATCCAGCATTGTGAGTTCAATCCTTGAGGGGGCCACTTAGGGATCTGGGGCAAATCTGTCAGGGATGGTACTTGGTCCTGCCATGAGGGCAGGGGACTGGACTCGATGACCTCTCAAGGTCCCTTCCAGTTCTGTGAGATAAGTATATCTCCATATATGTATACCACTGAGCTCTAGATAACTGCAAGTATCTAGAATAATCATGCTGCTATGAATGTCATCACAGACAGCTGTGTGCATGAGAACCCTTTTGCAGCTGATTCACTCTAGACTCTAGAATTCTAGGCTATCCTAGATAGTGGCAATTGGAAGCTTCATCGAATGTGTCTAGTATGTATGTATATAAAGGGGTGTGTTCGCATAGGTGTATTGCCAAGTGCCGCTTGTTAATAGGCATAATATCTGCAAGCACAGAAAAGGAGAATGTTCCCTGTTAATTCATGGTCTGTCAGCAAGGGTGTGTTGTTTTGTTCTTTGACTTCACAGCTGCCTTCATTTCCCCCCCTCTCCCTCTTTATCCAGTTTTCCACAAGCCACAAACCAAACGCTGCTGGACAAGTTTAAACGTCAGCATGAGGGGAATTCTTACATTGAATTCCCAGCCGTGATGGAGCCTGCTTTTATCATAAAGCACTATGCTGGGAAAGTGAAATACGCCGTGAAGGTTGGTCACAATATCTCTTCATTTGCCCTTATGTTAGCTGAAATGCATGTTAGCTGTGGCTGGGAACCAGTACACCCAAGACTGCACCGGGGTGAATAAAAATTAACTCAATGTTATTGTCAGCTGGAGTTCAGGCAAAAAAATGTGCGGCGCTGCAGGGTCTGAATGTAGAACCACTGTTAGGTGCTGGATGGGGTGTCGGAGCGAACGGTGTAGGCACAAATAGGGAACAGCAGGATGCCTGGAGTGGCTCCCAAACCTGGGTGTCAATCTCATGGCAGACTGGCAGGAAATGGGGCACAGCCCCCACACAGGCGGTGTGTTCTGTACTTAGATTTCACCAACCAGGTAACAAACGTGCACAGGCTAGAGCATCCTGGTCTGACTGACCACCCCAGGCCAGCCTGCCTCTGCAATAGATGGTCCCTTGCACCAAAAATCACAATCATCCACTTACTTGCAGTCCCAAGCGACTAGTCACCTGCCCCAGGTCAGTTGTGCCTAGGGTTGCCAACCCTCCTGCGTTGGCCTGGGGTCTCCAGGGATGAAAGAAGAACCTTTCATTAACGCACGTGTCATGTGATGAAACCGCCAGTAATACGTCCAACCCAAACTGGCAGCCATTGTACCCTGCATCTCTCACCAGAGACAACACTTGGAGTCGGCCCTTTCATCAGCTAGCTAACGGTTCATTCCCGAGGGGAAGAAAACGAGAGTTCTCTCTTGGCTTAAAGAGGGTGACACCCACACATGAGTCACAGCCTTAGATTCTAAAAGGTAATAGAAACATCAGCGATAAGTCCTCTGGGGCTAACCCAGGCAAAACAGCCTGGAGGGCTTTTGCTTATGCCTAGTGATACTGGGCCCTTCAGAGTCCAAGCAACAAGAACCACCCAGTTTCTCCTTGTCTCTCTGTCCCCGAACTGGGGGGAAAGCACCCCTCCCCTGTGGCCATAGAGAGGTGCTTCTCACCTGACCCCAGGCTGCTGCAGTGAGAGTGGGCTGTGGTAGTCCTCCTCCCCCTGGGGCAGCCTGCCTACTGAACCCCTCATCCCCAGCCCAGAGCAATGATTTAAATGAAGAAAAACAAAAATCAAGGGAAGGACCCAAACAGCGCTGGGTAAATCTAGTAGACGATGATATCCAAACTTGCCTAACAGTGCTGTGGCACTGCAGGGGAAATGTGGAATTCTCTCAAAGACACTCAGGTTTACAGTGCAGTGTGGACCCTCAGGCCACAAGCCCAGATCTGACCGACTTGGCTTATTCGGTAGTGCAGAGATGCCCACAGGCTGGCTCTGAAACACCAGAGGATATAATGTGCCATACACTTCTTGTTGCAGCTTCCTCTCCAAGTTACTGTTCCTTCTCTGAAGTCCTAAACTGACAGCTGCCAACTTTAAACCATTATTCTGCTTGGAGGAATGGCTTGTAATTGCAGTTAACTGAGACACACTCCATGCGGCCTGCGTGCCTTGGGTAGACCTAACTTGGATGTGCATGGCATCACCAGTTCTCGGGTCATGGCATCTCTATCACAGACTACCCCTATTCTTTAGGGGTAACATACTAGAAATACAAGACCAACTGCATTTTCTTTGCTTTTAGTCATTGTACTATTAAACAGCAACCAGAGTTTTCACAGGTGTCTAAGGAAGTAAGGAGTCCATCTCCCTAAGGCGTATTTGAAAATTTCATGCTAGTTCTTCCAGTCTTGATCCTGTTCACACTCATGTCACTAAAAATGTTGGGCTGAATCATCTTGACAGTGTTGGCACCTGGCCTAACTACGTGGGAGACTTCATAGGGGTACAGTGTGTGTAACGGTGTTCCCACAAGTCACAGGAAGTGGGCTGTGCCCATGAAAACTCATGAAACTATTTTGGTTGGCCTCTAAGGCGCAGAGCCGGCCCAAGCTACGGGTTGACTGGGCTACCGCCCAGGGCGCCCCATTGTAAGGGGTTGCCGCTTATGCGCCGGGCGCCCGGGGCACACGAATGGCTCGGGCCGGCCCTGCTAAGGCGCCACAGGACTGCTTGTTGTTTTTAAAGATACAGACTAACACGGCTCCCCTCTGAGACTTATTAAGAGTATTACATTTGTAGAGTCAACCATCAGTTTTTAGAATGTCTGTTTTATTAGACGTGTGCTGGACTGAGAAATTCCATTAAATTGCCTTGGTACTGGAAGCTGTCACATACAGAATAACAATGAGGACTGTATAAATAAAAAGTTGTGATATTACTATGCGAAGAACAGTCAAGCCCCCTCCTCTTGTCTTTCTCGCTAGGATTTCCGGGAGAAAAACACAGATCACATGCGGCCAGACATCGTCGCTCTCCTAAGAAGCAGCAAGAATGCCTTTATCTGCGGGATGATAGGGATTGATCCAGTAGCTGTGTTCCGCTGGGCGGTCCTCCGAGCTTTTTTCAGGGCTATGGTTGGTTTTAGGGAGGCGGGAAAGCGATACACTGAGAAGAAAACTGGTGAGTAACAGAAATTGCCGTCCTATCTCTGTACATCTTTGAATCTTAACTATATATAATACATACGCAATATGTCCCTGACTTCAGGTATTCCAGAATAGTTAAAATGTTACCCCGTCTAATTAACATGTCTGCTCCTCTTCCTGATCACATGCTCAAAAGCTGATGAGTGGAATGGCTAGATTTCTGAACAGAGAGCAGTGTGGTACTTCACACGTTGAATAACACATGCAAGGAAGCCGTAGCAACTGACGATGGCGGATATTCATTTTGATGTAGTTATGCCTTTTCTGTAGAATTCATTCTTATGGAAATGTGCATGATTTAAATGGAAGCTTAAAATGTTGAAGCAATGAAAGGAATACTTTGATTTTTTAACTCAATGTCTCCCAATCTTTTCTAGCATACAGACCCTTTTTCAATCTATTAAAATTTTTATGGATGACCCTCCTTCCTCCCCAAAAAATAGAGCTATGCCTACAGCCTGCACGTCCTCAGCCCATGCTTTTTCCTTAGCCGCGTCCCTCAGCCCGCTCAAGGAGGAGCGCGGGCTGAGGGACTTGCTGGCTACTGGCATGAAGCCTCTCAGCTCCCCACTTTCCATGGACCCCCTACAGTACCGTCGTGGACCACCAGGGATCCACGGACCGCAGGTTGGGAACCATGGCTTTCACTCCTAGCTCTTTTATGTTAGCATAAAGTCTCAAAACACAGAATAGGAATCTGCCGTGTAACTTTTCAGCCTGTTCACCCTTTAAGTCACAAGAGAGATTGTTCTCCTGTCTAGCACAAATTCATAGCTGTGTGGTCAGCTAGAACGACCCACCTGCCCTCGTGCGGGCAGTAAATTAAATGGAAGTAATGGTGCATCATCATGCTGTGGCAGGCAATACTTAACTGTGCTTGTAGAACATTTCTCTGCATAAAGCTATTCCCGAACAACAGGTACAAGCTGTTGCTATTAATTTCTGGGCACAAGCGGGCTTGAAATTCACAACAACACCAGAACATCAGCAGGGAAATGTCAGTACAAAGTTAAAATTAAGCAAAGAACCACTCTTACTGATTTATAGCTTGAAATGTTCATAGATTTGCATTGATACAGTGACAAACTCAAGAATAAATCATATAATTATGAAAATCCACCCATTTAAAATAGCTTTCTGTGCTCAGTGAGAATAACATCAGGCCTTTGGGACAAATCCTAAGAATAGCAAGAAACAAAACCAGCCTTCCCCTCTTCAGAATAGTGGGAAGAAGGCAGCCCTAGAAAGTATCATTGGAAAGATGCTCTGACAAATGAACTTGGGACTTTTCTTACAGTATCTGTACAAGGTTAAGATAGCGAAGGTCC
This sequence comes from Pelochelys cantorii, assembly GCA_032595735.1. Classification (NCBI taxonomy): domain Eukaryota; kingdom Metazoa; phylum Chordata; order Testudines; family Trionychidae; genus Pelochelys; species Pelochelys cantorii. The sequence continues at coordinate 2,556,453 of CM064338.1, forward strand.
ATGCTGACCATTGTAATCCTGGGTGAGAGAGGGAAGAGAAGTTTCACCTAGAAAGCCCCCATCATGACCTGCATTAGAATAGAGGCTTTCTTGAGACCTCGTGCTAGGGAAAGCAGAGAAGGAAAATCCCTAGAAATTTAGTTATATGAATAAATGTTCCGGCTTTCTCTCTCATACTGCGGGGAGGAGGGTGTTTGTTGGTTCTTTTTTACATCTTTCTGATTGACACATACCAGATGGATAGCTGGCTGGCCTATAAAGCACTCTCCAAGGAAAAAAATAATAAAAATAAAAATGCTAACTCTGGCAGCAAGAGCTATTGCCAACGCTGCCGTGCTAATTTCAAGCCCTGCTTTGCCCTCTGTCTTCTGCAATCACATCTGCCGTGTTAGTGTCCCAAGCAGTTAGCTTTCTGATTTCTCACTCTTCAGATTGGATGAACAACTAAAATTACATATAAACAAAGAAAACCTGTGCGGTTTTCAGACAATTGTGGGATTTTACATTTGCCTCTGATGTCAGGACTAATTAGTACATGATTTCAGTTGAGACACTTCTAAGCCTCTTTCAGAATAGTCCTCTCTAGTCCATTCCATCCTGTACCCTTTGCTTGACCACTCACAAATGTCTCTGTTTCATGATAGCCTTGTAATATTTATTCTCCAAATAAAATATTTCCACTGAGATCAAGAAGACTAGCATGAGCCGTAAACTCCCTGACTACTCTGTCATTTGCAGCTTTGTTTTTCTTATGGCCACATTTTAAAATGTTGTTAAATAACAACTGACGTAGTTGAGACATAACGATGTCAAATGTACCACCTTTATGAAAGCCGGACTAAAAAAAGAGGAAATGTGTCATAATTATCTGATCAGATAATTATTATTATCAGATAATAAATGAGCTATTATATGCTAGCATTGCTGTCCCTTATTTATTACATAGGGTAGCAATGAACTCTCACATGGCTGCAGAAACAGTACCCGTCATTCCATTTAAATTGCTTGGATGGTTAATCTGAAGAATTAATGATGATGTAGACTAGTGCATTTTATATTTTTGTCCACTTTTTAAAGTTACATCATGTAGGTGTGTGACTGTTCTGTTAGCAGCAATGGATTGCTAGTAGGTACTAGGGATGTACTAGTATAGTCGATTAACCAATAAGCAAAAGCTTATAGGTTAATGCTATAGGTGACATGCATTCCCCCGCCCCCCTCCCCCCACCACTTTGCTCGTAAATTTTTCGGCAGGCTGGCCAGCAGCCCGGCTCAGTCCTGCTTTGCTCTGGGTCCGGGACCTACCCCTGCTACGGCTCTGCATTTCAAGTGTGTTAGGAGCCGGGTGGCAGGCAGCTTGACTCGGTTTTGGCTCATGCTGGGTCCAGGAGCTCAGACCCCTCCCCCCATACAGGGGCTGCTGCCATTCTGCGCTGCTCCCTCCTTATCAGAGGCAGCAACACAGGGCGACAGGCAGCCGATCCGCGAGGGGAGCTGGTTTTTAAACTGGTTCCCCTCACGGACCAGCTCCCGCCTGGCAACCCCGCGCTGCTGCCTCTGATACAGAGGCAACAGCCCGGAGTGGCAGGGGGCTCCTCGGGAATGGGGCCAGAGCGCACTGGCTGCCAGCCCCACTCCCAGGCACTATAGACTAGTTGAGTAACCGATAAGAATTCATGAGAATTAACCGATATTTAACATACCTAGTAGGTACAGCATGTTATGGGGCCTTGATCTCAGCTGGGCCAGGGCCCTAATATGAAGTGATGCTAGACCCGACGGTTAAATGGCAGCATCAGCGCTCTTTCCTGAGCAGAGAGTGGTTGTCTGGCATCCAGGCGCTAACACGTGAAGCTAATTAATGGCTTTCCTTCCATTTGTGAGGAAATCTCCCTTTGCCAAGAATACTTTTTATGCACGGACGTTTTCATTTCTGAAAACAAAGTTCTGTTTTTCTCTTAAAAAAATTATTTTTTAAAAGCTGTTCCTCTGTGTTACGGTGGCCACTTATCCTTAGAACCTTCAGAGGGGTAGCTGAGTTAGTCTGTAACAGTATAAACTTAAAAAACAACAAATCGTCTAGTAGCACCTTCAAGACTGACAAAACATGTAGATGGGATCATGAGCACAACCCACTTCATCTGAAGAAGTGGGTTGTGCCCACGAAAGCTCATGATCCCATCTGTGTGTTTTGTTAGTCTTTAAGGTGCTGCTAGTCTATTTGTTGTTTAAGTTTATCCTTAGAATGACAGACTAGATGAGCCTTTGACTGCCACTTTGAGAACACTCCAATGTCGGTTGCTAGTGCCTGCTCTACACACAGTTGTGGCCATTCAAAGCTCTTGTAACTAGCACTCCGTTTCCCGTTTTTCCTTGATGATGATCCCTGGGCCTCCCTTCCGTTCAGTATCCAGACTGTAGCCACGGGGTAGCTTGAAATTCTCCATAACTCATAAAAGCATCCCAAATGGCATTGTGTGTGAGAACAGGCATAAGCGAGTGAGCAGCATGGGCTGCAGGCTTATACATTTGATAGCTTAGCTCTGTGCATGAGCATCCAGAAGATTGAGAACTTAGTTCTGCAGCACACTTGCTCAGTGGATGCTGGTGCCTTTTGACTGCTGTGTGACAATGCACAAGAATCACAGTGTGATAATCTAATGAACAAACCCACAGCATTTATTCTCTGGGGATTGTTCAAGGAACCGCTCAAATTTTAGGTCCTAAAGTTTACCTGTGTTGATAGTTGTTAGGGCCGTTCCCCACTCTGGCGCTCCAAGTGGAGAAGATGGGGGCCCGCAAGAGACCATAAATACCTTGCCTCTATTGGCTCTGTTTACAAAAACTTCCCAGAGTCACAGATGCACTGGCTCCGAGAGAAACAAAAGCTGCCACTCTCAAGTGATTTAAACCCTTAAAAAAACCAGGGAGGAACACCTGAAATCCTTCCCCGGCGGTACCCAAGTTCTTTTACCACAAGAGAGCTTGAAAAAACAGAGAAAATCAACTGCAGTCTCTGGTAGCTCACCTCTCAGTCTGAGGCGCGTGCACGCACAGACACACACACACACATCCCCCTTCCCCCCCAGTTTCTTTCCAGGACTCAAATCATCGCCTTCAGAAAGGGTGATGTTATTAACACAACAAATAAGGTCTACTTTGTAAAGCATACTTAGTTGCTAGGTGTTGAAGGGCAACTGAGTAAAACAAATTAAAACACAGCGAACGTCTCTGGGTGCGGTCTAAGATAGTGAGTGGGGGAGGGAAAGCATGGATTCCCACAGAGAAGTTTAACCAAACAGCCAAATAAAGAAAAATACCTCTGCTTGCGATCCGTGCTTCAAGGCCCAGTTCACTCCCATGTCCAGTATTTCTTATAGGCATGGTAATTCTGATTATTGCATCTGCTCCCTCCAGCCCTTAGCTTAGAAGACCAAAGGAAGAGCAGACCAGGTATTTCTGTCCTATTCACATTTCAGCACTGTATCCCCATTGTTTCTTCTGGCCCCCTGCCAACACTCTTGCTAACTACCTGAGTTTAACTCTTTAGTCACCAAGTGCTGGCCAGCACTCCTGCTATCCGTCACAATAGTCCTATAAAATAGTGCATATTTCTAAGGGCTGCATATGTTTGGGGTTTTTTTTAACCTATCCTTTCTAGGGTTTAATTAGCAAATGCTGAACACACCGGGTGCAGCAGAATTTGGAGCTCATGATACAGTAAAGGTTTGCTAATAACATCCCCCCACACACATACATTAACACCTAATGCCCCCCTCCCAGGTCACATACTGCTCAGTTTTAAATATTGATAAGAAAGGCTAGGTGTCTTACAAGCTCCTGCTGGCCCTGTCCAGGGCCCTGCTGTGATTGATCAGAAAGTACAGTTGCAAAGCAGATTTAAATGTTGTCTGAAAAGCTGCATGTTTTCTTTGGATGAAATTTTTTTTCAGTGTTTTTAGGTCAAAAATCTGTACACTTTCCTTTTCCCTGTCTGAGGGCCTATTGAGTTGTGTTAGCAAGACACAAATCTCAGTCCCATGTAGAATAGGCTTTCCAAAACCTGGTGGTTGTTTTTTTTCCCCTCCTTCATTCTGTATCTGTCTTTCTTTGTGCCAGTGGTGTCCAGCGGCAGTGTGAACCCTTCTGTGCTCTGCTTTCAAACGAATCAGTGGTGGATAAATGAATATACTCTTCACTGCTACCATTGGGAGCTTTTCTTTTCTTGCTGCACTGTTATAGCCTTGTATCGTAGCTTTTAGTGATGTTATATTTATAACTGTGATATGTAGAAGCAGAGCAATGCAGCTGTCTGAATTTTGTTGGCTACATGTCTCTTCTGGCCCAGTAGGTGTTTCTTACAGTGCTGCCAACTCTTTTCAAATTGAAAACGTGCAGATAACAGCCTGGGTAAAATATTGTGGTTGAAGGGGGAGCCCTTTCCGTTCCTTGTTTTCTAATTGAGCTTTCTGTGTGAGAGAATCAACAAACGGAGGTTAATTTCTAAAAGAAAAGCTCACGTTTGAGTTGGATTTTCTTGAATCAAAATGAACTCGATTAAAGGGACATTGTCAAGTTTTTAGGATGCAAATTTGCCAGATTATTTCATAATTTGATGACAAATACCCTCAAGACTAGTGGTTCTCAATCCATAGCCCCAGGGGCACTTTTGGCCCAAACAGCAGACAGCTGTGGCCCATGAGGCGACCTCAGGACCATAGAGGTATAGTATTGGATGCAGCCCACAATGGTAAAAAGGTTGAGGACCACTGCTCTAGATGAATTTATTCCACATCCAACATAATATTGAACACCTCGTTGCTGACCCATTTAAAAAGAAAAGCTACTGTTTGGGAAAACTTACATGGATTCTGCGAGGGAAGCCAGTCATCCATAGCTTCCTCTTGGTTTTCTCTGGTTTGAGCAAGTTGGCCGTGATAAAGGATTTATGTTTTGGACTCGGCTGGCTGTGCATTGGTATTCAGCTAACAAGCACTATTCCCAGGGCAGTGCCCATTGCTGCTGCCATTAACGACGGGACTGGTCTGCAGGCAGTGAAGCGAGCAAAAGAAAGCCCTGCCGACTTCTGGGGAATTAGCATCGTTACAAACCAAAAGGAAGAGAATGAATATTTGCTGAACAGAAAAAGGCAAAAATGATGGTTTTTTTTTTTTAAAAAGGGTCTTTGGGCTTCCAAACAGGCAGTATGAAAATGGTGTTACTAACATTAGCAAACTAATAATTGACAGTGTTCCTCTAAAGGGTTCAGATCACATTAGCAAACTAATAATTGACAGTGTTCCTCTAAAGGGTTCAGATCAGTCTTGCTGATAATTCAAAGCGTCGGCCTAAGATATCATGCTGATGTAGGGTAACTTCAGTGCCTCATTATTCCTCAGATGGAAGCATGACATGTCCCACAGCAATTCCCTTTTGCTCAGCCATTTAGAAGGAGCTTCTTATTTATACAAGTAATACCTGCATAGCTGTTATTCCAGTTATGTTTGTTATGAAATTATCAGGGAACGTCCTGTGCCACACAGAGATGTCCACCGTAACTTCTGACACCAACTCCTGCCAGGCTCTCTTAGCCATTTCAGACACTGAGTTTATGTGGCAGTTTTTCAGTCCTACCACAGCCTAAGCTCACTTCTCTCCTCGTTCCTATGTAGAGTAGAACTCGTATTTCAATTGAAATTGCACGTGTGTGGCTAAAGTAGAAGTAAGTGTGTGGAGCATTTCAGAAAGTGAGGTGGCCAGGTTGGTGACCGTACAGGTGAGGAATTCTGAAACCAGAAGCCAACCTGAGCTGAACTGAAGCAGAAAGGTTATTGATGGTACTGTAGCTAATAAAAGTAGAGGTCTGCATAATTGCTATTTGTAAAGGTTACCTTGCAGTGATTATACAGCTGATTGTGCTGTGGCTCATAATGGCCCTTGGCCAATGCAAGGGCTGGAATTTGTTTACTAAACAGGTCACAAGCAATAACGATGCCAACAGACCCTCCCCCCCCATGTCTGAGTGCAAGGAAATGTGTAACTGAGTAAATGCCTGCAAAGATGTGGGTCAGTTCATTTACAGTGTCTTTGGATACTGGTGGAGAGAGAGAGTTGTTTCCATGACCGTGCGATATGTCATGACATCTTGTCGTGAGGGAACTGAAGTTAACCTGGGTCAGCATTGTGCATTTTCATAACTGCTGCAAATAGCCTCCTTATAGTCCATGTACAGAAAGAAAGTGTGACGTTTGAACAATTTCTGCTCCCACGGGCAGTTGGCAGCATTGTTCTGGAGTCTTTCCTGATTTCTGCTTATATAATCTCTTTCTCTTCTCTCCATTTTTTGTTTTTATTTTGCTTCCCAAGGGCATGATGATGCAGTGCCATGTGCGGTTTTGAAAAGTGTGGATAGTTTTAGCTTTCTACATCACCCAGTCCATCAGAGGAGCTTAGAGATCCTGCAGAGATGCAAGGAGGAGAAGTACAGTAAGGCTCCATATCCCACCATCCTCTCTGACATGACACTCACACATCAGGAAATGGAAACCAGGAGCATTCTGGGTAGCAAGGGGAAAACGACACATGCAAAGAAACTTCCAGTGTAGCCCACTGAGATCACCTTAAGCAGCTGCAGGAGGCCTTCAGGGAAGGATTTTAGCCAATTTGTAGCCAGGGTTTGGTTCTACAGAGATCTGGAATAGCCTCTCTGGCTTTCCTGTTCTTGTTAATGAGTCGTACAAAAAAAATCCAGTATACATCTGTTTAATCATACGTGGATCCATTTCACTAATGGCTTCACAGGTGGTTCTCCTAAATAAGACAGTATTCTGAAGTTAGTAACACTTTTCATGCCATTAATTTTTAGTGTTACTACTGTTACACCTAAAGCAAGTATAGAGCACTTTGGAATCAGTAGGAATATTTCTAGTATGAAATAATATTGCCAGGATTTTACTCCAACCTCTCTTCTGAATTCAGTCCTTTTCTTCTATTACAACTTGATTTACCTCATAATTTTAAGAATAACTATGTTTGGAGAAAGTGCCGATGTCTGTTAAAAGACTTTCAGTTCCATGTGAGAACTTGTTATGCTAGCAGACCAATACGGAGCGGGTGGGCAGAGATGCACTTGGTCTCCATTTCCTTGTCCTTACACCTCTGTTTGTTACATAATAAACTAGTCCTGCATGAACCCACAGGCTTTTCTGCCTGTGTTACTAATTACTATGGCTGGACTCCTATCGCAGGAGGAGAAGGGAGTCTGGCAGCATGGAACGTAACATCACCCGCCACAAAGAGTAGCGCATGGAGATTCAGTGTTATAACCACATAAAGGACCTGCCGCAAAATGCCATAATTCTAGTTTGCTCTTCAAACTGCTCTGTGTATTGTTTCACTTTGACAGTCAGCTGTGCAAACAGTAGCAAGCCCTTGGAAAAAGGCATAATGCAATAGTGGCATGTTGAGATGTGCCTTCTTGCCAGTGGACAGGTGATCAAGCTTTAAAGGTGAATTTAAGAAATTACGTATTTTTGGTGTCTGTGTTTACAGAAGGCTCAAGTCTTGTGCCATCTTATTCCTCCTTCGTCATTTTGCATAATGTTTACAGAGATGGAGCTCTGCTGTAAGCGAGACTTTAAGGCACACACTTCCTCTAAAATGTAGGCTTTCCAATGCCTATAAGATGTGCCTAAACAGAATATCAAAAGGTTGGTTCCACATGGTACAAATAAGCATGGTAAGTACAGTGCTGCAGAAAGATGCACTTGGCTTTGGAGGTTTCTGGCAGACTTCTTCCATGTGCTCTCTGCTACACCTAGCGCTGGGAGAGCTAGGACAGGGTTTTCATTCTTACCTTCAGCCTTGCACTCAACTATTTGCCTTAATTTCCCACCATTACCACCAGTGGAAAATCTGAAGAAGCAATGTACCGTGTACACACAACCCGTAGAATCCCATAGTCAATACACTTCGGAGGGACACTAGCAGAGAATTACAGTGCTCTCAAGAGCTAGCACCTAATAGTTTATTAGTGTAAGTAAAGCAATTGGAATCCAGCTTAAGATTTGCAGGTTAGGGTTTAGCTGCATGAGTTCAGACAGCTATATAGTTTTAGATCTATGGGCAGGCGGTTTGTTCAAAAAGGTGGAGGGGGAACCCATATAGCGCACAATGTTTAACTCTAACCTGTACTTTGGTGTAAAAATAATCCATATGTTTATTATGGTCAAACCCAGTAGTGTTAAACGTTAATTCATTTTGCCACGGATGAAGCCTTGTGATCCGTTGCCTGGTACAAAATTCATCCCTGGCTGAGACAAGTGACATGTGTTCCAGCTGCTGCTGCTTTGTGAATTGTGTAAGAGCGGATGCTCTGGCAAACAAGCAGTTGATTAGCCACCTCTGTATTCAGACTTCTTGCATGTGCCTATAGCGTGTGCTGCCCTTAGGCTGCTCCTCAAACTTTCTCCTTAAAATAGGTAAATTAGAGTCCAAAACCGTGTAATTATTGGATGCGTGGGAGTTAGATTTTGCGGGATTCCCTCAGTTGCTCACCTGGAGGCTTGCCTTCCCCAGTTGGGGAAAAGCCGACATGCTCACCAGTGGTACTACTTGGACTTGGCTTTTCCCGGAAGTTGAATAAAGTTACATCCTCTCCAGTTCTGAAAAATGGATCGTTGGGTAGAATCCGACTTTGGTTTTGAATGTCAGATTTGGTTCCACTCACAAGTGTGAATTACAAAAGCTATTTAACCAATGGACTAGCTAGTGAATCCAGATGCCCTTTGGTGGTAACACCACTTCCTGTTCAAGCTGTCTGGCCAGTGACTGCTAGTCCCCTTGGTATTGGTGACTCAGTTACTGCGGTGCCTATTCCTAGTACCTTTCTGTTGATTGGCAGGAATCCATCCCAGGAAAGCAGGGACACCTTGGTGCCTTACCAAGTGAATCGCAGAGAGTAACAGGGCTTCACACTCTGTGCTGAAGGGAATTCCAAAACACAAATTATTGCCCAGTGTGACATGCACTGGCCTCAGCCATCCCTGAATGCAGGGCAGGCACTCCCCTTGGTGGGTGTTCCCGTAGCACGGGGGGAAAGTGTATTGACCACGGTTCTTCCCAAAAGTGCAGCAATCCAGATGTTAGCGGCAGAAAAGTCCAATCAGACAAACCAGGCCAGCCCTTGAAAGGGGCACCATTGAAGTATGGAAGTGAGTTTTAGAGAATAAACAGTGGTCATAAATACGTCTAGCCTAGCTGATCGGTCTACATCTGCCCTGTGAATGGAGGAACATGCAGGTCCCCAGCTCTTTGTTTGGGGAGTAATTGTTTCTATAATTAATGGATAAATGACCCTGGGTCAGAGTACTTGGAGGCAGGGGAGTCCAAGCAGATTAACAGACGTAAAATTAAAAATAGCTGCCCCTTGTTCCCAAAAGCCTCTCTCTCTATTCCGCCTCCCCCTCCCCCCAGTACAAACAGCGCTGCACTAAGACCACCGGTGTACAGTGTATTTTGGGGGGATGGAGAGCTCTTTAAGCATTTATGCTCCTCTTATGTAGCCAAGTTTGTAATGAGCTACTGCAGCAGTCATTTCTCAACTCGGCTTGCATTCCTCTGTAATTTATTTTTGCATTGCAAGTGACAAATCTGTGGATGAACAGACTGCCTGGAGCACATGACACTTGCTAGGCACCTATTGTATAAGCTCCAGTGTAGTTTTAAGTTGATTCTAGAATAAAACTGTTTCTTTTCCAGATTTATGTAAGACCTAGCTATTGCAGCATTTTGGTACCATCTTAGCTACATAATTTCAGCATCTCATAAAAGATTTCCCTTCTATGGCCATTACATTTCTGGTCATTGTAATCTTACCATTCTCATTTTAAGGTCACTCTGCAGTGATAGGATAAATAAATCCCTAACATTAGGAAATCAGTATTCTAATGAAGGGTCACTGTTCAAAAGAGAGCCACTAGTTATGAAAGATTCCAACAAAAATGAAATATAATGGATTAAGGATTTTCTTCATATGTTTCTGGGGGGAAATCAAGACATTTATACCAAACATCAAGTGAAAACTAAGTCAATGGCCATCAAGAGATTATCCACTTCATAAAGTAAATAAATCATTGAAAGTTGGTCTGAGGCGTTGTGTTGTAACCCTGGTAACACACACAGCCTGCTGCCCGGCAGGTTTGGCACTGTCCACAGGCAAATTTCCACCTAATGAGCAGTTGTTGTATTGGCAGCTCCTTGTCAGTTATGGACAGTATAAAATCAGAGTGCATTTGTGAACGTCTTTGGAAAGTGAGGAATGTGCTGGAATCAGTGGCCAACTACAGATGCTTACCAGAAAAGGGCGTGGTGCACTCGAATTAGAAGGCAGCTTGTGTTGGATCATCTTTTCCAGGATCCGACACGTGAACAGTTGGTTGGACAGCAGCATTCGGCCACGTAGCAGGGACCTGGGAGAGCAAAGGAACTGTGGATCATGTGCTCTTATAAAAGCACTAGTCCATCCATCCCAGTGTCTCCTGTCATTTGATACTGGAAGCATCGCCGAGATGCCGGAGTTGTTTTCCAGCTCTCCCTGTTCCCACCCTTCTCTGCAGAAAGGAAGAGCCCCCAGGAGAGGAGGAGAAAAGTGAAGGAGGGCTCGGGCCCAGACATTGCCCCGTGCGTGTTCAAAGGCCTCTGGCCAAATTCCCTCCCCTTTGCCTGCCTCTCACATTTCAGATCTTGGGTTTGCGCTGGCAGCCAAAACCAGAGCCCATTGTCTCAGGGGGCAGTCGCTGCTGCTGGGCATCCACAGAGAGTTGCAGTTCTCAGCTGCTGCGCTGTCATGGCTTTCCATCCCCCCTCCCCCCCCCCCCCCCGTCTATTTCCCAGCCTGACAGGCTGTAACGTGGCAGGTTTTCTTGGCCCTGCACTGAAAGGCTCAATCCAACTATCAGGCTTGGCGACAGTCGCAATTTAGGGCCTGGCTGGAGCAAGGAGGGGTCCTTTACTAACTCTGACCCTCTCAAACGGAGAGGCTGGATGTATCTGAGAGTGGGGTGCACCATGGTGGCTGTGACCGGTTGGGAGGAATGTTGGAAGCTATCGACTTCAGACCCACAATCAGATTTGGATTGTTTTGAAAAAAAAAATTGTGCTCCAAGAGGCCTGCAGGAGGACATTGCTACATGTCGGTGTGCTGAAAATGTCTCTGGATTGGCTTTAATGGACGCTCCAAATGAGTCCCTTGTGGGACCCAGGACTCCTTTAGCATGGCTGTACATGGCTCCATGAGGTAGGATCTCAGTGCTTGTTACTGTTTTATAAAGCCCAAAGTAAAAGCCAATACAGGCTTCCCTAACTGGCCTCAAATGTGGCTTGCTGCTGCAGGTTTTAATAAGTCTCCCACCCCCGCCCCCCCCCAAAGAAATATTCCTTCCACATGTTCATCTTTTAAGAGGCCATATTATGTATGATTGTTATCTCCGCCAGCCAAGGAGTGTGAGAATTCATTCCACTGACCCCAGACTCACTCCCCTATTTCTAAAGGGAAGAGAGTGTTGCATTTTCTCTTAACTGTCTTTTCTAATAAAAGAAAACAATTCTTAGATTTTGAGAGTTTTCCCATTTGTCATTTCGCCCTCCCCCCAGTCTGAGCGAATTCAAGGCAAATAATGCACACTTGCGGGATGTTACAGGATTTCTCACATGTTTCTTGGTTCATACGAATGATCCCAGATAGCTAAGAAGTTACCTGTTTTCATGATCGGAATATTCGTTTTAAAATGAATTTGAAACTGTTTTGTTGCCTACAAGCAGTACTTTTTTTGTGACCGTATGGCCCGGAATGGCATACTGCCACCTGTTTTCCCAGCCTACAGAAAAGGAATGGGATTTTCTTACAAAAAAAGCGCTGCCTACAAGCAATTAGATCTTTCCTTTATTTCTGTTCATGTCATTTGTACCCAAACTGTTTCCGCTTCTTGGGCAGACCCATTTGAACTATCTGCCATTAAAATCTACAAGGCTGCTACGCCATGTTCTCCTCACGCATTTATCAGGCCTTGGAAATTGAAGCTATTCCTATTAGAGGGTTCCATTATGGCAGAAGATCAGATGAGCTGCTACCGCATCCCGCTCACGACATCAGTGTCTGTTTGTTTTTAGGAAGGGGAAGAAGCCGTGAGTTGTCAGAAACAATTACTGGTAACGGTGGTGCTCCAGCTAGTTCTGTGTCTGTCCCAACCAATTCCCTTCTTGATGGAGTGATTGACTATTACAGTGCTGTATTTTTCATGTCACTGCTTTGAAGTGTTTTGACTGACGGGAAGCAGATGAACTGGTACCTTTATCCCGGTCATGAGAGATCGGTAGTTTTCCTTCCATCTGGCTTTCAAATAGCGGAAACAACACCACGGGCAAATTGTTCCTGTGTCACATGGGTGGGTGCTGGGGGAAGAGGTAGACTGGTGCAAACTGACTCGCTTGTAAGTTGTGTCTCCTTGTCAGAGAACACGATAGAAACTAGTGCTCAGTCGATATTTCATCAGCCGTGGTTCCCCCATGACCCCCTTTCCGTGTATTCCCAGCATGCGCCATAACAAGTATAGATTCTTTTCCATTTGCAGCCAACAAAAAGCTGTTGCTGCTCTAATTTTCCTCGTGTAAAGAGGGGAATAAAAACTTGTTGTTGTTAATGTGCTGCTGCAGGTATCACCCGGAAAAGCCCAAGAACGCCCCTTTCAGATCTGCAGGGAGTTAACACCATCAATGAGAAACCCTCCCGGTAAGTCTACTTTTCAGATTAGCGGGTAACGATAAGTCCGGGGGGGGGGAATGTTTTGGAACTGTTGCAAATCTGCTGTGTGGATGTTTCTTCCCAGCTTTTTCTTTTACCCACGACTTGCTCTTCCTTGGGAGAGGTTCTTCAAGATGATAAAATGTGATTACGGTTCAGTCCTGGATTTTTCCATCTAGCTCATGCAGGGTGTCGGGGCTAGGCCTCCGGAGCCATTGGGGGTACATGGGAGACCTGCACCCCTTCCCAAACAATTTTTCTGGCCCATCTTCAGAATTAACTCTCCTGTTAAACGGCCTGTTGCTGTCTTGAAGGCGGGTCTAGGTCTCCTCTGTGTCCCAGCTGCTCTGCTCCAGTGATACAGCATGTCAGGAAGCCTGCTTGACCAGAGCCTCTGGGTTTCCCTTGTCTGGGGGCTTCACCCCGGCTCCTGGCTCTTGGCATCAGGGTACAGCCAGGGCGCTCTGGGGCTGCGGGCAGCTGAGTGTCACTCTAGCAGCCCTGAATTCCTTTACATTTCACCGAAGGGCTGGACCAGCACCAGCACAGACCAAGGTCAGTGTGATCTGAAGCCACCTTTCTTCCCTCAGGCCTGCCCAAAGCTGAGTCCTAGTGAGATCAGGGTCTTTTCTCTAGCATTACGGGCTCTGGTAAACCTCCCTATCGATCTACGTGAAGTGTCTCTGTGAACTTATAACCTTCTCCTGTCCCTATGCTCTTTTCTCTGGTAAAGTTGACGGAGCAAGACTTTGTAATGTGCAGAAGGCTCTGCAGTTCTGTTGGAACAGAATGAAAGACTCTCAGATAGATGGCTGAGTTTATCTGGAGGTGCCAAAGAACAGCATTGTTCCCACAAAACTGTGCTCTCCAGTCGGATCCCAGTGTGTGTCAGAGATGTTTCTCCTGAGAGCCAGCGCTGTCCTGTGGGAGCAGCCAAGGCCTCTCCCAGCAGAAGCAATGCCGTTCCTAGGGTGAGGAAAGGAATGGGTCTGCCCAGTCACTGCGTGGCCCCCAGGCACAATTTCCTTGGAGGTGTGAGAGTAGATAGATTTTCAGTTACAGCGTTCGACCACACTCTAGCTTCTGGTCTTAGAAAGGAAGCCCACTGTTGTGTGACATGAGTACACTGGCTCTCTCTAGACTAGACTCTTTATTTCCTTAACCTTTCCTGCCACTGCGATGGCTGCTCCAGCTCTGACCAGTGTAATCATAGTGCAGTTATTGTACATGGCATGATGTGTAATTGATGTGTGTGTGCGGCGTAACTGCAAAGGAATCCATCAGGAGCACAGGAAACCAAAAATGGGCTTTTTTGTTCATTGTTCCTCGCAGTCATCTGCTCAAGTGCTTTTATTCAGATCAAAACAAAACGCCAGAGACATTCTCTGAAAGTCAAAGAACCCAGGATGTCAGGTAATGAGCTAAAGCTTAGAAAAATTAAAGTACAACAAACACATCAGATTTAGAGGGACATGTAAACTTTTGAGTGCCCAAATACTTTTTCTAATTTTATTTAATAAATAATTTTTAAAAACTCACAAAAAATGTCACCTTCATCCTGGTACCAAACACGTGCTCTGCTAAAAAACCTGATGTCAGGTGAAATCTAATGGATGATGTGACCCTAGCATATGTCACTTGGGTTTTGCAGTATTGTCAGGGTTAGAGTTGATCAGAAAATGTTCCCTGAGTGGCACTGGCCCAGCTAATACAAAAGGATTCTATTCTTCTGTACAGCATGTAGAGTTCATTTTCCATTGGCACAATAAACTCGTGTGCAGCTGTGTTACAGATCATTTCATCAATAGTTGAGTGACATCATTTATCCAGGAGCCTGGAATCCTTCAGAAGGCAAGGCTATGGAAAGATCTCTCCCCCATGTCTTTTGAAGTCAGTGACATTTTAAGAGGAATAACGTACTACTCAGTGTAAATGAGGGGGCCAGAATCTGGCTGTTAACGCAGAGACTGGTGTCATTGGCTAGAAACAAGAATAAGTACGTGCAGCGCCAGACACGTCAGTTTGGCCAGTCCCTCTGAAGCCTGGCCTGCACCATCCTGTTACTCCACTTGGGAACGTGGGCTGCCAACCGTACCACGACATGTGGTAGTTTGAAAAGAGCCCTACTGTAGAACCATTTCACCTTTCTCATTTGCCCTAAGTGACATTTCAAACCAAGGGGCATTGACTATCATACGGTTATCCATTCCCTCTTTTCTCTTTTCCCTCCGCCACAAAGGCGGGGGGTCCTATAATGTTTTCATCGCTAACAGAGCTGCCTGTCGCTCAGGAGAGATTCAGATGCTGCCCAGCTGATTAGCAGAGCACCCACAGCTAAGTTTTGTTTCTACTGGTGGTGCACATTCACAGATGCCTCTGTGCACATAAAAATTTAGTCCGTGCATGGATGGAAAAGATTTGAGGGACCATGGCAACTATCCTCCCACATTGACTCAGAATTACTGGTTTGCTGCTCTGGACCTTGCTTTATTAACTGTACTGGAATTTGTTCAGTGGCTGGCCAAGAAAGCACATATTGAAGGTATCAGGACTAGTGCCTGCCTCTCTATCCCAGCACTTAGTAGTCACTGCACGGTGCACAGTCTGTGGTTCCACAAGCCATAGTAAACTACTGAGCCATTACATATTTTCTGTCTCCCCCGCCCATAACCCTCCCCAAAATAGCCTGCGGCATCTCTGAAGGTGTTTAAATCAAAAGGATTAGGTTTATACTGGCAAGTGTTGGTAAAGTCAGTTTTGCTGTACTTACACAGACTGAAAAAAATACGTCCATCTAGAATGATCCAAATTTTCAAATGCGTAAAGTAGGAAAAATCCAAGTCTCAGTCTTGGGATTTAGACTTTTGCATTAGACTCATTGCAAAAGTACTAAACGCTAGGGATGAAAAATCCTCTTCAGTGGGTTAACCGGTTAAACTGATTAAAGGTGGCACAGGTAGGGAGGCTGCTCCAGCGCCAGTGGGCTAACACCTCCCCCCCCCCCAAACCTGCCAAGGTCAGGCTGGAACACCCTACCCCCTCCACAGGGTCTGCTCCCACCTGGCCCAAGCAGTCCCTTCCTGCAGGGCACTCGGGTTCCCAGTGGACAGAGGCTGCTCTGGATGCGGGAACAGCCCCTGCCTGCTCCAGCCCCCACCAGTTAATGGTTAACTGGAACTAGTAACCATCACCCACTAAGGGTGATACTTACCAGTTAACCTTTCACATCCCTAGTGAATGCATAGTGAAAACTGGGTGCGATTTCTTGTTTGAAGGATATTTACTGGGCATATTTTGATGTGATGCTGACAATTTAACAATTTATAAAGCCTTATCTTTGTGTCTGTCCGCGTCCTCTCTCCTTAAACATTGTTTGACCCCTGCTCATAATTTCACAAACTGTGAACATTTAAAATAAAAAAAATTATCTGCTGCACTTAGGAATGAAAATAAAAATAGAATTCTGCCAAGCCAATATATGGGTCTGATTTTAATATCTCACTCTGTGGTTGATTTTTATGTTGAAAACAAATGTCTATTATTTTTATTAATATTATCGACTTTAAATTGTGCAGGTTTTTAATGTAATGTCAACAGTTACCACATACAAAACGCTGTCTACAGAAATAAAGATAACAATCCACCTAATGGTGTACCTGGTGGGAGGACTGTAAGGTAGTTAATTAGAAGTCTCTCTCTAACTACAGGTTGAACCTCTTTAGTCTGGCAGTTTCTGGTCTGGCAGCATCTGTGGTCTGGCATGATTTAAGTGAGCCAGATGTCCACTTATCACATGTGTCCACGTTTCCCGTGGTCCCGTAAAGTTTGTTTACAGCCACCAGTCCTGGCTGTCGGTGTTCTGTGTTCTTATTTAGCACCAATGTACCCCTGCGTGTCTTCTACGAGCCCAGCAAGCAGTGGCCGTGCTGGTAATGCTGCTAGACAATATTGACCTCCCGTGGTCCAGCAGATTCTCTGGTTTGGCACCAGTCGGGTGCCGGACTAGAGGGGTTCAACCTGGAGGATGTTCATACTCCAAACAATCATTCTTCCCTTCAGGTTATCAAGTCAGTGATTTCTGAAACTTAATGTCTGAGCCATAAACATTTTTCTGGAGTTAAATTGAAACCCTCTTCCCCGTGTGGCTAGCGCCCTGCAGTGTAGCCTGAGCCCATCATGTTGAATGCAAATCTGAGCCATGACATCATGCCTGAAGTAGCACAGATTCTGATGAATCCACATCCTTCAGCTCTCCTCCGGAGCCGTGGGTTTGAGGTTTCCACAGGAGTGCTCCCGCAGCTGGAGGCAAAAAGGCTTCACTGAAGCCAAGGCAAGGCAGCATGTCTGCAAAGAGCCTGAAGCAGCTCCTGACCATTAAAAACATGATCTCACTAGCCACGGCCTGGCAGGGTGGCTTTATTTCCAGTGCAACAGAAACTGCTTTATGTTGATTAATGGTGCAGAAATGGGAGAAGAATCGCTGCCGATCAGCCTCTTCAAATCATCTGTTTTGCTTTGTGACTCCTTAACCCCGGTGACCGGGGTTGCTGGGGAACATGCTGCTATTTATATTTGCACCCAAAATATAATCACAGAGGATAAAGTTCCCATAAAATCTTCTTTAAAACCACCTGGGAATTTGTTCCCTCTTGGAGTAGATGCAGCTCTGTGCTCCACCGGGGTGCGCACCCAGCGCGCTGGAGCTGGAGAATTCTGCCTGCCAGTACCCAGGGGACCCGTGTGTGCGTGATGGCCATGATCTCCCTGGTTCTATGCGGTATTATCACCTCCACCGCCCCCTGCTCCTTCTTCCCGCCTGGGGTTGCACTGGGAGCTCTGTGTGTTGCTTAACCTCCCAATCTTCTATCTTTGACGTAATTGATCTGTTTCTATATAGATGGTATCCTTGGCATGAGCGTTAGCATGCTCATGTGGCACCCTTAGCATGAGCGTTAGCCTGCCTGCGTGGCACCCTTAGCATGAGCGTTAGCCTGCCTGCGTGGCACCCTTAGTGTGAGTGATAGCATGCCCCCATGGCAGCCTTAACGTGAGCGTTAGCCTGCCCGCCTGACGCCCTTAGCGTGAGCGTTAGCATGCCCGCCTGACGCCCTTAGCGTGAGCGTTAGCATGCCCGCCTGGCGCCCTTAGCGTGAGCGTTAGCATGCCCGCCTGGCGCCCTTAGCGTGAGCGTTAGCATGCCCGCCTGGCGCCCTTAGCGTGAGTGTTAGCATGCCCGCCTGGCGCCCTTAGCGTGAGCGTTAGCATGTCCGCCTGGCGCCCTTAGCGTGAGCGTTAGCATGCCCGCCTGGCGCCCTTAGCGTGAGTGTTAGCATGCCCGCCTGGCGCCCTTAGTGTGAGCGTTAGCATGCCCGCCTGGCGCCCTTAGCGTGAGCGTTAGCATGCCCGCCTGGCGCCCTTAGCGTGAGCGTTAGCATGTCCGCCTGGCGCCCTTAGCGTGAGCGTTAGCATGCCCGCCTGGCGCCCTTAGCGTGAGTGTTAGCATGCCCGCCTGGCGCCCTTAGTGTGAGCGTTAGCATGCCTGCTGACAGAGCGGGGGACAAAGGGAGCAATTGCTCAGGGGCCCAGGTTTTTTAAAAGGGCCCACAGCCCTGGCAGTGGCAGCGGCAGCCAGGGAACACGCCAGGCCCTTTTAAATTGCCTGAGGGGTTAAATTACTGGCCTGAGCAGGTGGGCAGCAGGTGGAGCCCCTTTGAGGAGGCTAGTCCCTGGCTAGGCTCCTTCCACCTGCATCTCCCTCCCTCCTCCCGTGGTTGGAGCCACAAGATCCCTCCAATCCCTCTCCCTCGGCTGGAGCCAGAGCCCTCCTCCCCTGTGCCCAGAGAAGCCTGAGCACGACCCCTGAGTCTTTGTGGAGACTCCTGCTCCTCCAGGAAGAGTGCTATTGTCAGCATCCGGGATGGAGCAGACCCTGCCATGCGCTCCCCGCGCCGGGTGGGAAACCCAGTGTCCGTGGTGCCGACCCCGGGGCGTCTAGTACGAGCGAGGGTGACGGCATCTGCAATCTTGCAGCCTCAATGGGCTTCTAAACCCTCTGGTCTGTCAGCACCACCTCCTGGTAGCCCATTGCCAGGCTCCTTCCTTGCCCAATCAGTCCAAGTAATTTGCCTCAGAGTGGAGCGGGCGGTGGGGCCAAGAAGCACATGGGGAGCTGATGACCGGGCCACAGGGGCATAGGGCTGGTGGCTGGGACCCTGGGCAGCAGGGCATGGAACTGGGGTGCCCAGTGCCTGGGGGTGCTTCCCCTGCCAATAGCTGCTGTGCCCCTGCTCGCCCAACTGGTGACGGCACCTTGTTTTACAAAGGCTTTGGTCTAACAGTGCTTTAAAATGTCAGTAGGTGACTGGATGATGTCTCGGTTTTGTGTGGGAGTGAATGAACGGTGCAGGGGAAAATTGGTGATTGGTGTCTTCTAATCACGAGATTATAGCCTGCTAATTTAGCGCCGTTCCACCATTGCAGTGACGCGTGTCAAAGCTTGCTTTTGTATTAGACGTGGTTTTCAAGTGCAGGTTGTGACTGACCTGTGTCTCGTTGCAGTGATGCCTATGGAGTCGGCTGGCCTGGCAGGATGGGCGTCCGACAAAGCCGAGTCTCCAGTCCCAGCTCCTTCCTAGACAAAGATGGGATATTTGTTAATTCGACCAACAGCAAGCTCCTGGAGCGGGCCCATGGCATCCTCATGTGAGTACGAAAGGGGCGGGTTTGGGCCTCGTGCTGCGCGGGTGCTGAGCTGCCCAGGTAGTAACAAAACCGTGAGCTGCCGGGGCACGAGAAGGGCAGCAGCACAACATGGTGCTAGTGCACAAAGGCTGAGTGCCAGCTCAGCCGGTCCAAGGCGAGGCAACATGGTGTATGTCAGGGTGATCTGGGCCATCTTGGCATTCTGGGCTAAGAGCACCACTTCTCTCCCTAGGGGGATGTTCCACTAGTTGCGTCCCTGGCGCTACATGGGGGGTGATCTTCTGAGGGGCCCTTTATTAACCCCCATTGGTGATTTAGAGCACAGCTTCCTCATAGGCCTCAGAGGAGGCTGCCAGGCTAGCCAGAGGTAAGTGTGGTGTGTCAAAGCAGATGGGTGAATCTGGTCTCTATAGCCCCCCTCTTGCTGTTCTTCACAAGCTGTCAACTACCCCGTTACTTCCTGTCTGTAACAATCCAAACTGGGTTCACCTCCCTCCCCCCTCTGAGACACAAAGGCAAAGCATGGAGGGGAAGAGTATGTGGAATTGTATTTAACCTGGCTAGTTTGCAGCTTACCGGAAAACAATGCTAAAGAACCGGCTTAAAGGGTCTTTCATTGACTCATGCATATCCATTCTACTAACCAAGGCGTTTCTACGCTCTCTGTCCTGCCGCAGATAGCCTCAGTTCTTTCTGACATGGGTATTTTGCTGTTGGCCCTAATGCTAACCATATTGGGGTTTCCTAATGGGAACTCCCAGCTTCTGCCACGAGGGCTAAAATGACAGCGTAGCAGGAAATGGGTAATCCCGTTCTATAACCTCCTGCCTGTCTCATTGTGGCCCTTTTATTATCTCCTCAGGCGAAACAAGAACTTCAAAGCCAAACCCAGTCTCCCAAAGGTGAGTGAACAAACAGGGTTACCCTTCTTGTCCCTGGCGTGCGTAAGGTACACATGGTGCTACAGGCACTGCCATGAAATGTTAGCTCGTGCGTGCTGTATACTTTGTCGGGTGGAGGGGGGCCAGTGCAGAGTGAACTATGCCTCTCTAAAGTTTGGCTTCCCAAGTGCCTGTTGCAGTATGAGAGCTGTGCAAATCAACTCCAGCCGGCTCCCTTTGAGGGGGTTATTTTATGGAAATGAAAGTTAGCGCGTTCTCGGTGGCAGTGGGGTCCCTTTCTCCCGGAAGACACTTGTAGATCCCTTCCTGCTCCCATGCTGGTTTTTTTACTTTTGTTTTGTGAAGTTAAAAGAAACCCCAAAAGAGAAAATATTGCCCCAAGGGTTGAAAGAGGTCTGTGTGTTTGTTTGTTGGGCCCACCACAATTTAAGTCTCTAAATGCAAAGAAATGTCTATCGAATAGAACTGGAAGGGAACCTTGAAAGGTCATCGAGTCCAGTCCCCTGCCCTCACAGCAGGACCAAGGACCATCCCTGACAGATTTGCCCCAGATCCCTAAACAGCCCTCTCAAAGATTGAACTCACAATCCTTGGTTTAGCAGGCCAATGCTCAAACCACTGAGCTATCCCTCCCCCTTTCTAAGTCCAGGGATCACTTAGAAATATTTTGGACTTGGTATATACAGAGCAGGTTTCAGCTCATCTACCGTCATGGTGGAGATTTCCTTTCCGAGGGAAAAGTTGACAGATCATTAATTATAATAGCAGAGTGCTGTATTTGGTACCTTCCATTCTATTTAAGGTCCATTTCTAGCATTCCTGCTGTTTATTTTTGGGCAGGACTCTCTGTGCCTGAAGGCGTAGGGTGAGAAGAGATTCGCTGTCTGTCGGTGGCATATTATAGCATTTTATGGTCATTACCAACACTGCTTTGATTTAAAATATGTCTGGTTTGTGCTGTGCACCTTCCCATAAGAATTATATTTAATTAAATATAACAACAGCATGTAAACTCGGAATACTGTTGAGGGTCCATGACTTGTAAATACAAAGACTTCTCCTTTCGTTTTGTTGACTCTGGTTCTGGGCAGATCGGAGAATTAAATGGTTTTGCTTCATCTCAAGGGGTGAGCAGACCAAATCGCAGACCCATTAAGTATCATCCTGCATCGCGAGCCATCGGCATTCGTGAAATGCCTGGGACTGCACCACAGTAATGTGGAGGAGCTGGTGGGGATCGAGTGATGCTGTAGTAGGGCGGTGTTCTGATGCAGAGATCTTCTCCGAAGCAGCAGCATGGTTGTTGTCGCACGAAGAGGGCAATCCATATTTGTGCATTAAAAGGCAGAGGACAAACAATCAGGCGTTGCTTCTCCTGTAGGGGCAAAAGGGAAAATCTGTACTGATGCTGCCCTTTGGCAACACAACTTGCACCTAAATAAGCAGAGATCTGAGTCTTCGTTGTTAGCAAATTGGATTGGTTAGATAACTGGTTTGAGAACAGTACGCTTCAAGCGGGTGGACTCCTTTTTTCATCTTTAACTCTGACTGTCACCCCCCCCCCCCATATCCCTTTCCTGGTGGTCTACACAAACCTGCCGTGTCGTGTGCGTATTTCACCTGTAAGCTCTTCAGAACAGGGACTTTATATGGAGTGGGTACAGTGACCGGCTAGGGCTACTGTGACCATTCCCAGGTGTGAATTGCTTCCTGGATGTTTTCAGGGGCATCGCGTAGTCAGTGCCTAAGGGAGCCCTGGGGAATAGCTGGGCGGTGGGCAGAAGTGAGCTGCGTGCTGTCTAAGTTCTCTTTGTTCTAAAACTCTCTTGGTTTGTTTGGGGTTTTTGGCAGCACTTGTTGGAGGTGAAATCTCTCAAGCACCTAACTAACCTGACACTGCACGATCGCATCACAAAGTCTCTGCTCCACCTCCACAAGAAGAAGAAACCCCCCAGCATCAGTGCACAGTTCCAGGTAATTTCCAGTGTGTGCTCCAGAGGTGAATAAGCACCTGAGAAAAGCGAGCTGGTCCTGGACACTGTCCAGACACCTGCATGGACCCCCCAGGTGAGAAGGATGGCTCTCACAGGCCCCCAGCTCTCCTCCTCAGCCCTGCTCAGAACACAAGACCAGCCACGTGTGTGGAGCTTGGCTGAGCAGTGACTTAGAGGGGACATAACAGTCCACTGATAGGTAAAGGATGAAAATACAAAGTGGGGGCGGTAAATGACTTAGGATGAGTATAACAAAAAGCAGTGGGATGGAAATAAGAAAGGTAAGATTGAGGAAATGCTTTCTGGAAATCTAAGTACATTATAGCCACTGGATCCCCTTGTGAATATGCTTGTTGACCCCCTCAAAGAACCCTAGTAGATTGGTGTGGCCTGATTTCCCTTTACAGAAACCATGTTGACTCTTCCCCCCCCCCCCCCTCCAAGAAATTACGTTCATCTGTGTGTTCTGTTTGTTACTGTAATTTCAACCAGTCTGCCTGGTACTGAAATCAGACTTAGCCTGTGATTGCCAGGATTATCTCTAGAGCCCTTTTTAACAATTGGCATTACATTAACTCCAGAAAATGATTTAAAGGAGAGGATACAAACCATTTAGTAGTTCCGCAATTTCACATGTGAGTTCCTTCAGCTGGTGAGTGCCATCTGGTCCTGGTGACTTATTACTGTTCAGTTTAGAGGAGGTTTTGCAATAAATTGATATTGACACATCAGTCGGGGGCACTTTTTCCTACAAAGAATGGCTCAGGTTTGGGAATCTGCCTCATGTCCTCAGCCATGAAGACAGATGCAAAGAATTCATTTAAATTCTCCGCAATGACCTTATCGTCCTTGAGTACTCCTATGGCATCTCAATTGTTCGGTGGCCCGGTTTTTAGCAGGTTTCTTGCTTCTGATGTACTTAAAAAATATTTGCTTGAGTTTTTGGCTTGATCTTCTTCAAATTCCATTTTGGCCTTCCTAATTATATTTTTGCATTTGCTGCACTGACTCTCTGCTGTACCAGTTAACCTTCCATTATGGGTAACTGAATCTAAACACACACACAAAAAAAAATTCTCCAGCCTTGTCACAGTGGATACAGACTTGGCAACCGCAACTGTTGAGCCTTGAGATGCATGCAGAAGTGTTTGGTAATATTAGAGAGCAAATTTCATTTAAAATCAGGCACGTGGTCTAGTTTATAGAAAGCCTTTTTTAGCTATCCTCGTCATTTCAAGAATGTTTCTCTGGGAATTGGTTAATTTCTAGAAACATGCTCTACAAAACATGAATGCAACCAATGCCCTTGTCTCTCCCATGCCGGAGAAAGAGGGAATGTTGCAAGAGGCCTGAATGCGCACCGCTTTGCTTCCAGGGT
Source organism: Pelochelys cantorii (assembly GCA_032595735.1). Lineage (NCBI taxonomy): Eukaryota > Metazoa > Chordata > Testudines > Trionychidae > Pelochelys > Pelochelys cantorii. The sequence goes on from CM064338.1 coordinate 2,580,228, forward strand.
ATTCTTTTGTGTGAGAAGTAGCTCTAAATTATTTGCCGATCAAATTCCACTAACAAAACATAAAAAGCTACATAAGTCGGTCCGAGTGGTTCTATATGCAGAACCACAATAGTGTTCTCCCCATTGCTGCGGCTGTTCTCAAAGAGCCCCGGCCCAGGTTTTATAGGTAATAGAACAGTTGTTTTCTAACTGCAGTCGCATGGATAGTCACCAGGAATCCTTAAAATGCTCTAATGTCAGCAAGTTAAATACACTCTCCATCCTGTTTCCATGCATCTCTGCGTGGAGAAAGCTCAGATTGGGATCACTGGAATATCTTGTTAGAAATAAGTACGGAGAACTGCACTGCATATTGCACCTCGCTGGTCCAGTTTGGAATGTAATATTCCCCCTCAAGAGCGTGACTTATTCCCCAATCATGCAGTGGCAGGCCTGTTGTCACTGCAGTATGAAATCCCCTGTACATAGAACGAAGGGGAAGGAGGAGAATTTATTCTTCTGCTCCACATTTTGTGTTTTGTGCAAAAAGCTGCTCTTCCAGCTGTCGCTATCACAGCCTACCGTGACTGAAATCCATTTGCACCCGTGCCCTGTGATAGAATTCTTCCTTTTCGCTTTTTCCTCCTTGAGATTGGCTGCATCTGTAGTGCTCTCTCCTGGACTTTGAGCCATGTAGCCTAAGGGGTTCCAATCAGGTTTGGGTATTTGTGGAATCCACAAGTGACCGAGCAGCCGTACAGCTGGCTGTTTGGGTAGCAGCCACAAAGCAGAATCTGTCACCCAAAATGGGACACGGTGAATGTTTGTTTCCTCTGTGTGACCCAAACCTATGCTCACTTGAGTTTCTTGCAGTGGTCTTGATAAAAAGCTGGCTCCCAGCTTTGCAACAGACTGTTTTCATGAGCAATTACTTGGGTCTTGTGAAAGCTAAATAAAATTAGGGTTGTGATGCTGCATTTCTCCGAGGTGAGGAGCAGAGGGGAAGAGGAAGGCAGCCAGCATACTGTACTTATTCTGAGAAATAAACAAGCTTTTTGTTTGCTTTTAAGAGTTACTTTACAGGGACATAATCATGTAGGGCTGCATGAAGCACCCAAGATGCACAAGGACCATAAGTACATTTTAGAAATTGTAGGGGAGTCTAAGGATATGTCTACACAGCAAAGAACAACCTGTGGCTGGCCTGTGCCGGCCAACTCAGCTTGGTTAAGGGGCTGTTTAATTGTTGTGTAGACTTCCAGGCTCGGCTGAAAGGGTCCTATAGCCCAGCCTCCAGCCCGAGCTCAGAAGCTTACATGGCAGGGAAACAGCCCCAGAACCTGAGTTGACTGATGAAGGCCGGCAACAGTAGTCTAGCTGCTATATAGACATTCCCTAAGGCCTTGTCTATACTTACCTGGAAGGTCAAATCAAAATATGCAACTCCAGCTACATTAACTGCATAGCTGGAGTCAATGTACCTTGATTCAACCTCCACAGTGGGAGGTTGACAGGAGCAGGCAAATGGAGGAGTACCGGCATTGACAGGGGTGCTGTCAGCATTTGATTTAGCATGTCTTTACTAGACCTGCTAAATTGAACTCCAGAAGATAGATCGCCGCAGCGTTAATATTCCCAGTAGTGAAAAAATGGCCTCAGTCTTTGAAATAACAATGGGTTGGGTCCTTCTCTGTCACCAGTGCATTCACATAATGCACACAATACATACACAACAGAGAATGTCTTTTAAAGTATCTCTATTATTAGAATCAAATCAGCTCCATAATTAACTGATGTTGCTATGTAGCATTGCCTAGCTTGTGCCATTAGCGTGCTAGATGCTTTGCATATACGTGGGAGGCCAAGGCCACAGTTTCACCGAGCTTGCGATGTGAATAGCCGCAGTGCAGATCATGGATATGAAGATGGAATTCAACAAAAAGGAAGATGATTGTGTCCTTGTACAGGGCTTCATTTAACTGTTTTTGAGAGGTGGGGGGTATACACTTCCTTGCAGGCTGTAATTAGTGTCGTGAGTTTAGAGGTATTCTTGTAAATAAATAAATCGATCCAGTTCTACATAGCACACTGGTGAAATAATGCAAAAATAGGAGATCATTTTAGCACAGTTTGTGCACCGTGTTTGTTGCAAATGGCACCACAAAAGCAAAGCCAACATTGCTCTGTCGACGTGGCATTTCCATGCAGACCACCACTCCTTTCCACGCAGTGTGAGGTGGCCAGACGTTTGCCTCAGAAAATGCTGGTCTCGTGATTGGCCGGACCCAGGAGCTGGAGGGAGTCTGGGACCTAAATTCCCTCTCTGCTGTACAGCCACCCAGCAGGCTCTCCAGTGCTGTGCGCCTCAGGTGCCCCACCCTTCCCCCACTGCCGCACTGCGCCTGCCCTCTGCTGCGGAGGCGAAGGAATTCCCTGTGAAGTGAGCTGTGTCGAAGGGAGGGAGGCTAGTCTGGATAAAGGGAGATCAGGCAAACTGCAGGAAGTGATTTGAAGGAAAGCAGCCAACTCGTCCATTTCAATCCCCGCCAAGAGTATCCATTTTAAGACATGCACCAGTGATAACTTACTCCGATTCAGTACAAGAAAAGTCTCTGGGGCAGTCAGATGCTTATGGAGCAAACGGAGGAAAGGGGGTGATTGTTTTCCCTGCAGTGTCCTCCAGGGAACGGGTTTCTGACCACAAGCAAGGCGGCTCAGTGGTTAGCTGGTCTTTTGAGAATTCTCTGTGACTTCCCAGCAAAATACAGAATTGCAAAGGAAAATTCATAGCTCATTTCCCTTTAGTACTAAAACCTGGTGTGTAATTGTACGAGGCGGGGTTGGAAACTCTCCTATCTTTGCAGTCTCAATCACTCGTGTGTCGTTAGGGCTCAGGTTGGATATGAAGACATTAACATTCCAGTTTATTTGGCCATACGCTTTCTGGTGAAGTGGGTTTTACCCACGAAAGTGTATACCCCGATATATCTGTAAGTCTCAAGTGCCATAGGACTCCTCATTGTTTTAACATGGTTAGTGTATCTAGAGATTTATATGGAGCTGGTGCTGACTTGAATGGCCCTTGAACCGAATGTGCTTCCCTTCAGTGAGTTAGCTGATTCTCCTCTGTCAGCAGCAGTTCTTAAGTTGTTAATTTCCTCAGAGTGTCCCCTGGTGGGTGAAATATTTGATATTTCAGTATGTCTCACATTCCAGCTTCTAAGTTTTCTCTTCTGTTGCAGGCATCCCTCAACAAACTGATGGAGACTCTTGGCCAAGCAGAGCCTTATTTTGTTAAGTGCATTCGATCTAATGCCGAAAAGGTAAAGCCCTATTCCTGCCAAGTGCTTGGTACAGAAACACCGAGCTCGGTATTTGCATGAACCCGCCCAGCCGCCTCACTGAAGAAAATGCAATTGGATGTGAAGGTCAAACTCTGTCTTGCTCTCACTGTGATGTTCCAGACGGTCCAGAGAAGAGCAACACACACGATGAAAGGTCTAGAGAACATGAGCTAGGAGAGAAGACTGAAAGAATTGGGCTTGTTTAGTTTAGAAAAGAGAAGACTGAGGGGGGACATGATAGCGGTTTTCAAGTACCTAAAAGGGTGTTAGAAGGAGGAGGGAGAAAAATTGTTCTCCTTGGTCTCTGAGGACAGGACAGGACAAGAAGCAATGGGCTTAAATTGCAGCAAGGTTGGACATTGGGGAAAACTTCCTACTGGTCAGGGTGGTTAAACACGAATAAATTGCCTGGGGAGGTTGTGGAATCGCCACCACTGGAGATATTTAAGAGCAAGTTAGACCTGTCAGGGATGATCTAAATGATGCTTGGTCCTGCCGTGAGGGCAGGGGACTAGACTTGATGATCTCTTGAGGTCCGTTCCAGTTCTAGTGTTCTCTGATTCTGTGTTAGATATTGTGATGTACAATGATCTGTAAGGTTTCGTTGTTTTGACGGTTCGTTGTCATGTGTGTAATGTTGTTCTTACTTGATAAACCAAAATGACCCTTCTGGTCGTCATGTAAATGCTAAATTGAGAGGGCTCCTTTGAAGTCCTTACCATCGATGTCATTATAGAGAGCTTACTGAATTGGAATTCATGTCTGCCACGAACGAGCACTAAGGCTTCCAGCTTGAATTAAAAAAAAAATGCATCTGAAATGGTAATTGAAAAGGGAAATACTTTCACAATACACCTCATTATCCAAATGAAGTCAGTTGTACGTGACATTTTCCCTTTATAGTTTTCAGTCCTGCAGGGTGGGGGAATTGTGCCGTTTTACTCTGCCAAATGCAACGGTTGAAGAATTGGACTAATTTTTAGAAGCTGCATTGGTGTCATGGCCTATAAGCAGCGCGGGAATGAAACGGCCTGGGCTTGTGGAATAATGGAGTCTGTCTTCACTAGATCACCTTTTAAAATCCAGCCAGATCAGTAACGCTTAAAGCCATTTTCTTCCCGGGGCTGTTCCGTAATAAATATGTTGGTGGTCTTGGGCCAATGCTGGGAGTCCGTCGTAGCGTTGGCAACGTGTGTGTCATGCAAAACCATGTCATGTCCTCAGTCGGCTGTAGGTATTCGTGAGTTTCATGAACTATTTGTGGCTGGGTGAAGTGTCATGGTCTGTCTGTCCTTCTCTTTCAGCTCCCCCTGCGGTTCAACGACAGCCTGGTGCTAAGGCAGCTGCGATACACAGGAATGCTCGAGACGGTTCGAATTCGGCAGTCTGGGTACAGCTGCAAATACTCCTTCCAGGTCAGACACGGGGCTTTGGGGGTTGATTTGTTTCAGCATATTCTGGCAGATCGAGTTGGCCCATTTTTTGTGCACTCCCTGATTTTTAAATCCTGGTGATTTTAGAGCGAATGAGTAATATCGCTGCTGGCTGGACCCAGACATGGAGTGCAGTCCTATGCAGGGGCTGCTAGGCCAGCCCAGCCTGAGTTGTAACGTGCAAAGCCTCAGCTATTCCAGTTCTGAACCCAGACTGACAGTCACGCACTTGTTTGCATGGAAATGTGAACCCAATTTCCATGCACAGTGGTGCACATCTATCTAAAGTCAAGCCCATAACGTTCATTAGATGCCAGAATGAATTCACTCAGCCACTTTGTGACCTAGAAGGGAGTTGATCCATATTTCTGGAAGAAAAATTCGAATGTGCTAAGCCCGCTGGACCTCTTAGAGGTAGATGGCTGTAACGGCAGCTACAGAGACGTGTAGAACTGAGCCTGTTCCTAAACCAAGCAAAATCTTGTCTAAACTGCTATTGGGCCATATAGAATCCCGGGGCTGGAAGCGACCTCAGGAGGCATCAAGTCCAGCCCCCTGCCCAAAGCAGGACCAACCCCAACTCCATCATTCCAGCCAGGGCTGTGTCAGGCCGGGACTGAAACACCTCGAGGGACGGCGATTCCACCATTCATATCAACAGAGAGGAATAGTTCTGGGTTGATCTTCTATTAAGCGAATCTTTTGTCAATCACTTTTTCTTAATTTTTTTTATTACGGAGATCTCTGCAAGGAAGGTTTTTTGCCTAATAAATGTAAGCCAAGCTCTTGAGTTTAGAAATCAGTTCATACGGGCAGCCTCATCTTACTTGTTTCTGGTTCTTTCCCTTTCAGTGAAGCTGATTTTTCAGCCACTCGCCTGATTTTTCAGCCTTACTCAGGTGCTGGCATTTCCTGCTGTAATCTGCAAGTTCTGGAGGCATATAGACATTGTGCAGTGGTACCCCGCCTTCCCAGCACCAGGGAGCTGCCTTGAGTCACATAGACTTGCTTATTCAAGGGAAATATTTCTTTGTCCATGTTCTGTTCTTTTTGTGTTGTGTTGTTGGGGTGTTCTTTCATCGCCGGCTCTCACCTAGTTGGTTTCCTTTCAGAAGAGGAGTGAATGACAGCTGTTTTATTTTCATGTCTGTTAAAACGACTGTTAGAAGGCAGGCTTGTCGGTTCCTTTGTAGGGAACCTGAAACCCCTCTTCCTTGGGGGGACTATCCTCCAGGACTCTGTCAGATCTGATGTGTGAATCAGCAGCATGGAAACTGTTGTGTAGCTCTGTGTGTTCTGAGATGCTCTGCGGGTTCTGGTGAATCCCTCCTGCAGCTGGGTCTCAGGAGTCACTGCGCATTTTCCCACAGTCGCTGCAGTGTCTCCTTGCATAGGACAGGCACTGAACCATCCTAGGCCTGCCTCCTAGATTTGTCTTTCAGACAGTTCTCAGGGCCGCGGCAGGGTCTCCATCGCTGGCCGTTTTAAATCAAGATTGGATGGTTTGGTAAAAAAAAATCTGCTCTAGGAATTATTGTGGGGAGCTTCTATGGCTTGTGTTATGCAGGAGGGCAGACTGGATGATCCCAGTGGTTCCTTCTGGCCTTGGAATCTGAGACTCTGTAAAGATGACGGGATCTTTGAATTCTGCAATTTTTGAAAATCAGTTATTGTTTCTGCTGGTTTACTAGCACGTACCTCATTTGACCATCAGATACCTAGAACCCTGTGTATCTGCATCTGTATCTGCAAATAGGAGCCACGAATATCCACACTGACATGTGCAGATGTGGGTACCTGTGCATACAACGGGATATCTGCAGATTTCTCGGGCTCTGCATAACTGTATAGCTGTATAACCATGACATAGCAGTGCCCTCAGAATTTAACTCGTGTGGCTTCTAATTTTACAGGACTTTGTGGATCACTTCCATGTTCTTCTGCCACGAGGAATTAGCCCATCGCAGCTCAACATCCATGATTTCTTCAGGAAAATAAAGCTTAGCCCAGACAATTATCAAGTTGGGAGAACAATGGTAAGTCCTAGTATCCTAGAACACTAGGACTGGAAGGGACCTTGAGAGAGCATCAAGTCCAGTCCCCTGCCCGCACAGCAGGGCCAAGCACCGTAAATACTTACCCATAGCTCAGAGTCTGCACTGACCATAATATCTACTTGTAGGTAACAACTTGGTTTTCATAAATTGTCCGTTGTCCGAAAGGAGACGGCCCAGAAGGTGGTTCGTCGTGTCACACGCAACACGAACGACTAAGATTTTTGCTTTCTGGGAAGCCGGCTGGTCTGAGCATGCTATTTAAAACAAGTCAGCCTCCAGTCGCCGCTCTGCACTTAGTCACCTAACTTCCTCTTAGATGCAATGTTGTGGCAGCTGTGTTAATCCCAGAATACTAGAGAGACTGGCTGGGGGAGGGAGTATCTTTTACTGGGCCAACTTCTGCTGGGGCGAGAGGCAAGCTTTTGCGTTTCCACAGAGCTCTACTTCAGGTGGTTCAGCTCTGGGTAGCTCCTGAGTTTCTCTCTCCCCAGTAGAAGTCGGTCCAACAAAAGAGATTACCCCACCCTCCTTGCTGCTAATGTACCGTAATGCCAGTTGTCATCTCCTCACTCTGTGAAGGGCACTGGATCTTGCGATGTGATTCACAGCCACATGCTGTAGTAGCCCTTCAGACACCTTTCCCGGGTCTCCCAAAGGGAAGCCAACTGCTAAGCGCTTTCCGGGAGAGCCTTCCAGGCCCAGCTGTCTGTGGCATTAGCCCCTACCCCTGTGCGGAGCACCATGGCGCACTGGCCTCACTCCTCATGTGATGCCTGCTAGGTTTTCCTGAAGGAGCAGGAACGCCAGCTTCTGCAGGACTTGCTGCACCAGGAGGTGCTCCGGAGGATTACTCTGCTGCAACGCTGGTTCCGCGCCATCCTGGCGAGAAGGCACTTCCTGAGCTTGCGGCAGGCGGCCATGATCATACAGGTAGGCGACACTCCTGCTGTGTACGGTGTGTTGATTCGGGGGCTGGTGCGTCGCAGCCACGAAGGGCCAGGTCCCGGCCCTGAGGCGCTGACAGTCCAGCTTAGACTCCTCCTGCCGTGAGTGGTGACAGTGGACTCCACGGCCAGGAAGGGCAGATTAGGACAGAAAAGCTTGTGGCGCTGGAAGCCTTCAATCCATTGAAAGCACTGCTGCAAGAATCCCCTTCCTGGCTCCTCCCTTGCCCACAGGCCCCGTCCTGGCCCACTTCCCCGGCTCCGCCTTAGGCTAGTGCATCAAGCAGAGCCTGTTTGTCGTTGCTTTTCAGGCCCCTTCTGGCCTGTCCCTCTCGCCTAGCGCTGCTTACCTGCCGGAGACACCAACTCCACCAGTGCCACTGCCCTTGATGGCCAGACCACTAGCCGACACTGCCAGGCTTTCTCCTATTGCTCCTCAGCAGTGAAAGTTGCTCTCCGCAAAACCCCTCCCAGCCGAAACATCGTCCTTGCCACTTGGCCGTAACACACTCCAGTGGCGCGATGCCTGCAAGCAGCTGGTGCCGTGTGAGCACCGTGCGTGGCACTGACGGTAGTGAAGGCTGAGATTTCATTGCTGGCTTTTCGCGTAAATCCTGGTCTGATCAGCAATAAACCAAACCCCCTGGCGCCCGTGATCTGTCTGTGACTGCGCTAGAAACAGCGGGTGGGGATAGGTAATGGGAAGCCATGAGGAGGGAGCACAGGCCCTGCCACAGGTGCCAGGCCAAGACACACAGCCCTGGCTGCAGCCCCCGCCAAACCCAGGACGCGTGGGGCTGAGGCACAAGGCCCCAGCTGCAGTCCCAGGCAGAAGCTGTGGAGCTGGAGCATGTAGCCCCTGCCAAGCCGGGGACACCGTGGCCTTTTCTGCAGTCCCGGCATAAACTGTGGGGTTGGGGCTGCCAGGTCCTGGTTCCAGCCAGCCCCAGTTGCAGGGCGGGGGGGTGGGGCACAGTCTCGCCTTCACCTCCTGAAGCCATAGAAGTAAGAGCTCTGGTAAGATCCCGGCATCTGTGCCAGAGCATCGCCACAGTGCAAGCCTGTGCTCCTCGCATCTGTGCGCCGGAGCCACCGGGGGACTCGCCGTTTAATTGCTGTAAGCTCATTTGGGCAGAGACCGTCTCTGTTCTAGCTGTGTACATAGCCCAGCTCCGTGGAGCCCGTTTCCTGGGTGCTGCTGCAGTATAACTGATCCATCTGTGTATCAAGGAGGCATCACACTGTGCGTGCTTGTGTGCGTGTGTTGTCAGGGAGTGGGGTAGCTTGTGTTCTGAGCAGAGATGAGTGGGAGCTCTGGACTGTACTGTTCAGCTAGCGACTTCACCTGAAGAAGGGAACCGTTTTGCAGGACTGGATTAGAGAAATAATCTGGTTTGCAAAACCTGCCTGGAACTCCCTGGAAACACAGAGTCACATCTTGGCAGGATCTTCCTAGTCCTTCATCCTTCCAGGTTAGGCACAGCAAGCTGTTGACCTTTGATCTGCCTTTCCAATACACTCTGAAACTGAGGCCTTGTTTGCTTTTCCAAATGGCCATTAGAGTCCAGAAACGTTCCCTACCACTAGTGGTCTGACCTGGTGTCCTTGGCAAAGCTCACTGTGCCCCCTTTCACGGATCCACGGAATCTGTTCTGGCCCCAGTTTTTATCCCCTCCCTTGCAGGAACCCTGTCAGACCCCCAAGGCGTCCCACCCTTCTTTAAGGGTAGGCCGTGCAGCCTGAATGCTCGGCAAATGGGTGAATTTCATGAGTCTGGGACCGAGTGCTCTCTGTTCTTTCTGCAGCGGTCCTGGCGTAGTTATCAGAGTAGAAAGCGCGCCGAAGAGTCCCTGGTCGATCCTCTCCTCCTCAGCAACGCGGCGCTCGTCCTCCAGGCCTACTGGCGAGGTTTCGTAGCGAGGCGACGATTCCTGCAGATGCGGGTTGCAGCCTTCATCATCCAGAACTCTTGGCGGGACTGTTCCCGGCGTAGGCACGCCGCCGCCCTGTGCATACAGGCGGGCTGGCGAGGCCACTGCACAAAGAGACGCTACAGGGCCAAGAGAAACCAAGTCATTCTATTGCAAGCGGCATGCCGAGGGTACCTCTCCCGCCAAAGGTAATGGGAGGCTTCGCTCAGTTCAAGTGGTTGGGGCTGCTGGTGAACTGTAAACGAGCCAGATAGATGAGTGTCTATGCACCGGGCATGTCACTGCCTGATTGTAGCCCAGTCCGGACACTAGATGCTGCATTTGAACTGTCCTGCCCTGGATGCCTTAATTTACAAAGGAAAAGCAAAAGCAAAACATGAGAGAGTTTAGAGCCACCCTAGTCCGTTCTCACTTAGGGTATTTCTACACTGCACAGCTATTTCGGAATAAGCGATTCCGGAATAGTTATTCCAAAATAGCTTATTTCAAAATAGCATGTCTACACTGCAGGGAAGCCTCAAAATGAGTCCAAGGCAGGCTCCCCTAATGGAGACGTACTCTCTAAATTTAGGGCCCCAGAAGGAAGAACTTAGAATGGCCCTGGAGAGGGGCTATTTGGAAATAGCAGAAGTGGAGCGTCTACACACGCCTTATTTCGAAATAGCTGTTTTGGAATAGGTGTTGTTCTTCGTAGAATGAGGCTTACAGAAGTCAGAATAAGCCGTCAGTTATTTTGCAATAATTTCGAAATAACAGAATTGCTGTGTAGACGCTCGCATAGTTATTTCGGAATAACAGCCGTTATTCTAAAATAACTTTGCTGTGTAGACACACCCTAACAGGCACCAGCGTCCTTCACAAGTGGGGAAAGGAAGAAGCAGGTGAAAATTGAAAGTTCCCAGTAACTAGAATGCCCGTGTGCGGTTTCACGTTTGCTTTTAAAAGATGTGTCTAGCTAAGATATCAGAACCAAACACAGGCACTTTCTCGGAAGCATCTCTTCAGAATCAGTCCAGTGCGTCCAAGCAGTGGAAATGGAAACGCTCTAAAAGTCTGTGCTTTTCTCTGTTCTTGCAGGTGCATAGCTTTGAAAGAGCAGAGATTGAGAGAGCGACAACTGGCGAATGGCCTATCAATCAGAAAAGAGGGTAGGCTGGAGAGAGATGATGCTGTGAAAATTCGGGGCTCAGATCCATCGAAGTGGGAGGATGGCTCGTTTGAAGAGCGGGTGAGGGCTGTCAAGGAACAGAAATCCGTAATAGACACTAGTCGGGTGAATCATGCCGACCTAGCAGACAGCTCTGGAGACTTACCATGCAAAAGACACGAGAGGGCCAGCAGCCAAAGTGGCATGGACACTGAAGAGGAAGTCATTGTGAGGGAGAGGCCCAAATCGCTGGAGGATCTCAACCAGAAAAAGGTGGTCCGTGCAAAAAGAGAAAGCCGGAGAATGCGGGAATTGGAACAGGCGATATTTAGCTTGGAATTGCTTAAGGTCCGGTCTACTGGAGGGGTGTCTCCCTCAGAGGAGCGTCGATGGTCCACAGAACTTGTGTCAGAGGTCCTTCATTCTCCACAGGGAACTCCTGAGAGTGAAAGCTCTCAGGGGAGCTTAGAAATGTTAAGCTGTGAGGAGTCTCAGAAGAGTAAACTCGGTTCTCTAGTTTTAGAAGAGCAAGACGTGCAGTCTGTCTCCACGGAGGCGCAGGACCATTTACCTCACAGTCCTGAGCTTGAGTTGCAGGACGCAACCTTCTTCTCCGCTGATGTGAACAGCAACGTGGCTAACAGAAAAAGGACACCATCAAGTTCCGAGTTACCCGAGAGTACCGCCACAAAGGAGCGGGTGGTCTATGATCCCCAGAACGTTATCTACAAGATGCATCCAAGAGAGACCTTCATTTCTAGCCATCTGCCTACTTTCTACATTCCACCCCAGGACACCCGGAAAGCAAATCAGTCACTGGTGGAGAATAACTTGAAGAACAAACTAATGGAAAAGGAAGAACGGCCAGTGACGATTCCTGAGGCTCTGAAGGATCCAGAGCCAGGCAGACAGGACCAGGCCAAACCCCTGGACAAAGAGAGAGGAGAAAAGCCTGTCAAGCAAGGGGAAAGCATAGCTGCTCTTGCACCAGATACACACACTTCAGACTCTGTGATCAGGAGACTGGAGAAGCTGAATGTGGAGAAGGAGGAGCGGCAAAAGCAGCAGCAGCTGCAAAACGAAAGGGAGATGATGGAGCAGATCCGCCAGCAGAAGGAAATTCTGGAGAAACAGCGCAAAGCTTTTGAGCAGTTAGACAGACAAGGGAGGGGAGAGGCCTTGCAAAGGACTGAGCAGAGCAGAGTCAAGGAACCCTTGCAAGGAGTGTGTCTCAGACCGCCAAAGAAAACAGACAACAGGCCTCAGTCTCTCCTCCTGAACCCCCAGAGCAAAGGGGACAATTCTGAGACTGTGAATTCAACAGCAACCTCATCAGTGGCTATTAAGGGGCTCACTGTCGCAAAGAAAGGGAGCCCCCCAGCCCACACCGCACAAAAGGACAGGCCGGTCAGCATGTTCCTGGATCGCAAAGAAAGTCAGCCCGGAATGACACAGGAATCAGCCAGGACCGACCGGTGGAATTCCCAACTTTCTGTAGAGGCTGGGGACTTCTCTGGGAGCCATGCTGCAAGGACAGAGCGCCTCAGGCAGCCCCGAATCCCCAGCCAGAGCACTGGTGGCTCTTCTAGCGAGTCGCGGGCGAGTGCGATTTTCTTCACACCCAAAGACAGCCATTTTGGTCTCCTGTGAGTAGCGCTTCTGCTTGCTGCTTTGTGCCGTAGGAGGGGAGAGGTGGCGTGACCTTTCTGACAATATGGATTGATTTCTACAGGCTTGCAATGAAACAAAGAGCCACATGCTCAGTTTTGGGCACCTCCTTGCCAGAAAGATGCTGACAGGGGAGCCGACAGCCGGGCTGGGCCCCTGGGAAAAATGGGGGGGAGGGCGGCTCCGTGCTCCAGAAGGAAGGGGCAAGGCCGGGTATAGTCAGCACCTCCCAGAACACATCACACTGCCCCTTCCCCCCAACTCTTAGAGCCACCTGGAGTGTGTCACGTGGCACTCCAGCAGCAAGGCCCAGGACTCTGGCCACTGCCTCTGCCACAGTAGCGGTGGGGGCGGGCGGGAGCTCCCGGCCCCCTTAGAATAGGCCCGGGACAGTAGACCCTTGTCGCTCCTCCCCCCCACCATTGGCCAGCCCGGGTGCTGATGAAATGGGGAGGGGTCAGAGAACAATATCCGTAATTAGGAAACTGGAGGTATTGACGTAAAAGGAAACTTGAAAGGAATTTCACGCAGTGCGCACCACAATGTGTCAGGTGGCTGCAAGCAGCCTCGGAAACCCATGGTAACCACCCACAGCAAATGTCTAAACAGCGTCACTAGCAGGAAAGGAGAGAAACTCGGGCAACCCAAAGAGGTGGGAGTAGGAGAGGTGGTTTGGGCTTAAGGAAGGGGAATGTAAGAGGAGCATCTGAAAAAGTTAGTTAGAATTATTCTCTGGTAGAAGCGGTAGAATCTTCAACACTTCACACATTTAAAATTACTGTGGACAAAATAATAGTGAATGGTCACTAGGGAACAACCGTGCACTGTCAAGGAAGGGAATAAATGCTGGGGCAGATCTGGCGTGCAGCGTAGTTGTCGCCATCTCGGTCCCAGGAAATTAGAGACACCGGGTGGCGAGATAATGTCTTTCACGGGACCAACTTCCGTTAATGAGAGACCAGCTTTCCCGCCGCACGGAGCTCTTCTGCAGGGCCGGCAAAGAAACTGTTACTTCCCCGCACCACGCCCCAAAGAGAACCTGCAGAACAGCTACCGGCAAGTGTGCAATGGCTTGGAGGACAGAAGTTGTGTTCACGTGTGGCTTTTATCCCCACTAGAGTATTGCAGGGTGTTGAGTGTTTTTTGATCACTAAAGCCAACATCTCTTAAGGCACATGAAATGCAATTGCAACGTATTCGGGGTCCCCTGAACTATACGTACTTGAACGTTTCTGGAATCTGGATTGATGTTCTGGGTGAATTGGGCGAGGAATTTAAATGTCTTTTTGTTGTTGTTTTTGTTGAGTTTCAACAAGGAATCTTCAAATCATCAGAGCCTTTCGAAAGATGAACTACCTAGAAAGTCACTCAAATTCCATGGGCCAGGCAGAGTGGGGGTAAGTCACAGCCTTCTTATTTCATCTTGTAATTGAACAAAACTTACTCGGCCAGTTCCCCCACAAGTGTTTGAAGAGAAAACAGGAAGGAGGATGCAGTTAAATTAAGAGTCTGAGAGAAGGAAGGGGGCTTACAAATCATGTGGGAACTTTAAACCTTCTTTTTGGGGAAACCCCACTTAACACGGGAACAGCAGTGCAGAATTGCAAGCCCTTTGCTGCCGTGAATGCCCCAGTGGTAAACACTGTAGCATGCAGTATTGTCTTGTTTTGGTAGCATTCCACAACGATCCATTTTCCTAGTGCTGTCTTTCGTTTTTGTTTTCCCCAACCCTCTGCACTGCCGATAATACTGGTGTGTTGTGTGTGGATTATCATGTTGCTCGTGCAATTCTTAAGGCCATACATGGCCTACCGTGTGATGTCAAATCTCAGCAGAATCGCCTTTTCTTTTAAAACATTTTTGTTATCTGTTTTATCATTTGGTCAAGCAGGTTGCCAGACCGGCCCATAAAAAGAAAGCCCGCATGGCGCGGACGCGCTCCGATTTCTTGACTAGAGGTACTTTTGCTGATGGGGAGGGGGATACGGAGGAAGATGATTACGATGACAATTTTGAGTTCCTTCTCTCCCCTGACCAACCTCCACACCTTGAGCCAGGGCCTACAGCCAGACTTGGGCAGGCCTGTCACAGTGACTCCGAAATGGTAATTTTCCGACATGCGGGAAAATGAAGGGAGCAAGCCGCTGTGCGGGTGCATTTCTTTGCTAACCCTTAGCTCTACTGACACCCTACACTCCTGCTTCTCCCACTGATGATGATGCTGTAGATGGGTAAACTCAGGGAACACAGCAGAAGCAACCTTAACAGATTGGGGGAGCGCTATTGAGTTTGTGTCAAACCTGCGGTTTTGGAATGGATTGGCAGTCACCTGTTAAAAGTAGTGCTTCTAGCTGTCCATCAGGCCGGAGAGCTACGATATGTACCTAGTACCCATGGTAAGGACCACTCTGCCAGCAATTGTGAAAAAGACTGGAGCTTAGGGAGGGCTTGTGAGACTTGTGTAGTTTCTCTGGAGAATTATAAAGAATGATTATCACGTTCTACTGCCGGTTGAACCTCTCTAGTCCAGAACTCCCTGGGCCGGAAGCATCTGTCGTCCGGAATGATTTTTATTAGCTGGATGTCCACTTTTCATGGGTGTGGCCAAGTTTCTCGTGGTCCCACAAAGTTTGTTTAGAGCCCCCAGTCCTAGCTCTGTGTGCTGTGCTGTTTTTTAGCTCTAATTTGCCCCAACTATCCTCTCAGCCTAGTACGCAGGGGAAGTCTTGGTAATGCTGCTAAACAATATTGACCTCCCATGGTTCGGAAAATTCTCTGGTTTGGAACAGGTCGGATCCCGAGGGTGCCGGACTAGAGAAGTTCAACCTTCTCTATTATTGTATAGTTTACAATAATAGCCACAGCCTGCCTAATCTGAGTCCCTCTTCTCTGGCCAGGTTCATTGTCTGGGTGATTAGAAAAGAGATAATCAAATTGTCCCGCATAAATCCAAACAATTCTTTGATGAACAATAAAATCCTGCCCGAGTCTTGCATTTTTCTGATTAGTTTTGATAACTCATCTTTCTCACATTTTCTGTCCATTTATTTCTCTTTTAAAATAGTGCTTCTCTTATTATTTGAGGCCTATAACTTCAAAGAAACTGGTTTCTAGCATCCGGGGCTTTTTTCTTCTAAGATAAAAGAAAATGGGACTTAGACCACATGTGAGAATGCAGATAGCTGCACAGGAAGTGTCTTGTGTTTCCTATTCATTCATACGGTTAGGCCACCTCTGTCTTTTACACACACGCACGCACACTTTTAATTTACATGAAAGTTGTGGCAGAAAACTGGCCAAAGCTGTGAAGTCCAGAGTGGAGGTAGACACGTCCATCTGTCGCTGTGTAGCTCTAGCTAAGGATTGAAGGGTATATGACACATTACCCCACAGGGGGTGTGAACTTCCCGCCACTGCCACATTCACAGTAGGTGCAGTAGAGTTGCTTTTCTCACCATCCCAGGCCTTTCCTGGGGCTTCCTGCAAAACTGCCCAAAGCTTTTCTTTTGTTTTTAACAGTAACTATAAAAAAATCCCTCGAGTCAATTTTCTTTGTGGAGGGGAGGAGAAGGGAGCAAATCATTGATCTAGTTGACTCTTGTCTTGTTAAATAGTCCACGGTTTCCAGGCTTAGGTCTAGAGCCTTTACAATCTGTGGGTAACATTGCTCCATAGGCCCGATGCCGCTTCTTGGGTGAGAGTTGATTTTCAGTTCCTCTCTCTTTGCTGCTTTAATCACGGTGCGGGGAGCCAGGAAATCACATTCAAATACTTTTATAAATGGCCAAACTGATTTTTTTTTCTTAAGAAATGGGATAAAAACAAACTTTGTCTCCGATCTCGAGAGTTACATTTCACCTCGAACTGAGTGTCTGCAGTTTGGAGTGTAACCACCTCCAGCACTGAAATTCTGAAGGCTTCTATTATGACAAAAAAAAAATCACTCTTCTAAAATAAAAGGCGCGGGAGTAATATTTGCACGCCTGGATTTTAAAACACCTGTGAATGTATGGAAGAAATCCTCCCTACCCCAGAGGAGGTGCACTCATATTGGGCTTGTTTGAAAATCATTAGTGCTGTGGAAAATAAGACTAGGAATGGCTGAAGGCTTGAGTACGATGACCAAAGCAATTGACATTGAATAGACTTGTTCGAAACGGTTTGAGAGACTCCAAAATATTTTCCTCCAAGTTCACCTTGCTGCAGTTCTATTGGCTTCTGTGCTCTTTGGATTATACACAGACCAGACCTCTACAGAGAGGTTTTTAAAAGCTTTTTAGATAAGCAGTTTAAAAGGATTCTGCACTGCCTGTCAGCAGAACCCCAAGTTAAGTGCGTGCTGTGTTCCTGGAGATTTACCCTGTTACAAAGCATTAGTTCTTCTAGCAGTAGAAATCTTTCACTGGCAACCTCTGCTGAGATGCAAAAAGGTGTTGGGCTCACTGTTGTGGGAAGGACACTCTCTTTGGAAGGTTTTACTTCATATCTCTTCCTGGAAACAATCCTGTGGTTCTGCTCACCGGGTTTAACAGCCACCTTTGCATGCTGATAGTCTAGGCCTGTCTCATAAGTGCACACCGTATATCATCTCCTCCTGCATCTCTCTAACCCTCTGTACTACTCCATCACGAGCTCTAACCAGTGGTTGGGCGCGCACAGTGTACCGTCTGGGAGCTGTCCCTTGCACGACCGGCTCTGCTTTCTAGCACATGCTGAATCGATATGGTTGTGCATAACACTGCTGTATGTCTGTATGTCTTGTGAACATATGCAGCGGTTCTCTCTGCCTTCTGAACTGCAGAGACCCGTGCTTCGGAAGCGACAGCGCTTGGCTGCTGTTTCAGAACCGCCTTGCCTTTGTGTCAGTGCTGTTTTAGAACAGCAGAATTGATGGACTGCTGAAGTAATGCAGTTCCCAGCAGCTTATTAGCATTTCGATGTTAATAGCTTAGCTCTTACAGTGCTTGACAGGCTGTTACATGTGATAAAGCAACTCAACAATACAGCTGTACAGATGGGAGCTGCTTTCAGTACAAACCTGTGAGTCCATGAATGTGGGTGTACAGTTGTTTGCCTTAAGATTTCAATACGGTAGGAAGGACTGCCGAGCAGTCTCCTGTTGGACGGGGGTGATTATTTTCATGAGAAAAGCAAATGAGTTTATCGCACGTGCACAACGGCTGCTAATTGCCAACAGGCAGTTTTTAGTAAAAGCTTTGGGTGTGCCTGTTCATAAGCCAGTGGCTGCCAAATACATGAAAGCAATACAGATTGGGACACCGATAACGCGAATGCTTTTGGACTCAGATGCTGCTGTTAGGACTTGCTGACCTGTTTGAAGTCCTGGCATGGTGAAACCTGCAGAGGTTCCATGTGCAAAATCGATTTTGTGGAGCCTGCTGGTAGCTAAAGGTACATTACATGGTGTACCTAAGCAAAAGTGAATAGGTTAATGTTACAGACAATACATATTTCCCACCCCCCACGCTCCGGCCAGTAAATTTTTTAGCAGGCTGGCCAGCAGCCTGGCTCACGCTGAGTCCGGGACCTACCCCTGCTCTGGCTCTGCATTTAAAGTGTATTAGGATACAGGCAGGCAGCTCAGACCACCCCCCCCCCCCCCCACCTAGACAGGGGCTGCTGCCACCATGAACTGCTGCCTCTGTATCAGAGGCAGCAGTGCAGGATGACAGACAGCCGGTCTGCAAGGGAAGCTGTTTTTAAACTGGCTCCCCACACGGACCAGCTCCCACCTGACACCCCTTGTGGACCAGCTCCTGCCTGGTACCCTGCACTGCTGCCTCCGATACAGAGGCAGCAGCGGAGAGTGGCAGAGGGTTCCTCGGGAATGGGGCTGAAATACTTTGGCTGCCGGCCCCATTTCTGAGGCCTATAGAATAATCAAGTAACTGATAAGAATTCATGAGATGCATCAGCTATTCAGTTCACCGATATTTAACATCCCTAGTCTGCACACCGAGTCTTCAGCCAGGGGTGGAGTTGCAGGTATAAATGTTTAATCTGGTTGCTGAAGACAAAGTAGATTTCGGTGAGAATCGTGTGCTCCACAATGAGGCCAGCTACTCTACAGCTGTGTAGATTTGCTCGTTAGCAGCTTATCAAACAGCGTGACAAGTACAAGTGTCAAGCACAGCTTGTCTTTGAGGGTTCGTGGCGCTCGTTTTTACTTTTAAAGGTGGAGCGCTTGCAACCTCTTGTCACTTGTGTCGGGGAGAGCTTGGCTAGAGGATCTGTTTTAAAGGCACTTTTGAGGCATTTATCCTTTTGCAGTGATTTGTTTTGATACTTTGTGAGGCGGGGAGTGAAATCCTTTTGCCCCGAGGCATTGGAGGTGGCATTGAAAAGGAGACAAGACTGAGGACTCTCGCATTACATCTTTCCTAATAAAGCAGTGACGTGAGTTTGGAATTAAAACATCAAACTTCAGAATAACTCCGGAGTTTGTCACCTGTTGTCCAACTCGTAAGCCAAACAAGCCATGGAGTTGGGGTTAGGACTTGAACAGAGATCTGTGAAATAAGGACCCTTGTCATAAGCCATCGCTAATCAGTGGGAAATGCATCTTAGGAAAATCCATCCATCCAGCATGATGGAACAAAGCACCAACTCCGTCTGTCACAGTCAGATATTTGTGCAGCTGAATCTACATGCTTCATCTAAACTCAGCCCATGTTGTTCCAGAGGAAATCATTTCTTCCTGTCCCCCGCCAGACCCAGGGCCCATCAACACAGCAGGGCAAATGTTGAATTAAGCTACGCAACTTCAGCTACATCAATTGCATAGCTGAAGTCGAAAGAGCTTAATTCAGCTTTTAGCACTGTCTACACAGCAGGAAGTTGAAGGATGAACACTCTTCCTTTGACTTCCCGTACTCCTTGTGAAATGAGGGTCATGGAGTTGGAGTAAGAAGCCCTCCAACTTGACAATGTTTCAAAATAACGGCTTGCTGTGTCGACACGCACTATCGTGATTCTGAAATAACGCTGCTGTGTAAACGTACCCCCAACCCCTGCCACCTGCACCATACAGAGGGCTCTAAAGCTCAACAAACCAGCCCTGTTCTAAAGCAGGAGGAAAGCATGCTCCAGCCCTGAGCTGCCTGGCTGAGATCACTTTGCTGCCAGCCCCTCTTTGTAAGGGCCGTCCATTTTGAGTGTATTTGCCAATTGCAATACAGCAGGGGGTGAGACAGTCTCTCAAGTCCCAAGCCACTTGGGTTAAAACCAACACCCTGCACTCCAAAAATAGTGGAGGGTTCAAGTAGCTGCTGGCGTTTTTAATAGAAGACAATCCCAAAGCTGTGGACCAGAGGAAGAGGCAGATCGTAAGGTGGTGCCATCTCAGTGGTGCCAAGAAAAGAATAATTGAAATTAGCCGTACTGCAGAGCTTAGTGATGACTGCTTGTCAGTTTCACCCTTCACGCTGTATCCACACCCACGAAAGGTGGCTGGTTTCTGTCCCCACACTTGTAACAACATCCAGTGATTGCTTCACTGCCTTGGGCCATCACTCAAAAAGTGCCTTCCGTAGGGCTGGCTGTTTCTGTGTCTGATGCCTGTTGACGTTGCTCACGTAAACACCCATGCTAGGAAAGGGTTCACAAGCAAGGCAGCTGAGCTCTGTTCATATTGCTGGAAGTCTTGTGCGGTGCAATCCCCAAGCTCACGGTAATAAGCACATTGTCCTTGCAGACTCCTACAGTGTATTACCGAGAAGGTTACATCAGCTTTGGTCATCACATTGGCACCACGTTCTTCCTGTGACTAATCTAATTCCGTGTCCCGCCCTGGATGTAAAAACTGTACACCGATCCTTTCATCAGCCGTGTGGGAAACCGCCCTATAGCATCAGTGCGTGCGGCGCCTCTGGGGGCATGTCTGCGTAGCAAAGACAAACCTCCGGCTGGCCTTGTCGGCCGACTCAGGCTGCGGGGCTGTTTCGCTGCTGGGGAGAATTCCAAATGTGGGCTGCAGCCGGGTTTCCAGGACCCTGCGAGGTGGAACGCTCCCAGAGTTAGGTCTGCATAGCAGTGAACCAGCCCCGCAGCCTGTTTCCTGTGAGCCTGAAACAAGTGAGCCATAGGTTTTCCTTTGCTGTGTGGACATATCCTGTGTGCACAAGCGTAGGGTTGCTTTGATGTGCAGTATCGGATGTGAGGCCAGCAATAGGCTAGGTCTGAGCCGGAAGAAGGGATTTCTTTCCCTTTTGCTGCTTACAGTTGCAACCAATAAGGATGTAAGAGTGTAACGGGTTAACTGATAAGCATCATCTTATCTGTCCAGGTTAAACTCTTCTGCCCTGCCAGCCCTGCTCCTGGGGGCCGGGGGCCGCTGCTGCTGCCAGCTCTGCAGTGTAAGGCTTATATTGCAGAGCCCACAGTGCAGCCTGCTCACTGGGAGCAGGGCTGGGAGCCAGTGTGCACTGGGAGCTGGCTTATAAGCTGTATCAGAGCCCACAGCATGGGGTGGCAGCCAGCTCCCCAGGAGTGGGGCTGGGAGCCTGCTGGTTTGTAATGCAGAGCTCACAGCACAGGGCAGTCCGCACTCTGCTCGGAGCAGGGCCAGTGCCCCAGGAGTGGAGCTGGCAGAGCCTGCAGTACAGGGTGGCTGCCAGCTCCTTGGAAGCGGGGCTGGCAGCCAGTGCGCACCGGAAGCCAGCTGCACTGCAGACTTTGCAATATAAGCCTTATCCTGTAGGGCCCACTGCACTTTTTCAAACCCTTTTTTTACATCCCTAGTAACCAAGCTTTATGTGTCTAATCCTGCACACTCAGACCACGTGAACCAGGGCTTCCTTTTGCAACGTGCAATAGCAGAAAGCTCCAACACACAGAAGCACACTTCTGAGAAATTCCTCTGGAAAGTCTTGTTTTGATGCGCATCAGAGCGAAGTTGTTTCTGTGGACCAGGATAAGTGATCACAAAATTGGGTTGCATTCACTCGAGTCATCAAGATGAATATTTTAACAGGATTATTTTTAAACGGAGAGATTTGTACAAACTGTGCCTACTTGTGTGAGCAGCGTGTTTCTAGCTCCTGTCATTTCAATACAAGACTAAATTTTTCTCTATTTTAGGTCATTTAAAATATGTCTTTAATGCAACATGAACAGATTAATCAAAATACCGGAAGGAGAGAGTATCTTATTTTGAGCTTCAGTGCTGCACAGATGACCTTTGTTGAAGAAAATCCACAAGCTTCAGTTTGAAGGGGAAAAGTTTTATTTATACAAATATTTCATGTTGGCAGTGTCCCGCGTGGGCTGCTATCTGCTTTCAATAGCTAGAAAACAACATACTGTACATAAAAGAAATAAAATAGGCTCTTAAACAGTGACAGTTTTTTCATTACGTGGTAAATGTTGTTTCCCTGGAATCTGTTTTATGTAATTTTGGTTAAAACCTTTTCTCAATATAAATTATCCATAGGCACAATTGAAAAATGGCTCCAATGAAAGAAATGCATGAAACATAAGCCAGCGGGTTCAGCTGATCAAGATGTTTTAATTTTAAAAAAGAGTTGTCTAGACCAGAAGGAAATCCCACTCCTTGAAATGCCTTAGAGAGCCTCCTCACACCCCTCTTGCTGGAAAAGGTGACGCTCCTGTGAGCAAGAGCCAACAATGTCTTTTGATTGTGTCATACAATCTGATTTTGCTGCCTAACCTGTAGCTCCCATGAGGTTTGTGCCAACGGTGACGTTTTCAGCAAGATGGTCACAGCCAGGAGTCAGGTGTTTCAGAACACTCCGATTTTAGTGGAACCGTTTCAGAACAATCTCACATTTTTAAGATGTCCCAAAATGTTTCACCCAGTGAACTGCCAGGCTGGTGTGCTGAGAGAGATGGCTGCCGTTTTCTTTCAGTAGTTGCATTGATCAGGTCGCTGAATCTCATCGATCTTTGCAGAAACTGGATGATTAAACAGACCCTTTTCAGCTAATCCTCTTGTTTAATATGGCTAAATCACTTCTCCAGGAATATCAGGCCTGGATAGCTTTGCATGCCAAATGAACAAAGATCTGCTCAAAATCACAACTTTCATCAGGCTTTTTTCTTTTAGGAGAGAAGAAATAAACTATAGGCTGGGCAGGAAAAAAGATGTAGTATTTATTTCTAATTTTTAATTATTTTTGCTTGGACACCACAGTGTTGGGGCCATGAAAGTACAGAGATTGGAATTAAATTATCAACCTCAACTGGCTGATTTTGGACAACTTTTTACAACCTTAACTGTTGCCCTTTCAGATCAAATTTGAGATTACATTATGAAAACAGCCTCTCTATTATAACACGCTAGGCAGGTAATGAAAAAAACCATCTCTGCACTATCGTTTTCTCCTGAATGAGTGTGTCAAAATCAGGCAACATTTAAAATCAAATAGACGTAACCTGAAAAAACATACATTTTCAAAGCTTTGCATGCAAAATTGTTCCTGGCATGCCCATTGAATTTAACGAGCTCTGCCATTAAAATGTATTCACACTTTCAAAATGTACCCGCAGCATTTGAAGCTGTTGAGAAAACTATGAATCCTGCTGTTAGTGATTGAACACAGCATATGTAATTTCATGTTATTTCCGCCTCCAAATGAATGTCTTTATTTGAGCATATAAGTGTCCAAGCACTGTGGATCAACCAATATTTTTTTAGTCTTTTACAGAGTGAATTCACAAAAATACTGAGGAGGATGTTTTAATTACCCTGGTATTTTGGCCTTTCTTGACAGTTTCACTGTTAGCTGGGAGCATCTTTTGCAGACACCCCTCATCTAAAATAAAGAGTTGGACTGCTCAGTCAGTGCAGTGTTCCAGCTGGCTGGATGTTCTTGGTTGCTTTGTAACGTGAACAACATGTGGGTTTGGGTGAAGTGGTTGAAAATCTCCAAGGCTGGGTGCAATGTAAGGGAGGTTCCTTTGGCAAGGAGTTGTTTTGTTAATCCTGTGTGAAAATAGGGAGTTAAATACCATGCTGAAGCCAGCATGTTGTGCTGCACTTGAAATGTTCTGCCTTTCTAGGAGACAACAAGGGTTCTTGTTTCCTGTGTAAGTGGATCAGACCTATCCAGTTAGGTTTCACCCCGTTGTTAACTTTTTGACCCGCACGCAGCAATCGGGACCCGTTTTAATGATAGCACATCCCGTTTCCGATTGTTTTGTGCCGCGGACAAAATGTCCAATTGTTCTAGGGAGTCTGTGTCGCTTGCAATGCCAAGCAGTCGCTTGATTTTCAAGTATTTTTACTTGTAATTGTTACAGACATTACAGCGTTTCACATCAAGCGAAGGCCAAGCAAAGCTTCATAAAACGATGTCTCAGGGTGAGATTGGGAAGCTGGCAACTGTTCAGAAGAACCTACCCACGGATGGAAGGTATGAAATGCGCACCTGGTGTGGGGAGAGCGCTGAAATGACGGGAGAATGAGTCTATCCCCATGTCGTGTTTGACTCCCTCTGGCGGTGGGGCAGCTGGCTCAGCCCCTGGCCTGGCGCTCTCTTTCTAACAATTGCTTGGATGATTACACCCCAGGATTGCGATCATTGTTAGATGAAAAAATTGTATTTCCTGTTACAAAAGACGAATACAGCCGAGAACCCTCATGGAGCAGGCAACTGGCTGTTTCCCGGTATTTCGTCTGTTCATGCCACAGAAGTGTGTGTGTTTGGAGGAGTAGCCCTTAAAGCAGATCCAGAAGAATCAGAACAAATCTCAGGCCTGGGTAGAGAATCACCGTGCTGTGTCACTCCAGGAGATGGGAGGGTGCATAGTGTGCGACCCGCATCAGTCACTCTGCAGAACTCTTTCCGAGCTCCCTGTGTCACCACTGAAGGAGAACGCATGTGGCACGAAAGCTCGGTGTCTGATAACGAGTTAAGCTGCGTAGAGCAGGGTTCCCTCTACGATTGTCCATCCATGGGCGGCAGGTCACGTGCGCTTGCCTCTGTGGCACCCACCAGGGGTGCTGTTCCCCACAAGAGACTCCCAGGTAGCGCCCCCCCCATGGGGAGAAGGTGAGACTTCCCCCCCCCCCCCCCCCCCCGGAGCGCTGTGTGCAGGGCAGGGGCTGCTGAGAGTCCCCGCCTGGAGTCGAGGGAAGCTGCTGCCAGCACCCAGGTGTTGCAGGGAGTGAGAGCTGGGGGTGGGGCGGTGACACGAGAGGTGCAGGGAGGACAGAGGGTTGGGGGGCAGGGCTCTGAGGGGCAGAAGGGGGGGGGAAGAGAGGCGCAGGGAGGACAGAGGGTTGGGGGGCAGGGCTCTGAGGGGCAGAAGGGGGGGAGGGGGGAAGAGAGGTGTAGGGGGCCCAGGAGCGGCTGCACCACAGCCTGGCTCTAGTTTGGGCAGTTGCCATGCGGCCAGCCCAGGGAGCAGTCAGGAAGCCACCATGCAGCCCTGAACACAGCACAAGCCCTGGGGAAAGGCTGGAGCTGGCCCCCGCCACCGGAGCAGGCCCCCCACCCCCTCCATGTCCCCGACTGCCAGAGAAGCCCTGGCCCCCACCACATGGCCCCAGGCCCCCAGAGCCAGCCCCCTGAGCTGGCCCCAAGCCCCCAGGGCTGGTCCCAGCTCCCTGAGCAGGTCCTGGCTCCCTCCACCATGTGGCAGGCCCGGCACACACCCATCCCGCAGGCCCTGCCCTCCCCCTCCGCCACCCCAGCCCCCCTCCTCCCCAATGGCTCCCCCACCATGCCGCCTCCGCTGGCCCCAGCCCGGAGCCACCGCCCGCCTCCCCACTCACCTTCCAGCAGATGAGTGCTGCTCCTTAGTGGGAGCTGTGATGTAGACCAGCTGTGGTCAGCCCACAGCCCATGGCCCATGTGCAGCCCATCAGGGTTCCGTGTGTGTCCCGTGCAGCCCCCCGCCTCCTCCCCCCTCACCTCTCATGCGCTGGGGGCCCTGCTCTCACCAGCTCCTCCCTCCCAGCACTTCCCAAGTCCTGTGGAACAGCTGATTCATGCCCTGTCCCACTTCCCCCTCCCTCCCTCCCTGAGCTCCAGCGCTGATTGTGGGGTTCTGGCTCTGGGGATGGGGCGGGGCATGAATCAGCCGATTCACGGCACTCCAGAAATGCTGGGGTGGGGGGGGGAAGGAGAAGGGACAGGGCGCGTTTGGGGAAACAGCAGGGAAGAGGCCAGATGGCGGGGCAGGTCCAGCGGCCTGGCACATGTAAAGCAAGGGCATGTGTGCGGTGCATGCTGATTGCGCACAACCTTGTGAGAGCCCTGCGTCGCCTCTTCTGCGCTGCGCTCCTTTTGCCAGCAATTTAATGCGCCCCAGTGGATGGCTTTGTGTTGAGAGAGGCGTGCTAGTCACGGGCAACGTGTTCATCTTATTCTCGAGGTCATGGCTAGCGCACATGCCCACGTTCAGTCTCGCAGCCCACTGAGAGAGAGGGCCACTCACTAGCCTTGGCTGCCCATGGCTGATGTAGACGCATCTACATAAATGATCATTGAGAAACAGTGGCAGGTAGAATTCGGAAGTGCGTTTCGGTGCTGACTGTGGTGTGGGAATCCGAGACACAGAGTTCCCAAGCCAGCTGCAGCCTGGATTACAGAGTCTTTCTGAGTGGGCCGTATGGAGACTGTCTCCTTTTCTCCATCGGACAAAGCCCAGCTCCATCCAGACTAGACAGCTGCCAGGCTGAATGCCTCATGCTTTTCTTTCTTGCCTGGATTTCCCAACAGCAAAATAGACCCGTGTTCCACAATGCAGTTGTGCAGGTTTTGTGGCTGTTGGGAGGGTGGCAGGGGATGGGAATCTGTTAGATTGGAGGGGAATGGAAATCTCCTGAATTAAAGCCATTTCTCTTTTCTTGCCCACGTGCAGGCCCCCGAGAGCCAAGATGAGATTCTGGGCAAAAGGGAAACAGGGAGAGAAGAAGACGCCCCGAGAGAAGCTGACCGCCCAGTCAGAGCTGCTTGAGATGTATGCAGAGCAGGAGGAGCCCGGCATAGAGATGCTCCCTGGCCTCCAGCTTGGGGAAGGTAAATGTGGGGGGAGGGAATGGGGCAGTTTTGCCACACGACTGGCCAGGTGTTCTGCGAGTTGTACTCGCCGGAGTCGCCCGCAGACCCAGGCCAGAGCTGCTGTGGAACTGAACTGGAAGAGTTAAACAACGGTGCAGCACTGTGCAGTCAGGATAACTGGTGTGAAACGCCTCCGAGGCTCTTGTAATCGAGCAACAACTTTACAGCTCCCGTGTGGACCTTTTCAAGCTCTCCTGTATCACAGACACTTCTCTTAGTAGGGCATGGAGGAGGCGGTGTTAGTGCCGGCATGAGAGTGGGGGCCCGTGTTCACTGCAGAGCCAGAGTACCTCAGTGAGGCGGTCAGGGAGTGCAGAGAGGGAAGGGCTGAAGGCAGGAAACCCATCGATTTCTTTAAAAAAAAAAAAAAAAACAGGCTAAGGGGTCAGGCAGTGTCGCCATGCCACACAGGAAACACTGGTTTGGAAACACGTGCATCAGCAATTGAAGGGAAGAAAATTGTAAATGGGGTCTTGTGTTAAGAGAAACGGAGCATCCGAGAGCGGAGCGTTTGGACCAGTGGCTGTGGAAAGAGCTCCCCTAGCATACTTGACGTCTCGCTCACCACTCAGCCTCCCGTCCATTGCATCTGAGCCCAAAAGCTGCATTCTGGCTCTGAGTCTTAGTTGAGGTGCTGGGGTCTCTGCCAAAAATGCTTCTGAAAAACGTATTCTTGTCTCTTGAAAAGTCTCCATCTCCTCCTGCACTCGGCGGGAGGCAGCGGAACTAGGGTACAGGGGTGGCTGGTGGTTCTCCCTTGTGTGGGGCTGCTGTCTTCATCCGCTCCAGGAATGCCTGGCTAAAAATACTTCTAGATGGGATCATGAGCTTTCGTGGGCACAGCCCACTTCTTCAGATGACCGGAGTCATCTGTGCCCACAAAAGCTCATGATACCATCTACATGTTTTGTTAGTCTATAAAGTGCTACCAGACCATTTGTTGTTTTTTTTCTGTAACAGACTAACTCGGCTACCCCTTGAACCTCCTAAAAATACTTGACACGTACCGTTATTAAAAGTGCGGTACAGTCATCCAATAACTGATTTTCCCTGCACCACTTTGAGGTAGGCAGCTGTTCTCCCCATAGAAGAGAGGCGAAAACAGGCAGAGAGGCTAGGTTGCTTCCACTCTAAGGATATGTCTGCACAGCAGCGTTATTTTGGAATAGCCAACGTTATTCTGAAATAACAAGGAGCACATCTACACAGCAAGCCGTTATTTTGAACTAATGTCGAGTGGGAGGACTTCTTACCCTGACTCCTGAACCTTCATCTCATGAGAAGTAAGGGAACACTCTTCCTTCGACTTCCTGCTGTGTAGACCACACCAAAAGCCGAATGAAGCTATTTCGTCTTCAGCTACACAATTGTCATCGCTGAAGTTGCATAGCTTAATTTGAGTTTTGCCCTGCTGTGCAGACATGCCCTAAGTGACGTACAAATGCAACCCTTTCTTACTCTACTCCTTGTGAATGTTCAGAGTCATAGCTGCTAACTTGAATGACCAGTTTTTTCCATCTTGTCACCCGACCATGACTCTCCTCACCTCAAAAAAGATATTTTGCCCTTCGGGTTCAGAAAAGGGCGACTAAAATGATTAGGGGTTTGGAACGGGTCCCATATGAAGAGAGGTTAAAGCGACTGGGACTTTTCAGTTTAGAAAAGAGGAGACTGAGGGGGGATATGATAGAGGTCTATAAAATCATGAGTGGTGTGGAGAGGGTGAATAAAGAAAAGGCATTTATTAGTTCCCATAATAGAAGAATGAGAGGACACCAAATGAAATTAATGGGTAGCAGGTTTAAAACTAATAAAAGAAAGTTCTTCTTCACGCAGTGCTTAGTCAACCTGTGGAACTCCTTGCCGGAGGAGGCTGTGAAGGCTAGAACTATAACAGAGTTTAAAAAGAAGCTACATTCATGGAGGTTAGGTCCATAAAAGGCTGTTAGCCAGGGGGTAGGAATGGTGTCCCTGGCCTCTGTTTGTCAGAGGCTGGAGACAGATGGCACGAGACAAATTGCTTGATCATTGTCTTCGGTCCACCCCCTCCGGAACACCTGGTGCTGGCCACTGTGGGCAGACAGGCTACTGGGCTAGATGGACCTTTGGTCTGACCCAGTACGGCCATTCTTATGTTTTTATGTTCTTCTCCATACAGCTTGGAGAGCGTGAACTGGCTTCCCTTCGGGTCTGCGTTTTATCAGCAGAATTGTTCCTTTGGTGGTGGCAGTAAAAGAGCGAATCCAGGTTGATTTTTCAGCCTTGGGTGGAGCTTGCAGTATTGGCATTTGGGGGATTCCTCTTTATTGTGTGTGCCCTGTGCATGCTGGAGTAGCCGTTTGTGAGAGACAATAACTATTGCAGCATTTTACGTTTGAATAATGAAAAGTGATAAACTAACACCACACTGGTGCTTCTGGGCACTCGCGAGCCCAACTGTATCTGCATGTCTCTTTGCTAACTGTGACCTTAGATTTGGGACCACAGCACCTCACCCCACCACGGAGCCCCGAGCTGTCCGGCATCCACAGACGGGAATTCAAGGAGAACAAGGAACCATCTCCCAAAGTGAAGCGTAAGCGCAGCGTGAAGATTAGCAGCTTGGCCCTGGAGCCCGCGCAGTGGCAGAGCGACTCGCTGCAGATCATAACCAGCGCGGGCGACTTGAAAAGCATGGACGAGTTTCTCCTGAAAAAGGTACATGCGGGGCTTTCCCCGCATAGCCATGGCAGAGAACAACAGGGAGAAATGCTGCTGCCTCGGACAGGCCGTAATCAGGGCCACCTCCTAAAGGAGCAGCAGCGGCAACGCTTATACCACTACTGATAGGACAGTTGTACATCCAAAGCTACAATCGGGTCTACAGCCATTCCACGGGATTTTCCAGATACCGCGTTGTTATCCCGAACGCATATGCTGGCCATTTTTTAATACGGGGGGAGAGAGAAAATGCTCCTCTCTGGTCTCCAGAGGAAAACAGCTGATCAGTCAGTTGGCTGTTTTCGTGCCGCATCATCAGAATAACCTGAGCCGGTCTTAGGGGCGGGCTGTGACCCAACCTCCCAAATCCTCCTCCCTGGTTACTCCCTGACCTTTTGTTTTGTTTTTTTGCTTGACAAATTTTCCTCTGTGGTTTTTTGTCCAGTATTTTTTTAAACCATCTGGCAACCCTATGGGCGAGTCTGGGGCTGCCGATTAGTTAGGACCGGCCCTGAGAACAACATGCCAGGCCTTCAGGGAGTTGGGGAGGTGATTGGCTGGCTAGCTGGCTGGCAAGGAAATAATGGCTGGAGCATAAGGCAAAGTGTATTCCCGTAACCTGTGCGTATGGAACCATGCCATCTGCAGATTTTCCTGAATGGTGGGGCTGGGGTGTAATGTGGAATGTGGTTCTGTGCTCCCCAGATGAACGATCTGGAGAACGAGGACAGCAAGAAGGACACGCTGGTGGACGTGGTGTTTAAGAAAGCATTAAAAGAATTCCGGCAAAACATCTTCAGCTTCTACTCCTCCGCGCTAGCGGTAAGTAAAGGAGCTGCCGGGCCAGGATGCCTTTCGAGGGGTAGCACCAGAAGAATGAAGGAAAAGTGTCCTGGCTTCCCACTCCAGCATCTTCAGTGCACCTTAAAATGGGTGGAGAGACTCAAGGGCGGGCAGAAACCTGTGCTCCTCCTGCCAGGAGCTGTGTGCTGCGTCTGGGTGCCTTGAAAGCCAGATGCTTCTCCCATCTGCTCAAAAGCTCTTGATTCTGTAAGGCGGGTGGAACTGCTCCCTGAGAAACCCTGCTTCCAACAGCACGTAACCCCTAGCTCAGTAGCATAGATGCTGTTCTAACCTCTGGGGTCTTGTGCTGCTCCAAACCTCATCCCACGCATATTTACGCGCATGAAAGGCCCAAGAGTGCCTGCCGGGCTGGAACGACTCTCTGGGAGCTCTGGGAATTGGTCCTAGACAAGCCCTTTTCCTGATCCTTGTGTTTCTCCATCAGATGGATGATGGGAAGAGCATCCGGTATAAAGACCTGCATGCCCTGTTCGAGCAGATTCTGGAGAAGACCATGAGGCAGGAGCAGAGGGACTGGAGCGAATCGCCCGTCAAAGTCTGGGTCAACACCTTTAAAGTGTTTCTGGATGAATATATGACAGAGTACAAGCCTCTGGATTACACAGGTGCAAAGGTATGGAAAGGACCAGCCCACCAGCTTCTCTGCTTGTTGACAGGATGCTGTGTCGATTCACACACCACATCTCTGGAATGATGCTGTAGACCAGGCCTGGGCAAAACATCCACAAAGGTCACCCTCTCTTTTAGCCTGGCTTTGGCAAGGCCACAATTGTGTTAGCTTTGGCTGCTTGCTCAGCCATAGAGAACATAAGAACAGCCAGACTGGGTCAGACCAAGGGTCCATCGAGCCCAGTGAGCTGTCTGCCGACAGCGGCCAATGCCAGGTGCCCCAGAGGGAGTGAACAGAACAGGGAATCATCACATGATCCCTCTCCTGTCATGCGTTTCCAGCCTCTGACAGAGGCCAGGGACACCATCCTACCTGTCCTGGCTAACAGCCACTGATGGACCTAACCTCCATGAATGTATCTATCTAGTTTTTCCTTGAGCCCTGTTAAAGTCCTGGTCTTCACAACCTCCTCTGGCAAGGAGTTCCACAGGTGGTTAATGTGTTGTGTGAAGAAAAACTTCCTTTTGTTCGTTTTAAACCCGCTACCTATTAATTTCATTTGGTGACCCCTAGTTCTTATATTGTGGGAAACAAGTAAATAATTTAGCCTTATTCACTTTTTTCCAAATCAGTCATGATTTTATAGACCTTTCTCATATCCCCCCTTAGCCTCCTTTTTATAAGCTGAAAAGTCCCCATCTTTTTAATCTCCCTACATGTGGGACCCGTTCCAAACACCTCATCATTTTTATTTGCCCTTTTCTGAACCTTTTCCAATGCCAAAATATTTTTTGGGATGAGGCAACCACATCTGTATGCAGGATTCAAGCTGGAGGCGCCCCATGGTTTTATATCGAGGCAGGAAGATAGTCTCGGTCTTATCCTCTATCCCTTTTGCAACGACTCCTGACGTTCTCTTTGCATTTTGGATGCAAAATCCAAGGTCGCTGCTGTGAGACTTGAGTCACCCACCACCTCTGCAGCCCTCCCAGGCTGGCTGGCTGGAGCTCTGTGGTGCTAGTGGTGGTTGGGGCTGGATCGACAGCACTGGGCCTGGCCCGTGTTACACCTTTTGTCTCTAGCCAGGAGACGGGCGTGATGCCGAGAGGTGTGAGCCGCACAGTGGTGACTCCCGTGCCCAGTGCAGACAAGGTACTACCGTGGAGGCTTGTTAGCTCCCGGTGAGGCCGTTGTGTTGCACCTGGAGTAGCAGTGGGGGGGTTCAGACAAGGATTTAAGGAACAGACAAATTCCACAAGTCAACGCTTTGTAACTATCAACACAGGTCAGTGTCTCATGGAGGAGTGTGCAGTGTAAATCTAACTCCTACCACATTTTCACACAGCATTTTTTCTGCCTCACCTCTTTGTGAATGTCGGTTCTTGTCTATGGAAATATTTTGCCATGGGTATCCGTGTTTACTGCTGTTGATCAGTAAAAATCAAATCCGTTCAGGCTGAATTATCCCCTTTGGGGTGGGGCCGGCAGTTGGCCTCAAATGAAAGTAAGTGTCTGCTTTGTGCCTCCTGTTGTTCAGCTGGCAGCCTCCGAAAAATGGGACCGTTCTTCTCAGCTGGGGGTGCGGGGGCAGTAGAGGGTCATGTGCACTTTCAGGTGCATTTAACATGATTTTCATCGTCTAAGGGTGGGAAAAGGCAGAGGAGCATTGTATAGCGTTTACCAGACCACCGCAAGAGCCTTCCATTTCTGGGAGGTTCTGCCTCTGCCCGTCCCCCAGCGACCCAGAGGAGCAACTGCAGGGGATGGAGCCAGGTAGCGTGGGTCCCCCGGTTGCAGATCAGGGTGGCAACCAGCAGATGGGCACAGAGCAGCCGGGCCCTGCCACAGGGCGCACCCCGCTCTCACATCCATGCTGCCATTCCTCACTCCCTGCTCCTTCCTGCTTGCATTAAAAGCATTCCTGGCTCCGAGGTCAGGCTGGTGCGGGGTCCCCAGTTGTTCTGGAGAAGTGCCAACCTCTGTTCTCTGACTCTCAAGCTGCAGTTCATCCACAGCCCTCAGCGATCCCACAGTCGGTGGCCGCTGGCCAGGACGCGAGCTCGCCAGGGCAGGTTTTCACAGCTGGGGTCTCCGTGCTGAAGCCGAGCAGGTGGCCGGGATGCAGTTAGGGTGGAATTTTCAAAATCACCCACCTGGCTTTTGAAAATGGCATTTTGGCTCCTAAGTCTACAAGTCCCGGCAGGCCTTGGCGGAGCGGTGGGCGTGTCCAGGGACCTGGACCGTCCAGGCTTGCTGCAGGCCCAGATTGGCATGAACGAGGCAAGCTTTGGAGGGGGATGCCCGGACCTGGAATTACAGGGGCTGTTGCAGGTCAGGATTGACATGCTCTGCAGCCCCTCGCTTTCTGCCAGGTTATTTTATCCAAGGTGGCTGGGAATGAAGAGTGAGAAGAGATGGAAGGAAAATCTGAGAGAAGTCAGCAGACTTGAGCTTGACCGTCTACTGTCTGATTGAATTATTCTCTTTTAAATACACCATAGGTGCCAAAAACGGAGAGGAAGAAAAGAAGAAAAAAAGAAGCAGATGTGGTAAGCTGAGATCTCTTTGCTTTCCAGTTGAAGAATTAAAGTCTGCGTGGTCGGACTTGGAAGCGAGCCAGGAATCACTTACTGTGACCAAATCTCAACAGAGGAGAGATTGAACAGTGTGCTAGGAAACTACCAAAGTGGGCTTGTTTTGCTTTTACCTGTCTGGCTCCTTTTTGGCTTTGCTTGGTAGTTCAGCCTAATTCCAATTTCATTGACGGGTAGCACTGACAACATCATTCATAATATTTTAACAGATAATGGAAGGTATCAGTCTGTAATGTGCAGTAGTGGCTAGTATTTGCCTCGATGTCCCTAGTGTAACATTCAGAAAGGTGCATTCCATTCTCGTGACATCAGATCAGAGAAATACGATTCTGTTGTGTTTCGAGATGGAGCCACCTGCTTTAAAGATGCTTTGCCACCTGCTGGAGAAGGAACACAACTGCAGCCTAGTGACTCAGCGCCCAGTGTAAGACGTGGGTAAATAGGAGCGCACTGTGTCCCTGCTGCAGATGTTCAGATGGGCAGCCGGTTGAGTGGGAGCTTCAATGCCGATTTCAGGGTCCAGATGCAGATGTCCAGTTGCTAACGTTTGAGAATCGGGCTGGCTGAAGTGAAAAGAGCGAGGAACGAGGAGATCTTTCTCTGTTGGTATTCTGGCAACACGTAAATCACTGGAGTTGGATTCTCCAGCCTGGCGTGTCGCCAGCCCTCAAAGGAAATATTGTGCTGTGCCTTCTGCCGTTTGGTAGGCCCGTTTGGCATCGCTCTGATTTCATGCAGGCAGGCCTGGCCTGCTGGTTGAAAGAGCTACAAATAAATTGCTTCAGAATGACTCAGCTAGACGGACCCCTCTGGTTTGGGGGAGGGGCTCGTATTCATTCCTA
This sequence comes from Pelochelys cantorii, assembly GCA_032595735.1. Classification (NCBI taxonomy): domain Eukaryota; kingdom Metazoa; phylum Chordata; order Testudines; family Trionychidae; genus Pelochelys; species Pelochelys cantorii. The sequence goes on from CM064338.1 coordinate 2,614,389, forward strand.
ACAAAGTCTCGGCTGCCCAGTGGCTGCAAGTTCACCCATTCGGCCGCGGCCTCCCCCCCCCCCCCCCCCGTTTGTGTCACTGTGTTTTCACCCCTCTCTTTTGTCCTAGGTGGAAGAGCATAACGGACACATTTTTAAGGCAACCCAGTACAGCATCCCCACATACTGCGAGTACTGCTCCTCCTTGATCTGGATAATGGACAGGGCTTCTGTTTGTAAATGTAAGCAGGGCCCGTTGGGCATTTCCTCCTTGTCTGTTCTCCTGGGGAGCCCCAATTTACTTCCCTCTCCCCTCCCAGGACATCCTGAGGCCGTGTGACCAGGCGGCCCATCTGGGTGCTCCCCAGATCGGCCACAAAGGGAGACAGCAGCTGTGGGAATTGTGGGGGGGGCCCTGACACAGCCCTGCAAATGCGCTGCTGGCTCTTGAAGCTGGGCATGGAGCACTTAATTAGATCTTTATCAGGACAGTGAAAGTGATCAGAGAAAAATACTGAGCTACAGCTGCGGAGTCTGGCTAGGTGGAGGACATTGACCTTTTCAGTCTGCAGAATTTCTGATGCCCAGATGTGCCTGACACCAATGAATCCAGTTGAGAGTGTTGAAATGTGAGGGAATGGGACCTTTGGGGTGCATTCGGAGAGCTGGGCTTTCTGTCCGTTGTTTTTCTGACGTCTGAAAACGGAGAGGAAGGGCTGAAGTATTGTTCCTGGAGTACTATAGTAAAGAGTTGGAGGCAGGAAGATCTGAAATCAGATGCCATTTCCAACCCCGTCAAGCAGATCAGATCAAACAGTTGAGAGAAGCATCTCACCTTGTGGAATATCTCCTGGCCTGATGGGCCACCCCTGTGAATTGTGCCAAAAAATATGTTTAACTGTCGTATCTTTTAAAAATACATTTTCATTTGTTTTGACTGGGATTTTCACGTGTTAGGGCTGTGAATGCAAATCATGTATTTCCGGCCCTAAGTAGTAGCAAATGTTGTGCATTGCAGACACTTGGCTGTAAAAATCAGGTCCAAGATGCCACGCAGAAGTCTGTAAAATGTGCACAACACTGATCTCGGCACGTTAGCTGATTCACTTGTGTGGTTGCTTTTCTAACACATTTTGAATCCCTCCCCGGTAAGGGATTCGATCACCATGCTGGGAGCCTTTGTGCTCTGCAGCAACAGCTCAATTCTGAGACGCAAGGAGCCTGCCCACAAACGTAAGATCTCACCCTGGCTCTCAGCAGCCTACTTCCAGTTTGCAGGGTGACACCAGCGGCCCATGAGTCCAAAACGTGTCATTCCTGCATGCTTAATTCCCCCCGTAGTCGGCGTGTTCCCTGGGGTTCATCAATCCCGAAGGTGTAACCCCTCCGCTCCCCCGTTAACAGCCCCGTTTGCCCCCACACACCACGCAGTTTGCACATCAGAGACTTGGTTGGGATAAAAATAAACAAAAAGCCTGTTAAATAGACAAGCCCCTCACTGAAAGATGAAATAGAAAGGGGAAAGCAAACGCGTACACATGTACATTGCCAGTATGTACACGTTGCATGGAAAAGGAACAAAGCTGCAACTTCAGGCTGTACCTTTCCATGTCGGGTACCATCCCTTTTCAGATCAGAGGTGCCTGTTGCTTTAAAACCGTTTTGCAGCTACGGAGGAGGGACCCAGGGTTTGTGACCATCGCCCACAAACACCTTCCATTGGCAGAGGGTCTGCCGTTTGGGTTTATTACAGCTATTCAGAGTAGGGGAAACCCCGTCCGTTCCTGGCTCCCGAAGAATGGGCTTCTCCTTTCAGTTTCAAGTTGTTGCCATTTGCTTTCATGGTTCACCATTGGTTTTTCCTGGGCTGGACAATGTCTAAGTCAAAATACAGCCCCTGTGCCGGAGCCAGCCTGCTGCAGGACCCTGGGGCAACCTCTCTGCCTGCCACAGTCCCACGCACCGCTCAAAGTAGCTGGCTGCACCCTTGCAACACCCTCCTGCACCCACCCCTGCCCCAGGTCACAGACCCTTCCTGCATCCAGACCTTGCGCCAAGTCACACACCTCTCCTGTGCCCAAACTCCCTCCCAGAACCCACACCTGCTCCTTGCATCCTAATCCCCTTCCCAGGGCCGTACCTCCTCCATTAGTCTCGTAGAGAAGGGCACCTGGGACCACTTACCAAGCTCTTGCCACAGGCCCCCCATCAAAAGTTATTGCCCACCCCTGGTCTCAGTGCTTGAAGCCAGTCTCACGGCCTGGGGAAGTGGCCTGCTCTGCCTGATTGCTGCCCTGCCCTGTTGGGAGGTGGTGCTGGCGTAGCAGCACAGCTACTGTTGTGAGTAGACACGCCCCTTTGTCACCACACCCTGCACACACCGCTCCGAGGGGCTGTCATGGCCAGCTTTCGGGGAGGAGCTGACGTGCTACACTCTTGCAGTGGAGTGGCAGTGAGCAGTCGCTTGGTTGAATTGACTCTTTGGGGGAGAAAGCGGGTTAAACCGTCCTGTGTCCCGCTGGCTTGTCTAGACTCTGATGATCTCCCTAAGGTGCCAGGAGCGGCTGTAGCGTGCTAAGTCCGATGTTTTCTTGTTGTTACAGTGTGTAAGTACGCCTGCCACAAGAAGTGCTGTCTTAAAACCACAACCAAGTGCTCCAAAAAGGTAAGATTTGCTCAGTCCTTTCACACATTCACCAGCCGTTCTGCGCCTGTGACCGCAACTCAAATCAGTGACGTTAGAGCGCGGTAGAGAGCGACAATCGTGCGATTGTACGAGCTAGAAACTCCCTGTGCGCCCAGGCAGAGGTGATCTCGCCCTCCCAGGGTGCGGAGCTGCATGCTTTGCCGCGCCACCCATCTGCTCCCAGGCCTTAAGTATTCTCGCCAGCAGGGGAAGCCTGCCTCGTTTTACAGCATTGAAGGGATTTCAGAGCTGAGACACGAGTCAATGAAATGTACAGCCCATGCCACGGTGCAGACAGTGCCAGGCGCCTGGTCAAGGCAAAGGGTTTCTAGTGTCATTTGGGCCAGTGGCTTTGCTTTTAGTTACATTTGTATAGCGATTACCTTGTGTTAGCCTACAAATCCAGCCAGCGAAATCCCCATCGTGCCCCCTTACCAAACCCGGCTGGCTCTCCTAGCTCTTACTGACCAGACAGGCTGTGTAGAGCAGGCTACTAGAGATGCCGATGAACCATGAAACGATTCTCTTTTCCTTTTCTCCTGTGTTGATTGCACTCAGCTGGCAGGGCTGGTGGTGATGTACAGGGAGTCGAGCATGTGCAAAGGGTTATGAGTTTCCAAGTCCCAGGGGGCAGCACAGTTCAACTTTTCCCTGGGTATAAGCTGAGGTCCTCGTAGGTCAGGTGTGGAACAGCCTGCGAATGCATTTACTTGGCGTCATTTGTCGGAGTGCTGAGTCTGAGTGTAACCGAGGGAGCTGGATCCGGGGTGGTGTCCAGAGAGCAGCTGGGCCGCCCGGACAGGGATGATGCTTCTCTCTGATGTTCCAAAAAGGGAGTTGCTTTACGTTGGGGCGGGAGGGGGGGAGCTTGTTTGGGTCGGGGGCTACTGGCCCACAGAAAAACCAGTCGGGGGCCACGCACAAGTGAGAAGCAACCCCCCCAATTGACGTGGCCCTGACTGAGAGAGAGAAAGACACTCCCCACATTCCCCTCACATACCAGAGCATAGGCAGGGCCCGGGCTAGTAGATTTTGTGTGTTCCAGCCCTGCAGTGGGGGACCCCCTGAGCCTCCGGGCCGGATCCAGGCAAGCCAGGGGCCGCATCCAGCCCCTGGGCCTGAGGTTCCCCACCGCTGCTTTACGTGGTTAAGCATCTTGCATCGCTGTGGTCTCAGACCTGAACCTGTGTGCGCTGTGCTAATATGGAGGAGAACTGCTGTCTCAGCCACGTGCCTGTCCCCTCCCCTTACGCCCCGGAAACAAACTTCTCTTAATGCTCTTGGCTGGCACGTGGCCAGAAAGGTAGCAAAGAGGCAATGAAAGAATTCAGTCCAAGAAAACGCTGCTAAAGGAAAATCACTACTTGGTGTAAATTCCTTTCCCAGACGCTAGTGAAGTGACATTAAAGGACTAGCCAAGTTCACCTTTGAAAATCTCGCTTGCTCAGGCCCAGCAAAAATATGGAGTCTGAAAAAGCAATACCAGGCCAGCGTGCTGATGAGAAATGGCTGATCATTGGCACTTTTTAATTTGTGTGCACTGGATGGATTCGGGCTGCTCGGGGTTAAACTTTCACAGCACTTCAGCTGAGGGGACTGGTGCCATCCTCAGGGAGGTGTTTGGAAAAGGTGCCCTTTATCCAAAAGGTACCAGCTGATTTCTTAGTTGCTTTTTACCTGTCTGCTAAGCTTGGTGTCTTCTCGTTTAGGCCTTGGGTGGAACTAGTAGAGCCTCGAGCTTGTCCAGCCATGTGTTTGCTTTGCTGGTTCTAGCCATCGACACTAATCCACAATGCCAGCGTTGGCAGTTCTTTGTGTCTTCGAACACGGGGACACCAAGAGGCAGAGTGTTTGTTGTAGCGCTTGATGTTCGCCCAGGGACCAGCCCAGTCCTGGCACTAAGAGATGATGGCACGACAGCTTGTGCATTTTACACAAGAGATCACAACCAGGTGCTGTCCCCATCTCTTCCTGGGAGGTTCTTGCAGGGAGGTCTCTCCAGACATTCCCCTCTTGCTGTTTTCCTTTGCGCCTGGTGACAGTGAATGAGAAGAAGCAGACGTGGAAGGTGGTTCCGGTCACAGGGCTACCCGAAGCCTCACGCCTGTTTCTCATTGGTAGTTCAGGCGGGATCCCCACCTGTGCTGTGTTGAACATGCGTCCAGACAGTCAAGCCCGCAGTGCATTCTCATGTGAAAAATTTCTCTCCATCTTTCGACTTGATCCACCCAGGATCTCTCGTTCAGGCCGGATGTGATCGAATTGCTGAGTGTTGAGTCTCTAAAGCAAGGCTGGGGAACCTCAGGCCTGGGGGCCAGATTTGGCCCCCCTAGGCTCAGGGCTCCCCAGCTTTGGGAGCCTGAGCTTACTGCAGGGCTGCTGCGCACAAAATCTACTAGCCTGGGCCCCGCTAGGCTCTGGTGTGGGCGGGGGAAGTGGGGAGTGTCTGTCTCCGTCTCGGTCAGGGGCCATGTCAGTGAGGGGGGTTGTTTTGTGGAGGTGTTGCTCCTCGCTTGTGTGCAGCCCCCCAGTGATGTTTCTGTGGGTCAGTAGCCCCTGGCCCCAAAAAAGTTTCTCATCTGGATCTAAAGTGCAGTTCTAGTCAGGCACAGTGGTGTTGGTTCCACACGCACAGTAAAAGTGCCAGGAAATGCAGCAAATGACGCCTCTGAGGGTACCAACGGGCCGCTTTGCAGAGAACACGGCCCCGTTGTGAGCCTCAGCTGTGAACGTTTGTGTCTTACCAGCCCCGAGCAGCGCTGCAGACACAGCTGAGCAAGCGTGGGGATAGCCACAAGGCCCCTGGGACAGATGGGGTTTGTGGGGCAGGTACGGCCCGTCCCCTCTCCCCTTGCACCCAGTTAGTTGCTAGATTGAATTGTAACCCCGCACCGTGGCTGGCAGGCGGAGAGCGCTGCACCTTGCCAGGGTCGGGCGCTGCACTGAGGCGTTGGACAGGGCTTTCAGAAGGCAATCTCTCTCTCTCCACGATGCAGTATGATCCTGAGCTCTCGTCGCGGCAGTTCGGGGTGGAGCTCTCCCGCCTGACCAGCGAAGAGCGAGCCGTGCCCCTGGTGATGGAGAAGCTCATCAACTACATTGAAATGCACGGGCTGTACACCGAGGGCATTTATAGGAAATCAGGATCCACCAATAAGATAAAGGAGCTGCGGCAGGGCCTTGACACAGGTGAGAGCATCTCCGAGGGGGAGCTACTGGGACAGCTGAGAATTCTCGTCAAGGGGGGGCCCTTTTCCCTTCCCCCACCACAGCCTCTGGCTTTGGGTGCCATGAGAGTCCAGCCATGTCTCTAACAGCGGCCTTTGCCCGAAGTCTGTGCTGTGCTAGACCCCTCCCGTCTGCTGGGACTGCCGAATGTTCTTGTTTTATTCCTCCTTTTGTGCAAAAAAAAGAAAAGTCGTCCAAAGGAATTGGGAGAAAAAGCTGCATTAGCCGTGCCTCGTATTTATCCATGTCAACCAAGCGCTTTGCAAACTGTCTAAAGACCGTTGCCCCTGGAAAACTGGCTCCTGCCATGACCAGGGTTTTAACACGATTGTATTAGGTACCCAGGTTATGCAGCTGTTCGCTGTGTGATCTGTGCGTGTTACAGTATTAATTCCTGTCTCTTATATGGCAGTAGTTAGTGCTGTGCAGTGTTGTGTGTATTGTGCACAGGGGAGCCAACAGCCTCTGTGGGCCACTGTGCAAGCAGAGTGAGGCCTCCATGATCCCAGAAGGGGTGGGGCCTTGGGTGGTATGGGCGGGGCCAGGGCAACCAGCCCTCTGCGCTGCCCAGAGCTCGGCACACCTCCCCGGCCAGCTGTCAGAGCTGCCCGGAGCATGCAGCGCAGGGCTCCAGTGGTGATTTAAAGGGACTGGGGCTCCAGGTGCTACCGTGCCACAGTGGCAGAGGCCCCAAGCCCCAGACCCTGGGGCAGCAGTCCCTTTTTCTCCCTCCTCTTCCCCATCGGCGGGTCTGAGAGTGTAGCGGTAGCTGAGAACCAGCTTCTGTTGGTGAGGGACAAGTTTTCGAGCAACAGAGAGCTCTGCTGGGGCCCCTTGGCCACAGAAGTTGGTCCAAGAACAGTGGTTAGCTAGTAGCCAGTGCTAATAGTGACGCAAACACGGGCCTGTTCTCTGGATCAGACTGATCATTTGCTTTTCCTTCGGTTTCTTTCCCACTCCACCCGCTCGTGTGCCTCTGGCAGATCTCGAGAACGTGAATCTGGATGACTACAACATTCACGTCATCGCCAGCGTGTTCAAACAGTGGCTGAGAGACTTGCCCAATCCCCTCATGACCTTCGAACTCTACGAGGAGTTTCTGCGAGCGATGGGTAAGGAAGGCCCAGCCCGTGGCACTGGGGGCGTCTCACACCCCCTGGAACAACTGGGGTGGTTGGGTTTTTTACTTCAGTTTTATCACCATGGGCCTGCCGAGCAGCCGGCGAGTCGCTTTTGTGCCGGTGCAATTGCACGGGTGCTAGTTATACAGCGTTTGAGTCCGTTTCGGTGGTCTGTCATCTGTTGGCCTTACTGGCCGCACAGGCCTTGCGGTGATGACTGAACAGACCGTGAGGGGCTGTTCGTGTACCAGTGCCATTTGAACTGCTAGCAGCAGTGTGCAGGGCAGGGGTACATGTACCCTTGGGGGTACACAGAGGTCTTTGAGGGGGCACATCAAATCATCTACAGCTTTGGCTAGCGTTACACCAGGCTACCGGAAAAGCACGCCCCAAGTCAGTACAAACTAAAATGTCATGCAGCCAGGGTCTTGTTATATTGCTCTAGACACCTCAACCTGGGGTCACTGTTTAATTTATAATTACATGATAAAAAGGAGAGGGTCGGCTCTTTGTCACGACGTGCCGCGACACGTTTGTACTCTGGTGTCTGATTTTTGAAAGCCAGTTGTTTTCAAGTGAGCTGAGAGCGAGGTTTGTCTTGGGTCCCCATCTCTTGAAAGGGGTACAGTCTGGGACGGTGGAGGCCCCCTGGCAGCGGGTTCGTGTAGCTACACGCCACAGGGAGACGCAGGCAGGGTCCGCCCTGCGTGCACGTGTCAGGGAAAGGGAGAGGCTGCCAGAACGTCTACTGGGCGCCTCCCCCTCAGAGCCTTTTCCCGCTGCTGGCGTCTTTCCCTGCCACCAGGTGGGGGAGGAATGGCTGGGCCCAGCACCTCTAGGCAAAGCAGTTCGTGGCCCCGGGACCGCTGGGCTTGCTGCCTCCGATAGGAAAGTAAATACAGACTTGTGCCCTGGCACCTCTTCCCTTGCAGAATACGCACTGTGTGCAGGGTCGTCCCCGAGCCTGCGACCGAGGGGGAGGCAGAACCTGAGGGGGGCCAGCAGGGAGAGGAGGGAGCTGTCATCCCCGTCTCTGTGCTGGCCCAGCCAGACTGCCCGCACCAGGCGAGGGGGCGGGAGCCCTGAGGGGAAGCTGCCCGGGGCGTGTGTAACTGTGTGTGCTCCCTCCAGGCCTGCAGGAGCGGAAGGAGACCGTCCGAGGCGTGTATTCGGTCATCGACCAGCTCTCCCGCACCCACCTCAGTACCCTGGAACGCCTCATCTTTCACCTCGTGAGGTAATGGCAGCCCACGCCTGGGGCCGCCTCCTGCACTTGCTCCTCTTCTCCTCCCTCACGTGGGGCCTGGTGCTGACACGCTCACTCACTGCGCTGCGGCCCCGCTGGAGCCAGGTGCTGCCCGGCGTGAGCGAGAGCCCCCGAACATGGGCCCACGGGATGCAAGTACATCGGTAGAGGAAAGGAGGGAACCTCGCAAGGGAGGCTTGAAGCTCTGTAACGGCCTCAGCGCTCTGGACCCAGGAGCTCTTTCTCCCGCCAGCGCTGCCGTTGCCACTGACCGCTAATGGCAACACCGACTGGTTTTTAGGGACAAGCTCCCTTTCATCGGAGCAGCAAGCGGTGCCGACTTGCTGGGAAGGCCCCTCTCAGCTGCTCCGGCGGGTGTACGCACCCCTGGCTCCGGGCCGTGGGCCTAGCGGGCTGAGGCGTGCCGTGCGATCGCAGCAGGCCCAGCACTGCCTCCCGGGGCACCCGTCAGCTTGACTGTTGAGTCTGTAGAGACCCTGGCTGAGGCTGTGCATGAGCGTCGGCAGTGTCTGGGTCGGGCTGTGGCCACGGTGGCGCCATGTGTGAAGGTTCCTGCCACCTGCCTGCGTTTGGCGGGAGACACAAGTGCCCTGTGGCTGAGCCAGCGTGGCTAAGTGAGCGGCTTGGCCTGGGCCACGCATGCGCCGGTTGAGTGGGTCAGAACACACCGTGCCCTAGAGAGCGCCGAGGGGCGTGGCACGCGGTGTCCGTTGTCCAGTGCGGCACGGATGCCCTGTTGCTCTAGTTCCTCACCTGATGCAACAAATTGAAGCTCTTCACGTCAGCGCTGCGTAATAATGCGGCCTCCCCTCCCCTCCCCTCACGCTGGGCGCGTGCAACACTCCCCTCCCTGCTTGGCTCAGCTTTGGCATCTCATCCTTTCTGTCTCTCACGGGGGGGGAGCTGCCTTTAACCCACGGCTTTCTGGTTGTTCATTGTTTAGGATCGCCCTGCAGGAAGAGACCAATCGCATGTCAGCGAACGCCCTGGCCATCGTGTTCGCGCCCTGTATTCTCCGCTGTCCCGACACCACCGACCCCCTGCAGAGCGTCCAGGACATCAGTAAAACCACCACGTAAGAATCCCGCGGTCCCCCTTCCGGAGTAAAACCTGCGTTTCCGGCAGGAAGGAGGGGACGTCAGGGCAGCCGGTTGCTCCCTGAACAGTGCGCGCTCTGGCCTGGCAGCCAAACCCCAGAGCTGTTGCGCAAATGAATTGCCTCAGTGCAATTCTGGCTCTTCCACGAGCAGCTGCTGATGTGGAAATGCGCAGGCCCAGAGAACCTGCCCCCAGGAGTTTTTAGAGACCGGGCCGCCAGACTCTCGGAGCGGCTGCTGTGGACACTTAACAGATCCTGGAGCAACGGGGGAGGGGGTCCCAGAGGCGGCAAAAGAAGCTAATATCCAAAACAGGCTAACCAGGAGGAGCTGGGTAACTGGCCCAGTTAGCTCGAGCTCAGTCCCTGAGAAGGCTGCGGTGGGATGTAAGAATCAGCGGATGGTCTGCCAGTCAGCGCTGGTTTGTGGAAAGGCTTGTCCAACGTTCCTGATGCTGGTGTTTGGCTGCCAAGCGTGGCTGGCAGTGGTAACCAGGCTGACATTGCAGACGTAGGGTCCAGTTGGGCATTGGCTTTAGTACCACATGTCGTCGTCCTTAAAAACTAACACCTCCGCATTCAGTCCAGCAAATAGGAAATGGATTGAAAAGCAGCGCATTGGTACCTCCGAAGTAACTGTAGGCAGGGAACAGTCATCCAAGGGCTGGCGAGGGTTTGAAGGGAGCCCCACCGAGACATGTGCCTTTGGCTCAGGAGCGATCCACATAAATATGTTAGGTCGTGAGGCGCACAGGTACTAGGGCACGGGGGGAGGGGTTGGACACGTACCTGGGATCGACAGGGTGATGGGGGAATCGTTAGATATTCTGTGAGCTTTGTTGTGCAGGAGACCAGCCTCTGAATGTAATAGGCCTTCAAAGCTATGCCTGCCTCTCTCCTGAAAAGCCGCTCTTGGCTATTCTTGCAGCCTGCGCTGTGCTTTCCTAACCCGGGGGGTGTTCCCCTTTCCGGGCAAAGAACCAGGTTCTCTGATGGAGCCCGTGGGAAGCCCTCCCCTACCTAGCACCATTTGGGGCATTTCAACCCATCATTCGTTTCCAGCCCACAGAGCCAGAGAGCTGGGGCCCGCCTCTCCCCCTCCGGGCACTGTAGCGCGGACGGCAGGGCCGGCTCGCACACGGCCAGCGCTTTGGGCTGCCATTTTATCACCTTTTTCTTTTCTTTTGTACAGCTGCGTGGAGCTGATTGTCATAGAGCAGATGAATAAATACCGGGCACGGCTCAAGGACATCAGCAGCCTGGAGTTTGCGGAGAACAAAGCCAAAAGCAGGTTGTCTTTGATCCGCAGATCAATGGTGAGTTTCAGGGCCGGGGGTGGGGAGGAGGGATTGGTTCTGTTTCCGTGTCAGGAAAACTGGAGCAGACCTTCCTGTCGCTGGAGGTGTTTCCAGCCGCGTTACTTATCGTCACTCCCCTTGGCACGTAAATTCAGAGGAGAGTCTCGTGCCCGTGCTGCGGCGCCTTTGAGCAGTTTATTGTTTGCCTTCTGGAACTGCGGAGAACACGCATGGTGCCAAAGTGCAAGTCTGAGACGAATTTAGTGCCGGCAAGCCTCCCCCCCCCCCTTTTCACTTCCCCTAATCTCCCCTGATCTTCTGCCTATTTCAACCTCCCGAGCCGCAAGCCTCCCCCAGATTTACGCCAAAGAAAAGCCGAACGGGGAGGGTGCCTAACAGGAGTTCTGAGGAAAGTGCCACAGAGACCTGGTGTCTGGACTTGGTTCCCAGGCCCGTTTGCACTGTTTGGAGATACCTTTGGCTGATTTGGGCTAGTTAATCCTTTAAGCAACACTTGGCTGGCCCTGACCAACTCGCTCCTGTGCCAAAGCCCCCTAATTCCACAGTGCCCTGCTCTGATGCTGCCCCGGGTTACAGCCCTTCGCTTGTGTCCCTCCCTCGTAGCATCATGGAGAAACTAGGCTGAAATTGCCCTGAAACCGAGGCCTTGCTTAGTTGCTTTGCCTGCTGGCATGCAGGTTGCTTCATTGGGAGTGCCTCCGGCAGAGGGGACTGAATTGAGATGCCCAGGAAGCGTCACCTTCCCCGCCTGTCTACCATCGCCTTTCGCTTTCACACACCCAGCTGGGCAGCTGACAGAGGCAGCCTCTGGGATTTGAATCCGCCTGTCCCCCCCAGTTTGGTAGCTGACCGAGCCAGAGGCTCGTGTGCTGCGTTCCGCCTCTAGAATGCGGACGAACAGCTGATTGACCAGAGGCCGGCCCGCCCAGGGCTGTGCCCAATAAAGCAGGCTCGCCGTAAGAGAGACCAGTAAGCCCCGGGGCATGTCCTCTCAGGAATCCCGCTTGGTGACTTGCAGCCAGTGCTGACTCTGCTCCCAACAGGCGCTTCCCCCGCGACTTTGCAACGCTTGTGGCTCGGCTGTGCACGGTGGCGGATGCAGCAGAGAGCTGACTCACTCATGACATTAAAAGACTCTTGAAGTTCTTTTAAGGGGGCAGTGGCATGTGCACTCTAACCCTCTGCTTTCCTTTTCATGTCCTCTCTAATCCAGAAACCCGTACTAATTGCGGTTAGATTTATGAGCATAACCCGCAGTTCAATCCCGGTATGTATTAACTGCACCGCACTCCGTGACCACTGCATCCCATCGCTGTGTGTAACCCGCCTCTCATCCCCGCACCGTGCCGCAGGCTGTGCCCGTTCCTTCCTGTGCAGGACCCACCCCAGGGACCGACTTTTCACTTCGTGCTCAGGAGGGAGCACCCTCCGGTCTGCCTCCCCTAGAGGAGGCGCTAGAGCAGGAGGGGAAACTGAGGCCAAATGGTTGATGAAATAGCCCGGTGACTGCAATCCCCTGTCCCGTTTCTCCAGGGGCTGCTCTTGTGCTGTGGCACTGGGCACACGCTGGACCATGCCCAGCTCCTGCATGCGGCTCCATGGAGGGGCGATGGGACCTGGAAAGTCACAGAACCCCGCTCGGGGAGGTGGAAGGGGATAGCTGGGGGAACCCTCGCCGCTTAGCCGCAGAGCCGCCACGGAGCTCTCTTCGGAGCCTCTAATCAGCTGGCTTCAAGCAGCTTTGTCCTTCCTGTTGTGTTCCTCAGGCCCTTCACGTTCTCTCTGCCTGCTGGTCTCTTCTTTTCTTCCCTCCTTCCGATTTTCATCCAAGCCCTTCTTTCACCTTCCTCCTTTCCTCGCACTTCCCTTCCCTGCTGTCGGATTATACGCAGCACCTCCGCGCTAGGCCGGCTGCTTTAGCTCCACCCCTGATTCCCACCCGTCGATGGATGCCCCCGGACACCGGCCCCCAGCTAAAGCAGCTTAGGGATGTAAGCGACTAGTCGACCAACCAATAAGCAAATGCTCATCAGGTAGTCGAGTAGGAACTCGACTAGTCGCTCCCCCTCTTGCTGCCTCTATCAGAGAGAGTCAGCAAGGGGGGGAGCAGGAGCTGGCTTAAAAGCTGGCTCCCCCAGCAATGTCCCTGCAGGGGGCAGGGAGGGCAGAGGGCAGCGGAGAAACGGCAGGAGCGCAGATTGAAACAGTCCTGCCGCTGCCACGGCTGCGCCTCTCCCTTTGGAGTGTCCAGGAGCTGCAGGCGACTCTTGTACATGTCAAAGGACAAGAGGCAGCGGAATCGAGTGTCCCCTTTATCGACTAATCGAGTAGTTGATGGAAATTCCATCGGCTACTCGATTAGCTGATTAATCGACATTTAGCATCCCTAGGAGAACCAAACAGACCAAGAGGCCTCCTCTTTGCCCTCCCTACACCGGGAGCCAAACACACGGTGCAGTTCAGAGTTGGCTCTGCCAGCCTTCAGGTTCTGGATCCAGTTGAGGGGGCTGCCGTCTCTCGCCCCTCAGAAGCAGTTACTGCCTCGCGCCTGGCAGGGTGGTCCTCGGTGATGGTGCGAGGGGGGAGGGAGAAGAGCAGTCCTTGGCTGTGAGAGAGGTGCGAGAGAGCACATCTATTCACTCAGCCACAGTAGTGCCAGGCCCACCTAGCAGTGCAGTTTGCATTGCTGGGAATGGGATTTGGGCAACTCAAATTTGGGTGGGGGGGATAGCTCAGTGGCTTCAGCATTGGCCTGCCCCACCCAGGGTTGTGAGTTCAATCCCTGAGGGGGCCATTTAGGGATCTGGGGCAAATCTGTCAGGGATGGTGCTTGGTCCTGCTGTGAGGGCAGAGGACTGGACTTGATGATCTCTCCAGGTCCCTTCCAGTTCTGTGAGATGGGTAAAAACACCTGTGCACCACTTAGAGCAAAAATAGCTCTCCCCACATTCACAGTCAGATAGTCAGTGTTTTGCTTTCAGAGGCTTCCAACAACGTCCGAGTAGTTTATCGAGAAGAGCCATAGGTGACTTGATTCCAGTGTTTAATTACCTCTCTTGGCAGAACAGTGCAGGACTCTTCATTCTAGCAGAGAAAGGCAGAACAAGAACCAATGAGCAGAAGACGAAATCAGATGAGAGACAAGGCCCACTTCTGAGAGTGATTAGCTATTGCAACAAACTGCCAAGGGATGTGTTCAGTTCTCCAGCACTTGATGTTTCCAGCCAGGGCCAGGGTGCCTTACCAGAAGGGATGCTCTAGCCAGACACAAGTTACTGGACTCCATACGGGGTAGGTGGGGGCAATTTCGTGCCTGTGTCATACAGGAGGTCAGACTAGATTGAATCCCTTCATTGCGTCTCATGTCCAAAGAAACCTGTTGTTGTTTCTCTGTCCTCATGAGGCAAACTGGGCCATCTGGTGCTAGGAAAGGTAAAATACAAACTATAGCCCAGCTCCACGTACAGGATCTTTGTTACTCATTTCTCTGACTTCCTTTTCCCTGGGTTGGTGTTCCTGTCTTGCCAGGGAAAGCAATCCCTAACTCCCATGAGTTGTGTCGGCAGAACGGCAGCACCTGCAGTATACGGGGTGTGAAGTTTGGCACAGTAATTCCCACCTGAATGGGAGACACCCACCACGCCATAGTAACGTTTATGATGCCCTGAAAGTTACCAGAACATCGCAGTTACTGTTCTAAAACGGACCGTGGGGGGCTGCTGATCAGGTGTCGTGAGAGCGCTGGGTGAGTCTGTGAAGATCAGACTGTCCCGACCTTCCTCGCTAGGTGGAGTTTCCTGAAGACACAACATTGATTTAGGATCATGGCTCTCGTTGCAAATCCGTAGGGCTTGTGCGCTAACGTCTCTTACCGACTTCAGAAAATTCCTCCCAAACCAAACAGCAAAGGAGGTGCCTCCTCTGTAGGTCCCTGGTAGTTCTCAAACTCTTATCGGTTGAAATGGGGACTCTGGACTTTGGGCTCCACTTGCATCCCATCAGGCGAGTGGCCCGGTCTGCTGGAGCTGCCCAGTGCTCCATCAGCTGTCTGGTAGCGCCTCATCGTGCTGGAGGATGCTCCGAGGTTTCCTCTGAACGGCTTCACCGCACATCACCTTCCCCCACCCTTGCTTCATACAGTGGCACCTCTGCCGCCTCCTTCCTTGTCCCTGACCTACGGAGCTAGCGTGTGCTTCAGCTGGCCCCCGGCCTGCTTCAGTACCGGATCTCTTGTTGCCACCGACATGTCGGGGCTAAAAGTGCAGCCGTCGCTTTGTAGCTGGCTCTCCACTCGCCACCTTTTGAGCTCCCTAGTGTGTGTCGTGTACGGAGAGCAACGCCCCGGCCTGCGGAGCTGCGTGTTCCAGTGGAGAGTGTTCCCGGGCTCGGGCTGGGTGCAGGGCGGGGCTGGTTAGTGCTGTGCATGCCGACGGCTTGTGTGTAACCTGCAGCACGTCCTCGCTCTGGGCCAGCGTGGCGCAGGGGCGGAGGGCAGGCGTCCCGCCTGGCCACCTGGGCTCGTCGAAACGCAGTCGGCCGTGTCTCGAATTGCGTGTGGAAGCCTGACGTGCATGCTGCTAGAAAGGAACATTGACCATTTTCATCTGTCTCCTCGACTGCGTCTGTCCCCAGCCTTCTGGGAGCTTGTGCACCATGCCTGGTGCGGGGGGCCGTGTGCTGCGCACCGGTTGCTGACGTTGGTTCCTCCCGCTCTTTGGACGGGGGGAGAAGAGCACGTTCAGCCCGACGGGCCAGGAGCTGCCTGCAGGGTTGGGCCGCACTGGCCCGGCATTGGTTGATCTGGGTTTTTACCTGCAGGGCAAAGGCCGGCTGAGGCGAGGAACCTTCCCCAGCCCCACGTCTCCTGTCTCGGGGCGTTTGCCCTCCATGTCTGATGTCTCGGAGGAGACGGTGAGTAGCGAGGAGGCCATGGAGGTGGACGTCTCCGATCAGCAGCAGGCGGCCATGCAGCAAGAGGAGAGGGTGCTGACGGAGCAGATCGAGAGCTTGCAGAAGGAAAAGTGAGTCCTGGGGACCCCAGGGGTGGAATGGCACCATGCTGCAGGGATGCTGGAGTCTCACATTCAGACCCTCTGCAAGTCACAGCTGAATGCACGTGGGGTCCCACTTCCTCCTCGGGAGGAGCTCACACAAGACAAACACTCGTTTCCCCCAAGAGCCCCGAGACGCCCTTCCATCGGGGCTCCGACCGGCCTCCCAGCCTGCCCAGGGCATGCAGGGAGCGGGGGGGGGGCGGGCAGACGATGAAATGTTCTAAGCTGTAGCAACATCCGTCTGCTGCTGAGACTCCGCTCTGACGCCTTCCCGTCTCCTGGAGAGTCTACACTTCGGCCCGGCTGGGCTGGGCAAGGTGCTGGTTGACAGGCAGCAGTGCTTCGGGGCATGTTCGTAGGCTTCATCGGCATCAGCTGTGGAAGATGTTCAGCCTTCCCTCCACCCCTTGCTAACCTGGCTCTCCAGCCTAGGGGCTGGCTAGATGCACCGGGGCTCCTGGTTCTTAGGCAGTCATGGTGGGCTCAGCACTTCCGCAGCTGGCCAGGAGACGGAGATTGATCTCCTTTGATGCGGACCTTGCCTTGGTGTGACGGACCGGGCTGGGTCTGGGTTACAGCTGAGGGCGTCCGCTCAGGGCGAATTGCTCAAACTCAGGGCTCCCTACAGCCCCTGACTGGAGACCTTCCCAAACAGGCCACACACCAGTCATACCGAGCAAAACCTCTTAGACACCCCAGCTCTCCCTGTGCCGCAATCAGCCCTGGGCCTAACACAGGTGAGGGGTTATAGAATCTGATCTCACCTACCCCGAACAGGTCTTTCCAGTCCCAAAGAACCAGCCACAGATCCCCGGTCAATTTACACTTTGGATCTTACGCACAAGATCTCGCTGGGCCAATCCTTTAGAATCTAAAATCTAAAGGTTTATTAATAAAAGAAAGAAAAGTCGAGAGTAAGATTGTTGCGGAGAATACATTACATGCACCGAATCACCCAGTTCTCGATGCAAGCTCTCAGCAGAGATGTTATAACTGCTGGCTTAAAAGTCTCTGGTGTACATCCTACATCAGGATGGATCAGCAATCCTTCCCAGCTCTCTGTTCCTCGCAAGGCTGCATCCGGGATCAGGAACAGAATTGCAGACCAGATGGAGTCTGCCTCATGGCATTGTATATCCATCCCTGGTATCTGCCAAGCTGGAGCAGGTCACATGGCCCAGTGACCTAGCCCTGTGTCCCATGTCAGCTGTCATAAGATACTGGTTGGTTTGCAGGTATCTGGATTTCCAGACGCATTCCCCAGGTGTGTATTGTCACCTAGAGAGCCATTGTCCCGGGAGCCTCGCTAATTAGCACAGACGCTGGCTGAACATTCCTTGCCCGTTGCTCTGTCTCAGACAGAATCTTCCAGCATAAGCGCAGAGTACATGTTTATAACTCCACATACAGTTATAAACTCCACATACAGATATCATACCAGTACATGAATAGCACATACAGAATCAGTAGAACACAAGCTTTCCTTTGACACGTCACATGGCCCCCTTTGTATGGACTTTGGGGCACCCCCCCATGGGTGCAGCAGTGACCTGTCTGATCCTCTTAAAATCCAGTCACGTGACACTTGGTCACCCCCAAGCCAGCCCGCGGGCATGTGCTCCGTCCTGGCGTGGGGAGCGCGGCACGCCCCCCATGAACTCTGCTGCCTTTCTGTCCCCCTCAGCCCTGGGGCGGGCCTGGGCACTGGGGATGGCCGTCCAAGCTCTGCTCAGGGGACGGGCCCTTGCCAGAACCCCAGTCACAGCACTGGGACTGGCTGGGAGGTTCTTGCTGATGGTTCCTCTTGCAGAAGCCTCCCAGGCCGCTGGTGGCTGAGTCCCTTGTGGGCTCCCGCTCCGAAATGTGCGCTCTCCTCCCGGGCCCCAGCGCACATTTCCCCCGGGCCGGCGTTTGGCGTGGGACTGGGGGTGGGGGGGGGGGTTCCGACCCTGCGCACACAGCGCTGGCTGGCTTCTCCCTGCCTTGCTCCTGGGTCACAGCTAGGGCTGCCTTTTGCAGGGAGGAGCTGACTTTTGAAATGCTGGCGTTGGAGCCCCGGGCCTCGGACGACGAAACCCTCGAGTCGGAAGCCTCTATTGGCACCGCGGACAGCTCTGAAAATTTGAACTTTGACTCGGAAGGGGCCGTCTCGGATCGATCGGGTAAGCACCAGCCGCTGCCGCCAAGTGGCACAGGACAGGACCTGCTGACATAGGCACCGGCTTGGGCTGGCTCTTCGACTCCCCCTCCCTTCCCATTGGGTGCACCGCCGCCAGTCCCGCAGCATAGAATTGTGAGCTGGCCAATCCCAGTGCTTGGGAGGCGGGATTCCCTTGCAGGGGCGGCGCCTTTTGCTGACAAGAGCCCAGGCCTGGAGGCAGGTTGCAGACCTCCCTTTGCTACTGCCTCGTGTATGGACCTCAGCAGGTCGGCCTGCCCAGATGCATTGTGGGTAACCCTTTCAGGTGGTAACCTGTGGGTACAGAGAGCAGGTCACTTCCCCTTGCAGTGTAATCACTGCTCCCCCCGACCTGCCCAGGCTGCATGGAAGCGCTTTCCTGTGCGCACAGCCGGGTCCGGCCGGTCTCATTCTCCTCCCTCTCTCCCGGCCAGAGAGAAGTTTAGCACTTAGTTCGCTGAGGCCCGCCAAGGCTGAACCCACCAGCAGGCTGCGAAGGCACCTGAGGCGGCAGCAAGACTCTGTGGACTCTGTGGACTCCTCGGTCTCTTCTCCGTCCTCGTCCTCCTCGTCCTGCTTACCTCACGTGCCCAGGAAGCGATTCCAAATGTACTCCAAGTCGCCCTTCTACCGAGCAGCGGCTCCGGGTGACTCGAGCGAGCCGAGGCTGGGACTGGAGGGGCTGCCGGGGCCGCTGCGGGGGCTGGATGACAGGCCCCAGTTCACCAGCAGAGGGACCTTCAGCCCTGAGAAGGGCAAACAGAAACTGAAGAATGTGAAAAACTCTCCCCAGAAAACCAAAGAGCTGCCGGAGGGGGCAGCTGGGGCAGGCCGGAAAAGGAACCCGGAGGCCGACTGCGGCAGCGCCCAGCAGCTGGTGCTGTTTGGGAACAATGAGTTCATGGTGTGAACCGGGGGCTCGGACTCTCCTTGTGGCTGCAGAGAAGCGAGAGCATCTCACCTTCGGTCTCATCCCCCATCGCTGCCGCCACCACCATTGTAGAGTTGCTACCCGCTGCCCACGCAAAGCGTTTAGTCACTAACTGCTCGGGCTCCCGGCCTTGCATTGCCAGCGCGGAAGGGAGCAGGGGCCCCCCTGGACGCAAGCCTGTTGGGGACCATTTCAGCAGTGGCCTTAGCTGTTTTTAACCTTTTGGCATGCCAGCCCTGCCAGGTTTCTCAGACCGGGGACTTAGAAGAGAAGATCCGTTGGGGGAAGAGTTGCTGGTGCGCCCTGTTTACATCCCATCAGCCCCCGGCTTTGTCCTGAGCGGAGGAAATGGGAGAGGGAGAACCAAGCCTCCAGGTAACGCCAACGGGATCTTGGAGTTGGGGAGTTGCTCCATCCTGGCTCGCCCTTGCTGGTGAAAGCTGCAGACTTGGGGTGTGGGTGTTGGTGCTGGAGGAAGCGCTGGCACCTTACAAGGCACCCCGGCAGAATAGACGGAGCCCTTCGTCCTCAGCTGTTTCTAATGCACTCCGTGTTGTTGTCAGGTGATAATAAAAAGCTATCATTTCCATTCAAGCAATCGGAGCATGCCTCACCCCCCACACACCACGTAAACCCTCAAGGAAGAGAGGGATTTTATTTTTGTTGTTGAGATGTCAGGAAAACGAATGCCAGTGGGACTCCTGGTTAGTTCAAGCCAAATACTTGTGCCGAATTTTCCATAGCCATAACGAACCCCCCGATCGAGGCACAAAGCAGGGTTTCTAGAAAGCAAAGGAACCTGTCAAAATGTAACCCTAACCCTTGTCTAGCCACTTCGCTTCCCTGCAGTGCTGCCTAGGTGCACACACTGACCAAGGGAAGGGCTGGAACCTCTCCGCCAAGCCACAAAACTCAGGCAGGCCACACAGCACTGTTTGAATTGCATCCTTCAAGCAAACGCAAATGCCTGGAAAAGTGTTAAGGAAATCTTCCCAATCTGTTTTTAAAATGTGACCTACCCAATTTTCTTCCTTTTTCTCACATCATCAGTATTAAAAGCAAAAAGAAAAAAAATCAAGGACGACTCTGTTAATATTCTGGTTACTATCTGTATATTTTAATGGCTTTTATTCCCCTTCCCCAGCTGGAACGTTTTTGCCAGGGGGAAAAGGGAGAAGTGAGACGAGGGAGAATTAGCCCCTAAGATTATTGCAAGGTAAGACATGGCACCGTTTTTCCCCACCGTGCGTCACCGTTCACCGTGCGGCAGCTCAGTGAACATGTGTGAGCTTAGAAAGTGTGAGAGAGGCTGATGCGTGTGCACCGGGCCCTGTAACTGTGGCGCCTTTGTCACAGCAAGCGTGTGACAACTGTCGGCTTCAAAGCTCTCGCTCGATCTCCTTGGGGCGAGCGGCGCGGAGTTGCTCTGTCCTTCCCGTGCGACTTGCCGCCAGCGCGGATCTGGCTGTCAGGCTTTTTAAAGCAGTGTTGGAAATGAGCCATGTAATTAGCAAGCGCAGGGGCAGCAGGCGACGTGGTGACTTGCAACGTTAAGGGGCTGGCCCTCCGTGTCAATCTGCATCCACGGCCACATGGCCGCAGAGCAGCAGTCCTAGAGCATCACTCTGGGAAACGCTTCCCGAGGCCCATCCATTTTCCGAAGCCGCCAGAGATCGGCTGCTCAGAGGAGTTGTTGATCGGAAGGGGCTGCAGGAGTCCAGTTAGAATAATTGGCAGAATAAATGCTGGACTGGACCGGCCAGTTGACCTGCTAGTCCCGTCCTGGGTAGTGTTCTGAAGCCAAACGTGGTTCTCATCTTGATCCTCCTAATCATAAATGTAGAGCAGCAGTGTCAGCACGGCAGGCTGGTTCATGTCCCCGACCTATCGGTCTGTCCCCCGCGTCTGAGTCACAGGGGAAGACCCTGGCATTTCAGACTTGTGTTGGGCAATGGTTTTATTATTTTACCTCCATAATGAGGAACGTGAAGTATCCTGCATGCAGCTCCCAGGACCCCCATCCCTGGCCTCCCTTCCCGGACGGACCCATCTCTGCGCCTGGCCTCACCACGGCTCATGTCCATTCAGAAAGGTGCTTCCCGAGCTTGCAGCTGTTGTGGCCAATGCACACATGGTTTGGGGCCCTGGGGGTGAGAGAGGCTGCGGGGGTTGCCTGTCGCAGGCGGAGGTTTCACGATTCCTTCCTTTCAGACTTCACTGGCTGGGATGCGAGACTCGGGTCCACCCCTCGTCTGTGCTTCTTTCCCGAGATTCTTCCTTTCCTCTTTTTGCAGTGAAAAAAATTACGTAGGCCGCGTTCCTAAGAGAGGTGATGTGGCACCCAGCCAGAGACTTTTGGTTCCTGCTTTGGCCTCTGTGGGTTTCATCCCGTCGCGCTCTTGAGTTCTGCCGCTGCTAAGTTACTAGGCCTCTGGCCATGTTACAGATCCACCGAGAACCCCGACAAAGTGGGCGGTGGTTATGAAGGTGGAATGTAACTAAGGGAACGCAGCAGGGCGCCAAGCCCTTCAGAAGCCATTGATAAGATTATACACACACACAACGCATAGGAAGTGGCTAGGATGTGCTGTATGTGCACTGATGCCGCACAGTGTAACAGTGGGGCTGTTTTAAACGTGGCTACAGGCCGGCTAAGTACAGATCTGGCAGCTGGAACCGTGGTTAACCACGCTGGCGGTGCGCGAGCCAGGAGGGATTCCACCTTAGGGTGGGTTGGCTCTGTACAGCTCCTAGCATAAAGGAGTAAAAATGTAAACTTGGCCAGTAGAGTCAGGAGCCAGGATGCTCGCAGGAGCAGATCAGTTGAGGAAGGACATGCCGTTGTCACATCGCCTCTGTGGAATGAAACCACAACTGCACTGCCCAGTCCAGGGATGCTCGGAAAAGTCGCTCTGTAAAAAGTGTTGTCTTAGCCGGCGCCTATGGGTCTTCCCGTGATTTCCCTCTGAAATTTGCTGTGTTGAAAATTCCAAGCACAAGTTCTGAACTGCCAGCCCTGCAGACTCGCCTGTTAGCTCCTAACCCAGCTGTGTTCTCTCTGCCGCTCGCTGTGGGCCCCCACCCCGAGAACGGGGCGTACGAATGCTGCCGGCACCTTAGTGAGGCTTCTTCCGGCCGAGCAGCTGGACCAGGGTCTGCCCGGCTGACGGGAGCACGTGGGAAGGAGCCGCTGGCACACAGTTACTTTGGGCATCGTTGGAGTGAGAAAAGCCCCTAGTCTGATGGTTCTGCGGATGGAACCGTAGACACAGGACGAGGGCTCACTTCTCTGCTGGGGCTGTTCCCCCGTTCCTTCTCCTGAAGGCTTTCCCACCCATTGCCTTGCTGCTTCCTGCCATACTGAGCACCAGCAGAAGCAGCAGGTTGGGGGAGGGTAACGGGTTCCGGGTTGCTGCCCCCTGCAGATTTAATATCACCAGCCGAGGAGGACAGCTTGGGAACCCTGCCGCACACCCGCAGAAGCAGACAGTTAGTACTGGGAAAGCATGCGGGGACCCAGGGTGGATTTGTCTGCTCTGTTTAGCTGCAGAGAGGGTCTGTCTCTCCCTTCCCCTGGGCCGCGGGTGCACGGGTGTTCCAGAAGCACCTGCAGTTAAGCTGGTAAGCACCGAACAGCCAGCACACAAGTTCCCCTTGGAAATCAGAGGTGTATCGTGGCTTGAGAGGCGGTGCGCGCACGCAGGAGCCCAAAACAAAACCGTGGCGCTCAGCATGTCCCCTTCTGCCCTGCTCAGAGCTTCTGACTCTTCAGCTACTCGCCGGGTTTGCCCTCGTTTTCCTTTCTTCCGACCCCAGCGCGTCCGTTGCTGCCAGAACCCCCCCCCCCAACTTCCCTTTCCGCTTGTCTTGGGGAGGGGGCAGTGAAATGGTTTTAGTGGGTCTAGACTGCGTGTGGCCATTTCATTCTTATTTTGATCCCAGGCACAGACTAGAGCAGTCCTTTGTTTTGTTCCCCGTCCGCGTTTCTGCCTGCTGCCTCCCCACCGGTCCTGTCCCGCAGGAGGGAAGCGGTAGCTTCTGAGAGCTGATACACGCCTTGTACCAAGTGAATGTACTTACCACTGGAAAGGAGAGGGGCTGCATATTATTATTAATTATTATTATTTGTAATGGAAAATTTTAAAGTAATTTATAAGTATGCGGAGTGTAAATTTACAAAGCAAAGTCTGTATTGTAAAAGGATATATTATCCTGTGTCATACGCGCGATACGTTTTACCTGGCTAGGGGAGACAGTCAGACACATACAGGAGAATGAGTTCTCTTGCCCACAGAGCTGGCTTGCGTGCCACTGAGCAGTCAGCTGGCACTTAGTAATTTCATGTCAGTAGGTTTTCTTCCATTTTTTTAAATTAATGTTGTTGTTTTTTCCTTCTGGAACAAGGCCGTCATCTGTATAAAGTGCAATTTGTGTAATATTTCTTACATATAGACTGTATGGCTGTACAAACACACCTTTATGAACAAATAGCCCCCAGCTTATTAAAGAGCAAAGAACTGACGTGGCTGACGTGGTTTGTGTGACTCGGACTCGTGGCTTTCCCGTGTTGGCGGGGTCAGGCGGGCGGCCAACGCCAGTGCCTGGGTAAGATGGTTAAGACTTGACGGAGGAGCAGAAGCAGGGTGGGTCCGGCCTGCTTGCTTCTCCAGAACAGTCCTCGATCTGATGTGGTCCAGATGCATTCAGCAGCCATTCCGCAAGGTCCCAGCATGCAGCCCTGAGATGCATCTGAGCTGCTGAGATCCGAGTTTCCATGCAGACCCCGTGTTGACTGAAAACGCGGGTGGCTGCCGTTGGTGCCAGCGGGGGCCCGGGAGATGCCGCTGTCAGAACAGGCCGTTTGCGCTCCCTGTCTGAAAGGCCGTCTCGGGGCTGGGACACCTGATCCCGGAGGAGAAAGGGGAGGAAACCCCATTCTTCTGGGTTTCCAGGCTCGCCTCCCTTCAGGGCGGTGGTTGAAATAGTCCCACAGGGCTGGACAGCACTGGACCAAGTTGTCCGAAGTCCAGGCCCCCAAGGCTGGGAGGCTCGCGGGCACCCCGCCTGAGAGGAGACATGTGGGAGGGGGAGAGACTCTCGTGTCACCCTGACGTGGCATCCTGGGATGCTGCCTGGTGGGGGCCGTATCCGAGACCATGTGGAGGGATTGTCAAGGATCGTCCAGCCCCCTGACTCCTGCCCCGTGCGACTCATCCACGTGGGCACTAATGCTGCGAGGTTTCACCTCGGCAAGTCAGTGACTTTGGGGGTGAGGGTGAAGGACTCTGGAACATGGGTGGTCTCTTTGTCCCTTCCGGTTAAGGGTCGGGGCCAGGTAGAGACAGGTGCATCCTGGGGGTGCAGGCCTGGCTGCGAAGATGGTGTTGGCAGGAGGGTTTTGGCTTCCTGGGCCCCGGGACGCAATTCCAGGAAGGACTGCTAAGCAGGACTGGGCTGCTCCTCTCCAGGCAGGGTGGGAGCACGTCAGGAACAAATTAGCTAACCTAGCGAGCCAGGCTGTGAACGAGGTTGGAGCGGGACAGCTGACCAAAGCCCACGGTTAAGTGAAAAACATGGAGACTTGGGTGAAGGCTCAGAATTTGGGGGCAGGGGGGAAGGGAGGGAGAAGCATGGGCTGTTGTAGCAGGGATAAGGGAGAGATGAGACCAAACTGGGGAGGGAAATTAAATCTGCATCTGAGAGATCTGTGTACTTTGTGCGAGAAGCTGGGGGAAGAAGGAAGATCTCATAATGTTGGAAGTAAACGGTGACGTAATTGGCATCACAGGGACTTGGCAGGAGGATGGACATGACTGGGATGTTGGGATAGAAGGGAAGGACGGCTAGGGAGAAAGGGAGGAGGTGGGGTTGCCTTGTTCAGCAAAATGTGTCCACTTGGACTGAGGGTAAGATGGACGCAGCAGACAGACTTGCTGAAAGTCGCCAGTTAGGATGAAGTACATACCAAGGGTGATGTCCTGGGACAGGCGCACTCCAGACACGTACCCAGGCAGAAGGTGGATGAGGCTTTTTTTAAACCCCTAACAAAATCATCCAATGCGCGGGACATGGTGGTGACGGGGGACTTGACCTGCTCAGGCATGTCGGGAAAATAACACAGCCGGGCGCAGATTGTCCAACAAGGTCTTGGAATGTGTTGGAGACTTTTTTTTTTTTAACTTCAGACAGTGGAGGAAGCTACTGGGAAGAGGCTGCTCTAGATTGGATTTTAACAAACAGTGAGGAGCTGGTTGGGAAGTTGAAAGCAGAAGGCAGCATGGGTGGAAGTGGCCGTGAAAGCATTGAGTTCGTGATTCTGAGGAATGGTAGGAGGGAGAACCGCAAAACAGAGGCAGTGGATTTCAGAAAGGCCGCCTTTAGCGAACTCAAGGAGCTGATAGGCAAGATCCCAGGGGAAGCAAGTCTGAGAGGGAGGACAATTGGCAGTGTTTCAGAGAGACGTTATGAAGGGCATAAGAGCAAACTATCCGGCTGCCATTACGGTCGTAACTTCAGGCACCGCCCCGGGCTGAGCACAGCAGAAAGGCTACCGGAGTCTTACCTGGCGCTGTGCTTGGCAAGAGGCAGCGATGCAGCTGACCTGCGAGCGGGAGGGTTTTATCCGGGGCTGGACTGGCAGCTCCTCCGCCTAGCAGATGGGAGGCCCGACTAAACGGAACGGTTCCCAAGAGCACTTTATTAGTTACCCCACGCTGGGCAGCAGCTGCCAGGCGAGAGGCCCTGGCTGGATGTGTACTAGTACAAATACAAAGGAGCTGGAGTAGGCAAAAAAATATTGTCCTGGCCCTCACATCCCCCCAGCTGGGCAGTGATTCCAGACCGAGCGCTGCCAGCCAAGCACCTGCTTAGGACAGAGGGTGTCGCCCTGGTGTCCAAAGGGAGTTTATAACAGCTCCTATCGAGCCGCCTTGCCATGGCCACAGATCCCGTCCCCATTGTCCTGGCCATGCGAGGACGCTCCCACGGCTCTCCTGTGCGGCGCTGCGGAACCCAGCTTCTACGTGACCGTCGGGACAGCCCTGCTCAGAAGGCCTACTGCTGCCAAAACGCACCACCCCCACCCCGCGGCCTTCCTCCTTGACTGCACCCGGCTCTGCGCATCGACGTCGCCGCCCCTCTTCAGGGCTTTGACTCCGCCCGGGGCGCTCGCAGCTGCAAGGAGGGTTTCAAACCTGACAGCCAGTCAAGGGAGGTTTCCACTTCCCTGCAAACAGCTGCAATGCACAGGTCCAACGCAGTGCTCCGCTTTCTGCCCTCACCGGGTGCTCCTCGTTAGATGGCACCTGTGTTCACTCGCCATTGTTTCGAGACAACAGACCGCGCCTCCTGTGTTAAGCGCCTCAATCTGCCTTAAAGTCAGTGTCTGGGTCACCTCTCTGAGCCTGGCGCGTGGTGGGAAACCCTCAGGGGAAAAGTCCTCTAAAAAACACCTTGCCCCAAGGGTGCTTACTAGTTCACCAGCAGAGCATCCAAGGCAAGTTCACGTCTTCCCCTTCCAATTGACAGTCGCCTTTTCCTTGGCCCTCCTAGGCCGCCATCGGGACCGTGGCAGGGCACGTGTGGTGATTTCCAGGACCAAACCTTCCCTCTCTCCCAGGAAGCTCAACTGCGCTCCCTGCATGTGACACGGGTTCGGAGCCTGGACCTTTCAGTCATGCATTTTTTTTTTCACCAATTTTGCTGGCCTTCATGTCTCCCTTTGCACCTGCCTCCCCCGCTGGCTGGTGTGAGCACAGGGGCCATCGGCAGCTCGTGTTCTTCACACGTGCAAGGTGAGTTTCGCCCTGGGAGGTACCGCGGGATTCTTGTGGTTCGGCTAACGGAGGTGACATAAGCTGTTACGTTTGGATCCATTCTGGGTCCCAGCATCTGCTGTGTGAACAGCCGGCGTGACTGGAGGTTGATGGGAAGCCGTTGCCAGTTGCTTGGGAACAGAGGTTAATGCCGAGCCGTGCTAGGCCAGGACTGGAAGATGCTTAGTTGACCTGCACGGCGCACTCGGGACTGACCGGGGCCCCCATGCGCCTTTCACCGGCTCTTGGGCTCCGTGCGGTGCAAACCAGGGGCTGGTACTAAGCGTTCCTGCTGGTCCAGGAAGCCCGGGACCCTGCTCACCAGGGGGCCGGTCAGTTTTTGAACATGTCACAGAGCAGCTTCTCCATGGGCGTGTTCCCGATGGTTCTGCGGAAGAAGAGGAGCTCGATGCGGTCGGAGGAGATAAACCTCAGGGAGGGGAGGAGCAGGAGCAGTTTCCCGAACCTGGAGGAAAGCAGCAGGGTGTCAGTGCGGGCTGGGCGAGCTATGACCGGAGGGAGAACCTGGGGGGGGGGTTGTACCCTGTTGTGTCTAGCGCCGGCTCAGGGAGCAGAGGGCTAAGAGCGTTCCAGTGAGTCAGTAATTCCTGGCAGGAGGGGCTGCCCGAGCAAAACTCGCAGCGAGAAAACGTGGCAACTTTCGGATGCAGGGTGATTTGTTCCCAGCACATTTCCCGTCTGTGCAGCGTGTGGCCACGTGTCCGTGAACACAGAGCACTTTGCCAGCCGACCTGCCCGCTGGCGCTCGGGCGTAACGTGAGCTGCAAGCCGGGCCCTGCCGCTCCTCACTAGTCCCCCTGATCCAGCCGCGGGAACCCACTGGAGGATCCTGCCAGATCTGCCCAGGCACGCCTTGAGGGAGCCAGCCTCCCGAGCGGGGGTGGCACGTTTCCCGGGGCTCGGCCCGCAGCATGGTGCTGCCATCTCTGTTTAACGCCGGTGTTGGGTACAAGGGCGGGTTGGGGAAGAGCCCAAGCAAGGAGCCATCTGGGCAGTGGGGGCTAAAATCCCTGCCTCAGTAGGCTCACCGTGGTGCTAGGACAGCATCCATGGTGGGGAGGGACCAGAGGGAATTGGTGGAAGAGGCCTCCTGGCCCAGGGAAGTAGCCAGACGTTTACGCCCCCAACGAGCAGGAGGGGGAAGCTAAAGAGCCTGGGGGGTGTGGGAAGGCCCCAAGGAGGAGGAGGATGAGGGAGGCGTGGGCAGGAGGACGACAGGCGGCTCTGCGAGGCAAAGAAGCCCTCGACGGGAGCCGGCGGCCTGCAGAGGATGAGATGGAGGCAGGTCCAGAGCCCGGGATCCCTGGACTGGATGAGCGGGAATCCCCACAAAGCCGAGGAGCCGCTTCCCCAGCCTGCCAACGCTGCACGCACCCCGGGGCTCTAGCGTCCGGCCCTGCGGAAGGGCTGCTTCTGGAGCCAGGGCACAGCGCCGCTTCCCCCCCCCCCCCAGCGCCACAAGGACCAGACGCCCGCCAAGGCCTTCGGCATCATGGAGACCAGGGGACAAGCGATTTCTGAAGGGCTTGTCGGAGGGGGCAGTTGCTGGGCAGCTCGGAGGGGCAGGAAGGCGCGTGAGCCTGGCAGGCGTGGGCAGGGAGCCAGCGGGGAAGGAGGCTGCATCGCCCAGGGCCTGTCCGCAGCGCGAGGCCGGGTACCTGACAGGCTGGCTGGGGTAGTGCGTCCGGTTGTGCTGGTCCAGCATCACCTGCGACTGATCCTGCAAGTTCTCCACCTGCTCCGGATCCTTCAGGCCTCGCGTCTCTGTAGGGAGATCAGGGCTGTTCTGTGGGCCCCGCGCTGAGACAGGCTCCCGCGGGGGCAATCGCACCCCATATGACGCGTGGGCCAGCAGCAGCAGGGGAGGGGGGGTGCTGCTCCTTGGGATGTGCTTTTGAGATGCTTTGTGGGTCACAGGACCCTGCACCCCAGCACCTTTCCCTAGGACAGGTCCCCCCGTCTCCCCAGCCTGCTGGCTGCTCCCCAGGGGCACAGCTTCACACGGGGGGGGGCCTAGGCCGTGGTGCCCCCTGGCCTAGGTGAGTAGCGACAGGTGAGCGCTGCCAGGCGGTGGTGCCCGGCTTGTTTTCAGCAGTCTCAAGCACTCCCCAGGGGAGGTGCGGCTGGAAAGGCTGCTCCCGGCCACCTGCTGACAGCATCCCCGCCGGGTACATCATTTACGTGGCACGAGGAGCCGACCATCCGCGGGGCCAGGCCGGGCCTGGGTGCGTTGCCGCCCTGGGTGGGGGGAGCAGGTGACGGGGCTGGCGGTGCCAAAGCCGGGGGGCTCCGTGGGTTGTCGGAAACCAGATGCCAAACTGATGGGTTTCCAGCGAACAGCTCGGACCAGCCGCCCGCTGTCTGCACTCTGAATGGCGGCAGGGCCGGCCTTACCATGAGGCAAACTGAGGCGGACGCCTCAGGTACCAGACTGGGGGGGGGGGGTACCACTAGGACCCAGAGTTTAGAAAATTGTGTCTGCTGCTGGCGCATGTGTATTCTCTCTGCTCTAGATGCACAGAGATGGGGGGGTGCTGTGCTGGAGGAAGGAGGGCACAAGAGACATCATAGGCAGGCAGCAGAAAAGGGGACATGGGGGTGTCATTTGAGCTCCCTGCCTCAGGTGCCAAAATGTTGTGGGTTGGCCCTGAACGGCAGGAAGCCCGGGGCTGCGCTGCCGTGCAGGCGCAGGGCGCTCAGCCCGGCCTGGTGTGCAGGGCAAAGGGGTCACGCCCAGATCGCCTCCAGTCACAGCAGGGGGCAGGCGGGAGGGTCCCGGCTCTGGCAGCCGCTCCAGCCAGCTGGGCGGGGTGGTGAGGATGGGAGCCGCACTCTGTCCAGGGAGATCGCTGGTGACATTTTCTCCTCCCCCCCCCCCGCCCCACCCCCCACACAGTAAGGGCAGGAGGGATATGGGCAAGCGCCGGGGAGGGGGCCCACACTGGGGTAATGGAGAGGGGCTGTGGGGTGGGGTTGTGGGGCCAGAGGGAGGATAGGGCAGGGTGGGACTGAGGGGCGTTGGCAGAGATGTGCAGGCGAAGCCCTGCCCTCCAGCCGGGCTCACCTGGTTTGAAGAGCACAATGGCCTTCATACAGGCGAACTCCGCGGGGTCGATGGTCAGGGCCTTGAAGCGGGCGATGGTTTCCTGCAGGATGCGGATGTCCCCACTGGCAGACACCAGCTTCCCGTGGGTGTGCGGGGAGAGCTCGGGCACGGAGAGCAGCGGGCAGCTCTCCAGGGGCATGGACCACTGGATGGCACAGAGGAGGAACAGCTCGCTCCAGGCTTCCTCCAGCAAAATCACCTGCCGGGGCAAGAGAAAGGAGTGTCTGAGCAATGGGATGGGGCATCTGTTTCTGTATGGGTGTTGGTGGGTGTAGGATGTATATGAGAGTGTGCAGGTGTCGGGATGCAGGTGTACAGTGTAGGGGGGTACAGGTGTGGGGGTGCAGATGTAGTTGTGTAGGATGTGTAGGGGTATGGTGTAGGTGGTGCACAGGTGTAGGGTGCATGAGAAAGTTAACAATGGAAGAGGTGATAACTCGGACCACAACTTCACCCCAAGAGAGCTCAGCTGTGAACAGCGAGGGTGACTTCATCAGGCGTCTCCCTAACCTGGGGCAGCAAAGGGTGACGGGAAGTGGGTGCAGCAAAGCAACAAACGGACCGGCCACCTGACCGAGCTCGAGGGGCGTGTTCAGACTGTGCCAGGTAAGCAAGAAAAATGTGAGACTGGACCTTTAGGACCTTCAGGACCCAAACCGGGCTGCTGGCAGCCAGGCCAACGGCTCGGGCCGAGCACAGCGCCACTTGGAGAACACCAGCCATGGAGCAGCAGCACCAACATGGCCGCCCCTTGTCCTGCCCCCAGAGACGCCCTGGCCAGCGCGGGACCCTGCGGCAGCCCAAGCGGAGTCCTGCCCCCGGCTGGGATGGGAGGTGCCTCCCCCACGGCGTGTCCCTGTCCCTCCCCTGCTGTTTCTTCTCTCTCAGCCCCAGCCCTGTCGCTTGGGGGTTTGTGCCCAGGCTTCTAGGCAACGGGATGGGACCCGAACGGCGTCTCCAGCCCCACGAACGTCCCCTGCCCCACGTAACTGGCTTCTCCCCCCGTGAGGCCGCTTGTTGGATTCCGCCTCACCGACCAGCAGGGCGGGGGGGTCCCTTGAAAGCCCCCCAGCTGAAGGGGGGACATGGGTCGTTCACGCAGAAGCCTCAGTGCGCCCTGGTGCCCCTCCTGCGCTGTCTCCGGGAAGGGGTGGTGAAGGGCCGGGCGGAAGCTTGCGGGCCAGGCCTGTCTATACAAACCAGGCGGGGGGCGCACGGTGCCTGGGTTCTGCCAGCACTTCGGCCTCCTCCCCACTGAATTAATGGGGCGAATTCTAGCCCCCGTGCGGCCGCCGCCACTTCCCCCTCGGGCCTGTGCCCCCGGGCGGTGGGACGGGGCTTGGGAAGGGGCCTGGCTGGAGCCCCCCACAGCCCGAGGCCACTCGCCGCAGCCCAGTTAGTCCGGCCGGGCTCCCGCCTCACCTGGTCACGGAAGGGCAGGTTGGAGAAGACTGGCAGGTTCTTGGCCCACTTCACGGCCATGAAGAGGAGGCGGGCGGAGGTTTCGTAGACACTCTCCGGGCTGGCGGGTGGGTAGGGGGATGCCTGGGGCTGCCCCGGGCTCCGCTCGGGCTCGTTGCCCGTCACGTCGATGTTCTCGTCAGCTGGTGGGAGGAGAACAGCAGGGTCACCGGCAGCCGCAGAAACTGCCCCGGCTGCTTCAGGGACAAGCCAGGGCTGGTCCGAGTCTCTCCACTCGTGGGCAGCCCAGAGGCGAGGCTGGAGCCCAGGCCAGTAGGGGGGCAGAGCAGCCAGCTGAGCACCCCCCCCCGCCCATGTGGGGGAAGGAGGCCCCAGCCTGCTGCACTGGGGGAAGAATGCCCGGGCCTCCCGGAGGCGGGGGAGCCAAGCAGAAGGGCTCAGGCTCCAGCCGCCATGCGGAGCTGGTGCCGCTGGTGCCCCATGCTGGGAAGCAGCTCGCACCCCTCAGCTGGGTCAGGCCCAGATCCTGCTGCAGCCTCCCCCGGCGCCCAGTAACCCACCGTCCTCCGGCTCCAGCTTGGCGCAGGTCTCGGCCGTCATCAGGCTGGCCATGAAGCGGTGGTTGGTGGGTGGCGTGGGCACCCGGAGCCCCAGACTGCCCGGCCCGGCGGCAGCCGGGCCCCGGAGGCTCGGCAGGGCGGGGCAGGGTGGCGGCGGGGCCTCCTGCGTGGTGGCCAGGTGGGCGGGCGTGAGGTCGCTGTCCCGTGGGATGCTGTCGAGTCGCACCTGTGCCGTGCTGCGGGGCTGGCGCTCGTTCTGCACCGCTGGGGAGGCAGAGCAGGGGGGCTAGGGGCTGGGGGTCTGAGCACTGCCCCCAGCCTCCCTGCAGGGCAGTCAGGCTGCGAGACGGGCGCTGCCCCCCCCGCTTCCTGTCAGCGGCAGGTGGCCACCACCCTCCTGGCCGTTCACCCGGAGCCTGGCACCATTGTCTCCCTGCAGCCGGGCCCTTCGTCCTGGCGAGGGCAGGGGCTGGGCCTGCCGCCCGGCTCTGAGCTCTGGCCAGCAGCCGCTGCCGCCCTGGGCTCCCCTCTGCCCAGCCCCACGGTGCGAGTGCTCGGTGCTGCCCGGACAGCCCCACGCCCCTGCCCCGAGGCTCCCCCGGTGGCAGGGCTGCAGGTGGGGGGTCCCCCCAGCCCTGCCCTCACCGTCTTTGTTCATGCCGGCTTGCAGGCACTTCTTCAGGCGGCAGGCCTGGCACTGGTTCCTGTGGGCCTTGTCCACGGGGCACATGCCCGTCCCAGCCTGGCACCTGCAGGGCGGATGAACACAGCCCCCGTCCCGTCAGCCTGGGGCAGGGGGAGTCTCCCCGCCCTGTCCTGGGTGCTACATCTGCCCCCTGGCTATCTGACCAGCCAGGCCTGGGCGCTGCCACCCTGGGGTCAAACCCATGGCCAGGGACTGCAGCATGAGCTGCCGGGAATCCCACTCCCCCAGCCCAGCAGCCCCCAATGCCCAGCCCCTGGCGCCCCCCGTGAAAGAGCCCGACAGTGCCTGGGCCGCCCCTGCTCCCCGTCCAACAGCCCCAGAGTGCCCAGCCCCCCAGTGCCCACCCCAGCCCCCCTCCCCAGTGCTAATGGGTCCCCCAGCCCCACCCCACTCCCACAGCCCCCCAGTGCTAATGGGCCCCCAGTCCAACAGCCCCAGAGTGCCCAGCCCCCCAGTGCCCACCCCACTCCCACAGTCCCCCCCCCAATGCTAATGGGTCCCCCAGCCCCACCCCACTCCCACAGCCCCCCCAGTGCTAATGGGCCCCCAGTCCAACAGCCCCAGAGTGCCCAGCCCCCCAGTGCCCACCCCAGCCCCCCTCCCCAGTGCTAATGGGTCCCCCAGCCCCATCCCACACCCACAGCCCCCCAGTGCTAATGGGCCCCCAGTCCAACAGCCCCAGAGTGCCCAGCCCCCCAGTGCCCACCCCACTCCCACAGTCCCCCCCCCAATGCTAATGGGTCCCCCAGCCCCACCCCACTCCCACAGCCCCCCAGTGCTAATGGGCCCCCAGTCCAACAGCCCCAGAGTGCCCAGCCCCCCAGTGCCCACCCCACTCCCACAGTCCCCCCCCCCCGTGCTAATGGGCCCCCAGCCCCTACCCCACCCCCAGTCCAACAGCCCCAGAGTGCCCAGCCCCCCCCCCAGTGCCCACCCCAGTCCCACAGCCCCTCAGTGTTAATGGGCCCCCCCAGCCCTACAAGGCTCTCCGCCCCTGGCCGCCCTCACCGGTAAATGAGCTTCCTCCTCACGCTCCTCTTGAAGAAGCCGCTGCAGCCGTTGCAGGCGTAGATGCCGTAGTGCTTCCCGCTGCTGCTGTCCCCGCACACCCGGCACGTCAGCGCCGGGCTCAGGGCTTTGCCAGGGGCCGGGCTGAGCCCTGTAGGGCGAGAGCAGGCAATCAAGGCTGGGGAGTGGCCCCGGTCCCCCAGAGCCCAGGGCTCAGCTGTTGGGGGAGGGGCTGCCCGGCACCCCCCCCACTAGTGGGACCCGGGGGGGGGTGAGGGCAACTCGGTGCGATGGAGCATCTGGGGCAGCAAACCTCCCTCCGGGCCAGGGAGCCCCTAGAGCTGCAGCTCCGGGTGTCTCCCTCCTCGGCGCGATGGCACGGAAGGGAGGGGGCCCAACAGCAGCCAAGGGCTTGGTGAGCCCCTGGCACTGTGTCGAAAACAGCGATCGGGACGGGGCCCTGCGGCCTCATGGTACAGGAACACGGGGACCACAGCAGCCCGGGGCGAAGGGGGTGGGTCTAATACCCATCAAAGCAGCTGCCCTTTCTACAATGTGCCATTAGCCGGTGGAACTCTCTGCCACTAGATACTGGGGCGGTTTATAGGGCTCTGCAGAGCTGTGCATGGATGTGGGTAACACCATTTCTTTGGTCCAGAGTTCCCTTTGTTGAACTGGAAATGGGTGGCGGGCTTGTCAGAGCACGTTTGACTGGGCTACAACAGCTTCCTAAACTGAAAATCTTCACAGGTCCAGAGCTCTCGAACACATTAGACTGAAATTTCCCCAGCAGGCCACGCTGCTCTAACCATCAGACCCCACTGCCCCTCCTCCCCCCCCCCCGACCTGGGCCTGGACCCTGAAGTCCGGCTCCTAGCCCCCTAGGAAGCACCCTGCCTGCTGGGGCGAGTGGCAGGGCCTCACTGCAGTGCTGAGTGGCCAGGGCTGCTGCTGGCTGTGAGGGCCCGTCTGATGCCGCGGCGCACACCCCAGGCTGGGACACATAGTGGGGTCCGGTCCCGTGGCAAGCGGAGCCTGGAGCACGTGGTACAGGGCCTGGGGGCCAAAGCAGCACCCAGTGTGCCAGGCATGGGGCAGACAGCACAGCGGGGGGGGGGGCAGCACCTCAGTGTGCCCGCTGGTGCCCTCCAGTTCTGCTCCCACGGGTGGTCAGAGGCCGTGAGTAGCACCCCGGGCGCCCTGCAGGGCTCAGTGCTGCCCCCCTTCTCTTTCCCGCCCTCCCCCATCCCTCAGTCAATGTCCGTGCACTGGGTTCAGAGCCCATTGCAACTGAGTAACCTGCTGGGGGGGGAGGGAAACTGAGGCACCGCCAAGGGCCCACATTCTGCACGAGCCTGCCCCGGGAGTATTGGAGATGGGGGTGTCTCCTCCCCCGCTGTGGGGAGTCAGCCTGTGGGGCACAAGGGGGAGTCCTGAGGCACCGTGAAGAGGAACAGATTCCTGTGGGCAGCGACCCCTTTGCTCACAAGCCTGCAGTGAAACTGGCAGAGGCCGCATAACCCTGGTAACCCTCCTCTGCCTGTGGCCCGGCAAGGCAAAGCAAACCACCCCGGGCGCTCGGCGTTCAAACGCTCTCCTGCGTGGCAGGGCGCAGCCCCAGGGTCCCACAGCCCGGCGGCCCGCCCTTGGGGCCACGTTCCCTGCCCGCTCGGGAGCCATTGGGCCAGAGGCAGGCCGCCGGCGGGGGCGATGGCCCTGACTCGGCAGCTAGCTCTGGGGCGTGCTTCCTGGGTCTGGAGGCTTGCGCCAAGCCCTGGCTCCTGGAGGCAGGGGCTTTGGTGCCAGGCTCTGCCTGCGTGTCTTTACCCACCTGGCACCTGGCACGCGCCAGCCTGACAGGCTCCGCCTCCAACAGGACCCGGGAAAAGAACCCGACTTGACGATTTTCAAGCCAGGAACCGTGCAGCTGGCGGCCTGGCTCTTGGACACGCCGAGCTGGTCCTCTGCCTTCCGGCTCAGCGGCAGGACGGCAGTCACCCCTTCGCCCCGTGACGTGGCAGCGCCTTCTCGCACTGCTTGACGAGGAGCCGGCCCCTTGCTCCAACGCCCATTCACCCCCCGCCCTCGCTGATGAGCCCAAAGCTCGCCCGTCCGCCATCGAGCTTAGCAGGTTCTCTGCCGCGTTCCAGTCCCTGCGTTGCTGCCGTGTCTGGGCACCCAGGTGCCAATCCACACCCGCCCTCGGGGCCGTGGCTGCGTCCCATGGCAGCACCGGTCCCGGATAGAGCAACGTGGCTGAGGATCGCCCCTTACCTGCCTGGCTGTCCTCCAGCCCTGCGCTGGCGAGGGACTCGGCGGGGGAGGCGGACATGCTGTGGCCGGAGCGCGGGGCCCTCTGCTTTCTCCTTCCACCTCTCCTCAGCTGGGGGGGCCCTCGGTCCCCACAGAGTCCCCAGTCCTGGTCCGGCTGCCACCGGTGGTCAGCACAAGGTGTCCGGGGCAAGGGGAGGAGCTGGCTTCCCGGCCCCCAAACGGTGGTGCGGCGCGGGCAGAGAGCACATGGGCAGTGCTGGCCTCTGAGCCGCTCCCCGGGCCGGCTGGGGTGCCGGGTGTCCAGCCCCTCTGGCTCTGCAGGCTGGTGGTGGGGGTGTTTATGTGCCGCGGGCACCTCACGCCGAGCCAGGAAGATTAGTTCTTAGCGCTGTGTAAGCAGATGCCTGCTTGTCATCCTCTTAATCTTTAGTGCCGCGGCGACGGTGGATCAATCAGCCACACGATGAAGAATTAAAAAGGTGCCGGGACCCGTCAGGGATGGAGCCAGGTCCCTGTAACCCGAGCCCCGGTGACATCAAACCCGCTGGGCCAACGGGCCCCCGCCACCCAGCCCCCCGCTCCGGTCCCTGCGCAGGGCGGTTCCGGCTCGCTGGGTCAGCCACCGCGCTGGGTGGCAGAGACGCGCCTGGGCTCCCGCTCCGTGCCGGACATTCGATCTCTAGTCCCTGCCCCCGACTGCCAGCAGGCCCAGCGGCCTCCTGGGGGCTGTGGAAAGGGGGGGATCAGCAGCTCCTCAGAATTCAGGATTTCAGGGGGCGGGTAAATGAGCTGGTTCCCCGTGCCAGCTGGGAGAGCCGCCCCTGCTTAGCAGGCAGGGGGGGTAGTTACAGGGGCCGCTGTTAACAGGGGGATCCCCTCACAGGGGCTCGGGGCAAGCTGGGAGCGAGGGAGGCTCCGCTCTGCACGGCAGGACCTGTGCTCTCCGGGGGGGCTGAAGTCCGGACCTGGGGTGCAGGCTCAGCCACAGCTGGAGCGAGGCCCCGTGGCGCAAGGCCTGCCCTCGAAGGAGCGCGCCAGGCCCCGCTGCTGGAGGCTGCCCTGCGTGGGGAATGGGGCACTGATCTGGGAGCAGGCACAGCCGGCGCCATGCCAGGGCTGGCTCCACAGCTTCCCCATGAGGACGAGCCTCTGGCCCGCAGGGGCGTCTGCCTTCGCCCAGGGCGGCGGGGGGCGCATGCAGCCAGTGCCACCAGGGGATGGGCCTCGATTCCATGAATCTCCCAGTGTGGCAGCCTGGTCCCGTCTGCCTGGCAGCCTCTTGCCTGCTTGCTGCTCGGGCGCCTTGCCCGCCTCTCGGCACTGTGGGGCAGGGGCATCTCGGGCTGGGGCTGGGAGGGGGGGTGGGAGAACATGGAGGGAGCCATGAGCATCGAGCAGGGCCCTGGGTTTGCATCTGTCTCCCCGATCCCGTGTCCTCACAACTCACGAGCCAGGCCAGAGCATCACCCGATGGCAGAAAAGGAGAGACCCTGGGCTGTTCCCATGGACTGTCTGGGCTTCCAGCTGGGAGGGTCGCTTCCTGCTTTCCTCTGCAACCAGGAGGGCTAGGAACTGAACGTTAGTTCAATTACTATTTGTCTTCCCGGAGCAGGGTTCCCTGGAAGCCGGGCACTTGTGCGGCTGCCCAGGAGGGATTCCAGTGCCCCCAGCTGACAGCAGAGCTCTCATAGGTAGGTTTTTTGGTTCGGGTGGTGGTGCACATTCAGCCCTGCCTCGGTGCACATAAATTTATTCCACACATCGATGGTAAAAGTTAGAGGTGCCTTGCTTCTGAGCCCCAGCCCACCCCTTACCCACTGGGCCATGTTGCCACTTACACAGCATGTTTGAAACCCAAGTGGGAACACATGCAAACTGATCAAAAATGGGAAACCGTTATCGAGACAGAGTCCAGAGCAAACCGCGAGTGGTTAACACAGGGAGCAGCCAGCTCTTGGGTGGGGATCAGTTCCCTGCCATCTCCCCTCCCAGCGCACTCTGCCTGGCTTGGGTCAGTGGCCATTACCTGGAGCCCGTGGTCTGCCACTCAGCCAGCCAGAGTAATGCCTGGTACCCAGCGTATACCAGACTGCCTGTGTTAGCCCCTAAATTACGGTAATTACTGGGCATGCTTGCAGGCTTTCTGCAATCCCGCTGCACTAATCCAGTTACTCTGTTGAAGTAACAAGGGGGGGGAGATGATAAAACAGGCTGAATGGAGCCTGCTTGTTGAACAAAAACAATTAGCCCCCGACTCACTCAATCCCTAGGCGTTGTCAGAGGCCATATGGTTGGGGGGGCTTCATCAGCCATTAGTAACAACGTCACCCCGGCCTGATCCCCTTCCCAGAAACCGCTCTACAGAGTGGAGCTGGCTGGCCACGGGAGACTTTCTCCCTCCTGCCCTCTGTGGCTGGGAGCATGCCCTGGGCCAGGTCTCCAGCTTAACACTCCACTGTGCGGACGGGCCTCCCTTGGGAGGAGCCGTCTCGGCTCACACAGGGCAAAACTTGTCCTGGGAAACCCTTTTTTCATCCAAAAACCCCGATTTACAGATTTGGTCCGGCCAACGCCACCCCACGCCATTCCGGGGAGCATTTTGGGCCTTTCCAAAATGAAATGTTTTCACTTTTTGTGCCTGATCCGTCCCAGCTGGGCTCTGCCATCCAGTTTAACAACACGGCACCGGGTTTGGTTTCATCCTCCAGCTATTCTTAGCCAACTTTTGCCCCAATTTGTCGACCGCTTCCTCCCAGCTGCAGTGGGGGGCAGCTGGCCCTGTCACAGCCCAGGCCGTTCCTGTTGCATGGCTACACAGGGGCAATCAGCATACGGCCACTCCCAAAGGACCCAAAATCACAAGTCAGATGCATGAAAATGGCCTAAGCCTAGCTGGGGGCGGGGGGCCGGAGTAGAAGATGCCGGCCTGTTTTTCTGTCTGACGTCTGAGTTTTGCTTTTAGTGTAAACAAGTGTCCTGATTTTATAGGGACAGTCCTGATATTTGGGGCTTTGTCTAATATGGGCACCAATATGTACGGGACAGCCCTGCCGCAAAGTGTTCATGGTCTAGTGCAAAGCCTGGTGCTGAGTTTGAGACATGGGTGCTGGAACTGAGATGGAGCAAACTCGCCTCAGATGCAGGCCACCGCAGAGCCGTTAATGGGAGCCGCTTTAACCCTGTTGAACTGGGCGGGGCTCAAACAGGTGCCCTCCTGGCGAAAGGCTCTGCTGCTGCGTAGCGCTCACCTGGGCCGCCCACCCCGCGAGGCACAGATGATTCGTGCCACCTGACGTTTTTCAGCCTTTTTTTCAGCAAAAACCACCGCATCAGCAGCCCCAGAGAATGGTGAATTTGTGTCACTTTTGTTCAGTTGTTTGGGTGGAAAACAAACCCTGTGACCAAACACAAAAAACTGCAAAAAGTTGAATATTTTTGACATTTTGTTTCAGCTCATGTTGATTTTTAAAATAAGCCAAAACATTTTTAAAGGGCTTGAAA
This sequence comes from Pelochelys cantorii, assembly GCA_032595735.1. Taxonomy (NCBI): domain Eukaryota; kingdom Metazoa; phylum Chordata; order Testudines; family Trionychidae; genus Pelochelys; species Pelochelys cantorii. The sequence continues at coordinate 2,653,661 of CM064338.1, forward strand.
CCGAAACCTTTCCTTGTGGGGGGAATGAACATTTCCTTTGCCCAGAAAGGGTTTTTTCCAATCGCTGGTATTATATTTTGTTAAAATTTTGGTTTGGAGCTGACCCAAAATGATTTTTTATTTTAGATTCCAGAGTTAACTGAAAAAACCCTTATTCACCTGTAATAGAGGGGGTTTCTGGGGCACTGCTGAGAGGGTCAAATCGGGGCAAACGGCTTAGAGACGGGGCCACTTCCAGCCCAGGACTGGGGGTCCTCCACTAGAAGGCACCAAGCCAGGCACAAAGAGCACGTCTGTCTGCCACACTGGCCAGCGAGAAGGTAACAAGCAAGCCCCTTGGACACTCTGGTTTTCCTGTGCCAGCACTGCCCCTTAAATGGATAAGAGGGTATGAAAACCAGTCTCAGCAAATCCAAACAGGTTCGCCCAGTCCCAAAGGCTCAGCCACAGGCCCAGGGCAATTTACACCTGCGATCTTACCCAAAGGAGCCCGCGGGGCCAGTCGGTTAGACTCTGCCATCTCCAGGGTTATTAATGGAAGGCAAGAAGGGAAGGGTGGGAGTTAAAATGACACACGCCAGTTGCAAGATTCTTGCTGCAGGCTTGTAGGGTAACAAGTCTCTAGAGTGCACCCGCCGGTAGGCTGGGTCCTCGGTCCTCTCGAGCGTCAGTCCCTACCCACGATACTCCTGATGTGCTGTGCTGGAGGAGCCCCCAGGGCCTGCTTTGTAGCCTGGCCCATGTGGAGAGACTCCTGTAGGTGTGACAGTCGGTCCCAGCTGGAGTTAGTCACATGAGCAAGTCACCTGACCCAGTCCGGTTTAGGCAGCAGCCATCCCTTACATGCGGGTCTGAATGTGCCCAGCCAAGCTCCCCAGATGTGGATTGGCGCCTGTTGGGGCCCACTGTCCATCAAGTGCTGCTTGACGAGGACCCTTCCCCACGGGCCGGCTGAGCTGCCGCTGTCTCTAGAAGCAACCTGTGAAATACAAGCACAGAGGCAGTGCCTGTGCACCCGTGGTACCTGCATAGGAACAGCACGGACGGCGTCACTGAAGTCCCAGCTTGTGTCAGGCTTCCCACTTGGCCCACCCGGTACCAGACTCGGTGCAGACCCGTGACGGACGGCAGCAGCGATTGGGATGTTGGCCCTTGACCCAGTCACGTCACCCAGCGCTGCTAACAAGCCATCTTTAAGACTGCGGCTGCCTTCTGCAAAGGCCTCTTTCTTCTTGCGAGTCCTGGCCTCCCGGAAGCCTGTGTAAGCAGGTTCCTGCTGTGCAGGGAGAGAAAGCCAGGGCGCCTGCCCCTTCCCTCCCGCTCAGTCTCAAACGCAAGCGTGGGCGGCCGCACCCCCCCTCTGAAAGGGGCGGTTTTCGCTCCCCACGTGTGAACGGCCGAGGTGCACCGCAGCGGAGGGTGGCGTGGCACCCAAAGGTGCTCTGCAGGCCATGCTTTGCCACGTGAAATTGTTCCACAACCCTCCCGGCACTGCCCAGCCTCTGGCAAACAGGCTAGTGGAAAGGGGTGATGGGGAGGGGCCGCTGGATGCTTGTTCTGTTCCCTCCCTCTGGGGCAGCTGGCCTGGGCCACTGTCGGCAGACAGACCCCTGGGCTGGATGGGCCTCTGGGCTGACCCAGCCTGGCCCTTGTTGTGCTCTCTGTCTCTCACCCCCACAGCTACTTCTCTGGATCTGATGGGTCCCCGGGGGTGCCTGGTTTCTTGTCTCGGTGCCCCCCTTCCTGCCCCCCCGGCCGGGCCAAGGGCTCGTTGGTCGGAGGGCGGGCTGGGAACACTTCCCCACGGCTGAGCTGCTCTCCCCGGAGCCTGGCTGGCTGCCTGGGCTGTCCTGTAACGGCGCTGCACCAGCATGGCAGGCGGGGTGCTTGGGGGGCTTGGCCAGGCCCGGACGCGCGGGGTTCCCTTCCTGGCTATGTGAGCCTGGGCATGGCACTAGCGCTCTGGGCCTGTCTGTAACGCCTTCGTCTAGCACGCTGCTCACACGGTAACCCGGGGGGGGGGCTCTGCTTTCCCTGCCTGTATCTGCAGCCCCAGCCCCGCGCACCGATCCCACGAGCTGCCGTATGACGCCTGGGGCGCCCCACGCTGGCAGGGCCGTGGCCGGGGCATTTCAAGGGGACACCCAGGGCTGTGGGGCAAGGCGCGCCGGGTCCTGCTGCTCCCTCAGGGAGGGAAGCCAAGAGCCGGAGCCTGTCACCGCGGGGACGGTGGGGGCTAAGTGCCAGGCCCAGACCCCGCCACAGAGCCAGCAGGCGGTCTTGGCTCTTTGAGTATGCAGCAGCCAGCGAGGTTGGGGTTCAGTGCTGGTTATTTCCAAGGTTGGGGAGATGTGGGAAGATGTGTGTGTGTGTGTATACGTGCCCAGCGGGGTATGCATGTGTGTGGGGGTGGATGCATGTGCATGCCCAGGGGTGTGTGTGGGTACACAGATGTGTGCCTGTGTGTGCATTCTGGGGGCGATTGTGGGGGGGGTACACAAGCGTGTGTGTGTGTGTGTGTGTGTGTGTGTGCGTGCGCACGCCCAGGGATGGTTGGGGAGTACACAGGCGTGTGCATGCCCAGGGGTGGGGAGTACACGGGTGTCTCTCTCTGTGCATGCATGTGCCTGGAGGTTGTGTGGGGGAGGTACACAGGCACGTGTGTATGCGTGCTAGGGGAGTACGCGGGTGTGTATCTGTGTGTGTGCATGTGCCAAGGGTTGTGTGTGAGGAGGTACACAGGCGTGTGAGTGCCCAGAGGTGGGGGGGTGTATGCGGGAGTGTGTGTGTGTGTGTGTGCGTGCGTGCGTGCCCAGGGGTTATGTGGGGGGGGTACACAGGCGTGTGTGTGCCCAGTGGTGGGGGGTATGTGGGCATGTGTCTCTGTGCGTGTGCGCGCCCAGGGTGTGTGTGAGGAGGTACATAGGCGTGTGTGTGCGCTGGGGTGGGGTGTATGCAGATGTGTGTTTCTGTGCATGTGTGCGTGTCCAGGAATGGGGTGTATGCGGATGTGTGTGTTGAGCGTGTGTGCGTGCCCAGGTGTGGAGGGTACACGGGCGTGTGTCTCTGTGTGTGTGTGTGTGTGTGTGTCTCTGTGCGTGCCGGGGGGTTGTGTGTGAGGAGGTATACAGACGTGTGCGTGCCCAGTGGTGCGGGGTACGCAGGCGTGTCTCTGTGCGTGCATCCATGTGCAGAGCTGATTAATTTTCTTGGCAGCGATTAGTGGCTGCGATTACAGACCTGCAGGCATGTGCACGTGAGTCTGATTTTTCTCTCGGCTCCCCCGCCCCACGGTCCCCTACAGGCGCCCAGAGCCCATTCTTGGAGCTCACATTAGCAGGACATTTCGCTCCATGAGCTCTTCAGAGCGCTGGGGGTCCGGTACACCGCAGGCTGATCCCACGGGGGTGTCCACGGGAGGGCCCCCTCCTGGCTCTACTGACCCATGTGGCGCAGTGCGGAGGCACCGGGAGTCCAGGGGGACCCTATGCTCCGATTCTCCAGCTCTCTGGCCGCTGCCTCCGTCCGTGCCTGGCCCATGCACCGGTTATTCCTCCTCTCCCAGGGCGGGATGCTTCAAGAAAGCACCCCCCTGCCCGAGAGAGCCAGGAGAGACGTTGTCCCCGGATCAGGGCCTGTGAGCGCGTAAGCCCTTCACTAAGGAAGTTAAGGAAGGGGAATGAAAAGTGGTAATTAAAGAGCAAGACCTACCCCCCACCCCAAGCAATTAATGATGAGCCCTTTCAGGAGCGAGAGGGAAAGCTAATAACTTCTGTGCAAGAGATTAATCCCCTCCTCCTGCCCTGTCACACACACAGTCGTATGCACACCTCCTCTCACAGTCACACACACACCCCGAGCCATATACACACCCGCTCAGTCACTCTCACAGTCGTATACTCACCTCCTCATGGTCCCACACGAGCCATTCTCACACCCCCTCAGTCACACACACACACAATCCTATATACACCATCTCAACCAGTCATACACCTACCCTGAGCCATATACACACCTGCTCAGTCACACTCACCTACACAGTCGCATACACACCACCTCAGTCACGCACACACTGATGTGATGTCTACACTGCGGGGGTTTTCCGGGATACCAGAGGTATCCCAGAAAAACTTTGCTGTGTCCAGGGATCGCGTTTGCTCTTCTGCTTTTTTTGCAAGAGCAAATGCACTCTTTTGGGGAGCCCTGTGTTCCTCGTTCCACAAGGAATACGGGCTCCTCTGAAAGAGGAGGCTTTTCCACCATTTGGCCCTGTCTAGACAGGACTAAATGGCGGAAAAACCTCTTCCGGAAAAACAATCAGAAAAAGCTACCACATTCTGGAGTGCAATTTGCGTAGCTTTTTCAGATAAAACGCGATAGTGTAGACCTAGCCTGAGCCATATACATACCCACTCAGCCACACAGTCATACACACATCCTCAAACAGTGTGTCTCTCTCTCACACACACACACACACTCTCTCTCTCTCTCTCTCTCTGTCATGTTCTCACATGCAGAGAACCGTTTTCTCACACAGTTGTATACATATCCGCTCGGTCTCTCTCACACACACAGAGCCGTACACACCCGCTTAGTTACACGCAATCTCACTCTTGCACATTTACACGTGCACAGTGCACAGTCTCACACATGCAGACACATTCACACAGTCTCACACACACACACACACACACACACACACACACACACATACATGCAGACACAATCTCACACCTTCCCTTACATCTTGGTACCTCTGGTCTTTCTTGCTCTGGTGGCCTAGGCCATGGGCGGCCCTCCTGGAGCTGGTCTACAAAGCCACCGCCCTCCCTTCGTTTCACGGGCCCTTTGCCCCGGCCGCGGTGCGGAGAGGGGGGCAAGCGTCAGGGCAAAGGGTGCTGGGGGACATGAGTCGCAGCTGGGCACTGGCTGGGGGCTGCGTCGTGGGGAGCTGGACGCGACAGCAGCCCCCACGTGCCGGGTGCCTCTTCCTCTGGGCACCGGGCTTCTCCGAGAGACTTTCATGACCCATCCCGACCTGCCACTTCCCACCAGCACCCTCCGTTTCGACAGCCTGGCGTTTTCGGGGGCAAAGTCCCTCGAGGGGGCTGGTTCCAAATTCAGTGGGATTGGCCAGTGGCAAAATCTCCCTTGGACTGGAGCCCCCCCCAGCACTGATCTGCCAGCGCCTGGCACAGCCCCCTCCATGCTGTTCTCAGCCAGGGCGTGCACGTGTAACCCCCATACCTGCTGTCTGCTCCGTGGGACAGTGCCCCGCCCCCTGCAGGCGTGCGGTTACATGGGCAGGGGAGGGCATAGGCCTCTGTCCCACGCCGAGGTGTGTCGGGGAGCGCCCTACAGACGCACAACTCGCAGCGGGATGTCGGAGCAGCACAACACACCAAGAACGGGCAGCAGCCGGGGGAGCGTCATGAGCACAATAGGAGCCTGTCCCCTTAGGGGTGCTGCTTTAAACAGGCCGGGAGACCTTGGGCAAGGTGCTGCCCGCTCTGTGCCTCGGTTTCCCCATCTGGAAAGCCGGGTTAATGATAGGCAAACATCGCTCTCCGCTCTCGTGTGTTTGTCAGCCACACTGAGATCCTCCACGGGGAGGTCACAGGCTGTAAGAGATGGTCTTCTCCTGCTCCGCCATCCTGGAGCTCTGCTCACTGGGCCCTGGGCAGTCAGGGCCAGACCACTCGGGTGTTAATCCCGAACCCCCAGAGGCCACCGAGCCCTGTGCAGAGATGGGTGAGCACGCTGGCCCATGGAACCAATGGGGACACTGCTATGGAGAGGGGCTAGTGCCCCCCTCCCCCTGCTGCTAGCTGCCGAGGTGGGACAAGACCATAGATCTGCTGGCTCCTTTGCAAGCACCACGCCCAACCCTCCCCCCCCCCCCCCCAAGCAGCCGGCCTCCCTCTGAACCAGCTCCGGGCCCTCCCCAGGTGAGGGATGCTGGGCTGAGCTGGAGTTCCCCCACCCCCGGCAGCAGTGGGGTGCAGTGGGACACCTGGTAGCCTGGCTCCTAGCAGCAGGAGGGTCTGGGGGAATTGGGGCGCAGAGGCGGGGGATGGGAAGAGCTCCTAGGAGGAAGGGGCCTCCTGCACCCCTGGACTGTGTTTGTAGCGGTCCATATGTGATGTCCCCCTGGGCCTGCAGGGACCCAGCTAGGCTCCGGGTTCCTCCTTCACAGCAGGTTCTTACATAAGAACCTGGGGCTTGGCACATGCTTTATGTACATGGGGCCCTACCCTGCAAGGTGCTGAGTGCCCCACCTGCCATTCGCGCCAGTGGGGGCTGCGGGCTCTGTGCGCCAGGCAGGATTGGGCCCTGGGAGAGGATCAGCCTTTAAAACCTGGTGGCTGATTCCTTCAAGTGCTGACACTGTCACTTTCGCAGCTGCCCCCAGTCCTTGATCTCGCCCCCGCCAGGTGCTGCTGCCTGTTGTGTAACCCGGTGCTAAACCCTGGCTCTGACAGGGCAGCACAATTTAGGATTTGAGGCTTTAGCCTTTAAACCGGGGCGCCTGGCAATTACGTGGCGGCTGCTCCCTGGCAGGGGGGGCTTTGGATTACAAGGAGACCACGTCTAAGATGTCACAAAGTCTCTGGGGCTCCGGATGCCTCCTTCATCCCTACACCCTGTTGCTTAATTAACCCTTTCCCAGCCCCCAGCACTGGCCAGGGGGGATCTCAACGCAGCAGAATGCAGTTCGCCGCCTCAAGTTGTCAGCCCTGTGCTACTTATTGGGAAACTGAGGCATGCAGAGAGGAGGGAGTGGCCCAGAGTCACATGATGAGTGTGTAGCAGAGCAGGGGACAAACCCCTGACCTCCTGGCTGCCAGGCCCTGGGTCAAAATTCGAAATGGTCTGAGAAACACAGGATGACGTTTAATAAGGACAAATGCAAAGTGGAAGGAACAATCTGTGTCACACAGAATGGGAAGCGACTGTCTAGGAAGGAGTACGGCAGAAAGGGATCTAGGGGTCACAGTGGACCACAAGCTAAATATGAGCCAACAGTGTGACGCTGTTGCAAAAAAAGCAAACATCATTCTGGGCGGCGTTAACAGGAGTGTTGTGAGCAAGACATGAGAAGCCATTCTTCTGCTCTACCCTGCACTGATTAGGTCTCAATTGGAGTATTGTCCATTTCTGGGCACCGCATTTCAGGAAGGATGTGGAGAAATTGCAGAAGGTCCAGAGAAGAGCAACAAGAATGATGAAAGGTCGAGAGAACAGGAGCTATGAGGGGAGACTGAAGGAATTGGGCTTGTTTAGTTTAGGAAAGAAGATTGAGAGGGGACATGATAGAGTCTTTCAAGTACCTAAAAGGGTGTCACAAGGAAGAGGGAGACAAATTGTTCTCCTGGGCCTCTGAGGACAGGACAAGAAGCAATGGGCTTAAACTGCAACAAGGGAGGTTGAGGTTGGACATTGGGAAAAACTTCCCGTCAGAGTGGTTAGAGGCTGGAATAAGTTGCCCAGGGAGGTTGCGGAATCTCCATCCCTGGCGATATTGAAGAGCAGGTTGGACGGACACCTGTCCAGGATGAGCTAGATGGTGCTTGGTCCTGGCGTGAGGGCAGGGGACTCGACTTGATGACCTCTCCAGGTCCCTGCTGGTTCTAGTGTTCTGTGATTCTAACTCCTAGGGAACACTGTTCCCAGGTGGGACTTGGAAGGGCATCCAGCCACCTCGCCTCCAGGATGCTGGCTGGGTGGGGGCTTTGCTCGCTTGCAGACTGGGCTGGGAGAGGTCTGGTCAGCAGGGAAACAGCGCGGAGGGAATCCTGGCCTGGTTCGCTGCGGCAGCTAGTTTCCACCCCATGTGGTGGGAAGGCAGCAGGCGGCTGCGGGGCAGCCTGGGGGACACAGCACGGAGCTTGCGGGCTCACTATGAGCACAGCCCAGGCCTGAGTCTAACCCAGAGTCCCTGCCTCCAGTGGCTCCCATTAGACTGAGCTTGTCTTGGGGGGCACCTCCTGGGTCTGCCCTTGGGGTCCCTGCCCTGCCCCAGCTAAGCCAGAAGCCCTGCTAAGTGGGGACTCTGGGGGGTGAGGGGCGGGGAGGCCAGCCACCCCCCCCTTCCCACCATGATGCATCTCAGCTGTTTCTCTCTTCCCAGCTCGTTCCCGGGCCTGGCTCCCCTGCTCTCCGGTTTCCCAGATGCTGGAACTAGGGGGGCAGGAGGTGCGGCAGCACCCCTTGGCTTGAGGGAGTTTCCCATTGTAGAGAGGGTTTACAGTAATGGTCCCTCTAATTTTTTCACCTGGTGTGGAATAAATTGTATGTGCACCCAGGCTTGTGCAGATGTGCACCACCAGTAGCAACGCATGCTGCCAGCTGTGGGCACCGTGCAGCATTGGAATCTCTCCTGGGGGCCTGCCCGTGAGCTCAGCTTGCAGGAAAGGCTGGCTTACGCTTGGGGGCAGGAGCCCTCCGCACCCCCACTTGTCCAGCCACCCTGCCTCCCGGGCACTGCAGACGGGCTCCCTCGCTCCCTTCTCTGCCACCAATGCTGCGATCCCAGCAGAACCCGCCCAGAGGCACAGGTGCCCCCGGGCCAGGCAGCCCCCATGGTGCTGGGACCGACGGGAGCTGATCTGGACACCCCCGAGAGCCGGGGACGGCTGCCCCTGGCAGGGAGCTTCACTAACTAGCGCTGGAGGAGGCTTCGTGGGATGGGCAGGAGCCGCTGCGGGGGCCCTGGGGAGTGAACAGCAGCGTGAGGCTGATGTGGGGCTGGTGCAGACCGACGGGCCCCAGGGCCTGACGTGCCACACGCCCAGCACTGTCGGGGGAGGAGCCCAGGCCAGGCAGAACGTGGACCAGGCTGGGCCATCCCAGGTGGACTGGCTGGAATCACGTGGGGTTTGCAGGAGAGCAGCTCTGGAGGCAGCCGAGATGAACGGGATGAGCCCCAGGGGGTGGGGGAGGCCTTCACTGTGAGCAGCTCCACAGTACAGCCGGAGTCCCACCAGCGCCCCTGGAAAGGGCTCCCAACTCCCCTAGGTCAGGTAAAGCCCCGTGGCAATGACCCCCTAGGCCACCACGGCTCAGAGCCAGGCTTGTGGGCTCAGGCTGGAGAGCACAATGGGGGTGGGGGAGGACTTGCCCTGGGCAGTGGGGGGGGGGAGACTCTGTGCTCCTGGAAGGTTTGGGGCCTTGAGTGTAAGGGGAGGAGTTGGGGCAGCGAGCCACCAGGCCAGCCCTCCCGCAGCCTTGAGAGCTGTGGGAACGCGCCATTCTGCCCCTCCCACCGCCCGGAGAGCTGCGGGAGCGCGCCGTTCTGCCCCTCCCACCGCCCGGAGAGCTGCGGGAGCGCGCCGTTCTGCCCCTCCCACCGCCCGGAGAGCTGCGGGAGCGCGCCGTTCTGCCCTCCCACCGCCCGGAGAGCTGCGGGAGCGCGCCGTTCTGCCCCTCCCACCGCCCGGAGAGCTGCGGGAGCGCGCCGTTCTGCCCTCCCACCGCCCGGAGAGCTGCGGGAGCGCGCCGTTCTGCCCTCCCACCGCCCGGAGAGCTGCGGGAGCGCGCCGTTCTTCCCCTCCCACCTCCCGGAGAGCTGCGGGAGCGCGCCGTTCTGCCCTCCCACCGCCCGGAGAGCTGCGGGAGCGCGCCGTTCTGCCCCTCCCACCGCCCGGAGAGCTGCGGGAGCGTGCCGTTCTGCCCCTCCCACCGCCCGGAGAGCTGCGGGAGCGTGCCGTTCTGCCCCTCCCACCGCCCGGAGAGCGCGCTGTGGGGCACTCTGCTGGCAATTTAATGGGCGATGGTGGTGGCAGTGGCTGGGAGTCCTGGGCCCCTTTGAATCACTGGGCCCTGGGGCAGCGGCTCCTCCCTCCCCCGGTTGGCAGGCCTGCCTGCGGCCCAAGGCCCGTGGGCTCCAGTTGGTTGAGCCAGGCCAGCCAGGGGCACATCTGGGGGCTGCTGCGACGGGTCCAGACCCTTAAAGGCTCGGAGCCGGGCACAGGCTTGGGGCCCTCTGCCCACGTGGCCCAGGCCCGACACCGAGCGCCCAGGCCTGGCAAGTCCATCCCGGCGCCCCTTGGTCACGGCTCTGCCCTGCACCTGAATCCTTTCCTGCTGTTCATTCCAGAGCCACCCCCAGCCCTGCCAGGGCCCCTCCTGCCCCAGCTGGCCCCCCCCCAGCCCTGCCCGCGCCCCGCCGTGCCACCCCGAACGCTGGGGGTGGTGCCACCTCTTGGCCCTGCCCCTCCTTGCTGCGCGGAGGCATGCACCTGGTGAGCTGCGGGGCGGGCGCCGGCCCACTCGGGCCTCGGTGGAACCCCCCCCCAGCCCATTTCAGCGGTGACCTAAATCAGGTTTGAAACCTGGTCTGCAGAGATCACAGGCGAGTAAGCGAGCCCTGTAAACCCCTTAGTGCCAGCAGATCCCGGCTATTTCTGGCTCCGCGCTTGGGCCTCCTCCTGCCACCCCCGTGTGCTTCCCAGGGAATCGAAGGACCTGGACGTGTCTGTCAGGCCCTCGGCGCTCGTGACTCTGCCCGGGGACCCGCTTTGTCCAAACGGCCCCAGGCCCTGCACTTTGGGGGGGGCCCTGCAACAGCTGCCCCTACCGGCCTATGGACAGGAGGGGCCTGGGAGAGGATGGGGCCTGGTGCAGGGTGGCAGTGGGGGGGGGGGCGGGGGTGCCCCACATTCTCACTGTGATGGCTGGATCAGAAGTGGCCCAGCAGCTTGCTCTGCGGCGTCCCACCCTCTCCCGGCCGGCCACGCGCGGCTTCTCCGGGGCGGCGGGAAGTAGAGCCCTCCCCCCCCCGCCCACCGGGTTAGGGGAGCTAGCAGCCTCAGCAGGCCGCCCCCAAGAAGGGATGGGGTAGCCTGAGGGGACAGGGCCCTTCTGACGCCTGGCAGGGGAGGGGGTGAGGGGTGACCGTGATACGTAAGGGAGGCTCTGCTAGGGCCTGGGCAGCTCTAGGCACAATGCCAGGTTCCCAGGAGCATTTGACTCTATTTCCACAGCCATGGATGCAGAAACGGGCTTTTCCTTCCCAGATTTACCCCTGCCCAGACAGGGCATCCGGCCCCCCCTCCCAGCTCGGACCGGGGGTGCTCAGGTTCAACTGGGCGGCGGGTCCGTCATTTCTCCACACAGACCCGTGGTCACTGGGTGAGCACAAGCAGGATAAAACTGAGCTGCGCCTCTGGCATCTCGCCGGCGCCGCCTGGGACGGGCGTGGCTATTTTTACCCGCCACGACCGATTGTGGGTTTGTTTTCTGTTCAAAAGCTGACAGCAACATGGTAATTTCCCCCAGGAACAGAGAGTGGAACAAAAGACCCACCGAGGCCCCTCAACTGTTCCTGTTTTTATGGGACTGTCTCACGCTCTGGATCCAGATACCTTCCAATTGCACCGACTGAAAATGGTTCCACCCTCCTGTACATGGGCGACTGCTTTGTGTGGGTCTCCAGGGTCCTGCACCGCACCGTGGGCTCAGCCACGGCCTGGGAAGGCCTTGCTGGAAATTCTGGTGAACGGGACCCCAATAAATATGGGAGGCAGCTAATGAAAAAGAGGGGCAGGTCAGATGTTCAAAACAAGGGAACTGGACGGGGACACTGAGCAGAGAACCGTGGCCAGTACCCACAGCTCCTCCTTGCTGTCCAGGGAGCCGGTGGATGCCGCCCAGAGGAGCTCTGCCCTGGATGGGTGAGAGAAGGGAGGGGCAGAAATGGGCCCCACAATCAGAGCCCCTCCTTGTCCAGCATCCTCCTGGTGGGGAAGATGGCCGCCATGACCAGGGCCGGGGCAGGTTGCTGAGGAGGTCCCATGCCTTCGTGGGCCACGGATGGGGGGTGTGAAGAAAAACCGGGGCAGAGAAAAGTGCCATCAGACCCTCAGCGGGAGGGTCCGGGGGAGTCGGAAAAGGTGCTGCAGCCTGGTGCACTCGAGGTAGGCGTGCGCCGGGTTCTTCCTCACGCCGCAGAAGGGGCAGGCCTTGGGTGGGAGCGAATCAGCCCCGGTACATGCCCGGGCTCCCAGCTCCGTGAAGGAGCTGCCGACCAGTGTCCCTAGTGGCCACGGGCCCAGCGTGGACTAGAGACTGGCCTACCGGGGTTCCTCACCCTCCGCAGACAATAGGAAGCCTCTGGAACTGGGGCAGAACCCCTGGGGCCAGGCTCAGGGTGTTAAAAGCTGCCTGCGGCACCTGGGATTCCCAGGGGGACACCTGTCCAGGTACTAGCCAGGCCTGGGATGGTTACCTTCCGAGGTCGGGGGTGTGTGGTCCAGGGCCATGGGGGAAGGGCTCCAGAAATGGCAGTCCCCCAGGAGGTCAAGTCTCCCCCCCACCCCCCACAGTGCACAGGGAGGGGGAGGCCTTGCTGGCTGGGTTGCTCCTACCCGGCCAGGCCTCAGTGTCCCTCAGCTCTGGATAGCAGGGTGAGGGTCATGGGCAGTGATCCTGGAAGTCTGCTGCGACCCCCCCCCCTTCCCCAGGAGCAGCCTGAATCGCCTCACCCTGCGCCAGCAACTAACGTCTGCGATCCCCGGCCAGAACCTGGGCCGGCCTCTGCCCCAGCCCCCTGCCCCCTCCACTGACAATTAGACCCCCTCCATGGTCTCAAGGCCTGACCTAGATCTCTGACAGCCGCCATCTGCAGCGCCAGCCATCCCCCTGCCCTCCGCAGAATTATGACGCGGGGCTAATGCGGAGAGGAGCTAGCTGTCAGATTGCTCTCCCCCGATCCCCTTGATGGGGCTTAGGCACATTGAGATCATTTAGCACAGCCAAAGCCCCAGGGCCTCTTGGCCCCCCAACCTGCCAGCGCACGCACCACCGTCCAAATAGCCCCCTGTGCCTGGGCTGGCCAAGGTGGGGCAGGAATCTCTCCTTGGGGACTGGACTCGATGACCTCTCGAGGTCCCTTCCGGTCCTGGTATTCTACGATTCTCTCGCCCATTCCAGTCCTGCAGAGTTTTCCCGGGGGCCTGGCTACCAGTCAGGACAAGGGATGGTAAATGTTGGTTCACTGAACAGTCGATTAACCTCATGAATTCGTATCGGTTACTCGACTATTCGATAGTGGGGCCGGCAGCCGCTGTATCAGAGGCAGCAGCGCGGGGCGCCAGGCGGGAGCTGGTCTGTGAGAGGAGCCAGTTTAAACACCAGCTCCCCTCGCGGACTGGCTGCTGTCGTCCCGCGCTGCTGCCTCTGGTACAGAAGCAGCAGTGCAGGATGGCAGCAACTCCTGTCCACAGAGCATCTGAGCACCCAGGCCCGGTGCAAGCCGGAACTGAGCCAGGCTGCCTGCCCGGCTGGCTCCTAACACACTTGAAATGCAGAGCCGCAGCGGGGGTAGGTCCTGGATCCAGCACAAGCCAGGACTGAGCTGAGCTGCCTGCCCGGCTGGCTCCTAACACACTTGAAATGCAGAGCCGCAGCGGGGGTAGGGTCCTGGATCCAGCACAAGCCAGGACTGAGCTGAGCTGCCTGCCCGGCTGGCTCCTAACACACTTGAAATGCAGAGCCGCAGTGGGGGTAGGTCCTGGATCCAGCACAAGCCAGGACTGAGCTGAGCTGCCCGGCTGGCTCCTAACACACTTGAAATGCAGAGCCGCAGCGGGGGTAGGTCCTGGATCCAGCACAAGCCAGGACAGAGCCGGGCTGCCTGCCTGCCTCCTAACACACTTGAAATGCAGAGCCGCAGCGGGGGTAGGTCCTGGATCCAGCACAAGCCAGGACTGAGCTGAGCTGCCTGCCCGGCTGGCTCCTAACACACTTGAAATGCAGAGCCGCAGCGGGGGTAGGTCCTGGATCCAGCACAAGCCAGGACAGAGCCGGGCTGCCTGCCTGCCTCCTAACACACTTGAAATGCAGAGCCGCAGCGGGGGTAGGTCCTGGATCCAGCACGAGCCAGGACAGAGCCGGGCTGCCTGCCTGCTAAAACAGTTACTGGCTGGCGGGGGAGGGGAAGGGGAGAGGTGTGTCGTCCATAGCATTAACCTGTGAGCTTTTGCTTACCGGTTAATCGGTTTATTGACTACACGAGCACATCCCTAGTCAGGACCCTTTGGGGATCACCGAGCAAAGGAGGCTGAATCTCGTCCTTCACACGCTCTGGGGTCTGTGCCCCTGTGCCCAGCCCACTGTTACACCTGCTGATTCTGGAAACGTCTGACACTGTGATGAGTCTCAGCGGCATAGCCTTTCACCAGCAGATCTCAAAGCTCGTTACACTCAGTTGCTAATTACGTCACCCACGGCCTCCGCTGGCCACTGTAGATAAGCTTCGCTGTGCCAATTGTACCGATAGGGAAACCGAGGCACGGAGCCATGACTAGCTCACAGCCATCACACGGGTGACCAAGCTGGGACTAGAGCCAACTCGGAGATGCCCCTGCAGGTGGCACTTGGTGCCTGCACTCAAGCCTATTCAGATGGGTGTGAGCGGCCTTTGGCACCTGCACCTGGCCTGCCTGTTTGTGCAGGACACGGGCCGTGCACGGGGTCCCTGGCTGGGCTGGAGATGCGGCTGACGAATAATAGCGCTCACAACAGCCGGGGTGTCAGTCAAACCCAAACACCACGTCCCCATCCCTCACGTGTCCCTTCAGCCGGGCGGGGTGGGGGTTTCCCCTGGCTGTCATCAGAGCTCCCAGGTGCTGTCCACAAGAGCAGCCCCTCCCCCGCACAGTCTGATCACTGCTTGCCTAATTCCCCAGATCGCGCTATCCCCTTCGCTCTGTGCAGTCGGTGCTTTGTCTTGCAGGGGACGGTGCGTGATCCCACCTGCGGCCTCCATGCTCCTCTGCCTGGGTATCCAGAGAAGAGGTTGTGGCTTGGGGCCCCCGGCCCTGGGTTACGCCCAGCCCAGCCACTCCCTGGGACCAGGGCCTGCCCTGATCTGCCCAGTACCAAGGCTGGAGTGGGCGCTGGGACCGTCTCAGCCCCAGGGAGTGACAAACGTGACCCCCCCCGCCCCGTGAAGCACCGATGCATTTAACTGAATCATGGGAGCGGCTTGACCCCCCCGCCCATGCCCCCAATCTGGCCCCAGACAGCCGCATGGAACGAGGTCTGGCCCCACACCCCGGCTGCCATGTGCTCGGTCTGTCGCTACATCTCTCCATGCTGCAGCCGGAGTCCGCCTCATGCCATAGACGTTGTCACGGCTGTTCCCGTGCTGGCAGCGGCTCGGGCTTGCACAGCCGCTTGGCCCCAGGGCTCGGGCGCTGGCAGCAAGCCCCATGCGGCTACGTGTCGCGTGCCAGCTGCAGCGGCGTTGGCAGAAGCCGGTCTCCTTGGGCTGGGGGCTCGCGCCCATCTGCAGTGTAGACATCCCCTCTGGGTGTTCTCAGCGCACCTTATGCCCGGCACCGGGAGGCAAAGGGCACAAGGGAGCGGCCTCGTATGTTGACGCCCTGGTGAGGCATGTGGGTGGATGCCCTGGTCCACAGGGGGCATGTGGCTCATGTGACTGCTAGCTAGGGGGCTCGCTCCATTAGCTCCAGCTGGGGGGCTCCCCGGTCCAGCCCCCCCGCTCTGTGGTCTCTACCCCACTGTGGAACGTGCAGCGCCTAGCGCCGGGCTGACCCACGCAGGACAGAGGCCAGCGGGTAGGGAGCAGGCCCTAAGCAGCAGTCACAGCCACTGGCAGAGCCGGAGCCGGCACATGGTGCTCTAGCACCCAGGCTGACTCGGCTAAGTTAGTGCCTGCTTGATCTAACTGGCTCCCAGGCAGCCTAGAGCCAGCTCCGGGGTGAGGGGTGGGAGGTGGGGGGGTGATGAGGGTTCGGGGGGATTAGCTTGGGAGCCATCTGCCACCAGGCCAATCATCATCTCACGCAGCGCAAATCCAATAATTAAAAAAATATTGTCAGGCCCAGCCCGCCCCAAGGCACTTAGCTCAGGCGGGGAAGTGGGCTTGGCGGGCGGCACGGAAGGGGAGGGTGTGTGGGGGGTGGGGAAGCCAGGCGGTTCTGGCTTGGGCTGTCTCTCACCCAGGCAATCTCATTGCGGGGAGGTCTCTGCCCTGCACATGGACTGTGCTGCTGTGGGACCCTGTGGCCACCTGCGTCCAGACTTGTGCTGGGTAAAACAGGACCACGGTTAGGAGCTGAGGGGCCAGGAGTCCCGGGTGTGGGGTTCTCGTCCGGTCCGTTTCAGAGCTTCCAAGGCCAGAAGGAACCTTTGTCATCACCTAGTCTGCCCCCCCCCCCCGATAATTCCTGTATCCCAGCTTGTAAACAAGCATCTTTGCTTCAAAAACGCTCAGCGATGGAGACACCACCAGGCCTCTCGTCCCGTGGTTACTCGCTGCACCTTCTTTCCAGCCTGGATTGGTGTCGCTTCCCCCACCAGCCCATGGCTCGGGGCCCATTCTCCGCTCAGCCAGGGCGTGCCGTGTACAGCTCTGTGCCTGGCCGCTGTCACGCTGTGTGCCAGGCGCTGGAGGGTTGTAAGACCCTGGCAGGGCCGGTCTAGTGTACTTCATCCTGGCTCGGCACAGGGCGGTGACCGCGGTGAGTCAGAGACCGGCAGGCCTTTTGGTTGAGTGCAGCAGACCTACGGCGAGATGCCTAGGCCCAGAGCTGCAAGGGATTTAGGTGCTGCTCCACATTGTGACATCTGATCAGAGAGCCTCGACCTTATTTTCAAAAGTGACTTAGGAGCCTAACTCTCATCTACGGCCAATGGGATTTTGGCTCCGAAGGACTCGGCCCCTCAGGCCGCCAGAGATGTTGCAGTGCTGAGCACAGGCCCACCGAGCGCCTGTACAGACCTGGGCTTGGGTTTCATTTTGGCGCCGACGCCAGACCTGGCTCAGGCTGGCCTCAGATGCCGGCTCCGTGTTCTCCTAGTGCCGTGATGGGCCAGGGCCGGGCCAGCCACTTCCCCTGCTGCCCGCGTGCTCTGGCAGGCCCAAGACAGCGCGGCTTGCTCGGGGAGGTGGCTGGAGGCCGGAGAGCAGAGCCAGAGCTCGCCGGCAGCAAGGTGAAGGAGCAAATGTTAAAGCCAGCGGCGGGGTCATGACTGAGGCCTGTGACAGACGCTGGGGCAGATGCCAGGGGATTACTTGGCCTAAAACCTTGGAATCTGCTCCCCCAGCAGGAGGACATTTAATTACTAATTTACTAATTACCCAGCGATGCTGCCGAGAGTCTCAAAAATCACTGCCTGGGAGCAGCCAGCTTCCCGGCCACCGGGCTTTGTGGGCCTGTAATCTCCAGGGCAGCAGGGGCCCGCGCTGTGTGAAATGCTCTCGCCCGACCCTGGCTTGGACGGCCTATTGGTATCGGCCCAGCGAGGTGCCTCGTTCCAGGCCATTTCTAATTAATCCACAGCCTGGGGCCTCTGTGCTGTCTGTTCCCTGTGAGGGAATGAGACCCCAGAGCCCCTGCCGATGGGACATTCCCAACAAGCGCAGCGCTGAGTTAGGCGCCAAAATAAAGGGGCTGGGTGTTCGAAGGGGCCTTTTCCCCAGCAGCTCCCACTTGTCTCAGCAGGGGGACGGGATTCTCGGAGCCCACGATGCCTTGGAAGCCTTGCTAGCTGAAATTCTCAGCTCAGCGCCCCCCCCCCGACCCCCCCAGTACCTTGCAGCCACCCCCCTTCCCATCTGGGTTCCCCCCACGCCGGCAGTTACCTCCCGCAGGAAGTTTCCCATTACAAAAGTTCCGTCTGCCATAAAATACCCGTTCTGAGACACGGCCCCTGTTGGGTGCAGCGGCGTCGTGGCTGTTTCCGTCCCAGGATGCATGAGGGACGTGGCGACTGAGGTAACATCTCTGGGAGTCACGTCCGTTTGCAAGAGAAATGGCGGGCTCTGTGTGAGGCCCCAGGCTTCCCTCTCGCCCCAGCCAAGAAAAGCTCCCGCCTCCCCCACCGGGCCATTTTCTGGTGAGAAATATCGACCCGGACTCATCTTGCCTACTGATGTTTTCAAAGCAGATGACAAAATTAGTTTCCCTTTGACTTGGACACTGGTTTTGTTGTTTTTCACTGAAATGCCGGGTTGGGGCAAAATGTCCATTCTGAGTGTCGATTTTCTCTGACCAGCTCAATCTACCACCCGCTGGTAGCGCAGTCCAGAGGTGACTTGTGGCAAGGGACAAAAAAGGGGTGTGGCAGGATGGACCATGCCCTCTGCTGGAGCCTGTTAACTGTGAACTACGCACATTGTTTTTGCAGCATCCTAAGTAGCAGGCTGCCCCCCCCCCCGCCAAATGAGCGTACTACGAGCCTTACACAACCTGTAATGGATTGGCAGAGATGATTAAAATGACCAAGTTGAGTGTACATATAGTGTAGAACACAAAATTGGGGGAAGGGGTCCCCACGACCTTACTCGCTGCAATTAAGAAGTTGGTGACTGTTCTGACCGGCAAATGCATTGTGGACACCTCTGCGCATGGGGAAAGAAAGAGGCCACAACCTCCCGTCGGACAATTGCATGTTGCTAACGGTGGAGCCATGTGCGAGTTATAGGAAGAAGCACATGTCTGCGTGGATCCTTAAAGTTAACTCTCTTGTGCATTGTCCTAGGGGTAGGTGGTGTTGCATGTGCTACCGATCCCATGGGGTGGATGGATTTATGTAGCTCTGCGTTGCTCTCCTGTACGTTTCTGGGTAGAATGAAGTTAGAGATGTTTACCCTTGGGGTTTACTGGCTCCTTTTGTATCTAACGTCCTGAACACACAACAGCGCTCAGTCCCTCCCAGCGGGCCCCTGGATGGATCTCTGCACAGGCCAAGCCAGACCCCTCTTCGCCCCCTCACCCCTTCTGAGCACTGGCCGGGGGCCCTGGCGCCCCTTGGCCCCGAGCATGGCAAAGCCAAGTGTGTTTGGGCTGCCAGGAGAGAAGCCGCCGGATGGGCCTTCGGTGCCTCCTGACAAATCCTGCTGTGGTGGCAGCTGGGCCATTGGGCCTGGAGGGACGTGGCCCTTCCCAGCAGCCACGTAACTTCCTGTTGGAGCTGGGAATCCCGAGAGGCCAGTGCTTGGCCAGGAGACCTGAAGGGAAGCCCTGTGCTCCAGGGGACCGTGCCGGTGGGTTCTTCTCTCCGGTTTAGCGCTGAGCCAAGGGTCTTACCCCTCCGGTGAGAGGTCGGAGCAAGGCCCTTAGCACATGCAGTCATCACAGACCCATTGGCACGTTCCCTGAAGACTGTCCTGGCCCCGTTCAGCCCAGGGAAACACAGTCTGCCTCAGCATCCCCCTGCAGGGTTGTCTGGCCGCTGGAGCCCTGTTCACGTCCTGTCTAGCTGCTGCAGTCTGTCCCCGTACATGGTGGCTCTGTTCTGGGGCTGAGTGCATCTCTCGGCCCACCCAATGGGACATAACAATAAGGAAGGGGGCTAGGTGCACTCTTAGCACAAGGGGGCAAAGTGCGGCCACCTCTGGGGAGGAGCGAGGCAACCGTTTGGCACAACGGGCCATGCGACACGGCGCACCAGCTCAGGGCAGGACAGGGAGGGTCCAAACCGCCCGGGAGCGAGTTGGCAGGCAGGCTGCATTCGTTCACCCACAGCTCCCTCCCCTGCCGTGACACACGAGGCCTCCTGCTCGGGGCCCGGCTAGCTCGGCCTGCTCCCAGCGTCGCCTGACAAAGGCCGTGCTGACACCTGGGTGCGGCGGATTAAAGTTTAATGTGACTCTGGGCATGACCCGGCCCTGCCAGCCCTGGGGGGGGAAGGAAGGCGTCAGTGGCCTTCCTTCATCACGCCGACCGGGCTGACCTGGGCCAGGCTGGCTCGGGGCCATCTCAGATCAAGGAGTGCGCCGGGAAACCGGATCTGGGAACCCAGCAGAGCTTTGTGGGCAGAGCCTCCACCTCTGCACTATGCACGTGTCACGTTACCGGAGTTTAAGGGAAGCAGCCAGGTCACTGCTGCGCCCATGAGGGAGTGTTTGCGCCAAAAGTTGGTACAAAGGGGGGCATGTGAGGTGTCAAACAAAAGCTTACCTTCTACTGAGTCTGTATCTGCTCTTCATAGATCTGTATAATGTCTGTGTGTGGAGTTAGGAAGATGTACTCTGTATGGAGACTGGAAGTGTCTCTGTATGTGGTTGAGCAACGGGCTCAGCCTATGGACATGCTAATTAGCAAGGCTCCAGGGACAATAGGTCACTTAAGTACCAGAGACCCACCTGTGAAGGAATCTGGGTGCCTGGTCAGAGATCATGTGACTCTCTCCAGCGTGGAAGAAGCCAGGAGGGGAGATAAATAGGCCATGTGGCCGACTCCATCTTGGTCTTCAGATCCGCTCCTGACCCCAGATGCGGCCTCGCAGGGAATCACGAGCCGGGAAGAACTGTGGCTCCATCCGGCTACAGGATGTACACCAAAGACTTTTAAGCCAGCAGCTATAACATCTCTGCTGCGAGCCTGGGAGATTCGATGCATGTAATGTATGATACTTTAACAACCTTACTCTCACGCTTTTCTTTCTGGTAGTAATAAACCTTTAGATTGTAGATTCTAAAGGTTTGGCTCAGCGTGATTTGTGGGTAAGATCCAGAGTGTAAATTGACCTGGGACCTGTGGCTGGTTTCTTGGAACCGGACAGAACTTGTTTGAGGAAGGTGAGACTGGGTCCTAAAACCCTTCACCTGTGTATGAGGCCCGGGGCCATCTGGGGCACAGATATTGCTGGGGTGTCAGAGGGGTTTTGCTCATAAGGCTTCTGGCTGTCTTGGCAGGCAGTCGAAGCACTCTGTGGGACTGGTTTGTGGCCTATTTGGGAAGATCTCCAGTCTGGGGGCTGTAAGAAGCCCCGAATTTGAGCAATTCGCCCTGAGCGGATGCCCTCAGCTGTGCCGAGACCCAGCCCGGTCCATCACAGCACGGACACACACGTTCTGTGCACACCACACACCAGCCCTGTGCATGGACACACGCTTTCTGCGCACACTGTGCACCAGCCATGCGCACAGACACATGCATTCTGCGCACGCCGGGCACCAGCCCTGCACACGGACACGCATTCTGCACATGCCATGCACCAGCCCTGCGCATGCACACATGCATTCTGCACACGCCGGGCACCAGCACTGTGCACGGACACACATTCTGGGCATGCTGTACACCAGCCCTGTGTCTGCTCACACCCTACCTCCCAATCCTCTGCCCCAGTCCCGAGCCCCCTCCTGCACCCCAAACCCTCCTTCCCTGGCCCTGCCTTTGAGCCTGCATCCCAATCCTCTGCCCCAGCCTCGAGACTCCTACCACGTGCCAAACCCCTCGGCCCCCACCCCCGCTACATGAATTTTATTCTGTGCCCCAATATGTGCACATAACAAAATTCATTCCGCACATGGGAGGGGACAAGGAGAGGGAACATCGCTCACAGGCCTCAGCCTTTCACCCAGTGCCCCAGCACCAGGCCCAGCAACTCACGCTTCCAATAAACACTTGGGCTCGGGGCCACGCACGTCGGGTCGTGTTGCTGGGAAACTGCTCAGACACCCAGGCCCGTGGGCTGTTACGAGCCAGGCCAAACATTCGAGCTTTTCTCTGCCTGCTTGAATTCCTCTGCCTGGGTTTGCTTCTGGCGCGTTGTTACCAACACCTACGGGGGCTCTCGTGCGCCCAACCCGTCCCTGGAAATCCGCACAGCTGGACTTGATGCCGCGTCCCAGTCTGAAGTGGGCCTGTTTGCCACCTGCGGTTGTTCAACTTCGCTCCTTCCCTCGCGGCGTGACAGTGCCCGGGAGCAGGCCCCGCTGCGGAGGCAGTGAGGTCAAGTAGCCAGTGAAGTTGGGGGACGTGGAGCACAGCCGCCCTCTGCAGTTCAACCGGGACGTTACCTCAGCCGAGGCCTGGCCTGTAGAGCCGAGCTCTTCGGAATATCAGGGTTCCCACGTATGCCAAGAAACCTGGCTGGCATCAGAAAAGACCCATCGGGCCTGAGATCCTTTGGGCCCCCAGTGAGTGAGGTCCTGGGTGAGCGTTAGCAACACAAACGTTCGTCTCATCGCTGTGAATTCACTCTCGACTCCCGGTCTCCCCTGGGCCAAAAGGAATTAGGGTTGCCAGGTGTCTGGTTTTGAACTGGACAGTCCAGTATTTGAGCTTTCTGTTCGGGAAACAAATGGAGAAAATAGAAACATCCGGTATGGTCTAACTCAGCTGGAATGTAGATTGTGATGTAATGTCAAGGGTCTGCGGTATTTTTATTGAAACCATCTGGCAACCCTACAAAGGGTCGGCTCCACCATGGGGGCTCGGGTCCCCAGGCAGCAGAGTCAGGGGGTCGAGGGACGTGAACAAACACCCGACCGAACTGAACTCGGCTCCCCGGGGGAGATGAGTGTTTGGTTGAGTTGGGAGAGGGCCTCAGCGGGTGACAATTGTCACCCAGCAGCACGGCTGTGACGGAATGTAATCCCCACTGGCCAGGAAGGGGGTAACTGGCGTAGTGGAGGACCTAGGGTGCAGCCAAGGGTCCCTGCTCCTCCCCTACTGCACCTGGAGGGGTGGGCTTGGCTGAGTCAGCAAGGGAAGCACAGGGAGTTCAGGGAGGGCAGCCCTGGGGGAGGGAGGTGCTAGATCTCTGCTGAGACCACTGAGCTTGTAGGAGCTGGGGGTAACGGGACTAGAACAAGGGGAGTCAGGCTCTGAGGGAAGACCCCATCAGGGCAGCAGCCCTTTAACTAAAGCTCTGGCCCAACATGACAGTGAGGGGTGATAACTAGCCATGTCGGGGGGACAGTAACTAAGCATGTAGGAAGTGCGGGGAATAAGCCGGAAGAACGTGAAGTGCTAGTGAATGAACACGACTATGACACAGCTGGCATCACAGAGACATGGTGGGATCATACACACACCTGGAATATTGGCGGAGAAGGGTACCACCTGCTCAGGCGGGAAAAAGGGAGGAGGTGTCGCCTTCTGTATTAAAAATGCATGTGCCTGGACTGAGGTGGAGAAGGACGTAGGAGACAGATGTGTTGAGAGTCTCGGGGTAAGGATTAGAGCGGTGAAACCCAAGGGTGATGTCATGGTAGTGTAGCAGAAATGTACATGTTGGTGGTTATAAGACTGTACATATGATGCAGAATGTTTTGGGGTACAATGACTTGCTTGTAAGTTCTGTCTGCTTCCATTTCACCCTGTTTCTCTTCATTAGCTAAAGTTTCCTGGCAGGCCTTGCTCCCTGTTCGCATCACAAGCTAGGCTGTGTGAGATTCCTTCCTTTTTGCTGTTCCTCTAGTAACTATTGCGACTCTTGTCTGAAACTCTGCACAATGTGTGGTGTGAGGGGTGGACGAGCGTGAGTGCGGCAGCCATCACAGAGGCCCAGGTGATCAAGAAGTGGGAGCCTTGAAGAGAACCAGCAAGAAGCCACTGTGCCTGAGGCAGAACTGACAGAGCCCTGGAGACAGGCAGAGACCCACAGAGAGCCGTGAGCAGGCAGGTGGCGAGTGACCGGCGGAGTGTGGAAGATGCCTCATTAATCCACCCCACGCAGGATGGAGGTGAACTCTGCGACTGCCTTGAGTAAGGGCAGCAACTGTGAGTAGGATGCAGAGAAGGGTTGGGCATGTATGAGGAAGTGGGGAGCTTTGGGAATTCAAAGGGGGGGTTCATACAGGGGAGTGCTCAGTGCCCGGATGTTACTGGTTTAAAGTGACAAAGGTGGGGAGTTCCTTATTTCAGAGAACAGCCCAAAATTGGACCTGGCACGTCTGTGCAGGGGAAGGGTGCTGAGCGTGGGAGGCTCACTAAGGAGCAGCTAATAGCTCAGCTGGTGGAGAGTGACCAGCTGGAGCTACAGGCTCCGGGGTCCCAGCGGGGCTCCCGGGATGCCCAGAGAGCCAGGGAGTAGTCGGGGGGCAGTCAGTGTAGCAGCCTGGAGTCTGTCGGAGCCGACTCCCCAGTCAGCGCAGGGGAACCCCAATCTGGGTTCTCCGCGGGGGAGCTGCGAAGGCTGGTGGACCGGCAGAGAGAGCAGAAGGACCGAGTCCAGCAGCGCCAGCACGAGCTGGAGCTGGAGGAGAGACAGACCAAGAGGGCCTGCAGGGGGATCAGTGGGGAAGGGCCCCGAGATGGCAGCTCTGGGGGGGAAGCTGGACTCCAAGATGCTTCCCCCATTTAGGGAGGGGGATGTCATGGATGCTGACCTCACAGCCTTGGAGAGAGCTTGTGATCTGCACCGGATCGACCCTGCAGACGGCTCCACAACCTGACCCCCTTGTTGGGGCCCAAGGCCATAGTGACGTTCGGCCAGGTGGGCGGGACTGAGACGGGGACCATGAGCTGTTCAAACAGGCCTGGCTGTGAAGTGGGAGCTGACCCCTGAGGCTGACCGGACACAGTTCCGGGGCCTGCGCAAGTCCCCTGGTGCCACCTACAAGGAGGTGGCCAACATGCTAGGGGAATATCTCCACAAGTGGGGGAAGGGGGCCAGGGCCACCGCCAAGGACGTGTACAACCCGGTGGGGCTGGAGCAGCTCTATGACATTTGCCCCCCCAGACCTCGAGGTGTGGTTGGCTTGACCGGAAGCTCAAAGACCTGTGCAGGGCAGAGACACTGGGGCCCAAGGTGGTAGGCCCGAACCAACTAGTGCCTGATGGCTACCTAATCCTGAGGGGAATGTTCGGACCCCTGGTCAAAGTGCCTGTCATGAGGATACACCTGAAATGGGGGGCCAAGGAGGGGTCCCAAGAGGTGGGAGTTCATGATCAGCTGCCCACGGAGGTGCTAATGGGAAATGATCTAGAGGACTGGCTGGAGAACACTCAGAAGACCCTGGTCCTCACCCGGAGCCAGAGTCAGCGAGGGGTGCAGGACCCCCCAGAGAGGGGAAGGGAAGCAACGCAGGTAGAGCTGGACAGTGGCAGCCCAGGGCCTCCAGCCCAGGGTGGGGAAACTGAGGCACAACCCTTTGGGGCCATAAACACCAGCCCAGCAGCTGAGTTCCAGATGGAGCTGCATAAGGATCCCTCTTTAGAGAAGCTGAGGGCCCTAGCTGACCAGGGAAGTGCCGGGTCCCTGTGGGAGGACCTCAGGGAGAGATTCCTGTGGGAGAAGGGATTCCTGTACCGAGAATGGACTGGCCCAGGACAAACTGAATCCTGGGAGGTGAGGAGGCAGCTGGTGCTGCTCCATAGGTACCGCTGCAGGCTGCTGTACCTGTCCCACGGTGCACCAAATTGTCTGGCGCTGGTGCACCAGGCAGAGGCTGCTTCAGAACTTTTATTGGCCCGGGGTCTTTGACGCTGTTCACCAATACTGCAGGCCCTGTGACTCCTGCCAGAGGGTGGGGAAAGCCCAGGACAAGTGCAAAGCGGCTTCGAGGCCCCTGTCCGTCACAGAGGAGCCTTCCAGAAGGTGGCGATGGATACAGTGGGCCCCTCAGCCAGGTGACTCACACAGGGAAGAAATACATCCTGGTGGTGGTGGATTTCACTACTTGCTACCTGGAGGCCATGGCTCTGCCCTCAGTCGAGGCAGACACTGTGGTGGATGTGCTGCTGACCATTTTCAGCAGGGTGGAGTTCCCCCAGGAGGTCCTTACAGACCAGGGGTCCAACTTCACGTCGGCCCTGCTCCGGTGCTTGTGGGAAAAGTGTGGGGTCCAGCACACCTGGGCCTCAGCGTATCACCCCAGTCCAATGGGCTGGTGGAGAGGTTTAAAGGGATGCTCAAACAAATACTGAAAACCTTTATGGACCAGCAGCTGCAGGCTTGGGGCACGGACTCACCCGCCTGCTGTTTGTGTACAGGGAAGTGCCCCAGGAATCCCCGGGGTTCTCCCCGGTTGAGTTTCTGTACGGGAGAAGGTGGAGGGGCTCCCTAGACCTGTTGAGGGATGAATGGGAGGGGAAGGCCTCTCCGGAGGGTGAGTCAGTGGTGGAGGATGTACTGACCTTCCGGGAAAAGTTGATGAGCTTATGGCCCTGGCCAGGGAGAACCCGGCCCAGGCCCAGAGGAGGCAGAATCCTGGTACGACCGCTCGACGGGTGCCCGCTCCTACGCCACCGGGGACCAGGTGATGCTCCTTATCCCGGGGAGGAAGAACAAGCTGCAAGCGGCCTGGGACGGTCCCTTCGAGGTCGTCAGACAGGTAACGAGGTGAGCTCTGGAGTGGAGCTGTCCAACAGGGGCCACTGCCAGCGGGGGCACCATGTCAACATGATGAAGCCGGATTTGGACAGGGAGAGGTTGGTGCTGGCTGTGTGGGGCAGGGGGAGGGGAAGGGGGAGGATCCCCTGGTGGGGGTCTCCTCCCAGAGGCTGAGGCTGGTGCCACGCTGGAGACAGTTCCCCTCTTGGACTGGCTGACCCTGGCCCAGCAGGCAGAGATCCGAGAGGTGCTGCTTTCCCACCAACAGCTGTTCTCCTCCTGGCCCGGGCTCACTAACCTGGCTGTGCACTGGGTGTAGACAGGGGCCCATCCCCCATCCAGTGTACCCCATTCAGGGTCACTGGGAAAGCAGCCCAGAACCTGGCTCTTAGAGATTGGGGACATACTGGCTCTTGGGACGGACAAGGTGGGCTCCTGGACTAATGCGCTAAGTGACGCAAGATGGGATGAAGATGGACAGCCCGTGGTGGGTAAAGAACAGGTTAGGAACTATTTAGAAAAGCTAAACATACACAAATCCATGGGTCCGGACTTAATGCATCCGAGGGTACTGAGGGAGTTGGCAAATGTCATTGAGGAGCCTTTGGCCATTATCTTTGAAAAGTCGTGGAGACTGGGAGAGATCCCGGATGATTGGAAAAAGGCAAATGTAGTGCCCATCTTCAAAAAAGGCAAGAAGGACGATCCAGGGAACTATAGGCCGGTCAGTCTTACCTCGGTTCCTGGAAAAATCATGGAAGGGATCCTTAAGGAATCCATTTTGAGGCACTTGGAAGAGAGGAAAGTGATTAGGAATAGTCAACATGGGTTCACAAAGGGCAAGTCGTGCCTGACCAATCTGATTAGCTTCTATGATGAGGTAACTGGCTCTGTGGATGTGGGAAAGTCAGTGGATGTGATCTACCTTGACTTTAGCAAGGCTTTTGATACGGTCTCCCACAATATTCTTGCCAGCAAGTTAAGGGAATGTGGATTGGATAAATGGACAGTAAGATGGATAGAAAGATGGCTAGAAGGCCGGGCCCAGCGGGTAGTGATCAACGGCTCGATGTCAGGATGGCGGTCGGTTTCTAGTGGAGTGCCCCAAGGTTCGGTTCTGGGACCGGTTTTGTTCAATATCTTTATTAATGACCTGGATGAGGGGATGGATTGCACCCTCAGCAAGTTCGCAGATGACACTAAGCTGGGGGAGAGGTAGATATGCTGGAGGGCAGGGATAGAGTCCAGAGTGACTTAGAGAAATTGGAGGATTGGGCCACAAGAAATCTGATGAGGTTCAACAAGGACAAGTGCAGAGTCCTGCACTTGGGACGGAAGAATCCCAAGCATTGTTACAGGCTGGGGACCAACAGGCTAAGTAGTAGTTCTGCAGAAAAGGACCTGGGGATTACAGTGGATGAGAAGCTGGAGATGAGTCAACAGTGTGCCCTTGTAGCCAAGAAGGCTAATGGCATATTAGGTTGCATTAAGAGGAGCATTGCCAGCAGATCCAGAGATGTCATTATTCCCCTTTATTCGGCTCTGGTGAGGCCACATCTGGAGTGTTGTGTCCAGTTCTGGGCCCCCCACTACAAAAAGGATGTGGACGCATTGGCAAGGGTCCAGCGGAGGTCAACCAAAATGATTAGGGGGCTGGAGCATACGACCTATGAGGAGAGACTGAGGGAGTTGGGTTTGTTTAGTCTGCAGAAGCGAAGATTGAGGGGGGATTTGATAGCAGCCTTCAACTTCCTGAAGGGAGGCTCCAAAGAGGATGGAGAGAGGCTGTTCTCAGTAGTGCAGATGGCAGAACAAGGTGCAGTGGTCTCAAGTTGTGGTGGGAGAGGTCCAGGTTGGATATTAGGAAAAATTATTTCACTAGGAGAGTGGTGAAACATTGGAATGGGTTACCTAGGGAAGTAGTGGAGTCTCCATCTCTAGAGGTATTTAAGTCTCGGCTTGACAAAGCCCTGACTGGGTTGATCTAGTTGGGATTGGTCCTGGTTGTCTAGCTGGTGAGTCTTGCCCACATGCTCAGGGTTCAGCTGATCGCCATATTTGGGGTCGGGAAGGAATTTTCCTCCAGGGTAGATTGGCAGAGGCCCTGGAGGTTTTTCACCTTCCTCTGTAGCATGGGGCACGGATCACTTGCTGGAGGATTCTCTGCATCTTGGGGTCCTTAAACCATTTGAGGACTTCAATATCTGAGATATAGCTGAGAAGATTATTCTAGGAGAGGGTGGGTGAGATTCTATGGCCTGCATTGTGCAGGGGGTCAGACTAGATGATCATAATGGTCCCTTCTGACCTTAAAGTCTATGAGTCTATGAGCCACCTCCAGCCCCTGGGCTTCCCTAGGGTGCTGGCCCAAAAAAGGATAGAACAATCCGGTTCTGTGTGGACTATCCGAAACTCAACACCATCCCTGCATCTGATGCCAACCCCATGCCCAGGACTGATGAGATCCTGGACAAGTTGGGAGGGGGCCGGTTCCTCACTACTATGGACCTGACCAAAGGAGACTGGTAGGTGCCCTTGGACCCGGAGGCCAGGATGAAGTCGGCCTTCATCACCCCGATAGGGCACTTTGAGTTCCTGGTCCTGCCTTTTGGCCTCAAGAGGGCCCGGCCACCTCCCAGTGCCTGGTGGATCAGTTACTGAGAGGGATGGAGAACTTCGCTTTGGCTTATATTGATGATATTTGTGTGTTTAGCCAGTCCTGGGAGGACCGCATGACCCAGGTGAAGAAGGAGCTGGGCCATCTCCAGGAGGCCGGGCGGACCGTAAAAGCCGGAAAGTGCAGGGTGGGGATGGGGGAAGTGACATATCTGGGCCACAAGGTGGGGAGCGGCTGGCTGAAGCCAGAGCTGGCTAACATGGAAGCTATCCAGGACTGGCCCATTCCCCAGACTAAGCAGCAGGCCCAGGCTTTCATTGGGATGGCCGGGTACTACCAGAGGTTTGTGCCCCATATTAGCACCCTGGCCGCTCCTTTAACAGAGATGTGCAAGAGGGGCAAGCCTGACAAGGTGGTCTGGACCAAGCAGTGACAGAGGGCTCTCAGTGCACTGAAAGAGGCCCTCAGCCAGGGCCCGGTGCTGGTCAACCCGGCCTTTAGCAAACCCTTCCTGGTGTTCACTGACACCTCTGACATTGGGCTAGGTGCGGTGCTAATGCAAACTGACCCCAAGGGGGAGAGACACCCCAGCATGTACCTAAGCAACAGCACTACGCGGCCATAGAGAAGGACACCTGGCCCTGGTGTGGGCCCTTAAAAAGCTGCAGCCCTATCTATTTGGGCAGCATTTCGCAGTGTACTCTCCTGACCTGGTTGCACCAGAGGAAGGAGCCAATTCCAAGCTGCTGAGATGGAGCTTGCTCCTACAGGACTACGACATGGAGGTGGTCCATGTTAAGGAGAACACCAATGTCATAGCTGATGCTTTGTCCCGGAGCGGGGCGCCTGAACTTCCCCAGGTCACTGGCAGAGTGACTCTGCTCAGTTTGGTCTCGAAGGGGGGAGAGTTGTGAAGAAGTGGGGAGCTCTGGGAATTCAAAGGGGGGTTGCATACAGGGGGACGCTCAGTGCCTGGATGTTACTGATTTAATGTGACAAAGGTGGGGAGTTTGTCGTTTCAGAGAACAGCCCAGAACTGGAGCTGTGGTGTCTGGGACCCTGGTGAGAGCCCTGTTCAGAGGACGCAGCCGGTTCTGGCCAGAGGACAGACAATGGGCTGCAGAGAGGGACCTTGGCAACTGGCCCAGCTGATCCCAGCGAGGGAAGAACATTGGACCGAGGAGAGAGGCGGAGAAGAGAGAGGCCCAGGCGACCCTGTTACCTGAAGAGAAGACAACGGACTGGGGAGGGGCTGCTTTCTGGGGGACTGAGAGCAGAGCAGGCAGGACTCAGCTGGCTGCAGGGGAGACTGACGTGTGGGCTGAGGGCCCAGGCTCCTTTGCTGTGCTCAAAGCTCAATAGACCCTCCTGTTCTGTGCTGGCTGATAGTCGCTTTGGCCTAGAGAACAGGGTGGCACTAGTCCTTCTGGGGGTGGAGGCCCCGGGGGGGTCCAGAGTGCTCAAGGCGGAGGCAGGCAGCTGAAGGCCGTGAGAGGCGCCATCCTGGAGGTGGAGGGGCAGGCCCCCCAGGTGAGAGTGGGCCCCCCAAGAGAAGGTAGGATTGCCAGGTGTCTGGTTTTGAACTGGACAGTCCAGTATTTGAGCTTTCTGTTTGGGAAACAAATCGAGAAAATATAAATGAGACAATAGAACTGTCCAGTGTTTTCTAACTCCGATGGGATGTACACTGTGATGTCATGTCAAGTGTGTCCGGTATTTTTGTTGAAACCATCTGGCAACCCTAAGAGAGGGTCACTGCACAAGGGCTGTCTCACTGCCGCTGGGCTGGAGGGGGCTCCCTGAGAAGGGGCTGCCACACTGGAGAGGGGGGATTCGCTCAGGAACCAAGGGGCCAAGTGTAGGCATGGCCTGTGAGCCATGACAGCATGTGAAGGGGACATTTACATTGCTGGAGTTGAGAACCCGAGAGGAGAAGGACACTGCCCAGCCTACTGGGGTGAGGCACTTACTCATGGGTTGGCATGAACTCTGCCTGTGGTATTTTCCCACACTGATGTCACATTACTTCCCTCCGTCTTCCATTAAAAGCTTCTTTTCTACGCTCAGTCCCTGTGCGGGTGAGTGGGGAGCTATGGCCTGCCAGACGCACCCAGGGGTGTGTGAATTTCCCAGGCTACTGGGTGAAGGCTGGAGCTAGTCCTGTGTTGGATGGATGGAGAGGAACCCCTAGGTATTGAACCTGGCCCTGGCTGCTGCTGCTGCTGGTGGTGCTGCCTGGCAGAAGGGTTACACACACAGGAAAACTCCTGTTTCTGGGCTTGCCAGAACAGTTTGGTGACGACAAAGCTGCTACATTTGATACAGCTGAGGTGCAATGCCTTCACAATGGGTGCTACGGGCTCAGACAAATCCCGTTGTAACTGCCTTTGAGGTCTTGGACAGGAGGTACTTTATACAACTATAGGCAATGGGAAGAAGGGAAATTCCTCAAAAGGAAAATCTTATTTCCTATCTTACATTTCAAAGTCTTTAGCTGTTTGCTTTTCTGGCTTGTTTTAAAGCTTGTAATGGTGGTGATGACAACAGCATGCCACAAAATAGTAACTTACACTTAGCTGTAACAGTGAATAAAGATTTTGTTAGGATCTTACCCCTTGTCAGGTCTGAGACACCCCAGAACATCGCAAGTGTGTTGTTAAAAAAGGAAGTGATTATCCTGTGGACCTTCCCTGCTTTTTCAGGTCAGAGCAAGGGACAGAGGAAGTCAAACACTCGCATTTCTGGCTCTGCAGTGTGACTAGACCAGCGTTTCTCAATTTTATTTGGCCACGGAACCCTTTTAAACTCAAAAGAATTTTGAGGAACCCCCAATACAGTGGTGCACCAACAGCCAGGCCTAGGTTGGCCAGGGGAAAATTGGTCAAGCAAAAAAGAAAAAAAAACAACAAAAAAGCTTCCACTGAGGAGTGAAAGCACCGCGACCCCCCCAGGAGAACCACAGGTTGCGCGAGACTGCCCTAATAAGAGTCTGGTATACGACGCTAAAAAAGTAGACCACAAATAAGTAAGGATAATAAACAAATGCTAAACAAGGTGATGAGATCAACATTGAGTTTAATTGCACATATTTAAAAACAAATCACATTTAATGTGTACAAAAATAAAGCTCAAAAACTACTATGCATTATATTGGCAGTTTTCAATGCAAAGAGTGGTTTTTCTTCTTTTCTTGGCAAATTCTTTTTATATTTGGTTTAATACTGGAAAGTTGAATTTGCACACCTGGCGCAGCATTCAGTCGATTTCTGTATTTTGCATAATTTGAGAACTCAATTTCTCACAAGTATGTGCTGGCGAAGGGTAACAACTGACTAACTGCACGTCTTGATAAAGCTGAATATTCTTGACACAAGCTGCCCCAAAATGTAATCCGAGAAACTTCTTTACATTTTTGTATTAATTGGCCATCTCAAGTGATTTCGTTTAGATTTTCATATTCTTGCACAGGAAAACCGACTGGCTTTTCTGTTATACTTAATGGATTTCGAATCCAGTTATTGTTGTCATTTATGGTTGGAAAATACTTCATGATGTTTGTGTATAAATCACAAAGATGCTCTGCAATGTCCTGGCCAGGAGGGATGGTACAGGAGGGGCCTTAGGGCAGGGTGTCTGGCCAGGAGGGAGGGTACAGGAGGGGTCTTGGGGCAGGGTATTCGAACAAGCTGGGAATGTGGGGTCTTGGCAGGGGGAGGGGAGTGAGGGGGATTTGGGTCTGGGAACAAGGGGGGACGCTTACCTGGCTTGGCACCCTGCTTCAGCAAGGAAAGCCTCCAGGCAGCACACTCAGTCCCTCCCCCAATGCAGTGGGGATCCCAGCACAGCTACAACACCAGGTCAGGCTTCCGCCAGCATAGTGGGGGGGCGGGTAGAAACCTTGACCTTCCCTGCCAGACCAAATTCTGTCACTTCCCCAGCAGGCTGGGGAGGGGTGCGGGGGAGAGAGAGCGTCAGCGCATGTGTCAAAAAAGGGCGCTGTTGTACGGTTGATCATGCCATACCACAGAGCATTGTGAATGTGTTTGATCAAGTCACAGACCAGCAGAAATCCACAATAGCCCAACTACACCTTTAACAAGTTTTATTGTCAGCAATTCAGGAGCAATTTATATATTTCAGTAATAAGCAATTTAAAGGCATTAAAAGTAGGTTAAAAGCATTGCTTAAATGGAATAATTAACAGCGTAATTCTTAACCCAGTTGTAGCACACACACTCACAAACACATTCACACACACCACTCACCCTCTGGGGCTGACCAATCCCCAGGCAACATTGATTAATTTGGTTGAGGTGGAAATCTGACGTGCACGTCACCCCAATATGCCGAATTGATGGACTCCAACTTGTGGGGCAAAGTGGTGTAGCGCAGTGTATATCCTCGGTGGGGGCCAGTCAAATGGGACGACATCCACTGGTTGCACACAGCCCGGGAGGGGTGATGTCCGTTAGAGACACCCCCTAGTCTCACTGGTGTGTTCACGACCAATCTAGAAGCACCCAGTTTTTGCACCACCAATTCTGCTTGCCTCACCACGGGTAATAAACAATGGACTGTCCTCGATCAGGTTCCTTCCTTGTTACTCCTTATCTGGAAACTCTGCCTCCTCCTGTACAGTTTTTATTTCCTCAGCACACACAGTCTTTCTTGCACACAGTTCTTTCTCTCAAAGTTGTAAACAAGTCCATAATCATCTGGGGCACTGACCTGAACCTTAGTACGGGCTCTCTTCAGCTCACTTCCTGTTAATTCACTTATGCCAACCATTCACACTATCCATGATGCGTGACACATGGGGGGCAGCAGAGCCCAAACGCGCCCCAGGGGGGACAGCAGAGCCTGAGCCGAGTTCTGCCCAGTTTAAAAATGCCTCGGACCCGGCCACCCCTCCCCATCCCGGCAGCAACAGCCGCTGAGACAGCTGCTGCCTGCACATGTGGAGGATGCGGAGCTTGTGTTGCATCAGATGTCGCATGGACAGGAGCCATCCTCTGGGGTGGGAAGGGAGCCGCGCTGTGCACGGGGATAGGGCAGCCACAATGGGTGATGGAGCAGCCAGAGCCGTGTCCCCCCCCCCCCCAGAAGCCTGCCCCCAGAGGCAAAGCTCCAATGGGAGCTGCCCACATTCTCTGCAGGGTGGGGTAGAACTTTTTTAAGGAACCCCAGGGTCTGCCGAACGCCATTTGAGAAGCGCCGGAGTAGACACTGGATGTGCAGTAAGAGAGGAGGCACTAAGTCCTTATGTGCACGTTTTGTTAGTCTATAAAGTGCTACCAGACCCTTTTTATTTAGAGCAGATACAGTATTTCCTGAGCAGCTTTGATTTTGCTTCAGTCTCTCACTAAGCGAGGGTGAGACACCGTCGAGCGCAAGCCATTGCCTTCTTTATCCAGTTTCAAACAAGGTAATTTTAAAACTAATTTCATTTCCTGCCATGCTGTGGGGAGAGGGAGTCTGCAGGGGCTGGCAGCAGTTCCCAGACTCAGAGGGTTTGACCCTATTTTGACTTAGTGGTTTCCATGCGCCCCGGCAGCAGGGAGGCTGGTATAAATAAGGCTGGGAACCACTGCGTAACCCAACCCTTAGCACGTTCCTCTCTTCTCCTGGGGTTTGGGTTTGCTCTCCTCCCCCATCCTTCTCTGGTTAGAAGAGCTTTCAGCTGTCTTTTCTCCTAAGGGAGTTGGAAGCCTTCCCTGCCCCCCCCCCCGTATCTCTCAAGGGGCTTTGAAACGTCTCCCTCACCCACTAGCTCTTGGGGCTTTTCCACACTCCCCTCACTCTTTAGTTCTCAGCAGCTGGGGGAGTAAATCTTTGGCTCTCCTGCTTGGCTCCCAGGGAGTCCTTTGCTTCTCTTCTGGGAATAGCCAGTCCTTCCCTCTCTTTTCTCAGGCAAAGCCGGGCTTCCCCAACCTCTATGCTGCCTAACCTTCCTGACACCACGTTCTGCTCCCCTCCACTCGATTCCCCTCAGCCTTCTGGACCTTCACTTCCTGTCTCTTCCCCGCACTGCCTGCTGCAGCTTTTCATCTCCCCTCCTCCCCCATCCACTCAGGTTACGTCTAGACTACAAAGAAAAGTTGGAAAAAGATACGCAAATTGTGAACCGCGGTGTGAGAGTGTGGCCGTCTCCGTTGGCCCAGCGGCTTCTGCGCCCACCCTCTTGTCTCGCGAGGATAGGCTTACAGCCCCTCTTTAGCCGTCACTCAAGGCCAGGATTTGGCATTCCCGTCCTCTGAGTCCGAGAATTCTGCCCCTTTTGGCCAGACTCCTGTGGCGTCTTGAGGCCCTGCCGTTGGGCTCCCTGCCTGCTGATGCCTAGGGGAAGGAATGCAAGGAGAGAGCCAGCTCTGCTCTCCCTTTGCCCGCGCTCTTCCTCCCCCTCCTCAGCCTCTCCTGTCTGGTTTTATGTGCCCCGGCTCCTTACCGCCGTCGCCGTACCTAGCGTCCTCCCTCCTACATAGTCACACCTCTGCCGCTCTGCTCACCGGCCGAGCCTGCCTCCCCCAGGGTGCTAATATCCGCGGGTCGGACCATGGGTGGTGCTGCGTCTGCACCCCCGCTTCTCCTGCCATGCCAGGAGCTTGGCGGTGCCTGTGCCTCTGTGCGTGTGCTATACGGCCGGCGTGTCGGTGGTCCACCTATTTCTATGGCCACCTCTGCCGCGCCGCTAGTGCGGGGGCCAGAGCCCACGTCACATGCGGTTTGCATATCTTTTCCTGCTTTCCTGGCAAAGGAGGCTTTTTCAAAATGCAGCTCATCTACACAGTGCAAAATTTGGGGAAAAAAACCTGCTCTTTTGATACATCCCTTATGCCTTGTAGAATGAGGTTTACAGGGATGGCAAAAGCATGCATCCGCTTTTTCAAAAACCCTTTTTTGGGAAAAAGGATGTGGGCCTAGGATGTGGCATTGCTTTTGCAGAGTGCCAGCAAAAATCCTGGAGAGTCATTTGCCTTCCTTGGCAGAATATAGAGTACAGGTACTACAAAAATACAGGTGCTTTTACCGATGAGCGCAGAATGCTGAAGAAAGCCTTTGGAAGGGCGTGATCTGAACAACAAGACCCCAACCCAAGAGGGGCGTCATGTATGAGCTGCTGCTCTCCATCCTCCCTGTGTTCACCAGTGAGTTAAGAGAGAGGTTACACAAGGTCTCTCCGGGCACAGTGTGTCTGGGGGAGGAATGGAAGCTATCGGCTACAGCTAAAGTGCTAACTTTCTTCCTTTTGACTCAGGGAAGATCTGTGGGACACAATCTTCCCTTCTTCTCAGTGATGTCTGTGCATGAGAATTTCTGTCAGTGGATCTCTAACTTCACTGCACTGCATTGCACTCCCCTTCTGTCAACCAAAATGACTACAAGACTCCACCCCCACCTCTCAGCCCCTTTGCAGGGCTGAAGCCATTGGGGTAACTGTAGATTTGTGCCAGTGTAAGTAGGCTCAGGAGTTGACCCCCTAACTGCTAAAAGAACAAATGTCTAATGCTGCGGTTCAGAACATCAGATGAATGCTAGGAGGCATTGGAATCAGACTGCAGGCAGAGAATTTTGCTACCTTGTTTAATGTTGTAGGTCAGGGGTGGGGAACCTACAACCCATGGGGCAGTTCTGGCCCTTAACTCCCCTTCATCTGGCCCATAAGGCTTGGGGCTCCCCGCCCTGCAGCAATGTGAGCCGGCACTAGCTCTCCAGCCTCAGGGGAGGAAGGGAGCCCCGAGCCTCAGGAGCCAGATCAAGGGAAACCACTGGCCCGGTCTGGTCTCTGGGCTCTGCCTGCTGGGGGAGGAACCTGTTCTGCACGATGGATGCAGCGAAGCATTCCATGCAGGTGTCACCCCACCCCCTCCCCCGTCACTCTCATTGGACGGGAATCAGCCAATGGACACAGCAGGGGGAGGGGCCAGCAGGGAGTGCTTCCTGGTAGTGCGCAGAGCTGTGTGGAACCACCTGA
This sequence comes from Pelochelys cantorii, assembly GCA_032595735.1. Taxonomy (NCBI): domain Eukaryota; kingdom Metazoa; phylum Chordata; order Testudines; family Trionychidae; genus Pelochelys; species Pelochelys cantorii. The sequence goes on from CM064338.1 coordinate 2,690,290, forward strand.
GCTCCCCCCTCCCCTGGAGCTGTGCCAGGTAGGCACCCTGATCCCCTGCCCCATGCCGCATCATCCCTCCCACACCAACCGCCCTGCTCCTGTGCCCCCCGCCCCGACCCTGCTCCTCCACCCCCTCCCACCCAGACACCACTCCCCACCCCATCCCACTCCTGCACCCTATCTTCTACCCAGACCCCACCCCTTATCCCCAGCAACTCCCTCCCACACACTGAACCCTCACTTTTGTCCCAGCCCAGAGCCTGGGGCCCCCACAAAATCTACCTGACCCAAGTCCAGCTGAGCCCAAGTTAATCCAGCCCTGGGGGTAAGCCCTGAGCCTCGGTGCCTCCCTCCCCCCACATCACAGAATCATAGAATACTAGGAGTGGAAGGGACCTCGAAGGGTCATCGAGTCCAGTCCCCCGCCCTCATGGCAGGACCCGGCACTGTCTAGACCATCCCAGATAGACATTTCTCTCACCTACTCTTAAATATCTCTGGAGATGGAGATTCCACAACCTCCCTGGGCAATTTATTCCCGTGTTTGACCACCCTGACAGTTAGGAAGTTTTTCCTAATGTCCAACCTTAACCTCCCTTGCTGCAGTTTAAGCCCATTGCTTCTTGTTCTATCCTCAGAGGCCAAGATGAACAAGTTTTCTCCCTCCTCCTTCTGACACCCTTTTAGATACCTGAAAACGGCTATCATGTCCCCCCTCAATCGTCTCTTTTCTAAACTAAACAAACCCAATTCTTTCAGCCTTCCTTCGTAGGTCATGTTCTCTAGACCTTTCATCATTCTTGTTGCTCTTCTCTGGACCCTCTCCAAGTTCTCCACATCTTTCTTGAAATGTGGTGTCCAGAACTGGACACAATACTCCAGCTGAGGCCTAACCAGCACATAGTAGAGCGGAAGAATGACTTCTTGTGTCTTGCTCACATCGCTTCCTCTCCCCTGCCAGGCAGAGCCCAGGGGCTGGTTCTGGCCAGCAGTTTGTCTAGATCTGGCCTGCAAAGCTCAGGGCTCCTGCCCCCTCCCTGCAGCGGGACGTGTTCCCAACCCCTGCACTAGAGTGTTAGCATTTGAAAGGTGTTTGGTGTAGTCAAAGATATGTATCCCTAATTGGGCTTATACCTTTACTCTGATTATGAGCTTAGCTGTTAGGAAGTTCATAAAATATCACAATCTACTATATATGTGAGAGCGTTTGTGTGATTATGCATCTGTGTGTCTGTCTGATTTTTTTCAAGAAGCCCCCTTGAACAGTGAATTCAATTTGCATCTTCCTCTTATCATAGCTTACTGCCAAGTCAGGGGTTGGTTGTGCCAGGAATATGGGAAGTGCCTGGAATGGGATTGCTTCTCAGAACACCATACAGAAAAGAGACACAATCATCTGGCAGGCAAAATGGGCTGGCCTGGGCTGCCCCTCCCCTGCCCAGGTCTGTGCCAGCCTTGAGCTTCAACCCCATAGGCACCCAAGCAACGGGGAATCTCATTTTGTGACAGAGGGAGCTATCTGCTGGCAAAAGCTTGTGCCGTTTCTACTATACGCGTGAGAGAGTAAAACAAAGATTACTTGAGTTAAGGATTTGAGCAATTCTGAGTAAATCTTCTAGTAACCCGTAATAGCAGATGTAACGGGAAAGGTATGGAAGGGTGACAGGCTGAATTAGTCCAAACCAGGCAGTTTCTTGCTGTCACTCTTTTACGATTCTGCCTGCTGAACCAGAACAGTGTGGGACTGGAAATTAATTAAACCAAATCCGTGTGTAGGATATCGGACCTACTGGTAACAAAAGTAGCAAGGTCAACAGAGTGTTCCACCCTTCATTCCCTGTTTGGGGTCTCCAGAAAGAGACTTTTTTGCAGGGGGAAATTAGCAAATGCAACAATTGATGATTGAAAGAAGGGGTGGAGGGAGCTTCACCACCCTGGTTGCCATTCAACTAGCATCTTCTAAGACCCTGGGATCCACCATGACATTAGTGGGCCTGAGTAGTACCATTTAGGAAGGGTGGGGATGTGATGGATTCAATCACAGAGGTCCTTTTGGAGCTATCATCCAGTGTGCGGATCATGCCACTGAGCCTGCCTACTTGCCTTCTGGCCTCTACGGTTGCAGATTCAATCACTCCTGCTGATGACCAGGGTCTGTTGGCCTAACAAGTAACGTAGCCCCTCCTGTTCATTTGCCCAGCATGAGGTTATTCGACACAGGGGAAGACTGAGACTTTTTATACAACCCTGGGAGACCAGGCTGTGGTAATTTAGGACTGTGATGTAGTACATGCAGGATTCACTGGTGTGGCATCCTGACAAGTCTCCTGCTCCATCAATGATGTTAAACGTTCAGCTGTGTGTGTGTTTGTACATTCCGGCTATGTCTACACTGCCCTCTTGCACAACAAAATATGCAAATGAGGCAAAATGGTGAATATCGCCATGCCTCATTTGCATAAGTAATGAGGCTCTGTTTTTGCACAAGAGGCTTTTGTGTAAGAGCTGTTCTTCCACTTGCTGATTAGAGATGTGTTGGCAGAGTTGGAACAGGGGCTGATTGCAGGGGTGGGTTCCTGGATGATTATGATGGAGGTGTGTTGTGTAGTTACTGGAAAGAATTTGTTTCAGGTTAGGGGGTTGTCTGTAAGGCCTCTGAGAGCGAGGAGCCATTTTCCAGGATAGATTGTAGATTGTTGATAACGGGTTGGAGTTGTGGACTGCAGGTGACAAGTGGAATTCTGTTGTTTTCTCTTCTGGGTCTGTCTTGAAGTAGTTCATGTCTGGATACTTGTTTGGCTCTGTCAATCTGTTTTTTCACTTCTCCAGGTGGATATTTCAGTTTTAAGAATATCCTGTAGGTGTTTGTCTCTGTTTGTGGGATTGAAGCAAATACAGTTGTATCTTAGGGTGTGGCTGTATACAATAGATTGGGAAATGTGTCTGGGATGGAACTGAGAGGCATGAAGGCAAGTGTAGCGCTCAGTGGTTTTCTGGTCTAGGGAGGTGGTCATTTAATTGTACTGTAGTGTCCAGGAAGTGGATTTCTCATGTGGATTGGTCCAGGCTGAGGTTGATGGTGGGGTGGAAGTTGTTGAAATCCCATGAAATTCTTCAAGGGTCTCTTTCCAGTCAGCTTAGCCAGTCGGTCCCCAGCCTGTAACAGTGCTTGGGAGACTTCCTTCCCAGTTGCAAGAAGTCCTGCAAGTTTGTAGCACTCACAAACGCAGGACACTGTCCAAGAGGAGATACATTGAGAGGACATAGGCTGACCCTTCTTCCAGCCCTTCCTACCCCTCAGGGAGCTCTTCTTAGTATTGACACTGGGGGCAGGAGGTCCCACGGCAGGGGCGGTCGGGGTCTCGGAATCTCCATCCAGCTCCACCACCTCCGCTGTATGAGCAGGTAACCCGGCAGCCTCAGAGGGGTGGGCATGTACAGAAGTATTGAGGAGGGGTGGGCAAGGGGCAGCAGGGGCATCACACGACAGCCCCTCCATTGTATTCATAGGAGGATAGGGAAGGGCAGGAACAGACAACTGGATGAGGCCAATAGTACCAAGGGATGGAGCAAGTGGGGGAAGGGAGGGGAAGAGAAGAACAAGGGGGGATCTGATAGCAGCCTTCAGCTACCTGAATGGGGAGAGCAGGGAGAATGGAGAGAAGCTGTTCTGAGAGGGGTGGGGGGGTAGCCATACAGATAGGAGAAAAGGGGATCAAGGAATAAAAGGTACAGCTCCCAGCCCAGGATGGTAAGACCAGCTCCCCCAGCTCCTCCACTGGGAAGATGGGGGGGGGGGTAAATTATTTAAAGAACATGGGGAAAGTGAAATGGTGTGTGGGGGGGGGGAGGGTAACTAAAAAAGAAGGGGAGGCTCAGGCACCAAGAAAGTAACAGAAGGGGGCATGGGCACACGAGAAGGGGAGGGAAGGAGTGGAGAGGGAAGGCAGGCAGTGAGGAAGCGCCTGCTCAAGGAAAGAAGGGCAGGGGTAGCTAGACGCTGCTGGCGTGGGGAGGACCAGTGGGCCCACAGGCACCCGAGTGGCAGGCCCACAGCACCTGCTGCAAGACCCAGTGAGTAGAAGGAGGGCGGGGGAGGGGGAGGGGGAGGCAAGCAGTGGGGCCAAGAATAGGAAGAGGCCCCTGCAGCAACTGAGGCTGAGGAAGACGCAGCAGTGTAGGGAGCAGCAGCATAAACGCAGGGGTGGAGGGGGTAGGGTGAGGTGACCTACCTCGCCCTCAGTACCAGCCACCATCCTGGGGCCCAATGGAAGGAAGGTCTCTTCCACACTCCCCCCCCCCCACACACACACACAGAACAAGCTATGGAAAGGAAGGAAAAAATACCCCAGGAGCTGCTCTAAAGCAGCTCTCTGCTCTAGAGGGAGCAGCAGCAGGCAAGGTGAAAGTCCAGGCCTGCAGCAATGAAGGAAGGGGCCAGATAGACCCCCAAGAAGATGGAAAGGGGGGTTCTCCTCCTGCCCCACCCAGGGCAGGGCCACAGAGGCCTCCCCTTTCACCTCCACACCCAGCAGTCTCAACAGCCAGCTGAGGTGAGGGGGGAGGAAGATGCCTACAAACAGCAGGAGAGAGAAGAGGAGGAGGCCTGGCCCAGAATGGAGGCAGCCAAGACCACCTACCACCTACACATCCTCCTCCTGGAGAAGAGGGTGAGTGCGGTACAGATTGTGTGCCGGGGTCAGGGCAGAGGGTTCCCAAAGAGTTCGTGAAGGAAAGGTGTGAGCCCTGGATTAAGTAGGTCTCTGCTCCCTGGATACACCGGCAGGGGCAGGCCTAGAACCAGCAGGAACTGTCCAGAAGCAGTCTGGAGAACCAGGCCAGTTAGAACACCTGGGCTTTGTCTACACTGGCGGCTTCTTGCGCAAGAACTTCTTGCACAAGTGTTCTTGTGCAAGAAGTCTTGCGCAAGAAAACGTCCACACTGCCATGTGCGAGCTGTGCTTTTGCGCAAGAGCGCTGATGGCAGTGTGGACGCTCTCTTGCGCAAGAAAGCTCTGATGGCCATTTTAGCCATAGGGCTTTCTTGCGCAAGAAATCCCCGCCGAGCGTCCACACTGCCCTCCTGCGCAAGAGCTCCTGCGCAAGAGGGCTTACACCTATTAAAAAAGACCGTAGCTCTTGCGCAAGAAGCCGTCTCTTATCACGCCGTACTGTACATTTACTTGCACAAGAGCGGATGGGCAGTGTAGACGCGCTGCGGATTCTTGCGCAAGAACGGCCATACTTGCGCAAGAAGCCGTGAGTGTAGACATAGCCCTGGAGTTAATTAGGAGCCTTCCAGAGCCAAGGGAGTCAAGCTAATTAGACCACTAGGGGCCAATCAAGAACCCGTTGAGACTGGTTTAAAAGGGCTCCTCTCTGTTAGTTAGGTAGCATGTGAGGGGCACAGGAGGAGCAAGCCAAAGTGCTGGGAAGTGAGCGGCAGGAAGAGGGTGTTGGAGGAGCAGGCACCAGAGAAAAGGTACTGGGAGGAGTCATTTGGGGAAGTGGCGCAGGGAAGTGGTTGCCAGATGGGGAGTAGAACAAACCTCATCTGTTGCTGCTGTCTTAGGGTCCCTGGACTGGAGCCTGGAGTAGTGGGCGGGCCCGGGTTCCCCCCAACCCTCCCCCCTACAGAGCCTGTCCCTGGACAGGGAGACCAGGACTAGAGAGGGGTTTCACCCCCATATAATGGACTAGCCTGTGAGGAGCAGGGCTCACAGCCTACTGAGCCCAGCCTCTAGTAACAGGAAAGAGGCCGCGTGGCGGGACACAGCGAGCCTGAGGCTGAACACTCTGCTGGAAGCGCAGGACCCCACGGGCACAGCCAGAGCTTTGCCACACGCCCTTTTAGATATTTGACAGCTGCTCTCATGTCCCCTCAGTCTTCTCTTTTCCAAACTAAATAAGCCCAGTTCCTTCAGCCTTCCCTCATAGCTCCTGTTCTCTAGACATTTCAACATTCTTGTTGCTCTTCTCTGGACCTTCTCCAATTTCTCCACATCTTTCCTGAAATGTGGTGCCCAGAACTGGACACAATACTCCAATTGAGGCCTAACCAGCGCAGAGTAGAGCGGGAGAATGACTTCTCGTGTCTGGCTCACAACACACCTGTTCATGCTGCCCAGAATCTCAAAATCATCCCATCTCAGAATGATGTTTGCTCTTTTTGCAACTGTGTCACACTATTGACTCACATTTGGCTTGTGTTCCACTGTGACCCCTAGATCCCTTTCTGCCATACTCCTTCCTAGAGACTCACTTCCCTTTCTGTGAGTATGAAATTGCTTGTTCCTCCCTAAATGGAGTACTTTGCATTTGTCCTTGTTACATGTCATCCTTTTTACCTCAGACTGTTTCCCCAGTTTATCCAGATCACTTTGAATTTTGACCCTAGTCTCCAAAGCATTTATGTTATCTAAAATTATTTTACCCCACTTCTCTATTTAAAATATTTGAGGTGGCTTACAACCTTTGCCAGTGTGGTATCATCTGCAGACTTAGTAAATGTTCTCACTATGCCAATATCGAACTTGTTGGAGAAGATATTGAACAGGATTGTCCCCCAAACTTACCCCTGTGGCACCCCACTTGTTATGCCCTTCCAGCATGTGTGTGAACCATTAATAACTACTCTCTGAGAACGGTTATCCAGCCAGTTATGCACACACTTTACTATAGCCCCACCTAGGTTGGACTTCCCTACTTTCATGATAGGAACGTCATGCAAGACTGTATCAAATGCTTTACTAAAATCTAGGTATACCACATCTTCTGCTTCCCCCCCTTATCCACAAGGCTTATTATCATATCAAAGAAAGCTATCACATCGGTGTGACGTGATTTGTTCTTTACAAATACATGCTGGCTGTTACCTATCACCCTATTATCTTCCAGATGTTTGCGGATGGATTCATTAATTATCTTTCATGGCACAGAAGTTAAGCTGACTGGTCTGTAGCTTCCTGGGTTGTTCTTATTTCCCTCTTTATAGATGGGCACTACAAAGTGAACTGTAAGTCCTTTAGGTTGCCTATAGGATCTCATTTTGTTCCCTGAATGTGCAATGTTTTTGTTTGTTTTTTTTTCTTTGAAGTTATAAGGTAATGAGACAATAAAGTAGCTCACGCTTGAATCCTCTATTCCTGCTTTAAAACCTAGCAGAGGCCTAATTTAGCCCAAGTAACCATCCTTCAGCAGCTTTATTATTTTTCCTACATCCTGAGTTCACAAACTTTTCTTGCTACATGAATGTTACCTTGTTATCTTCAAGAGGAAATACATGGTTTTAAAGGTATCAATAAACAAATGCCTCTTAATGCCCTTATACATTCCAAGCCCTAAACGAGTGACCTGTCCCTTTTCCCTCAGTGTAACCAAATGGGGAGACAATACATAAAAAGGCTTGTTAAGCCCCAAATCTTTGTTCAGCAAAACCTACCTCTGCCAGACTGATCCATAGAGAAAGCTCATCTATTCCATGTATGAAGAGTTTTGTTTTACCTCCGCATAGGAGAGAGTGATTTTCTTTTGACAAAGAGTTCTTTATGGACAATCCAGAATTGCAATTATAAGCTGTGGCGTAGTGGGGGTGCTGTCTGCTCTGTGCCCGGGGTCCCCCTGCACTGTGATGTGAGATTGATTCTCACTGACTCTCCCAAATGTGTATTAACCCAGACACCCAGGCTCAGCCTCCCAAGGAGAGGGACAAAGGGAGGAAGGCGGAGACCAACACCTGGCTGGTGGGCAGGGATGGAAGAGAGTTTTAGTTTCTGTCTGGTATCATGGAGGAAGCAGCCTAAGCAAGGGGCTGGGATTTAGGGGCCCAGTCTCCCCCATCTCAAGGGGGCTGAGGCATCCTAGGCCTGCCCTGGAACCAGATTACATCTATGCTGTGCTGTATCCTGGAGAAGCAATAAACTCCCTCTATTCTACTGGCTGGTGGAGTCTGTTCATGCCACTACGGGGATGCAGGAGTCGGAGGAACCCCGATGCACCGTCACATAAGCATCTTGGGGGCGGGGGGTAGGACATTCCCCTGAAGTCAGAATCAAAAAGCCTTGTTTAAATCAGCAAGTGTTGTTGAGGAACAATGCCTTTTGTCAACAAAACTGCGGAAGCATTCACACTACAACCTAATTTTGTCACCAAAACCTCCAGCTCCACGAGGGACTTCTGTCTCTTCCGCTCTTTGTTTTGTCAACAAGCATGCTGTGTGGGCACCTTGAAGCATTTTGTTGCTGCCTCTCGTCTCCAAGAAGTGGCCCACAAATCCCACTCTGATCAGCAGTTTGAACTCTGCTGCTCTGCAGACAAAGTGACCAGCCACCTGCAAAACTTAAATCCCATTTTCTGCAGCATGAGCACCTGAATTCCCTCCCCCCCGGCCCTACATAGGCTGGCTCAACAGGGAGAAGTCTCATGGCCAGGTGCCCATGCCAGGCCATCACACCAAACACTCTCCTGCTTGGACTGCCATGGATGAGTGTATGGGAAGTCTGTCCAGTCCCAGCTGACAGTGACCGGTAGGAACTGGGACAGGGACGGGCATGTTTCTCAAAGCTTGTGTGAAAAAGGGGTGACCAGGACATGCTGTGGTGCAGAGCAGTGATTAAAGAAGTCAGGCCTGTGAAGCGAACCGATGCTCCAGTGCTTCACTGAAGATTTGCTGTTTCTGTGAGGACTGGACACTATCCCCGTCACTGACCCCACCTCCCAAGAGCCCTGGGGATGCTTCGTAGGGCTTGGAGGCAGTGCATGGGGGACTGTCAGAGCTATTCCCCACTCTGGCACTTGGAGTGCAGAAGGTGGAGGCCTGCAATATACCTTACCTCTAAATGCTCTGGTTACAAAAACTCCCCCAGAGTCACAGATTCACTGACTGGGGGGGTTGCTGCCACCATCAAGTGATTTTTATCCCTAAAATTGGAGGTGAACACTTGAATTCTCCTCCAGGATACCCCAACCTCTTTTGCCACAAGAGAGCTTGAAAAGAGGAAAACAAGCCGCAGTCTCCAGTAGCTGACCTCTCAGTCTGAGGCAGGCAGACACAGACAGACAGACCAACAGACCTCCTGTACCTTCCAGGACGCAAGAATCAAATCATCACCTTAAGTGATTTTTATTACAAAACAAAAGATAAACTTGATAAAGCGTACTTGGTTGCTAGATGTTACAGAGCAACTAAAGAAAACAAGAGAAAATCTCTCGGAACGATTCAAATGGGGAAGGGAAGCACAGATTCACACAGAGCAATTCAAACCAAACCACTAAATAAACCACTCTGATCACAATTAGATTAACTTTTTTCCCTTTATTCACTTGCGATCTTCTCTTTGTTCAGTCCACTTCCTTACCCTGAATTCCTTGGAGGCATGGTAGTCCTGCCTGGGTTTAAATCATTCTGTCTCTCTCAACTCCTGGTTTAACTCTCCTACACAAAGAAAACAGGCCAGGTACCTCATACAATTCAAATATCAGCACTTTATTCCTATTGTTCGCCTGGTTTCCTGCCAGCAGGAGCGGCCCTAGACTAGCTGCCAGCAACTGGTGCCCTAGGCGAACCATGCAATCGGCACCCCCACCTCCAAACCCCTCAACGATATTGCGCCACCATTTGGCGCCCCATTTAACTTGGCGCCCTAGGCGACCGCCTAGTTCGCCTATATGGACGGGCCACCCCTGCCTGCCAGCTCCCTTGCTAGCTACCTGAGTTTAACCCTTTAGTCACCAGGTGCCAACCCGCACTCCTCCTATCCATCACGGGGACCTCACCCATAGGATGAAATTGTAGACGAGGACCAAGGGCTCCCCCTGTGGTCACCGAGTGTGGCTGGGAGCCAGGAACAGCAACCGCTATCCAGGGACCAGGAAACAGGAGATGAGATGTGGGGTAAGGGGCTGTGGCTTGTGAACTGCAGTGCTGAGGCCATGGAAAAGTGGGAGGCTGGCTGCGTTTCTGTGAGCTGCGTGTGGCCCTGTGGAGCTAATCGATATGGCTGAGCAGCATTGATGCTCACCATGATCTCAGTGGAATCCTGCAGAAAGAAACTACGGAAACTTTTGGGGAGGTATTTGTAGCTTTTCTGCCACGGATTCCATGGCCACGTAGCTTTGTCCCTCCCCAGTTATAGCACACTAGCCTGTACCATTCAGCAATCACTTGGCCAGAAACCAAAGCAGACCATAGGTGAGATGCATAAAGAGCAGGGTGCAACCACAAGCCTGGAGATATCCATAGGCAAAGACAACAAGGCCTTTGCCAGGCAGGGCACAGAATGCAAGATCAGGGTAAGGAGGGAACAGACGGAGATCCTGGAGTGTTTGGCTCACTCTGCTGCATAACTCATGTGGGCTGTCCTGCCAACCCTCCCTCCCCCCAGCAGGTCCAAAATTCTGTGCCCAGCAGCACTGGTCTCTGCCTTCACATTCCTTTTCACTCCTTGGGAGTCCGCATTTTCCTGTGCTCTCCAGCTTTGATGCCTGAACCCATGTAACCCTTTGCCAGCACCTCCTTTACCTGCTGTGGGGGGTGCCTTATTGTGTTTCAGTGCACTGACTTCTAACGAATAGAGGCACTCTTTTCTGTGGCCTTTGACCTTGATAAACTGTCAATCAGAGCAGTCACTGTGATCTCAGAGGCAGGCATTACAGCTGGGTTTCCCAAATGGTGTTCTGCGGAAGGCCGGGGTGCTGCAAAGTGAAAATAAGGGTTCTGTGAGAAAATTCCATTGCAACCTGAATTACTGGAGTGGAATGGGATTTTCATTCATTTGTGAATTTTATTGAAAACTATTTACATTTGTGTTTGCCCCGGGAAGCGTCCCTGTGGAATGCCAGCTTAGCCACAGAGTGGGGACGATGGTGTCACTACTCAGCGCTGCGCACGCAGTCAGTCAGGGGATGCCGCAAAATTCTTTCAAGTTCAAAAGGGTTCTGTGGCCAAATAAAATTGGGAAACACTGCATTAGAGGAACGTTTCCAGCTATATTTTGCATTGGATGAGGGTGGGGGTTGCATGGAAGCAACTGGAACAGAGATTTATTTCAGTGTACTTTTCATTGAGCAATGACATTTGTTTGTCACTTTTGTCTTCACAGATGAGCAGCAATTCATCTAAGGTAAGCAGAACAGGATGTACATTGCTTTCCTTCCGACCCTCTAATCTGAGTACCATGCACTAGAGTTTAAGGATAGGTAGAATGGTTCATAAGTGTAGAGGTTCTATTAAGGTGTTAATATGCCTCGCAAAACGCTTTCTGAGTGCAGCTCTTAACATGGGGTTAGATCAGAGATTCATAACCTGTTTGCCAGTGGGACACATTGCTGCTCCATGAATGTGTCATGTGAGTGGCTCTCTTGTAGAATCAGACTGATCCCTGAAGAGCACCACAAGTGATACCTTCCAGCGCGACTGTGAGCCATTGAGTTATGTACTCGCCTTATAATAACCCCAGAGATCATCAAGATGAGTTCCCTGTGCTCATGGAAGTACCATGCACCATCTAAATCAGCAGTTCCCAACTTCTGGTCCGTGGACTGGTGCCAGGCTGCAAACCGCTGCCTGCCAGGCCATGGAGGCTCTGGGGGCCAAGGCTGGGGTACACAGTCCAGCACCTCCCCTCCCGCTTTGGCTGTTGGGAGAGGCGAGTCCTGCCCCACCTCCCAGGCAGGGGTGGGGTCTCCTGCTGGATGTGGAAGAGCGCTCTTCTGCATCTGGGAGGAGACCCTGGCACTGGTTGGCTGAGAGGCAGGGCAGGACTGACCTTTCCCAACAGACACAGTGGGAGGGGAGGCGCTGGGTGGTGTACCCCAGCCCGGCCCCCAGAACCGCTGCAACCCAGGCAGTAGCTCTCAGCTGGCAGCTGGGAGGCAATGCAGGAGTAGATGAGGGGGGCAGGGCAGGCACTGGGATCTCCAGGGGTGGGCCTAGTGCTTGGGAGAGGGCTCTGGGGGAGAGGGTCTCTAAGACAGGGGCTGATACTTAGGGGGACACTGGGGTGTCTGGGATGAGGAGCTGGCACTGGGAGTCTCTGGAAGTGGGGCTAATATTGGGGGCTGGGGATTGGCATTGGAGGTGGTTGGGTGCAGTGGGGCTTGGGAAATAGGAGGCTGGAACTGGAGTGGTCTGGTGATGAGGGGGTCTAGGGGGTAAGGGGCTGGTGGAGCTGAGCCCAGCTGCAGGGACTCAGGAGACCAGGGATTTTGGCCAACCAGCAACATTTTATTTGGATATTCATAATTTGCATAATTAATATGCAAAAACGCGTTACTGATCCACCAAAAGTTTGTGGATGGGTTTGCTGGTCTCTGGTATAAGAAAGATTGGGAACCACTGTTGTAGACGATCCCTAATGGGTGTTCATCATAGGAGATTTTTAAGAGCAGGTTAGATAGAGATTCCACAACCTCCCTAGGCAACTTATTCCAGTGTTTAACCACCCTGACAGATAGGAAGTTTTTCCTAATGTCCAACCTAAACCTGCCTTGCTGCAGTTTAAGCCCATTGCTTCTTGTCCTGTCCTTAGAGGCCCAGGAGAACAATCCCCCTCCCGCCCGCCCTGTGATACTCTTTTAGGGTACGTCTACACTTGCCCCCTACTTCGAAGTAGGGAGGCAAATGAAGCATACCAAAGTTGGTAATACTATTGATATTCATCTATTTTTGTATGTGAAGTTACGAGTACTGGCTATGTACTTCTGCCTCAGATGTTCACTTCAGGGAGACATCCACAGGAGGTGTGGCCAGCCTGTTGTGAAAGAACTGCTAGTCACACAAATAGCAGTCCTTGACTCAGCCTTGGGTAGTGCTAATCCACCTCTGATGAACTTTGCTGTGAATGTCCCGACAGCCATTGGAGCAACGGCACCCACCTGCAAAGAACTGAGTCATGCATGTATAGGTCGCATGCCCATGTGACGCCAAACTCCGTCTTGGGATGCATTCGTGCACAGGAGAACAATGGGCGTCCTTCCACATGGCTGAGCATATAAAAAGGGCCCTGGAGATTCTTCCCTTTTGCCTTCAGTCCAGCTTCTCACCTCTGGAGGATCTTTGCTATGAACTGAAGCTTTGAATATAGGACAGTCTCTCTTTTTTTCTTTACCTCTTTCTTTCTACAAATCTTTAGACTATAAAAGATCAGCTACAGCATGCTTTTGGGCTAAGATCTGAATTATACTTTGACCTGGGATTGAAACCATAGAATCCTAGAGTTGGAAGAGACCTCAGGAGTCATCAAGTCCAGCCCCCTGCCCAAAGCAGGACCAACCCCAGCTAAACCATCCCAGCCAGGGCTTTGTCAAGCCGAGACTTAAAAACCTCTAGGGATGGAGACTCCACCCCCTCCCTAGGGAACCCAGCCCAGTGCTCCATGCAATATGACCTCTGCCATGTCCACATTTTCTTTTAGGGTGTGTCTAGACTACAGGGTTTTTTTTGAAAAAAGTGGCCTTTTTTTGAAAAAACTTTACCTGCATCTAGACTTCCGCCGTGTTCTGTCGACAGTAAATCGAAAGAACGCGGCGGTTTTGTCAACAGCAGTAAACCTCATTCTACGAGGAATAACGCCTTTTTTTGAAAGTCATCTTTCGAAAAAAAGGCGCTATTGCATGAAAACAGGGCTTTTTCGAAAGAGAGCGTCTAGACTCTTTTTCGAAAAATCTTCTTGTTGTCTAGATGGTCTTTTTCGAAAGAGGCTTGCAGTCTAAACGTAGCCTAATTGTTTTCCCTTCTTCCTTGAGTAACAGAACTACCCTGTCCTTGTTCTTCCTCTTGCTTCTACTATATTTGTAGATTGTCTTTTTGTTAGCCTTTATGTCTCTAGGCACTTTGATCTTGTTTGGTGCCTTGCCCTTTCTAATTTTGCCCCTATATCTTTATGGTGTTTATATTCATCCTTTATTATTTGACCTAGTTGACCTTTCCTGCCCAGTGGAATGCTCTTGTGCCCTTAATGCCTTTTTTAAAAACTGCCAACTGTGTTCAGATGTTTTTCCTTTCAGATTTGCTTTGTATGGGAACTTATCTGCCAGCTCCCTGAGTTTGCTAAAGTTTTCCTTCTTGAAATCCATTGTCTTCATTTTGTGTTTTTCCTTGAACCAAGCCCATTTTTTAAGGAGTAACGTTAGCTCGAACCAAGGGGCTTGGTTCGAACTAACGTGTCCTGGAGTGCACTTCCTGGTTCGAATCAGCTGGTGAGCGGAATAACGTGCAGGCGAGATTATGCTAATGAAGTGGGGGATATTTAAATCCCCACTTCATTAGCAATTTCGGTACACTAGTTAGAACTAGGGAGCAAGTGTAGACGTACCCTTAGAGTGTTTACTCTCCATCATATTCTTTATGCATTTTGCCATCATATTTTGCTCTTTTGATGGCAGCTGTGCATTGCAAAGAGGTTTTCATTGCAGAGCCCTTTCCTGGGTCAATATTGTTAACTCTGGACCTCGAAGGATGTAACGGAAAATTGTTAGCTACCCATCAATTAACATTAAATTTCATCTACCATCATGTTGCCCATTCACTCAGCTGGGTCACGTCTCTCTGAAATGCCTCAGTTTTCTGTGGTCTTGACTAACCTAAACTACAGTGTCTCTGCTGCATATTTTATCACTTCACTGCACAATAATATATTGACTAGTGATCTGTAAATTGAAACACGGAACCTATTCTGGGGCCTTAAGACCCCTGTTGTTAAAATCGGCCTGGATTTAAATGGACCCTTTATTCCCGTGCTGTTCTTTCTGACTCCTCATTCTAGTTTTTGATCCATGACAATACTTTGCCTCTTCATGACTGAGATTTTTAGTAGCTTCTTGTGCAGGACCTTGTCAAAGGCCTTTGAAAGTCTGAATAAATTGGCATGTCATGAACCCGCCTGTGAAAAGGAAGCTGTTGATCTTCCGAGGTGCAGCAGAGAGAAGACCCTGCTCAGCCTGGATGGAAATGGTCTAAGGCTCAGCCATCTGATCCTCACCTAGGCTCCGATCTTGGCTAGATTGTAGGGGAGGTGAGAGGTTGCGCCAGGTACTTGCTTTAAGAGACGTTGACTCACTTGCAGAAGCATTGCCTGTCCCCCAGGCCATTACAAGGGCAAGAGGTGTCCATTGGCCTCGGGTTCACTAAGCACCTCCAAGCCACCCAGAGAGGCGATATCGCATTTGCCTCCCCCGACCGCATCAGTCCCCCATGCAAGGAAGCAGCCAGTTTGACCTTTCCTGCAAAGCAGGAGGAAAGCTCCCCCCCACCCCACCCCACCCCACCCCACCCTACCCTGAGAGTCACTCAGCTGTAGCTGAGAAGAGGTATTTGGGATTCCCCAGGTTAATCAGCCCCCAGGACAGTTCCATCCATCAGAGATACAGCCAGGCTCTCTGACATCATGTCATGTGGTTTGATTTTTTTAGATCCAAGGGAAACCAGGACATGCCAGGGCTACTTAACCACTTTCTGATTTATTGCAAGCGTTAAGCAATTAATACCGTTGTTTAAGTTTACAAGCCTTAAGAACAATGACCCTACAATTTCAACCTTAACTACTATATATTCTAAAGCAATTGATACAATGCAAAGCAATGCAAAAGCTGTTACTAAAAGATCTACTCTATACCATGATAAAGCCTAATTCACTCACACTTCACCCGTCTGCTACCTACGGTGCCGGGCAGGAGGTCATGGTTCCTTTTCTTCCCACCATAAGAATACCACCACTGACATAGCTGGTGTGAAGGGCCTAATCACGTCTAGTTCCATCAAGCAGGACGTGTGGGTCAGTCCTGCCCATTCCCTCCCACCGATTGTTCTTACTAAGCCCAACTGCTAGCAAAGCGAGACTTGGTCGTTCTCATCATATTTACCAATTGATTGTGTATTGTGTAGGGTACGTCAAATGCCTATTCGGGGTACATCCTGCTACTCAGGATGTTGCTGCCGTGTGCGCAGTTGACGGTTTTATGACTGCATCTGTACTTTTTGCTCATCAGAAACAAAAGTGCCAGTACCAGGCTGCTTGGCCTGTGTTCTCGATGTGGTCTCCTGTACCAGGTTTAATCTGCATAGTTATGCAAAACAATTCCTGACTCTCACAGCTTTCTTTATCCATGCCTGTGTGCTTCAGGCACATCAGGCTTGAGACAGGCCAGAAAGCCGTACTTTGAACAAGGCAGACATCACCAGGTGTTGCCAAGGCAGGGTAGTGCCGGCTTCCCCACACATCACTGCGCTTAAACATGCTCCATCCATCCCTGCCACAGTTCCCTCCCATCCTCCCGCCTAGTGCAACCACCAGAACAGGAACCTGAGCAACACCCGCGGGAGCAGAGGCCCCCATTGGTTACTGGCTGAGCAGTTCTCCCTTCACGCACTCTGACACTAAGCAGGGTCCATGAGCCTGGGGATACCTGCAGGCTCCTTTGCTCAGAGAGCAGACACGGGGCAGCCTACCCACCTGGCCTGACGTGCACGCTCCTCAGCCATGCAAACCCAACCCAAACAGCAGCTCAGGGTGAGCTGATCGCAGGCTGACCCTGCCTACACAGGGAACACAGCGATTTGCTAATGGGCCCATCAGTCTATTGGGCAAAGGTAGAACAAGACCCCAGGGCTAGAAACGTAAGTTGGACCAGTTCAGACTGAAATTTGCAACAGGGAGGCAATTTGTCATTGGAGCAGTTTGCCGAGGAGGGTTGTGAGAGATTCACTGCTGGCAAATATTAAACCAGGATTGGATGTTTGTCTAAAGAAGCGCTGGGAACCTTGTTTGGGTTGGGGGCCACTGACCCACAGAAGAATCAGTCAGGGGCCACAGACACATGAGAAGCAGGAAAAACCCCTCACTGTGGCCCCTGGTGGAGAGAGAAAGATGCTCCCCACATTCCCCTCACACACCAGAGCTTAGGGGAGCCAGGCTAGTAGGCTAGCAGTGGGGCTGCAATACCAGTGCCGGCTCCCCAACTCTGGGAAGGCCCTTGAGCCTCAGAGGCCAGATCCAGGCAATTGAAGGTCCATATCCAGCCCCCAGGCCTGAGGTTCCTCACCCCTGCTCTAAAGGCTCTGCCGTAGTTCAAACAGAAACGATGCTGGGGCGGGTCTCTGGCCTGTCTTGCAGGAGGTCAGATTGTATTATCGCAATGATTCCTTCTGGCCTTGCAATTTACAAATCTACTCAGATTTGCTTCTTCCAGGACTATTAATATTTGAGGCAGGCAACAGACACTGCCTGAGGACTCCGGCTGCTGGCATGAGCCTTTGTTTCTTCTAATGGTCATTTCAATTTGTTTCTGTTTTAGACGAGCCAGAGGGCATCACAGACAATGTCATTTACCATGAAAAATGCATTTAATATCTTTGGGATATTCCATAAAGTTGTGTCTAAAGAAAACATTCGACTGGGAGATATCCTCTTATTTCATCATCTCGACTGCAGCTCAAGAAGCATTAAGCACATTGGTGTTTAGTATGGAAACAGGATGGTTGTACACTTTAATGGTAAGTCAGCAGTTTATTATTACCATCCATTATTTCTTAGCACCCAGAAGTGTGCTAGGTGTAGCACAGAAATAGTTAGAAAGAGGGACCCTGCCACAAAAGCTTACAGACTAAGGGTACGTCTACACTGCATGCTTATTGCAAACTAAGCTATTCCAGAAGCTATGTTCTGGAATAGTTTATTTCAAAATAGCGCATCTACACACAGAAAGCGCATCAAAATAGCACTTTGCTATTTCAAAATAGAGCGTCCACACTGACTGGACGCTCTCTCGCATTTAAGGCCACCTGGAACCACATCAGCCAGGGCATCAGGTCGGCAGTGACTGTTGCCTGAGTCTATCTGAGACATGTGTGTAAAGAAATCCCCCTGTACAGCCATCTCTCAGGTTCGTCTCCTGCTTGTCTGCCTCTGAGGGACAGCAAAGCATTTCCACTGCGTGAAATGCGTGAGCTGCTTGAGGAGACCCTCTGCGTGTGTGTGGGAGCACAGCTCCTTCAGACACACCCCACTGTGGAGCGCCGCTTCTGGCGGCAGGATACCAGTTCCGGCTGGTGGGACGACCAGCAGTGACTCCAGAATTTCCGCATGAGGAAGGAGACATTTCTAGAGCTGGGTGCCTGACTCACCCCTCCTCGCACACATTGGGACACCTGAACGAGCCCCACCATCCCCCTGGAGAAGCAGGTCGCCATCACGATCTGGCAGCTCGCCATGCCGGGCAGTTACTGATCCAGTGGGAACTGGTTCGGCGTGAGGAAGTTGACCATTGGGGCCCTCATCGTGCAGGTATGGCTCTCTCAGGCTGCAGTCCTGGGGGGGGGGGGTGAAGTGCTGGAATGGGAGACCCTAGGGAAAGGGGGGAAGAGAGTGGGACGGGGAAACCCCCATCCCTGGGCGGTTCTCCAGTCCCACCTTCACACAGCCCTGCCGGGGGGCGGGCTACAGAGGGGGTGACTCCTGGTGTGGTTGAGGGGGGGAAAAAGGGAGGAGGGCTCGGGGACCTCTCAAGGGGTCTGGCACCCCTTTGATTCTCTGTTTTGTTTGTTTGTCTCCTTCTGCAGGTGGTGAGGGCCATCAACACTGTCCTGCTGTGCAACGTGGACCCCATCCTTGCTGGCTTTGCCTCCATGGCCTTCCCCAACAGGGGGGGCTATTGACCGCACCCACATCCCCATCCAGGCCCCCAACCACCGGGCAGTGCAGTATATTAACCGCAAGGGCTATTTTTCCATTGTCCTGCAGTCCCTGGTCGACTACCGTGGCCAGTTTTCAGACGTCTTTGTCAGCCAGTTGGGGAAGGTGCACAGTACCCACATGTTCCGCAATTTCAGCCTATAGAAGCTAGAGGCCAGAACTTTGTTCCCTGAGTGCAGCATCAGGGTTGGGGACGTGGAGATGCCACTGTGCATTGTGGGGGACGCAGCCTACCCTCTCATGCCGTGGCTCATGAAGCTCTTGACCACAGCAAGGACCACTCCAATGGCCGCCTTGCAGGGCCTGCATGCAGGTGGAGTGCACCTTCGGGTGCCTCAAGGCGTGATTCAGATGCCTTCTGACCCACCTGGATGACATCCCCCAGGTGGTGTCCATGTGTTGTGTGCTCCACAACATCGTGGAGAGGATGGAGAAGGCCTTCCTTCCAGGGTGGGGGGCAGAGGCCTGCCGGGAGGGAAGGACCTTTGAGCAGCCGCGCACAGCTGCAGTCCAGCAGGCCCATCAGGCGGGGGTGCGTATCCAGGAGGCCCTAAGGGAGAGTTTCTCACAAGGACCCCAGTGACACTCTCCTCAGGGCATCCCCACTAGGGGCCTGGGCCTAACCCCTCTCTGCCTTTCCTCCAGCATCCCTCCCTTCCCCTCAACCCATCTCCCCTGCTGAGACAATTAAAAAAAACCCTGGTTTGTTTTGAAAAAAAACCTGTTTTGTGATTTATTTGGAGTAGAAGTCACTGGGGAGGGACGAGGGAAAGAACTTGGAAATGGGGAAGATGGGGAGGGAGGAGAACCAGGGAGGAGAGAGCTGAAGGTGAGCGGAGGGGGCAGCAGAGGCTCAGGGCTGGGGCTGGGAGTGGCGGCTGGCCCAGGTGGCTCCTCCGCCTTGTGTGCAGGGAACTTCACAATCACAGAGGTGGGTGGGGTCCGGAGAATCAGGGGTGGGGCTGGAGCAGGGGCTGGCATGGCGGGGATGGGGGGGGGGGCAGCACCAGATGTTGCCCACCCCCCTCTCACAGCTGGTCTGGCTGGGGAGAATAGAGAGAGGGGCAGTCATCCCTGGAGACACTGTCCCTGCACCTTGTCCTCATCTGTGAGCTGAGACCAACAGTTCTCAGGTCAGATGAAGGTGATGTCCTGGGAGTAAGGGCATGTGTGGCCTGGACAGTGGCCCTCTCTTACAGGGGCCCGGACATCCCCAGGGGAGCAAGCTTCCCATCGCATCCCGGGGAACAGCAGGCATGGGAAGTTGCCAGACACACTGGGCTCCAGTGGGCGGGAGGGGGGCCTCAGGCTGGCTGGCCTTGCCACGGTGCCGCACACACGCCAGGTCCAGCAGTGGTGGCATCCCAAGGGGACAGAACTTGTATCCCTGGCTGCTGCGGGAGGAGGTGTGAGCAGCAGACAGACCTGCGCCTGGCAGCGCTGTCCCCACAAGTGGGTGCTGCCTTGAGTGTGCAAACACGCCCGTGTGCAGTGTGCAACACAGTGTGTGTGTCCTTGTGATGTAGTGGGGGCTGTGTTGGCTCCTGTAGTCACTCTGATTTGTAGTCACTCTGCTTTGCTGTGCTTTATGTGACTCTACTGTCCTGTGCTGCTCTGGAGTAAACTGTGTGTGCCTCAGTTTCCCTGGGCACTGCGGCACTATCTGGATGAGGAGGGAGAGGCTGGACATGACTCACTGGGGAAGTATGTTCAGTCTCTCACATCCTGAGGACCAGGTGACAGCAGATAACACCTTGGGCCTGGAAGCAGGACAAAGCAGGAAGTGGGGCTGCCTGGGGGACTGGGAGCAGTGGCTGTGATTGTGAGTTAATTTTTGGGCTGGCTGGGGGAGAAGGAAACCTAGCTGGCCTGAGGGGTCGGGGCAGGGACCCAGAACTGGGGCTCTGGGCCCCCCTTTCCCCAAGATGGATTGTACTGAATGCTCCTGGTTCCTGTAACAACAGATCTGGGCTACGCTGTGTCCCTGTGTGAACCAATAAACCTTCTGTTCTACTTGCCAGCTGAGAGTCATGTCTGGCTGCGAATGGGGGGGTGCAGGGCCCAGTGACTACCCACTCCTCCGTGACAGTCCTTGTCCCCAGCCTCCTTCTAGTGCTGGGTTGTGCTGGGAGGATGTCTCCCCCACCCCAGGCGTCTGAAGTGTGGCTGGCATTCCCAGACCCTGTGAGCAGGAGCCCAGGCTGTTATTCCAGAATAACAGTGCAGTGTAGATGCACCCTAAATTAAAATGTGACGAAACAAATGGGGTTGATGATAGCAATGAGTAGAAATTGATAGTTGGGCAATGCAGACAATTGATAAGGGAAGCTGAAGGTAGGAATGACAAAAATCTACGGTCAGAAGGGTTAAGTACTAGAAGAAGAAATTATAGAAATATATTAGGACCAAATGAATTCCTAATATAGAATTTTTGTTTAGATGAAGATGCTGGCGTACCCTCTGTCCACGGGGAGCTCAGCCCCTCTGTGGACAGAGGCTGCTTCTGCCTCCAGTACAGAGGAGTGGCAGGGGGCTCCCCAGGAGAGGAGCCAGGAGCGCACTGGCTGCCAGCCCTGTCCCTGGGGACCATCGAGTAGTCATGTAACAAATAAGGTTTGGTGCAGCTACACAAGTACTCAATTAAAAGATCTCTAACATCCCTACAGTGGATGTAAGATACTTCACTGAAGCGTCTGTAAGACAGTTCATAGTGGTTAATGACAGAAGGAATTAGAGCGTCCAGTCTGATCACGTGTCTGTCACAGGCCACCAAACACCAGCCAGCTGTCCCACTCCAAGCTCCACAACCAGAAGTAGCCCAAACACTCTAGTCCTCTGGAAGCTAGACTCGGAGGTGCCCCAGGTAGATCCTAGGAGGGCCTGCGGTGCATGGATACTCAATAAACATGGGTGGAGTAATAAAGACGGTGATAGGTTTGTCAGAAAGACTGGCCTAGATCTCTTAGTTAGATGAATTGATCCCAGGGGGAGGGGGGGCCCCTGCAGCCCAGAGGGGACAGAGCACCAGGCTGCTGCCTTCGGAGCCCTCCACCCGGGCTGAGTGTTCTGCCCTGCACCCCTTGAGGACAGCACAGTGACCCCTCCAGCGGTTAGCCGCCCCAGAATAGTAACTCGTCAGGATGGGTTTGGACAATGCTTTTAATATCGCCAAATCCTAAGGCAGGCGTCTAGGAGCAAGGAGCGTTGGTCTCACGGGCAAGGGGCCGATGTCCTGGAAAGACGTGACACTGAAAGGGACTTAGGAGTCAGGACAGAAAACCAACTAACCATGCTCCCAGTGTGGTGCTGTAGCTGGGGGGGGCAGAGGCAGCCCTCAGATGTATCTGCCTTAATCCCTAGTTTTGCTTGGCTTGATAGTGAATCTGGAGCCCAAATTCCAAGCATCCCCTAAGGTAATGGGATATGGGTGTCCAAATCCCTTAGGCAGCTTTGGAAATGTCAGCCACAGTGTGTGTCAGGCTTAATACAGTTATGAGCAGACAAGGGTGGGAGGCCGGAGAAGAGCTAAGTGAGCCACGGGGGTGGTGTTTCCCCAGGTTGGCGTCATGTGCCCCCCCACAGCAAGAGAGGCAGGAGAGGGCCAGAGCTGTGTCCCCGTCTGTCCAACAGGCCATCTGCTGGGCTTCACTAATTTTGCAGTTTTGTTGTGCACAGTGAGCGCTGGCCCTGCCACCGATCCTGTCGCCACGTGATATCACGTCGGTGCCTCTTCAGGGGGCTAATGCAAATATTTCCCCTCTCGCACTTTTCTCTCCTGCCACGTCACAGTAGTAACAGGCCACTAAATGCGTTTGTTCTTTTAAAGGAAAAATCTTGATAGAAGGAATTGACGCTATGGAAAGAGAGAGGGGGCAGTACAAGATTCTGAGACTTAAACAAGAAATCGATGAAGAAGCTTTCCAAGAGAAGGTGGTCAGTATGCTGAACACTGAGACAATATACGCCACTTTCAGTAACAACTGCATCCATTTTGCACTTTACCTGTTGGACACGGCAGAGTTTTACCATACAAAATAGTAAGTACCCGAATGGGGCAAACCCAGTGGAGTAGGGGGGTTGCGAGAGTCATCCACGGCTCTGTGAAGTGATGCCAGGGGGAGGGGGAGCCCCTGCAGCCCAGAGGGGACAGAGCGCCAGGCCGCTGCCTTCGGAGCCCTCCGCCTGGGCTGAGTGACCTGCCCTGAACCCTTTGAGGACAGCGGCTAGCCTCCCGGGGTATGTCTACACTTGCCCCCTATTTTGAAATAGGGATGCAAATGTAGGCAATCGAAATAGTAAATGAAGCCGCGATTTAAATATCCCGTGCTTTATTAGCATAATCGTGTCCAGGCGCTATTTTAAAATCGCCCTTCTCTCGAAATAACTGGTAAATCTCAGGGTATGTCTAGACAACATGGCTCCGTCGACGGAGCCATGTAGATGAGTTTACTAGACATAGGAAAATGAAGCGGCGATTTAAATAATCGCCGCTTCATTTACATCAAAATGGCCGCCGCGCTGTGCCGATCAGCTGTTTGGCGGCACAGCAGGGCAGTCTGGACGTGCCGCGGTCGATGAGGGAAGCCTTTGTCAACTGCTCCGGTATGCCTCGTGAAATGAGGTTTTCTGGAGTGGTTGACAAAGGCTTCCCTTGTCGACCGCGGCGCGTCCAGACTGCCCCGCTGTGCCGCCAAACAGCTGATCGGCACAGCGCGGCGGCCATTTTGATGTAAATGAAGCGGCGATTATTTAAATCGCCGCTTCATTTCCCTACGTCTAGTAAACTCATCTACATGGCTCCGGCGACGGAGCCATGTAGTCTAGACACACCCTCATTGTATGAGGAATAAGAGTTATTTCAAGAGAAGGGTTTTCTCTCAAAATAACGCGGCTACACAGGGCGTTTTATTTCGAAATAGCGACTGGACACAATTATGCTAATGAAGCGCAGGATATTTAAATCCCGGCTTCATTTACTATTTCGATTGCCTACATTTGCATCCCTATTTCGAAATAGGGGACAAGTGTAGACGTACCCCCAGAATAGTTACTCCTCATGATGGGGGTCTCAGCAAAATGCTCAGGAACAGCCTGGGGAAACGAGCCAGTATGCGGGGTGGGGAGCAGTGGCCCCAAGTGCGTCCCCTTCTCTCCCTCACTAGTTACTGCTGGTGGCGTGTGGCCGTGGCGCGTTGGGACACTTGAGTGTCATAAGCGCACAGTGGGGAACAGCCTGTGCCACGGTGTCACATTACTGGAGTTTAAGGGAAGCAGCCAGGTCACTGCTGCACCCATGGGGGGGGGGGTTGCCCCAAAAGTGGGTACAAAGGGGGCCATGTGAGGTGTCAAACAAAAGCTCACCTTCTACTGAGTCTGTATCTGCTATTCGTGGAATTGGATAATGTCTGTGTGTGGAGTTATAAATATGGACTCTGTGTTGATGCTGAAAGATTCTGTCTGAGGCAGAGCAACGGGCCAGGAATGTTGGCTCAATGGCTGTGCTGATGAGCGAGGCTCCTTCGAACAATACGTCTCTTAAGTACTAGAGACCCACCTGAGAGAGAACCTGGATGCCTGGCCTGAGACCATGTGACTCCCTCCAGCTTGGAAGAAGCCAGGGAGGGATATATATAGGCCATGTGGCCAACTCCATCTTGGTGCTCAGCTCAGCCATTCATCCCAGAGGCCGCCGTGCAGGGATCAACAAGACAGAAAAAACTGTGGACCCATCCTGACATAGGATGTATGCCAAAGTCTTTTAAGTCAGCAGCTATAACATCTCTGCTAGAGCCTGCATCGAGAACTGGGAGATTCGATGCATGTAATGTATGATACTTTAACAGCCTTACTCTCATGCTTTTCCTTCTTTTGGTAATAAACCTTTAGATTTTAGATTCTAAAGGATTGGCTCAGTGTGATTTGTGGGTAAGACCCAGAGAGTAAATTGACCTGGGATCTATGGCTGGTTTCTTGGGACCGGAAGAACCCACTCGGGGTAGTGAGATTGGGCTCTAAAACCCCTCCCCTGTGTATGAGGCCCGGGGCTGTTTGAGGCAAGGAGAGAGCTGGAGCACCAGAGGAGTTTTGCTTGTGAGGCTTCTGGCTGGCCAGGCAGGCAGCAGAAGCGCTCTGTGGGACTGGTCTGTGGCCTATTTGGGAAGGTCTCCAGTCTGGGGCTATAAGCAGCCCCGAGTTTGAGCAATTCGCCCTGAGTGGACACCTTCAGCTGTGCCCAGACCCAGCCCGGTCCGTCACAGTGGCGTAGTCGTCAGGATCCACAGATCTTGGTCAATTAAGCTTTGGATCAGGACCCCACGCCGTCTAAATTTGATTTTTGGTATTGAGAGTTGGATTGGTTAAAGAGCTGCTGCAATGAGTCTGCACCAGTATGAAAGTCTAAGCAGAGAGGCTCTGAAGGGTTTATGCTCAGAGAGAGGCATTGACTTTCGAAAGAAAAGTACTAAGCAACAGCTGACACATTTGCTGATGCAGAATGACCTGCCGGCCAGAGAGCAGCCCCCACCCGATGCTACAAATGTGGTTGCAGAAGAAGTTAGAAAGCAGCAGGCATTGAAAGTGGAGCTGGAACATGAGAGGGCCCTGGCTGAGATACGTGGAAAGGAGAGGGAGGTATCAGCAGAAGCGGAGAGAGCGGCCCGCACACGTCGAATGGAAGAGCTGGCAACCCAACTCCGAATAGTGGAAGAGCAACAAAGAAGACCGCAACCTGAGAGCCAATCCCCACTTGCCAACAAAGCATCTGTCCCGTCTTCAACGATAATGATGATATTGAGGAGTTTTTAGCCACCTTCAAGCACATTTGCAACGTGAACCGGATCCCAGAGGACCAGCGCATGCCTGTCCATAGGTTCCCAAACTGGGGGGCGTGAAGAAATTCCAGGGGGGGGGTGCGAGGCGACCCAGCCACACATACCCCCATCAATCCCACCCCATGTTTTGCTGCTATTTTTTTGGGAGGGGGGTGTGACGGACCGGGCCGGGTCTGGGCACAGCTGAGGGCGTCCGCTCAGGGCAAATTGCTCGAATTCGGGGCTCCTTACAGCCCCCAGACTGGAGACCTTTCCTAATAGGCCACAAACCAGTCCCACAGAGTGCTTCAGCTACCTGCCTGAAGCCTCATGAGCAAAACCCCTCCGACACCCCAGCAATATCCGTGCCCCAGATGACCCCGGGCCTCATGCACAGGTGAGGGGTCTTAGAGCCCAATCTCACCTTCCCCGAGCAAGTTCTGTCCTGTTCCAAGAAACCAGCCACAGTTCCCAGGTCAATTTACACTCTGGATCTTACCCACAAATCACGCTGAGCCAATCCTTTAGAATCATCTAAAGATTTATTACTACAAGAAAGAAAAGCATGAGAATAAGGTTGTTAAGGTATCATACATTACATGCATCGAATCACCCAGTTCTCGATACAGGCTCTAGCAGAGATAAGAACATAAGAACAGCCGTACTGGGTCAGACCAAAGGTCTATCTAGCCCAATAGCCTGTCTGCCGACAGTGGCCAGCACCAGGTGCCCCAGAGAGGGTGGACCGAAGACAATGATCAAGCGATTTCTCTCCTGCCATCCCTCTCCAGCCTCTGACAAACAGAGGCCAGGGACACCATTTCTATCCCCTGGCTAATAGCCTTTTATGGACCTAACCTCCATGAAATTATCTAGCTTCTCTTTAAACTCTATTATAGTCCAAGCCTTCACAGCCTCCTCTGGCAAGGAGTTCCACAGGTTGACTACACGCTGTGTGAAGAAGAACTTTCTTTTATTAGTTTTAAACCTGCTACCCATTAACTTCATTTGGTGTCCTCTAGTTCTTCTATTATGGGAACTAATAAATAACTTTTCTTTATCGGCCCTCTCCACACCACTCATGATTTTATAGACCTCTATCATATCCCCCCTCAGTCTCCTCTTTTCTAAACTGAAAAGTCCCAGTCGCTTTAACCTCTCCTCATATGGGACCCGTTCCAAACCCCTAATCATTTTAGTTGCCCTTTTCTGAACCCTTTCCAAGGCCAAAATATCTTTTTTGAGGTGAGGAAACCACATCTGTACGCAGTATTCAAGATGTGGGCGTACCATAGTTTTATACAGGGGCAGTAAGATATTCTGGGTCTTATTTTCTATCCCTTTCTTAATAATTCCTTGCATCCTATTTGCCTTTTTGACCGCCGCTGCACACTGCGTGGAAGTTTTCAGAGAACTGTCCACGATAACTCCAAGATCTCTTTCCTGATTTGTCATAGCCAAATTAGCCCCCATCATACTGTACGTATAGTTGGGGTTATTTTTCCTGATGTGCATTACTTTACACTTATCCACATTAAATTTCATTTGCCATTTTGTTGCCCAATCACTCAGTTTGGTGAGATCTTCTTGGAGTCCCTCACAGTCTGCTTCTGTCTTGACTATCCTAAACAGTTTGGTATCATCCTCAAACTTTACCACCTCACTGCTTACCCCTTTCTCCAGATCATTTATGAATAAGTTGAACAGGATTGGTCCCAGAACTGACCCTTGGGGGACACCGCTAGTTACCCCTCTCCATTCTGAAAATTTACCATTTATTCCTACCCTTTGTTTCCTGTCTTTTAACCAATTCTCAATCCAAGAAAGGACCTTCCCTCTTATCCCATGGCCATGTAATTTACACAAGAGCCTTTGGTGAGGGACCTTGTCAAAGGCTTTCTGAAAATCTAAGTATACTATATCTACTGGATCCCCCTTGTCCGCATGTTTGTTAACCCCTTCAAAGAACTCTAATAGATTAGTAAGACAGGATTTCCCTTTACAGAAACCATGTTGACTTTTGTCCAACAAATTATGTTCTTCTACGTGCCTCACAATTTTATTCTTTACTATTGTTTCGACTAATTTGCCCGGTACTGAAGTTAGACTTACCGGTCTGTAATTGCCAGGATCGCCTCTAGAGCCCTTTTTAAATATTGGTGTCACGTTGGCTACCTTCCAGTCATTAGGTACGGAAGCCGATTTAAGGGATAGGTTACAAACCACAGATAATAGTTCAGCAATTTCCCATTTGAGTTCTTTTAGAACCCTTGGATGAATGCCATCCGGTCCCGGAGATTTGTTAACATTAAGTTTTTCTATTTGTTCCAAAACCTCCTCTAATGACACTTCAATCCGGGACAGTTCCTCAGATTCATCACTCACAAAGGACGGTGCAGATTTGGGAATCTCCCCAACGTCCTCAGCCGTGAAGACTGAAGCAAAGAAATCATTTAGTTTCTCCGCAATGGCTTTATCGTCCTTGATTGCTCCTTTTATATCTCAATCGTCTAGGGGACCCACAGGTTTTTTAGCACATCTATTCGACACCTCACATGGCCCCCTTTATACCACTTTTGGGGCCAACCCCCCCCCATGGGTGCAGCAGTGATATGGCTGCTCCCCTCAAAATCCAGTAACATGACAGGGGGGTGTGAGGGTTTCTCAAAATGGGGGCATGATGCCGAAAAGTTTGGGAACCACTGGTCTAGACCATCTCTGCCAGGTGTCTGTCCAACCTGCTCTTACGTATCTCCAGGGATGGAGATTCCACAACCTCCCCAGGCAACTTATTCCAGTGTTTAACCACCCTGACAGGTAGGAAGTTTTTCCTAATGTCCAACCTAGACCTCCCTTGCTGCAGTTTAAGCCCATTGCTTCTTGTCCTGTCCTCAGAGGCCAATTTGTTTCCCTCCTCCTTGTGACACCCTTTTGGATATTTGAAAACCGCTCTCATGTCCCCCCTCAGTCTTCTCCTTGCCAAACTGAACAAGCCCAATTCCTTCAGCCTTCCCTCTTTGCTCATGTTCTCTAGACCTTTCATCATTCTTGTTGCTCTATAACAGGGCTACTCAACATGTGGCCCACGGCACGTTGACTAACCTCCCGATGCTACTTGTTGCTGGCTGGCAGCGTAGGGAGGAGGTATCAGGCGGCTGGAGCAGTTGCCATTTTGGCTGTGCCAGCGCTTGCTTGTTGCGGGCTTGCTCTTTCTGGTGGGGGCATAGGAGCACGGGGGACACGGCCCAGGCTTAAAGGGCTAGTTTCGGTTTTTTGCTCAACAACTTTAGCCTGGGTTATGGTCCTCAGCATGTGCTGCAGGTACTTTTGTGGCCCCCGGGGCTGCCAAAGTTGAGTAGCCCTGCTCTCTGAAATGAATAGGCAGCAGGCTTAAAACAAAACCTCCCTTGCTGCAGTTTAAGCCCATTGCTTCTTGTCCTATCCTCAGAGGCCAAGGAGAACAATTTGTCTCCTTCCTCCTTGTAACACCCTTTTAGATACCTGAAAACCACTCTCATGTCCCCTCTTGGCCATAACATGCCTGCCAGCCCTGGTGATGGCCCAGGCGGCAGTGGCTAAAGCTGCCAGCACAGCTGGCCACCCCAGGGCAGGCGCCTGTTTCGAGGTGAGAGCAGAACTGGGCAACTCCCTCTGCCAGCCAGCCAGAGAGCAGTGCATTGGCTCAATCCATTCCCAGGGGAGGCCAGTCCCCCTTCTCCCCACATTCCCCCGGCACCCCGGGGTACCCTGCCTCCAGGCACCACATGGACCATTCCCCTCCTTCCTTTCCCCTCCTCACCATGCCTTTGCCTCTGAAGATGTGTAGCTGAGCCCGTGGTTCATAAGGTGCCCGGTGAGCATGGTCTGATTCTCATCAGGCTCAGGTATTCGATGTGCTCGATTTATCCATCACATCTATTGCAAACTGTGGTGCTTCGCTGGCCACCAGGGGGCTGCAGAATGAGCCATGAGCTTGTGTCCCCGTTGGCCTGGCACTTTCTGCAGTTGTTCAGCAAGTGCCGAATGGCTGTAGCATGAGCTTTCAGGTGCAGCTAGCACCTTGCACCCTCTTTGCACAGTTAAATGCATCACAAAGGGAGAATCGGGCCCAGCTGCTTGAGAAGCACCAGGCTGGGAGGGAAGTGGAGTCTCTCAGGTGTCCTCTTACACAGAGGAGATGCGTCTACACAGCACCCTGTATTCGAAGTAAGATACGCAATTTGCACTATGTTAATTGCATATCTTTTTAGATTCTAGTTCAAAATAGCTCATTTTGAAATTTGGTGCAGCTACACAGTGCCAAATTTCGAAATAATGCCTTGTTTTGAGACATCCCTTAACCCTTGCGGAACGAGAATTACAGGGATGCTGAAATAGTGCACCTGTTATTTCAAAAAATATTTTGAAATAACAGTCAGCTTGTTAAAATGTGGGGTAGCTATTTGGTATCCCAAAATGACCGCATAGTATAGACGTACCTTGGGTCACAAAACAAATCATTTAGGATCCCTGCTGGTTTGTGGCATTGGTGCTTTCCTGGAAGGCACAGTATTGGCTCTTCCTAAATTTGTTTTTTTCTCTTCTAGATGCTCCCACTTAATGTCTGTGAAGATTGACTTGCCAATTTAGAGTTAAAACTGAAGGAAATTGGAGTTCTGTTGTTAATGCCAATTGCATGATGGATAGTCACTCTCTTACAGGAAGGGCCAATATTGCCTGTGTTACTGCAGCCTAGTGGGTAGCAGTGGGGGGCAGTCCATTGATTTGAGTTGGGGGTTCTGTTCTATAAGCTTTTGCAGGGGCTGAAGCATTATTGGGGGGAGGGACATATTCAAATTCTGCTAAGCACATCATAATCTGTGCCAGAAACATAAAAAGCCATTGCTTATGGGGGCAGTTTTCTGACTAGTGCTATATCTCTGCAATCTCCGTTTAAAATAATTATATAATAATCCTGCTTCCTCAGTGTAAAGCCATGGGTTTACCTAAAAATGACATTAAAGAAACCCTTTTTATGGAAACAATCCTGTATGCAAATTTGGACAATATCTGTAGTCATACTTTTTTTCTACTAGAGTACAAAGAAAAGTGAGACACATGTAACTTCTTATGAATTTCTCAGAGCTTCCAAACTGTGTCTCACCCCATCAGCACTAACACACCCCTAAAAGGAATTATTTTCCCACGAGTACTTTTCCACACAGACACCTGCTGTGCTTGTCACAGGGAAATGGTGACACCAGTCAGCAGAGGAGATGATCTGTGCATTTCGCAACGAGAGGCCAGTGATGCATGAGGCAGCCCAGCGGCTGGGGCTGGAAGGCAGGAGTGGAGCCTGTCGGCCAGAGGCCAGGCAGCAGAGGAACTGGCATTTGATCTTCCCTGGTCCAGCAAACTCCCTGGTTCAGGACTGGGCAGGACCTGAGGGTGCTGGATCAAGGAAGTCCAACCTGTAGTAAGAAATGAGCAATTGCCAGTTTCCAATGAGTTTTGAGTAGATGACTCCAAGCTTTACAGCTAATGGCTGCTGCTCTTTCAGTCTTGCTACAGGTGTAGGCTTTAGGTTAGGGCTGGGCAATAATTTTTGGTGGGGGGGCTACTCCCAAGATTTTGGGAAGTGGTTGAGGTCCGCACTCTTCCATGGTGTTAATGGAGGGGGTGCGGGGTCTAGGATGGGCGGTGGTTGCAGAAGGGAGCTTGGGGTAAAGGATCAGGGTGCAGGAGGGAGAACGGAGTCTGGGAGGGAGTCTGGGTGAAGGAGGTGGTTGTGACCTAGGGCAGAGAACTGGGGTGCAGGGTTTTGGGATGTGACCTAGGGCAGGAGGGGATTGTGATCATGGGCAGGAGATGGGGTGCCAGATCTGGGAGGGGGTGTGGGTGCATGTGGAGTAGCAGGGCAGGAGTGTGGGGCAGAGGGTTGGGGAAGGGAGGGGCTGAGGTGCCAGACGCAAGTTCTCGCCAGGAGACTTACCAGCCTGCCTGTCTGCCTGCAGAGCTTAAAATGTGTCTGTCTGCTCGGCCATGTGCTTGAGTGAGTGAGCCAGAGGATTGTGCTTTGTGGCTGCCTGTTATTCACATAGGCAGCTCCCATTGGCCAGTGTCTGTCCAGAAACTGGCCAATGGGATTGTGCTGCGGGCGGGAACAGCATCTGAAGCATAGAATCATAGAGCTGGACAAGACCTCAGGAGTCATCAAGTCCAGCCTCCTGCCCAAGGCAGGACCAATCCCAACTAAATCAACCCAGCCAGGGCTTTGTCAAGCCAAGACTTAAACACCTCTAGGGATGGAGATTCCACCATCTCCCTCGGGAACCCATCCCAGTGCTTCCCCACCCGCCTAGGGAAATAGTTTTTCCTAATATCCAGCCTAGACCTCCCCCACTGTAACTTGAGACCATTGCTCCTTGTTCTGCCATCCGTCACTACTGTGAACAGCCTTTCTCCAGCCTCTTTGGAACCTCCCTTCAGGAAGCTGAAGGCTGCTATCAAATCCCCCCTCGCTCTTCTCTTTTGCAGACTAAACAAGCCCGGATCCCTCAGCCTCTCCTCATAGGTCATGCGCTCCAGCCCCCCAGTCATTTTGATCGCCCTCTGCTGGACCCTCTCCAATGCGTCCACATCCTTTCTATAGTGGGGGGCCCAGAACTGGACACAATACTCCAGATGTGGCCTCACCAGAGCCAAATAAAGGGGAATAATCACATCTCTGGATCTGCTGGCAATGCTCCTCTTAATGCAACCTAATATGCCATGAGCCTTCTTGGCTACAAGGGCACACTGTTGACTCATATCCAGCTTCTCATCCACTGTAATCCCCAGGTCCTTTTCACTCTGGACCCTATCCCTGCCCTCCAGCGTATCTATCTCTCCCCCTAGCTTAGTGTCATCCGCAAACTTGCTGAGGGTGCAATCCATCCCCTCATCCAGGTCATTAATAAAGATGTTGAACAAAACTGGTCCTAGAACTGACCCTTAGGGCACTCCGCTAGAAACTGACTGCCAAAATGACATCGAGCTGTTGATCACTACCCTGACAGTCTAGCCAGCTTTTTATCCATCTCAAAGTCCATTTATCCAATCCATACTCCCCTAACTTGCTGGCAAGAATATTGTGGGAGACCGTATCAAAAGCTTTGCTAAAGTCAAGGTATATCACATCCACTGACTTCCCCATGTCCACAGAGCCAGTTACCTCATCATAGAAGCTAATCAGATTGGTCAGAACCCTCGGATGCATTAAATCTAGGCCCATGGATTTGTGTCTGTTTAGCTTTTCTAAATAGTTCCTAACTTGTTCTTTCCCCAGCAAGGGCTGTCCACCTCCTTCCCATACTGCACTGCCTAGTGCATTTGTCTGGGAGCTGACCTTGTCCATGAAGACAGAGGCAAAGAAAGCATTGAGTACTTCAGCTTTTCCCACATCATCTGCCACTAGGTTACCTCCCTCATCCAGTAACGACCCCACACCCTCTCTGATCACCCTCTTCTTGCTAACATGCCTGTAGAAACCTTTCTTGTTCCGCTTCACATCCCTTGCTAGCTGCAATGCCAATTGCACTTTTGCCTTCCTGAATTCTTGAGCAATATATTTATACTCCTCCCTAGTCATCTTTCTAAGTTTCCACTTCTTGTCAGCTTCCTTTTTGTGTTTAATCTCACCAAGCATGTCCCTGGTAAGCCAATCCGGTCTCCTACCATATTTGCTTTTCTTGCTGCGCGTCGGGATGGTTTCTTCCTGTGCTTTCAATATAGCTTCTTTAAAATACTGCCAGTTCTCCTGGACTCCTTTCCCCTTCATGTAAGCTTCCTGGGGAATCCTGCCCATCAGTTCTCTGAGGAGACAAAGTCCGCTCTTCTGAAGTCAAGGGTGTGTATTTTGCTATTCTCCTTTCTTTCTTTGGTTAGGATCCTGAAATCTACCATCTCATGATCACTGCTGCCCAGGTTGTCACCCACCTCTACTTCCCCTACTAGTTCCTCCCTGTTTGTGAGCAGCAGGTCAAGCTGCGCATGGCCCCTGGTCAGCATTTGTACCAGGAAGTTATCCCCAACATTCTCCAAAACTTGCTGGGTTGTCTGTGTACTGCCGTATTGGTGTCCCAACAGATGTCAGGGTGATTAAAGTCACCCATGAGAACCAGGGCCTGTGATCTGGAAGCTTCTCTCAGTTGTCTGAAGAAAGCTTCATCTACCTCATCCACCTGATCCGGTGGTCTATAGCAGACACCAACCACAACATCACCCCTGTTGCTTCCACTTCTAAATTTAACCCATAGACGCTCAACAGTCTTTTCTCCTATAAGTACTGGAGCTCCGAGCAATCATACTGCTCTCTTACATACAATGCAACAACTCATCCTTTTCTCCCCCGCCTGTTCTTCCTGAACAGTTTATATCCTTCCATGACAGTGCTCCAGTCATGCGAATCATCCCACCAAATCTGTTATGCCAATCAAATCATAGTTCTTCGACTGGGCCAGGGCTTCTAATTCTTCCTGTTTGTTTCCCAGGCTTCTCGCATTGGTGTACAAACACATTAGATAACCAGTTGTTCACCCTGCCTTCTCCATCCGAATCAGGGGTCCTTCTTTGTTGCTCCTTCCTCCTTGTGATTCTTCCCGTGTCCGACTTCCTCACTCACCTCAGGGCTTTGGTCACCGTCCCCCAACGAACCTAGTTTAAAGCCCTCCTCACTAGGTTTGCAAGCCTGCCCGCAAAGATGCTCTTTCCTCTCTTGGTTAGGTGGAGCCCATCTCTTCCTAACAATCCTTGTGCCCGGAACAGAGTCCCACAGTCGAAGAAACCAAAGCCCTCTCTGCGACACCACCTGCGCAACCATGCATTTACTTCCTCAATTCAACGATCCCTACCCGGACATTTCCCTTCAACAGGGAGGATGGACGAGAACACCACTTGTGCTTCAAATTCCTTGATTCTTCTTCCCAGCGCTACATAATCTGCTGTGACCCTCTCAGGGTCATTCTTGGCCGTATCGTTAGTTCCCACATGGAGAAGCAGGAAGGGGCAGCGATCCAAAAGTTTGATCAGTTTTGTAAGACTCTCAGTCACACCCTGAATTTGAGCTCCCGGTAACCAGCACACCTCTCAAGATTCCAGGTCTGGACGGCAGATGGATGGCTCAGTCCCTCTTAGGAGGGAGTCCCTGACCACCACCACCCATCGTCTTCTCTTGGGGGTGGTGATCATGGAACCCCCATTCCTAGGACGACGCATCCCATGCCTTCCGGTAGATGGTGTTCCCTTCTGATTTCTTCCCTGAGAGGTCCCTGCCAAAGCATTCTCTACCGCAGTGCCTGTGGAGAGAGCCTGAAAGCGGTTACTTACCTCTACAGGAATGGGGGATTCCTGTGTTGGCCTCCTTCTTCTAGAGGTTACATGCTGCCAGTTTTCTTCCTTGTCCTGTACTGCCCTCACTAGCTCTTCAGCCTGCTGTGCCTGCAGGATTAAACACTGCCTTCTGTCGAGGAAGTCTTCATCCTCTCTGATTGAGCGTAGGGTCAATACTTGGGCCTCCAGTCCTCTAATTTTTTCTTCCAAAATGGCGACCGGGTTGCACTTAGTGCCGATGAAATCCCTTCCTTTTTCCGGGAGGAAGACAAACATGGCACATGCTGTGCAGGTAACAACAGCAGAGCTATCACTATCCATACCTGCCTTCCTTCGGAGAGATTCCTCAGATGTTGTTCAATGTCTCCTTGAAGGGCAGGAGTGTGGTGAAAAGATTTTTAAAGAATGGCGAGTGTCCCTCGCCCCCTTCCCACTCCCTGTTTGCAATCCCTGTTCGGAAGAATCTTGAATCTTCCTCCTTCCCTCTGGACTTGAAGAGAAAGTGCCCCGCAGCCACATTTCTGCACGGTGAGCTCCCCACTGGCTCAGTGGCCAGATCCAGCCGTATTTTTCCCTACTTAAAGGCCTACTTTAGGTCTTCCAATGTGGCGACCGAGAAAGGTTGTATTCTTACCAAGGCGAAAAGGCAAGGGAGAGTAAACGCCGCGTTGCCGCTGGGGGCCTCAAGGGGGCAGCGTCAGCTCGCGTTGCAGGCGGCCTCTGGCCAGGCGCGGAGCGCACCTGACACACGTGGTGTTTGCAGCTCCCTGTTCTGCCACCAACCCGTGGTGCTCACACTAGCCACGACCCTCCGCAGGGAAACCAGGGGCCATCTTCCTGTTCTGCTGGCGCAGCGCCCAGCACATGCAGCCCCTGCCCCCCGGCCCCGCGGTGCTTCCGCCAAACAACCCCCCAAGAAACCCGGCGGGAGGGGCCGATTGCAAGGCCAGGATGAGGCGGCGGGGGAAGCTGTCTCTTTAACAAGGAACTTAAACCCTTTATGTGCTTCAACGGGCAGAATGAATCCAAATCCCCCAACCAGCCACCCCCCGACAGTGACCTGTGAGCGCGAGTCGCAGTGTTTGCAGTGGTGGTTGAACCCAGGCCTGGAGTCAGAGCAGGGACGGACAGATCATTTTCCCAAGTGCCCCTTTCAACCATTACCGGTACGCCGGTCACCCCTTTAACCGCTAACATGTCCACAGTCTACCCCAAGAGGTGGGGCTGCCGCCCAGCCGCACCCAACAGGGCCCAGCGTCAGGGCTGCTCCCAATCCGTTCGAAATGTTCACTGCGCTATATTAAGGGTTAGCCTGATGCTGATCAGCTGTTTAACCATGTCAGGCCGTTATCACAGAGAACGCGTGACGGTTCCCAATCACCCCCGCGGACGCCTCTCTCTAGAGCCGCAGCGTCCACCCAGTTCTAACAAACTAGCCAGCCAAGTCATCGCCCGGGGCTGGCACATGGGGTACCTCGGTTCCCGCTGGGCTCGCCTCTCTCAAGCCCCGCGAGCAGGCGGGGGGGAAACACGCACCCTCCAGCACAAACCCATCACAGCTGCCTCCGGCCGACGAACTCCCCGGTGCATGGGCCGGGCAGGGGCAGGCAGATGTGCTGATCGATGAGACAAGAGCGCCAGGTCTCTGCGGCTGGGGCTGGGGGGGCAGGCTCCCTTTCAGAACCCGCAGGGGGCGGAAGCAAAAGCTTCGTGGGGGGAGTTGGGGTCTGTTGGGAGCAGAGGGAGAGCAGCCAGGCCGGCAGGAGAAGCCTCCTTTCATTGAGTGCCCTGCGCTGACACTTTGGCCGGAGGGGGAGGGAGGGGTCTGATGGAGCCCTGGCTCTCAGTGTGGGTGTTTACCGGGCTGGACTAAGGGCTGCGTGGCACCAGAGGGGGCGCGTTCCCAGAGCAATGTGTCCGGATGCTGGTTACAGGGCCCAGATCTGGCACCAGTAGCATTGCGCTGACCTCAGTGCGCATGGGAACAGGCCCCTTGCTGGGTCATCACCCTCACTGCAGAGGGGAACCCGGCGCCCTTTGACTCACTGCACTGCAGAGCCTGGGGCGGGGGGGGGGGAGCCTGGGGCCCTTCGGCTCACTGCACTGCAGAGGCTGGGAGGGGGAGCCTGGGGCCCTTCAGCTCACTACACTGCAGAGGCTGGGAGCGGGAGCCTGGGGCCCTTCAGCTCACTGCGCTGCAGAGCCTGGCGGGGGGGAGCCTGGGGCCCTTCAGCTCACGGCGCTGCAGAGGCTGGGGCGGGGGGGGAGCCCGGGGCCCTTTGGCTCACTGCGCTGCAGAGCCTGGAGTGTGGGGGGGAGCCTGGGGCCCTTCGGCTCACTGCGCTGCAGAGCTTGGGATGGGGGGGCGGGGCCCTTCTGCTCACTGTGCTGCAGAGGCTGGGGGGGGGAGTCTGGGGCCCTTTGGCTCACTGCGCTGCAGAGCCTGGAGTGGGGGGGAGCCTGGGGCCCTTTGGCTCACTGCGCTGCAGAGCCCGGAGTGGGGGGGGAGCCTGGGGCCCTTTGGCTCACTGCGCTGCAGAGCCCGGAGTGGGGGGGGAGCCTGGGGTCCTTTGGCTCACTGCGCTGCAGAGCCTGGAGTGGGGGGGGGAGCCTGGGGCCCTTCGGCTCACTGCACTGCAGAGCTTGGGGTGGGGGGGCAGGGGGGCGGGGCCCTTCGGCTCACTGCGCTGCAGAGGCTGGGGGGGAGAGTCTGGGGCCCTTTGGCTCACTGCGCTGCAGAGGTTGGGGGGGGAGAGTCTGGGGCCCTTTGGCTCATTGCGCTGCAGAGGCTGGGAAGCAGGTTTCCAAGGAGCTGCCTGGTCCATCCCGCAGATCCGGGCAGCGCCGCTGAGTTTCTCTGCAGGGAGCTCAGCTGGGCTGCCCTGGGGCTGGGCGAGAGGCGGCTTTGGAGGTGTCCTCCCCAGCAGGGGCACCCAGCGCCAGCCTCCTGTTCTGCGCAGCCTCTTGGCAGAGTGGGGAGCTGCCTGCTGGAAGTCACCTGCTTTGCGCATCCTGAGCGATGGGGCTCTCCCCCGTGCGCGAGGAAGGGGCAGCAGGCGCTGGGGCGCTGGCCTCCGGCCACATGGGCTGGGCTCGCCCTGGTTTGGCTGTCGCCACCTTAGCAAGAGCGTCAGCCGGTCTGACAGACGGGCCGTGTCCGCCCCTCCCTCGCGGTGGCCTGAGGCTCTTCCGGGCAGGGGAAGCGCTGTGGCCAGGTGCCCCAGCCGCCAGTGCAGGGGCCTCAGCCCAGGGAAGCAGGCCAACTAAAATACAATCCCCAGGTCTCTGCGGTACTGGGCTATGGAGGTAGCGGGGCGGTTCCCACGCCCCCTAGACTGGTGCCACCCTCTTCTGCTTCTGGGCTTCCAGCTGTACCCGTCTCCCATGCCAGGGAGCACAAAGGCCCCAAGTGGCTGGCAGCCAGGGCCTGAGGTGGGTGGGTCTGGCACGAGGAAGGGCCTGAGTATTCTGGTCCTCAGGTGGGGCCCTTCCTGGGGCTGCATCGGTGTGAAGGTCTCCAGGCTGGGCTCCTGCTGCACAAGGCTTAAGAACATAAGAACGGCCGTACAGGGTCAGACCAAAGGTCCATCTAGCCCAGTAGCCTGTCTGCCGACAGTGGCCAGCACCAGGTGCCCCAGAGAGGGTGGACCGAAGACAATGATCAAGCGATTTGCCTCCTGCCATCCATCTCCAGCCTCTGACAAACAGAGGCCAAGGACACCATTTTATCCCCTGGCTAATAGCCTTTTATGGACCTAACCTCCATGAAATTATCTAACTTCTCTTTAAACTCTATTATAGTCCTAGCCTTCACTGCCTCCTCTGGCAAGGAGTTCCACAGGCTGACTACACGCTGTGTGAAGAAGAACTTTCTTTTATTAGTTTTAAACCTGCTACCCATTAACTTCATTTGGTGTCCTCTAGTTCTTCTATTTAGGGAACTAATAAATAACTTTTCTTTATTCGCCCTCTCCACACCATTCATGATTTTATAGACCTCTACCATATCCCCCCTCAGTCTCCTCTTTTCTAAACTGAAAAATCCCAGTCGTTTTAATCTGGCTTCCAGGCAGGTGTCTGTGTGGCACCAGAGGCCTCAGGCAAGGGCAGCTGGACTTGGCTGGGGCGCTGGGCAATGTAGCCACCTCTCAGCTGGCTGTAGGGAGGACCCCAGCCTGCCTCTCCCCCCTTTTTCCACTGGCCTCTCTGAGCTGCTCTGACCTCGCACCCCTGCCAGTGCGAACACAGGCTGGGTCTCTGGGTACGTGACCACGGACTAGCACTTTCCCTACAGCAGAAGGAGGGTCCCAGCCAGCGTATTGGCAGTGGTTGCCAGAAGCTGGCAGCATGCCCAGGTACCCAGGGTCAGGCTAGGGATGGTAAATATCGGTTAATTGAACAGTCAAGTAACCTCGTGAATTCTTATCGGTTACTCGACTATTCGATAGTCCCGGGGGCGGGCCTGGCAGCCAGTGCCTCTGCCCCCACTCCTCAGGAGCTCCTGCCACTCGGCATTGGTGCCAGCGGGTGCCAGGCGGGAGCTGGTCCGCGAGGGGAGCAGGTTTAAAACCCAGCTCCCCTTGTGGGCCTGTGCTGTTGCCCCGCGCTTCCCCTGACACAGAGGCAGCAGTGCAGGGTGGCAGCAGCCCCTGTCTGGGGCCGGGGGGGGCAGTCTGAGCTCCCGGACCCAGCACGAGCTGGAACTGAGCCAGCCTGCCGGCCCGGGTCCTAATCCCATTGAAATGCAGAGCCGCAGCAGGGCAGGTCCCAGACCTGGCGCGAGCCAGGACTGAGCCAGGCTGCTAAAATATTTACTGTCGGGGCGGGGGGGGGGGATAGTCTGTAGCATTCACCTATGAGCATTTGCTTACCGGTTAACCGACTACACTAGCATATCCCTAGCCCAGGGCTGCCTCGCAAAGGGCCACCCCCAGCACGGCTATCGGTGCTATTTAGCCAGGTAGCCGACAGACGGTTCTCTCCAGACCCCTCTTCCGGCTCCTAAACCAAGGGCAAACCCAGGTACCTTGCCTCCAGCGACGCAAACGGGCTTCTGCCCCCAGCACTCACACCCGAGATGCGCCCATGCAGCCTCCTGCCCACGGGCTGGACGTCACTCCTGCCAGGTATCTTGCGGGGCCTCCTCCCCCGCCCAGCAGCAGTGACTCCCCTGTGCTAGCTGGCGGGGCGCTGCTGGGAAAGGGGTGTGAGGGGAATTGGAGCCGACTGGACAAACTCCTGAGCGGCTGCGAGTCCGAGCCCGTGCTGGGCAGAGGGGGGCTGGGGCGGGCGGGCTGCCCGGCCTCCTCACCCATTCTCCGCGGGAGCCTTTGGCTGGCTCGGGTTTTAACCTTGGGCCTTTTCCTGGCCCCTGTCTGATTTCCCATGACGGGGGAGCCCCTGTTTCTGCCCCGCAGGCCTCACTGGTGGGTTTTCCGCAGGGCGCATTGGAAAATGTCCCATCTCCCCCCCTCCCCAGGACCCAGTGAGACTTTTTGTCAACAGCCCCCACCCCCGCAGGAGCCATCTCAGGGTGGGGGGCTGGACATAGGGTTGCCAGGTGTCCGGGTTTGAACCGGACACTCCAGTATTTGGGCTTTCTGTCCAGGGATTACATTGAAAAACCATCAGTGAGACAATCGAACTGTCCCGTGTTTCTAACTCAGTCTCAGCTGGGATGTACATGGGGGTGTCAGGGCAAGTGGGGGGGATTTTTGTTGAAACCATCCGGCCAGGCCCGCTGGACATCGAACCCTCCTTACGGGAAGCGGCTGCTGGCAGGTCTCCTGGGCCTCAGCCCCGGGTGGGGCCTGCAGCCCCCTCCTGCCCTGGGCAAACCCCCCATTTTCACTGGGGAAAGAGCGGGGCTGGAAAGTTTGTGCCCAGCCTGAGCCTCTGACAAGATGCCGGGGCCCTCCCAGGGGGGAAGGCTGCCCCTCCCCCCCCCCCATTGGAGCTTTTCTGTCCCCCAGCCCCAGCTGGACAGCAGCCCCGCTCCAGCCGCCTCCTGCCCCTTTAAGAGGAGCCCCCCCCGCCGGGTGGGGGTTGGGGTTTCCCAGCCGACGCAGGCTGCGGCCACATGACGCTGACATCAGCTGCGGCATCCCGCCCCGCGCATCCCCCTGCGCCCCGCGCATCTCCGCTGCGCCCCCGCCCCGCGCATCCCCGCTCCGCCCGGCTCCAGCCATGTCCGCCAGCCCGGCCTACGGCGAGGAGAAGGGGGGCTCCAGCCTGGGGGAGCCCGAGTACGGCCACGACCCGGCCAGCGGCGGCATCTTCTCCTCGGACTACAAAAGGTGCGGGGCGGGGGGCGGATCGCAGCGCAGGGGCTGGTCCCTTGGCCCCCCCCCGCGGGGCCGCGCTTGTGGGCGCTGAGCAAAGCACCAGCGGGGGGGCGTTGGAGGGGCAGGTGCACGGAGCCCCCGGGGGCTGGAGACGGGGGGTGCTGATTCCAGGGCTGAGGGCTGGTCCCCCGCCTGCACCTGCCTTTGTTCTCCAGCCAGATGCTCTTTGTGGCTGAACCCTACAGCCGGGCTGTGGGGGTGCTGGGCCGGGACACCCCTGCACCTGGCTCTGATTTCCCAGCCCAGGCCTAAACACCCAGCCAGGCTGGGGCTGGAGTCCTGCAGAGCCGCAGCAAATCTTGGCTGTACCGGATCTCTGCAGGCGGCTGGATCCTACAGGCCCCGGTGCCCACGCCTGTATTTTCCAAAGGGCCCTTCCCGCCAGCGCTGGGGTGGCCTGGGCTAGTCGGAGCTGCTTTCCCAGGAGAACCCGGCCAGCCCCTGGGCCGAGCCTGTGTGAAGCCCGGAGCCGATTCCATGGCTGGTCACCGGCCCAAATGGCAGCGTGACGCCAGGGCAGCTGGGCCCCAGGCGCTGCTGGCAGCGTGACGAGCGGAGAAACGCGCTGCTGGGTGCAGGCGGCAAGGCACAGCCCTGTCACAACTAATGATCTCTGCACACGGAGCTTGTCCTGGGAAGGGACAAAAGAACCAGGCGTCTGGTGCACCTGCTTGTGTGTCACCGTAACGAGAGCCAATATCTAGTTTGTGTGACAGGACGTGAGCCTCCCCGGGGGAAATCTGGGCCTGCAGAAATCAAAGGCAACGCCGCCATTGATTGCGATGGGGCCAGGATTTCACCTGGCTCGGTTACACGTCCCATGTGATCTACTCCCTGGCATGAAGGAGGCCGGGGGGCTGCCTGGAGCCAGGCTGGGCGGGTGAGAACAATCTGTGTGGAGAGGCGGCTGGAAACGCTGCTGTGAACCAGGAAATTCGGCCCTTCCCGATGCTCTTATTTCCCCGCCTGATGGCTAGTCCCTTCCAGCTGGTACCGGGCTTTGTCACGGTGCTGTGCCATGGTGCAGCCCTGGCCAGCCATATTGCAGATTGCTGCCCCTCCCGGAGGCCCCTGCAACTCCATAGAGCGGGTTGGTGTGGAGGGCGGCTTCGAGGCCATTTCCTGTGTCCTGGGTCTGTCTAGGGATCCTGGGAACCCTCTGAAATGACCCCAGCAGAAGAGACTAGAGGCCGGGGCTCGTCTCGCTGTAAATCTGGATTAAGGCCGCCGGCTGTGCTGACGGGCTTGGCTTACTGCTGCCCTGGCTAAGATTGGACCCTGGCGGCCTGCCTGGGGAGGAAGAGAAGGGGCCAGTGTGACAAAGCAGGATGGTGATCGAAATCTGGGCAGTCAGTGTGGAGGGGGGGCGATTCCTAGCTACTGCACCAAGGGCTGAATCCGCCGGAAGCCCTGCTGGGCTTCCCACCATACACAGGGCCTTAAAGCCACCCTATGGTCCAGCTGCACACAGCCGCAGAGGTCTTTCGGGTCCCGCCCATCAGAGGGGCGAAGTGACCAGCTGTGTGTAAGAGAGGCGGGTTCTGGGACTTGCAAGCTGCAGGGAATTGGCCAGGGTCATTTGGGCCCTCCCCTTTTCCCGTAGGTGGGGGTGTACATCGGGGCGCTGTGTTCAAGCCGGGCCATAGTGCTGGTGTTAGATGGGGAGTGGGAGGGCTGGTGGACCCCTGGGGTGAGCCAGGTGGCTCTTGGCGCGGGGGGGGGGTGTCTGGGCCCCAGCAGTGAAAGGGGGTTATGAACCCCAACACCAGTGCTAGAGGGCCGGGCAGTGGGGAGCGGATGCTGGTGGGAGATGGTTTGTGCAGAGCGCCAGACGGCTGGACAGGGGGGTAGGGTGCCCACCCCAGCAGGGAAGGGGCAGGGCGAATGTGGCTGCCTGTCACTACTCAGGTGAATGTTTGGCTCCGGGCGGGGGTGGCAGCGCTGGGCAGAGTTAACTGAGCGACGCCTTTTGGCTGGGACTGTCTGCTCGGACGCGCCCAGCCGCTTGTCCCCACCCCCAGCTCTCGCCCCCGGCTGGGCGTTTTCTCGCCGGCGGAGGGGCAGCGTTTCTGACGCCCGTCTTGCTCCTGGACTAAGTGCCGGGAAGCACGCAGGATCCAGCCTGCCCTTCCGGAGGCCGGCGATCTCCATTAGCGACACATCCCGCATCCTCAGGCACAGGCTGCCCCTGTGGCCTCTGCTCCCCTCAACTTCACTCGCCGGTCTGGCTGCTTCTGGCCCCTGTGGCTCGCTCCTGCCAGCTGGGCCCGGCAGCGCTGGCTCCGCCGGAGCTGCTGACGAGCTGTCCCACCCAGCAGGCCGTTCGGCACTCGCCCCGGGCTGGGGCGTGTGGCCGTTGGTAAGCAAGGCCCCGTTGATCAGGGCAGAAAGCGCCTGGGAATTCCCCTGGGAGACCCAGCTGTCCAGGGGCCATGTGCTGAGACTCGGGCCGGT
The DNA here is from genome assembly GCA_032595735.1 of Pelochelys cantorii. Lineage (NCBI taxonomy): Eukaryota > Metazoa > Chordata > Testudines > Trionychidae > Pelochelys > Pelochelys cantorii. The sequence continues at coordinate 2,733,922 of CM064338.1, forward strand.
TCTTTCTGTCCCAGAGCAAGGCCTGTTTTTCACCGCCCCTTCCCTGCGTCCATTCGGGGCAGGTTCTTCCGCAGCCTCATCACGTGAAGTCTGAGCGCCCTGCAGCAGGCACGAAGGAGCCGGGCAGGCGCCTGTCCCGCCTGGGTTGTGCTTTGGGCTGTGTGCACCAGAGTGGGTTTGATTCGGCAGAGCGGTGGTGGAGCACATGGGCAGGTTGCTGGGCTCAGGGTCCCTAGGCCGTCTCACTGACCGCACCCCTTTGCACTGGTGGGTTGGTTACAGGTTGGCTCCCCCCAGACTGCTCTGATCAGAACCCGGATCAGCTCACGTCCCTGGGCACGGATCCACGTGTCCTTCCCAGCCCCGCGGGAGGCAACGGCTTCGGTACATTGGACAGCTCTCTCCTGCCCGCAGGGGGGCCCCCCCCTCCCCCGCGTCAGCACCGACTTCCTGACCGGCGCCTGCTGCCAGGGACGCCGAGTGCCTGAGCCTGCTGGGGCATGCAGCCTGGTGCTGGGGTGGCCCTGCCCATCTGCCCATCCCGTCTTCTGAGGGGTAACCCCCCGCGGGACGCTGCTGACCCCGCGCCCGCCCGTGGTCCATCAGCCACTGTCTGCCTGTCGCCCGGCAGTGTGGCAGGGCTGGAGAGCAGCCTCCTGCCAGAGCCAGCTGGGACAGGGACAGTGCTGCGGATCACCCAGCGGCGCCGCCTCCCCATCTGTGTGGCGCTGATGCTACAAGCTGGAGGGCCCCGTGCTGTTGGATGGACCCCCGAGAGCCTGCCCGCTCATGCGCCGCTCCAGCTGTTCTCTCCCCCGCTGTGGGTAGAGGTGTTCCTTGCTGCCTGTCCCACGCGGTTGGGTGTCTGTGCACTCTAGACCCCCGGCCGCGCTCTACCCCAGAGCTAGCTGCATTTCAGTGGGGAGTGAAACAGCCTCCGGCTTGCAGGGGTAAGAGGGGACAGAGAGGGGAGGAGGCGCTGGCTGCCTGCTGGTTAGACAGATCCCACCAGAGCTCCTGCTGCCTTTGCCCCCGCCCATGCAGGGCTCTGCTGGGTTTGCGTTTTACGGGCTGGCTGC